>OZ022493.1:1868126-3188365 GCA_963989405.1 Trypoxylon attenuatum
AAACAACTATTTGGTCTACCCATGGGGTCTCCCCTGGCACCAATTCTCTCCCATATCGTTCTCCAAGACTTAGAAGACCACTGCTTGCAACTGCTATCTTTCCACGTACCTTTCTTCTTTCGATACATAGACGACATCATCACCTGCATCCCTTCCGACCAGATTCAACAAACAGTAGACATTTTTAATCAATATCACCCCAGACTCAACTTCACGTCAGAAACCGAAGCTAACAATTGTATCCCCTTTCTAGATATTCTTTTGATCAGAAATAATAGTGACATCATTACTGATTGGTACAGGAAACCGACGTGGTGTGGAAAAACAATCAATTTCTATTCGCAACATCCTTTTAATCACAAGCTTTCCATCATCACCTCGCTTCTTGACCGAGCAGTACTACTTTCCCATAAAAATTTTCAATCAAACAATATTTTATTGGTAAAACACATTTTGTTAGCTAACGATTTCCCCCTGCAGCTGATTAACAAGCATATCCATCGTAGATTAATGTTACTTCGACATAGAAACAACTCACTACCAGATAATCAAACAGACGAAAACACAGAAAGGCAAGCATTGTTCATTACTCCTTATGTTACAAACCTCGGAGAATCACTTAAAAGGTTATTAGCTCAATATAACATCAAAACCGTTTTTAAAAACTGTAACAAACTAAACACTATTATTGGCTCAAACAAAGATAAAATTGATTTTTTTCTTAACTCCAACGTAATTTACAAGATAGAATGTGCTGATGGCGATGCTGTGTACATAGGCCAAACAAAACGTTACCTTAAAGACAGACTGCGAGAACATAGAATGAACTTACACAACTCAAGCAACTTACACACATCACTTACAAACCATATGGTATCCCAATTACATGCATTCGATTTTCAAAACACCAAAATACTTTCATTTGAAACAGATCTTTTCAAACGTTTATTCCAAGAAATGCTGTTTATTAAATTCAACCCTCACTCCATAAACAACAGAACAGACATAAATAACCTTAATACAGTGTATAATTTCTGCAATCTGCCTTTATAGTAATGTTTAGTTCATCATCTACGTTATTCCGATACATATCAATAATCATATCTCGCGCCCGTACTCTTACGTCACACCCGATTCGGTTTGTACCGAACTTCACGAAGATCGTCACAATCCGCGTGCGCATGTCCCCTCTACGCCGACTACCAGTCACCGAAATGTAGTCCAAGACGCAACACGTGTTTCTTTTACAATCTCGTTGCTCTGTTAGTGTTAATATTCGAGTGGACCAGTTCGAGCAAATATGCAATTTTCTTTTGGTTTTTATAATAGACTCAGTGTTTCACACGCATCTAATTCAGTTGGGCTTTGTTAACTGATCGTTGAGTACAATTAATTGGTGGTGCTACTGCGTAAAATTCTGAAACCTGCTCATGGCTTTGTTCAAGCTCAGTCTATTAAGCCAGTTCTTAATTCGACTAGATGCTTAATTTATCAGTTTGTGACTCGGTACATGGCACATTTGTTTCGCCCCATTGTGACTACTATCACAATGACGCTGAAGCGCATGTCTGTGTTCCAACCGTTTAACGCATCAGTTTGAGCCATCATTAGTCCACCACCATGACAAACACTGTGCTATTTGCCTCGTACAATTAATGGTCGCTCGAACAACTCTAGACTCATTACACGTTACGTATTCATGTTTAAAATTAAAAATGTAAAAAATTTATAACCGTCTTAACACATAAGTTCGAAATACTTGTTGCGAAAGGTCGATAGGCGATGAAGCGGGACGCACTATGGTACACACCTAGTGCGAGAATCTATTCGTAAGTTTATTAAGAAAAAATTGTTTTGTGTTTACACCTTCTGTTTGTGTCGGTAGAAGCCTAAGATTTTGTACCTTCTACGATGTAATATTTCTTGCTACAGATAAAATACATTTAATGTTCTGAAGAGGGTCCCGGAAAAGGGACCGAAACGTCAACAAAAAACATACAACATTGTCGTCATTGTTGTTACGGATTGTGAATATGGCCCAATAATCTGTAGATAATAATTAACATTTAGTTATAGAAATAGGGGACAAAATGTTTTTAAAAATAATTTTTAAATAAACAAATATTTTGTAACTTTAGCAACGTTGTCAGTTAGCGCGTGCAAAAACGCACGTTTTGAAAAAAAAATCATGTTGCTGCGATACCTGGTTCACAAGATATTTCAAGAAACGCTGTTTCAACCCCCAACTTTGGGGGTGTTCTTCACCTCTTTAGAATGGATCATTCCGATTAAAAAATAATACGTGTTAAATATTTTCTGTCGATCTACGTACCCTGTAAAGCACATCAAAATTGGTGAGTTCCACTTCGGAATGTTACCATTTTAGACCGAAACTTCCAACACTCCCAGTTTCGAAAAATTCTGGCCTGTTGTGTCCAGCTCCGTTGGCAGTGCATTTTTAATTCGAAACATATCTCCTCCCTTTTCTTATTTTTCTTTAGCTTTCTATCTTGGTGTACAGATGTTCTGTACTACAAGAAAGAAATTACCAAATGACTATCGTAATATCTGTTATTGACCAGAATACAGTACTTGTTTTTATGATTTCTATCACCGAAATAATACACTACTCACAAAAACTCACAAAGGGAAGAAGAAAAATGTCAAAATTTTTCGCTGATTTTTGAAGGGCTGTATTTCAGTGAAAAATGGTCGTATCGAGGTTTCAAAAAAAGCAATTTAAAGCTTGAAGATTGTACTTTTTGGAACTGGGGTTGACATTTTTTTATCGTTAGCGGTTCTTGAGTCATAATCAAAGAACCAACGACAAAAAAATTTTGAAAATTTTTGCTCGAATTTGAACCGGTGCACGGAATGCAACAAATTTTTTTTCGCACCTTCATTGTAATGGTCTACCAGATCATTTAATAGCCTTCAATTTGACTATAAATCTCGCTATGTGTCGGTTATGCGTTGTTGAGTTATCGTCAATCGAAGCAAAAAAGTACATTTCGACTTTGACAATGAATGACTCGGGAACTAATGATCGTGCAGACAATCAAAGCAGGGGTTTGAAAACTGCGAAACATCCTCTATGACATGCAATTAGTGGATATTGATAAACAATGCTTGATTAGCTTGGTACATTTTTTCTCGACTTCTTACACAATTGTGTGTCCTTTACAGGTTAATTTTCGAAAAAAATTTGAAGTCATCACATACTGTGAAGCTGACGAATCACGGGGTCTCATTTATCCGACAGAATCGTTCACACTCGTGCGTAAGCACAAAAGTAACGAAAATCCGACTGTGCAACCTCCGCGTGGTACGTCTTGGGTAACGCTAATGCTGGCGGTTAATCAGTCAGTAGTTAATATTTTCGTAAAAATATTTCAGTGTTTTAAAAAAAATTGAAAATCTTCTGATTTGTTTCGAAAATCGGATAAATGGTGAGGATATCATTTTTATACGAGAACAAAGTTCGATGGTTCTTCGGTGCGCTCCTCGGTGTGTACGCACACACGCACGGGTACGCGTATGCACGTGTCAGCGATGCGCATTTGTTCAAGTGGTGTCGTCGCGTATCGTATTTCAATTTGAAGATTTGAAGAAACGCACTCATCAGTACTCTGCGAGCTTTCCTTTAGTTCTAATCGCAACAGTGTGCACAGCGTTCTTGCACAGAGACTGTGTTCAGTGTTTTCAGTATTCTTGATCAGAATCTGTGTTCAGTGTTCCCAGTGTTCTTGCAGAGAATCTGTGTGCAGTGTTCACAGGTACTTTCTCGTTGTTATTTCTTTAATAAGTTTCTTTAGTTAGTTTAGTTTTAGTTTACTTTTTTAGTTTACTTTAAGTTTCATTTTGAAATTTATATTTTGGTATTCATTTGTGTTTGATTTTACAATAATGCGGCTATCAACATCAGACATTGAAATTATTAAGCAAGGGCAATCGCTTGAGGACACTCATATGGCTGCTTTTAATAATATCATTAAATGTCATACACGGTTTGAACCACGCGAAACATGGAAAATACAATGTCCGGAACAAATAGATCCCGTTTTCATTAATCAAAAACATGTTCAGATTTTGCATAGTAGCACATTGCAGTACGACGGGCATTGGATATGTAGTTATTACGATGGAAAATTAATATATATTTATGATTCTTTAAATCAAAAAGTATTGCACATTCAGCATGCCATTTACCTAAAAAAATTATTTCCGTTTTTAGAAATTAATAAACAGAATTTAGTGTTTCCGAACGTACAGCAGCAACCAAACGGAAATGATTGCGGTGTATTTGCTATTGCATTTGCTGTAACATTAGCCTACGATATAAAACCTGAGAATGTCAGATACAAACATTCTGAAATGCGTGATCATTTAGTAAGAATCTTTGAAACTGGCATAATTGAGCATTTTCCGCAGGCTGAAAATTTACGATGTATACAAAAAATCTTACCTTTACATATTGTTGAACGCAAAAGACGATATGTTGAAAATCGTCGTGCGCGGAATAAGCAGCGACACAATATGTTATTGTTGTATTCCGTTGAATCAATTCATTATCTGAAGATACAATATTTCGCACGGAAACACATTGTGCGAAACTAAGGTTACAGCGAGTGAGTATGCTAAGGTAGACGCGACTTGTCCTAAGGTTCAGCTCTGGATTCTTTCTGCTCTGTTTTGGTAGAGGACCTACATTTATAATTTGGGAAAAATGGAAGGAGTGGGGATAGGAAGCCGTCGGCAGCAATGTGTGTCATTGCTGACTAATGAGGTAAAAGGGCAAGGGAGTTAGAACCTGAGTAAGGAGGACTGTGTGACTCACAGAGAGTGAGGTCATGGAGTTAGGATACGGACTGACTTATTCTAAATACATATTATGGTTGTGACTTATTTCCTAAATAGCTGTTGAGTATAAATATCTTGAAATAAATATCCCTGACTGACTAATGAAATAGTTGGGTATACAACATTATCACGTAATGAACAGCAAGTCGTGTCGTTAGAAACTAAACTAGAAATCGTCTCGTCAGATACTGATCGACGAATCGCGTCGTCAGGAACTGACCGACAAATCGTGTCGTCAAAAACTGACCGACAAAGCGCGCTGTCAGAAAATGAACGACAAAGCGCGCTGTCGAAAAACGGACGACATAAGATGTCGTTGGCAAATATTCACGAAAGTAAGAATAAGAATCCGCCAGTAGCTGAAATATCACTCGTAAGCTCAATCAGTCAAGGCAAAGTAGATATAAATAGTAAAGAACATCGAAGTTCCGCTGACATGATCGTTAATATAAAGTCGAAACAGATTTCGTGAGCCAATCATAACGGAGTACTAATTGAACCAATTCTGCCGCCGGAAATGTGTGGTAATAACGAATCGTATACATTTAAGAAGCAGGACAGGCCTTTTCCGAAATTTAATTCGTCAAATCTTGATGTAATAAAGCGGGGAGAATGGCTAGAAGATATACATATGGACGCGTTTCATGATTTACTGAAATGTTATTCTTCGTTTCGGCTGCAAGAAATGTGGAAAATTTAATTTCCTGAAAGAATAGAACCAGTATCTTGTGGTTATAAGCATATCCAAATTTTATATAGCAGTACATCGAAAAATGATGGCCATTGGATATGCAGTTACTACGCTGGAGAGAAAATACATATTTATGACTCACTGAATAATAAAGAGTTACATGAACAACATAAGATTTATTTACAAAAATTATTCCCCTTCGTCGATCGGTGGTTCGACAAAATAATATTTCCACAGGTACAGATGCAACCCAATGGAAATGATTGTGGTGTCTTTGCAATTGCGTTTGCTGTGTCTCTCTTGTTTGGTATTATGCCAGAAAATGTGAGATATGAGAATTCCATCATGTGGGATCATTTGGTACGAATATTCGAAACCGGTGTCATTGAGCATTTTCCGCAAGATTCTAGCCTTCAAAATCCGCAAACATTTATACCATTGCATGTAGTTGAATGTCGAAAACAAATGGCATACAACAATTGCGTGAAATACCATAACGATAGTCAATATAAAACATGTTTAAAAATGAAGACACCAAACATTGAGTCACATAGTTTTAACGTTAATCATACTGGAAAAAAATACGCATAGACTGATTTACCAACAACGGGTATCCATGTCGTTATTCAACCCGAATCTGATGATATGAGCCAAAGTCAAATTTTGTCTGTAAATGAAAGTAGTAATCGTATACAAGCAGGATGCGATGATCTATCCTTGTCGACAGACATTAGTGTTGCATGAAGCAACGATATAGATAGTATTAAAGGCTTGAAACCCCCTAAAGCAAATGTAGACGTTAAGCCCGAATTAAGCTTACAGACGATGGAAGTATACGTGAGAATTCTGCTTAGAAATATGCGAAACTCAACAATTCCGAATAAAAGAATGGAGGTTGAACAATTGCTTGAAAAGGGTATCTCTTTTAAAAGAAATCAGATCTCATGTATGAAACAGATTCTTGCGTCACTGCAGAAGAAAGCTGTATGTATCTTAAGTAAGGTTGAGAAGTGCGACAACAATCCAGATTCCGATACTTATCTCGAAACGCTTTATGGCATGTCGAAACATATTGCTTCTAGCGAAGCATACTTTTTCGAAACTTCATATGAATATCTAAATTTCAATGAACCGCTGGTAATGAACGAAATAGGACAAGTCATGAATGTTTTGCCGATAGTGGAAAAAAGAAAACAAAAGAAGTTTTGGTAAATCTAAATTATTGGTACTGCAATTCTTGTCACCGTATTATCCACGGGTGCGAGGTATCAAAAGATTGGTATATCGTTTACAGCATTATTATAATGAAATGTTGAAATTGAATAAAGCTGTACGCACAGGTGATGCAGAAGCTATAACGAAATTTGCAAATGAGGTGAGTGGTATGTGTACAATGTCGCATGATGTGAATAACGACACCGCAATCATAAATGAAGCAGAAATTATGAAAAAATATTCGAAAGCTTTCACAATATTGAACAAGCGTAGTGTGGATATTCCACGTTTCACATGTTTGTCTTGCGAAAAGCTTCTTTTCCGAAGGGACTGCACCGAAGTGGGCATGATGAAAAAAGAATTAACTAGAACGCAATGGATAAGATTGAAAACATATTTGAAAGTGGAATGGAATGATCTTAATAAACATTACATATGCCGATACTGTTTGACATACCTACGCGAAGATGCTTTGCCACCAACTTGCGTTTTAAATAATTTGCAGGTTGACGAAGCATTACCTCTTATATCAACCTTAAACGACTACGAAAAAATATTAATACAAAGCGCAAAAGCATTCCAAACAATACGAACAATGGAAACAGTTTCTAAGAAACGCATACCACATTCAAATCTACAAAAACAAGTAAAAGGGAGAACATTTCATTTGCCGTTGCCTATCACGGAAACACTCAGAAAAATATGTCCGGCGACGGACGCCATTAATGGTGACCATGAAGTACACATTTTAGTACGTGGTATACCAAGTAAGACTAAAGTTATATGGGAGACATTGGTGAATGTTGATAAACTCTATACTGTGTTGCAATGGTTGAAAGAACACAACCATTTATATGCTCAAATAAAATTGCCCCGCTTCCGCCATCTTTTATTGGACAATAATTTACGTGATACCGAGTATCAATTAAACGAACGTGAAGATGATTGTGAGTTAGATGATCGGAATGAGAAGCGTCCTGCACTACTCACACAAGTGACCGGATCTCAATGTGAGTCGTATTACGATAAATTTGCCGTGTATCCTATGCATGGCAAAAGAGAGAACCACACTTCAGCAGTCCCATATCAGATGTTAAAAGTTGACGAAGGACCAATAGACAATAGGTCGAAAATTTTAGATGTTCTCTGTTTTCCAGACCTTTACCCATTTGGGAAAAATGGTCAAGGTGAAAATAGACCAATACATCTTTCAGATGCAGAGTATATTAAATGTAGATTATTGTCAAAACACTCGCAATTTAGGCGAAACTTACAGTACATATTTTCCTTATTGAACGATTCAAATATTCGACAGTTAAAGAGTGGTATTTATCACAAAATGAATATGATAAATTCCAAAGAACGTTTCACTGCAAAACGTTTCATGGAAGCAGTTTCACATGATGAGCTCGGAGGAAATTTAAGTACGACCTTCGCAAGGCTTCGCAACACAGAACAGTATTGGCGTAAACCAAGATGCGATTTAATATGTATGGTGCATTATTACGGTCCAGCAATTTGGTTTTTAACATTGAGTCCAAGTGAATGGTTATGGTCCCATATGATCGAATATTTACGAGAAATAAATCCAGACATGTTCAAAAAATCGGCAAACAAACTCATTGCGTCGGATCCCGTCTCAGTATCTAGATATATGGACAATAAATTCCATGCCATTCTAAATTTTCTTTGCTCGAATGATAATCCAGTTGGAGAAGTAACGCATTATTTTTGGAGGCGTGAGTATCAAGGTAGAGCAGGGATGGTCAACTCAGGCGCTCTAAGCGCCGTTCGAGAGCAGCTTGGAGCGCTGCACAGTGAAAGGAGCGCCTGAGACAAGGACAGAGCGCGATAGGAAAGAGAAAGAGTACTGCGCGAAAGTGGAGGGGAGCGCTATAGCTATAGGCACTGTAGGTTTGGCGCTGTTCTGTGCAGCGGTACGCGGATGCTAGGGTCTTTGGTTCGAGACCTGAATTAATTCTTTTTTTTTATTTTTTATTATTGTATTTATATCTTTATTTTCAGTATTTAACAACAATATAGACACAAATATGACATATACAAGAAATATAATACAACGAAATACAAAAATATACTAATTTACTATACAATTATACATATATTATTTCAAAATATTGTGTACACACATTTTCTACTTGTTAGAAAGTTGTGCTCGTTTTTTTTGTACTAACTGTTCTATGTCCGGAAGGACAGTCGATGTGGTCATAAGACGCAATACCGCCTTTAAATTAGCATCAGTGATGCGCGATGCGTACATGGATTTTCGAAACTTTAATTTGGAGGAAAACTGTTCACATACATACGTCGTTCCAAACATGCTGAGTACCTCAGCGGCTAACTTGTACAGCTTCGGATATGCCGTTGTGGGGAAGTTACTGTAAAACTCTACTAAGTCCTGATTACATAAACGATATTTTTCAAGAAGCATTCTGTTGTTTTTTAAGGCTATAATTTCAACTTGGTATTTTATGTCGATCTTTGTTACATCAGGAGCAAACGGTGTAGAAAAAATTTGTAATTTATTTAGAAAATTGGTATCGAACGTGAACCGGCGAGTAAATGCCTCTTTCAACTTTTTTAGATTTTCAATAAATCCCGCCGTTTGCACGTCGTTTGGATTTAATCCATGTTTTTGAATTATAACTTTTATAGAATCGAAATAGTAAAATTCTTTCACTGACAGGTGTTGCATCCATAAATCTAGTGTATCTGAAAATGTTTGAATACCGTCAATCATATCCGTAATGATTTTCAATTTACCCTGAAGAGCTACGTTTGCTGTTTCTAACTGTAGCATTATATCACATAGAAATCCTAAATCTAATAGCCACTCGATCGATTTTAATTGTGGCCAATCCTGGCGTTGCATATCCATAAAAATATCTATTTCCTCGATCAACGCGAAAAATGCTCGCAAAACTTTGGATCGACTGAGCCACCGGACTGCTGTGTAGTAAGGCACATCACAATAATCTGAATCGACGTCGCGCAAAAATGACTTGAATTGCCGATGATGTAGCGCGTTTGATTTTAAATAATTTACGATTTTGACGACGGGATCCATTACATGGTCAAACTTACACTCCTTCGCGCACAAGTTTTGGCGGTGTAAAATGCAGTGAATGCTGATGACATCGTGAGTTGCACCGACGGATGCCACTTTCGCTTTGACCAGTGTGATGACACCTGCACGGTTTCCTATCATATTTGGCGCGCCGTCCGTCGCGACGGAGACTAGGTTCTGCCACGGTAGCCCAGCCTGGTCGATGGCCTCGCACAAACAATGAAATATGTCTTCTGCTGTTGTGTAATATATCAATACGGTCAATACAGTCGATATTGACCCTTCGAAGTAACAGGTCTGTAATATAATTTCTTAACGTAATTTAGAGGTGTAGATGTACCTGCGTTTGCTTCGGGTACTGTGATTTATATCTATACCGAATTTCTTTCGTCTGAAACTCTGTTGCCTATACAGCTGCAGGTGTCAATTATTTTAATAGTTTACGTTTATATCATTCACATACGCATTGAAATACTGCTTTTTTCTTTTATAGTTTAAAACGTTTCGATAGCGTAAACTATTGTCGTTCCTAAATAAATAAGACGTATTAGGTATAATATTCTAACATAATTTTTTATTAACCAAAAAAAAAACACCCAAAGGGATTTGAACCTGTTACCGCATTATTCCGCTGCTTAGTATCATCGAGAGCGGCGGAGAACAAGAGACCGCATGAGGGGAGTATGAATGAGTTGGAGAGGGGATCGGGCCAGACGTTCGTGGGTAAGGGGACCGCGAGGAGGTGCGCGGTTCGCCGCTCCCAAATCGGCTGCCGAAGCAGCCGAACGCGCTCCAGCTCCCAAACCGCCCAGTTGCCCATCCCTGAGGTAGAGGGACACAACATTTCCATTTATTGGTGTGGATAAAAGACACTCCTGTAATACGGCAGTCGTCTAATGAAGAAATTACCAACTTTCTTCTAAAATATGTTACATGTAAACTACCCGATAAAACCATATCACCGTCGTTACATCGGAAAGTTATGACACATCAGAATCATACTCATAATAGTTATTGCCTGCGAAGCAAAAAGAGTGGACGTCGCGGTGTTATTCGTGTAGTGTCCTCGATAGCTGGTAGGAAACAATTAAAATCGAAAAGCAGACTGTACGACTTGCCACGTAACGAAGAAGAAAAAGATATTAATGACTACAATCCGGTAATCCTCACTGCGTGGGAAGGCAACATGGATATACAGTTTATTGGGGAAAAATCGGCCCTATTGAATTGGTATTGTACAAAATACACAACAAAAGCAGAATCCAGTTAGGCAAACGATATGTTCGAAGCAATTAACTCAACGAAATCTTTATGCAGTCGGTTGTGGAATTTTGCCTTGCGCAGCTTGAACAATAGGGAATGTGGTGCACTAGAAGCATCCGATACGCTTCTTGGCATACCCTTGTATGCAGCTGATCGGTATACACAACTATTAGGTAGTTGGATGTCAATCAGATAAGGTCTCTTAAAGTCAAATCCCGAAAAGAGATTGAACGTCTTGATGACAATTCGACCGACATATTTTGTAAGTCACTAGTTGATGACTATTATCCCCGAAGACCAATGGAATTGCAATCGATGAGTCTTTACCATTTTGCAAAATGGTACTGTTGTGCGCGAGGCCTGACTAGTGCTTGTCCACTGTTTGTCAGCTGCGTACGGTTAGGATATAGGTAGGGGATCAAGTCACTAGAGAGTTAGAACTCACTTTGGGTACTGGATGTCCGGTAGGTTTATTGAAGTCGTCGTCTTACAATGATCGTACACTCTTGGTTTACTTAGATATCACGCAGCGCTTCGGGCAGCGCTTCCGCGGGTAGTATTATTAGTAATTACTCGGACAGCACTTCTGCTGTCCGCCGGACAAAAAGCCGATGAGGTATCGCGGTCCTTGCTATTTATTCCCCGTTGCTCTGTCAGTCAACGCATTTGGGGCAGGTAGGTCGTCGCCCAGCTTCGTCAGCGTTGCTGACGCGGCGGTTGCATCAGTTGCAACGGTGGTCGTTTCCGGGTGCTACCGGCGGATATCGTTGCGTGTGCATTTCTTAACTTATAGCTTATTTCCTAATTTCGCTGGGGCCGGTATCTTGTGTACGCTCGCTACATCCCTCCCCCCTTGGTGCAAAACTGTCCCCAGTTTTTTTTTTTTTTTTTTTTTTGCTAAATTGTAAAGTTTCCTAAAATCTTCGGTTTGCGCTCGCGTTTTACAGATTTTGCTCGTCGGGCGCGGTCTTATGTACTAGGGAACGGAAAGGAAGGTAACGCGTTGTTTCGGAAAATTTGTTATATATTGTTTATATGTTGTTTATATATTGTTACAAATTTCTTATGGGGTATGCTATATTACTCGATGTCTTCTACTGGTGTGGCCACCCCTGCGGACTCCTCGGGATCCACCCCGTGGTGGAGTTGCGCGGCTATTACCTCCATTACCAGCCAGCAGCACGTCGCGCAGTCCTTGGCCGGTTGTGTGCGGGCTGGTAACTCGTTTTTACATCGTCCGCAGTGATTTGGCTCATAGTGCTGGAGGAAGAAGTCGTGCCGTGTAAGCGGCACGCTTCCTACGGTAGCGCACTCCGCGCAGACGACGCCGTCCTCGCCTTCGGCGAACGCTGGTACTTGGAGGCACTCGTATAGGTTTAAGTACAGCATAATGAGCGCAGGCCGGCTCATATGCTGTACCGGTGCCAGCCCCTTTTCTCCCTTGTTGTTCTCCGGGTCGGTCGGGGGGTGTAGGCGCGTTGTGGTTACCATGGCTTCTTTGTTGTTTTTTCTCTTTTTTGGCACTAGTGTCATAGTTACTCAATGAAATGTTTTATTCTATTTGCGTGTACCTTGAGGCTGCGTCGACCCATTTTAATTGTATAGTTTACCGGGGGGTGCTTGGCGGTGATTCTATACGGTCCGATCCAGTGGGCTTCTAATTTTTTACTGCGGCCTCTCCGAACCGTTGGATCATGCAGCAGAACCTTATCACCGAGTTCATATTTAGCCGTTTTCGTCGCACGGGTGTCATAATCCGCTTTCGCAAGGGTTTTTGCATCGTGACTATGGCGTTTTGCCACTTGGTGCGAAGCGCGGAGTCGTTCCCGTAGTTCTTGGATGTAATCGCCATAGGAGTAGGTTGGCTTCGGCGGGAGGGCTATCGCAGTAGGCAGAACTGCTTTGCGACCGTAGACGAGTTCATACGATGAGTATCCAGTAGCTGTGTGTGGGGTAACATTATAGGTGAACATCGCGTAGGGTATCCACTCATCCCAATCAGTTTGTGCTTCGTTGATATAGTGGCGCAAATATTCGGCGAGGGTGCGGTGTGACCTCTCGAGCGCGCCGTTGGTCTGCGGGTGATAGGCGGTGCTCTGGAGCTTGCTTATTTTCAGCAGTTTACACATATTCTTGAATACTTCGCTGAGGAAGTTGGTCCCTTGGTCCGTCAGAATTTTTTCCGGTATTCCATATTCACATATTATTTTTGTAACAAATGCTTTGGCTATTGTGGACGCCTCTTGATTCGGTATCGGAATAGCCTTGGAGAGGCGCGTGAGAGAATCTTGGAATGTCAGCAGGTACTTGTTACCGTTCTCAGTCTCAGGTAACGGCCCGACGATGTCGAGTGCGCATTTTTCGAACGGAGCGTCTGGTGTATCCGTCATTACTAGCGGGGCTCGGTTCTTTGGGCGTAGCTTGTTTTTCTGACATTCTGCGCATTTCGCCACATAGTTTTTTACATCCGTCGTGATCCCAGGCCAGTCGTGTAATTCCCTTATTCGTTTTATTGTTCGTTCGACGCCTTGGTGCCCTCCTAATGGTGCATTATGATACTCCCGTAATATGGCGAGTTTCTTCTTTTCCGAGTATGCGGATGTATCGTCTGTCGTGTCGTCTTCGGGCGCTGTAGTTTCCTCTTCCTCTTTTTGCAGTTTAGGTGAGGGGTTTTCGGGGGGCGGCGTTTTTCGCAGCGTGTGTACGATGCGGCTCAGGGCGTCGGCGTTAGTATTCGCTTTTCCGGCCTTATGTACGATTTCGTACTCATATTCCTCTAATTTCAGTCGCCAACGCATTAATCGCGAACCTGGGTCTTTTACGCTAAATAACCACAGTAGAGGCTTATGATCTGTTACTATTTTGAACGTATTTCCGTATAGATACGGTCTAAAATGTTTCGCGGCCCACACTATCGCTAATAATTCTTTTTCGGTCGTGCTGTAGTTTTGTTCCGCTTTATTTAACATGCGGCTGGCGTAGGCAATTGGTTGATCTTTACCGATCTCGCCTTGCGATAATATTGCTCCTATTGCGAGCCCGGATGCGTCTGTCGTCAGCACAAATTCTTTCGCGAAGTCGGGATATATGAGGAGCGGTGCCGTAGTTAATTTGCCTTTTAATGTTTGAAACGCGTTCTCTTGCTCGCCCGTCCAATTGAATTTATTTTCCTTTTTGGTTAAGGCGGTTAGCGGCTTAGCGATTTTTGAAAAGTTTTCAATAAAGCGTCGGTAATACCCGGCCAATCCTAGGAAAGCTTGCACGTTTTTTACAGTACGCGGTGTCGGGAAATCTTTTACGGCGCTGATTTTACTGGGATCCGGCAATATCCCATTTTCGGTAATTACATGTCCGAGATAATTTACCTCTTTGCGTAGAAACTCGCATTTATTTGGCTGTAATTTTAAGTTATTGGCGCGCAGCGCGGAGAAGACTTCGCTTAGGCGCGAGTTGTGTTCTTCTAGGCTACCCCCGTGTATGACGATATCGTCTAAATAAACGAAACATTTTATTCCTTGTAACCCGGCTAGGATTGTATTCATTAATCTCTGGAATGTTGCAGGAGCATTTTTTAATCCGAATGGCATGCGGTTAAATTCGTAGTATCCGTAAGGAGTTGAAAACGCGGTTTTACACCGGTCGTGGCTTGCCATGGTTACCTGGTGGTAACCCGACGCCAGATCCAGGGTCGTAAAATATTTTGCTTTCCCTAACTGATCTAATATATCGGTGATATTAGGTAGAGGGAACGAGTCGCCTATAGTTATCTCGTTAAGTTTCCGAAAATCTACTACTATCCGCATTTTTTGCACGCCGTTAGCGTCCGCCTTTTTCGGAACGACCAGTAGCGGCGCGTTCCACTGGCTCGTGCTATGTCTTATTATTCCGTCTGTGAGCATCTGTTGCACCTGTTTAGTTATCTCTGCTTTGTGCTTCTCAGGTAGCCGGTAGGGTCTCGAGTTTATCGGGGCGGTGTCGGCACGCGTCGGTATTTCATGCGCGACCGCAGTAGTATGAGTCAGCGGCTCATCTTCTAAGTGAAAAATATCGGCGTAGGTGCCGCAAATCTCTTTTAACGTTTCTCGTTCCTCTGTATTTAGATGATCGGTCCTAAGCTGGTTGAGCACGATTTGGGTTCGATCGCGTGGTTTTGTTTTGGATATAGCGTTTACCGTGATCCCGGAGTTTATCGCGCATTCTTTCGGCGGTTCTTCGAGTTGAACGTGTGGGCGCATTATGTCTACTGCCTCTTCTGTGGTATTTAACATTATTACTACGCAGCGTCCGTCATTCGGTCGGACCCAACAATGTCCTACGAAGACGCCAGGTTGTACTTCCTTCGCGGAGGTGATTCCTTCTCGCAAACTGTCTGTACTTGCTTCTATTATCGTTTCGGATCGCGGCGGCAGGTGAACAGGAGGCGGTGAACCCGCAGGTTTCCCGTTCGCGGTTCCAATCGTAATTTCGCCGGTTCCGCCGTCAATTCGCACGCCCTGGCTCCTAATGAAGTCCATTCCGAGGATCCCTTCATAGGCGATCGGAAAATCGTTCGCTACCACGCATATAGTGTGCTTGACTGTTCGTCCCTTGAGTTGTAGGTGACCTTCTATTTCCCCCCGGGTGGGGAGTTGTCTCCCGGTGGCTCCGGTTAACATTAATTCCCTTTTCTTAATTTGAATCTCGTCCCGTAAATTTCGAATTTTTATTAGGCTGACGGCTGAGCCGGTGTCTACTAGCATGGTTATTTGATCCGTTGGCGCTTCGAGTAGCCTCACCGTGGCTAGCGGCAAATTATCTGCGGGGGTGTGCGAGATTTTTACATTCGCGACGTTGCATTCTCGCGGGGGAACGCCGCTCGGTCGTTTCCCGATCCGCTCGCCTCGGTAGAATTTGAGCGCTGGCTCATTGCCTCGTTCTGGGAAACGTGATCCCGTTGACGGTAAGCGGTACGAGTTCGGCATTCTTCATAGTTATGCCCTGACCTTTGACAATACGTGCAGTATTTTCGTATCGCGTGTATGGAACGGCGCGGCTCGGCCCTGGGAATATCAGGTCTTCTTCGGCAATCGCGCCAGTAATGCCCGGGTTTGCCGCATTTCGAGCATGACGCAGGTTGGGGTAGTCCGTCGGGTCGCCGGTTGTATCTTTCGTATCTGTCATTTCTATCGTAGCGTTCATTTCGAGGGTTAGAAATGCGCGGCGCGTGCGAAGAGGGACCTCCGTTTAGTCTTTCCTCTTCGATGGCTCCAGTTATCGCTTCGTAAAAGGAGTGGTAATTTCGCGCGCGTATTATGGCGCTTAGGGGCTGCACTAATCCTTTGGAAAAGTTGACTAGTGCTTGCTTCTTCAGTACACCCTGTATGGCGAGGGCTTGTTCCGGCGTATGATGTGGTTCGGCCGTGGCTTCCATAAGATCTACTAGTAGTCGTTCTGCGCGCGAGGCGTACACGCGTACCGGTTCTCCGGGTCGTTGTTTAATTTCGCCGAATTCTATTTGAAGATACGCGGCGGATTTTTTTCCGAGGTAACACGATTCTAATTCCCTTTTCAATTGGGCGAAATCGAGGATGTTCCTATGCTCGAATTCCGTTAGTGCAGGGCCGGTCAGCTTTAGGCGGAGAATTGATCGAAGTAGAAGGGATTTGTCTCCGGGTAAGGTGCTCTCGAACGCGAACGTGCACGCACTCAAAAAATCTTTCAAGGATTCGGGTGAACCCCCGTTAAATTTTGGTATCATTTTTACCGCGTCTCGTAACGGAACGAGCATTGCTTCGCGTGTGTCTTCGCCGTCTATCAAGTCGTCGATCCCGTGGTTATCGCGAAGTACGAGGAGCCGGTTCATTTGGGCCCGAAGCCGTTGAATTTCGGCATCTATCTCTTCGGCGGTGGCTTGGTGCGAATGGTCGAGGGGAGGATCGCCGAGGTTATCGTTTTCGGCCATAGCTGGGCGGAAATTGTTCGCTCGTGGGCGGAATATCTCGCTGTCAAATGATACTAGTGATGCTCTAGGGCTGTGATCGGGCTCGTTGCCGGTTTCTCTTACGAGGTCTGCTTCCGGTGCGTCCGGGTAATCTAACGCGCGCCTCACCCTGTCTCTAATCGTTCGTAGTGCGTCGGCGGCACTGTCTAAGGCGGTCGGGGTTGGCAGACTTATAGGAAAACCTTGTACTACTCTTTCGCGTCGTTCGCTGTATCGCTGGTCGTGGTTCGCAAAGCGCCGTATGTATAGTTTGCTATCGGACATATGAAAAACTGTTGTCGTGTGACTTACAGTACGTTGCTCGCTTGTGGTGCTCTGTTATTTGCTGGTATGCTGACTCGGCAACGGCCTTGCCTGAATTCGCTCGGCGCTCGGCTTGCACTGCACGGCCACCGTTGTCCTTGGGCTCAGCTGTGTTTGGCTGCGTGTTTCTCGTTCGTTGTCTCTGGATGCGATTCTCGTGCGTTGACTCTGGATGCGACTCTCGTGCGTGTTTCCGGATTTCTTCTCGTACCCAAATGTGACTGATCCCACCGCTGCCACCAAATTATGTTGTGCGCGAGGCCTGACTAGTGCTTGTCCACTGTTTGTCAGCTGCGTACGGTTAGGATATAGGTAGGGGATCAAGTCACTAGAGAGTTAGAACTCACTTTGGGTACTGGATGTCCGGTAGGTTTATTGAAGTCGTCGTCTTACAATGATCGTACACTCTTGGTTTACTTAGATATCACGCAGCGCTTCGGGCAGCGCTTCCGCGGGTAGTATTATTAGTAATTACTCGGACAGCACTTCTGCTGTCCGCCGGACAAAAAGCCGATGAGGTATCGCGGTCCTTGCTATTTATTCCCCGTTGCTCTGTCAGTCAACGCATTTGGGGCAGGTAGGTCGTCGCCCAGCTTCGTCAGCGTTGCTGACGCGGCGGTTGCATCAGTTGCAACGGTGGTCGTTTCCGGGTGCTACCGGCGGATATCGTTGCGTGTGCATTTCTTAACTTATAGCTTATTTCCTAATTTCGCTGGGGCCGGTATCTTGTGTACGCTCGCTACAGTACGATATTACACAGAAGAAACCTAATGGTGATTATTACACTTTCGATCAGAATAAGAACCTGTACATTAAAAAGGCAGCGTGGGTGTTAAACATGACAAAAAATAAAGAGAAAGACACGAGAAGCGAGGTAGGAGAACTGTTGTTTACCGGCAGGCTCATCGCTAGACGCGTAACGTTATAACCGCGAAACGGAAAGGTCGCGAAGTTAGATCAGTGAAAGAGGCAACGATCGAGGGGACGACGACCTGGCAAAACGAATAGTCGGTAGTACAAAGAGTTGCCCCCTCTCAGCACCGCGAAGAGGACGTCCCAAATGGATATAAAAGGACGAGCACCCACGAGCCGCGTATTGTAGAAATCTCTTCCAGGAAGTCAGCTACGCCGAAATTTGTCACCGAGTCCAAATAATTCAGGAACCTGTTCAAGAAAGAAGTTCACCTCAACCAGCACGCTCATTGGTGGTTAGTACCTGCACGCTCGCTCACGCGTAGGGCGGCAGCATCGATCAAGGATCGATGCCTGCACGTCCCTACGCATGCGCACAAGTCCGATCTCATCATCCTCATCGATCGCCATATTGGCATCTCCATTCGGAAACCTGTAATCGCGACGGTTACACGTGCTTTTGCATTGCGGCTAAATTACCACTTTCACAAGACTTCTCAATCGTTCATCGATCTGACTCACTCGTAAAACATTCACTCAAGACTCACTCACCCGTGCATCATCAAGGATACTCAGTCCAGCGTCGAGGAAACTCTGTACCTGCGGCGGACCCTCACACGTGCCACATTAGGTATCTCACGCTCTATCTCACCTCATAGACTCCTAAATAAAGACTTTTATTATCTCTACCCAAGTGCTCTCACTCATCTCACGACCCACGGATTTCCTCAAGCCAACTCAAAGTGAATCTCAAACATTTTGGTCCTTCGAGCCGGAGCGTGGGTCGTGCGGATAACGGACAGTTTTAAACTCTCGGGCTTCGAATCAGTGTGCTTTGTTCGTCACGGTGACCTCTCAGTGTATAGTCGGCTCAGTGTTTTGATCGCCTCACATAAGCATTCGGTTGTACTCAGTGTCGGTGTGCTCAGTATCTACATTTTGGTGGTGTGGTGATTATTAGGTAAACTCGTGTACGCTCAAGGAGGAAGGCTCATCGCAGAGGATCCAAGATGTCGGATTCGGACGGCGCCGTGGAGAAGGGACCCCCTGAGAAGGGAGCCCCTGAGAAAGGACCTCCGGAGAAGGGAGCCCCTGAGAAACTCAAGACCGCTCAACTCACAAGGAAACCTCCCGAGGTGTCCGCCTCCGATTTCAATTCAACTTTGCAGGCCGATTAAGGGGGAAATGCGTCCGACCACCATTTTGAATTTGGTAGGTCGGTATCGGGTCGGTAACTATGGTCGGTATTTGCGGGTGTAGGGATGTACCGACGAGGGATCTTCACATGTGAGATGGCGTTACTCTCATAGTCCATTTCGCGTATTCCTACATGAACTTAGGCCTGTATCCATACACCCGAATATCTATATAAACAATATGTCGGAGCAACCATTTATGTTAATAAATATTAAAATGTGGATCTACTCACAATATGAGAGCCAACACATTGCTTAGCCTCATCAATATAAATAAAACACAAGAGAAGCAGGCTTCCAAAATTTAATCCTTCATTAGAGCAATACGTAACAGTTGATTCTCACTTTATTCTCAAGTTTATTCTGTTACGCATTCCAAAATGTAATCCTTCATTAGACCTATACGTAACAGAATAAACTGAGAATAAAATGTTACGTATTGGTTACGTATTTTCTTTTCTCCTTTTCTATTAATTTATATTTATAAAAAACCAATATTGTAAGTGGGACTCTTTATAACTAATATAACACAACAGAAGCAGGCTTCCAAAATTTAATCCTTCATTAGAACAATACGTAAGTTTATTCTCACTTTATTCTCAAGTTTATTCTGTTACGCATTCCAAAATTTCATCCTTCATTAGACCAATACGTAAAAGAGTAAACTGAGAATAAAATGTTATGTATTGGTTACGTATTTTCTTTTCTCCTTTTCTATTAATTTATATTTATAAAAAACCAATATGGTAAGGTGGACTCTTTATAACTAATATAAGACAAGAGAAGCAGGCTTCCAAAATTTAATCCTTGATCAGACCAATACGTAACAGTTTATTCTCAAGTTGATTCTGTTACGTATTCCTAAATTTCATCCTTGGTTACGCCAATACGTAACAGAATCAACTTGAGAATAAACTGTTACGTATTGGTCTAATCAAGGATGAAATTTTGGAAGCCTGCTTCTCTTGTCTTATATTAGTTATAAAGAGTTCACCTTACAATATTGGTATTTTATAAATATAAATTAATAGAAAAGGAGAAAAGGAATGATGGAGGAAATGTGGTAGGCGACTAAATGGAAGAAAAATTGATATACAATGCAGTTGATATTTATTAAAACTAAAAGTACAAAAATAACTACATACTAAATATTATATACTAAAACTTATATACTAAAACAATAAACTATAAAAAAAAATATACTAAATACTACAGCTATAAAGGACTATGTAGTAGATCTAATACGTATAATAATTTTGCACAATCGTCCCAGTCGTATAGTACGCGCCGCCGCCTGCTCTGCCACGTGCTGTGCCGCGTGCTCTGCCGCGTGCCCCACCTCTACCTCGCGACCAGCGTCCCCGCCTGCCACCTCGGGGTTGGTTTCGCCCCTGTGCCAGGGCGAAATAGATCCGACGCCATTGGCGTCTGGTCAAGTTCACCTGTAATAGACAAAAAAGACAATTAGTATAATCCTCACCATGAATGACATGACAGATTAAAAATATCATCATGAGTCGTTTATTTCGAAATCGTCGCAAGTCCAATTAAAAATGCTAAATTTTTGCTAAAAATATTTAAAATCATGTTCAACTGAAACCACCTTACTCGATTTTTTTTCTTAAACGGACTTACGCCAATTTCCAAATAAACGGCTTATATTTCTAATTAATCTGTAATTGTACTCACTTGATCTACTTGTCCCGTCTGTCGCCTCGTCTGCCATTGCGTTTCCTCCATATCCGACTCCGTGAATTCTTCATTGCCAGACCGCTCGTCCGTAGTTCTTTGGGACGGGAGCCCCTTCGTTGTATATCCTCTTTTGGACGGCGACGTCGACGATCGAGGTCGCGACGCCGGCGACCGGGGTCGCGACGCCGGCGACCGGGGTCGCGACGCCGACGAACCAGGTCGCGACGCCGACGCCCCACGTCGCGACGTCGATGGCTGGCCAGCTGCCGATGTGGACGACTGGCCCAAATGTTTTCGTTCCCCCGATTTGGGCACCGGTCCCGGCGGCAGGGATGCCGACCGCTTCTTCCGGCACCCCAAATTTTCCGCCTCCGCAATGGTTGGCCACTCGTTCTTTTGCATAGTTTCTGGAAAGTGTAAAAATATAACCGTATTAGTCTTGTTAAATTACGTAGAGATTTACTTGGATTGGTGCCGTATATCGAAGGGTAGTAAGGTCAATTTCGTAATCCAATAATATACTGCTGGTAATTTTGTATATAATGTTGACGTTCCGACTCTTACAGTGCTCTTCAGAAACCTGCTTTATTCATTTTCACATCTAGCGATCCACATAAAATGAATAAAGCAAGTAAGGGATCTTGGGATTTTCACATCCAGCGATCCACATAAAATGAATAAAGCAAGTTCATACAATCTCTAGCGAAAAACTTTCAATTATTTACCCTGGCCACATTTATTAAAATTTTAAACTTTTTATAACGCGATATTTTCTTGGGTGCATCACAGAATGACTGTGATTTTTCGTACTTGAAAATGTTGCTGCTTTATCGAGAAACTGCAAGAAAATTAATAATAATGCGACTTAATAATAATTTTTACATGGTTTCTATTTTTTCCCACGTAGCTCCGGCCCTCCTACACATCCTGGAAAAAGACCCGTGACGCTAGCATTATCCCGTCGGAAGATATGATTTTTTAAAACTTGAAACTTTAACCGCCTGTATCTCGTAAAGGGTTGAGTTTTGAACTTATTGTTCCCGAACTTATAGGCTTCGATTGACCCCCAGAAAACGTGATTGTTACTATCAACGAGTTGCTATCAACGATTATGCGATTAGAGTGGCAACCACTGTTTTGTATATTTTCCAGATCCGAATGTAAATCGGCTATTACACTGTAAGTTGGCAGATAGTTGAAGGGATGCGACTATTTCATCCTTTTTAGTTACAGCACATGAAAGTGGTATGAAAATCGGAAGACAGCCTGCTGAAAGGGAACGTTTTGCGTGAATGGTATTTCGATGACTGGAAAAAGTAGAGTGCAGATTTTTGTGCAAATTAGCCAAAAGTTGATAGTAGAAGTCTGTATGAATTCCAGATGATTGAAAAGATAATTTTAAATTTTTTGTACGGTGTACAGTGTTCAGATTGACGAATGACATGTTTCCAAAACAATTCCAGACAATTTTTTGACAATAGTTACCTTCACATTTGCACAAAAATACGCAGTCTACTAGTAACATAAACGTGCGCAATATGGAACCGACGAATAACGTTGATTACTTCGTTTACTGTTCGTCATCGTAACGTCATACATCATTTGGAGCTACTGACATTCAGTAATTGCACCAGAATTTTGTATCTCGTCAATATTATTATGTTCTCGCGTTCGTTTTATTTTTTATATGCGTTCCATATGCGACACGTTTATCGTCTATTATGTAATATGTGAACATGAAATTTTGTAGTGAATGTATAGTTTCCTTCTCTTGCATGACCGATATTTGTTTGTGCAGGCGACGTTTTACAAATGCAGCGCGGCATTTACCTCCCGAAAATGAGTTCGCGTCACGCGACATAAATGATACTGTTAAAATAAGTCAAATATTAGAAGCAGACACCCGTGTGTCTGCTTCCAAAGAAATTCCTTCTTACAGCACATTTGTAGCGGCAGAAACATCCGACGCAGGTATTGTACAGGAAGACAACGAAAGTGTGGATGTTATAATGGAAGAGATAATAGAAGAAACGGTAATTGAAGAGGATACTCCAACTACAGAGATTACAAATCAAGAAAATATGAATAACGATAATACCAATGAAGAAGTGGAAGTCATGAACCGACAATGGGCAGAAATGAATGATCGACCGGTGGATGAAATAATGGAAGAGTTCGTAGGAGAAATTGCAATTGAACAGGATGCTCGAAATAATAGAAATGGAGAAAATAGGAATGAAGAAATGGAACTGATGGACCAAGAATCGCTACAAATGAATGAACGGCAGGTTGCAGAAGACGACGATGAGCCAACGATCCCACAGTTGGGAAACGAAGAAAGAGAGAATGAAGAGTATTGGATCGTGGAACGCGGACAATCAGAAGAACCGCCAGAACCGTTAGCAGTGCCGACACATTTCGCGAATTTCGCGCATATCTTTCAACAATTCCAACAGCTCGGACAACATTCAAAGATCGGTTGCGGCAACGAAAATTTTCAAATAATTGGTTGTAAAGAAGATGGCCTGCGAAGAATGTACGGCATGCAGTGCGAAATATGTCATCACATCGAAGCCGTATCGTGTCTTCCACCGGATGATGACACGATAGACATAAATCACGGTGCTGTTGCTGGCACAATGATGACTGGCGGCGGATATAGGCAATTGGAAGACACGTTGTGTGCGATGAACGTTCCCTGCATGTCGAGTCACATGTACCGAAAGTACGAGGAAAAAATAATCGATGGATTGGAAGTGGCCGCACATGAGGAAATGCTGGATACAGGACAAAAAGAAAAGGAACTAGCAATTGCAAATGGAGACGTCTACCCCGATACCAACATCCCATGGATCACAGTTGTCGCGGATGGCTCATGGATGAAGAGATCGTATCGTAGCGGAGATTATAATTCTTTGTCGGGTGTGGGAGCCATCGTTGGAAACCGTACTGGAAAAGTCCTTTATCTCGGAATTAAAAATAAATCTTGCACGATATGCATAAATGCGGCTGCAGCGAAGAGAGAAGCGCGTGAACATCGGTGTTACAAAAATTGGGGCCGTAACTAGAGTTCGACAGGAATGGAAAGCGCTGCTATTCTACAAGGATTTCAATGCAGCATAGAAATGCACGGAATAATATATGCAATATTAGTCGCGGATGGAGATAGTAGCGTATATAAAAACATTTTGGACAATGATCCATACAAAGAGCAGATGGTGCGGGTGCGAAAAATCGAATGCACAAATCATCTCGTGCGAAATTTCAGCAAGAAAGTAAAAGATATAGGTGGAAAAGGTCGACACAAAGATTTACGAGCTGTTGTAAACAAGAACGCCTTACGCCTACGGACCGGCATACTAAAAGCTGCATCTCACCGAGACAGAGAAAATGTACCATTGCCACAAAGAATTGAGAACGTGAAGAGAGATTTCAAAAATGTACCGAGTCATGTTTTCTGGGAACCTAAAGAATGCCAGGCAATAGGATACTTCTGCAAAAAATACTCCGATCCGAAGGAAATAAATTCTGTTCCCCAATTGAAGCAAGCTGGACTGTATTTTAAGATTGAAGATGCAATGCAGCAACTATTCGCCCATGCCGAGAGCTTGTTGTACGGTTGTAACAACAATCTAGTAGAAGGCTTCAATAGCATAATTGCCAAGTTTATTGGAGGTAAGCGAATAAACTTTGGCCGAAAGGACTCCTACCAAGGTCGAGTATGCGCTGCTGTCGTAGAATTCAACACACACGAAACGTTGAGTCGGTTGAGTTGTGCGATGGGAAAAGTAGCAACAACCACCATGACGAAGACAGAAGCACGACGGAAGAACCAGTTACAAAAAATCAAAGAATGTAAAGCCAGAGCAAAAGCCTCTGGTTCGCGATACGCAAAACAAACGTGCGATAAAGATTATGGCCCAAATGCGGGCAAACCGGATATGGAGGAAACGGTGTACTCTACCGAGTGCCACAGATTCCTCATAAACCTTCGTGAAAACCAGATTGACAGACTCAATATTGAAGTCAAAACTCGCGGTCAGGCACACAACTGGCAATGGTTCGTAGACAGAGGGAAATTATTAACTGCATCAGATTTCGGTAGAGTATGCCGTTTACGGAAAGACACTCCATGAGCAAATACAGTGAAAAGCATCCTGTATCCTCAGCCGGTAGAATACGCACGGCCTGTACAGTATGGAAGAAGGAACGAGGCGAACGCATTGAAGCAAGTGGAAGAGGAATTAGGAGTTACTGTTTCTCCTTGCGGCCTCTTCATTGATCCTGTCATACCGTATTTGGGTGCGTCACCCGACGGCCTCATAAACGATGACACGGTTGTTGAAATAAAATGTCCAGAATCGGCAAAGGATTTATTGGCCGATGAAGCAATTGAAAAATTACCTGGAATACGACGAATTTATCATGGTGATGGAATGAATGTCGTACATCATTATTATTATCAAGTGCAAGGCCAATTACATGTAACGAAGAGGAAACACGCGCTATTCTGCTTATGGACACCGAAAGGCATAAAAATTACAAAAGTCGAAAGAGACGATGCATTTTGGACAAACCAGATGGAGGAAAAATTAAGAAAATTCTACGAAGATTGTATGCTTCCAGAACTAATCGGCAGCAGGTTTAGAAGAGGTCAACCAATTAGAGAGCCGGCATACATAGAGACAGCAGTTGCAGGAACATCTGAACCAGCAAGTCAATGCAATAATGAAAATACGTTACAGAACTGAGGTAACAGATTACGGGCCACTGCATAGCAGCGAAAGAGCTGTTCCTCCTATGGAGAGTGCACCGAGTGCAAAGCAGCTAATGTCAAAAGCTGTTCCTCGACCGAGCGAGAGTCGCTGGCCAATGCAATTCAATGGAGAAGTTACGAAAAGGTATGTTACGTAATTCGAGACAAATGAATTGTACATTATTATTGGAAGAGCATATCACATACATAAAGAGGTCCGTCTTTGACGGGGATGGTGGTGGGTTCCTCTTTACGCTCTTCTACTTACTACATTTTCACAAGAGTAGGTCCCGCAAGGTTTGTATTAATTCGTATACAGGGTGAGTCAGTGACCTTGCACCAAACTGAAACCACGTATTTTAGGGGTCAATAGAAGCATAAAAGCCCGGGAACACAAAGTTGAAATCTCAACCCTTTCGGAATTACAGGGGGTTGAAGTTTCAAGTTTTAAAAAATCATATCTTCCTACGGGATAATGCTAGCGTCACGGGTCTTTTTCTAGAATATGTGGGAGGGTCGGAGCTATGTGAAAAAAAATAGAAATCATTTAAAAATTATTATTAAGTCGCATTATTATTGATTTTATTGCACTTTTTCGATGAAGGAGCAACATTTTCAGGTACGAAAAAAATCACAGTCATTCTGTGATGCACCAAAAAAAATATCGCGTTGTGAAAAGTTTAAAATTTTAAGAAATGTGGCCAGGATAAAATATTTAAAGTTTTCCGCTAGAGATTCTCAATCCCAGGTTTATGGCAGCATTGTAAAGTTCATCAACCTGACCCTTTTTTCTCTCTCTCACTCTCACTCACCCTCTCTCTCGCACTGCGGTGTTCGGTAGCAGGCCCTCGAGATAAGCTGGGCCTAACTGACCTAGGCAAACAGACACCCGAGCCGACTTCGAGCCTTCTACCGCCGCAGTGACACATGCAGCCGTAAACCCGGGATTGAGAATCGCTAGCGGAAAACTTTAAATAATTTATCCTGGCCACATTTCTTAAAATTTTAAACTTTCCACAACGCGATATTTTTTTTGGTGCATCACAGAATGACTGTGATTTTTTTCGTACCTGAAAATGTTGCTGCTTCATCGAAAAAGTGCAATAAAATCAATAATAATGCGACTTAATAATAATTTTTAAATGATTTCTATTTTTTTTCACATAGCTCCGGCCCTCCTACATATTCTAGAAAAAGACCCGTGACGCTAGCATTATCCCGTAGGAAGATATGATTTTTTAAAACTTGAAACTTCAACCCCCTGTAATTCCGAAAGGGTTGAGATTTCAACTTTGTGTTCCGGGACTTTTAGGCTTCTATTGACCCCCAAAATACGTGGTTTCAGTTTGGTGCAAGGTCACTGACTCACCCTGTATGTAATAATTGCATTTTCATTTTGTGGCTGTTTTGTTGCAGGTCTGCATCGCGTGTACAACGTTTGAAATACAAAAACGTGTCACGATGGTCGAGTGGGTTACAGTTTAAAAGAGAGGAACACTGTCTCTAAGTAATAGTCTTTAATGTAAATGGTTGGTCCAGATTTGGTAAATACGTCCAAGCTCATTAGCAGTAGGAATGTAAGTGAGTAATCTCCAGTCGTCGTCGGGGGTCCAGCGTCGTGAGGTGTTGCGTCGGGGGGTAGGGAGAGCAGTGTCAGCATTTTGGGTCCAGTGGCGTAGCGTCCGTTACACTCCCCCGCTTTTGATTCTGATGCTCCCGCATCAGTGTTTTTCCAATTTATTTCTGTCAATGCGTCCGTTGTTGTCCAAGTCTCGTCGTTTCGTATGTCCTTGTATCCTCGTCCTTACGTCATTTCGTTCATGAAAATTTAATATTTATCTAGTTATTTCCGTGATTTTGGTTAAAAATAAAAAATTTCTTTTATTATTATTAATATTATTATTTTGTTGTTTTGTATGTATTACCTGTTACCTGTTGTTACTTTGTTACCTGTTCTCACTATTAGATTGTTCTTTTCTGTTACCTTGTGTTTGGTTTTATGATTTGGATACCTATTTTGCCTTAGTTTGTGTTAACATATGTCTTTTTCTCTCTCCTTGGAATTGTCCGTCTATGCTCCTTGTGTATGGCTGTGTAACCTGTAATGTCTTTGTCGCTTTTGGTTTTAGTTATTTCGGTTAGGTGGCATGAATGAATGAAATCACTGTTGGTTTGTTTTGACTATAGTTTTTTTTTTTCTTTTTCTTTTGTATATATGTATATAATGTATAAAAAAAAATGTGTTTAATATAATGTTTCGTATAAATGTATGTTAGTAAAATATAAAGTATATGTATTATTAGTATTTCGTCTGTTAGTCTCGTTAATTAGATAAATGGGTGGTTAGTTGCCAGGATTTTCTACTAAGGATTATTATTATTTTTTTCTTTGTGCGTTAGAATGCGTTGCTGTATGTTATGGATGTTAATTCTATGACTCTGTGAGATATGTCGAATTCATTCGTAAGCTCTATGGGTTGTCATTCGATTTTGTTATTTAAAGTGTCATAATCCACATGTTACCTATTCTTTTCCGCAAAATGATGATTTTCCTAGTATTGTATTAATTGCTATTATTGGTGTTATCAAATTACTCTAATTATTTAGGCTGCGCTAACCGCACTACGTGTATCTGTCTGACAGTTTATCATGTTTCCTATCGTCCATTGAGTGTGAGATGGAGTCAGCTGTTTTCGATGGTAAGTCGGTGTGTAGTATGCTTCGTCATCGGTCTGTGTATCATGGTCATTTGTCGTCTTCGTCTGATTTGCGGTGGTTATGCTTAGTTTTTCAACAATAATTTTGCTCTGTCCTGTATCTTGTCGTGTCTTTGGTGGAGAACGGAAAGTTGGTTCGATGTCCGATTTCATTGCTATGTCCGTTTGATCGTAACTTTCTCTTACAATGTTAATATTTTCCACGTTTAACGTTGGTGATCTAAAATTCGGTTCTGGTGTTTGTTCTCTTTGTCTTTCAGTGTTTCTTTCTATATTTCCATTTTCCGTTGCGCTTCGCGTTCCGTTTTCCGTCATTACTTTTCCATCATTATTTATTTCATCATTATTTATTTCGTCATTATTTATTTCATCCTTTGAGTTTGCTTTATACGTATTTAAATCTTCTAGGAGCTGTCGATCTTGTGTCTCTATGCGTTTTCTTTCTTCGTCTGTTAGCCGACGGCCGCTTTTTCCCGCTATAGAACTTGATCCGCTTGCTAGGCTTTTTTCTTCCAGGAGCTGTGGATCTTCTTTTTCCATTTTGGGCATTTCTTCGTCTATTTGCGGACGGTCGCTGTTTCCCTCAGGGTTTTTCGATCCGCTTGCTGGGCATTTTTCTTCTTGTGCATTTTTCTGCTTTTCCTTTATTATATCCTCTTCATTCGTACTTTGTTTATTATCTTCATTTATTTTTTCATTGGTATCTTCGCTTTCATTTTCATTATTATCTTCATTTCTTCTTAATTCTGTTTTCATTATTATTCTATGCTTCTCTTTATCTTCTTCTTCTTCTTGCGGTTGCATTTTATCCGTCTCATAGTCCTTGTTCGTATTTGCCATTTCGTCGTTACTGTTTTCATTATTGTCATCGTCTACTTTAACTATCATATCTTCTATTTCTGTGTCGTAATCCATATCACTTGCCTGGTCGCCGATATTTATTTTCTGGTAGTTTCCTTCTTCTTCGGTTATTTCATCTTCTGTGTCGGTGTCCTTATTCGAAGTTGCTGATTCGTCATCTGTTGTCCAATACATGTCTTCCTCTTCGTCGGTACTTTCTATTTCGCTTTCGTAATTGCTGTTATTTGACTCTTGATATGCGATCTTTCGCCACGTTTGATTTTCTGTATTTTCGTCTATCGTGTTGTTCTGTCTTATGTTGTGCTGATGATATAGTCTTTGCTTTTTATTGTCCTGTATGTTGTCATGTGTGTCGCTCGATCTTAATCTATTAGGTCTTATATTTATCGATGTGTCTCTTGGGTGTATGAATGTTACGTTACTATTTCTTTCAACTACTTTCGTATAGTCTACTATTATCATTCGTTCTTTGTCATTAATATCTGATTTTCTAGAAAATTTCCATACTGAGGAACTGTAAGGGGGAATTGAAGGTGCTAAATCGTTGTCTGAAAGGTTTTGTGTCGGCTTGTGTACTTCTGTTTCGTGTAGGTATTGTTTTGTGTGTACAAGTGTGTTGTCTGTCGCGTGTATTTTGTGTTGTCTACTGTTCGTACGTCCTAGACTATTTTCGGGTACATAAAATAGGTTTGGGAATTCGGTTTTATTAACTCTGTCCATTGCATTCGTCATATGCGCAGTCGATTTGTCATTTGTATATGTTTGGTTGCAGTCAGTTACCCTGTCAATGATTTTTGTGATGGGCTGTAATGCGACCTTGGGAATGGTCGTGCGTATTGTTTCATTAGTCGCATTGGTGACATGCACATATGCCATATTTCCTTGGTTTTTTACCAACGCATTCGAGAATTGCAGTCCAGGACAAATAGTTTTTCTGTCAATATACCCTTCGTCTAAGTCAGTGTCTACCAGTCGTACGTATGTCTTGTCACGAGAATTTTCCCGACTTCAATAGTCTACACCGGCTAACCCGAAAATTCCCCGTGAACAAAGAAAATGCGCGAGATTCTCTCCTCCAAAATTCCAAAATCCACAAAATCCTAAATCCGTTGGGCGCCAGGCACCGAAGTGCCGCGAGCCGAAGCTCGTTCGAAATGTTACCAAATAATTCTATTCCACACTCTACCAAAAATTAATTCGAGAATCTCTTTACTTAACGAAATCGAAACGTCGAAATTTCTCCCAGGGCCGGACTACGCGGAATGAGTTCGATTCTATCGAGCATGGGTGGAGTGACGACACAAAACAGGAAGTTCACACACAAAATAAATCTCATACAACGATTCAAAATAAATCCGAGAGTCGGCACATTTTATTTTTCGTCATCGCCCGAAGGCGGAATTACAAAACGCGAAGATCGAATTACGACTCCCGAGATTACACGCGGTAACGCACGCGACGCACTAGATTACATCATTCGTTACGGGAGGACTCGATACGGAAAAGCACTACGCAATACCGGTGAAGCCGGAAAATCTTTCATAATTTCGATACCAAACGAGATTCTAACGCGTACAATTCTTCATTAAATCCGACACAAACGAAAAGGGCTAGTTAAGTTCGCTTACCGAATCGCTGGCCTCTCGTAGATTCTCAAATATATTCTCCATGGTTCGTACTCTTTCGTTGTCCTCTCTCAAAACTCTTATCTCGTCCTCTCACCAAACGATCGCTAATCGATTCTAACGCCGTCGTCAGACTGAGACCACTAATTGATCCTAATGGTGTCGTAAGACTGAGACCGCGTGCTCGGCAATTACGCCGTACATTCGGCACGCGCATGAGTAGAAGCTTTTCCCGCGACGCTGGTGGTGACGTCACTGTGAGTCCTGTCGATCCTCCACAGATGTCGGCAGGTGGTCCTTTTTCGGGAGGTTGGCGGCTGGTGGTCGCCGCTCGCGGAACTCTTGCTGCGGCAGGCTGGGTGGGGAGAGATCGGCCCTCAGGCGTCCGCGCCTCGATCCCCCCGGGATCGCCGTGCCCCGCGTGGGTCACCAATAGGGGTGGCCCAACACGGAGGCTCCGCAGGGCACCGGTGTCGCACCGCCGGCTCACGCACGCCGGGGTGAGCGCTCCCGTGGCCCCGTGGGCCCGCTGACCCCTGGTCAGCGGCGGGAAACGTATTCTAGGGAGGATCCCCCCGGGATACCTCCCCCGTCCTCGCACCCTGAGCGCCCCTCCTTCTCCTTCCGCCGGCGTTTCCGCCGTCCCTCCTGTCACGGGGCTCACAAAATTCGGGAATTAGCCTCGGTAATTTATTTACGGAAGGCCCCGAGAGTCGTTTCGCGTTTGCTCATTATTTTTATTTTTCTATTTTGTGACGTTGCCAGATCTGCAACGTCACAACGGCCCCCCCCTTAAGGAAGGTCGCCCCGACCTTCCCGCCGGCGAACAGACCGTAGCCCTTTTCGGAAACGCGACTCCACTCGGGTCCTTCCGTGTACTCAAAATTGACACACACAACAAAATACATCAATAAATCCCTAATGTTCCTCCCTACCGGGAGCATAACCCATACGGGTCGTAAGCGACCATTCTCTAAACGATTTGCTGTTCCGTCCATCAAGACGATAATAAACGGGTACTCACCAAAATCACGTATTGACACCTGTTCCTGGAACGAGTTGATTTCCGATACCTATTTCTCTCTCTCTTCACTTCCTAACGCCTCGGGGTAACGGGAGGGGTTAACAATAATCGCACGACTGGCACACACACGCTTATTTATTTAGACAAAAAAAAAGAAATTTTTGTGTAACGGAGTGAACACATTAAACCCCCAAACCCTACACCTAATAATAATACTCAAAGTCACACAAGAAAAAAAAAGAAAAGAAACTGTTCATAGAGCCGCTCGTGACGGTTGGCCCAAGGTCTAGGCCTGCTTCGGCGGGTTCCTCTCCTGCAAGTAGGCTCGCTTGCAGGTCGGGCAGTCGGCCAAGCTCACATTGGCCGCCCCGCAGCGGAAGCAAAATTTGAACCGCCGGGTCTCTCGGCATTTGGAGTAGGGGTGGTCGGGGTCCCCACAATTCCAACATCCGGGCTTCTTTCCGCCCTTATGGCGGTAGGCTCCCGGAATATCCCGCGGTGCCGGCAATCGATTGGGGGCCGCGGTTGGTAGCGGCTTCGGTCCCCCTTGGGGCGTCGGCGCCCAGGTGACCCGTCTCGGTCCTGCAGCGGGTGTGGAAGATCGGGCGGTGGTCGGCGGTAGCGAGGGAGATCCCTCCGCCGTTTGAGTGGCGGCATCCTTAAACCCCTTTCTCTGGCCGCCGCTTCCTACTACTAGCCTCCTTGGTACATGAGGCGGGGGCTGCGATACCGGGAGGGGCCCTTTTTGCTCCTCCACTCGTGCCCGGTACTCCCAATAATCCGGCAGCGCCTGTACCACCGCGTCGGGATCTCCGAGGTGCTCCCGCTCTTTGAAATAGAGCCATTCCGGCTCGGAAATTAACTCCTCTGGTTCGGTATCCTAACAAGTTAGTACGGTATTAGTAGGTTAAACACGATAAGGTTTTAATTGGGAAATGTGGAACTTTCCGATACGTCTTCCGTGTTCGTTCTCTAATTCATAAACGACTCGCGATAGTACTCTAGATACGCGAAAAGGTCCATGGAAACGTGGCGCTAATTTGGCTGCGATGTTCTGTGCAGCGGAAGATAACACATGGTGACGCTTCAAAACCATGTCTCCCACTCGAAAGGTGACGTCTCGTTTATTGCGGTTGTAGTATGCGGCCTGTTTCTCGTAAGCGGCCTCTAGATTTTCGCTGACCCACAGTTCGACGTTGACCATCTTCTTCATCCTTTCCGACCAATTCTCGATATCGCTTGTGGTCGGAGGTTCTGGTAAATCCTTGGTGTCTTCAAGCTCCTTCAGGCTTCGGCCGGATCGGGGCTCGCGTCCGAAGTTCAGAAATGCGGGGGAGGCTTCCAAAACGGCATGATACGCCGTGTTGTACGCGAAACGGAAGGACGGTAGATGACGGTCCCACTCTCGATGGTCTTGTTCCAAATAGGCCACAATCATCGTCTTCAAAACTCGATTGACTCTCTCCACTGGGTTCGCCTGCGGGTGGTACGGCGGCGTCGTGGCGTGGTGGATCCCATATTCGGTAATGGCCTTCTCGAGGGTTTTATTTATAAATTCCGTCCCGTTATCAGTGAGGATAACTTCGGGTGTACCCCAACGCGAGAAAACCAGCTCTTCCAACGCTTCAGCAATCTTGGCTCCGGTAGCGGCTCGTAAAGGGCAGCACTCGATCCATTTGGTGAAAAGATCTTGCATCACCAGCAGGTACACAAATCCTTGTTTGCTTTTCGGGAATGGACCCATAATATCGGCCGCCACAACCTGCCATGGCTGCGATACCTTCCGTTTGCCCATTAAACCGGGAGGGGCTTCCTGGCTGACCTTCGTACGTTGGCACACCTCACATCTCCGTATGACTCGCAGGATGGTTCGGAACATTCCAGGCCAATAATATTGCCTCGCGACACGTCGGAAAGTCTTCTCTACTCCAAGATGTCCCGCCTGTGGGGACTCGTGCTCCTGGGCGATAATCGGTATTCGTTGCGTTTCCGGTACTACCAGCTTCCATGCGTCGAGATCTTCCTTCAGCAGTGCCTCTTTCATTTCGTCGCTACGTCGATATAGCAGCTGTTCGCCCTCGACCTTCCAATTCGGAAATTGCTTGGGTTGCGCCAGTACCTGTTTCTTTCGTTGGTCATACCAGGTACCGAGATCCGTGGTTGCGGCGACAACTGTTTCGGGAATACGGGACAATGCGTCAGGCACATGGTGTAAAGCGCCCTTCCGATAGATCACCTCAAAATCGTAGGCTTCTAACTGCAAGGCCCATCTTCCTAATCGCCCTACGGGATCCTTCAAGTTGTGTAACCACCTCAGGCTGTTATGGTCGGTGATTACGGTGAAACGGTACCCTTCCAGGTAGGCGCGGTACTTCTTGACGGCCCAGACGATAGCGAGGCACTCCAATTCGGTAGTCGTATATTTGCGTTCGGCAACACTTAAGGTTTTGCTGGCGAAAGCTATTACTCGCTCTCCCTCTTCGGTAGTCTGCGTTAAGACAGCTCCGAGTCCGACGGTACTGGCATCCGTGTGCAGGACAAATGGTAAGTTGAAATCCGGGCAGGACAAAACTGGTGCGTTCGCAATCATGTCCCGCAGTGTTTCGAAAGCTGCTTGTTGTTCGGCAGTCCACGTCCACGGTTGGTCTTTCCTCAAAAGCCTAGTCAGGGGTTCAGATATTGTCGCGAACTCGGCTAGGAATCGGCGATACCAAGAGGCCATTCCTATAAATCGCCGTAGCTGCTTGATGTTGGTTGGCGGTGGGTACGACACGATCGGCGCGGTCTTATCCGGGTCGACCTTCAACCCTTCCTCCCCGACGAGAAATCCGAGGTACTTTACCTCCGCACGACAGAATTCGCATTTTTCGGGATTCACGAGAAGTCCTGCGTCCTTTACCCGATCCAATACGCGAGTTAGCCAAGTCAGGTGTTCTTCGAAAGTTGCTGTAGCCACGATGATATCATCCAGGTAGGCGAAAGCATGGGGTTCCATTTCAGGTCCTATTAGGCGATCCAGTAAACGCTGGAACGTCGCCGGTGCTCCAGTTAAGCCATACGGCATGCGCTTGAAATGGAATAATCCGCGACCCGGAACTATAAAGGCGGTAATTTCGCGGCTCTTCTTTTCCAACGGTACTTGGAAATACGCTTGACTAAGATCGATAGTACTCAAGTATTTTGCGGCATTAAGCTTATCTAAGATACTGCTCATGAGCGGAAGAGGGTACGCATCCTTTTTCGACACACTGTTAACTTTGCGGAAATCCAAGCAAAATCGGTACGTTCCGTTTGGCTTCTTTACCATCACGATAGGGCTAGACCATTCACTATGTGATGGTTCTATCACGTCTTCCGCGAGCATTTTATCTACTTCGGCGTGTATCGCTTGTTGCACGATTGGGGAGACGGCATAAACTTTCTGTCGGATAGGCGCGTGATCGCCGGTATCTATCCGATGCTCTATTAGATTGGTAATGGCCGCGACTTGCGATAGCGTCGGTAAGGTTGTGTCTAGAAATTCCTCCAGTCGATCACGCTCATTCGGCTCCAACTTTCGAATCCCGCAAGCTGTTGACTCTTCTTGGTCCGGTCCTAACGGAAAGCGTTCTTCCGGCTTATATCCGAAATACCATTCGGCGCGGTGGTAGTCGAGAACGACTCCAAAATCTGCTAACGTCGGGACTCCCAAAATAATCGGGCTCGAGAGGCGGTCTACGACAAAGGCGACGATACAGCGATATTGTCCGCGGATATCAGCCCAAAAAGCGACCTGTCTAACAGTAGAATTAGTTTCTCCGGTCGCGACTACGAAACGGCACGGGTTCGTGGGCGGCCCCAATTCCATTACGCCCGGTAATTGATCGGCGGCTTCCTTGCTAATAAGGTCCATCGATGCCCCTGAATCTAACAACGCTCGAACCGGTTTCCCCCCTACTTGTATTAATAAGTACAAGAGAGCTGGGCCTCGCTTCGGCGCGGGGCGCGGTTTTGCCGAAATATCCTCGACGGTAGGCTTCGAGGTTCTCGCGACGAGTTCCGTAGGACTTGGAGGTTCGCTTTTCGCCACTTCGATATTCGCAGGCGGGCGGGTCGCAACAATAGCATCGGTAGCCGATTCGACCCGAATCATCGGCTCCCCGTGGCGTTTCCCGAAGGACGAGAGCAATCGGGACAATCGCGTGTCGTAACGCCCGGTCTCCCGCAACGGTAACAGTGCAGGCGACTCGGAGCCTTGCAATCTCTTGAAAAGTGGCCGGATTGCTTGCAATTCCAGCACGTCGGCGTAAATGGAGTTCGTCCGGTAGCTGGCGTTGCTCTCCGCGCGTCTTCTCTCGCGGGCTTTGGTTCGGCAGATTTTCCATTCGACGGAGTCGGTACATTAGGCGCGTTTTCCCGTTGAGCTCCAAAAGGACGGTATCTAGGTCGCGGCGCGGTTACGGAAGCCCCAGGATCTTCATACGGCTCCCATTCGCGAAGTTGTTGTTGCCTCCGCTCGGCTTCGATAGCGCGTCGCTCTAAGTCAAATAGGTCTCGTACTGACTCACGGGGAACCTGCATCCGTAAATGCGGGTGCAAGTTACCGTAAGCACACGACAATTCCTGCTGAGGCGACCACGGCGGATTTAATCGACTCATCCAGTTCCGGATTTCAGCGATGTAATCGCGTACGCGCTCTCCGCGACGTTGGGTTCGCGTCAAGATCTGCTTCTCGAACTCAAATCGCTGACTCGCGTTGGTAAAACTATGCCGAAACGCGGTAACAAATTGATCCCACGTACGCCAATAATTACGTCCGGAATAAAGCCACGTTACTGCTTTCCCGCCCATCGCGTGATGTAGGTGCGGGATAATCTCGGCCGGATCACAACCCTTTAAGTCGCAAGCTTCCCAAACCTGATCGAGAAAGAAATCGCAGTCGTCGTCCGCCTCACCCTTAAATGTTACGTTCCACCGCCGCAACTGGTCTATCACATCGCCGCGTCGATCACGATAGGACGTATCAAGTTGTAGCGACGTCCGAACACGGTTCGTTTGGGTCAGGGGTGGTTGCTGACCCCCTCGCAACGGTATCTGCATCGTCTCCACAAAAGAATGCGATGGATTTCCTATGGGTGAGTCCGGCGACTGATATACGTGATTCGGGAGCAAGCGCGTCTGACCGGTATTTTCATCGCCCTCACCGGAAGGCGGTTCTGGCGGGTTGGTATTCATGCCGACTCAACTTCACTAGCTCGCGAAACTCAAACTTACGCAATCGCCTTAGAGAATTTCCACACTCGTTTTTCCGACCAAAATTCCAATAAATCGCGAATCCGGAATGACTACGTGTTACGGACGATTACCGATCTCCCCGCGGCACACCCTAACAATGGTACCGCTTAATTCGATACCTCCTAGCCCGGTACGCCGTTCGCGGTCTGAGCCAGGCGGAACGCCGAAAAACGCAAAAGAAAAACAATAAATAAGTCCTTGGATAACCGCAGTACTCAACAACGCGAAATTCCGGAAACCAACGTAACGAAAATAAGTCCAGTATTGAGCGCAAGCGTAACGGAGCACGGAAGATACGTGCTACGACAATCAACAAAACAGAGTTCAAACATCGATATATCAACCTTAATCGCGGAAAGTCCACATTCCCGTACAGAGGGTAATGTTACTGCGTAGTAAGACACGATAAATGCACAAAATCAGCAAAAGAAAATCAAATGGTCAATGACATACGCCACACTGAAAATAAATCTCGTAATCACCCACACATCATCATAATATCACCTTATATCAGTAATCAGAATCGCACAATAATCCACAATTAAATCACATTAGTTTCATGATTCCATCTAACAATATTCCATATGTGAGAGAGAGAAATCAACTCGTCCAGGGACTCATCAAACCTGGTGCCATTTCACGATAATCGCAAAAATTCGAAATTCACAATAAAATTCATAAACCAGCAACAATTCAAAATAATTCCCGAAAATAATTAACGGGTGCCATAAATTCCGACAAGTGCTTCAAATCATTAATAAAACTACCACACTCCCCGAACAATGTCCGAGTTTTAACAAAATTCCAAAAAAAATTCAAACACTAACTTTAAACTAATTAGCACTTTCTTAGCACTGGCCAATTACGCAACACTACTGTGAAATAAGAAAACTAATTCAAGTCGGTAGGCACCTTAATTGGATCGGAACAGGCATAAATTTTCAGTGTAATTTGCGACATCCAAAACACATCAGAAATATCATAAATATCACCAATATAAATACCATAAATATCCGAAATATCATAAATATCATAAATATCGCAAATATCAAAAAGCCGCAAGAAAACATGCACAAAACATTCACAAATTATTCACTAATATTCGCACGGTATTCTCAAAATATTTGCCACTTCGCTATGGCATACTCGCGAAACAGCCAGGTGAAGCGTCGGTACTCCGGTAGCCATTGCTAAAACGCAATTCCAAAACTCCGACTCAAAAGTCCGAAAATCCCACTAACTACACAAAATCCCAAAAACTAACAATTTGCTCAAACTTCCGCCTCGGAAGGAGCACCCAATAGTCCGGGCCACCTCTCCCTGAGAGATGCCCTTCACCGAAACCGAAAATCGCGAAATCCAAATAAAATGATGCCAATAGGGGCACCACGGCACAAAATAAATTAACAAAAAGTAACTAAAAAGACTAAATATAACAACCAAAATCCTCGAAATAACCCGGAGTAACCTTTTCGAAAAATCTATCAATTATCCCTAATCCCCACGTTTCACCTGCTGGCTTCATGTGAACCGAGCTTAATACTCGGCAACAACAAGGATCATACGATCCAACCACTTCGGCTTCTTGCCGACCAAAAAAACGTAAACACCGGGAACGATAATCCCGAGTAACTGCTAATATTACATCCGAACAAAAGCTCAAGAATATCACGCGATAAATTTCGAACGTAATACCACCGTTAAGATTCAATCTGGAAAATTCTATCAACCGCGATAATATTCTTGCTATATTCCAGTGTCGAAACTCCACCAACTAAATCACTATTACGCGAAAAATGCTCGAAAGCCACTTTTACTGAAGTGGCCCCACGTTGGGCGCCAAAATTTGTCACGAGAATTTTCCCGACTTCAATAGTCTACACCGGCTAACCCGAAAATTCCCCGTGAACAAAGAAAATGCGCGAGATTCTCTCCTCCAAAATTCCAAAATCCACAAAATCCTAAATCCGTTGGGCGCCAGGCACCGAAGTGCCGCGAGCCGAAGCTCGTTCGAAATGTTACCAAATAATTCTATTCCACACTCTACCAAAAATTAATTCGAGAATCTCTTTACTTAACGAAATCGAAACGTCGAAATTTCTCCCAGGGCCGGACTACGCGGAATGAGTTCGATTCTATCGAGCATGGGTGGAGTGACGACACAAAACAGGAAGTTCACACACAAAATAAATCTCATACAACGATTCAAAATAAATCCGAGAGTCGGCACATTTTATTTTTCGTCATCGCCCGAAGGCGGAATTACAAAACGCGAAGATCGAATTACGACTCCCGAGATTACACGCGGTAACGCACGCGACGCACTAGATTACATCATTCGTTACGGGAGGACTCGATACGGAAAAGCACTACGCAATACCGGTGAAGCCGGAAAATCTTTCATAATTTCGATACCAAACGAGATTCTAACGCGTACAATTCTTCATTAAATCCGACACAAACGAAAAGGGCTAGTTAAGTTCGCTTACCGAATCGCTGGCCTCTCGTAGATTCTCAAATATATTCTCCATGGTTCGTACTCTTTCGTTGTCCTCTCTCAAAACTCTTATCTCGTCCTCTCACCAAACGATCGCTAATCGATTCTAACGCCGTCGTCAGACTGAGACCACTAATTGATCCTAATGGTGTCGTAAGACTGAGACCGCGTGCTCGGCAATTACGCCGTACATTCGGCACGCGCATGAGTAGAAGCTTTTCCCGCGACGCTGGTGGTGACGTCACTGTGAGTCCTGTCGATCCTCCACAGATGTCGGCAGGTGGTCCTTTTTCGGGAGGTTGGCGGCTGGTGGTCGCCGCTCGCGGAACTCTTGCTGCGGCAGGCTGGGTGGGGAGAGATCGGCCCTCAGGCGTCCGCGCCTCGATCCCCCCGGGATCGCCGTGCCCCGCGTGGGTCACCAATAGGGGTGGCCCAACACGGAGGCTCCGCAGGGCACCGGTGTCGCACCGCCGGCTCACGCACGCCGGGGTGAGCGCTCCCGTGGCCCCGTGGGCCCGCTGACCCCTGGTCAGCGGCGGGAAACGTATTCTAGGGAGGATCCCCCCGGGATACCTCCCCCGTCCTCGCACCCTGAGCGCCCCTCCTTCTCCTTCCGCCGGCGTTTCCGCCGTCCCTCCTGTCACGGGGCTCACAAAATTCGGGAATTAGCCTCGGTAATTTATTTACGGAAGGCCCCGAGAGTCGTTTCGCGTTTGCTCATTATTTTTATTTTTCTATTTTGTGACGTTGCCAGATCTGCAACGTCACAGTCTGTATTGTGGTGTTGGGAGGTACTATCAGTGTTTCAGGTGTGTTAAAGTGTATCGTGTATATGCCAAATGTAACAAGCCCTTGTGAATATAAGATGTTGCCTTTCGTCTTTTTGAAAAATGGGTCTCCTAAGAGTCCGTCTTCTGTTATGGGAAAAGAATCAGGAACAATATGGAATTCAATACTATAATTTTTGAATTGTAACATGCACATACCCAGTGTTGTCGTTTTATCGTCTGTAATGCCTACAAGTTGATGTGTGATGGTTTTATATATGACTGTGTTATTCGCTACTTTACTTCTTTTTATTAGATTTACACTTGCATTTTTGTCAATAAATAGTCTCGTTTGTCTTGTTTTAATGTTTGGCGAATCTAATATAATTGTCGGTAGTAAATGGTTTGTTGAAAATCCGCATCTAATGCTTATCGGTTCGGTCGTCGGTTCTTGTATATTTACGAGTGATTCTTGCGTTATCGGTTCTCCTAATCTGTAGAGTCGTGCGATGTCTGTGTCTAATTCAAAATTTCCATCGGATTCGGTTAATTCGCATTCTGTGCTGTGTTTTTGCGTAAGATTGTGTCTGTCAATGAGATTCTTTATCCTTTGATCCTTTTTTAACCTATCCACTAGTTGGTGAGCCAATTCGTTTATTTGTTTATCCGTTAGTCCTTCGTGAGTTTGTTTTCTGTCCGTCGACTGATTCCTATTTCCGTCACTACTTCGTGATTCATATTTACATTTTTCTTCCGAATTTTCGCGGTCTCTGTACCTTCCTCTTAAATTATGTCTGTCTGTATTTCGCGAATTATCCCTATGTCTATCGTTTGTCTCGTGTTTGTATCGGTCCTGTGAATTATTCCTATATCTGCTGTAGTCTCTATTTTGTGAATTGTCCCGTCTTCGTCTGTCGTGTGATTCATTGCGGTAATTCGTATGGTTCCTGTCATAATTTCTATCATATTGCCTGTATTCGTTTAAATTTCTATGATACGAATTGTCACTGTATCTATTGTTGCTATCCCTCGAATCGTTTCTATATCTGTCGTTCGAACTGTCTCTATCTCTACTGTATCTGTCGCCTGAATTGTCTCTGTATCCATAATTTCTTTCGCGCGAGTAGCTCCTTTGTCTATATCTACCAAAAATTCTATCATATGAGTTATCTCTATATGGTGAGCCATTTCTATATCTGCAAGGTGAATTATTTTTATACGGCGAATTATTTCTAGATCGGTCTCGTGAATCGTGCCTATATTTATTCTGTTCCCTATTCCGTGATGTGTCTCTTAATTTTTCCGAATAATATTTATCGTGTGAATAATTATTTTGTCTATTGTAGCTTCTGTCATATGAACTGTCTCTGTAACGGTCTCGCGAGTCTCGTCTAAAATCTGTATCTTGTTGTGTGCGTGACTGGGATAGCCTCGGCGTTCCCGATTGTAGTCGTGCACGTTAGAAGGTAGGGGATCGTGTGTCACTTAAGGATAGGAATCCACTCCAGGAAACGTTATCACTTCGTTGTTTTATTGAAGAATGCCTGGTGGTCTACAACGATGGTTACAAGGTGCTCCGCGATACTGAGATCGGCGGTCAAACAGGCGGCCAGCGGCGTTACGGTATCTACTACTCGCGTTTTCAGGAATCTCCCCGTTGCTTCGCCGCGGGCCGTCTTTTATACAATATTTCTGCTTAGTCTACGTTTTTGGTCGCTGGGGCCTTATTCTCGAAGCTTCTATTGTCGAATTGTTGACGGTGCATTTCGGGGCGCTCAAGGTTATGCCCATATTTGGTAATGTTCGCGATCGCGCGGCCTATGACTCATCCCTATCGGGTTACTTATTGCGCGGTTAATTCGCGGGGGAGCTACGCGGCTTTTGGGGACCTACTACACCCCTCCCCCCTTTTGAGAAGGAAGCGTCCTAGCTTCACGTCGCGAGCTGCCTATCTGAGTTCTCGGTATTTGATCGGGTTCCCGGCGCGTGCTAATCGGCTACTCGGCTCGCGGGCCGTCGCTATCTTATCGGCTACTGGGTACTATTCGCGGTTCGCGGCGCAAGCAGCTCGGTCCGGTAGTTTATTCGCTCTTATTTTTCTTATTTCTCTTTTCTTTCTCTTCCTTAATATAGATTTATTATATATATTTTTTTTTTTTTTTTTTTTTGTGTATGATCGACGCGTGTAGGGTAGAACAGGATTACCAAGGTAGTTATATGAGTTAAGGGTTAAATGATAATGTAGCGTATGTAATATGTATATAATATGTGTATAATAGTAGTTAGGTATAATAGTTATGTAATGTATATAATGTATAATATAAGGTAATGTATAATAATGTATAATGTGGCTTTTTATAAGGGGCAGTTTCGCCCGAAATACGCTGCCCAGCAGGCCCGGATTGCTTTGAGTCGGCACGTGTCGCAGCATATTGCCGACTGGACTGTCATTTCGAGCCGGACATCACATAGGTCGCACTTCTGGGGCGGCTCCTCTCCCCTCAATATCCCGTGGAACTTGCCCCTGGCCGTTGGGGTTCCCGAATTATAGGCGCAGAGCCCACACAGCACTTGTCCGATGCGGTTCCTCCGTGCCCTGATCTGCGCGCACTGGAGCTGCCGGACTGCCGCCAGGATCTCCTCGATCTCCCCGCGGCGCCTCGCTTGTCGGGCTCTTGTCGCTGACATGGTTCTGCGTGTGTGAGGGAGATAGCGGTCGCGGATTAATGCGGGTTCGCGTCGTTTGGTCGGAATTACCGTTGTTTCTCCTGCTAATGTGCTAATTACCGTTTTTCTTTCCGTTGTTATGGTGTCCCGTCTGGGCCGGTGGTTTGATTCTTAGTGAGGCTGAGCGAGCTGGTGCACCTTGACGTTTTGTCTCGGGGTTTTGCTTAGTGGGCTTTCTCATTAGCTTATCATTATCATAGGTGCATTTCGTCGAACTGTTCTTATCGAGGGTGTCTGTTCCGGTGCCACGGAGGTTGGCGAGTTAGTTGGCGGCTCATACTCGTGAGAACGGGGAGCACAGGGCGAATTTTGGTTGTCGGGGCATCTGGTCTATTTGTGTTCGTAGTAGTTGCCTGTTCCCTTATTCGATAAAGTGTTTGAGTCGATTCGCATGTACTTTCAGGGTTCGTCGGCCCATTTTGATGGTGAAATTCACAGGTGGGTGTTCTTCGATAATTTCGTATGGTCCTATCCATGGTGATTCTAATTTCTTGCTACGACCTCTTCGAACTGTTGGGTCGTGTAGTAATATCTTATCGCCCTTGTGATATCGGGTCTCCTTGGCGTGAGTATCGTATTCCGCTTTCGCGCGGAGCTTCGCTTCGTGGCTGCTCTGTTTGGCTACTTGGTGAGATGCTCTAATTCGTTCGCGTAATTCCTGTGCATAATCTTCGTAAGTGTAGAGAGTTTTTGGTGGTACAGTTAGTGCTGTGGGCAGATTTGCCTGTCGTCCGTACATTAATTCGAATGGGGTGAGTCCAGTGGCTGTGTGCGGGGTCGTGTTGTAAACAAACATTGCGTATGGTATCCATCTGTCCCAATCAGTTTGTTGTGGGTTGGTATAATGTCGTAAGTATTCCGCTAGTGTTCGATGGGATCTTTCGAGTGCGCCATTTGTTTGGGGGTGATACGCGGTAGTCTGGATTTTGTCTATCTTTAGTAATTTGCACACGTTTTTGAATACATTGCTTAGGAAATTAGTCCCTTGGTCTGTTAAAATTGTCTCGGGAGTTCCGTATTCACATATTATCTTAGTAGCGAAGGCTTCGGCTACTGTATGAGCTTCTTGATTAGGGAGAGGTATCGCCTTACTGAATCGAGTCAGCAGGTCTTGGAAGGTCAGTAGGTATTTGTTGCCATGTTCGGTCTCAGTTAAGGGTCCTACTATATCTAATGCGCATTTCTCGAATGCGGTACTTGGTGTGTCCGTTATCACCAATGGTGCTTTTTCTGCACGATGCAATTTATTTTTCTGGCATAGTTCGCACTTGGCTATATAATTTTTTACGTATTGCGTAATTCCGGCCCAGTTATGGCGTTGTCTAATTCGTCCTATTGTTCTTTCTATTCCTTGGTGTCCTCCCGTGGGGTTGTCGTGGTATTCGCGTAATATTGCTGCTTTTTCCTCTTCACTGTATTCCTCGAGCTCGGTTGACTGTTGTGTCACCGTGTATATGGTTCTGCTAAGTGCATCGGCGTTTGTATTCATTTTTCCTGCTTTGTGTACTATCTCGTATTCATATTCTTCTAGCTTGAGGCGCCATCGCATTAATCGTGATCCTGGGTCCTTTACGTTGAATAGCCACACTAGGGGCTTATGATCCGTGATTATCTTAAATTTGTTTCCGTATAGGTATGGTCTATATTGTTTCGCTGCCCATACAATTGCGAGTAATTCTTTTTCCGTCGTGCTGTAGTTTCTCTCAGCTTTATTTAGTACGCGGCTCGCGTAAGCTATCGGCCGGTCCTTGCCTATTTCGCCTTGTGACAATATTGCTCCTATCGCAAAATCGGAGGCGTCTGTGGTTAGTAGGAATTCCTTCTCGAAGTCGGGATAGATTAACAGAAGTGCCGTCGTGAGGGCAGTTTTTAGTGTCCGAAACGCGTGGTCCTGCTCGTCGGTCCAATCAAATTTGGTATCCTTTACCGTTAGCTTAGTTAGGGGTTTCGCAATTTTTGAGAAGTCCTTAATGAATCGGCGGTAATATCCGGCTGATCCGAGAAACGATTGGATTCCTTTTACGTTATGCGGCGCGGGAAAATCTGTCACGGCGCGGATTTTATCCGGGTCCGGCAGGATTCCATCTTTGGTAATTACGTGTCCTAGGTAATTTACTTCCTTTCGTAAAAATTCACATTTGTTTGGTTGTAGTTTTAGGTTGTGCTTGCGTAAAATTGCGAGAACATCGCGTAGTCGTGCATTGTGTTCGTCTAGGCTTCCTCCGTGTATTACTATGTCGTCGAGATATACGAAACATTTGATACCTTGTAGTCCTGATAAGATAGTGTTCATTAGTCGTTGGAAGGTTGCAGGTGCATTCTTTACTCCGAAAGGCATTCGGTTAAATTCATAGTGTCCATAGGGTGTAGAAAACGCGGTTTTTTCACGAGCGTCTTCGGCCATAGCTACTTGGTGATATCCTGAAGCGAGATCTAACGTTGTAAAATATTTGGCTTTTCCTAGTTGGTCCAGGATGTCGGTGATATTAGGTAAGGGAAACGAGTCTCCTATTGTTACGTCGTTTAACTTCCGGAAGTCTACTACGATTCGTAACTTTTTGTTTCCATTTGCGTCGGCTTTCTTTGGCACTACCAAAAGTGGCGCGTTCCATTGGCTATTGCTTGGTCGTACAATTTCGTCGGTTAACATTTGTTGAACTTGTTTGTTTATTTCCTGTTTGTATTTTTCTGGTAGTCTGTATGGTCTTGAGTTAATAGGCGCGGTATTGGCGGTTGTGTGGATTTCGTGTGATACGGCGGTTGTATATGTCAGAGGTTCGCCTTCCAAGTGAAATACGTCAGCATAAGTGCTACAAATATTTATTAGGGAATCCCGTTCTTCTTTATTTAAATGTTTATCGCGTAGTTGTTGTATTACTAGTTCAATTCGGCTATCACGTTTTGCCATTTCCGCGGGAGTGAGTTTGTGTATCGGTTGTATTTTTGTCTCCGAGTGTACTTCTTCGAGTTCAATTGCCGGAGGACGGAAGTCTATGCTGTTATCGCTGGTGTTAAGAATGCTGACGATGCATCGGCCGTGGCGCGGCCTTGTCCAGCAGCTTCCGATAAAGACGCCGGGTTGGATTTCGTCAGCCGTCGTGATCCCGTCGTGCGTACTACGTGTTGTTATTCCTACTATGGTTTCGGATCGTGGCGGTAAGTGAATCATCGCGTTCGCGTAATAAGTTTTCCAAATGGTTGTTCCAAAACGTAACTCGTCTCTAGCGCAGTCTAGTTTGGCGCCATGTCCACGAATAAAATTTATTCCCAATATTCCTTCGTATTCGATAGGGAAATCATTTGATACTACGTATAAGGGTTGCGTAATTATTTCGGAGCCTATTCTAATATGTCCCTGTATTTCTCCGAGGGTTTTTAATGAGTTTCCTGTTGCTCCTAGTATTTCAATTTCTTTTCTCCACATGGGTACTTCATCGCGCAGGTGGCGGATTTTTATTAGGCTTATTGAAGCTCCTGTATCTATTAGCATTGGCACGGTTCCGTCGTAAGTTTCTTCTAAGGGCACGTTCGTCAGAGGTAAAGCATCCGTTTTATCTCGCGAGAGGTTTACCTGAACGACGCAACACTCTCGCGGGGTCGCGTCTCGTCTCCGTTTCCCGATGATTCGGTTTCGCTTCTGTTGGCGGGGCGCGGAGCTGGGTCCGGCCTTGAGTGCGTGGTATATGTCCTTGGCGCGTAAGTTCGTGGCTGTTGAATTCGGCGTCGGCATTCTCCGTAGGAATGGCCAGGTCTACGACAGTAGTCGCAGTAGGCTTCGACCAGGTGTGCAGTCGTTTGCGATTGACGTGGGGCGAAGTCGAATTGGCTCGCGTATCGGCTGGAGCGGCAATCGCGTCCGTAATGTCCATTTTTTCCGCATTTGGCACATTGTACCGGATAATTCGAGCGAGCTTCGGCCCGGGGAAATTCGCGTGGTCCATTATATCGACCAGAGCGGCATTCGCGCCAACTATGTCCTGCGTTTCCGCAAGTGGTGCAATTAATGGTCCGATTAGGGTAAAAGTTGCGTTGCGCGGGGGTCGGACGCTCCGTTCGTCGAGGGTGGTAATCGTGACGGGTGGAGGTGAGGTGACGCGAGTGTGAGGGGTTTGGACCGTTTAATTTGTCCTCTTCTATTGCGCCAGATACTGCTTCTTGGAACGATCCGTAATTCCGTGCGCGAATTATCGCGCATAACGGCTCGTATAATCCGCGAGGGAAATTGATTAGCGCTTGGTGTTTACAAATTTCGTGAATCGTACGAATCGCTGTCGCGTTGTGATGGGGCTGCTCTAAGGCCTCCATCAAATCTGTCATTATTTGCTCGGTACGAGTTGCGTAATCTCTCACAGTTTCTCCAGGTTTTTGTCGTAGGTCGTTAAATTCGATTTGTAGGAACGCGGCGGATTTGCGCCCGAGATAGCTTGCTTCCAATTCTTCCTTGAGATGCGCGTATGTGTGTATGTCACGGTGTTCGAATTCCAGCAGTGCCTTTTTTGAAAGTTTGATATGTTGAACCGCTTCTAGTAATTCGGCCTCATCGCGTGGGTGTATTTTTAGAAATGCATAATTGCATGCGCTGAGGAATTCTTTGAGAGCTTCCGGTGAACTGCCGTCGAATTTAGGGATGTATTTCAACGCGTCCTTGATTGGTAAGTTGGAAAGAACGCGAGGGCTGGCGGAGGGCCCTGGTAGGTTCTGACCATGGTTGATGTTGAGCAGTGTGTCTAATTCGGCGCGGAGTCGGTGAATTTCGGCAGAAATTTCGGCCTGGGTAACTGGATTTTGGTTTCCAGTGGGGGTCGTTTCGTTTTGTTCTCCCTGGTCTGGCATGGTGCGAGGTTGGAAGATAGCGCTTTCAAATGACAGACTTGACCTATTAGAATTAGCTCTATCGTGTCGCGGGGGAAAAAGGCTGTTGTCTAATTCTCCGAATGAGAACTCGCGGTCGAAGGTAAGATTGTTGGATGGGTCCTCGGGAGATTCCGGGTATTCGAGTACGCGCCTAACGCTGTTCCTAATCTCTCTAAGAGCAGTTACTGCGGTGTCGGTGACACCTGGTTCGACACGTGCCGCCGGGTAGCTCTGTATCGGCCTATTTCTAAGTGAATTAAATATCCGATTTCGGCTCGCGTATGTTCGGATGTATAAACGGCTGTCGGACATCTACTGTTATCGGCTTAGATAACGAGTCGGCGCATGGTTTCGACTTACGTTACGCTGGGGTTCTGTGGCAGGTGTTCGTCGGCGACGGCCTTGGCTGAGGTCACTCGACGATCGGGTTGCGGCTGCACGGTTATCGTCGTCCTTGGGCTCAGCTGTGCGTTGGCTGTTTGGTTCTCGTACGTTGTCTCTGCTTTGCTGATTCTCGTGCGTTGTCTCTGCTTTGTTGATTCTCGTGCGTTGTCTCGGCTTTGCTGATTCTCGTTTCTTGATTTCTGGTTGGCGGCTTCCTTTGTATGTCTTGCTCGTTTAGTTACTTGGTTCGTCTTCTTGTACGTTTTAGTTATTTGATTGTTGGCTTCTTCTTGTATGCTTTGTTCGTTTAATTATCTGCTTCTTCTTCTTGCGTGTTTGTTTCTTTGGTTGTTGGTTTCTTCTCTTCGGTTGCCTTCTGGCCGTCGTTTTCCCTGTTTGTTGCGTTCCGGAGGTGACGGATCCCACCGCTGCCACCAAATTATGTTGTGTGCGTGACTGGGATAGCCTCGGCGTTCCCGATTGTAGTCGTGCACGTTAGAAGGTAGGGGATCGTGTGTCACTTAAGGATAGGAATCCACTCCAGGAAACGTTATCACTTCGTTGTTTTATTGAAGAATGCCTGGTGGTCTACAACGATGGTTACAAGGTGCTCCGCGATACTGAGATCGGCGGTCAAACAGGCGGCCAGCGGCGTTACGGTATCTACTACTCGCGTTTTCAGGAATCTCCCCGTTGCTTCGCCGCGGGCCGTCTTTTATACAATATTTCTGCTTAGTCTACGTTTTTGGTCGCTGGGGCCTTATTCTCGAAGCTTCTATTGTCGAATTGTTGACGGTGCATTTCGGGGCGCTCAAGGTTATGCCCATATTTGGTAATGTTCGCGATCGCGCGGCCTATGACTCATCCCTATCGGGTTACTTATTGCGCGGTTAATTCGCGGGGGAGCTACGCGGCTTTTGGGGACCTACTACAATCTGATCTACTCCAATTTTGTCTACCATAGCGTGTTATGTTTCTGTTCCAAGAAGGTGATTCTGTGTCGTCTTGAGAATTCTTATCGTAATATCCGGTCTGTCGACGTCTACGTCTTTCACCATATAGCATATTATTACTGTGTGAATTTTGCGGTCTTAGCGTCTTTAAATTTTACAATATTGATTGTCATGTTCATTGTTTCCTTATTGTTTAAATTATTTTGCGATGAAGAGATGTAAAATGTGGATGTTCTTTTCCCGTCATGATCCCGTTTTGAGCTTCGCTGTGATTTTTTTTCTCAGGTCAAATTTTAATAGGTCAGAGAGTATGGTGTGTAAAAGCAATGTTTCGTTAGCAATGGTTTATGCGTGTTAGTTTGGTTAATTTATAATTTATGTGACTTACGGTACTGTTGCTGTCTGGGTATGGATTGTCATTCGTCGGTGTTGCGTAGTCCCGTCGTTGCTCTATTTTCTCCGTCTCTACTGTCGTTGTTGCTGTGTGTGTCGTGTTGTCTTTCCCTCACTAGCTCGTTTTCTGACATCAATTTTGTCGTCTGTTGTTGAAATGTTGCGTAGCGGTGTTCGTCTTTCTTTTCATATTTTCTCAAGGGCTCACTTCTGACACCAAGTTGTCACGATGGTCGAGTGGGTTACAGTTTAAAAGAGAGGAACACTGTCTCTAAGTAATAGTCTTTAATGTAACTGGTTGGTCCAGATTTGGTAAATACGTCCAAGCTCATTAGCAGTAGGAATGTAAGTGAGTAATCTCCAGTCGTCGTCGGGGGTCCAGCGTCGTGAGGTGTTGCGTCGGGGGGTAGGGAGAGCAGTGTCAGCATTTTGGGTCCAGTGGCGTAGCGTCCGTTACAAACGGTAAATGTAGTACGTTTGTCTCCCAGGGGAGGACCACAGATGTGGATCACCAATTTTTATGAAATTAGTGTGGAGCTTCTTTTGGTCGAAATACGGACATTGGCAAAGTAAAAAAGCGCACCGTTTTCTTATTGTTAGGACATTCAATGCTATAAAATGAAAGTTTCTCGAGTAGCCTTAAATCTAACAGATGTATACATAAGATTCAAAAGTAAACCATACGTATATTGTATTTGTGCCATGTTTTCAAAATTACGTGGCCTATAACTACATTACTGACAAAATTTGCAAGAGGACGGCGTCGCAAGGTCAGTAAGATAATCGACTAGGAGTATGCTACTTTTGGTTTAGATTCCCGTCGATGCGACTAATATACAGAACTATATATCTTTTTCAATCATTTTTTTCAACATTCCGTAGTATAGTGCAACTGCCTCAACACAAAGAAAGTAATTCAATAAAGAGGACGAGATGCGTACTAACAATTAAAAATATAAAACAATCGTAAACGAAGGATTACCGGAAAAGCAAATCAGAGTACAGTAGTAGCTGGATTTCTGCACGAAATTCAGGACCGAAAACTTTCAATTATAAAGTACGTGTCGAGAATCGTGCCCACCGAAGCGTGAAATCCGAGAGGTCGGCGGCTTCCTTTGTAGTCGATGCTGCGCGCGATGAGTCATAATGCGAATCTAGAAATTGTTTTTTTTCTCATTTATTTTTAATAAAAGTTACATTATTGTATTCCTCATGTTCTGCCGATGGAAATAATACCAAACACTATGGAATTTGTCAAAAGGGATAAAAAATTACGTGCAATGGAAGGATCGCGCCGCGCGGTCGAAACGGTGCTGGTCTCGATCGTTGCACGAGACTTGCATATGCCAATCGCACGTAACTTTTGATGATCTGTTTTAATAAATTCCATAGTGTTTGGTATCATTTTCATCGGCAGAACATGAGGAATACAATAATGTAACTTTTATTAAAAATAAATGAGAAAAAAAACAATTTTTAGATTCGCATTATGACTCATCGCGCGCAGCATCGACTACAAAGGAAGCCGCCGACCTCTCGGATTTCACGCTTCGCTGGGCACGATTCTCGACACGTACTTTGTAATTGAAAGTTTTCGGTCCCGAATTTCGTGCAGAAATCCAGCTACTACTGTACTCTGATTTGCTTTTCCGGTAATCCTTCGTTTACGATTGTTTCATATTTTTAATTGTTAGTACGCATCTCGTCCTCTTTATCGAATTACTTTCTTCGTGTTGAGTCAGGTGTACGACACTACGGAATGTACAAAAAAATGATTAAAAAAAAAAATATCGTTTTGCATAATACAGGCATTAACGGGAATCGAACCCAAAACCAGCATAATCCTAGTCGGTTATCTTACTAATCCTACCATGCCGTCCTTTTGCAACCTTTGTCACTAACGTAGTTATACGGTTCGCTATTTTTAAAGCATTGCACAAATGAGAAATACGTATCGTTATTTTGCAATGTAATGTATGCGTCTGATAAAGTTCAGGCCAGTCGAAAAACTTAAATTTTATTGCATTGAATGCCTTAACAATAACAAAATGGTGAGCTTTTTCGGTAAAACTGCAGAAAAGGGGACACACCTCCGATCTCTTTGTCCTTCTGGCAGGTGACAGAGGTGATGGTACTGAGTTACCACGTACTTGAATTAATTGGCGGTCACTCATAGTTTTCGAGATATTGCACTTTGAAGTTGCCGAAATGCACCGTTTGCGTCTGTTACCACCCGTATCCGTCCCCCCTCATCAGGTACTGCAATTTTGTCACGTTTGTGACACTAACATGCCCAGATAAGTTTGGCTATGTTTTACGGTCACTGGTCAGGTCAGTGCCAGATGAGGTGGGGGCGAGGGGGCGGCGATTAGCCGCCCCCCTACTTAGTTTGCGGTACTAGCTTCGGAAACGTGCTTAAACTGCAATTTTGTCACATTTGTCACCCTAACATTACCAGATAAGTTTTGCTATGTTTCACGGTCACTGGTCAGGTCAGTGCCAGATGAGGTGGGGGCGAGGGGGCGGCGATTAGCCACCCCCACTTTTTTTGCGGTACTAGTTTTTGAAACTTGCAGTTTAAGCACATAAGTACCGCAAAATAAGTAGGGGGCGGCTGGTCGCCGCCCCCTCGCCCCCACCTCATCTGGCACTGACCTGACCAGTGACCGTGAAACATAGCAAAACTTATCTGGTAATGTTAGTGTCACAAACGTGACAAAATTGCAGTACCTGATGAGGGGGGACGGATACGGGTGGTAACAGACGCAAACGGTGCATTTCGGCAACTTCAAAGTGCAATATCTCGAAAACTATGCGTGACCGCCAATTAATTCAAGTACGTGGTAACTCAGTACCATCACCTCTGTCACCTGCCAGAAGGACAAAGAGATCGGAGGTGTGTCCCCATTTCTGCAGTTTTACCCATTTCGGTAACTTCAAAGTGAAATATCTCGAAAACTATGAGTGACCGCCAATTAATTCAAGTATGTGGTAACTCAGTACTATGACCTCTGTCACCTGCCAGAAGCACAAAGAGATCGGAGGTGTGTCCCCTTTTCTGCAGTTTTACCGCTTTTTCACTTAGCCAATGTTCATATTCGAACGAAAACAAGCTCAACACAAATTTCCTAAAAATCGGTGATCCACATCTGTGGTCCTCCCTCCTATCAGCAACATAATGGAATTTATGTCAGGTTTTAGGGCCATTTTCGCACTCCAATGTACAGAGGTGACAGTACGTTTGACGTTTGAAGTCCTTGTTCGAAGCCCTCTTTAGAAACTATTACTTTCAGTAGTATTTCACATGTAGCAAATAATCATTACATCAATCATACAATAATCATTGCAATAATCATTACATAAACTTGTGTCGACCAATAATCGAGCAAAGAATAAAAACTTTGTAAAAACTTAGAGATTCTCATGACTTGAACCGTGCGAACCAACTGAAAGCATCATAATCTCATTTTTGGATTAGCAGAAGCACTTATTAGCTAAATGAATATGGTTACTTGGAAGTATGTACAGAGGTAATTCAAGCGACCATCCATTGTTTGCTAAAATAGCTAGGAGTCTTCAGCTGGAAAGTATAACGTGTCAAATCGATGATAAATCAGTATGATTATAATGAGAATTTAGAGAGTTTAAATAGTTCTCTAGGAGACTTCAGCTGGAAAGTATAATATCAGAAATGAATGATAAAGGAGTGTGATTATAATGAGAATTTAGAGACTAAATTGTTGTGTAAATTCTGATGGCGTTGATTGGCATTGATTTGTCATACTATACTTTCCAGCTGAAGACTCCTAGCTATTTTAGCAAACAATGAATGGTCGCTTGAATTACCTCTGTACATATTTCCAAGTAACCATATTCATTTAGCTAATAAGTGCTTCTGCTAATCCAAAAATGAGATTATGATGCATTCAGTTGGTTCGCACGGTTCAAGTCATAAGAATCTCTAAGTTCTTACAAAGTTTTTATTCTTTGCTCGATTATTGGCCGACACAAGTCTATGTAATGATTATTGCAATGATTATTGTATGATTGATGTAATAATTATTTGCTACATGTGAAATACTACTGAAAGTACTAGTTTCTAAAGAGGGCTTCGAACAAGGACTTCAAACATCAAACACAATACAGTGCTGTCACCTGTGTACATTCGATTGCGAAAATGGCCTTATAACCTGATATATATCTACCCAATCCAACAACTTGCAACATACATAATGGAATTTAGTCTCACAATCAGTATTTATTAGTGTCACAGATTTTTACAGAACGATATTCAAACTGGAAGTCTGATCCCTTCTAATAAAGTAAATAACAATCTCCAGTACACAGTAACAGGTAAGTGATCATTTGTTTTGTTTACTCAACAAATGAACTAATTCGTCTTTTATAATATGTTTTACAAAACTGATATATTGTTCACATCGATCAAACGTGTTACGCAGGTAAACATTCACAACAAATCTTTTAAAAAACATGTAACAAGTGCTGAAAACTAATTCACATTTATTTATTTTTCAGGTCTATGTATAAGAGCCTCGAGCCACCGAAACTTCATTCGCAAGAGCTGTCATTCGAGCGACTCGGCACATATCTGTACTTGCACTTGGTTAGATATAAATTTTTGGCGTATAGGTATCTGGTGACAAGTGCTTACACGGCAGAAAGACTCATTTCGTCGGTATCGGTCTTGGCACGGCGCGCCATCGAAGAAATACTCGCGGAACTAAAATGTCGGCATAGTAGCACTCCCAAATAACCACGTGGTCGAAATATACCCAATAAATGTCATTTCGGAAATTCCATATTTCGTTGTTATTTGAGAACGGATTGAGGTGGGACTGGGCTCATTCGAAAGAGGAGACTCTAACGCACGGAGATACAGAGCGTTTTTCTAGAAATTCGGTCTCTAGGAAAAATATCGAACTAGTTCTAACCCTTCAACTTGGCCGACTTTCTAGCCTCAGATTTGTGAACCTAGACCGAATTTCTAGAAAACCGCTCTGTATCTCCGTGCGTTAGAGTCTCCTCTTTCGAATGAGCCCAGTCCCACCTCAATCCGTTCTCAAATAAAAATTTGACCCTGTATTTTCGAAACCCTATTTCGGCCTGTTTTTGTGTGGGATTGTCGCTCGCTGTTTCACCCGGATTTCCCCCTTAAGTAGATTTAGCCTATCTTCAGAACGGGCGGAGATATTCGCGAAAGACGTCTCTGGTGGGCCACCCTGTACAGGGTGAATCAGTGACCTTCCGCCAATCTCAAGCCACGTATTTTGGGGGACAGTAGAAGCCTAAAAGCCCGGGTACAAAAAGTTGAAATCGCAACCCTTTCGGAGATATGAGCAAATGAATATTGAATTAGTTAAAAATTTATATGTCCGAATTGGAAAACTCGAGAGGCACGGGTCACTTTCTAGAATAAAGGGGGAGGACCGGAGCAATCTGAAAAAAATAGAAGCAATACGAAAATTAGTTGTAAGTCATATTATTATTCACTTTTGTTACACGAATGTGCAGTTTCTCTGTGAATCGCGCACATTTTCAGGTACGACAAAAATCACAGTCATTCTGTGATGCACCCAAGAAAATATCGCGGTATAAAAAGCTTAAAATTTTAAGAAATGTGGCCAGGATAAATTATTGAAAGTTTTTCGTTAGAAATTCTCAATCCCAGGTTTATGGCTGCATGTGTATCTGCGGCGGTAGAAGGCTCGAAGTCGGCGGGTCGCTGTGTGCGTAGGTCAGTTAGGCCCAGCTTATCTCGAGGGCCTGCTACCGAACGCCGCTGTGAATGAATAGGCGTCAGGGAGTGTGAGACAGAGGGTGAGTGAGACTCAGAGAGAGGAAACAGGTTCGGGTTGACGAACTCTACAATACTTGGGCGAAATCGAAAGTAAACCGGAATTGAGAATCTCTAGCGAAAAACTTTCAATAATTTACCCCGGCCACATTTCTTAAATTCTAAACGTTTTATGACGTGATATTTTTTTGGTGCATCACAGAATGTCTCTGATTTTTTTCGTACCTGGAAATGTTACCAGTTCATAGAGACGCTGCAAGAAAATCAATACAAATATGGCCTAATAATAATTTTTACATCGTTCCTATTTTTCTTCAGATACCTCGGGCCCTCCCACTCATTCTAGAAAAAGACTCGTGACTCTGGCATTATCCGGTCGGAAGATATGATTTTTTAAAACTTGAAATGTTAACCCTTCGTAACTCTGAAAGGGTTGAGATTTCGCCATTTGGACCAATGACTTATAGACTTATATTAGCGCCCAGAATACGTACCTGAAAGGGCGGTGATGGTACAGGGTGAATCGCTCGCCATCGAAAACCTAAGAGGTGCCCTAGACTAAACGTCGCGGCGATAAGTCATTCACCTATGAGCTCAGCCTATGTATTGGTGAAGTCTTCGGCTACCGCCCGCTGCGGGGCTTAGTCTAAAACTTCACCAATACATAGGCTGAGCCCGTAGATGAATGACTTATCGCCGCGACGTTTAGTCCAGGGCACCTCTTAGGTTTTCGATGGCGAGCGATTTACCCTGTAGTTGACTCACCCTGTATACAGGGTGCGGCACTAAAAACGATAAATGGAAATATCTCTGTCAATTTTGGAGTTACCCGCAAACTATCAAGGGGAAAGTTGGATAGCCCGAGGGGGCTCGTGGGATGGCGGTATCGGGCTGTTATTGCAATGGGGTGGTTTTTAGTTATTAATGTTAACTTAATTTTCTCAAACGGATCGGTCTACGTTTGTAGATATTCTCAATGCCGAGATCAAGCCGAATTCAACGACCTATTACAAAAAGTGATTGGGCATAGTTCATCCCCCGGGGGTTGAAAATGTTCTCCCTTGTATATCTCGGAAACTATCAAGTCTAGAGAAAAATTTCTTCAACGAAACATACATGGTATGGATGGGATTACCATTCTATCTTAACTGGCGAGTACTGACGTTGGGGTCAGTAGTAACAGCAGTCAATACATTCACTTCATGCTCTGCGTTCGTTGCCCTCCTTGATCGCGGACATAATTCTGTCTTCACGTCTCCCGTACGCATAAACGTATTCTAAATTCTAATAAATGTTGTATGCGGCGGGACAGGGCGATCAGGATACTTCTCACTATACCGCTGTTGCGCTACTAGCGAATTGCACCCGCACTCACAATACAGTGCGATCCTCTCGCCACCGGACTACATTGTCTAGCCCAGAGTTTCTGACACGTCAAATTTCAGCTCACGCACAAGGTAGGGCCTATGTGTGGGTCAGAAGGGTCTGTGCTATCTGCGAGCAGGCCGTTTGTGTTGGTGAGGTCCTAGCTTGTGCGTGGGCTGAAATTTGACGCGCCAGAATGTCTAGGATGCATAACATAGTCCGGGCGCGAAAGGATCGCACTGTATAACAGAAGCATTTGACACTTTTCCAAAATGCTGTACATCGTGTACAAGTACTCCAGAACAAGCGTGCAGACTCTGAACACAAGGCGTAGTGAATTCAAAAAACACAACGCTCCTTTAAATAGTTGTCTAGGTACCCACACTCAAGAGCAACTAGGAATTCGACCAATTGAAATAGCGCATTCGCGATGGCACTAGCTGCAGGGTCGGATAGATACATAACGCACGCCTGACAAGGATACCTATAGGAGAAAGACAAGGAGGGCCTGCGGTCGGTGTTGCTTTCCGTGCGGCTCGTCGCACGTTCATCGTTGATCGTTACTCGGTGCTCCTGAGTTAAACAAGTCGGGTCGAATTTTATATGACATTAATCAAGAAAAGCTCAGGAATGCAATGGTATAATTTTTATTGATAACGAATAAGAAACAAAAAACTATTATATTCGTATTTAAGTGACGCGATCAGATAGTGTGACTCAAGTGTCTCCGCGCTCGACTTCAAAAGAAGCCGCCGAGCCTTCGGAGTTCACGGTTCGCTGTGCGCGAGTGACATATCGTGGTGATTTATTAGTGGAGGGGGTAACTCGCGTGCAACCATAGCGAGGATAAAATTCATGCAGAAATCCAGAAAGTACTGTATTGGGAAATTCGTTGCCATGATTTCGAAGAACGCTTCGATTCTCGAATTATAATTGTAATTGTGACGAAACAAAAATTCACATAAGTAACCGACGATGTGCTTCTTACGGGTTTCAAATCTTGGTATGTTGGCCCGCGAATCTCTCTAAGCGCGTTCTATATTCTGCGTATTGGCACCAGTGTCGGGATCAACAAAGTTATAACTGTGGTTTACAGTATGATGCCGATACTCTCCATCTTTCAAACAATCATACGATCGCCAACAGTCGGAAACGATGGTTGTTCCATCAACAGTGCCGCTCGCGCGTCGCTTGCCGTCACCGGCCAATCACCGGGCCGCTCGACGCTATTCTATCCTACCGGTCGCACGCTCTGAACGAAGACTTGACTCGAAACCGGGAGATTACACGCGTCGTCTAGGCCAGGATTCCGCCGTGGTCATTCACCTGCTATGGCCTGTACCCGATCAGGCCTCCGAGTGCCGGGGCCCCCCTCGAAGACGTCGCTAACACCCGCGACGTTGTTTCCCCGGAACCCCCCGGGACTTTAGTTCCCTTCGACTACGACGAAACCCTTCCCGAGCACTTTACTGAACCGTCCCGAGACCCCACAAAGACCTCACGCACACCAAAGAATCGCAAAAGGAAGGATCAGCCACATACCGTGACCGCCCACCTGCTAACCTGCAACCTCTCGGTCCTTTTCTTCTTCTACCCTTAACGCGGTCGAAATACTCCGAGGATCCTCCCGAAAATGGCGGCCGAAAGACGCCAATCTACTCCTTAGGTCACCACTAAATCTCAATAAGCCCACGGTTATAAGTCGCTGGCCAAAACGCTAACGTGTACTAGTCACCTCGCACGCCGGAAGTCAAGTGAAGCAGGTTAACACGCGGTCGGCGACGCGGGCTCGTGCCGCCAATTTCGCCGCCTAGAATTGGAAGGGTTGCGCTAGTTAAGTCCCCCAGCGGCCGACAGGTGGTGGGTCATGTCCCAAATTGGCATCGATCCTGCGGCCTAGATCGTCGTTGTCTCCGTTCTGCTATCTCCGGTGGCCGCTCCGCTCCCCCCGTGTTCTCAGCTGATCAGTGGCTGTTGTTGGTCGGGACGTCGGCCGGGTGATCAGTTCGGCCGGCCTCGCCGAACTTTCCTGGGACCCATAAATGTAAAACGAGGGGGTTAGTTCTAGCTTATTTATTGCCGTGTGCTTAGCCCTTCGGAACGCGAATCCCCCGGCCCGACGTGCGAGGTACTTTTTGCCACGCGGAGGTTGGCGGTGACGGAGCGGATCCTATCCACAATACATATGTATATTTGCAAGCTGTTTCGATTCTAAAATGAACTGATTCGAACCATGTGCCCGTTCGGATGGTTATTTTCGTGTGGCAACGTTGTTTTATTTGTCTCTTGTGCCCAGGTTGAACGTACGTCGTTCGTTGGCACCGGAAAAACATTGTACTTTTTTCGTAGTACATATCCATACTGCATTTAGGACACAATTTGTTCGATGATAGTACACTTTTGCTTTGCAAGTATTTCACAATCGAATCTTGACTACGGCAAATGTATAATAATTCGTCTAGTTTCATCGCCATAATTCAATCACTCTGCTTGAATTGCTATCGCAATACTGTATCACTCTGTATTGAATTGTGATAGCATGCTTACCGATACATTTCTTAATTTACAAAGCGATTTGTGTTCTTGTTTGAAATCCACATCCAGCGGTGGCTTGTATTCGATTTAAGAGAGAGAAATAGAGTGTAAATAAGCGTCTAAGCCACTGCGGAACGTGGAGTTCTGTCATGACTTAATATGTGCCTCGTCACCGATTTCGATATGTGCGCGTAATGGATAAAAGGATACAAGCGATCAAAAATTGTATGAGTGATTAAATGTACGGTCCCCTGTTGCGCCCCCTTCCCCTCATCTGGCACTGACCTGACCTGTGACTGTTGCCACGAGAATTTTCCTATTCTAAGTATGTTCTTCCGGCTAGCGCGAGAACTCCTCGCGAACACACAAATATCCCCGAGATCGTCTTCCAAAACTCCAAAATCCTCAAAATCACAATCCGTCGGGCGCCAGGCACCGAATTGCTACGAGCCGAAGCTCGTCTAAACTAATACCGAAAATGATTCTATTTAACGTTTCCGAACAATTAATTCAAGAATCTCTTTACTTAACTACACCGAAGTATCGAAGTTTCTCCCAGGGTCGGACCACGCGGAAATGAGTTCGGTCTATTGAGCATTGGTGGAAAGACGGCACAAAATAGGAATTTCACACAGAGCAAATCAAACACAAATTATTCCGATTAATCCGAGAGTCGGCACATTTATTTTAACAACATCGCCTAATGGCGGAATTACAAACGCGAAGATCGATAATTAATCTCAACTCTCGGTATTCCACGCGGTAACGCACGCGACACACGAGATTACATCATCCAGCAACGAAAGGAATCGAATCAGCCAGCAACTACGTATTCCCGGTGAAGCCGGAAAATCCTTCAATAATACCGCACAAAACGTGACTCTAACGCGTAGATTTATTCAATATTATCGAAATCAAGGAAAAAGGCTAATCAAGTTTGCTTACCGAGTCACTGACTTCCAGGAAATATTCTGCTAGTCCGTCCATGGTTTCACTCTACTCCTTTTCGAACCTAATTGCTCAGAATGCGTCTGATTAGTGCGTTGATCTACGATCGAATGTCCGCGTGCTCGTTAATTACGCCGTACGTTCGGCACGCTCATGCTTTTCGGGATTTTCCGAAACGGTAGTGGTGACGTCATCCCGACTCCTGGCGGCCCTCCACAGACGGCAGGAGCTGGTCCTCTTCGGGAGTCCGGCGGCTGGTGGTCGTCGCCTGCGGAAACTCTGGCTGCGGCAGGCTGGGTGGGGAGAGATCGGCTCTCAGGCGCAGGGATGGGCATTATTGAATAATATGTAGGTCTGAATACTTTTAATCGATGAATAACTGCTCTGATTATTTAAAATCGACGAATAATTGCTCTGATTATTTAAAATCGACGAATAATCGGTCTGAATAATAATAATCAGAAAAAATCAGAAAATAATCAGAAAATAATCAGATTCTTCTGATTATTTTCTCATTATTTTTTGATTATTTTCTAATTTTTCTGATTTTTTCTGATTATTATTATTATGGTAAATTATATACAGGGTGGTCGAAAAAGATGGAAACACCTGAATATCTTCTCAGGAAAGTAAAGTTTCGAAAACTTCAATACTGTTTCCTTTGTAATTTTTTCCGCTCTTTCGAATGGCGTACTCAGTTTTTGGGCCCAATGTTAAGAAAGGTCCCAAATCGGACCCAACTTAAAAATTTTAAATGGAAACCCCTATTTTTTATTGCAGATTTGAATTCTACGGGAAATTTTACGTCCGAATATGATGTTTTTAAATATTAAAATAATTAATTTTTGGGCCTGAAAATGGGCCCGAAACATTGAAAACTGCGGGCATCCTGAAATCGTTTAAGTTCAATGAACCTTGATTTCGGACCCTTCTTATCATTGGTCCCAAAAACTGAATACTCCATTCGAAAGAACGGAAAAAATTACAAAAGAAACCGTAGTAAGATTCATTAACTTAAACGATTTGAGAATGCCCATAGTTTTTGATGTTTTGGGCCCATTTTCAGGCCCAAAGAATGAATTATTTTAATATTAATAAACATCATATTCGGACGTAAAATTTCCCGTAGAATTCAAATCTGCAATAAAAAATAGGGGTTTCCATTTAAAATTTTTAAGTTGGGTTCGATTTGGGACCTTTCTTAACACTGGGCCCAAAAACTGAGTACGCCATTCGAAAGAGCGGAAAAAATTACAAAGGAAACAGTATTGAAGTTTTCGAAACTTTACTTTCCTCAGAAGATATTCAGGTGTTTCCATCTTTTTCGACCACCCTGTATATCAGAATTATTCTTCGGATTATTTTCTGATTATTTTCGGATTATTTTCTGATTATTCGTTGTGTTAACCGATTATTCGTTGATTAAGTATGGTACACTACCACTCCCACCGGTGGTAGAAGAATAATTCTGATTATTTTCTGATTATTTTCTGATTCGCGCATTTCAGGCGAACTGCCTCTATACTACTATTGGAAATGGGTTAGGGAAGAGTTCAGTGAATACACACTCTGCAAGTACTCTTTGTACTGATTCACTTTATTTTGCTACTACCGAATAAAATACTGCTCGAGGAAGGATCGTCTATCTATTTCAGAAGGCTATGACCGACTGACTAGCCAAGAGACCAGCCACAGAATTTAGGCGTGGATATATTCCTAGTACAAAGCGCGATAAGAGAGACCACACTTCTAGGACCCGCGGCCCCCCTTGTTTATAGTAAAGTAAATATTCTCTTCCCCGAAGCCTTCGCATCGGTGGCGATTGGTTTTTGATTCCAGGAACCAACTCGCAATGTCCCTTAGAGTTGGGAACGCATATTCCAACACGCCCCCTCAAAAATCAATCGCCCCCTTGCTTAAATCAACGAATCTAATAATTACATATCTTTTGCATTATTTTCTATACGACGATACTTCCTCTAATTTTATTTTTTTTTTTTTCTTTTTGACTCTACTGCTGGGAGCAAATACAGTGGCCCAACATTTATTGCATAGGAGTGGGGAAACCCAGCAAAACCCACCCAGACCACACACACTATAAATAAATACATAATTGTTAACATTTGATAATTTTTCTACTGGAGTCCCAGGCCAACTCTAAGCTCCAGAAACCTAGGTACCGGCAATGCCTTGGTAAGGGTGTCAGCGATTTGGTTACCTGTTGGAATAAATTCAAGTCTGATTACCTTGTTCTCAATTTGCTCTCTTGAGAAGTGGTACTTGATATCAATATGCTTTGATCTTTTGTGATTGCTGGGATTGTTCGCTATACTAATGCAGCCCATATTATCCTCATATATGACTATAGGACCTGAGATCTTTATGTTTATGTTTGTCGCCAAAGACTTCAACCAAAGTGCCTCTCTCACGGCTTCGAAAAGTGCCATGTACTCAGCCTCGGTAGATGAGGCTGCGACCGATGCTTGTCTTCTACTATTCCAGCAAATAGTGCATCGTTCATACAACTTAAACAGATATCCCGTTGTTGATTTTCGATCTGTCTGTTCACTACCACCCCAATCAGAATCAACGAACCCGCTCAAGATATTCTTATATTCGCCTTTAGTATAAGTTAATTTAATATCAGTTGATCCCTTCAAATATCTCAAAACTCTTTTCAAGGCCTGCCACAACTCCGCATTATTTTTGCTTGAATAGCGACTCAAAATATTTACGGATATGCTCAAATCGGGTCTCGTACAAATCATTAGGTACATTAGGCAACCAATTAGACTTCGACAGGGTGCATCATATTTTACGTCAGAGTTTAAAGCTGTGTAATCTATTTTACTAGGAAGAGGTGTGTTTACAGGTTTGCAATCCTGCATATTAAACCGTTCGAGAATATTCTTGATATATGTACTCTGATCTAACGTTATTCTACCATTCGTTCTTTCAACTCTAATTCCCAAAAATAATTTAATTTCATTTAAGTCCGTCATATTAAATTTGTCCATCAAATATTTCTTGAAACCTTTCATTGTTTCAATCCCAGTTGTTATAATCACAAGATCGTCCACATATAATACCACATAGATATTCTTAGATATATCTTTTCTATCGAGAATGTATATACACCGATCCACCGATGAGTTCTGGAAACCTTTCTCTATAAGTGCTTTATCTAGCATCTCGAACCAACATCTGGCCGACTGCTTGAGACCATACAAAGCTTTATTTAACTTGCAAACGTGGTTTTCATTGCATTTCACCCCTTCAGGAACTCTCATGTATATTTCCTCTTTTAATACACCATTTAAGAACGCGGTTTTAACGTCCATATGATGGACCAGTAAATCATGTTGATTCGCAAACGCAATGAGGAATCGAAAACTTGCAATTCTAGCTACCGGTGCAAACGTCTCATTATAATCTTCTAAATATTTTTGACTGAAACCACGAGCTACTAACCGGGCTTTGTATTTAGCTGGTTTTCCAAACTCATCGTTTTTGATCGTGAATACCCATTTGCAATCAACAATATTTTTATCGTTTGGCTTTGTCACCAAATTCCAAGTCTTATTAACAATGAGTGAATCTATCTCATCTTTAATTGCATGTTCCCACTGAGCTCTATCATGTCTCGTTTTAATTTCCTCAAACGAGGTAGGGACCCTATATACTACAGTCTGAGCACACAAAAGGTAATCTTTGTTGATGTCAACTTCTTCATATGAAATATGCGGCAGTTGCCTAATTCTATTACTTCTCCTAACTCCTACACTATCATTTAATGTTTCAATTCTACTATCTTCGGGTATTGGTTCCTCAGCTATATCTGTTTGAATGACAGATTTATCCTTTTCAGACTCTACGATTACTTTTACTCTCGGCTCTGCTGTATCTGATTTACACTCATCAGATTTCTGTTTCTTTAATACATCTGGCTCTGCACCTCCAGATTTATTTATCTCACTGCGCTTTCTTAGCGCCCTAGGTATCGTTTGCGATACTTCAGATTCCTTTGAGTCACCACTTGGACTCCCTTTTTCCACTACAGGTCGAGACTTGAAGTAATCTATTTCATCTATTATTACATCTCTTACTGTTTCAAATCTTTCATGCTCAACATTCCAAACTTTGTATCCGTTTGGTACATATCCAACTAATATTGCTTTGTAAGATTTTTCATCAAACTTCGAACTTCTAACTTTACTATGAACGTACACTGTGGAACCAAACACCTTCAGATACTTTATTTTGGGCTTTCTATCATGCCACAATTCGTATGGTGTCTTTTCTATTGCTAGAGCCTTTGTTGGGGTCAAATTAACTAAATACGTCGCGGTCAAAACTGCTTCGCCCCAAAACTCTTTACCTAGTCCCGCACTATTTATCATCGTCCGTGCTTTCTCAGTGATTGTTCTATTCATGCGCTCCGCGACGCCGTTTTGTTGAGGAGTTCTCGGAACTGTTAAGTGGTAGCTTATCCCTTTCTGTATACAGTATTCCTTGATTTCATTTGAAAGATACTCTCTACCATTATCACAGTATAAATTTACTAGCTTCAAATTAAACCGGGCTTCACTCTTTGCAATATAATCCTTCATAACTGAGAAAACATCGGATTTATGTCTAAGTAAATACGTTACGGTATAGTGCGTAAATTCATCTATGAACGTCACGAAATAATTATTGTTATTAATTGCGGATGGAGTAATTGGACCACAAACGTCGGTGTGAACTATAAACAATGGCCGTCTAATGTGACTCTTTTCTTTCTCTCTCTGAAATGGTAATCGCGCTTGTTTGCCACTAATACAAGCTTCACACAATTGATCGTCCGGAATCACTTTGTCTAAATAAGTCACATCATCTACCATTTGTTTATTTTTCAATTCTAAGAATTTCGCTTTCCCCATGTGTCCTAGTCTCCTATGCCATAACTTATAATCATCTGTCAACTCATTACTTACTAGAGCATTTTTCAAGTTTACCCCTTTCGTAATGTTAAATTCTATAATTGTCATGTTATTTGCTGGCTTACCGCTCATCACAGTTTTACCCTTGCTTGTGATTTTTACGCCTGCTTCGTCGAAGATCACCGTCATCCCTCTCTCTTGCATCTTCTTCACGGACAGCAGGTTGTAGGGCACGTCAGGGCAGTAAAGTACGTCCTCCAGGATGCCTTGGAACCCCAGATCACTCATCACGTGCATCTTGCCTTTCTTCATGGCCTCGATGTAATGTCCGTTCTTCGCGACCGAAATCTTCATTGGTGGGTGTATGATCTCCACACTTGTAAATAAATTGTCCCTATTTACGAGATGGTCCGATGCCCCTGAGTCAAGTATGAAGATTAGCTTTTCACTTTTCGGGACTTCACATTCTCCAGCCATAAAGGCATAAGCTGAAACATTTTCTTCGGGTGTCCTCTGCGCCGTTTGAACAGCATGCAAATTTTTATTTCTCTGCGCTGCTTTGAACTCTTGACTCTTCTTGAAGTAGTAGCACTCCTTTATTCTATGTCCCTTTCTCCCACACTGATGGCATTTTCCTATGAAAGAATGCTTGGTTGATCGGTTGTGGCCTCTTCGGGTCTTGTTTCCTCGGAAACCACCTCTGGACCTTGGATTTCTAAAGTGGCTCCCACTTGAGTTTCCGAAATCGACTTTTTCGGCCTGCAGCACTTTGCTACTGGTGTCTATCTTCTCACTCTTTATCTTAGTCTCATGGTCGAGCAACTTCTTCTTCACCATGTCAAGAGTGATGTTGGCTTCTGTCATCATGGTCTCGATGACAATAGATACGGTGTTATACGCCTCCGGTAAACTCGACAACAGGATTGAGGTCGTCTCGTTCTCCCTGGGGGTCACTCCTACGGCCGACAGCTCGTCCAGCAATTCGTCGAATGCCTCGAAATGCCTCTTCAGGTCGGTGTCACTTTGCATCCTGAGCCTCAGCAATCGCTTCCGAATTGACAACTCAGTGGCCGTACTTTGGTTCTCGTACACTGAGTCTAAATGTGATAAGATTGACCTGGCTGTACTTCCGGGTGTGTCATACTTGAGGTGCGTGTCAGCCAGATATTGCACGATAGTGCATTTGGCGATTCGTTCGCTCTTCATCCACTCGGCGGTGATAGGTGATGGAGGTGCTTCATCTATCACTTTAAGCACGTCAAGTTCGTATAAGTAATTCCGCACTCGGTGCTTCCACGAGTTGTACTTAGTACCGTTAAATTGCGGAATGTTTCTTTTGTCCTTCAACGCATCCATAGTCACTTATTGTTTGTAGTATTTAAGTTTTTAAAGTCAATGAATAAAATAAAAGGAAGAAAAACACAGCACACGACACACGACACACAGTTAAAACTAGAGTTGGTTATATGTGGTAAATAAGTAGTTAATTACTTCACTAAACTCTTAGCACTAAATTCACACAAAACACAATTAATGCACAGCGTACCCTGGGCCCATAACCTATTGGAAATGGGTTAGGGAAGAGTTCAGTGAATACACACTCTGCAAGTACTCTTTGTACTGATTCACTTTATTTTGCTACTACCGAATAAAATACTGCTCGAGGAAGGATCGTCTATCTATTTCAGAAGGCTATGACCGACTGACTAGCCAAGAGACCAGCCACAGAATTTAGGCGTGGATATATTCCTAGTACAAAGCGCGATAAGAGAGACCACACTTCTAGGACCCGCGGCCCCCCTTGTTTATAGTAAAGTAAATATTCTCTTCCCCGAAGCCTTCGCATCGGTGGCGATTGGTTTTTGATTCCAGGAACCAACTCGCAATGTCCCTTAGAGTTGGGAACGCATATTCCAACAACTACCCTCATCGATAGCTGCGCGTTCTAATGCATCAGCCTGCCGACTGGTGCTTGGCTGATCCCGGGATGCTGCCATTACTGATTATCCTGAGATTTCAGTTTCGGTTACCACACGGAAATAAAGAAAATTAACAGGATGTCACCCGCCTAAATATTGCTTTTTGTCAAAATATTGGTACTTACCAGTGAATGTATGACCTTCAAATAATGATATTGCCTTCTGCTGCTGGATCGAGTCACAATTCACGCGTCACGCCTGACAGATCACAAATTTTCTCAATCTGTAGAAATTTCACAGTCCGTCAGTAGAATTTTACGGTGGTGGCTCACGCGAGGCACAGATCACAACGATGTACACTGTCTGGCGGAGAGATGAACTATGAATTCCGATGTGAGAGTTTTTCTCGAGGTGCGGCTTAATCTACGAACTTGGTGGTGGTCATAGACGTCGTCTAATGAACATTGGCTAATGAACAATTTAACTCCACCCTCAAAACGTGCGTCAAATTTTCGTATTTAGCCGACGGAGAAGGGAGAGCCAGGTACCTCCACGTTTCCCTTAATGGGGAGATCCTGAGCAGGCCCAAATAAACTCGTACCGAAGTAGCTAAACGTAATTTAAATTATGGCGACAATCAGCTTGTACCGAAATATGAAAGAGACCAGGTCTTAAGTTCCCTAATTTAAAACTAGTCATAAACGGAATTAGTATTTTCGTCTCGTAGGTCAACCCTAATAAACTATAGGGCTGTGAATTGCCGCCTAAGGAAGACGGACTGCTGAGCCGTAACAGAGTACAGTTACTCCGTTTAATATTCGGACGTTATGGTAGAGTAGATATTCCGTTAATTAACACTAATTCCCCGAATCCAGTACCTGGGGAGGCGGCTCCATGGCATTAAACTTCTATTCTCCACAGTACTTTACCGATGACCGTATATTCTTCAGTTTCAATTCTTTGATTGATTTCACGCTGAACTATTCTGCAGCTGTGACTGTCCAAAATATGAAAGTGACTTTCATTCACAAAGACGATCTCATTTCGAAAGCAAAGTTTGACATCAATAAAGATACAATGATCGGCATGACGGCATCAGTGAAGCACGGTGGCGAAATTGTGATAGCATGGGGTTATCTCTGGAGCCAGTGAATTACAGTATTTTCTCGATTTTTCCGCAAGAATATATCCTAAATAATTCCTAATGCATTTGTAGTTGACATCAGCAAAGCACTGAATCATATGCAAATATAAAAGTTTTCCATTTGTCATTTATTATGAATAAAAACTATATAATCGCGTTTCAGTGCTCCTACCGGTAAGAATGATGCTAAACCCAATTGAATTTGACTAAGCGTATTGGAGGAAACATGCAATAAATGTAAAAGGAAGAGCGCGGTGATGAACCCTCTGTCTCTTTGGCATTTAGTCTAAGCATTGCTGTCTGCTGTGTAACGGTAAAGGGGGTGGAGGCTAGCCGCTTGGTTCTCGGAGTAATTATAATGCGACGAGGGTTTTAGGCGTAACAGTTCATTGGGTAATATTTGATAACTAATGCCTCTATATCTTTCCAATTTACATTTGTGTTAGAAGGTAGAAGTCTATGAGCGATTCCACGCCAAATGATCACAGTTGATTCACACTTGGTCCCCGATTTTTTTTAAACTTCACAGATTTGTAGTCCTTGACGAATCCTGTAAAATGCTTTTTTCCGTTCCTCGATATCGTTATTAGTTTTTAAGTTATTTAACTGCAAAGTTTGGGATCGACTTTTTTTCAAAAATTGTTGGTACAACCTTAATAAATAGTTACAAAATATAAATAAATGTTGTTATTAAGGTTGTACCAACACGAAGTATTTTGTTTATTAAAATTTGAACATTTCCGAAGAAAATGCCGGTTCGCATAGCCTGGTATCTTTATTAGTTTCTGAGTGTTACATCCAGCCAAATTTTAATATAAACTTTTATTAAGGTTGCATTTAAAATTAAGTATGCGCTAGTATCAGGTGCAGAAGTCGGGAAGAAGCCGGTAGATGGCGAGTATAAACGCGACAGTTCGCGCACTCGACATGTACACAGTAGCAAAAAACCTAGAGCTAAGATAAGCGGATTAGAAAACAATAGATGTATTACCAGTAGGATCTAATATTGATTTTCCTGACGATAGATGGATTCAAGGATGATGATCCTCGAAACCATCTATCCAATACTAGGATATATAAATCAAATGAAGAACGCCGAAAGCAGAACACGGAGACCACACCTCACTCTGCCACAAACGCTTCTCATCCGACTTCCGCACACCTCATTAGACCGCTTTATTTTCACTTCTTGAACTCCAACATTACAAACCCTTAATTACTAAGCTTTCGTACATTTGCTTAAGTTACTAACATTACATTTGCTTACTCCTAAACTACATTTGCTTACTCCTAAGTTACATTTGCTTACTCCTAAACTACATTTGCTTACTCCTAAGTTACATTTGCTTACTCCTAAGTTACTACATTACTTTTGCTTACTTCTAAGTCAGAGTACTTTCATTACTTAAATAAATTAGTTTGTTTTTCACATCTTCTGTCTCTTCATTTCACCACTGGTCTTCCGTGGGTCTGTCCCCTTGGGCCCCGCTCCTAGGGTGAACTATACCCGACAGAGCGTCCGGGAAAAGTAGATCCCACCACAAATCTAGAGTAGCACTCCAAATTACATCCCGCGCAGTATGCCTCAGCCAGATTAGTGTTTCTACCATCGACCATTTCCGCATTGATAGAATCACCTCCCCTTAAACCACAGGCCGTTCGGTAGCTGCCTAGAGTAGCTCACGGTCGCCTCCTCTTAACTCATTGGCCACTCCTGGTCTTCCTTCCTTACGGGCTGGGTCCAGTCCTCCTGAGACACAATCCAAATTTCGATCGTAGGGAATAAATTGCGCGTCTTTCTGGCTGCGGTGTCTGAGTAGAAACCTCCGGTTCGTTCATATCAACAAGCCTCGCTAACATAAGAAACCAAAACAATACTTACCGTGCCACCCAAAAAAAACCGGAGTAAACACAGGCAGCATGTATAACCCGGCACTAATCTGCGTGGTCTTGCGCCGCGAACTCACTCGTCTTGAAGCCTCGAGAGCAATCACACCGCGCGATGGAACAAGTCTTCTTTCCTTCTCGGGACGTTACGGCGCGTAATCATGGTACTCCGAGTGAAAATCCGAAAGCCAAGAAACGCACCCGTCGGGCCGGACTCCGAGTCCACCTTAAAAGACTCCACCGACAGACGAACACCTCGGACGAGTATCTCGACGGCCTCATCGGGGCGTACGACACTGACGACTCCATTCCGCTCGTCTTCCCCGATCCAGCCGTGACAGACGCAGCACTACTAGACGAGGTTCCCTGGTCTCTGAGGATAATTGATATCGAGCCGAAGCCCATACCTATGGTCGACCTGTTGTCCAGCCACCCCGCGGACCCGAGAACGGAGTTCTATATCCACCAGAACACCGCGCTTTTCCGACTAGGCACAGAAGAACCACCCTATGTAGGGGAACTTACTCTGCATGCAGTAACCCCGAAACCCGCACACGATTAAGACCAATGTAACAATATAGTTATTTCTTTTCTCTTTCCAAATCAAACTAGTTGTAGTTATTAACCCCGTAATCCTCCTGTCGAATGTTGAACTGAGTTGTCCACAATAAAGGTACCTATCGTAGGGAACACCAGCCGTCGCAGTCGAATTTTCCTAGTTAGCGATACTCTCCCGACACGGACCGGTAAGCAGCTGCCCTGAGTAGCTCTCGGTTCGTCCCAACCATCCGATCCCGCTACACCAAATCCTCGAGATCCTCCCGATCCGCAAGTCTAAATCTCTGCGTTAGACTGCATTCGATTGCGACCGTTGATCATCTTGCACCAGTCAGAGATAGGGATCGACTACGTACACTCAGTTTAACACACGATACTCTCTCCCCCCCCCCCCCCCGGTTCACGAATAGAATCAACTAAAATACCGCTCGGCATAAACGTAAGAATTACATTCGTCAACAACATTTTCCCCTATCCCATCGTTGCGTCTGCTTGGACGTAACACTGAGTTACGAATTTTTAAAGAAAAATTGATCCAAAACGTGAACGGTTGTCGCTGGCCGCGACGCGTCGCTGCGCGCTCTATCACGCGCCTGGCCGGTTCTTCCCAGTTATAAAAATTTATTGCTCCGGAACTATAATAGTTACCAACCTGAACTTTGTGGCATTCTCTTTAGTAGACTACAGAGCATCTGAGATATTAATTTTAAAAGGATCGGTGCTCCACTTCACTATTTTATTTAAATATTAAAAGTTTATTTATATTTTACAACTATTTATTTACGTTGTACCGGCTCGAAGTATTTTTTTATTAAAGTTTGAACATTTCCGCGTAAAACGCCGGGTCGCACATCCTGGTATCTTTATTAGTTTTCGAGTTATGAATTTTTGAAAAAAAGTTGATCCCAAACTTTGCAGTTAAATAACTTATAAACTAATAACGATATCGAGGAACGGAAAAAAGCATTTTACAGGATTCGACAAGAGCTACAAATCTGTGAAGTTTAAGAAAAATCGGGGACCAAGTGTGAATCAACTGTGATCATTTGGCGTGGTATCGCTCCTATACGTCTGTTTTGAAATTAAGGGATATTTGTAGTTCAAATCTATTTACTTCGCAACAGTGTGAAAGAGTTATTCTGGTTTTCATCTATTTTTGTTTGTGTTTCCATACGCAGATTAATCCAGCCACTTATGAGCGACGTTCTGCTGCAATTGCGTGTCGACGCTTTTCTGGTGTCCAGTCCCACGCTCGAATAGCAGAGCTATTAAGCAGCATCAACCGGGAATACGAAATTGAAAATAAAATTGTCGGCACGGTTACCGACAATGCATCCAATTTCGTGAACGCGTTCGCGGAGTTCGGAATCGATCGTGAATCATTAACAAATCACGGTAAGTAAATTGCAATAGGGTTTTAAAATATCACGATTTTCTATAATGTCCGATGAATTCTCAATTGTTGTATTTCTGTACTATATAGACTCAGAACCTACTGCTGCAAGCGACACAGCTGACTCAGGGAGCGAGAGCAGTGAAGCTGAAGCGGACGAGGACGAGGACGACGACGAGGACGAGGCATGCGACATTAGCTTGGAGGAAGCGCATTCGACGGAGGACGACGCAGAATTGCGAACGGCATTGCCACGCCATTTTCGGTGCATATGCCACACATTAAATTTATTAGGAACAAGCGATACACTGAAAATTATTAAGAGCGATCCTCTACTCCACGCGCAACACATGGAAACAATAGAGAAGTGCAATGTTTTATGGAGGGTGCTACGATCCGCAAAACAACGCGAAATCTTGAATGGGATGTTAGGAGAGTCATTGTCGCGGCCCGTAATTGGCCGCTGGAACTCGTTATATAATTCGTTACGGCAATTAATTCGTCTTAGATCGAAAATAATCGAAAGCTCAAGAGTACTGAACCTGAGAAAAATATTGAACGTTATTAATTTCGAATATATCGAGCAATATTTAACGTGCTTAAAACCAATTGCGGATACTATTGAAAAACTAGAAGGAGAAAAATACTGTTTTTATGGTTTTGTAACGCCTAGTATTATTAGCATGTATCGGAATATTGTAAAAATTTCAGAGAACACTAATTTAACGTTGTGCTCGAAATTGGCAGCGGAATTGGCGGTAGCGGTATAGGCCCGGTTTAGAAACCATTTCAATGTTGTTGAAAATGGCGAATTCGCAGCCATCTCGGCGGTATTACATCCACGATTCAAATCCTAATGGGTACCGTCTCTGCCCTCTGACATTAGGGAAACAGTAAATCGTGTTACTGCGACAGCGGTCAATTTACACGGTATCGGCAATGAATCTCCTCCGAGTATGGACATAGAGGATGCGGACTTTTTTAATTTTGACGTAGTGCAGGACGAACCATCCACTGGTGGCACAGTTCCGGGATCGGAACTCGAACTACAGAGATATCTGAGGCTTGCGCCAACTACATCGCTGAAAACATTAGACGCCTTTCCGTCGATCAAAAAAGCCTTTTTATATTTTAATACAGTATTGCCGTCATCAGCTCCGGTTGAGCGCTTGTTCTCATATGCCACAATGATGGCATTGCCGCGGTATAACCGTTTAAACGATCACCAATTTGAGATGCGCGTATTAGCAAAATGTAATTCGTCAATTAATAAAACTTAGCCGTAAAATATGTTAACTACACGCATTTATACTTTCATCTGTGTCAACCTTACCCCATCATCCTTGTATCCGAATTTTTTTAGACTAATTAAGATTAAGGGAATTAACAGTTACATAATCATTTAGTCAGTTAGATAGCCAGTTTGTCGTTAGCTAGTTAATTAATTAGTCAATCAGTTAGTTAGATAGGTAATTAGCAAGGATGGGCAAATGTGACCAATTTTAGGCTTGAATTTTTCTATTCATACAGAAATTCTCATCATTGCTTCGTCACTTCGGTAGTGCATACGGTGGTGGTAGTGGTAGTGTACCATATTTAATCAACGAATAATCCGTTAACGCAACGAATAATCAGAAAATAATGAGAAAAGAATCAGAAGAATAATTCCGATATATATAATTTACCATAATAATACTAATCAGAAAGAATCAGAAAAAATCAGAAAATAATCAGAAAATAATCAAAAAATAATCAGAAAATAATCAGAAGAATAATTCTGATATATATAATTTACCATAATAACAATAATCAGAAAGAATCAGAAAAAATCAGAAAATAATCAGAAAATAATCGGAATTATTCTTCTACCACCGGTGGTAGTGGTAGTGTACCATATTTAATCAACGAATAATCGGTTAACACAACGAATAATCAGAAAATAATCAGAAAATAGTCAGAAGAATAATTCTGATATATACAGGGTGTCCAATTTTAACTTACGCAGCTGAATTTCTCAAAAGTGGTTAGTGCTAGCAAAAAATGTTTCAGACAAAAGTTGTTTGACTTCGAGGGGGACATGTTACGGTGACCTTGTGTTTGATCTTAGAGGTCACGTTCAAGGTCATTTTAAGGTCAACCTTGTTTTTTTAAATGGGAACCCATATTTTTGACCGCAAATTCGGAAAGCGCGGAAAATTCTACGTTGAAATGAGGTGTAACAGTTGGGGTCTGAATGATCCACAAGGTTGTGTGGAGGTCGGTTTTATTTTATTTTCTTAATCCTTCCAACCGGATAACGGATATAAATAAACACAAATTTCGGAGTTAATTTTAGAACAGCCTTCGAAATTAATACAATTTATCCTGTTCTAAAATTAACTCCGAAATTTGTGTTTATTTATATCCGTTATCCGGTTGGAAGGATTAAGAAAATAAAATAAAACCGACCTCCACACAACCTTGTGGATCATTCAGACACCAACTGTTACACCTCATTTCAACGTAGAATTTTCCGCGCTTTCCGAATTTGCGGTCAAAAATATGGGTTCCCATTTAAAAAAACAAGGTTGACCTTAAAATGACCTTGAACGTGACCTCTAAGATCAAACACAAGGTCACCGTAACATGTCCCCCTCGAAGTCAAACAACTTTTGTCTGAAACATTTTTTGCTAGCACTAACCACTTTTGAGAAATTCAGCTGCGTAAGTTAAAATTGGACACCCTGTATAATTTACCATAATAATATTCTTATTATCCAATATCCAATAATAATCAGATTCTTCTGATTATTTTCTGATTATTTTCTGATTATTCTTTCTGATTATTTTCTGCTTATTTTTTCTGACTATTTTCTGATTATTCTTCTGAATATTTTCTGATTATTTTCTGATTTTTTCTGATTAGTATTATTCAGACCGATTATTCGTCGATTTTAAATAATCAGAGCAGTTATTCATCGATGAAAAGTATTCAGACCTACATATTATTCAATAATGCCCATCCCTGAGTGTAATATAATGTGGTATGATATAAGGTAGTATAATATGATGTAATATAATATAATACAGGGTGAATTGCTCGCCATCGAAAACCTAAGAGGTGCCCTGGACTAAACGTCGCGGCGATAAGTCATTCATCTACGGGCTCAGCCTATGTATTGGTGAAGTTTTAGACTAACCCTCGCAGCGGGCGGTAGCCGAAGACTTCACCAATACATAGGCTGAGCCCATAGGTGAATGATTTATCGCCGCGACGTTTAGTCTAGGGCACCTCTTAAGTTTTCGATGGCGCGCGATTCACCCTGTATAATAAACTACTCACAAAAATTAAGGGAACAAGAAAAATGTCAAAATTTTTCACTGATTTTTGAAAGGCTGTATTTCAGTGAAAAATGATCGTATCGAGGTTTCAGAAAAAGCAATTTAAAGCTTGAAGATTCTACTTTTTGGAACTGCGCTTGGACTTGCTTTAGCGTTAGCGGTGCTTGAGTAATAATCGGAAAACCAACGACAAAAAAATGTACAAAATTTTAGCTCGACTTTGAACCGGTGGACGGAATGCAACAAATTTTCTTTCGCAACGTCATTGTAATGGTCTACCAGACCATTTAATTTCCTTCAATTTGACTATAAATATCGCTATGTTTTGGTAATGCGTTGTTGAGTTATCGCCGATCAAAGCAAAAAAGTCCATTTCGACTTTGACAATGAATTACTCGGGAACTAATGATCGTACAGAAAACTAAAGCAGGGTTTTGAAAACTGCAAAACATCCTCTATGACATGCAATTAGTGGCTGTTGATCCAAAATTTTTTTTGAAGTGATAATGCTGATTGAAAAGAAGTTGAAAATTAGCGAATTTAAGGATATTTAGAAAATTTGGTATAATTTTGGATATAACCCGTATACGAAGGATATTGTCGGTAATTTCTCAACCTCAAAGTGTCCCCAAAAATCCCTCAAAGTTACAGAGGTCCGCGATTTTTTTTTCATAGTGCCCCGAAGGTTTAAATTTATCGTTTTCGCCCAAAATCATCGTAACAGGCAATTTTTCGATTTTTCTTCCGAAATGCAGCGTCAACGATTTTGGAATAGAAGCTTCGAGAATAAGGCCCTAGCAACTAAAAACGTAAAGTAAGCAAAAATATTGTATAAAAGACGGCCCGCGGCGAAGCACGGGAGACACTTTGTCTGAAAACGCAACAGTACACATCGTCACGCCGCTGGCTGCCCGTTGACCGCCGATCTTAGTATCGCGGAGCGCCCTGTAACCACCGTTGTAATAACCACCAGGTATATCTGAATAAAGCAACGAAGTGATAACGTTAACGGAGTGGATTCCTATCCTTGAGTGACACACGATCCCCGACCTTCTACCGTGCACGGCTACAATCGGGAGCGCTGAGGCTATCCCAGTCACGTACCCAACAAATTGCCGGAGGACGGAAGTCTACGTCGTTATCGCTGGTGTTAAGAATGCTGACGATGTATCGGCCGTTCCGCGGCCTTGTCCAGCAGCTCCTGATAAAGACGCCGGGTTGGATTTCGTCAGCTGTCGCGATCCCGTCGCACAGTGGCGAAAATCGTTCAAAACCCGGCAATGATTCAAAATTTCGAACAATTGTAATTTTAGAAACTAATACATCTCGACTATTTATCAGTGAATACAGTACCTAATTGTTCATGGATTGATTTTTTAATTCCATTTACAGCATTGACATAACGGGTTGTACTTTAAGAAGAATTAATGGTCTTAAAATAGTCCATAGCTGTTGTTGCTCAGAACTAATGCCTAGATCTTTGTGTAGTATTATTATCAATTTATTTACGTAAAATAGCGACCAAAGAGTCCAAAACTGCTGGTAGCGTCCACCGTTTAACAAGTTTAACCGAATCGCTCCCGTTTATAAGAAAAATATCTTATGCTAAATGAAACAGTAAATAAAAATCGTGCGATGAGGTGCGACGCTACGCGTACAACGGCATTCAATAGTGGAAAGCATACCAAATAACAGGAGAAAAAGTTACAGGGTGTTCCGCGATGCTAAATTCGGCGGTCAACGGGCGGTCACCGGCATAATGCGACGTACAACTTGAGTTTCCAGTAAAGTGTGTCCTCGCGCTTCGCCGCGGGCCGTCTTTTATACAGTATTTTCGCTCATTCAACGCTTTTAGTTGCTGGGGCCTTATTATCGAAGCTTCTATTCAGAAATCGTCGACGCTGCATGTAGGTTATGCCCATATTTGGTAGCGTTCGCGGTCGCGCGGCTTATGCATCATCCCTATCACGTTTCCTATTGCGCAGTTAATTTACGAGGGAGCTGAGCGGTTTTGGGACCTGCTACACAGTACTTTCTGGACTTCTGCACGAAATTCGGGACTGAAGCCGTGCAATCTCTTATTATATCTGGATTATTTGTTGCCAATAAAAATTATATCATCGCATTGCTGAGATTTTCCTGATGAACGTCATACAAAATTCGACCCAATTTGTTAACGTAACGAGCAACGAGTAACGTGCAACGAGCCTCACGGAAAGCAACACCGACCTTGGCCCTCCTTGTCTTTCTAGTGTACGTATCCTTCTCTGCCGTGCACTGGTGAAGCGGCTTGAAGTAATACGCTCGGTTCTCGGCCGACGAACAGCACCATCCTTTACTCTTGCATGTATTCTCCTTCTCTGACACACACAAGCCTCAGTGCAACCACAAACACCGTGAGGTTCGTTGCACGTTATTGTACCTTCGATGAGCTTTAACATATTGGGTCGAAGTTAATATGACGTTCATCAGGAAAATCTCAGCAATGCGATGATACAGGGTGAATCGCTCGCAACGCCGGTTCAAACGCGTGCCGCAGTCAAACGTCGCCGCTGCATACAAACGATGACCGCCGCGTCGAGCCGACTCACGCACAGACTGGGGCTTAAGTGTAGGTGAACGTATTAAGGAACACATGGGCCCCAGTTTGTGCGTGAGTTGGCTCGACACGGCGGTCATCGTTTGTTAGCAGCGGCGGCGTTTGACTGCGGCACGCGATTGAATCAGCGTTGCGAGCGATTCACCCTGTATAACTTTTATGGTCCAAAAATAAGAGATAAAAAACTTTTATATTCGCATTTAAATGACTCAATCAGATAGTGTGACGCGTGTTTCTCTCCACTCGACTATATTTTGGTGGCGAGGGTAACTCGCGTGCAACCATGAAGTAAATATTTTTGTGCAGAAATCGAGAATGTACTGAAAATAATTCATATGTTATAGTACGATATTGTTGGATACTCTAATATTTAGAATTAGTAAGAGGCATGATGCAGCTAGGAGTCATCCTAGCTAGTCAACGTAGTAAACAACTCCAAAGGTCACGAGGACCCATCCTCGCGCCCTTAGTCACGTAAAAGGGACTTTGTAGCCGAATAGTGCCCTGTGTCAGAAGTACCCCCTCCCTCTAATATCTAGCGAAACTATACAGGGTGAGTCAGTGACCTTGCACCAAACTGAAACCACGTATTTTGGGGGTCAATAGAAGCCTAAAAGTCCCGGAACACAAAGTTGAAATCTCAACCCTTTCGGAATTACAGGGGGTTGAAATTTTAAGTTTTAAAAAATCATATCTTCCGACAGGATAATACTAGAGTCACGGGTCTTTTTCTAGAATGTGTGGGAGGGCCCAGGGTACCTGGAAAAAAATAGAAACGATGTGAAAATTATTATTAAGCCACATTATTATTGATTTTCTTGTAGTTCTTCTATGAACGTGAAATTTGCCCGTTTAGAGAAAATCAATAATAATGTGGCTTAATAATAATTTTCACGTCGTTTATATTTTTTTCCAGGTACCTCGGGCCCTCCCACACATTCTAGAAAAAGACCCGTGACTCTAGTATTATCCTGTCGAAAGATATGATTTTTTGAAACTTAAAATTTCAACCCCCTGTAATTCCGAAAGGGTTGAGATTTCAACTTTGTGTTCCGGGACTTTTAGGCTTCTATTGACCCCCAAAATACGTGGTTTCAGTTTGGTGCAAGGTCACTGACTCACCCTGTATGTAAGACCCAAAACCGAGCGCAAGACAGAATATTCAATACTCATATTCAGAGACAGACATTTAGACTCACTCTCAGAAACCACTCACAGGTTCGCTTACTCTCGACACACTCTTACTGTCAGATACTCATCGTCAATACTGAAGTCAGAATTGTACAAATTCTATAGTGTAAATCCTCCACTTTTGTGCTCGGAGTTATTAAAGAGAGTTACCCCAAAGCAACACCGGTGTTCGTGCCCCTTAATCCCTCGCAGGATCACGTCACGAAAATTTGGCGCAGTCGGGTAGGACCGTCAACGATTCGCAAATAGCAAAATTTTCTAAAGTATTCCCTAATCGGAGGATTTCCAAATCGATTGTGACGGTAAAAACAAGAGAAGCAGCCTCCAGGACGCCAAGGGATCACGCATCCATTCCAAGCAGACGAAAAGGATCAACGCTTGCTAGCGTATCGGATAGTTAGCTGGAAGATTTCGGAATGCACGACGTAAACCATACAAAGTATGGCAAGCAGCCCGACGCTGTGTTGCCGATTTCGGGAATCGCTTCTCGAGGATCTGGCCACAGAGTGGGGAAGGCCTTCGCGCCTTCTGGTAAGGGGACCGTGTTAGACCCCATGGCACTTACCCCAGAACCTCAGCACCGAGTGAAGCAAGGGACCTAATTAATTCCATCGTTAACCTTACTATAACACGCTGTCAATTCAAATCCTTCAGAGGACTGGACAACGGATCTCACTCACATGGATGGGCGTTATTCACTAATTTTTGGGTCCCAATAAATTTATTGGAAGAAAAATTCGTCCCAATAAATTTATTGGAGGAAATCTTCGTCCCAATTAATTTATTGGAAGACAAATTTGTCCCAATAAATTTATTGAAAGAAAAATTCGTCCCAACAAATTTATTGAAGGCAAAATGGGTTCCAATAAATTGGAAGACAAATTTGTCCCAATAAATTTATTGCAAGTAAAATTCGTCCCAATAAATTTATTGCAAGTAAAATTCGTCCCAATAAATTTATTGCAAGTAAAATTCGTCCCAATAAATTTATTGGAACGCATTTTGCCTCCAATAAATTTATTGGGACGAATTTTCCGCCCAATAAATTTACTCGGACGTATTTCTCGGGCAAAAAAACGGCATTTGGGCACAGTTTTCGGGCAAACAAGCGTTGAAACACGCACTCCTTTAAACTTCCTCCAGTCCCCGGTGAGAGGCACCGCATATGGGGACAAAATCTCCCAACCAATGGTGTTCGAGAATTAGAAATTCATTTAGATACAGAAAATATATATTAAATAGAGGCTCACCCGCAAAACTCCAGAAACCCAGAACGAAAATTCAAATTTCTCATCGACACTGGAGCCTCGGTGTCGTTAATCAAAGCATGCAAATTGGATCCTGACACTAATTTCAATTCCAACGGCAAGCGAACTCTCCTTGGATTGAGCGTCAATGCTCAAGTCATTACCGTAGGTAGCTGTCAAATCCCGTTGAACTTTCACGGGCAAACCGTAAATGCAACCTTTCAAATCCTCAACCAATCAAGAGACATCCCATTTGACGGCTTGATCGGTCTAGATATCTTGCAAACGGGATCAGCTACAATTACGTACGACGACAGAACGCTCATCCTCAAATCTATATCTAAACCCATCAAACTCTACCTCGAAACGGGTAATTCTAACGCAAAAATTAATCTAAAAGCAAAAACGGAAACCCTCGTAGAAATCCTAGTTAAAAATCCCGAGATTCAAGAAGGCATTATACCCGAAAACGAATTACAAAAGGGTGTCTATCTATCACGGGCCATCACGAAAATCAATGAATCTGGCAAAGCATACGCAACGATCTTAAATACTAGAATTATCGATCAGGAAATAAAGCCGATTTCAGTATTCCTAGAAACACTTCCTTCAAGTGCTCCAGACCTGAACATTTCCTCTACCGATAAGAAAACAGACGATTGAACCGAAATCCTGAAACAAAACCCACGAAATCATACCAATATCCCGAAGTTCATAAAACCGAAGTCGATAATCAAATTAACAGCATGCTTAAACAGGGCATCATACAACCATCCACGTCTCCTTGGTCTCCACCCTTATGGGTGGTTCCAAAAAAAATAGATACATTGGGAAAACGCAAATGGAAAGTCGTCGTAGACTATCGAAAACTGAACGACGTAACCGTTGGCGATGCATAGCCCACTCCTAATATCGAAGATATACTGGACCAATTGGGACATTCCAAATATTTTACTACACTAGACTTGTTAGCACCAGGGTTTCATCAAATCCCCATGAAAGAATCCGACAAATCCAAAACCGCATTCAGTACGCCATTAGGTCACTATGAATTCACTCGCATGTCATTCAGGCTGAAAAATGCCCTAGCAACTTTCCAGAGGTTGATGAATACAGTTCTCTCGGGTTTACAAGGACTACAGTGCTTTGTCTATCTCGATCATATAGTCATTTACGCCTCAGCCGAAGAACATTCCACGAAGTTAAAAACAATTTTCAATAGACTAAGAGCCAACAAATTAAAGCTTCAGCTTGATGAATGCGAGTTTATGAGATAAGAAGTTGCTTACTTAGGGCACATCATATCTGACAAGGGAATTGAGCCAAATCCTGAGAAAGTAAGAGCAATATCCAATTTTCCAATTCCAAAGAATCCAAAATCAATAAGAATATTCCTAGGATTAATAGGGCATTATCGTAAATTTATCCCGAAGTTTTCCAAAATTGCCAAACCACTAACAAACCTCCTCAGACAAGCCGCACGTTGCCTCTGGGGAGAAGAACATCAGGAATCATTCGACATTTTCAAACAAATTCTTAATTCACAACCACTCCTACAATATCCTAATTTCGAAAAGAATTTATCCTTACAACTGATGCTTCCAACTACGCCCCAGGTTCAGTATTGAGCCAAGGTCCCATTAAGCAAGATTTATCAATCGCGCACACTCCATAATTCCGAACAAAACTACAGTACAACGGAGAAAGAACTTTGTCAATCATTTGGACCGTCAAACATTTCAGGCCATACCTTTACGGTCACAAATTCCATTACGTAACGCATCATAAACCATTGACTTGGTTATTTAATTGCAAAGGCCCTGGTAGCAGACTCATCCGTTGGCGCCTAAAGCTCGAGGAGTACAATTACGAGATAGTGTACAAACCCGGAAAAATAAATTCAAATGCGGATGTGCTATCACGCCTATTATACCACGTAAATCTTACACAAAATACTGATCGATTCGAGAACTACATTCAATATCATTATCAAAATATAGAAACTCCAAAACTACCTACACAATCATACGACAATTTCGAGCACTTTCCTAACGTACTGTTCTACTCCAAAAACCTAGACGATGCAAATCACTGCCATCACTGCCTACATTCTTTCCTCAAACTTGAAAACGGATCAAACATCACATACCTGTGTATTACAACGTGCTTTTCTCCGCCGGCCGTTCTCCGGCAGGTGCTGGACACGGGCTGCAATAAATTGGCTTCGTCGGTTGGAATCTGGGGTTACAAGGGGATAGGGCGCCACGTGCCCGCACACGTAATTTCTTCTATGCTCCCGAGTTCGTTGGTCTTCCCGTCATCCTTCCTTCTTAGGTATCCTCTCCCTTCCGGCAGCTCAGTTGGAATTTTCCCAGGGAGTAGGCCCGGGCGAAGCCCGGAGGCATCGAAAGCCGCGCTCAATAAACAGTAGTCGGTCGTAATGGTCCCCAGAAAGATAATTTATTGATAAATAAGGGACTAGGTCCCGAACAAAGATGGAATGGACCGAAGGCAAAGACCCAAGGTATCACAAAAGAAAGATAACAATTACTCGGTGATCGTGACGCTAGGGGATCGATGGAACTCGCACGCGGTTACGCCCAAGACGGCCTCGCTCTCCCTTCCGAGCCACGCCACGCGGTCGAAACCGACAATTCCGGATTTCTTCAGCGACCAATCCTTACCCAGGCAACAATGCGTACTTCATTCGTTTGGGATGCTCGATCAACTTATTTCAAACTCTCGGGGAGATTCGCACTCCCCGCGATGGCTTAGCTCAACTTAAGATAACGGATTTTATTCTAACGGCTCCTGGGACCTTCCCGAGTCCACGCGGGAAAGCGAGCCCTCGATGGCTTTGCTCGGAGGGGCCACGTGCGCTGCCCACGGGCCACGGCCCCGAAACCCCGCCACACCGCCTCGGACACTCCCTATTTAGATCGCACGCACGTGGACCGGCTCCCCTCCTACTGACCGCTCGCCACCAAAAGCCCTCACGCCTACCCACACCCGAATTTCTATTTCACTTTTTCGCTAACCTATCTTTTACGCCCGAGGATAGAGAAAGCAGCACTTGCGATCGCGCCCAATGTCCAAGAAATGCAGGAAAAGGACTTACCGCTCCTGCTGGATTCTCGTTTTCTCACAAAGATGGCCGCCGGTGTTCACGCGCCCGTTAATATTTCTCGATAATCGCACTTACACCAGAAACACGTCTGCACGCTAAGGGTCCCGACAACCGAATGAGGGAACGATGATCCAGACAGGAAACGGTAAGCACGTGCGCGCTACAAGTGGGAAAAATCGGTAGTAATTAGTCCGGGCGCGTGCCCTAGATGGATACTCCTGTATTGATTTCAGCTCGCTGGATCCTTCGGCCACCAGCAGCCTTCCCTCTCGCTTCTACTCGTGGCTCCGATGTATGCCTGGCGGCCCAGCCTGGTGTTGTCTCTCTCTCTCTCTCTCTCTCAAAGTTAACACGCGCGTGTAGTGATCCTGCCGTTTCGGTGTTTTTGCCAGTGAAAGAGGGCTGAGGGATTCAGTCAAAGTGTTATAGCACGTAGTTTGGCAAATTTACTTTATTCGGAGCTATAAATTTTCAGTCCGCGGTGTGATCTTAGGCGGTAATTGTGCGTTGGAAATCTTTGTCACTGACATAACCACACCTGTCAGTTGTCATCGAGCGGTCTCCGTCGATCGTGCGCTAGACACCTGCCGTGCTGGGATTGGCCGCTTCCGTTGGCTTTCCTCGCACGCCTCTCCGCTGATTGGCTCTGCGCCACGTGCCGATTGCGGCAACCTATCGGTCACGCTCCCGCTCCTGTGCCGCGATCGCGATCAGCGTCATGTCGAAGCGCACCTGCCTCTCCTGCGGGAAAGACATCGCCGGGTTGGCTTCCAAATGCTCCGCCTGCCAGGAATTTTTCCATCCTGGATGCTTCAAGGCGAAGACACATAAGATCCTGGGGCCTGAGGGAGATTTCATCATCTGCGCGGGGCTACCTGTGGCAGTTTCCCGACCGAAACCTGCTTCGACGGCGGCAAAAGGTGGGAAAATCACATCTCTCCCTACCCCTTCGATCGCGGAGGTGACGTCACCAGCCGCCTCGGCTCGCGGCTCGCTAGATGTGACTCCCTACTCTGCGGCACCGCCTGCTCTCGGCGCGCCGCCGAGCGCGACTACGACTACGGTGACGTCACTACCCCCCACCACCGCCACCATCACTACTGCTGCTACCGCGCTTCAGTCCCTGGGCGCGCCTGCTACGCACTTGCTGCCTTCACATCTTCACGGACACGCAGTACCCCCTGACACTGAGCTTAGTTTGAGGGCACCTTCCACATCTTGCTCGGCCCCGGTGCTTTCCGTCTCGGGATCCGTTCCCAACCCTTACTCCGCCGCGCCCGGCGGCGAGCTCGGTGTCATTCTTGCAGCGATCACCTCGTGCACAGCAACTATTCAAAGCTTCCAAAACTCCCAGGAAGCCTTCAACGCACGCATTGACGGTCAACTGGGCGACCTTCGCCGCGATCTTCGGGTCCAGATAGCTCGACTCACCTCCGATCTCTCTGCCCTGGATAATCGAATAGCGCAGGAGAAAAAGGACACCGACCGGCGCATCGATGCCCTCGACGCTAAGCTCGCCTCCGCCTCTACCCAGCAACTCCAGACCTCCTCCACTCTGGCGGACCGTCTGGAGCAGGTCGAGGCAAACCAACGCACCTACGCCGAGGCGCTCGCTACCCTGCAGCATACCAAGGGCACCTCGTCTTCGCCCTCTCCCTCCTCGTTAGAGAGGGAGGTTCACCAGCTCTCAGCTGAAGTGGCTCGGATTCGCGCCTCCCAGCGAGGTGCCGCTCTCGTCATCTCCGGCCTCCCTGAGCAGCTGTCGGAGCATCTTCGCAATCTGGTCGTCCATGGCGCGGCCTCACTTGGCGTGACCATTCAGCCTGCCGAGCTGGTCAGAGTCTCGCGCATGCAAGGTACACCGGGGGTTGAACGTCCTCGGCTTATTCTTGCCACCCTATCATCGGCCGCACTCCGGAATTCGGTCCTCAAGGCTGCTCGGTCGAAGCCGGAGCTCTGCGGTTCGGATTTCGCTCCTACCCTAGGCAGCTGCCGCGTGCGACTTAATGAATTCCTTCCGCGCGAGACATGGGCCCTCCTCAGGACCGTCCGCACGGAGGCTCGATCTCGCGGCTATCGCCATGTCTGGCAGCGAAGCGGGACGATCTTTGTAAAAAAGGATGGGGATAGTCCCGTTATCTCCATATCGCAAGCCTCGGACATCTCGGCCAGGCTACCATAGGTAGTCGCGCCGAGTGCCCTTCATGTCCTTCCCGCTCGCTCCGTTGCCCCGAGACGGCAGCAATGTCTCCGCCTGTGCCACACCAACGCTGGCTCTCTGCCAGCACACTTCGCGGTTTTCCGCGATTCTCTTGCCGCGGCTTCTCCGCCATATGACATTGTTGCCGTCTCGGAAACGTGGCTGCAGCCGCGCGACGACGACACCACCTGCGCTATAGAGGGATACACCCTGTACCGCGATGACCGCGTGGGGAGACCGGGTGGAGGCGTCGGCCTCTACATCCGGAACCATCTCTCCGCGCGTGTTCTTTCTCTTTCCTCATCTTCTCTTACTCAGTCCGATCCAGCGGTGGAATTCCTCTTTCTCGAATTGAATTTAACTTCCTTTTCTCGCGTCGTCGTCGGGGTTATTTACCGCCCCCCTCATGCCCCCCTTACTCCACTCGAGCCGATCTTTGATCAATTCATCTGCGGGTACGAGCAGAGGTTGATCCTGGGAGACTTCAATACGAATTTAAACGCGGATTCTCCGGACACCAGCTTCTTGCGGTCGCTGTTCCGGGAATTTAATTTAGTGGTGGCCCCTCACGGGGACACTCACTACACTCCAACCTCGTCAACCAGGATCGACCTCTGTCTCGTCGGTGATAAGGACCGTATAATTTCTGTGGGCCAGCTGGGTGGACCGTTCCTTTCGGGGCACGATCTTATCCAGCTGGTCTACGACTCCAGTGATCCAGGGAGTGAACCGCGTAGAGCCCGCTCCCGGAACATACGTGCCATCGACCCGCCCACCTTGCACGCGTCCCTTGAAGAGCTCACCCTTCGGGTGCTGCACAGCTCCTGGGACGCAGTGGACGGACTGGTGGCGGTATTTTCCGGTGAGCTTCTTTCTTGTTTGGATGCTCTGGCGCCTTCGCGGGACACTTTCGCAAGGCGCCCCCCCGCTCCCTGGATCACAGTGGAAATCAGGCAAATGATGAGGTTGCGTGATTCTTACCGTCGCGTATATTGCAGGACCAGGAGTCTTAGTTCTCTCACCCACTACAGGGTTTTGCGGAGCCAGGTGAAGTCTGCGCTCTTTACTGCTCGTTTGGCGTACCTGCGCCAACTCCTTTCCGGTCTCCGCAATCCTGCCGAGTTGTGGCGAGCACTTCGCTCCCACAACCTCGTCCCTTCTCCTCGTCGTCCTGCGTCTTTACCTCCGCACCTCACCCCTGATTCCCTCAATTCCTTCTTCCTGTCGGTCCTTCCGGCTTCGGCTCCAAACCCGCCTCTCTTTCTCCTCTTCCCTGGCCGTTTTGACGACGGCCAGTACCACTTCCCTCATATCACCCTAGACCTCATCCATCGCATCCTTCCTATCAGGCCGTCCATGGTTATGCCATCGGACGGTCTGCCTCCTCTGTTTTTGTCTATGTGTTCCCCCACCCTACTTCCTCTCATTGTCGACGTCCTCAACACCTCTTTGTCTTCCTCTGTTTTCCCCGGTATGTGGAAGCGCGCTTGCGTGGTTCCCATACCGAAAATCCCGAACCCTACGGAACCCTCCCATTTTCGACCTATATCCCTGCTCCCTGAGATGTCCAAACTCCTTGAGAAGGTGGTCCTTCGCAACGTCCAAGACTTTTTACTACGGTCTGGGCGTCTGGACCCCTTCCAACATGGGTTCGTCAAGGGTCGCTCGACCCAGACGGCCCTTCTCACCCTAACCGAGGACGTCAGGCGGGCGGCGGATGAGCGTTGCTTCACCATCCTCGTTTGTTTTGACTTCTCGAAGGCGTTCGATACGGTCAACCATCGCACACTCATGAATATTCTCCTAGATCTCAACTTTTCACTTCCTGTGCTGCGATGGTTTTGGTCGTATCTGTCTGACAGGAGTCAAGCCGTGAGGATCGGTGACGAGCTCTCCTCGTGGGAGCCAGTCAACTCCGGGGTTCCGCAGGGTTCTGTACTGGGCCCGTTTTTGTTTATTTTGTATCTGCTGGGTATCAACGCGGTGATCCGCCACTGTCGTATCATCAAGTATGCGGATGACCTGCAGATTTACCTCCACATTCCTCACCACGAGGTTGAGGAGGGAATCTGCAGAGTCAACGAGGACATCTCCCGCATAGTGGCGTGGTCGAGAGACCACGATCTCGCGTTGAACCCAGCGAAAACACAATGTATGATCTTAGGTACGTCGCGTGCACTCAATGGCCTTGATTTAACCTCCCTTCCTGCCGTAACCGTGGCGGGTGAATCAATTCCGTTTTCGAACGTGGTTAAGTCTCTCGGTGTCCACCTCCAGAGCAATCTGGGGTGGCACGAGCAAGTCGTCGTGACTTGTAGTAAAGTCTACGGCGTTCTCTCGTCCCTCTATAGGAACCGACACGCACTTACCCGTTCGCTTAGAGCCAGCCTTGTCAGGAGCCTGATCTTTCCGCATTTTGATTATTGCTGTTTGTTGTACGTCGGCATGAACGTTGTCGATGAGGTGAGACTGCAGCGGGCTATGAATGCTTGTGTCCGTTTCATCTTCGGGGTGCGGCGTGATGTTCACATCACTCCGTACTATGAACGATTGGGATGGCTCAAGGTTCGCCAGCGCCGTCTGTACTTCCTCGGTTGCTTCATGTTCGGCGTGCATCGCGGTACGGTTCCTGATTCGCTAGCAGCACTGTTTGAGCGAATTTCGGACAGTGGTGCAAGGAGTTCGCCGCGTTCGCGACCGTTTCCTAGATCGTATATTACCCCGCTGCATCGGACTGCCATTAGAGCTAATTCTCTCGCGGTGCAGGGTGCTGCTTTCTGGCACTCATTGCCCTTGCTCCTCCGCGAAGCGCAATCCGTCGAGTCGTTCAGGACCGGGCTTCGTCGGGCTCTTTTGTCTGGCGAAGTCACGGGCTGACCGGCTCGGCGGCCGAAATGTTCGCATCTTTACACCTGAGGAGCGTCCAGGTCTCGGTGGGATTAGCGGGGTACTCGGCCCATTCTCGGTACTAGTCTGTGCAATCTGTGTGATTTTTGAATTGTGATCTCGTAGAGTTAAGGTGTGAGTGTCGACGAATTGTTTGGCTGTGTGGGTGTGTGTGTTGATGGATGTGTCCGCCCTGCGTGAATGTCCCATCATACACTGTAAATTTTCTGTATATGTTTCCATCATTGTAAAATCTTCATAATCATGAGCGTACGGTGTGGGTGACTGTGTGGCGGGTTATACATGAGTGAGTGATGAGAGCCTTTAGTTTTAAGTTAAATAGTATATATATACATTGTTATATGTTGAATATATTATATGTAACACGTTATGTGTATACATTTGTCTTGTATGGTGCTTAGGGGGCATTAGCCCCAGCACTGAATAAAGAATCTAGAATCTCTCTCTCTCTCTCTCTCTCTCTCTCTCTCTCTCTCTCTCTCTCTCTCTCTCTCGAGATATATACGTACCTTGTAGTGCTCCTGCTTTGAAACACTTTGCTTGTTGGAGAGATCGTGATATTGTGAAGTGAAGTGTCGCGACTGGTTCGGTGAATTGGTCTGAGCATTTTGATCAATAAATCGCTGGTGTGCGTGTGGTGTATGGCTGTTAGGTGCAGGCATTTCACTTGGCCGTGGTGACATAACCCCACCTGTCATTTATTGATCAGTCGTGCTGGATCGTGCGCCGTGTGCTTGCCGAGCGCTGATTGGTTCGTCCGCACGTCTTCGACCGCGCTCCGGGCTCCGTCATTGGCTGAGCAATCTCCCTACGGGCCGCGTCTGCCAACCACGCTTGCTCCCGCCAGCCGTCCAAGGTGCGCACTGCCACGTGCTTGCCATCTCAGGCGGCCATCTTGCCTCGACATTAAGCCGCATCCACAGGCCGCCCGCCTATTGGCCTAAGCCTAGTCCACAGCATCTATTCTTCGATTAGCCGTCAACGGGCCTCTGCCATCACCATGGATTGCTGCAAATGCCGTAAACCCATCGCGACGCAGGCTTTGCGGTGTGCGGGCTGTGAGAACTATTTTCACCCTGGCTGCGCCTTGCCTCACAAAATCTCTGGCTCTGATGGCACCAAGACTACCTGCCCGGGGAAGTTTTTGCCGTCTGCCCCACGCTCTACACCTGATGCCGCCACTGCATCCTCCTCCTCCACTGGGACCGCTGATCTGGATCGGGTGCTCGGTGCTTTCACCGAATTTCAGAAGGAAGTTAGGAGGAACTTTGAGTCCATGAGAGCCGATGTCAGACAACAGGTCCTCGACCTCTCCTCTGAGGTCAAAGCCTTGGCCTCTCGCCTCAGCCTTGTGGAATCGAAGTCCTCCTCGGCCGAGTCAGCCATCACCTCTCTCCAAACGGACTCCGCCGCAAGAGACAGCCACTGGAGCGCGCAGCACGCTGCCATTACGGCACGGGTCGAGAAGCTGGAGCAAGACCAGCGCTCCTACGCGGAGGCTCTTAGGAACGGCAATCCTTCTGCTGCATCTCCATCTTCTTCGCCACCGTCTGCAGCCCTGGAAGCAAGGGTCCAGTCCCTCGCAGCGGAAGTCACGCGGCTTCAGTCAGCCCGTCGCGCCGCGGATATGGTCATCTCCGGACTCCCCGAGACTCCCAACGAGGATCTGCGCTCGTCGGTGATTCGCCTTTCTGCGGCCCTGGAGGTACCTCTCGCACCTGCCGACATCTCCCGAGTCGTTCGATTGCGCGGCTCTCCTGACGTGGATCGGCCTAGGCTGATCCTTGTCTCCTTTGTCTCTGCCGCCACTCGACACACGTTTCTTGCCGCCATGAGGCGCAAGAAGTTTATTCTCGCTTCGACCATCGACGCGACTCTGGAGAATCGGCAGGTGCGTGCCAACGAATATCTTCCCCGCGAGACTTGGGCTCTCCTCAGGTCAGTCCGTTCGGAAGCCAGATCGCGCGGTTACCGTCACGTCTGGCAGCGGAGTGGGACGATTTTTGTTAAGAGAAACGGGGACAGCCCCGTTATCTCCATCACTCAAGCCTCGGACATTCCGGCGAGGCTACCATAGGTAGTCGCGCCGAATGCCTCGCACGTCCTTCCCGCTCACTCCGTTGCCCTGAGACGGCAGCAATGTCTCCGCCTATGCCACACCAACGCTGGCTCTCTACCAGCACACTTCGCGGTTTTCCGCGACACTCTTGCGGCGGCTTCTCCGCCTTATGACATTGTTGCCGTCTCGGAAACGTGGCTGCGGCCGCGCGACGACGACACCATCTGCGCTATAGAGGGATACACCCTGTACCGCGATGACCGCGTGGGGAGACCGGGTGGAGGCGTCGGCCTCTACATCCGGAACCATCTCTCCGCGCGTGTTCTTTCTCTTTCCTCATCTTCTCTTACTCAGTCCGATCCAGCGGTGGAATTCCTCTTTCTCGAATTGAATTTAACTTCTTTTTCTCGCGTCGTCGTCGGGGTTATTTACCGGCCCCCTCATGCCCCCCTTACTCCACTCGAGCCGATCTTTGATCAATTCATCTGCGGGTACGAGCAGAGGTTGATCCTGGGAGACTTCAATACGAATTTAAACGCGGATTCTCCGGACACCAGCTTCTTGCGGTCGCTGTTCCGGGAATTTAATTTAGTGGTGGCCCCTCACGGGGACACTCACTACACTCCAACCTCGTCAACCAGGATCGACCTCTGTCTCGTCGGTGATAAGGACCGTATAATTTCTGTGGGCCAGCTGGGTGGGCCGTTCCTCTCGGGGCACGATCTTATCCAGCTGGTCTACGACGCTAGTGATCCAGGGAGTGAACCGCGTAGTGCTCGCTCCCGGAACATACGTGCCATCGACCCGCCCACCTTGCACGCGTCCCTTGAGGAGCTCACCCTTCGGGTGCTGCACAGCTCCTGGGATGCAGTGGACGGGCTGGTGGCCGTGTTTTCCGGTGAGCTACTTGCATGTTTGAACACCTTGGCGCCTTTGCGGAATTTACTCGCAAGGCGCCCCCCCGCTCCCTGGATAACTGTGGGGATCAGGCAATTGATGAGGCTGCGTGATTCTTACCGTCGCGTATATTGCAGGACCAGGAGTCTTAGTTCTCTTACCCATTACAGGATTTTGCGGAGCCAGGTGAAGTCTGCGCTCTTTACTGCTCGTTTGGCGTACCTGCGCCAACTCCTTTCCGGTCTCCGCAATCCTGCCGAGTTGTGGCGAGCACTTCGCTCCCACAACCTCGTCCCTTCTCCTCGTCGTCCTGCGTCTTTACCTCCGCACCTCACCCCTGATTCCCTCAATTCCTTCTTCCTGTCGGTCCTTCCGTCTTCGGCTCCAAACCCGCCTCTCTTTCTCCTCTTCCCTGGCCGTTTTGACGACGGCCAGTACCACTTCCCTCATATCACCCTAGACCTCATCCATCGCATCCTTCCTATCAGGCCGTCCATGGTTATGCCATCGGACGGTCTGCCTCCTCTGTTTCTGTCTATGTGTTCCCCCTCCCTGCTTCCTCTCATCGTCGACGTCTTTAACACCTCTTTGTCGTCCTCTGTTTTCCCCGGTATGTGGAAGCGCGCTTGCGTGGTTCCCATACCGAAGATCCCTAACCCTACGGAACCCTCTCACTTCCGCCCTATATCCCTGCTCCCTGAGATGTCCAAACTCCTCGAGAAGGTGGTCCTTCGCGACGTCCAAGACTTTTTACTACGGTCTGGGCGTCTGGACCCCTTCCAACATGGGTTCGTCAAGGGTCGCTCGACCCAGACGGCCCTCCTAACTCTCACTGAGGACGTCAGGCGGGCAGCGGACGAGCGTTGCTTCACCATCCTCGTTTGTTTTGACTTCTCGAAGGCGTTCGATACGGTCAACCATCGCACACTTATGAATATTCTTCTCGATCTCAACTTCTCTCTTCCTGTGCTGCGATGGTTTTGGTCGTATCTGTCTGACAGGAGTCAAGCCGTGAGGATCGGTGACGTACTCTCCTCGTGGGAGTCTGTCAATTCCGGGGTTCCGCAGGGTTCAGTACTGGGCCCGTTCTTGTTTATTCTTTATCTCCTGGGTATCAACGCGGTGATCCACCACTGCCGCATCATCAAGTACGCGGATGACCTGCAGATTTGCCTCCACATTCCTCACCACGAGGTTGAGGAGGGAATCTGCAGAGTCAACGAGGACATCTCCCGCATAGTGGCGTGGTCGAGAGACCACGATCTCGCGTTGAACCCAGCGAAAACACAATGTATGATCTTAGGTACGTCGCGTGCACTCAATGGCCTTGATTTAACCTCCCTTCCTGCCGTAACCGTGGCGGGTGAATCAATTCCGTTTTCGAACGTGGTTAAGTCCCTCGGTGTCCACCTCCAGAGCAATCTGGGGTGGCACGAGCAAGTCGTCGTGACTTGTAGTAAAGTCTACGGCGTACTCTCGTCTCTGCATAGGAACCGACATGCACTTACCCGTTCGCTCAGGGCCAGCCTTGTCAGGAGCCTGATCTTTCCACACTTCGATTACTGCTGTTTGTTGTACGTCGGCATGAATGTTGTCGATGAGGTGAGACTGCAGCGGGCTATGAACGCTTGTGTTCGTTTCATCTTCGGGGTGCGGCGTGATGTTCACATCACTCCGTACTATGAACGATTGGGATGGCTCAGGGTTCGCCAGCGCCGTCTGTACTTCCTCGGCTCCTTCATGTTCGACGTGCACCATGGTAGGGTTCCTGATTCATTAGCAGCGCTGTTCGAGCGAATTTCGGACAGTGGTGCAAGGAGTTCGCCGCGTTCGCGTCCGTTACCTAGGTCTTATATTACCCCGCTGCATCGGACTGCTATTAGAGCTAATTCTCTCACGGTGCAGGGTGCTAGTTTCTGGCACTCTTTGCCCTTGCTCCTCCGCGAAGCGCAATCCGTCGAGCCGTTCAGAACCGGGCTTCGTCGGGCTCTTTTGTCTGGCGAAGTCACGGGCTGAGCGGCTCGGCGGCCGAAATGTTCGCATATAACACCTGAGGAGCGTCCAGGTCTCGGTGGGATTAGCGGGGTACTCGGCCCACTGTTAGTGCAAATGCTAGTACTGTGATTTGCGTGATCTCATAGAATTAAGGTGTGGATGTCGACGGTGTGTTTGCCTGTGTGGGTGTGCGTATTGATGGATGTCTGTGTCGCGTATGAATGCCCATTACGTACTGTAAATTTCCTGTATATGTCTCCATCATTGTAAAACCTCCATTTTCACGAGTGTACGGTGTGGGTGTCTGTGTGGCGGGTTATGAATGAGTGTATTGAGAGCACTTTAATTAAATTTAAGTTATGCGCTGTTTTTATATATATCTTAATATTTTGTATTTTATATCTCATATACATATATATATATTTTGTATACTTCATATATTTTATGTTATCTATTCTATGCATCGTGCTTAGGGGGCATTAGCCCCAGCACGGAATAAAGATTCTGATTCTGATTCTGATTCTCTCTCTCTCTTTCCTACGCTGTTATGGGCCACCGGGCTCGATCGGGTAATCAATCCGACCGCCCCGGCGCCCATATTATTGTGGATCTCAAGAACATCGGCGGATTAATCTAAAATACGGGTAGGTGGCGCTAGCGTCCCTTGACGGACACGGGGAGTGCGGCCTTTTTATTGCGGAGGACCCAGCAGGATTACTTGTACTAACGTGCATTCCAGAATGCAACGTTACAGTATATACAAACCATTTCATTTTGATAGAGTCGAATACAAGGACATATTTTATAGCCTCAGAAATTTAAGAACTCGCCTAATAGAAATGATCTACTACATCTTAAAGGATACCGATATTCATCCGGCCATTTTATCCAAGAAAAAGGTATGCCTCACATGACCAGACGAAATAACTAAAGTATTGAAAGAGAATCATGATTCCAAGCTAGCAAGACTTCTAAATCGATATCTCGCGAACCAGTGCACGGATCTGTACCGTTCTGGTCTTAATCGACACTGAAAAATTCAATCTTTCGATTAGTGTCTTTAGTTTGTCGCATAAATCGTTTGAAAGAGAGATATTAGATAGGCAAACTTCGGTATAGGAGAAAATACACGGGGCTTCGCTCTACTTCGGGAAAAGAGTCTTTGGCCGCTTGCGTGCGGTTTGCCGTGCTTCCTCTGCTTTACACTTGGCGCGAGACGCGACCGCGTCTCTTGATTCTGTATTCTGCAATTCTACCTCCATATCAACTATTAAATGAACTCTCTCGAGTCACTCTAAACCCTGAGCAAAATTGGCCTATCTCTTTAGAATACAAAAATATTCATAAATATTTCGAAATCTGCACACTCGATGTTATTTATACGCAAGGAATAGCGACATTTGCACAACCATTCCTATACCTAGTTCTTTATCCAACCGAAATTTCCTTTCTTAATGGTGAGCGAAGACAAAGTCCATTACGCCGAGTTGCAAAATTTGGATGAATGTAGCCGACTCAACGCCATGGAGTATATCTGCTTCAACCAGTTCCTGATAAGGACGTCAGCAAAACCCACCTGTGAGACGCTAATGCTCACGTCTGTCGTGGAGAACCCACCACAAAGCTGCATAACCACGACAATCCACGCTGACTTCGAACTCTGTCATCCGATTTACAACAACAATTGGATTTTCGTAATACCGAACCCAATCCAGCTCACCATCTCGTGCTCATCAACCCACATCGAGGACATCGAGCTAAAATCAACCAGAATCCTACAACTAAAATCTACTTGCAAAGGATTCACTCAGAATTTCGCCCTTGAAGCAAGGAACGACCTCCAAGGAAACTATACGCACAAAGTCATAAACTACAGCATTACTCAAGATGACTGCTGTATCAAGGACCCACTCAACGCTACCATAGTGCCAATACAGCTTAAACCTACAGGGTCACTGGTCGGACCTTCGTGGCCGAAGCCACTACCAGTTGGGGAGCCTACACTCCCCGGCACTGGTCGGCCAACACTTCGGGTACGTGGGTACGCTATGTCCCAAGGAGACGTCTCCGGGATCGGCCGAGGCCTTTACCCGGACGTCCCCCCCTGCGTCCTCAGAACACTCAGTTCAATCATACATACTCACATCCACCCGTCTCAGCTCAAACACACGTCTCGCATACACGCATACACTATCTTACCGTTCCTTAGACTCAAGCACACCACTAACATCCACACTTCCATCCCCATTCACTATCACACCCCACGCATTCAAGTCTCGCAACTCATCATACAACACACAGTCCACAAGTACATGCTTCCAGTCTTCACGTTCATACCCACACCTACACGCAGACGTTTCACTCAGTTCTCTTTCATATAAAAACGCATTCATACTCCCATGACCGGTAAGTAGAAACATCATACTAAGGCTAGGCATAAACTCCTTACATTCCTCTGCAAAACGCACGTTCTTGATCCATTTATATGTCGTTCTTCCTTTACTGCTGTGATCCCACCTTCCTTGCCATACCCCATATAGTTTCTCCTTCACGACTTCGATGCATTCCTCTACAGACCTGCCACGCATATCCTCCTTTCGAACACTCTCAAGATCACGCAGCGTTAGGCCATTCTTAATCCTAAACGTTGTACTTCTTCTTGTACACTCTAGATCCCACGGGAGCCCGCCCATGAGGACCTGCATGGCATCCGTCGAAACAGTTCGACACACATTCAAACATGCATACATCGCCACACGCTGACACCTACTCACCAAGTCCCTTGCATACTGGAATTTCAAACACTCACAGCAAACACTCGCACCATACATTGCCGTGGCCATAAGGAGCCCCTTATACACGGCTCGCATCGCCCTCCGCTTATGCCCCATTCACGCCTCAACACACGCCTCATTTGCCCAACCACACTCACCATTCGCTCTCTTGTCTTAACCAGATGCTCCTTAAAATTCATCCGCTCACCTACCCAGACACCAAGATATTTAGCACTCGTAACATACGGAATTACCTGTTCATTCACACATACACGCGGCCTCTTCGTACTCGATAAGTTGCCTTTTAGCAACATACTTGATGAAGACTCATTTTCTCCACAGAGACAGTTAGCCCCACACTGGCACCCCATTCACTCACGATCCTCATCCATCTCTCACTCATGCGCTCCAATTCCATTCGGTTTCGGCCCCTCACTAATAGCAATAAGTCGTCGGCGTACGCCACATGCATACATCCATTCTCCCGCAGGCTCCATAGGGGAGCATCCATCATCAGGATCCATATGAATGGACCACATACAGACCCCTGCGGGCACCCACGCATGACATGCTGCCACACACATTCATACGTTCCGAGCATACACACTTTCCTGCATTTAAAGTAACTCTCCCACAGTCCCATCTCTTTACACCCAGGATCGCGCAACTTCTCAAGTACACACTTCCATTCAAGGTTATCAAATGCACCCTTGAAGTCAACAAACACACCCAGCACATACTTACTCTCACACGCATTCACCCATTCTTTCACTCGACTCCACGCATGCTCCGTCGATAGGCCTTCCCTGAATCCATATTGCGAATCGCACAATTTACCTTCTATACGTTCATTCATTCGTGCAACTATCAATCGCTCGAGGCATTTCCCCAGCGCAGGCAAGAGACATATCGGACGGTACGAACTCGGCAAAGATCTGTCCCGGTCCCCAGATTTTGGTAGGACAACCAGCCTGGCACTCTTCCACACCTCCGGGAAACACCCCTCATACAAACATTTGTTAAGCATATTAACGACGCTCACCGGAATTGCACCCCAAGTAACACGAACCATTTCCCCACTTACACCGTCCAGCCCAGGCGCTTTCCGCAATTTCATGCCCTTGACCGCCGCATCAACCTCTTCCCATGTGAATGGGTTCACATTGGGTGCATTCTGACTCTCATTCATTCTATATTCGACATCCATACTAGCAGGCACGAAGAATTGATCCATCAAGGCATCCGCATTCTCTCTCCATGTCATTCTCTCAATTCCATTCACACGCAACACACTCAAGTTTTTATTTCTCCGCCTCCCCCGGCACACCCTGTATACTTCACCCCATGGGTTTTCATTCCCTCTCTCCTTGACAAACTGTTGCCAGTGGCTTTCTTTGGCGCGGCAAAGCAAACGCTTATACTCGCCCAGTTTGACCTTGTACTCATTTCTTCTCTCGTACTCATTTAGGTTAGCCCTCTTCGTAGCTCTCTGCCACGCATTTCTGCACTTCCTCACACACTTCTTCATTCTAGCTAGCTCCCCGTTCCACCACGCAAGTTGCCGTCTACATTCACTCACCCATTCCGATAGGCACTTTCCGTTTACATCCGAGATCCACTCACTCACTCGCTCTACCATTTCTTCCGCATTCATACTCTCCACCTCGCATATATCCCGTGCCTCGGGAACTTCCAACTCATCCATGTAATTCTTCCAGTCAACATCCCTACACTTCCATCTTCGAACACCACCCACGGTCTCGCATTCTCTCGTGCCACTTATACGAATCAGGATCACATTGTGATCGCTGATTCCCCAGTCTGGCTTTACCTCCCACGTAATATCGTACCCTCTACATGCTTCATTCATCAACGTCACATCAATGTCACTTTCACCTCTAGCACCGCTAAACGTACTCCATGCACTCGGTTCATTCACGACAGTCATACCATGTGTTAAAATCCATTCTTCCAGATCTCGTCCGCGCTGTTCTTTCATCCGTCCGTGGTCGCTACCCTTGCTGTGCCACAAAGGTGACACAGCATTCGCATTCATACCTATTACCACACGCTTACCATTCGCAACTCTAATCACCTTCTCTAGATACCGTAACTGTAGAGCCAGTTCACCCCCAAACTGACAGTACAGTGAGACGGCAAGAATCTCACCAAGTTCACATTTCAGCCACACACACACACACACCACACGCATCAATGCACTCATTCACCGGCATTACCTCTATGCTCATTCCTCACGTTCCATTCACAATAACCGCGGCCTTCGCTCCATCACCCGCGCACGCAATGACATTCATACCAGCAGGAAAACCTTGCACGCCACCATTACTAACATACGGCTGTTGGATTAGAGATACTCACACTGCCGACTCAGTCATTCTTTCGGCCAAATCATTCACGACGGCGTACGACCTCTGACAATTGCATTGTATTATTTTTATCTCCGGGTTAGTCATGGCTGATTCTGGATTTCTCTCTGTCCCTCGCCCTGAGCAACTCCGGACAACTAGCTGCCAAAACCGAATGGTCATTCTTTAGCCCTTTCATTTTACAATTTCTACAACATACATCGGATCTACAGTCATTCCGCACATGTCCAGGCGCACCACAGTTCTGACACAAACTCTGATTCTCCACACATTCTCACGACATATGCCCAAAGGCATAACATTTGTAACAACGCATCACATTCACAAACTCACGCACCCTAAAGGAATTCCATCCAGCATACACTCGCCCAGCAGTCAACAACACTCTGTTCATCTTCAGACTCACCTCAAGGATCACATTCGCGACACTAGCATCCTTCTTGCCACGCCTAGTTATAATTTTTACACGCTCATTGAACTCTTTTTCATCCACTTGACCTTCCAATTTCTTCCCATATAGTTCACTCATCAGATATTCATTGCGCAACTCGTTCGGCACATCATACATAACAAGCTTCGACCCGATTTTCCGCGGCAGATCCACACGCAAACCTACTTCATCAAATCTTTTACACTTCTTGATTCTTTCTACTTCCTTCTCACTTACCGTTTCAACAACAATCGTACCAGCTCTGGTCTTACGCACAGCTTTCACTCGCACATTCAGTTCTTTATTAACGTTCCTCATTATGCGCTCCTTGATCTGCTCAGCAGATACCTTTTCATTTGCATCCTTGGGTTTAATCACCACCGCATAAGACTTGGGACTCGGTTTCATAGTCAAGTCTTCCAAGCATGCCTCCTTACGCACCGCACTCGCCATCGCAGCATAACTCGGAGGCACACTCACTCCCTTCCTCCTTTTCTCACATTCTTCCAATCGTCATCGTAAACGTTCATTCTCACAGGCAAGTCTCATCAAGCACGCTTAATACTCACTCACACATCCTAAGACATATTCACTCGCACTCTTAACAATTCTATTGTTCTCGCTGAAGAGATATGCTCTCAATTTCTGCCCAATCTCTCTCATACATGCAAGCTCATTTGCATCACCTTCAACAGCGCTTACAGGCTCACTCACATTCTTCTTCCGCTTCTTTGCTCCACCCGTACTCGATTCACTCCTTATTGACGAAAGACTCGCATTACTCGCCACACGAGGCAGACACACACTCACATCCATACTACCACTCGCAATGGGGTCTGAGGAATCCCCAATCTCCATATCTTCCCCCCCGGCCCCTTTCATTATATTTTGTTCCATACAACCTTAACAGTTCGGGACGAAATACACCCCCCAAGGGTGACGCCCATTCCTTGAGGGAGGCTCTGTACAACAGGGTTCGCCAAGTGCCCTGAGGTTGGTCGCCAGGGACTGGTCTCCCCACCAGCCACGCATCCCTTCGGCGCGCACCATACCTTGGGATTGGGGGCGTTTTTATAGAGGTCGCCATCCTCGCGGCCCAGGCGATTAAGCCAAGGCCCCCGGTCCCGCCGGTGACAACGTACCGCCACCGCGCTTAGTGACGGTCACTGAAGCCACCGGAGCGATTACGGTATTAGGAAGACGGCAGCGCCCACCGTCCCCCAGCTCAGGCACCCCGGGTACGCCAAACCCGTACTGCGCCGACCCATGCCGGCGCAGCCCCTGGGGGAAGTAGATAGGGACAGAGGGAATCTCGTTAATCCATTCATGCGCGTCACTAATTAGATGACGAGGCATTTGGCTACGCTCTACAACAACATTGGTGAAACCAATGATCGCATTTCCTGGGAAAACCCCAGTATAACAGAGGAAGATAGGAAGAGAAGAAGAAGAAAAATAAACAATATCTTATACCTAAAGCCACCCCTCGGTGGGCGCCCCTTCAAAAGTATACACGTCATAACCAGTTGTCTTCGGAGCTGGTGAATCGAGTGCGTTACAGGGGCTAATGAACTACGCTCCTGCGTACTAGGTACGCGCAGGCCGATATTTAAGTCGGTCTGCTACTCATACTGGTTAGTTTATCGGCTGCGTGAACAGCCTAAAATATTTTAACTAAAACTAAAACCTTGCTTCCTATACTTGCGACACATAGGCCGTGTTAATCGTAATCTAAGAACTGGTTAAACATTTCTACTGACGACCGTAAGACAATCATACTTATTGTGATGATGTCTGATTTGGTGCAGCCGAGTTCCCTTAAGGCCCCTTTTGTTTTATCGGGCAAGGCCCCCCGAGAGCCAACGACGATTGGGATTACGTGGCTTTCCCCCGCGTGGAGATCCCATTGAATTTTCGCGGCCACGCTCCTATATTTTTCTTTTTTTTCCTCGTCGGCTTCTTCCAGCGTATTGCTGTTTTCATAGCGGACTGTCACATCGATCACTTTAACCCCCTGATCATTTACGACCACCAGGTCCGGCTTGTAGAGCCTGTTGTTCAGGAGAACCGTTGGTTCAGGATATATCGCGGCTCTAGGTTCTTTCTCACGGATAACCTTGGTGACTAACTGGGCTATCTCGTTGTGACGATGTATTCGCTTAGCTTTAGTACTCGTGCATTGCCCGAGCACGTGGGCTAGCGTCTCCCTTTGCGTATTGCATTTTCTGCAATGTTCGGGAACCCTGCTGTCCGCCCTTCGCAAGACCATTCTTGTGCCCGCAGTATTGGTCCGCAGTTTGAGGGCGTCTATGAATCTATTGTCTGTCAGGTAGATGTTGTTGCAGAGCCAGATATTAGCGACTTTGTCTCCTTCAAAATGGCTAATCCCTTGACCTTGGCATTGCAACCGTTTCCAGGCCTCAAGCTCTTTCCTTTTAGCCCTTATCTTCTCCCGCTCGAGTTGTTCTGGGGATAGTGGCCATGGGATGCGCGAGGCCCTTGCCAGGGCCTCGCATTTCCCCTCATTAATGGCTTCCGCAGCCCGGAGGGCTGGGTCTGGGCTCGCCCTGGCGCGCAAGCGGGCTTTTAGTTGGGCAAACTGGAGGGTTCTCTCTAGACGCATACAGCCAAGGCCGACGTCGCATTTTCGAGTGTAGATTAGGCCATCCGTTGTAGATTGATGGAGGTGTATTATTTCTTTCACTTGCCTCCGGATTGCATCGTCGAGTGCTCGGAGCGCAGTTTTGCTAGGTTCGTTGACTAGCAACCCATAGATAAAGTGGGGTAGGATATAGGTGTTGATAAGGTCAACCTTCTGGCGGGGCTTTAGGCTGAGCTTACGGACTCGCTTCACCGCGCCGACTATGGCAACTGAATTTCCCTTATCGCTGGGACCGAACCAAGGAATCATGGTGCCCCCCAGGTAACGGTAGGGTTCGTCAGGTTGAATGTATTTGAGTCTCTCGTTTTTGATAGTTATACCAGGGTCCTCCAGGAACCAGCTTTTTTGGGCCGTCACAATGGAGAACACCTGGCATTTCGGCACCGAGAGGCTCATCCGTAGCTTGTTAAGGAAGTCGTCCATCTTATGCAAGGATTCGCATACTTCCGAACGGTCCTTGCCAACCAGAACGGTATCGTCGGCGAACGCCAGAATGCCCACCTTACTATCCCCTATGGGCAGCCCTGCGGGGCTATCTTCTATCGCTTCGACGATGGATTCCATTACTATATTGAAAATAGTAGGCGACAGGGGGTCCCCTTGTTTGACGCCTCGTCGTAGTTCAATTACGACCTCCCCATTCCGTCCTTTGATTTTGGTCGTACAACTGTTATAGGTCCTCCTGATATAGTTAGCTAAATATATTGGGACGCCCTTAGCTACTAAACACTGTTGTATGGCGGAATGGGGGATCGTATTTTCCACCACCTTCCAAATGCGGCTATCTAGGATCCCTGAGAAAATGTGGGCCAGCATTGATCCAATGGTTATGGGCCTCCAATTCTCCGCAAGGCTGAGGTCCTTGCCGGGTTTGGGAATCAATGTGGTTCTGTTACTTTTCCAAGAGGAGAGATATATCCCTGTATATGTCAGGATGTTGAAAAGCCTGGCGAGCAGGTCCGACGTACCGCGACGCAAGAGGTCACGCTTAGTGATACCATCAGGGCCCGCGGCCGACTTACCATTCAGCCTACCTAATCTGGCGGCGACCTCCTCCTTGTTGATGGCGGAAAAGTGTTGGAACTCACTCACTCTGTGCCTCGATTTGATCTTAACCGATGACCCCTTAGTATGCCAGAGGTTTTAGTACAGGGCCCGGATCTCTTGGCATTTGGGGGGCACCGTAGGAGGCTCCAGAAGGGAAAGATCATTTTTTATTACCATTGTTGCCAGCTTCTTGGGGCAGTTATTAAATAAGTTCTGGCAGCGCGCGTATTTGAACCTCTGCCTCTGAGTGTGGTTTCGTTCATTTCTATTTTTTCTTTCGGATCTGTTCCGGGACTGTTTGGGACGCCTTTCATCTCTCTCAGCAGGTCTGAGCACATCTAATAGCCTACCGCTAATGAAATCATCGAGGTCCTTTGTGAATGTCGATTCGGTGCTATTACCTCTCTTCATCCACAATCCTTCGAGTTCACGTGCAACCTCTAATATTACGCCCTCACCCGTGATCTCTGAACAGGTAATCCGTTCACCAAGCTCCGTAAGCCACGCAGTCTCGTCTGTTGAGTATTGGTCATCACATAGTATGCAATGTTCTTCCTCGACCGGCACAACCAATTGTTCTGTGGGAGGGATGTCCACATAATCTGTTCGCGCATTGGGGGTGCTTGGTGGTTCTTCCTCGGTTGCCGAGATGTAGTCGTCGGCCGATTCGGAACTATTGCTGCTCTCCATACCCTCCTCAGTCACGGTAACCCGTGGTGTGGTTAACCTGAGGGCGCGACGGTGTTCACTGATTTGTCTAGGCGTTCTTCCGGGGAAGTGCCGTGCCAATTCGATGTTAGGAAACCGCTTATCTACCACGGTTGGATTCAATAAAATTAGCCGCTCATCATCTTCTTTCGACCAGAGTCGGCTCGGTCTCCTCGCGGCGCCCGTGGCTGATCTGGCAGCGGACGCTCTCTCCTCGTTCCTAATAGCTGGGTGGGTATGCCTTTTGTGCTGTCCGAGTCCGCTTTGAGTATTGAAGGACGCATTACACGCGTCACATGGGAACGGAAGTCTAAATTCGGGAATTGGTCCTTTGCATTTTGCGTAGTGGACCCGCCAATTATGGGCGCCTGAGAATCTTCTGCTGCACTTAGTGCATTCCCAGTCTCTTTCCTCGTCGACATGCTCGTTATTAAGGTGCTTACTCAGCTGCCGATAATCTAGGAAACGGACGGTTCGATTAGATCTTTTGCAGACTTCACAGTCAGCTCCGCTCTGGTCTAAGGGGACGAGAATCGTCCATTTAGCACTCATTACGCACGCTCAATTATCTTCGCTTTGAATACAAGTAGAATTTCTCTTCTCCGCGATCTAGTTAAATACTAATACCAATTAACCCCGCCAGGACGAGGATCACCACCGTCCGGCCAATTATCAAGGCTCCATCTCCCGCCTACTGGCCCCAAGATCCGCTTGTGCGTTGAAAACAACAACTATTGTATATGTATATAGCGGTAGGGTGGTTAGGTAAATAAATAAATTGGCAAATGGATAGATAAATAGGTATATAAATAAGTAATAAATAAGTAAATAAATAAATATATAACGAAGGTACAATCAAAGATGGATTAATATAGATAGGGCTAAAACAGTATAATAGGTTAAGATCAATGTAAATGGCTGACTAATTCCGATTTAAACTAGACTAAAACAGGGGTGCGAGAAAAAAAAACAACAGACCCCTACTAAAGGCGGATACCCAGGGAACGCAGGCGGGCGGTGGCAACCCCTACAAAATCAGGGTACATATCAGGCCTACATATCAGGGTACATACATATATATATATATAGTCTTATATATCAGACCCAAAAGACAGACATTTAGACTCACGCTCAGAAGTCACTCACAGATTCGCTTACTCTCAACAGACTCTTACTGTCAGATACTCATCTTCAATACCGAAGTTAGAATCGTACAAATTCTATAGTTTAAAGCCTCCAGTTTTGTGTTCGGAGTTATTAAAGAGAGTTACTCCAAAGCAACACTGGTATTCCTGCACCCTATTCCCTCGCGGGAACACGACAAAATTAATCGTCCGGATAAAATGCTCGGTGCTCGCTCGTTAGAGGTTCTGGCGTCGTGGGGTCTATCACAGTCCTGTTACCAGAAGACACAAAGTCCTTCACCAATCCGTGGCTAGATCCTAGAGGAACAAGGAACACTATCCTTAGAAACTTATCAGTATCTCTCGTTCGAAAAATTTGCACATGCAGTCCCAAAACCTCGGACAGCTACATGGCATCGGGCCACCAGCCAGCCTTAGTCTTAGGTTACACACAATCCCTCGGCTATCCTCTGTTACGGGCTTGCCTTGCGAGCCCGGTTTTGAGGGTGTTCGATATTATTTAACACGAGTCGTATCAGGGTGTTCCCGAAGTCAACGTCCAACGAGCACAGGGTTGTAGGGGGCAAAATTTCGAGTAGAAAAGTCCTACTGCACTTTCTTCTCCGACGCACCCTCAGCGAGATCTTAAAGGGTGAAGTTGAGCCAATCAGGACGCCCGTACAAGAGGAGCGTAACCGTGAGCGCGTGCAAGCTTGTGTGACCGCGTCCCCACCAAGCGGCTCCTTCTGTGTGAGGCATGCGTGTCGTTCTCGCGCTAGGTAGTAACCGCGGCCTTCGCCGAGCGAATCCGCGAACCTCTCCTTTTCCCGCAGACGCCTCGTGAGCTTCTTTTTTCTCTAATTATAACTTGGATTGATTCCCACCAAAATAATTCCAATATTACTTCCAGTAATATTATTCTGAATCTTTACGCCTTAAGAAGAAGGAAAAGGAAAAAGCATTTTTAATCAAATTTACAACACTTCACACAGAAACGGAAAGAGAAAACGCGAGAGTATTTTTTTAAATTATTCTAATTTTCTTTCGCTTCCGTTTTTTCTATTCCTGCCGTATCCAAGCCTAACTGTAATTCTTACCTGTGCTATTAAATCTGAGGTAGAGAGGAAAGGGTGAAAAGACCATTGTTCTTTATTCCGAAATTATTAGGCATCCTAGTTATTTATTAGTGGCCCTGAAAAGGGTCGATGGTTTAGCTCTAAAAAGAGCAGATTTTTGTCCTAAAAAGGACAGTTTATACTTGGCGTGGACCCGGACCGCCAAGCAAGTGTTCAAATCGGCCACCGCCCGCCTGCAGACACATTCGTGCTCGTACCAAAATGTTACGATTTACATTGGCTAATTGCTGTGGCGTGATGGCAGCAACAGCGGCGTGGATCCGCGCAACCAATTCCTCCGGTCTGTTCAGATGCTCTCCGTAAATTTGACCCTTTAGCGTCGCCCATAGAAAGAAGTCTAAAGGCGTTAAATCCGGAGAACTGACGGGAAAGAAAGGGAAGGAAACATGGAAATGCTGGAAGGTATCGGTAAGGGAGATGTGCGGAATAATTTTAAGCAAAATAATATAGCAATTGTTTGAAACGAAATTTTATTATCAACAAAAACGCGGAATGAATATTTACCGTGCAGACCAGGGTATGGGAGCATGTCTTCCGATCCACCGTTCCGGAAATGCTTCATTAAGGAAGTTCGTCACAGATTGAGTAGTGTGAGGCGGAGCACCACCCTGCTGGTATAGAGCTTCTCTTCCTGCCGGCCCAACTGCAATAATCTCCGCAAGAGATGTCTCCAGAAATTGGAGGTAATTTTGTCCTTAATATGCGAATCTGATTAATATTTCACTGATCGAAATTTAATAAACAAGAAAACTTACGTTCAAGATTTTCGGAAGTTGCCGAACTATCGGCCTGCTCAATTAGGTATTCACAAAATACAATTACAATCCGTTACAGTAGCGCATATCGCGATCTTCGCGAGCCGTTGTTTTCCATCCCCACTTTTATCGCGGAATATGAGAAAACGATGCGAAGAAGTTCTAAGACAATGGGGAGGCAACACACGATTTTAAGCATCACAATTAAGACCCGTGCATCATCCATCAAAACACACACTACACTTAAAATACACATTTCTATTCACACATACACCAAACATACAACACAAACACACATGGGGTACAAGTCTGACCGTGCAACCTCCTCGTGGCGTACCTTGGGTTATTCTAATGCCGGCGGCTCACTTTTCATTCAAAGTGTCGTAACTTTGCATAAAAAAATCGTAGCGGCTTATTTTTTTAAAGCAATTAAAGAGAAAGCTTCAGGCTACACAACCTTGTAATTGGCGTCCTCCAAAAAAATTCACCCGACCCCGTGGCCCTTGTTGAACTTTGCAATTTTCTGCAAGAAAAACATGCCCTCATGTTTTATGTGCTACCACAGCCCCAATGCACGCAAATCAAATTTCTAATGGTGCGTTGTAAAGTAGAGGCTTCAAGCTTTAATTTAAAAAAAAATCATATTTTTACGATTTTTTTTGACAAAGTTACAGCTGTGCGAACATTGACAAGTTTGCGACCGGAGAGAAGTGGTCCTTTAATTCTGGTGTGAAGTGTATTAGCAATAACCGCTTGGTGACCCCGAGATGTAATAAATGTAGTGAATCTGCCACAATTACATCATCCACCATATCAATTGGCAGTTTTAAAAGCTTAGTTATTCCCGGCTCTCTGTGTAGTTTCCGAGGTCCTATACGAATCCTGTAATCCCGGTGGTGTTCTTCGTAAGCACGTGCACGGAATAACTCGTCTGTGCTCTTAGTGCATTTCGTGGGAGGGAACACTGTTGATCGGACGAGAGTTGAGTGGATGCCCACAACACAGCATTTTAAGCACTCGTGCTGAGCGTTAAAATTTACAGTACCTATGAAAAAATAGTATAATACCATTAATATCTTATACAACTATTCTTACCTGTCATGAGTTCTTACCGGTCATGAGTTCTATTATCGATAATAAATAGAAATACAACAAACTGTACCTTTTATGAAAGCTCTTGCGGGTGAGTCGCATATAAATGCTCTGATTTTGACTGTTACTTTACAGTCATTTATAATATGCCCATGCTCCTAAATTTCAAGTGCCTCCGTTACAAATGGGTCCAAAAATTGTTCCACTTTTACAGGCTTTTGTTCTCCATAAAAAATTCCAATTATCATTGGCGGTATGTGCGCTATTTCATGTACATTGAATAATATGGGCCAAAATTGCGCATTTCCGTTATGAGAAACGGGCAATCCGTCAATATTAATATTTATATTTATAGTTTGCGGTGTCGCCAAGGTCGAGAAGCATGTCCGTAATGAATTTTCTAGTCCATAGTGCCAGTATTCGCCGCTTTTTATTTGTGTTGTAACAATAGATTTCTTTGGGGTTCCTGTTGAAATTAATTGCAGGATATAGTAATATAAATATACCAACATGATAATAATTCGACTTATGGTATAGATTCTGTTTCGTGTACACACCCATCAATGTTCGCGGGTGCTTAGGCAAGCGTACATTAAATGTACTACTGATTTTCTCCATCAGCGGCTTCATTGCAACGTGGGGTATGTTGTATTTCACTGCCGAATCTTTCGAGAAAGTCGCGAAACCTTTCGTTTGCTCCTCGTAGACTACCGGTTGTTCCTCATGTACATCAGCAGTAGACGTTGAAGATTCGCTATTAGTTGATTGCGGAGCACCCGTGTAAGTAATTTCACTCTCATTGTCAGTCTCTTTTTCAGTTTCATCTGAGGAAACGATTGGCTCGTTGGGGTTGTGTATAACTCCGCTGCTGGTAGATGGTTGTATCATTGGCGAATTTGTTTCCTCTAACAGCATCTACCTGTTGCTTTTGACACTTCTCCGGTAAGTCCCACTACTCTTCGCTTTGTTCCATTTTATTAACATTTCATCCATAACGTCAGAAAAATATCGGCAGCACAGTCGGAAAAATATTACACAAATCACTAATATTCACAAGGATGCACCAGAACTAAGTTGTCACGTGGAGAGACTGAGTCAAAGTGACTTCCTCAGTCGTTTCTTCTTGTTTCGGCAGTTTTCTCCTCACAATTTCTGTCGATGGCGCGATGTATATTTTCGCAATTATGGTACTAGTTGCAGTCGCACTGATTGGTTACAGGAATTTTCGGACTCCGCCCTCAAAACACCTAGTTTTCGACTTATCGGGGGTCATTGTAGGGATAGCTATCAGGTAGGATGGCCAGGCCAGGTAAGGATTCCACGAATTCTGGAAGTCATTAAATAGTTAATCACGGCTGTAAGTACAGTATACCTTCAATAGTTGCAACAAATCTTCTCTACGTAAGTTGCAACGGAATAATCCACACCACCAAGCAGGTGTTACCTTGACTCGAGCCGAGACCGAGACCCGACCGCTCGTAACCGCTCGCGGCGTCTCATTGTGTAAAGCGATTAGATAGGGGAGCTCGACAAGGGTCGCTGTCGATGAGTCATCAGTACATACAGAAATATAAAAGTTCTTTATTTATAAATTGTTTTACATAAAATTTATATCATTGGACAGCGCAGCTTTTTCCGATAACAATGACACCAAACAAAACATAAATCGGTACATATTTGAGGTAGTTATGGCAGTTTTAACACAAAGTTTTTGGCTGTGCCAGGTCGGTAGTGCGGTCCTCTTCTTTCACTCTGCTCGTCCTTCTCTCGCTCAGCTCAGTGGTCGGCGGTCCTCTTCTTTCTCTCCGGTCGTCCTGCTCTCGCGCAGCACACTGGTCGGCGCTCCTCTTCTCCCTCTGTGGCCTGCACTGCACTCACGCTGCACCTGTTTATTCGGCCTAATATGAACAGAAAACAATAATTAATGTTATAATAAATTATATTTTAGTCTAATAGATATGAAACGCAGAAAAGTTATTGTAGCATACGTACATGTTGCCTCTTTTCTAGCTCCTTTACACTTTCCTTGAATCCGAGGAACTGCGTTTTGATGCACTGAGGCAGGGGTGCAATGCGCCGCGCAATGCAATCATACGCGTCCTCCAATTCACGGTCGGTCGGAATCCGTGTCTCCTCTGGTGCAACTTCTGGCTCTTCCTCTGATGCTGGATCGTCGTGCCCTGTATCCGAAATAGCATTTTCAATTTCTTCGCAGATTTCGAAGAATTCCGTTATCTCTTGGTCCGGAACTGCATTAGTGGACACCTCTTGGATCAGACTCCTCACTTCTGCTTCGATCGCCTCACTCTCGCCTGTATCATTTTCTTCGTCCACATTCGCAGCCAAAATTTTGCGGTACGCGCTTTGAATTGTGTTTGCCGCGATCGCCTTCCACGCCTGGTCCACCATTTCCAAACAGTCTTTTATATTATAATTTGCGTAAAATTCCGCAACACCTCCTTCGTAGGTTAATACGCATTTCAGTAACGCTTTGCTAAATCCATTTTTAAATTTTGCAATTATGCCTTGATCCATTGGATGGATTATGCTCGTGGTATTTGGCGGTAGAAATTTGATCAGAAATTGGTCACCCCTTGTTTCGGGGATTGTATGCCCTCGGCAATTATCCACGAGCAGCACGACTTTTCCCACAATGTTGTTTCGGAAATGGAACTCCCTCACTTCACTTTTGAAGTTGTCTTCGTACCATTTTTGAAATATATCTCCATTCATCCAGGCATTTTTTTGGGATGCAAACACCACTGGCAGGCGATCCATATCATGTTTTAACGCTCGGGGACGGGTATATTTATATATTACCAGGGGCGTCAATTTATGAGTTCCCGTTGCTTTTGCACATAGTACAACAGTAATTCGATCTTTCGGCATTTTTCTGCCACTCACGCCTTTTTCATTCACGCCCGCCAAAGTTTTAGTGGGAAGAGCTTTCCACACTAGGCTCGTTTCATCCATTTGAAAAATGCAGGCCGGATCTATTTCTTCTTCCCGGATAAACTTTTCGAAATCTTCCTAAAATTTATGGCCGGCATCTATATCGGCACTGCTTTTCTCGCCGTATACGCGTACCAGGCGAATCCCCCGGCGTTTTTTAAACAGTGCAAGCCAGCCTCGGCTGACTTTGAAATTGCTCGGACCTGGCATTTCATTGCACAGTTCGGAGGCTTTCTGGATCATTAAATCATCGGTTAAATAGTCGCCCAGTGTTCTTCTTTGGCAAAACCAGTGATATAATGCTTCCTCCAAAGCTGGAAACTTCGCCATTCTCATATTCCGGTGTTTTCCTCGCCCGGACCGCCGGAAACGAATTGCCCAATTGCCGTGGCTTTCTGTTGGATCCTGCGTCTCGTGCTGGAATGTACCCGATACCGGGTTTGCAATGCAGCAATTGGTACACCAGCCTCCAAATCCCGCAGCACGGCCATACGCTCCTTCATTGACAGGTGTCATTTTTTGTTGACCATTGTCACTATCTCAGTACACTCCCTGCACTCGAAAAAACGCACGTGGAAAATAAGAACTCTGTGATGACTGCAAGCTTTTCGGAAATCGACTGAGTAGGAGCCTCGTGCTAAAAATCTTAGAAGCACTTAATTGAAGAAAATTTGGAAAAGAGGGGATAGAGTACAAAAGAACAGGCGACAACGTGCAAGACTACTAAAACATGAATATAACGAAGGACGGTTTTATAACACAGTTAAAGGAAGCCTTCATTGCCTAGCGTCACTTTGGGGAATTCTGAATTTTCCTATAGCACTATAAATTTGCGGTCATAACCCCAGGTACTGTACGTGTTATAAAACCGTCCTTCGTTATTTTCATGTATATTTTCATATTTCATATTTTCATATTTTCATATTTCCATATTTTCATATTTTCATTTAAAAGACTGTTTGGAAATGGTGGACCAGACGTGGAAGGCGATCGCGGCAAACAAGATTCAAAGTGCGTACGGCAAAACTTTGGCTGCGAACGTGGACGAAGAAAATGATACACGCGAGAGTGAGGCGATCGAAGCAGAAGTGAGGAGTCTGACCCAAAAGGTGTCCACTAATGCAGTTTCGGACCAAGAGATAACGGAATTCTTCGAAATCTGCGAAGAAATTGAAAATGCTATTCCGGAGACAGGGCACGACGATCCAGCATCAGAGGAAGAGCCAGAAGTTGCACCAGAGGAGACACGGATTCCGACCGACCGTGAATTGGAGGACGCGTATGATTGCATTGCGCGGCGCATTGCACCCCTGCCTCAGTGCATCAAAACGCAGTTCCTCGGATTCAAGGAAAGTGTAAAGGAGCTAGAAAAGAGGCAACATGTACGTATGCTACAATAACTTTTCTGCGTTTCATATCTATTAGACTAAAATATAATTTATTATAATATTAATTATTGTTTTCTGTTCATATTAGGCCGAATAAACAGGTGCAGCGTGGGTGCAGTGCAGGCCACAGAGGGAGAAGAGGAGCGCCGAGCAGTGTACTGAGCGCGAGAAGGCCGGCCAGAGGGAAAGAAGAGGAGCGCGCTACCGACCTGGCACGGCCAAATGTGTTCGTCTCGACGTAAGTTGCCAGCAGTTGCAACTTGCCTGAGCGAGAGAAGGACAACCTGTGGAAAAGAAGAGGAGCGCGCTAGCGACTTGGCCTCTCACACGAGCCACCCCCCCGAAAACAGAGGCAAAAGACTGGCGATATCTTCTTCTCGACGTAAGTTGCCAGCGGTTGCAACTTGCCTGAGCAAGAGAAGGACGAGCAGAGAGAAAGAAGAGGAGCGCCGGCCAGTGTGCTGCGCGAGAGCAGGACGACCGGAGAGAAAGAAGAGGACCGCCGACCACTGTGCTGAGCGAGAGAAGGACGAGCAGAGTGAAAGAAGAGGACCGCGCTACCGACCTGGCACAGCCAAAAACTTTCTTTTAAAACTGCCATAACTACCTCAAATATGTACCGATTTATGTTTTGTTTGGTGTCATTGTTATCGGAAAAAGCTGCGTTGTCCAATGATATAAATTTTATGTAAAACAAATTATAAATAAAGAACTTTTATATTTCTGTATGTACTGATGACTCATCGACAGCGACCCTTCTCGAGCTCCCCTATCTGATCGCTTTACACAAAGAGACGCCGCCGAGGTGTGAAGTTCTCCTCCTCTCTATTTAAGGGGGTAGACACGCAGCGACAGCAGCGCCACTTCGAGACCGAAAAAGGGCTTTTTTCCCCGCGGTCCTGTTTTCTTATATGACAAGATATTGAGCTCGGCAAGGGCTCATTGGAAAGCTAAAGGTTCAATCTACAGTTGTCTGGAAGTGGATTTTTGAAAATTTGTCGCTATTCGGAAAGGGAACATTAGGGGGGGAGTAATTTCTTATTACACAGGATTATACGTGTAAAGTAGTATCCCAACAAATGACATTACATTATGCATGTAACGTACAAAAATGCGCCAAGTATGTACATATATAGCGCTATGAGATGCTTTCTACAAAAATAATGCTCCCCACGAAAATAAGAATCTTATAGTACAGACAAGTGTAAATTACAAAAAAATCTTACAATAATATAATAGCGTAAAAAAGTAGTAAAATTAATGTTTACCAAGTATGTGCGCCAAAGTGCGTAGCAAATTTTGAGTCACATCAAAATCTAAACGTATTTCGCAAATTATGATACTTACAAAATAAGAATCTTACAATAATATTATAGCGTAAAAAAAGTAGTGAAATTAATGTTTACCAAGTATGTGCGCCAAAGCGCGTAGCAAATTTTGAGTCACATCAAAATCTCCACATATTTCGACATTTATGATACATTCTGTTACCGCGATTATGGATAGAGTCATTTGAAAAGTAGAAAAAACGTCAAATTGGGACCTAAACAGAATCTCCGGCACCGACGTACTTGGGGCGCCCTTTTAAGAATTATTAATCGAACGCACCGTTCGCTACTTTATGCAATATATAAAATTTGAATTTCAATAATACAACAAAAGTAATTGTTTGGACTAGTCGACTGAGTGGACGTACCTTCACAGTGGGAAGTCGTTGTATTTTGGTAGTAACATGCAACTTGCACACAAGTGGCATGCTGAACCGGAAGCCACTTCGGTGGCACTCTTAAGATCAGTGCTTAAATACAAAGCATCCCTGCTGTGAGGGCACTCCTTTTGGACATACCAGCGTAGGCAACGTACCGTAATATTAAGCGACGTAAAGGGTTATGTGCAGGGTGTTACATGCGGTGGCGCCCCAAGTATGCCGGTGCCGGAGATTCTGTTTAGGTCCCAATTTGACGTTTTTTCTACTTTTCAAATGACTCTATCCATAATCGCGGTAACAGAATGTATCATAAATGTCGAAATATGTGGAGATTTTGATGTGACTCAAAATTTGCTACGCGCTTTGGCGCACATACTTGGTAAACATTAATTTCACTACTTTTTTTACGCTATAATATTATTGTAAGATTCTTATTTTTGTAAGTATCATAATTTTCGAAATATGTGGAGATTTTGATGTGACTCAAAATTTGCTACGCACTTTTGCGCACATACTTGGTAAACATTAATTTCACTACTTTTTTACGCTATTATATTATTGTAAGATTTTTTTGTAATGTACACTTGTCTGTAGTATAAGATTCTTATTTTCGTGGGGAGCATTATTTTTGTAGAAAGCATCTCATAGCGCTATATACATACTTGGCGCATTTTTGTACGTTACATGCATAATGTAATGTCATTTGTTGGGATTTCAATCCTTTTTGTACACTTTAAACTTTTTTTATACATTGTGCAAATTACGGTTGATTTATTTTTCCATGCAATTCCGAGCTACAATCGTATTTCACAGCTACAGTAATAATATGTCAGTCACTCGTGATCGGAAATTTATTTTTACCGGGGATCATTATACAGTAGTCTCTCGATTTTTGCCCGAAATTATGTACTTTACAGTTGCACGAGAATCATCCCCAACACCTAGGTGTTCTTCCTCGTGCCCAGCGAAGCGTGGAAACCGTGCGACCAGCGGTTTACTTTGTAGTCGATGCTCACGCGCGATGAGTCAATGCGAATCTAAAAATTGTTTTTTTTAATTTATTTTTAATAAAAGTTACATTATTGTATTCCTCATGTTCTGCCGATGAAAATGATACCAAACACTGTGGAATTTGTCAGAACGGATCAAAAGTTACGTGCGATAGAAGGATCGCGCTGCACGGTCGAAACGCTGCTGGTCTCGATCGTTGCACGAGACTCGCATATGATAATCGCACGTAACTTTTGATCTGTTTTAATAAATTCCATAGTGTTTGGTATCATTCTCATCGGCAGAACGTGGGGAATACAATAGTGTAACTTTTATTCAAAATAAATTAAAAAAAAAAAACAATTTTTAAATTCACACTATGACTCATCGCGCGCAGCATCGACGACAAAGGAAGCCGCCGACCTCTCGGATTTCACGCTTCGCTGGGCACGATTCTCGACTCGTACTTTGTGATTGAAAGTTTTCGGTCCTGAATTTCGTGCAGAAATCCAGCCAGTACTGTATAGGGTGAGGCATCTGACTCTTAACTTGGAAACCTTTTCGTGAATTTTAGAAATGATGAAAACTAGCGATGTAGGGATGCTTTTTCGAAGGGGTAGTTTTTAGTTACTAATGAATAGCACCATTTTCTGAATTGGTAAGATTAAACTTCTTAGATATTCTAAATGCCATTTTCGCAATCCTCGAAATCGAGATAGCTTAAAGTTCCGTTGACGTGTCGATTCCTTGGTACGGGATCCTCTTCAGAATTTTATTCAATATCCGAAATCCTCACCGATTAGGCTGAAATTTGAATATGTTGTACTCTTCGATACGTAGATTGCAGATATGCAAATAAAAATTGTCGCTCTCTTTCCGTTCTTGAGATATCAATAATTATGTTAACTAATTATATAACATTAGGTAGCGCTTTGCCGATTTGGCTGTAAATTAAATATGTTATAGAGCTCGATGCGTAGATTACATATTTGCGAATAAAAATTACCGATCTCTTTCTATTCTTAAAATATTAATGATTATATGCGCGAAAATGCACTATTCTTTACAGGCACTCTATGAAATACTGTTCTCCTTCTCGAATTTCATGCATTATCATTATATTATACGTTAGCGCCCCCTTCACCTCAACCGATAGTATATCGTACAGAAGTTTGTATATAAAGTAATGATTAACATGCATCAGAGTTGCAAATTACACAAAATTAATGTATATCGTATAAAATAGTATGGTTCGATATTTTTGTTCTTGTAAATTATATTTATTACATATTGATATTGTAAATCCTACTGGTAAAACTTTACCTCACACTTCTGATGTACTTACCGTAACTATAATTACAAGAATTAGTGTTTGAGTTTGTTGGATTGGAGATATTCATAACGCAGGTAAGTTTTGGCCATGTACACAATCCTTAGGAGCATGAGATTAAAACACACTTTACGTTTCGACTCCCAGGTTTGGAGTCCTCTTCGGTTATATTACAACATTCTGTCAATAAAAATAAAAACATGGAAAACCTTATCCATTTCCTACATTTGGCGTTAAGTATGGGACTAGAACACAGTACGCAGCGAAGGTGGCAAGTATTAATGCTAATTAATGCTAACTTACTTTAATCGAAGGGTGACGGAAAGGTTTCAAACATGAACTTGTGGGTTCAAACGAGCCTGGAACACTTGCATACAATAAATGACATAACGAGGCATAAAATTCTATATCTTAGAGAACAATACTTGTAAATCGTGGCGTTCCAATCCTGTATGTTGACAAAGTCCTATGTAAAGAACAAAGTATGTACCGGTGAGAGTTAGCAATATGCTGTGTATGCGAAAACTTACATGCATAGGAGGAACGCAGTAGAACAAAATAAATTGTCTAGCAAAGCGCAATCACTTCGCCTATCCAACACTTGTGAATATTATTTAATGCAGTACGCAACCTTCTTCTCAGTGCTTCGCAGACCATTTTACACAGCTTGTTCCTTTGATGTTTGAGAAAATGGTCTGCGAAGCACTGAGAAGATGGTTACGTACTACCTTAATTAGCATTCGCAAGTGTTGGATAGGCGAAGCGGTTGTGTTTCTGCTAGGCAATTTATATTGTTCTTCTGCGTTCCTCTTATGCATGCAAGTTCATTTAATTATTCCATCTTTGAACTGGTTTTCACACACACAGCATTTTGCTAACTGTCACCGATACATACCCTGTTCTTTAAATAGGACTTTGTCAACGTACAGAATTGGAACGCCACTGTTTACAAGTTTTGTTCTTTGAGATATAGAATTTTATGCTTCGTTATGTCATTTATTTGTATGCAAGCGTTCCAGGCTCATTTGACCCCACAAGTTCATGTTTAAAACCTTTCCGTCACCCTTCGATTAAAGTAAGTTTGCATTAATGCTTACCACTTTCCCTACGCACTTTGTTCTAGTCCCATACTTAATGCCAAATGTAGGAAATGGATAAGGTTTTTCGTGTTTGTTTTTTATTTTTATTGACAGAATGTTATAATATAACTGAAGGGGACTCTAAACCTGGGAGTCAAAACGTAAAGTGTGTTTTAATCTCATACTCCTAAGGATGTGTACATGGCCAAAACTTACCTGCGTTATAATCACAAGAACCATAACGTTACAAGCCATTATGTAATAATTAAGCTGAGGATAAGCTAAGGAAAGACGAGGAGCGAAGAACTGGGATAATCGAGAAGAGGGGGCCGGGACAGTCTATCGACGGTACGGGGACCGCGAGGGGGTGCGCGATCAGCTCGACTTGCGAGCATTCGAGAGTGCTCCTGCCATTATGGACCTCTGTGGGCGCACATGAGTACCACGGCAAATCTTCGTTGCGGACTTTTTTCCTGTAGAGGCGCGCGTGAAGCGACTTGCGAAGAATCGGGTCTGAAAAAAGGATCTTTTTTGGCCGAAAAATTGCAACATAAAATCCATATCTCAGCAACGGCTGAACGGATTGTATTACTGTTTATTATCAATCGACGCAGAAAAAATCATAAAGGCCAATGGCATGGTCATTCTTTCGATATATCGCCCCAGTTTAAAGATTGTTACGGGTTACCATGAGAATAGGCCGCGCGAACTAGTTCGCTCGCGTAAATGATACTAGTAGCGTCGACGCCAGGAGCTGCGCTCGGCTATATATATACTTGGCGCGAGACGCTACCGCGTCTCTTGATTTATTGAAATAAATATACAAAATTAAAAGTTTATGTAGTAATTTTTAACAATGTGTGGCTGTTGGTGTGGCTGTTGGCGAGGTTGTTGGCGAGGTTGCTGGCGATACATTTGGTTTCCTCGTATATATCTTTAAGGTGCCCGTTCCCGCTCAAATTCGGCGTAGGCTCCTCAATTGTAAAATAAACAAATTCAATTATTTTCCATGCGATTACCGGCAATCTTACCATTACTTAGAGAAATTCAAAGAAATAAATAACCAACTATATTGTGATGAGATACATACCGTGTGATAATAAATGGCCGCTAATCGGTCCGCTTCCGAAGAATTTTGGCCGCTGCGCCTTCTACTTCTGTCCCGTCGGTGGCCGCGGAAATCTTCTTGTTGGCGGCCGCGGCTCCTGCTCCTGGATCTTTCCCGTCGGCGGCCGCAACTCCTGCTCCTGCTTCTGCGGCGGCGGCCGTAGCTTCTGCTCCTACTCCGGTCTGGAGCCCGCACCTCGATGGCCCTATCATCGCGGGTCACTTCCCGCCGATCTTGTAACGCGTTGCGCAATTGCAACTCTGCAACCTGCCTCGTCAGGTATCTTAATGTTGCGCCCTAAACAAATAACAGTGATAATGTTATAGTTACAACGAAATGCGGTTCAAAATATAAGTGTTGCAAGTACTTACGTAGTTGGCCATGTTTAGCAATGCCTGGAGTTCGATGTGCGCTCTTCTAAGATTTGCTGAATACTAATCTGGCGAACTGAGCGTTTTCGATTACACGAATTCCGCAGTGGAGGGGTTAGATCTTAGAAATTGGCACTGATTGGTCGACTTAGTGACAAACCACCCACCCGAAATTGTGGTGGTAGCATGTGTTGTGCGCGAGGCCTGACTAGTGCTTGGCCACTATTTGTCAGCTGCGTACGGTTATGATATAGGTAGGGGATCAAGTCACTAGAGAGTAAGAACTCACTTTGGGTACTGTATGTTCGGCAGGTTTATTGAAGTGGTCGTCTTACAATTATCGTACACTCTTGTTTTACTTAAATATCACGCAGCGCTTCGGGCAGCGCTTCCGCGGGTAGTATTATAGGTAGTTACTCGGACAGCACTTGTGCTGTCCGCCGGACAAAAAGCCGATGAGGTATCGCGGTCCTCGCTATTTATTCCTCGTTGCCCTGTCAGTTTCGGCGAGGGCAACGCATTTGGGGCAGGTAGGTCGTCGCCCAGTTTCGTCTGCGTTGCTGACGCGGCGGTTGCATCAGTTGCATCGGCGGTCGTTTCCGGGTGCTACCGGCGGATATCGTTGCGCGTGCATTTCTTAACTTATAGCTTATTTCCTAATTTCGCTGGGGCCGGTATCCTGTGTACGCTCGCAACACATGCCAGGCAATTAGGCCCGAAGCACCTTCGTGGCTCTTACCTGCAGGGGCTGTCGATGCGAATGCTGTCTCTTTCTGGCATGCGGTCACCATTAGCTGTCTTCCTTGCACTGACATTTTCACACTCACTTTCACGTGCGCTCGAAGCGATCATATTCGAATACATTTTCATTCGAATACAACGAATTTTTTCTGTTGGAATAATTCGTCATTGATCAATGTTTTCAGGCCCTTCAATCACATGTGATCATTTTTGCTCAAAGCGTGTACTTACATTTCAATAAACAAAATGCACGCGAAAATTTTAAGTATGCAAGCTGTAATAGTAATAAACAATGGGGAAACAATGCATTATAAATATCGACAAATTCCCAAAATTTTCGCACTACAGTTTTTCTCAGGTAGTAGCCTTGAAGCATTGACTTTACGTTCCTTCGGTACCCCATACACCAGGGCATCAATGTGCTTCAGATGTTGGACTTTTCCGCCGCGCATCTTTTACCTGTCCAAATTACTCATTATGATATGCCGAACAGCAAGAAAACAGCGTACTTTTTCAGTCGTTTGCTTTCTTCGGTCGGGTGCAGTCGAAAGCAAGCGTGTTTTTGTTCACGGTAAACGCATTTTTCGACGAGCGCACGAATTCGACGTGACGAGCGAACCGCGAATTTTACGAATTTTGAGCGAAGGTGTGTTTGTGAGACGTTTGGAGGTGTTTGTGAGACGTTTCGAGGTGTTTGACGACTTTGACGTTTGTGCAATATGGATAACAAATCAGGAAGATATGCCAGGGGCGGAAATTGTACGCGCCTACAAGCAGGTGCGAGACGATTATCGATGAAGAAACGGGCCGCACGGTTTCTTGCAGCTAGGTAAGTTACAAGCTACAAAAAACACACTATCTTACGAACGTTATTGCGCTGCTGAGTTTTAGCAAGTCCACTTGCGGTTTCTAGGGTTAGGATGTTACGAAAAAATACGATTGTTTTATAGTCGCTAGATTGCGGCGGTCGCGCACGCAATGCAACTCGGTTCGAGGGTTCGCTAGGGAAGCGGAAATGAAGGAGAGTAATTTTTTTGGAGAGACACAATTTTAATTTCACACAATAAATTTTTATTGTAAAGATATACAGTTTTAGTTTGCTCGGCGAGGAAATCTTCGGCGAGCTGGCGTGTCCCGTTATCCAGCAACCTGGAAACAAAAGATCACAATATTGTTGGTAAACAGTTCGATAGTTCAAGCGAGGCAACAGCGAGCACGAAGCACTCGCAATTACTCTCTAATAATTCGATATGTGGACTGTAATGATTTCACTTGATTAAATCGTGAAATTGGCAAAACCAATACTTCAATTTCTTTTCCTTCTCCGAGACAGAATTTCTTCAACACACAGGAGGTCGTAAAGCTCCTATGTGTGTGCGATTTCTTGATGGGAAATTGATTTCCTCCGAATCGCGAAATTCTCCTTACTGCAGAACTTGGAAATTCGGCAGTGAATCGGGGAGCCTGCGTTCGGCGACGCGCGGGACGGTAATCCGTTCCGCTCGTGACCGCGAGACAATAGCGAAGCTGATTATCGCTCAATCACGATAACCAGCAGTGCGATTGATCTCTTTTGTTCAAGAATTTATTCTTTGAATGCGATCACGAAGGTAGTCCGCGAAGGAAATAGATTCATGCAAATCTCGCGAAGCGAGTATTAACCAGGCTGGAGGAATACAAACACGAGGATTGCTCTCGGATTGTTCCGTGTGCTCAGCTCTGTGGTTGGCATGTAAGTGACGACTCGTCTTCGATGCTTTCCAAAGGAAAACAAAGACGAGTCGTACTTAGGTGGCGTTTGATAAGAATTCTATTAGCACTTACCTATCGCTCACCTGTTGGTTCTCTCGCGTACAATAAAGGAAATTAACCGGTGAAAACGTTCGAACACGCAACTCAGTCGGGCGAGTCGACTTTTCACATTTCACTTTATTTCACTGGAATGACCGAACACGCAACTCAGTCGGGCGAGTCGGTTTTAAACATTTCTTTTCATATACTAGCGCGTATCAATGGATATTAAACAACGATGTCGAAAAAATACACGAAATTATTATTACAGACGAGTTACAAATGTTTACACATACGTTAAATTACACATTTAAAATCATTATTTCATACAGACGTGTTTCATTTTCATTTACATTTGTTCACACCTTGCGAATAGGTCCCACGGTTTGTCGCGCCCAGGTATGGCAATTAGGCTACTACCCTACTGCGCTACTTGCAAGTTTTTAAATTGGTGCACGGTCAAATTTACCTGCGGAGGTTTCACGTTTTGTCCAAAGGTTTTCTAGATTATTAGCTCGGGGAAATACGCATAGTTCAATCGCGAGAAGTCAATAGTACATAATCTCCGCGTGGTTGCCGAATTACTTTTATTGCAGGGAAGGCACGGTCGGCCGCCTCGAGGCTGACAATAAGCCGCGCTGTCCGGTACCAGCTTACTATTATTCGCGCTTCAGCTAGCCGGAAAGGTTTTTCCGTACTACTTTTGAAATTATAAATGATATCGAATAACAGAACCCAGCATTCGTCGTCTCTTTATTACTGGCGAGTTACACTCTAACGGGTTATTAGGTATCAGCATCCAATTATGCCAGTATGCTTGTGACAAACACAAGTACTTTCCGGGTGTCAAGTATAAGACTATATTTAGGTGTGAGCACGTTGGGGGGTCGGCTGGCCGGCAGCATTGACCTGCGACATCGAGGAAAGCATGGAAAGAACCTTTGCAGGTCCTCCTTGTCTTTCTAACATAGCTTTCCGTCCCTGCTCAGTGAGTAAGAGAGAGATAGAAAGATAAGGTTGATGAACTCTAGAACAGCAGGCCATACCTTTGTGGTCTCGTTTCTCTTACTGCCACTGGGGAAGTTATCCTACCCATCCTACCCATTGTGCACCTTCCTTGGTAGCAAGGGAGGTGCACAAAGAAACCGCAAAGTGGATCTTTTTATTACCACCAGTGACCAGTGACCATCACTGCGGATCCTTATGTTGTTTATTTCTATGCTTTATTTAATTATGCAATGTTGTGGTGCCACTTTTAGACAGCAAAACGGAGCTGTTGCAAATTTAGTTGCGCGGAATGATATAAATGATGCGAATGAAAATGTGTGTCCTTCTGCCACGGAACCTCAGGATGGTGAAATAATCGAGGAATTTATTGAAATCGCCGCCGATGAGGGAACGCCAACGCAACCGCAACCGCAAGAGAATGTAGAAAACATGGAACACGATGCCGAAGAAAACATGGAATACGATGCCGAAGAAAACATGGAATGCGATACGGAAGAAGACATCGAATGCGATACGGAATATTATGTAGTAGAGCGAGGGACCGAAGCGGAGGAAGTAAATCTCTCGCGGAACCGGAATTTCCAGATTGCCGATTTCAGCTACATATTCAGCAGAATATGTCAATTGGGGCAACATTCGGTAATAGGGTGTGGCATCGATCATCTGAAAATCGTTGGCTGCAGAATGAAGGGATTGATCGCAAATTATCTTGTGAGGTGCGAAATGTGTCGATATGAGGATCATATACCCTGCATAGGAGAAAGTGATGCTATGGACATCAATCAAGGCGCGGTGACTGCAACGATGCTGACCGGCGGGGGATACAACCAGTTGGAGGAATATTTATGCTCTATGAATTTGACCTGTATGACGAAGAGGACATACCAAAACTGTCAGAAAGAAATTATCGATGCGTTCGACGTTGCCGCCCAGCAAGAGATGGATGCTGCCGCAGAAGAGGAGAAGACACTGGCCATAGAGAGAGGTGACGTAGATCCGGAGAGCAGCATCCCTTGCATTCCAGTTGTGGCTGATGGCAGCTGGATGAAGAGATCATATCGCGGCGGGGACTACAACTCTCTCTCCGGTGTGGGTGCCATTGTTGGCTACCATACGAAGAAAGTGTTGTACATAGGAGTGAAGAATAAATTCTGCGTCGTCTGCGATAGAGCAGCCAAAAAGAAGGAACAACCGGTCGACCATCGATGTTTCAAGAATTGGGGACGTAACCAAAGTTCGACCGGCATGGAAAGTGCTGCAATTGTGGAAGGCTTCAAGAGCAGTGTGGCAACGCATGGCCTAATTTACTCTGTATTGGTTGTCGATGGTGACAGTAGCGTATTCAAGAAGATTTTGGACAACGACCCGTACAAGGAGTATCTACTGTGCGTGAAGAAAGTAGAATGCACAAATCACCTGCTGCGTAATTTTGGACGGAGGACCCATGACATCGCCACGAAGGGCCGGAATAAGGAACTCAGAAATATTGTAAAGAAAAATTCGCTCCTCTTGCGTACCGGCATCCAGAAAGCGGCGGAACATCGGAAAAGAGAACAGGTGCCACAATCGGAGCAAATACAAAATGTGAAGATGGATATGAAGAATGTGCCTAGCCATGTTTTTGGAGAACACAAGGATTGCGTCAAACTGGGATATTTTTGGAACAAGTACGACGAGCCAAATGAAACGAATTACGTACCGCAATTGAAAGCAGCAGTTATCTACCAGGCCATCGAGGAAGCAATGCTGCCACTGTTCTCGCACGCTGAAAGCCTCCTTTACGGATTAAATAACAATACCGTGGAGTGTTTCAACAGCATCATCGCCAAATTTATTGGGGGGAAGCGAATCAATTTAGGAAGAAGTGGATCTTATCAAGGAAGAGTTACCGCCGCTGTTGTCCAATATAACAGCAAAGAAGTATTTACCCGCCTAAGTCTTGCCATGGCCAAGGAGCCGATTTCCGGTTTGAAGGAGATGGAGGAACGGCGGAAACGCACTTGGGAAATGTCAATTAAATATAAGAGAGAAGCGAAGAAGACAGCCAACCGCTTTTTGAGGAACCAGTGTGACAAGGACTATGGGCCCAGTGCGGCACAACCAGATATGGCAGAGGAAGCCTACTTGTCAGAAAAAGCGAGACATTTGAGCACGATTCACGAGTACCAGACAGACCGGCTGAAGATCGAAGAGCTATCCCGAAAGCAGAGCAGGAGCGAGAAATGGCACGCCTACAGGAGGAAATTATTGACAGCATCGAATTTTGGAAAAGTATGCAGATTGCGGAAGGACACACCTCGGGCTAACACCGTAAAGAACATTCTATACGCGCCAGTGGCAAATGCAAGCTGTTTCGATTATGGAAAGGAAAACGAAATCAACGCGTTACAACAGTTGGAAACTGAAATAGGAATACCGGTTACAGGATGCAGATTGTTCATCGATGCCACCATACCGTATTTAGGTGCAACACCGGACGGCCTGGTCCAGGAAGATACTGTCGTCGAGGTGAAATGCCCGGAATCGGCTAAAGACCTATTGCCTGAGGAACCAATCGAGAAACTCCCACACATCAGGCGAATCTACCGAGGTGATAACATGAATAAGATTCATCATTATTATTACCAAGTGCAAGGGCATCTCCACATAACAAATCGGCAAAAGGCGCTATTTTGTCGATGGACTCCGAAAGGAATGAAAATAACGGAAGTAATTTGAGACGACGAATTCTGGGCAACAGAGATGGAGAACAAGCTGCGGGCTTTCTACGAGGATTGCTTGTTGCCGGAACTAGTCGATAGCAGATACATCAGAGGCCAACCCATTCGTGAACCGTCGTACATCAGAAGAGACATCAGAGACAACAATTCCACTAATGAAGCCGACAATACCCGAGGAAATGAAGAAACCGAACCAATTGCATCGACAAGTGGAATCCAGCACATATGGAGAGCTGAGACACCAGCATATATGAAGAGCTGAGACACCAGCGCATATGAAGAGCTGAGACACCAGCACATATGAAGAGCTGAGAAAAGGGACATCGGCAAACGGAACACTCTCCTGCTTATTTCTGCTTTCAGGTGGTGGTATCTATGCACGCTCTCCTGCCTATTTCTATTTTCAGATATTTTCTGTTTATTTACTAAGATTTTCAACAGATTCCAAAAAGACGTAAAGGTAGTCGCACTTTTATGTTTATTATCCGTAATCAATTATTAAATCATGTTTACATATACAGGGTGAGTCAGTGACCTTGCATCAAACTGAAACCACGTATTTTGGGGGTCAATAGAAGCCTAAAAGTCCCGGAACACAAAGTTGAAATCTCAACCCTTTCGGAATTACAGGGGGTTGAAATTTTAAGTTTTAAAAAATCATATCTTCCGACAGGATAATACTAGAGCCACGGGTCTTTTTCTAGAATGTGTGGGAGGGCCCAGGGTACCTGGAAAAAAATAGAAACGATGTGAAAATTATTATTAAGCCACATTATTATTGATTTTCTTGTAGTTCTTCTATGAACGTGAAATTTGCCCGTTTAGAGAAAATCAATAATAATGTGGCTTAATAATAATATTCACGTCGTTTATATTTTTTTCCAGGTACCTCGGGCCCTCCCACACATTCTAGAAAAAGACCCGTGACTCTAGTATTATCCTGTCGGAAGATATGATTTTTTAAAACTTAAAATTTCAACCCAATGTAATTCCGAAAGGGTTGAGATTTCAACTTTGTGTTCCGGGACTTTTAGGCTTCTATTGACCCCCAAAATACGTGGTTTCAGTTTGGTGCAAGGTCACTGACTCACCCTGTATATCCTTTTTGCAGGGTCGCGGCCACTTAGCAGCAGAGGATTGACATCCGCGGGGGTTTTAGTGGGTATGCCACGGTGGCTGTAAAGTTGCCGTGGAGAGTCCCACATACCCTCCGCCCCTGCCAGGACCGGCGGGATGCGTAACGCATTTCCCCCGCGTCATCAAAAAAAAAAAAAAACGGAATGGCATTGAAGATCGGCACATCAGTGGTAAACAAAATAATTTAGCCGGATTTGTATAATCACTATAATTATTTACGCATATATTGTACCTGGTTTTTCCCCGCGCAAGCACAGCCTCTAAGGGTAATACCATTTTTCAGGGCGACAGGGACTGCCGTAACGACGAGAAAAATTGTGAAGCGTCCAAACGGGTCTACCCCCTTGAGTTGCAACTTTTCGGACCCGAATTTCTTGCAACTTTTGAAGATATACTGTAATTCGGTACGTACGCGTTGTAAAGCTTTTGTCGATATTTCTCTTAATATTATATTACTTTATTATTATATTGCTTTTGAGTTTTCGCGTATTGAGGTCCTGAGCCAATTCTTAACGGACGGATCCCGTAGATTTACGTTCTTCCATTGTGACTTTCTACGACGGGCCACATAAATCGGCGATTTCGCATTTATGTTTATCTTTTGTCCCTGAAAAATGCCCGGAAACTAGGAAAGACAGAGCAGATTCGACCCGTCCTTTAAGTGTTAAAAGACTAACCGAGCAGGCTATATGTATATACACATAGGCCAAATTCACAATTGATTTGAAATTTTTTTTAAACTTTCGTAGGTTTGTGGTCCTTATCGCGAGGACCGTAAAATGCACTTTTCCGTTCCTCGTTATCATTAATAGTATTTAAGTAATTTAAGTTCATTGTTTTGGATTAACAAAGATAGGAAAGGAGGTAGAGGAAGGGAAGACAGGAAATGATAAGGCAACTGAGAGAAATGAGGGATAGGTGGGAATTCCATAATAGATTATTTTAATGAAGATTCATAATTCGTAAAGGACTAGAGGTACTATATTATGCACGAACCGCCGTTTCATTCGGAAATGGTAACATTCTAAATAAGTATGTAACAATGGTAAAATGGTACTAAATAGTTATGAAATATGAATAGTTTGTTCATATTGAAATAAAACACACATACGCTAAACACATCAGAAGCATACACATGAGGTACAAGTCCGACCGTGCAACCTTCGCGTGGTGTATCTTCGGTTATTCTAATGACAGCTGCTGTGATTCCATTCAAAGTGTGATTCCATTCAAAGCTGTGCAGGAAAAAAAAGCAGCGACATGATTGTTTTTTAAATTAAAGGGGAAGGTTTGGGCTTTCGAATGGCGTAAACCGTTTGGTTGAAAACAATTTACAATAAACCGTAGCGTTCGTTGAATTTTGCAAATTTTTGCAACGAAAATATGCCCTCATATTTTATGTGTTACTGCCGCAGTTTTAGTCGCAATCTCAATTCCAAGTAGATCCTAGCAAAGTACAGACTTCGAGCTTTAACTTAAGAAAGAATTCATAATTTTACGATTTTTTTTTAACGAAGTTACAGCTCTGCAAACATCGACAAGTTTTCGACTGGAGGAAAGTGATGCTTAAATTGTGATTCATAGTGTATTTGTCTTAGAGTAAAGTTCGGTTCGTATTCATGTAATTTAGCAAATTCCATAATAGATTAATTCTAGAATATTATCGTTACGTCGCCATTATTTACTTTCGCGTCTTCCAATTCTTCCATATTTCACTGCAATTCTACTTTACGACCATGTTTAATTTTATTTTTATTTTTTAGACGCAGGCATTCAAAAGGCACATCGTGGGGGGTGGGCGAAGCCGCCGACGATGGTGTACTTCCCGACATGGGGACGAGACCGAGGAACTCCAACCCGGGCCGCAAGAGGCCGCGGCGAAAGAGGCCGCCGTGGTAGAGGCTGGGGCGAAAGGCCCGTTGTAATTCGCAACTATTTTCATTAATTACATTCTTATACTTATATTGTACTTAACCATATTAACAATAATTATATGAGTAGTAAGTTTATATTGTAATCTTTACTTACCTGTTTCACAATGTACCTTAACTGCAACTAACCTGTTAATCACCTACTATCGACCACGAAATAGCACCCGTTTTGATGTGTATGAAGTTAGCACCGGAAATGACGTCCGGTGACAGAGTGTGTGGACAGTGTGAAAGGTGAAAGGAAGAGAGTTGGAGATTCGTAGGAGAAAAGGGGAAGGGTGAACGGCAGGGAGGGTAGGAAAGGGGAGAAGGGGACGTGGTAGTACCTAAGGGCAGTGAAGGGTAGGGAAAGGGAAGAGCAGGACAGGAAGGAAGGGAAAGGAAGTGGCTGGCGAGCTAGGAGGTTAGGTGGGACAGTTGGTGATAGAAGGCGGGAGTACGGAGAAGGTGGCGCCAGTGAACAGGTGTAGGGAGACGGTGGCGACACTAGCGGAAGAAGCGGAAAGCTGTAGTGGGCGCGAAGTTTGGAAGCCGGAGGAAGGTGAGAGGAAAGCGGATAAGGAAAATACGGGTGAAACGACGGCATGAGAGCGACGGGTAGTGGAGGGTTGGAAGAGAAGAAGAAAGGGAGGCCGACGAAGGCGGAGTGGTTAGGGAGGAAAGAAAAGGGAGTTTGGGGAATATTGAGGACTTGTTAAGTGGAGGAAAAAGGAAGGAAGTGGAGGGGGGAAAGGGAAAGGAGACAGAGGAGAGGGAGGAGATCTTTAAGAAAAGCAGGAAAGTGGAGAGGACTCCGGAGAAGGTGGGTATACAGAAGCAGGAGCTGGAAGGGATGCTGAGGGAGGTGCGGGAGGGTATAAGAAATGACATAAGGAGGGATATCGGGGAAGAGGTAAAAAAGATAGGAAAGGAGGTAGAGGAGGGAAGACAGGAAATGATAAGGCAACTGAGAGAAATGAGGGATAGGTGGGAGAAGGAAAAAGCTGAACTGATGGGGAAGATAGAAAGTTTGGAGAAAAAGGTGGAAGGGTTAGAAAGGGAAGGAAAGGTAGGTGGAAGGGAGGTGGGAAAGGAAGAGGAAGGGGGAGGGTTGGGGAGAAAGGTGAGGGAGCTAACAATAAAGATGGATAAGAAGGAAAGGGAAGAGAGAAGAGCAAACGCGATAATAAAGAGGGTCAAGGTAGAAGGGAGGGAAACTGGGGACGTGATAAAGGAGGTCTGGAAAGGCATTGGGGTGGAGGAGAGAGCAAAGGAAATCATAAGAGTGGGTGGTGTGGACGAGGAGGGTAGAGGGATGTTATTGGTGAAGTTGGAGGGAATGGAGGCGAAGAGGAGGGTGATGATGGCCAAAGGAGGGCTGAGGGGGAGGAAGGAATGGATTGAAGACGACTTAACGGCGGAGGAGAGAAGAGCGAAATGGAAAATAGAGAGAGAAGCGGAAAGGGAAAGAAGGGAGGGAAATAAAGTGAGGATAGGATATATGAAGATGTGGGTGAATGATAGGAGGAGGTGGTGGGATGAGATAGAGGAGAAATGGGTGGGGGAAAGGGGGTATGAGCAGAGAGGGACAAAAAATGGAGAGGAAGAAGGGAGGAGTGCGGGGCGGGGCGAGTAGAGGAGAAGAGAGAGGTGGGCAGGGGAAGATATAAGATAGCGTTTTGGAATGTGGCGGGGCTAAAGAATAAGGATGGGGATTTTTGGGATGGAATGAAAGAATGGGATGTTATAGTGATGTGTGAGACGTGGGTGGGTAGCAGGGAGTGGGAGGTCGTCAGGAAGAGGGTGACGAAAGGGTACGTTTGGGTGGTGCAATACGCGGAGAAGCGAGGAAAGAAAGGAAGGGCGATGGGGGGAATGATGATAGGGGTACGGGAAGGTATAAGAGTGGCGAAGGAGGTGCAGGAAAGAGAGGACCAAGGAATAATGGCGAGAAAAGTACGGTTAGGTGAAGAAGAGTGGAGGATAATAGGGGTTTATGTCAATAAGGACCTGGAGAAAAAGTTGGGAATGCTACGGGAGTGGGGAGAGGAGAAGGAGAAGGGAGTGAAGGTGTTAGTAGTTGGGGATTTTAACGCAAGGACGGGAGAAAAGGGTGGGAGGATTTGGGAGGAGAAGGACAGCGAAGAGGAAACCAGGAGATCAAAGGACAGGAAGATGAACACGGAGGGGGTGAAATTGTGCGAGTTTCTGGGAGAATTGGGGTGGGAAATAATGAATGGGAACACGGAAGGGGATGAGGAGGGAGAGTACACGTACGTGGGAAATGGCGAATCAGTGATAGATTATGCAATAGGAGACAGAGAGACAAGAAAGAGAGTGGAAAGGCTAGTAGTGGAGCGTAGAGTGGAGTCAGATCACCACCCGGTGGTGATCTGGGTGGAAGGGCAGAGAAGGGAGGAAATGAAGGAGGGCAGGAAGAAGAAGGGAGGGAGAATGGGAAAAGGATGGTGGAGGAAAGAAAGAAAGGAAGAGTTTGAGAGGAAATTTGGGAGCGAAGAGGGGGGCGGGGGCGGAGTGGACGAGGAGTGGGCAGGGCTAAGGAAGGAGGTAACAGGTGTGTTAGAGAGTATGCAGAAGAGAAGAGAGAGCAGGGGAGGAAGGAGGTGGTGGGACGAGGAGTGTAGGGGGAAAAAGAAGGAAGTAGAAGAGGAGCTAAGAAGGTGGAGGAGGGAAGTGGGGAAAGGTTTAGAGAAGTGAGGAACCAGCTAGGGGCGCTGTGTAAGGAGAAGAAGAGAAGGGAGAAAGAGAGATGGGAGAAGGAGATTGAAGGGGCGAGAACGGAAGGGGAGGTCTGGAAGATTGTGAATAGAGGGAGGAAGGGAAGGAGGAAAGTAAACGAAGGGATAGAGATAGAGGAATGGGACAGCTATTTCAGAGGAGCTTTAGGAGGGGTAAGTTGGAGAGTTAGAGGAGAGGGGGGAGGGGGAGGGAAGAGGACGATGAAGAAGAGCTCAGCAGAGAGGAAGTATGGGCAGTGATAGGGAAGTTGAAGGAAGGGAAAGCGGCAAGAGGGGATGGTATTCCCGGAGAGGTCTGGAAGTACGGAGGAGAGGCAGTAAAGGAGAGGCTGTGGAACATGTGTAGAAGGGTGTGGAGAGGGGAGGGCTGGCCGGAGGAGTGGTCGGAAGGGGTGGTGGTACCCATAGTGAAGAAGGGAGAAGGCAGGAAAGTAGAAGAGTACAGGGGAGTGACACTAACGCAAACGGCATACAAAGTCTATGCGGCGGTGCTGGCGGAAAGACTAAGAGAGGAGATTGAGGGGAAGGGGCTACTCCCCCCGAACCAAACAGGATTTAGGAGAGGGCTAGGAACAGTAGACAACATCTATGTGTTAAATTACCTAATAAACCGGCAGGTAGCAAGGAAGGGAGGGAAGATGTTGGTGCTGTTCCTAGACATGAAGGCAGCGTTTGACACAGTGGATAGGGAGGTGCTCGCGAAGTCGATGAGGAAGGCAGGGGCGAGAGAGGGGATAGTAAGGAGATGCGGGGAGGTGCTCAGGGAAACGAGAAGTAGAGTAAGAGTGGGTGAGGAGGAGTGGGAGAACTTTTGGACGGAAAAGGGGGTGAGGCAGGGTTGCCCTCTAAGCCCCATACTGTTCACCATGTTGGTCGCGGACATGGAGGAGGAGATGAGGAAGGGAAGGTGGGGGGGAGTGAGGGTTAGGGGGGAAAAGATTTACACGTTGGCGTACGCCGACGATGTGGCAGTGATGGCAGAGGACGAGGAGGGGATGACAGGGCTAATGGCGAGACTGGAGAGGTATGTGGAGGAGAAAAAGTTGGAGGTGAATGTGGGGAAAACGAAGATGATGAGGTGTAGGAAAGGTGGCGGGAGGAGACGGAAGATACGGTGGAGATGGGGAGGGGAGGAGATACAGGAAGTGAGGACGTTTAAGTATCTTGGATATACGGTGGCAGCGAATGGGAAGCAGGACGAGCACGTGGAGGAGAGAGTGAGGAGGGGAGCAGTGGTAATGAGGCAGGTATGGGGAATAGGGAAACGGAAGTGGGCGAAGGACTGGGGTAGACGGGTATGGCTGTTTGATAGGTTGGTGTGGACGGTGCTGGGGTACGGGGTGGAGATATGGGGCTGGAAAGAGAGGGAGAAGGTGGAAAGAGTGCAGGAGAGGTTCCTGAGATGGGTGCTGGGGGTGGAAAGATCGGTGCCGGTGTACATGGTACGGGAGGAAATGCAGAGGGAGCTGCTGTCGGGGAGAGCGGGGATGAGAGCATGGTGGTACGAGAGGAAACTGAGCGAGGGTGGTTTTTTAGCGGGGGAATGCTGGAGGGAATTGAGGGAAAGGGCGAAGGAAGGTAGGGCGCTCGAGGGCTGAGAGGAAGAGAGGCGCAGGTTCTTCGAGAGGAAGGGATGGAAGCTGGAGGAGGTGGAGCAGCGAAGGGAGGAGGGTCGGTTGAGGGGAGAGGATTTGGTAAGGAGGGAAAGGGAGCTTCGGAGGGAAGATAGGTGGATGAGAATAGGGGAATCGAGGTACAACAAGTGGTACAAGGCGGTGAAAGGGGAGGGGGTGCCGGCGTACCTGAAAAAGGGGTGGCCGGAGAAAAGATGGCAGAGGGTAGCGGGATATAGGTTGGGGAGCAAGATGAGAGGAGGAAGGTACTGGGAGGAGGAGGACAAGAAAAGATGCAGGATGTGTGGCACCGGTGTGGAGACGTGGGAGCATTTATGGGAAGAGTGTACGGATTGGGGAAAGGATAGGGGGTGGCAAGAGGCGGTGACGGAGGTGTTAGGCGAGGAAGGGGAAGGGGAGGAGTAGATGATGAGAGTGGAGGAAAGGAGAGAAAGGTGGAGCGGCGGAAACCGAGGTCCAGAGAGAGAATGGAGAGAGTGAATGAGGACGGATGCAAGTATGGGTGAGGCTCTCTCTCTCGCGCGCGAGGAATGTGAGGAGTGTGAGGAAGTGTGAGGAAGGAAGAAGGAAGGTGACGAGCTGAAGGCGAGATGTAAGCGGAGCGGAGGTCCGCGTGTACCCCGCAAAGGGAATAAAATATTATTATACTAGAAGTTAGCACCGCAATGTTTGAAATTCGCGAAAATAATTGTTGTGCTGCGTTATGCCCAACGTGTGCTGCTTTGTCCCGTAATCCGATTTTTGAAAACTCAAAAATTGACCAATTTATGATAACAAAGTCTTTTTGGCCGATAGTTAGCGCCGCCATTCTTTCAACTCAGCAAAACAATTGTTGTACTCAATTGTACTCGAGTTGTGCTCTCTTGTGGTGCAAGAAAATTTCGATATGTCAAGTAATAAACATTTTATTCAACAATTATGTTCCGTCGCCAAGAGTAAAGGCCGTCATTGTTTGGAATTTTACAAATCTGACGATTGTGCGCTGACGTTTTACTCTTGGCGGCGGAACATAATTGTTGAATAAAATGTCTATTACTTGACATATCGAAATTTTTCTTGCAGCACAAGAGAGCACAACTCGAACACAATTCAGCACAACAATTATTTTGCTAAATTTAAAAAATGGCGGTGCTAACCACCGGCCAAAAAAATTGTTATCATAAATTGGTCAATTTTTACGTTTTCAAAAGTCGGATTACGGCACAAAGCAGCACAACTCGAGCACAATGCAGCACAACAATTATTTTTCGGAATTGAAAAAATGGCTGTACTAACTTCATACACATCCCGCTTTACAAGAATTCATAGAAAAATTCAAAAGCTCAAAACTTTACTGATTTAACGATTTTAAGATTAATACAATTTCACGGCTGTATAATATTCAGAATTGACCAAAAACTCATAATGACATAAAATTCATAAATTAAGACAATTCATAAAATGCACAAAATTCAATATTCAAATTTTCATAAATAATCGCAGAATATAAAGAAATTAATTAAATTTAACATTAAATTTCATAAATGCACACATTTGATAAAACAATAAAATCAGAACAGGCAAAAATTAACAGAAAATATAAAGATTTATAATAGTTAAGTATTGCGCAAAATTTCAGACCAATTTGGCTTCAATTTTCTACTCGTCAATGCTTTGGTAGCTTTAAGACCCGAAAATCTTCAAAGGGTTTCCTTTTCCCGTTCCCGAGTTGATGACTTCACGATCGAGTTCAATTTCCCCCACCGAGTCCTCCACTCTACACTTGATATAGTCTATGGTCTTCTCCGATTTTCGCCCTAGATGACTCTAACCGATTTCAGACTTCCGACCATGCTTCCGGTTCCGATACTCCATATTCCGATCGACCACCGGCCACGTGCTATTTTTCACTTTACTTTAATTTTCACTTCAATAAGTTACTTAGGAACAGGCCCGCAAAAGGGTACCAAAGCAATAACCATACAAATTATAAAAATCTAGCGGTCGTGCCTCTGACAAGAATGAAATGGACACACGTGGACCGGTACCATCTTACGAAACCTTTCGCATCTAACCACGTACCCAAGACCAAAGGAAAGAAGTACTTATCTGCCAGCATCCTACTTTCTGCAAATCGAAATGATGATTTTTCGGCCACACGCTCGACAGTAGAACGGATACGCGCCCGAGACTACTTCTCACAATTCACACACCGAAAGAAAGCACTTCCGCACTGTAAGACACCCGAGAACCAAGTGCGGAAAATGGCGATCTCGACAGGAAGCTGCAAGCACGTGGGCGCTCCAGGCGGAAAATCAATAAATCAATTAGGTCCTGTGGCGTAACCTAGATGGAGGTCCCATATCGATTTAGCAGCACTCGATCCTGCTGCCGCCAGCCGGCGTTGCCTTTCTCCGCCGCTCTCCTCGCCCCAAAGCCGAAGATACCCACTTTTGCAAATTTTCAAGTGCCCGTCTTTCCGCGCCCTTTGAGGTACAAACGAAAAGAAAAGTGGTACAAACGGGTACAAACGACCACGAAACAGCATCCGTTTTCAGATTTCAAAAATTTTCAAAATTGGCAAAGATACCCATTCTTCATATTTTCAAGTGCCTGTTACGGGCTAACCGTGCGAGATCGTTTTTTATCCGTTTGGCTACGGAGAACGTGCTCACTCCTAAACCTTTAAGGGTATGCGAGCCCAATCAACAGTCGCCAATTCGAATAAACCTGAGATTAATTAAGTTCCAAACACACCTCACTGCGCTGGTGTCAATGAGCACTATTGGCAAAATGATACCTTTCAGGCAGATTCTCCTTGACGGTCGAAGCTGATTGCTACAGGAATTGGATCAGGGTAGGAAAAACACAGCTTGAGGTACCAGCAAGCTACGCAAAGCGCCAAGTCTCTCTCAAGTCAAACGTGCTTTTTGGATTGATAATCCTACTCATAAAATTCTTCTATAAACTACCCAATTGTTCCCTGATTCGCGAGGGTGTCAGTCCGGAGGCCAGTTCTACCAGATGTATAGTCAGGTCTTTAATTGAGGTCCAAACACATCTCACTGCGCTAATGTCAATGAGACCTATTGCCACAACAATATGAATCTGATAATACCCAGGTCAATTCGAATCGCTCTCACTGTTCACTCTAATAGCACACATCTTCGATCGAATATAGACAAATTCGGTCATAATTTTACCATTATTTTCCTCTTTCATTAAGCCCAATACTTTTTTATTGACTAGCGAAAGACCGTAAGGATTATCCGCAGAATATCCACTTGTGTCAACTTTATCAATATCTCACTTCATTATCTCATAAGCGTTTTCATCTTCTGTTCTATAAATGAGACTATCCGTATCGGTATAGAGAATTATACCCTTGTCTTGAAATTGTGGTTTCATATACTCATAGTGAAAATCATATGTACATGTTTTCGATATGTCAAATATTGACATTGCTACGTCTACAGGCTTATTCATCACAAGTTTTAATTTTTTCATTTGTACCCCGACAAAATTCTCATTGAATATGACCCTTCAGTGAAAGTTTGGTTCTGCAATAAACGCGCCAATTCCATATCGCCCCTCCCACTTTGAAAGTAAGCGTATATCTATCTGATTCCGAATATTCTCCATTGTCTTACCAAATACGGCATTGCTCATGAGTTTATACGGATTCTTTTCGAATTCGAGCTCGAATTTTTTCGAAGTTCCGTATAGAACTCAATGTAACTACGGAGCCACGGTGCTTGGGAAAGCCAAAGTACCCGATGCACCTTTCTCAATAGTAAGCCGCGCTTAAGACACTCCTGTAATACATAGTAATGGATGATATAGTTCCTCTTAGGGTTAAGCGTTAACAGTAATTTGGAATCTTTACCTCGCGGTGTGGTATCGTGTACCGGGCAGAATGGCAGATCCGAATAATAGTCGCGTAAATGGTCGGGATAATTTAAATCTACTTCGAAAATGTAGCCCACCGCAGAGTCATGTGAAATTGATGAGATACCCAGTCGTGTGATATCTTCCTCGGAAACCCACTGAAGATTTGCATATGGAAGCGGTTTACTCATTGCCCAACCGTATAAATTGTTAGCGTCAAGGTATGTCAAATATACGTCTTCACGAGTGTTATCATACTCGCCCTTCATACAGGGATTGTTGGATTTGGCATAACGATGCGAGCACTGACTAACTCCGCCGCGAATTCCGCTTTCAATGAACAGCACCATATACAGGGTGAGTCAGTGATGGGTGCAATAAATTAAATCAGGTATTCTGGGGGTCAATAGAAGCCTAAAAGTCCGGGAACAATAAGTTGAAATCTCAACCCTTTCCGAGATACAGGGGGTTGAAATTTCAAGTTTTAAAAAATCATATCTTCGGACGGGATAATGCTAGCGTTAGGGGTCTTTTTTTAGAATGTGTGGGACGGCTGGAGCTATGTGAGAAAAAATAGAAACCATGTAAAAATTATTATTAAGTCGCATTATTATTGATTTTCTTGCAGCTTCTCGATGAAGCGGCAACATATTCAGGTACGAAAAAAATCACAGTCATTCTGATGTCTATGAAGTTAGCGAAGCCATTTTGGAAAAATGAAAAAACTATTATTGTGCTGAATTGTGCTCGAGTTGTGCTAGCTTGTGCCGCAAAGCAAATTAAATTATTCTCATAAACGTAAAAGTTATGGCAACAAATAGATTTTCGGGTGGAAGTTAGCGGAGCCATTTTTTCAAAATTAAAAAACAAATAGTGTGCTGGATTGTGCTCGAGTTGTGCTGCGTTGCGCCGCAAAGAAAAATTTAATATGTCAAATAATAAACATTTTATTGAACAATTACGGTCCGCCGCCAAGAGTAAAGTCCGACAATTTTTCGAATTTTCCAAATCTAACGATTGTGCTGAATTGTGCTCCAGTTGTGCTAGCTTGTGCCGCAAAGAAAATTAAATATCACAACACCGTAGCCGAATTCCAGTTGTGTCGTCAGGTGCTGAGCTGACTGTGATTGAGCTACAATGCTGTATTATTTTTGTATTATTTTTGGAATTCAGCTACGGTGTTATGATATTTTTGATAATCTTTCACGCCTCCATTTAAGAGAAAAATGACATGCTGAATAAATACATATTTACAAGGTTCAATCAAGGAATGCTCTTCGTTTTTTTCAGAGACCTACCTCTGCGTGTTCGTACCGAAACATAATATCTCGCCAAGAGAATCAAAGAATTATGCAACTTGGAACCAATTTTCGTACTCTCTTCATTTTATTGCCATTTCTCCAGCCCTATCACATGTTTTACAACCGCGTTTCTCGCAATATCCACTTCGGGGATGCGCATTTATAACCGATCAAAAAATGAACCATCATATTTTGCGAGGGGGTTCACAATTCGCCATTTCGGTTTCAACTGACATATGAATACATCGGGAAAATCGTTGTTGCAGAAGAGTGACTGACTTGTCGAAAAAGAAACCCATTGAATAAGAGGGAACGAATGTGGGAGGCAGCAGTCGATGAGTATCGGCTCCCCGAAAAGGGTCAATATCAGTGAAGCTATTACTCTTACTGTACTACTTCCTATATTGTACGAGTTTCGTAAGTAATTATTCTTTCTAAGTTGTCCCTCATCATCGATTTTCCACGAATTACAATACATTCTACATGTGAATTCGCAAATTCCACATTTCCAAGAAATGATTGTGACTCTGTTCCCGTTCTTCCGATAGTACGATCTATACATGTAGAAATTGTCTGTTCCGGACAGTGTATAGAATACTGTCCTCGTCACCTATTGTACTGAATGGCAATTTTATTGTACGGTTCGATGTCGAGATCGTACATATGTAGAAAACAATTGCCGCCCCTTTGGTGTTTAATGAACGGTAGTAGAGTTAGATTTAGCGGTATAGGGGTACATCTCGGCAATGGTTGCAAAGCAAGACTCAATTCGTGCTGCACCTTGAATCTTACATTTCAACTGGAATTGTGCAGTGAACCCTGTGAAGTTAGAAATATGGGGTCCTACGTTGCATCTTATGTAGATTTGTGTGTCTCGTTATTTCTACGACATATGTGGTACCGTAAAGCTTACTTTTTAGGGAACTGGGCATCGAGTGGTGTGCCGGCCAAATATCAGCCTTACTTTTATGATACGGTCGTAGGACTATTGAAGGCCCAGGAGTGAAAGAATGTACTGCTCGTAATTAGCCACAGCTGCATGACGCTGGGCCATTAGCCGTCCCTCGTTTTTGGCCTGCAGATTCTCTGAGTCTTGCTTTCTCTTATTCATTAGTTCTACGACCCTATCATAAAAGTATGGCTGGTATTTGGCCGGCACACCACTCAATGCCAAGTTTCCTCAAAAACAAGCTTCACACTGTCACATGTGTCGTAGAAATTCCAAAACACAGAAATGCACGTAACATGCAATTTAGTAGCTGATACTCTAAACATGGCGGGATGCATTGCGGACTTGCCGTTGAAACGTAACATCGAACATACAGACCGAAATCAGTCTTTCTGTGCAGCCATTGACATTAAGTATCATGCAAGCGGTGAATGTATGCACGGTAATTCTCGCGCCGCCTCACCACAATGCCTTTTAGTCGGCATATCCTGCATATACCGAATCCCCAAAATTTTGTATACTAATGGAAAAACGGGAAAGGGCCGACACTTGTTTTCAAAAAAAGGAAAAGTACGCATTGAAATTGCCAGTATATTTACACATTTGTGCTATTTTGTTATTAATGAAAATGGTGTTGTTGTTTTATAGTTGCTAGATTGCGGCGGTCGCGCACGCAATGCAACTCGGTTCGAGGGTTCGCTAGGGAAGCGGAAATGAAGGAGAGTAATTTCTTGGGGAGGCACAATTTTAATTTCACACAATATAATTTTTATTTTAAAGATATACAAGCTTAATTATTTGTATCTTAATTGGCTCGGCGAGGAAACCTTGGCGAGCTGACGCGTCCTGTTTTCCAGCAACCTGGAAACAAAAGATCACAATATTATTAGTCAATCGTTCGATCGTTCAAGCGAGGCAATAGCGAACACGAGGCACTCGCAATTGCTCTCTAAGATTCGATATGTGGACTGTAATAATTCGATTTGATTAAATCGTGAAATAGGTAAAACCAATATTTCAATTTCTTTTCCTTATCCGAGACAGAATTTCTTCAACACACAGGAGGTCGTAAAGCTCCTATGTGTGTGCGATTTCTTGATGGGAAATTAATTTTCTCCGAATCGCGAAATTCTCTTTACTACTGAATTTGGAAATTCGGCAGTGAATCGGGGAGCCTGCGTTCAGCGACGCGCGGGACGGTAATCCGTTCCGCTCGTGACCGCGAGACAATAGCGGAGCTGATTATCGCTCGATCACGATAACCAGCAGTGCGATTGATCTCTTTTGTTCAAGAATTTTTTCTTTGAATGCGATCACGAAGGTAGTCCGTGAAGGAATTGAATGCATGCAAATCTCGCGAAGCGAGTATTAACCAGGCTGGAGGAATACAAACACGAGGATTACTCTCGGATTGTTCCGTGTGCTCCGCTCTGTGGTTGGCATGTAAGTGACGACTCGTCTTCGATGCTTTCCAAAGGAAAACAAAGACGAGTCGTACTTAGGTGGCGTTGGATAAGAATTCTATTGACACTTACCTATCGCTCACCTGGTGGTTCTCTCGCGTACAATAAAGGAAATTAACTGGTGAAAACGTTCGAACACGCAACTCAGTCGGGCGAGTCGACTTTTCACATTTCACTTTATTTCACTGGAATGACCGAACACGCAACTCAATCGGGCGAGTCGGTTTTAAACATTTCCTTTCATATACTAACGCGTATTAACGGATATTAAACACCCCGCCCCCCTTGCGCGGCTCGCGCAACGCAAGAGGGGGTACGAGCTAGTAACGAACCGCGAGAGAACCAAGTAAGATACCAACACCAAAAAAAACTGGATTTTTGGTACTTACATCTTATGGATGCGGACGGCGGAGGTGACGGCGGGTTGGCCGCATGGGTCCTCCTTCGCCGATTTCGGCTAGTCGCTCCCTGGTCTGTCGGCTGATGACGCCCAGGGCCGTCAACGTCTCTATGTAGACGTTTGCAGCTGATTGACGTCCCAGGTGCGTAGGTCGTCGGGGCAGGGGTGGTCGCTCACTCGGCGGCGGCCCTCCTCGTCGTCGGCGTGGCGCCGGTGGCTGCGGCGGGGGTGGCTGCTGCACTGGCGGCTGCTGCGATTGCGGCGGTTGCGGCTGCGGTGGTGGAGTTGGCCTGTAGGCCAAGGCCACTAGCCGTCCTTCCCTGTCCCACTTTAACAGATAGCTGCCCCCGGCCACTGGGCAGCGGTAACGCCGGCGTGCGGTGGGCACGTACTCTGGCACCAGGAGCCGCGTGCCATTTAACACGTACTCCTGGTACCGATCCTCCATTTCCGGTGGGCGCGTGGATGGCCCGTTCGCGGCAGAAGGCGGACTTTGCGCGACCGCGGGTGGAGGCGGCGGTACCGGAAGGACGGAGGGTACGTCCGGCTCCTGAGGTGGAGCCTCTTGGTTGGCCGTCGCGGGCGGGGCTGGCGGATCGGATTCCTCCGAAGGGGCATCCTGATCGCCGGCTAGCCTCAAGCACGCGTTAAACTTTGCGTGAAAGTTTTCCATTTCAATGGCTCGCGATGCTCGAACTGAACTGATCATTTGAATCAGTTTCTTGGATGAGGAAGCCTCGAATTCGAGATTCTTCCTATTGTTGTCAGTAATCCCTTGGCGTTGAGGTAGGGAGAGGCTTGTCTTCCCGATTTCCTCGTGTATACAGCCAAGGGGGGCCAAGCGGGGTTCGAATTCAAACGCTGCGCTCTGTTTTGAGCGAGAGTTCCGCTTGGCTGATCGTGCGCGCTGTCTCGCTTCCGCGCGAGCAGCCGATCTATTTGGATGGTTCTGGCTCATCCACAGGTAACTTACACATGCGTGTTATCGGCCTTGTGTATGTGGCTTTACCTGTGCGAACTTGTACAACCCGGATAAGGCCATCCTTACCGGGCAGAACCTTCTCGATTCTTCCCATCTCCCAATGATTGGGGGGAAGAAGCGGGTTGTCGAGTACGACAACATCACCAACGCGTAATTGTTCACGCGTGGTTTGCCACTTGTAACGATTTTGGAGAGATGCGAGATATTCCCTCGACCATTGTCTCCAAAATTGTTCATGCATTTTCTGCAGGACCTTCCATCGATTTAATCTAGATGTAGGCTCTTCAACTACAGATTGCATAGGGATTGCGTTGAGCGCACTTCCAATGAGGAAATGACCAGGGGTCAACGCGTTGAACTCCTCTGGATCTTCGCTCAACGGCGCAATCGGGCGTGAGTTCAAACTCGCCTCGATTTTGCAGAGCAATGTTTGCATTTCTTCGGTGGTCGGCGTGAATTCACCTAAAATTCTTTTTAGATGATGCTTTACTGACTTCACGCCGGCTTCTTGCAATCCACCAAAGTGGGGTGCACTGGGTGGATTAAATTTCCATTTGATCTCCAGTGCATTGCATTTTTCGCGCATTTCCGGCGAATTGAAGCTTCGTGCAAATTCACGAGCTAATTCTCGATCAGCTCCGACGAAGTTTGTTCCATTGTCGCTTCTCATCAAGCTAGGAATTCCTCGTCGTGCTACAAAGCGATCGAGAGCGGCTAAAAATGCATTCGTTGTGTACTCGTGTACGAGCTCGATATGCACCGCTCTTGTAACCATACATACAAAAACTGCAATGTAGGCTTTACGGGATATTTTCCCTCGTCCTGCGGAATCGCGGACTTTGTAAGGTCCAGCGTAGTCCACTACGGTCGTACTAAACGGCCTTGCAGGACGACATCTGTCTGGCAACAGATCATGCATTTTTTGGGAGGCGGTTTCCGCTCTCCATCGCGTGCACACCACGCATTGGTGAATTATCCATCGTGTGGTACTGCGACAGCCAAGAATCCAATAACGTTGTCTTACTGTATGCATCGTTAATTGGATTCCACCATGCAATGTATTGCGGTGGCATTGGCGGATAATTAAATTAGCTACATAATGCTTGGGCATTATGATGGGAAATTTTGTCGCTGGCGGCAAGCGCGAGTGACGGAGTCTCCCACCAACTCGCATGACGTCATTCTCATCGAGAAATACGTCGAGCGAGCGTAGCATCGATTTCGCTGGAATTGGCAATTGTTTTTTCAAACAAGCATATTCCTTTGCGAAATGGGTTCGCTGCAGATGACGAGCGATACGCTCAACTGCATCTTGCAGCTCGGAAGGGTCAAGCCACCGGTCAAACTGATCATTGGCTTGCCCTTTCAATTTTTTATAAAAGCGGATGCAATACGCGACAACGCGTATTAATTTGCTCCACTTGGAGAATTTATGCAATAAATTCCAACTTGAAGATTGGGTTGCAACGTGGGTAGTGACCGCACGCTTCCCTTCTTCCGTGTTGAGGTCAGTTTTATTGACTGGCCAATGGTCCTCTGGTTGAATCAACCAGGATGGACCTTGCATCCATATAGGGGAGGAGAGCAGATTTTCTGCCTCGACTCCGCGCGAATTAAGATCCGCGGGATTAAATCGAGTGGGCACATGTCTCCACTCGGCATTTGGCAACGCTGTTTGGATTTTGGAAACACGATTCGCTATAACGATCTTCCAAGTAGATGGATGTTTCCTTATCCATGCCAATGTTATGGTCGAATCCGACCAACATACAATACGATCAACTGAAACTGTCAGCGACGTTTGTATATGTAGCATGAGTTCCGATAATAAGACAGCACCGTTTAATTCTAAAATCGGCACACTCAACGTCTTAATCGGGGCTACTTTTGTTTTGGCCATCACAAGCGAGGCGAAGACTTCGTTTGTTTTGGTCCGCACGCGGAGGTAAACAGCCGCGCTGTACGCGACTACCGAAGCGTCGCAAAATCCATGTAGCTCGATGGTATCGGTCTCATTGCCGTAATTCAACCATCGAGGGATTTTCAATGAGGTCAGTTTTGACCAGTCCCCACAGAACTCATTCCAAGTGCTGTGGGTGTTCGCTGAGACTTGTTCGTCCCATCCAAGTTTCTCCAACCATAATGACTGAAGTAATACCTTGGCGCGAATCACCACTGGCGATAACCAGCCAAGTGGATCGAATAATTTTGCTATTTCGGAAAATAGCATTCGTTTTGTCGGAGGTATTGACAGTGGTTTATACCGCTGCAAATTAAAGTGAAATTGGTCAGTAGCGGGAAGCCACCGCAGACCAAGCACTTTAAGCTCCGATTCATTAAACAATTTTAAGTCGACGGCGAGGGAGTGGTCACCTGCGGGGATATCCGACAATAATTCCGAGTTATTGCCGGCCCATTTCCGCAGGTTAAAGCCGCCTGCAGCAAGCATCTTGCAAACTTGCATGCGGATTCCCCTTAAATGTGTTATAGTATCAGCGCCCATAAACACATCGTCAACATAGACGCTGGATCGCATGATCTCAGCGCTGAGTGGATAGCGTTCCGCTTCACGCGTCGCTAATTCCAAGAGTGTACGCATCGACAGATACGGAGCACTCGCTGTACCATACGTAACTGTATTCAGTTCGTATGCAAGCAGCTGTTCGGAGTGGGGATCGCGCCAGACGATGTTCTGGTATATGCGATCCTCTGGATTTACGAGAATCTGCCTGAACATTTTCTCGATGTCAGCAACCAGTACGTAACGATGCATTCTCCAATTTACAAGGAGAGATGTAATATCTTTTTGCAACCGCGGTCCAACGTACTGGATGCTGTTTAATGACTGTCCGCCTGTAGTCTTGCTGGAAGCATTAAAGACCACTCGGACCTTGGTCGTCGCGCTGTCTTCGCGGACGACGGCTCGATGCGGTATAAACACGCGGTGTTTATCAACACGCTCGAGCTTAGCCATATGATTTAACGCTTCGTATTCTGCGAGAAACGCAGAATACTCGGCGAATAAATTCTCGGTTCCTTTCAATTTGGTCCACACACGACCCAAGGCAGAAATGGCGCTTTTTAAGGAAGGCCCTAATGCTTCTGCAGGTCGTGGGTGTTTAAAAGGACTTCGCACTACGAATCTTCCTTCGGGAGTTCGTTCTACAGTGCTTGCGAAGTGTGCTTCGCAAGCCTGTTCGTCCGCAGTTAATGCATTTTGTTGTGGGACCTCTTCGGTTTCCCAGAACCTGCGGAGTGTTGCATCAATAGACTCGAGGGTGGTGCAATGCAAAGTTTGCACTGGCTCCCTCGGTCGCGCAGTCTCGCCGGTTGGACCAAACAAGACCCAACCGAAGACTGTTTTTGTTGCCACAGGGAGATTATCTCCCATGATACGCATCTCTGCGAGAAGCGTACGTGGCATGAGGTCGGCTCCGATAAGCACTTCGATTCGTGCGTTATCGGAGGGATTCGGATCTGCTAACGCTAGATCGGCGTAACCTTGCATGATACATGCAAGACGTGTGGGCGGACGATAGCTGGTGATACGCGGAACGACGTACGCACTAGCTTCGTACAGCGGCGACAAGTCGCTCGCTGCACTAAATCCTACATTTGTTTTATGTTTGACCTCTTGGGTCTTGGTTGCACCGAAGCCACCGATGGAAGCGGGGGCTTTTTCCTTGCGTAGTCGTAGATTGTCGACTACGTCGGTGACAACAAAGGATCTTTGCGATCCTGGATCAATGAGTGCTCGCGCAATACGCGTAGCACCATATGGACCGTGCAAGCGAACGAGCGCGGTTGCGAGCGTGATTTCTTGCTCGATCGTTTCGCTGCTCGTGCTGCACAGCGCTTGCGAGGCCGAAGGAGGATTATCCTTCTTCGGCTGCTCCTGTTTTGTTGCTGGCGCTTGTCCAGCCTGCGGACGCGCGCTTTTATCTTGCGTCGCGTTCGCGGTTTTGGTTGCAGGTCTTCCGCGATACGCGGGCCTTGCAACGGGATTGGCGAGATGCAACAGGGTATGATGCTTCCCATTGCACTTCTCACATCCCTTAGATTGTGTGCACTCCGTGAGGGTATGCCCTGCACGGAGGCAACGGAAACATACGGGATTACCTCGTAATGATTCCATCCGCTTTTCCGCGGTTAACCGACGGAAAGCGGGGCAATCTGCAAGTCTGTGCTGTACTTGACAGTACGCACAGACGCTTCTTATTTCATTTTGATTTTCGTGAGCTGTCGTATGACAGTTCTCACGTTGTTGTGGTTTGTGCGTGGTTTGACACGCTTTCGTGGGCGCCAAGCTCAACGCAGCGTGCATCTTTCTTTTCAAGAACGCAAGTACGTTTTTGAAATCGGGGAATTCGGTGGAATCTTCCACTGAATTCTCCCAGTCGCTCGCGAGATCGCCGGTGAACGCATCGGTCACCAGATACGCGATCATCCACTCCCACAATTTTTGTGGGGCGGCGCGCTGATTGAGAGCTGCGAGGCAGTTCTCAACTTCGCTGAGCAGTCCCATCAGACTCTCAGCGTCATCCTTGCGCACTTTTTTCAACGCGCAAAGTCGTTGAAAGTGCGCTTTTATGGTAATCCGAGGATTATCATAGCGCCCTTCGAGAAGGTTCCATGCAATCTCGAAATTTCCATCCTCTATGCTTAGCGTAGAGATGGCAAGGAGCGCGTCGCCTTGTAAACAAGCATTCAAATACTGAAGTCGTTGCGCGTTCGACAACGCTTCATTTCTTGTCACGGCGGCTTTGAATAGCTGAGCGAAGTGAGTCCACTGTCTCACATCGCCAGCGAATTTCGGGAGCGTGAGCTCCGGCAATTTAACGCGAGAATGTTGAGTTTTAACGTCCTGCGGTGGCTCCGAAGAGGCTTTGGAGGTGGACGCTTCAGCTCTGTCGGCTGTCAAACGGTCCAGCTCCTCCGCGAGATACTCACGGCCATCCGTTACTTCATCCCTTATTTTTTCAAACAAGGGATTCGCGAAGTAGGGAATGGTGCTCTTCTTGCCTTTTGGGCACATAACCAGAAGGCGCACATGCCGCGATTTGAAGGTGTTCCAGGCCTCTACCAGCCTGGCTTCCTTCTCGCGGAGGAGGGCGAGGGTAAATTTCGCCCTCCCTTTCTTTTTGAGATTCGGGATTAGGCGGAGGATTTCCTGGCTATCCAGGGCTTGTTCCTCCAGCATCGCCCGAAATTGCTGTTCCTCTTCGCTATCCTCAAAGGAGGTAGAGAGGCTAGGGGGATCGTCTTTCCCTCCTGGCATTGTGTGCTGTTATGTCTCGTGACTCTCTTAGTTGACTCTCTTCGCTAACGAAGGAGTTACTTAAATTCAAATCCGCAGCGGATCCGGCTCGAAGGACCTTGTTTTATAGTTGCTAGATTGCGGCGGTCGCGCACGCAATGCAACTCGGTTCGAGGGTTCGCTAGGGAAGCGGAAATGAAGGAGAGTAATTTCTTGGGGAGGCACAATTTTAATTTCACACAATATAATTTTTATTTTAAAGATATACAAGCTTAATTATTTGTATCTTAATTGGCTCGGCGAGGAAACCTTGGCGAGCTGACGCGTCCTGTTTTCCAGCAACCTGGAAACAAAAGATCACAATATTATTAGTCAATCGTTCGATCGTTCAAGCGAGGCAATAGCGAACACGAGGCACTCGCAATTGCTCTCTAAGATTCGATATGTGGACTGTAATAATTCGATTTGATTAAATCGTGAAATAGGTAAAACCAATATTTCAATTTCTTTTCCTTATCCGAGACAGAATTTCTTCAACACACAGGAGGTCGTAAAGCTCCTATGTGTGTGCGATTTCTTGATGGGAAATTAATTTTCTCCGAATCGCGAAATTCTCTTTACTACTGAATTTGGAAATTCGGCAGTGAATCGGGGAGCCTGCGTTCAGCGACGCGCGGGACGGTAATCCGTTCCGCTCGTGACCGCGAGACAATAGCGGAGCTGATTATCGCTCGATCACGATAACCAGCAGTGCGATTGATCTCTTTTGTTCAAGAATTTATTCTTTGAATGCGATCACGAAGGTAGTCCGTGAAGGAATTGAATGCATGCAAATCTCGCGAAGCGAGTATTAACCAGGCTGGAGGAATACAAACACGAGGATTACTCTCGGATTGTTCCGTGTGCTCCGCTCTGTGGTTGGCATGTAAGTGACGACTCGTCTTCGATGCTTTCCAAAGGAAAACAAAGACGAGTCGTACTTAGGTGGCGTTGGATAAGAATTCTATTGACACTTACCTATCGCTCACCTGGTGGTTCTCTCGCGTACAATAAAGGAAATTAACTGGTGAAAACGTTCGAACACGCAACTCAGTCGGGCGAGTCGACTTTTCACATTTCACTTTATTTCACTGGAATGACCGAACACGCAACTCAATCGGGCGAGTCGGTTTTAAACATTTCCTTTCATATACTAACGCGTATTAACGGATATTAAACAGTTGTAGTAGTACGAAGTTTTTTCCGACGACAATGACACCAAACGCGGTATAGTTGGTCGGAACGCGTCCAACGAATTCGCGATGTTCTAGTACCGTCTCGTTGTTCTTATGCGACTATGTTTCTCTATGACAGCGGCGTCACAGAAGCTATTACGCGATTCGGTCATCGGGTCAATATACAAGTTCAAACATTTCTCGAAATTGTAACAATTACCGGATATTGGTAATGAGATATGAGTAAATTACAAAGACTATTTCAAATTACTACATTATTACTTGTTCAATGTGTATGTGCATGTATTATTTTTTCTTACAACCCGGTCATTTTTGAGGACGATCAGCCCTGCTGGTTATATACAGTATGTATGTCTCAATATGTAATGGTTACATATTTCGTAAAAGAGTAAAGATCCGTAGGAATTGTTGAAGTACAACTTGTTTCGTTTGTATACAATGACACATGGAACCATAAACCTGGGATTGAGCATCCCTAGCGAAAAACTGTCTATAGTTTATCCTGGCCACATGTATGAAAATTTGAAACTTTTTATAACTAGATATTTTCTGGGGTGCATCACAGAATGATTGTCACTTTTTTCGTACCTGAAAATGTTGCCGCTTCATCGAGAAACTGCAAGAAAATCAATACTAATACGACTTAATAATAATTTTGACATGGTTTCTATTTCTTTTCACATAGCTCCGGCCTCCCACACATTCTCGAAAAAGACCCGTGACGCTAGCATTATCCCGTCGGAAGATATGATGTTTCAAAACTTGAAATTTCAACTCCCTGTAATTCGGAAAGGGTGTATATAATATCGTGACACGTAGAACGGCGTGAGACATTTCATCATGAGACTACTCTTTTTAAATGGAATGTTATTTTTTGTTATTCAAGATGCAATAGTACATATCATACCAAATGAAGCATCATGTGTTTCCTTCCATTTACAAATAATAGACTCATGTTGAAATTTCTCACAACGTTCTACGTGTCACAATATTATATACAAACGAAACAAACTCGTACTTCAACAATTCCTACGGATCTTTACTCTTTTACGAAATATGTAACCATTACATATTGAACCATACATACTGTATCACAAAGAGATGGACAGGTAAAGAGAATCGTGTCAACTTCGTCAAAAATATCTACTCTAAACATGCAAGCGAATCACACTATCGGCGAAGCAGGTGCCCCTTCAGCCCAGCGGAACGTGAAACCCGAACGCTTGCCGACGGACGGAGTGATACATGCGTGTGACTAATAGCAATGGGACTGGAAAAGTTTTTTATTTCTTATTTATTCTGAATGAAAATGACATTATCGCGTAGTTCTGATTTCTCCAATGAAAGTGTACCAAAATCGACCCAATTTGTCAAAGCATAGAACAGGACATGTAACAGCTAATTCTGGAGATGGTGTTATGAAATGCTTAGTGTCTTGGGCCGAAGCGTGGTGCTTTTCTTTTCCATTGCCATAGACTGTTGTTTAATATCCGTTAATGCGCGCTAGTGTTGTGAAGCGAAGTGTTGAAAAAACCGACTCGCCCGACTGAGTTGCGTGTTCGGTCACTTCAGTCAATTCCAGCAAATTCGTCCGCGAGAGAACCACAAGGTGAGCGATAGGTAAGTTCTAATAGAATTATTACTGAACGCCACCTAGTACGACTCGCCTTCGCTTTCCTTTGGAAAGCATCGAAGACGAGTCGTCACTTGCATGCCAAACACCGAGCTGAGCAGAGCGAAACACACGAGCGCTATTCCTCGCTGCTGTATTCCGCCAGCTCGCAAATACTCGCTTCGCGAGATTTTGCATGTACCTAGTTTGACGGAATACCTTCGTGGTTGCCTTTGCCTGATCACATTCGGCAAAAGAAAGAGACATTGGCAGACTCCCGATTAGCGTGAATAGCGCGGTAATTGGATTATCTGTTGTCTCGCGGCCACGAGCGTGACGGCTTACCGTCTCGCGCGTCGACGAACGCAGGCTCCGCTGAGTCACTCCTGAGCCTTACACACTCAGCAGTAACCGAATTTCCGAGTCTGGAGAAAATCATTTCTCAAAAGAAAGATTCAAGCCGCAGAGAATTTACAACCCTCTGCGTGCTAAAAGGAAATTCGACTCAGGACTAAAATAAGAAATTCAAGTTTAAAATCATTTGCTTAAACTAGCTTGAATCATTCTATAAATTGATTCAGTCCACAATCTCAAATTGAAGGAATTGGAAGACAGCGATTGCGAGTGCTTCGTGCTCGCTATCGTTCCGCCTGAACGCATAATATTGACATTTACCTATTGTGCTCTTTGTTTCAGGATCGACGCTTCGCCGACGCCAGCTGGCTTCACCTGCCGCGACGAAGACAACCTATCCATACTTGTATTTATTACAATAAAATTACAGGATAATTGAAATTGCCGTGTGTAAAATAAAAATTTATTCTCCTACATCTCCGCTTCCTCACACGAACCCTCGACAGCAAAAGTTGCACTCCGCGCGCGAACGCCGGAGTCTGGCAACTATAAAACAACTGTCCTTTTCTGCTGCGTAAGGTATCTTTTCCAGAGCCTGACAGGAGTGCAAGTTCACGGGCGTGAACACTTGAGCACATCGACCCTTGCGAGATGGCTCAGAACTAGAAAAGGACAGTGCATGGCAATGGAGAAGAAAAGGACCACGCTTCAGCCCAAGACGCTAAGCATTTCATAAGACTATCTCCACAATTAGCTGTTACATGTCCTGTTCTATGCTTTGACAAATTGGGTCGATTTTGGTACACTTTCATTGGAGAAATCAGAACTATGCGATAATGTCATTTTCATTCAGAATAAATGAGAAATAACAAACTTTTCCAGTCCCATTGCTATTAGTGACACACATATTGACCCTCGTATCGTGCCGGCTACCTGATGCGTTATGTCACATATATGATGCTATATGTATATCCCCTGTCGTTTACTCGATTCGCCTTGCTACAGACACAGAAGCTGACAGTCCATACATCGTATTCGCGACGTCCATGTTGTAGTTGACAAATTTCAATCCCGCATTTTCTACAACTTTCGACGATTCATTATTCATTTCCTTTTGTAAATGAAAAATTGAAAAGTAGGTGAAAATCTGACGAATATCTGATGCGTAATACGAGACTGATTATCGCGCTGTATGAGTAGTAATCGCAATTTTTCCGTCGCGTCACTGTATTTGTAATCTACAATGCAGTACCGATTATTACATCCGATACACTGTAGGGAAATGTTGTCGTAACGATACATACAAGAATGTAATAAAAGAAAAGCAGAGGTATGTTGCTGCAGCTCATACTTTTTATTTATATACAAATGAAGTCGTTTGAAACGAACCCAGCCGAAGAAAACCATAATTTCCAGACAGATGCAAACTATGAAATTACCCGTCCTTTTACGATACGCCTATACTAATGAAAATAGAAAGTCGGTAGATTGCCTCGTGATTACCTGTAAACCGTAACAACACTGCACGGAAATAATTCTTGGACCAGCTACGGTACAGGTACGTGTCAAAAGAAGGCATAAAATTTACCGTTTCGCAGAGGATAAACGCGACCTGCTAATCTTGACCTGAACTGAGGGATGAGGGTCTGAGCAACTATAGTCTATAGTTATTAGAAGCATATAAACAAAAGTAATGCTAACAAAATAATTGTAATTTCATTATAAGAAACCGGTACAAAAATCGGAAGAACGCCTGGAAGAGCTAATGTTTTCAAATGAACTGTTCTAAAAAATCTTGTTCACTTACATATGCTTGCACCGCTCTTTCCTCGACGACCGCCTTGCAGATAACCTTAGATGGCCACCGCCCTTGTTTTCTGCTGATTGTCTCGTACGTATCGCGTTCTTACCCATAGTATGTAATATCCTTCGGCACTTGTCACGTCACTTCACTTATTGCACAATACACACACGCGACCACGCAAATACCAAAGTCTCATCCAGTAGGTACTTGCAAAACGAGAGGAACTGCACGGTAGCAGAATAATTCACAAAGTTTGAACAAATCTTGCAAGGAAACCGTGCTGTATGTCGGAAGCTTGAATCAATGCTTCACATCTCCCCACCGTAAAACGCCGAAGACCAAACTAATCTGATTTTGTAGGCGAAACGCAATTCTGCGTTTCGCGTAGAGGGAGGGGTATGTGACGCGTCTGTTTCCTTCGGACAAGGACTATCGTACGTTGTTTCAACTGCAGGGCACTTGACATCTACACGGTTCTTGGTACTAGACAACTAAGGAGAAAGATAAAGGTGGATGAACATGAATCGCAGGCTTCTCGAGACCCGCCAAGAACTCGTACATCGTTGAAATGTGTACAATGTATCCGGTCTTCAGTACGAGCCGCGCAGAAGAAACGATATGAGAGAATTCATGAAATAAAACTTCTTTTTCATGAAGGGGTATATTACATATGTGTTCTGTACAATACTGTTCGCGTTACTGAAACGTAAAAAATCATATTCCAATTTTGCATGAACAAGTGGGAGAATTCATACTAATTCCAACGAGCTGAAATATAAGGGACGAGGGATAATGCATGTATGTCTTTTATTTATGTTGAAAGTGCAAAAGAAAATAGCAATTCAGGTATGTCGTACCGTATTGAAAAAGTACAGAATGGCCTAAGTGGCCCTTCACTGAACACCGCTGCTGTATATGAAAGCATTTTATGTTTCTTACGGGGCGGTCGACCGATTTACAATCAAGCGAAGGGTATTCCGCCAATATCGAGTAATAAAATTCGAGACAATCGCGGGATTAGTCAGGTACCCTTCGATATTTCGGCTTCGGTGAATATTAAAAATTGGGCCTCCTCAACGATTTTGCTGAAATTGTAATACGTTGTAATACGTAAATAAGTATTGAAATTGGAACGAAATAACGAAGTATTACACACTAATACATGCAAGTACTGAAATTTAAAAAAATGTGCAAATTCATATGGCGTAGAAAGTAATAGTGTACTTTGGATTTCATCGATGTATTGTAGAGTTCGTCAACCGTATCTTTCTGTCTCTATTTCTGTCTCTCTCTCTTACGCCTATTCATGCTTATTCACTCACAGCGGGGTGCGGTAGCAGGTCCTTAAGATAATCCGGGTCCCACTAGCCTACCTAAACACAGACCCATCGACTTCGAGCCTTCGACTGCTGCTTAGAACACATGCAGTCATAAAACTGGTTGGGCTTCACTGCGAAAAAATCTTCAATTAATTTTCACGGCTACATTCGGGAAAAATCTAAACTTTTGATGATTGGATATTCTTTTTTGTGCATCCAAGAATGCCACTGGTTTTTCTCAGACCTGCAAATGGGGGCGGTTTATGGAGAAACTGCATATTTGAACATCAAAAATGAAGAATAATGTGCCTTAACAATAATTTACGTTCCCTTTCTATTTTTATCTAGATTGCTGCGGTCCTGCCGCAGGTTCTGGAAAAAACCCCATGACTCTCGCATTATCCAGTCAGAAGATACGATTTTTTAAACTTTCAAATTTCAGACGCTCATATCTCCGAAAGGGTTGAGATTTCGCCATTCTGCTACTGGACTTTTAGGCTTCTATTGGTGCTCAGAATACGTGGTTTAAACCGTGGTACGACTCAAAGAATCACCCTGTATACTGCGTGAGGGCACGTGCGAACGCCAAACATTTTCGTTTCGATAGCCGTCGACTGACAGACCTGCCGTATCTGAAAAGTACTACAGAAACGAAACAAGAGTACTTCTGACAGTGACAAATTTACAAAGAAAATCCTCGCTGTGAGGGCCTGGTTCCAAGTCGAAGCCCATTGGAAACGATTTATAACTGTGTAGTTTTGTTATGCGTGTTACATTTTGTACGAATATAGATATCCCTGGAATTTTTTGGTATTGATTTTCAATTAGGTCGTCACCGATTTGGCTGGAATTTTTCAGTTCTACGCGCGGATTTCAGATCTGTAAGAAACAATTGTAACGGTCTTCCTCTTCTTTCGAACTGTACAAAATATTCAAATTCAAGCAAAACAGTGAAGTCAACATTATTTTACACCGAATTATGATAGTCAATTTCTTACATACTAATATTTCGAAAAGGAAAAGAGAGCGACAATTGTGACTTCCACATCTGCAATCTACATATCTAAATGTATAGCTTACTACAATTTCAGCGAAATCACTTAGGATGACCGAATTCTAAATAATTCCCATTTTTATATATGACTATAAACGTACAATAATGCTGCAGAACCTACATGCAATATATCCAGGGGTTTTGGATCACAGTGTCACAGTGTACCGTTTGTTCGACAAATTTTTCTGTGTGTGTGTGAATAATGTCATGTGGCGAAAGCATCGGTGGAAACAAATCGCAGTGTATGAAGAAGAGGACTTGATATCAGTGTGTGCAAGTGTAAAAAAGACCGATTCAGAAGATAATGTACATTATACTTATTGCTGAAGTGAAGTGAAGTTGTTTTTTTGATGTGAATCATGGAGCGGCGCTCTGAAACATTCATCGCCCGGCAAATGCAGTTGCAATTAGCATGTACTTCGGAAGTAAGAGTGAGAGAGAAGCATTCATCGCATCGAGGAAAAGCAGAGGCACAGGGCTGTCGGGAGAAGCAATAAGGGTACCCACCACTACATTTTTCCCACACCGACATAGTTTACCGGTAGTCGAAGGGGAGGGGTGGGGATGGGAAATTTGGAAAACCGTCGGCCGTGCAGCTCTGCAGGAACCTCGTCATTCTGTAAGCAGACAGCAGAGCAGCAAGTTCAAAAGAACGACAAAAGGACGACAGTGCTCCTTACTTGGTAAGTACATATTGCTTCAAGTAATTCAATAGTCTTTTATCCATGTGACGTAACAACAACAAATGTCATTTAACAAGCGAAGGGTAGTAAGGTCAATTTCGCAATCCAATAATATAGTGCTGGTAATTTTGTATATAATGTTGACGATTCGACTCTTAGAGCGCTCTCCAGAAACTTGCTTTATTCATTTTATGTGGATCGCTAGATGTGAAAATCCGAAGATCCCTTACTTGCTTTATTCATTTTATGTAGATCGCTAGATGTGGAAATGAATAAAGCAAGTTTCTGAAGTGCACTGTAAGAGTCGAAGCGTCAACATTATATACAAAATTACCAGCAGTATATTATTGGATTGCGAAATTGACCTTACTACCCTTCGATATACGGCACCAATCCAAGTAAACCTCTACGTAATTTAACAAGACTAATACGAAATCGTCGAAATCGGCAACAGGCCAGTCGTCCTCATCGGCAGCGGGCCAGCCATCGACGTCGCGACGTGGGTCGCCGGCGTCGCGACCTCGGTCACCGGAATCGCGACCCCGGTCGCCGGCGTCGCGACCTCGATCGTCGACGGCGCGATCTCGGTCGTCGCCTTCCAAAAGAGGATATACAACGAAGCGGCTCCCGTCCCAAAGAACTACGGACGAGCGGTCTGGCAATGAAGAATTCACGGAGTCGGATATGGAGGAAACGCAATGGCAGACGAGACGACAGACGGGACAAGTAAATCAAGTGAGTACAATTGCAGATTAATTAGAAATATAAGCCGTTTATTTGGAAATTGGCGTAAGTCCGTTTAAAAAAAAATCGAGTTAGGTGGTTTCAGTTGAACATGGTTTTAAATATTTTTAGCAAAAATTTAGCATTTTTAATTGGACTTGCGACGATTTCAAAATAAACGACTCATGATCATATTTTTAATCTGTCATGTCATTCATGGTGAGGATTATACTAATTGTCTTTTTTGTCTATTACAGGTGAACTTGACCAGACGCCAATGGCGTCGGATCTATTTCGCCCTGGCACAGGGGCGAAACCAACCCCGAGGTGGCAGGCGGGGACGCTGGTCGCGAGGCAGAGGTGGGGCACGCGGCGGCGCGTACTATACGACTGGGACGATAGTGCAAAATTATTATACGTATTAGATCTACGACATAGTCTTTTATAGCTGTGGTATTTAGTATATCTTTTTTTATAGTTTATTGTTTTAGTATATAAGTTTTAGTATATAATATTTAGTATGTAGTTACTTTTGTACTTTTAGTTTTAATAAACATTGTTTAATATCCGTTGATACGCGCTAGTAGATGAAAAGAAATGTTTTAAACCGACTCGCCCGACTGAGTTGCGTGTTCGGTCATTTCAGTGAAATAAAGTGAAGAGTGAAAAGTCGACTCGCCCGACTGAGTTGCGTGTTCGAACGTTTTCACCGGTTAATTTCCTTTATTGTACGCGAGAGAACCACCAGGTGAGCGATAGGTAAGTGTCAATAGAATTCTTATCAAACGCCACCTAAGTACGACTCGTCTTCGCTTTCCTCTACAAGGCAGCGAAGACGAGCCGTCACTTACATGCCAACCACAGAGCTGAGCACACGGAACAATCCGAGAGCAATCCTCGTGTTTGTATTCCTCCAGCCTGGTTAATACTCGCTTCGCGAGATTTGCATGAGTCTATTTCCTTCGCGGACTACCTTCGTGATCGCATTCAAAGAATAAATTCTTGAATAAAAGAGATCAATCGCACTGCTGGTTATCGTGATTGAGCGATAATCAGCTTCGCTATTGTCTCGCGGTCACGAGCGGAACGGATTACCGTGCCGCGCGTCGCTGAACGCAGGCTCCCCGATTCACTGCCGAATTTCCAAGTTCTGCAGTAAAGAGAATTTCGCGATTCGGAGGAAATTAATTTCCCATCAAGAAATCGCACACACACAGGAGCTTTACGACCTCCTGTGTGTGGAAGAAATTCTGTCTCGGAGAAAGGAAAGAAATTGAAGTATTGGTTTTGCCAATTTCACGATTTAATCAAATCAAATCATTACAGTCCACATATCGAGTTATTAGAGAGTAATTGCGAGTGCTTCGTGCTCGCTATTGCCTCGCTTGAACTATCGAACTGTTTACTAACAATTATTGTGATCTTTTGTTTCCAGGTTGCTGGATAACGGGACACGCAGCTGCTCGCCGAAGATTTCCTCGCCGAGCAAATCAAGACTTACAACCCACACAGCTTGTATATCTTTAAAATAAAATTTATATTGTGTGAACTTAAAATTGTGTCTCTCCAAAAAATTACTCTCCTTCCTTTCCGCTTCCCCAGCGAACCCTCGAACCGAGTTGCATTGCGTGCGCGACCGCCGCAATCTAGCAACTATAAAACAAACATCAACTGCATTGTATATCAATTTTTCTTCCATTTAGTCGCCTACCACATTTCCTCCATCATTCCTTTTCTCCTTTTCTATTAATTTATATTTATATAAAACCAATATTGTAAGGTGAACTCTTTATAACTAATATAAGACAAGAGAAGCCGGCTTCCACAATTTAATCCTGGATCAGACCAGTTCGTAACAGTTTATTCTCAAGTTTATTCTGTTACGTATTGGTGTAACGAAGGATGAAATTTAGGAATACGTAACAGAATCAACTTGAGAATAAACTGTTACATATTGGTCTAATCAAGGATTAAATTTTGGAAGCCTGCTTCTCTTGTCTTATATTAGTTATGAACAGTCCACCTTACAATATTGTTTTTTTATAAATATAAATTAATAGAAAAGGAGAAAAGAAAATACGTTACCAATACATAACATTTTATTCTAAGTTCACTCTTTTACGTATTGGTCTAATGAAGGATTACATATTGGAATACGTAACAGAATAAACTGTTACGTATTGGTCTAATCAAGGATTAAATTTTGGAAGCCTGCTTCTCTTGTGTTTTATTAATTATATTGATGAGGCTAAGCAATGCGTTGGCTCTCATATTGTGAGTAGGTCCACATTTTAATATTTATTAACATAAATGGTTGCTCCGACATATTGTTTATATAGATATTCGGGTGTATGGATACAGGCTTAAGTTCATGTAGGAATACGCGAAATGGACTATGAGAGTAACGCCTCTCACATGTGAAGATCCCTCGTCGGTACATCTCTACACCTGCAAATATCGACCACAGTTACCGACCCGATACCGACCAACCAAATTCAAAATGATGGTCGGCCGCATTTCCCCCTTAAGGGAAAGTTGTATGGTTCGAAGGGGCTCGTAGAACGCCGGTATGGGGATGTTTTTCCGGAGGGGCGGTGTTTAGTTATTAATGTTAAATTAATTTTCTTAAATGGATGTACTGTGACGAAGCGTTCCGGAGTTCGCTCCGTCACCGCCAACCTCCGCGTTCCAAGATGTACCTCGCACGTCGGGCCGGGGAGGGAACTCGCGTCCCGAAGGGCCAAGCACACACCACAGCGAAATGTACGCGACTAACCCTCTCGTTTTACTCCTCACGAGCCATAGGAAAGTCCGGCGAGGTCGGCCGGACTGATCACCCGGTCGACATCCCGGCAGACAGCAGCCGACTATCAGCTGAGAGAACGGGGGGAAGCAGAGTAGCTACTGGAGGGAGCAGGACGAGGACACCCAGGGATCCGGACAGCAGGATCGATGCCGATTGGGACATGGCCCACCACCTGTCGGCCGCCGGGGGACTATTAGCACAACGCTCCCAATTCTAGGCGGCGTAATTAGCAGCACGAGCCCGCGTCGCCGACCGCGTGTTAACCTGCGACACTTGGCTTCCGGCGTGCGAGGTGACGGGAACCATGGATCGTTTCGGCAGTATTATGATACGTTTGCGTTTTTGAGTGGAGTGCATGAAGAGCCAAGGGCCGACAGAGAGCAGGTTAACAGGCGGGCGGTGACGGTAAGTGGCACCTCTTTCCTCTTTGCGCGTCTTCGGTGTGTGTGCGGTCGTCTGTGGGGTATCGGGACGTTTCGGGATAGGGGCTAGATTGGGTTGCGTCGTGGTGGAAACGTGGTAGAGTCCTGGGGGGTAACGTACCGGGGAAACAAAGTCGCAGTTGTAGAGCGACGACTTCGAGGGGGGGCCCCGGCCCTCGGAGGCCTCATCGGGTACAGGCCAGAGCTGGGAAATGACCACGACGGGACCTTAGGCTGGACAAGCGAGCAACCTCCCCGGTTTCGAGTCAAGTCATTGTTAGGAGCGTGCGGCCGCGATGGAAGCGCGTCGTGGTGAGCTGGCCGTGCGAGAGGCCGGCGACGGTTACGATATTCGAACGCGGTGGCGAGCGATTGTGTGGCCGCGTGGGTAAAAGACCGATAGTAGTAGCGAAGGCGGCAGGACGATTTGGCCGTGTCTGATGTATTTCTCTGGCGATAGTAATAATAATACTTTCTTTGAAAATTCAGAATTAACCGATATTTGTTTGTTGGCTCGGCCGATCCCGCCGTGATCGGACGGTCGAGCTTTCTGGTTCCCTTGTTCGGGCTTTGCACGAATCCTTGACCCACAACGAGCTAGTCGGAAAGGGCTGCGTACGAGATAATACTCCGCGCGATTCGAGACATCCTCCGGTCTCCTCTATTATAAATTTTGGTCCTTTCGGGGGCCTGGCGCCCACTTCAGGAGCCGGCGAATCGCGTGTAGGTGCGGACTTAGAAACCCCGTTGTCAAAGAACGGACTTTGCGAGCGAATTCGGCATCGCGGACGAACACGGTCGGCCGCGAGAAAGAATCGTCGTCGCAGTACCTACTTTTTTTCGATATTCTAAACGCTGAGGCCAAACTGAATTCGACAACCGATTATGAATGGTGATTGGGGGTGGTTAACCCACCAGGGGTGGTAAATTTTCTCTCTTGAATATCTCTTAAACTAATAAATTTAGCGAAAAAGTTTTTCAACAAAAGTTTGTTACATCCGCTTCGTTATCGCCACCAAATTTTCTCTTGTAACTCTGTTTCATCGTTCGAATAAGGTTATTGAACTCCGAAATGTATTAAGATTCCACTCTGCCCAGGAAATCCTTTCCATAGAGACACCCATTGCCCCTTTTTCTGTTTCCCAATAGTCAAAGCCACGTCCCGAACGACCGATGCAGCTGCATATTTAATTGACGCCTGCCGCATCGCGCCCTACGCATAAATTAGATAAGCCTATGTCTAGCCTGGGAATCAAACATTTTTCCCCACTTTCGAGGCCGATTTTTGAGTATATAAACCCACTCGAAATCTACCTCGGTGTCAGTCTGAGTCAGTCTGAGTCAGACTCAGGTCAGGCTCAGTTGTCCACCTACTTTCCCGCCAGACTTCACCGACGGCGAAGCTCTGGTCACAATAGTAGTAGATCGTGCAACAGTCACTTTCGAAGCATTACCTAGACGTGAGAATACGGGGATGTTCTCGAGGAAGATTGTACTCAGTTACTTTCGACCAAATTTAGAATAACGTTCAGTACAGTAAAGTAATACTGTTCAATTCAGCGCAACGCGAACAGACGAGGCCTACACCAGGTAAATTGTAACAAGCATACACACACTAAACATCTTTTGTAAGATTTACTCCTTATACTTGATATTAGAATACAGCTATCTTATTTTCTTTTCCTTCAAGCACTCTTGCGAATTCAATTACCACCTGTCCATGCGTAACACCTAAATTGTAGTAGTGCACAGAACCCACAATATAGAATAGGATCCTTAGCCGCTCGAGTATTCCTATCCGGAGTAATATTAGTCTTAGTGAGACTTGGGCGCCAAATGTGTGTCCAGGAGTATCTCTGAGCATTTACTTTAGCCAATCCTACACCTTCTTTCCCTTCTAGAGACTTTCGAACCGACCGTACAGTTGGATTGGAATTATAGGCCACGAGATTCCAAAGTCATATGTGCTGTGGGAAGTATTCGGAGTATAATTCAAGGTCGAACCTGTACACCTGGTAGGACTAGTCTCTGGACTAATATCTTCCTGATATACCTCCAAGAAAGGTTTAGGAGCGAACTCGTCACCTCGCGATCAAGCGGGGTAAAAACGGGCTCGCACGGCTGGCCCGTAACAAGTTACATGATATTGATGGGGCTATCCTTCCACTTTACCACTTTTTTTGCAATTTTTTATATGATTTTTTTATAAACAAATTCGATTTCTAACAATGACTTACATTTTTTTACTGAATCATGATGCAGGACCGAATGACTAATCCATTCGTGTGCATTATTATTTAGTTTGAGACCCCCCTCCCCCCCCCCAAAAATACCAAACACTACCCCCTAAAATAGCAAAATAACGGTGCGGTACAGAGAAAAATGTTATAAGGAGAACCAGTCCCATTTAGCGGGTGCTATCGAATGGTATCAAAAAATTGACGAAAAATTAATCTGTTTAAACAATTTAGAGACGAAATAAATTGTTTTTAACAAATTAACAATTTGTAATCCACAGTACGATAATCTGTCCTTCTCAGGACAATTACATTTTTTAAAGCTGGTCCTCTCAGTCGCTCACATTGCAGAGTCCATTATTCAAGGATTATTCGACTTTTTGGAACTCTGCTCAACTGAATAACACTGTGTTTTGGTTTTTTGAATTCGTCTTACCTTCCCTATCAGACTGTGAATTACAAATTATTCATTCGTTAAAAACAATTTATTACTTCCCTAAATTGTTTAAACAAATTAATTTTTCGTCAATTTTGATGCCATTCGAAAGCGTGTGCTAAATGGCACTGGTTTTCCTTATAACATTTTTCTCTGTACCGCACCGTTATTTTGTTATTTAAGTAGGTAGTTTTTGGCATTATTGGGGGAGGGGTCTCAAACTAAATAATAATGTATACGAATGGATTTGTCATTCGACCATGTATCATGATGCAGCAAAAAAATGTAATTCATTGTAAAAAATCGAATTTGTTTATAAAAAATTCATATAAAAAATTGGTAAGGTGGAAGGATAGCCCCATCAATGTCATGCAAGTTTTGTTGGAAAACTTCTTCGCTAAACTTATTAGTTTCACAGATATTCAAGAGAAAAATTTACAACCCCCGGAGGGAAAACCACCCCTAATCACCTTTCATAATAGGTCGTTGAATTCAGTTTGGCCTCAGCGTTTAGAATATTGAAAAGAAGTAGGTACATCCATTGAAGAAAATTAACTTAACATTAATAACTAAACACCGCCCCTCCGGAAAACCATCCCCATACCGCCGTTCTATGAGCCCCTTCGAACCATGCAACTTTCCATGAAGTAGACTTAGCCTATTTTCAGAATTGACGGAGATATTCGCGAAGGACATCTCTGGTGGGTCACCCTGTATACATAGAAATGATCAGGAGAGTTAGCACTACAACATATGTGAAAATCGTCAAAATCCGTTGTGAGCCGTTTTTCTGAATAATTGCCGAAACATTAATTTTCATCGTGTTTCTCGGATTGTGAAAATGGCACCCAGGACATCTATTAATTTAAAAAACACCAATCCAAAAAATGAAACTATTCAGAAGAATTCGTTTGCTAAAGGGTATACGCCCAATTGGACTACTGAGGTATTTAAAATTAAGGCAGTGAACAATACAAATCCTGTAACGTATTTACTTGAAGATTTGGAGGGCAGAGATATTCATGGAGGATTTCATGAGCTAGAGCTACAAGAGGTGAAAAATCCTGATGTTTACTAGTGGAAAGGGTAGTACGTAGTAAGGGTAGTAAACTTTATGTCAAGTGGCTAAGACTAGATAAGACGCATAATTCATGGATAAGTAAAAAAGACGTTATTGTATAAGATTTTGAATAAACAAAAAATACAAATATATGCTGGACATTGTCGCATTCTCTTTAGTAGACTGCAGAGCATCTAGGATATTAATTTTAAGGTGATTGGGGCTTGCCTTCACTGTTTTATTTAAATATTAAAAGTTTATTTATATTTCATAACTATTTATATACGTTGGGTCAACACGAAGTTTTTGTTTTATTAAAATTTGAACATTTCCGAATAAAATGCGGGTTCGTACAGCCTGGTATCTTCATTACGTTTTGAGTTATGATTTTTTTTTAAAAGTTGATCCAGAACTGTTTGAGATTTGTACTTAATTAGGAGCGATGCAATGAGTTGAGCTTAGCGAAAAACACCGAGGGCACAATCGCGGAGAAAAGAAAGCACTGAGATGAGAGCAGTACGGAGTTGAAGCGATTATTGTACAAAGGGCACACGTGGGTCGTAAATCCACGTGACGAGTTGAGAATACAATGAGTTGTACAGTACCTTGGTGAGTGGTGGGTCGTAAAGCCACACACTCGCGTTGCAGTAGGAGTTGCACTTCACTAATTAGCTAATACAGAGTTGCACACGCGTCGTACTTTCACTATATGATCGTCAAAAAGAGAACAGGACCGCTAATCGCATTAGCTAGATCAATAATGGCCGCTGAGCGGCACGATGCTCGACGAGAAGACTAGCGAAGAGATGCGCATGCGCAGTGACGCCTTGCAGCATCGATCAGCATCGATCGCTGATCGGCGCTGCCACGCTCGGTGGTCTTACAAACTAATTAACAGAAATGAGTTGACAATCTAGTAGGGCTATAAATCTATGAAGTCTAAGAAAAACCGGACACCAAGCGTGAATCGACTGTGATGACTTGGCGTGGAATCGCTCTGATGTAAAATGAGAAAAATAGTAATAGTAATGAATCAATTGAAAATGTACATATTATCCTGTATTGTTGATCCCATAAAAAACTTTACATTGAAAATGTAACGTAAAAAAATGTGCGCCAAGTATAAGCAGAGTTGTATCAAGAGACACGGTAGCGTCACACGCCAAGTACATCAAGAGACAAGGTTTTTTCTCAGGCCAAGTAGAAAATGGCAGACCTTGTATTTATTCCGGAGGCAGAAGTTACTCTTGTCTTTGCAATGTTAAAACTCCATAAACAAATTAATTTTTCAGATTTTTATAAACAATTTCCGTGTCACGGACGGTCGAGCTTTCGAGTGAATTTAAGTGATTACACTATTTGTGTTTAAGAAGGTTTATTCGGTATCGGTACTAGTTCCGGTCAGTCTAATTGGTCTGTACTATTCGAGAGTTCGTCTTCAAGTCTCTGAGTCGTCGTCGTAGGTCTAGCGTCGTAAGGTGTTGCGTCGGAGTAGGGAGAGCAGTGTCAGCATTTTGGGTCCAGTGGCGTAGCGTCCGTTACATCTGAAAGTTCATCCCCAGGTGACAAATTTGCATAATTGTTATAAACAATTTGTTTATCCATCGTGGAGATAATGGACCTTAAATGTAGTTGAAATTTAAAGAAACGTCGTCTCCGTCTCCGTCTCTGTTTTGTTTGTCACGCTGGCCACGTGTTCGCGAGACTCTCTAGTCCACTGCCCCTGGTCCATTTTTCACCTTTTCCACCCCCTTCAGTCATCTCCCACCTCCGCTTCCTGCTTTTTACTCCACAACCTCCTTCTCATTTACCTCCTCCGCTTCCTCAACCTCCACAGTTGCCTCTATCATCTCCCTCTCCTCCTACTTACGCACCCCTATCGCCTCCTCCGCCCCCTCCCCTTACGTCTTCTTCTCTTCCTCCGCGGCCTCCTCTTCCTCCTGACGATTCTCCTCCTCCACCTTAACCATTTCTTCTCCTCCTTTTGCCTGGCCTCCACCTCTACCACCACCTTCACCTCCTCCTTTTGCCGGGCCTCCACCTCCACCTCCACCTCCACTACCTCTACCCTCACATTGACCTGTACCTCCGTGTTTTGTATTTTACTTATTTATTGAAATACATTGATGATAATAATTTGTTAATTTACATATGTTTAAAGTTAATGTACTACATATTATTAAGAGATATGATTCTATTGCGGGCCAAGTCCAAAAGGACAGAACTAATGTTAAACTATTAATCTGTTGCACAAAATTAATAATAAATTGCAACCTATTACCTACTATCACTAGAGTCCTGATCTTTATGCAAATATGAATTTTATTATTGATAGAAAATTGTAAGGAGTTGTTTTTAAAACACGTTATCCACCTTTCTGAAGTTTATATACTGCAAGAAACATTTCAAATTTTGTTTTCAATAGTCATTTGTTATTTGCTGATACTTGTAACTTCGAATTCTGGCCATGCTGCATAAAAATCCAGAGTCTAACTATCACATATGTATAGTACTGGTTCCTAAATATTTATGCTCTTTTTCTCTCTCTGTAATTGTAATCGTAATTCTACTTCTAAGTCTACATTCATTTCTTATCCGTTTAGGTGTACAATAATAGGTAAACGATAGTTAGTAACCCAGTACTATATGTGAAAGTATGTAATATGTTCTGCAACGTTGCATTCTGGAATGCACGGTACTACAAGTAACTCGGCTGGGTCCCCCGCTGTTGGTTATTGACGGTAAGAAATAAAACTCGGGTATAATTCGGTTAAAACAGAACTCAATTGTATTAACGAATCGCGCACTGTAAAAGGGCTCTTGCCAGGTCAAGTCGTCAAAACGAAGTAAAGCTCAAAGCGTCCCCTAGCATCCACATGCCAGTCAAGAAGAAAGGACTGCGCGTGTGACCAGCTGCGTATTATAAACATCGGTTATCTCTACCAATTCAAGAGGTTGAGTCTTGTGCAGCCCTCGCGTAGCGAGGACTTCTCGGTATTTAGATCGTAAACTAGTGGAGGCGATGAACAATGTATTATACCGAGTAATCCAACACGCCCCCTCTAAAATCAACCCTCTTGATTTACATATACTGTTGGTCGCTATGAACCGTTTGCAAGAACCCTTCTACTTACGTGCATCTGCGAGTAGTACAAGTGATCCAACATTTGTTGCTCAGGGTTGGGGAAACCCAGTAAAATCCAATCTGATCATTCAAACTAAAGTCTAGAGAACTATTATAACATAGAAAAATATGCTTTTAAACTCAAAGTTCTTAACCGTTTTCTCCTTTTTTCTTCTTTTTGAAACAAATATATATATAGAAAAACACAAAAACACACATATGAGCGATTTCACGCCAAATGATGACAGTCGATTCACACTTGGCCGCCGATTTTTTTTAAACTTCACAGATTTGTAGCCCTTGTCGAATCCTGTAAAATGCTTTTTTCCGTTCCTCGATATCGTTATTAGTTTTTAAGTTATTTAACTGCAAAGTTTGGGATCAACTTTTTTTCAAAAATGCATACCTCGAAAACTAATAAAGATACCAGGCTGTGCGAACCGGCATTTTCTGCGTGAATGTTCAAATTTTAATAAAAAAAATACTTCGTGTTTTTACAACCTCAATAAATAGTTACAAAATATAAATAAATGTTGTTATTAAGGTTGTACCAACACGAAGTATTTTTTTTATTAAAATTTGAACACTTCCGCGTAAAACGCCGGGTCGCACATCCTGGTATCTTTATTAGTTTTCGCGTTATGAATTTTTGAAAAAAAGTTGATCCTAAACTTTGCAGTTAAATAACTTAAAAACTAATAACGATATCGAGGAACGGAAAAAAGCATTTTACAGGATTCGGCAAGAGCTACAAATCTGTGAAGTTTAAAAAAAATCGGGGACCAAGTGTGAATGAACTGTGATCATTTGGCGTGGAATCGCTCATAGCACGATTTTCTGAATTGGTAAGATTAAACTTCTTAGATATTCTAAATGCCATTTTCGCAATCCTCGAAATCGAGATAGCTTAAAGTTCCGTTGACGTGTCGATTCCTTGGTACGGGATCCTCTTCAGAATTTTATTCAATATCCGAAATCTACAAAATATTTTAGTACTTACGCTTAAAATAATACAATAATCATTGTTAAATTTTGTAAATTCTCACGCTACTACCGTTTAACTTTAAGTACTAAAATATTTTGTAGATTTCGGATATTGAATAAAATTCTGAAGAGGATTCCGCACCGAGGAATCCAAACGTCAACGGAACTGTAATTTATTTGGGTTTCGGGGATTGCGAAAGTGGCATTTAAGATATCTAAGAAGTTTAATTATTAATGTTATTTAATGTTTGGTTTCTTGTAAATTATATTGATTACATGTTTATATTGCAAATTTGCTTTATTGAAAATTGTATTTTTTACATGTTTATATTGTAATTCCTACTTGAAAGGCTTTATTACTCTTGTAATTATAGTTCCGGTAGCTACATCAGAAGTGTAAGGTAAAGTTTTACCAGTAGAATTTACAATTTAAATATATAATAAGTATAATTTACAAGAAACCAAACATTAAACGATATAATGTATACATGTTACATATAGTATATGAGCGATTCCACGCAAAGTGGACACAGTCCATACACACCTAGTCTCAGATTTTTTTTAAACTTTGTATATTTGTAGCCCTTGTCGAACCCTGTAAAATGCCGTTTTCCGTTCCTCAATATCATTAATAGTTTTTAAGTTATTTAAGTGTAAAGTTTTGGATCAATTTTTCTTTAAAAATTTATAACTCGAGAACTAATAAAGATACCAGGATGTGCGAACCGCCGTTGTCTTCGGAAATCTTCAAATTTTAATAAAAAAAATACTCCATGTGTGTAAAATTGTATTAACTAGTTATAAAATATAAATATTTGGTAAAAATTTAAATAAGACAGTGAAAGACATTCTTGATTACTTTGAAATTAATTTGGCATATGCTCTGAAGTGTTCTGAAGAATCCCTGTAAATTAGAAGTTGGAGAAATGCGGAGATCCGGAGTAATAAAATATTATTGTTGTAAAGACCCAGCCGAGTGCGCGCTGCGCACGCGCTCTATAGTCGCGGCCCGTCTAGCGTGATCAGTGGTATGGTCGCCGCTGGGCGCCGTACGGGCCGCGACTATAGAGCGCGTGCGCAGCGCGCACTCGGCTGGGTCTTTACAACAATAATATGTTATTACTCCGGATCTCCGCATTTCTCCAACTTCTAATTTACAGGGGTTCTTCAGAACACTTCAGAGCATATGCCAAATTAATTTCAAAGTAATCAAGAATGTCTTTCACTGTCTTATTTAAATTTTTAACAAATATTTATATTTTATAACTAGTTAATACAATTTTACACACATGGAGTATTTTTTTTATTAAAATTTGAAGATTTCCGAAGACAACGGCGGTTCGCACATCCTGGTGTCTTTTTTAGTTTTCGAGTTATAAATTTTTAAAGAAAAATTGATCCAAAACTTTACACTTAAATAACTTAAAAACTATTAATGATATTGAGGAACGGAAAACGGCATTTTACAGGGTTCGACAAGGACTACAAATATACAAAGTTTAAAAAAAATCTGAGACTAGGTGTGTATGGACTGTGTCCACTTTGCGTGGAATCGCTCATATCGTACAGAAGTTTGTATATAAAGTAATGATTAACATGCATCAGAGTTGCAAATTACACAAAATTAATGTATATCGTATAAAATAGTATGGTTCGATATTTTTTTTCTTGAAATTATATTTATTACATATTGATATTGTAAATCCTACTGGTAAAACTTTACCTCACACTTCTGATGTACTTACCGTAACTATAATTACAAGAATTAGTGTTTGAGTTTGTTGGATTGGAGATATTCATAACGGAGGTAAGTTTTGGCCATGTACACAATCCTTAGGAGTATGAGATTAAAACACACTTTACGTTTCGACTCCCAGGTTTGGAGTCCTCTTCGGTTATATTACAACATTCTGTCAATAAAAATAAAAACATGGAAAACCTTATCCATTTCCTACATTTGGCGTTAAGTATGGGACTAGAACAAAGTACGCAGCGAAGGTGGCAAGTATTAATGCTAATTAATGCTAACTTACTTTAATCGAAGGGTGACGGAAAGGTTTCAATCGAGCCTGGAACACTTGTATACAATAAATGACATAACGAGGCATAAAATTCTATATCTTAAAGAACAATACTTGTAAACCGTGGCGTTCCAATCCTGTATGTTGACAAAGTCCTATGTAAAGAACAAAGTATGTACCGGTGAGAGTTAGCAATATGCTGTGTATGCGAAAACTTACATGCATAGGAGGAACGCAGTAGAACAAAATAAATTGTCTAGCAAAGCGCAATCACTTCGCTTATCCAACACTTGTGAATATTATTTGATGCAATACGCAACCTTCTTCTCAGTGCTTCGCAGACCATTTTACACAAACAGTATCACTTGATCCGAGTTCAGGATTACCTTGTTCCTTTGATGTTTGAGAAAATGGTCTGCGAAGCACTGAGAAGATGGTTGCGTACTACCTTAATTAGCATTTGCAAGTGTTGGATAGGCGAAGCGGTTGTGTTTCTGCTAGACAATTTATATTGTTCTTCTGCGTTCCTCTTATGCATGCAAGTTCATTTAATTATTCCATCTTTGAACTGGTTTTCACACACACAGCATTTTGCTAACTGTCACCGATACATACCCTGTTCTTTAAATAGGACTTTGTCAACGTACAGAATTGGAACGCCACTGTTTACAAGTTTTGTTCTTTGAGATATAGAATTTTATGCTTCGTTATGTCATTTATTTGTATGCAAGCGTTCCAGGCTCATTTGACCCCACAAGTTCATGTTTAAAACCTTTCCGTCACCCTTCGATTAAAGTAAGTTTGCATTAATGCTTACCACTTTCCCTACGCACTTTGTTCTAGTCCCATACTTAATGCCAAATGTAGGAAATGGATAAGGTTTTTTGTGTTTGTTTTTTATTTTTATTGACAGAATGTTATAATATAACTGAAGGGAACTCTAAACCTGGGAGTCAAAACGTAAAGTGTGTTTTAATCTCATACTCCTAAGGATGTGTACATGGCCAAAACTTACCTGCGTTATAATCACAAGAACCATAACGTTACAAGCCATTATGTAATAATTAAGCTGAGGATAAGCTAAGGAAAGACGAGGAGCGAAGAACTGGGATAATCGAGAAGAGGGGGCCGGGACAGTCTATCGACGGTACGGGGACCGCGAGGGGGTGCGCGATCAGCTCGACTTGCGAGCATTCGAGAGTGCTCCTGCCATTATGGACCTCTGTGGGCGCACATGAGTACCACGGCAAGTCTTCGTTGCGGACTTTTTTCCTGTAGAGGCGCGCGTGAAGCTACTTGCGAAGAATCGGGTCTGAAAAAAGGATCTTTTTTGGCCGAAAAATTACAACATAAAATCCATATCTCAGCAACGGCTGAACGGATTGTATTACTGTTTATTATCAATCGACGCAGCAAAAATCATAAAGGCCAATGGCATGGTCATTCTTTCGATACATCGCCCCAGTTTAAAGATTGTTACGGGTTACCATGAGAATAGGCCGCGCGAACTAGTTCGCTCGCGTAAGTGATATATACTAGTAGCGTCGACGCCAGGAGCTGCGCTCGGCTATATACAGGGTGCCCAGCAAGAATGTCGAATGAAAATATCTCCGTCAATTGTGAAGATACGCGAAATCCGCAAAGGGCAAAGTTGCATGGTTCGAAGGGGCTCGTTGAATGGCGGTATGGGGGTGTTTTTACAATAGGGTGGTTTTTAGTTATTAATGTTAACTTAATATTTTTCAACGGATCGACCTACTTTTTTTTCGATATTCTGAATGCTGGGATCGAGGCGAATTCAACGACCTATGACAAAAGGCCTTTGGGGGTAGTTCACCCCCCGGGGGTTGTAAATTTTCTCCTTTAAATATCTCTTAAACAATTAGATTTAGAGAAACAATTGTTTAACGAAAGTTACATGGTATTAATGGGACTATCAGTTGATGTCATTAAATTTTTGAAATTCCAATTGTTTAAAGATTTTTTTATAAACAATAATGTTTTTTGACAATGAACACCTATTTTTTTTCTCGGATCATGGTGGAGGATCGGAAGACGAATTCATGGGTATGCATCATAAGGTGATTTTAGACCCCTTCCTAAAAAGTGTGGAAAATTATTATCTTGAATAACAAAAAAACAGGTGAATTTATAACAAAATTTTTAGAATCAGAATTGATCGACACCATCTGCACTTTCGAATGGCATTGACGAAATTTGTCTAAATACAATTTGTTTCAACATTTTCGACTCACTTTAGATTTTTCCTGTAGTAACTAGCCTATGCTGGCGGTTCCGCGAAAATACACGGCGGAAAGTGGTAAGGAGCCAATTACTCGGTAATCATGATACCTTGGAATATTTTATCAACGCCATTCGATATATACTTGGCGCGAGACGCTACCGCGTCTCTTGATTGGCTACCCCAATCTCCAGATCTTAACCCGATCAAACTTCTCTGGGGAGATCTAGATAGACGTGTGCGACAGGTTTGTCCAACGTCAGCAGAACATCTTTGGGACATCCTCCAGAAAGAATGGGAAGCAATACCATCATCGGTAGTGGAAAAACTAGTTAAAAGAATGCCTAAAGTAGTCAAGAAATTACTTGCAGCAAAAGGTGGTTTCTTTGATGAGAAAAAACTCTAAGTTTTTGTTATACTAGTGAGCGTTTCTATTATTAGTATTTAAGTATTTCATTTAGTATTTTAGTTTTGGTTATAAATAAATGAATTCTAACATTTTTGCTACAATCTGTCACAGTTTTCATGATATTTCATCATTTTATACCCTTGTCCGGAAACTTTTGGACGGCAGTGTAAATATCGAACCGAACACCTTCAATAGCTAGCCACGCCCCCTTGACACTAAATGAAATCTCAATCCTCGCTATAAACGTAACTCATTAGTCTCAAACGAAAAACGATTAACTCTCGCAGACACACTAACTGAAAGAAAACCAAATCTCGCTCTAATTAATGAAACTAAACTAACCAAAGACCACAGACTAACGTTCAAAAACTACAATATCATACGCACGGACAGACTTAACTCTAAAAAAGGTGGAGAAACCGCTATCCTGATCCGACGTCCAATTAAATTCGAAAGAATAACTCCCAATTACTCATCAACCCCCCCCCCCCCCCCCCCCAGTCCTGGAATCAACCATAATCAAAATCAAACTTCCTCACAACCGTAACCTATACATCATATTCGCATATGCTCCTGATAGCTGTAAAAAAGAATTCGCTGACAACCTCGACACACTCTTTAACCAACTCAAAATTAACAACACCAACAACCTATACATTCTAGTCGGCGACCTTAACGCCAAACACACCAGCTGGCACAATACCTTCTCCAACCAAAGAGGCACCTTTTTATACAACTGGATAAAGCAAAACGAAATACCACTCAGAACCTCATTACTCAGCACAGACCTCCCATCCTACCAGAAATACAATTCATACCTGGACATATGCATCGCAGACAATAGACTTACCTTCATAGATCTCGCCCTAAACGGACGCATCATAACCACGGACTACGACAGCGACCACGAGAGCACTAATCATAAAATTTAAAATACTGGGACAGGACACCATCCGACTAGAAACCCACGACCCACCCCACAAATACAACTACTCAGGCACAAACTGGCCCTCTTTCCAAAAATTCCTTACAAACCACACACTCCTCATCCCTTCTAACAAAAACTTGTCGCGGGAAGAAATTGACAACCACCTAACAGCTCTTGACGAGTCAATTAAACAGGCCATACACTTTTCCACCCCAACTATCAACAACAACATCAACGCAACAGATAGATACTTAACAGATGAAATCAAAAAGCTAAAGATCAGAAAAAAAGACTTGCGTCTCAACTAAACCACCTAACCTCTTTATCAAACGCCAATCAAGAAAACAACTCACTAATCGGTACCCTCAAATTCAGCCTCAAAATCACAAAAAAACTCATTCAATACGAATTTAGGGTAATTATACAGAAAGACGGCTCACAATGGATTTTGATGATTTTCAGATATGTTGTAGTACTCACTCTCCTGATCATAAATATATATATATGTGGGTGGGGGAAACGTACACAAAAAAAGATACAAGCGATTAAAGAACAAAAATTTTATTGTATTGGGAAATTCGCTTGGGAATTCCGCGCTTTACGGTCACAGATCAGGTCAGGCCAGGTCGGGTGGGGGCGGAGCGGGGGGCGTGAGCCCCCCGCATCTCTCACAAATTTCTACAGAATTCCCCCCCCCCCCCCCCGCTGAGATACATGCGGGGGGCTCACGCCCCCCGCTCCGCCCCCACCCGACCTGGCCTGACCTGATCTGTGACCGTAAAGCGCGGAAGTATTTAATTACTTATACAATTTTTGATTGCTTGTATCTTTTTTCCTATTCGTTTCCCCCACCCACATATATATATATTTATGATCAGGAGAGTGAGTACTACAACATATCTGAAAATTATCAAAATCCGTTGTGAGCCGTCTTTCTGTATAATTACCGAATTTAGCAAATCGGTCTCAAATTACTGGCAAAACAAAACCTCACAAATCCTCCCCAACTCTAACAAATTCTGCCCTCAGATAAATAATATATTCCGTTTCCCCGCTGACACAAACATAGACACATTAAAAATAGACCCGACAGACTCACAACTACTCCAAAGGGCAGAAATAGATCCATCAAACCTAGCCAAAGATCCAAACGGTAAACTACTGATATCAAATCAAACTGACAAACTAAACATCCTTGGCGCCCACTTCGGAAGAATCCATAATACAAACATAACACGACCTCACTCCAGACTAAATGAAATAGTCAAAGAAAAAATGAGTATCCTCCAGGAAACCGCCCAAAACACCGCCGAACTCAATATATCCATATGTTCCTTTAGTGACACTAACCTATCTATATGCCCCCACCACCCAGAGATGCTCCCAAATCTTTTCACAAATCCCTTTGAAATTCAATCTATCCTAAAGAAATTAAACAATACAAAATCCGCAAGCCACGACAAATCCCAAACATCGTCCTCAAACACCTTCCTCCCAACACAATAACCAACTACACCATTATTTTTAACAACATAATCAACCTCTCTTACTACCCGGAAACATGGAAAATAGCTAAAGTAATAGTAATAAAAAAAAAGGGAAAGGCCCCTCTCTAATCAGCAGTTACAGACCCATCAGCCTACTCCCGAACATTAGCAAAGTCTTCGAAATCATCATTAATAACCACCTCTGGCATCACTGCAATTCTCATAACATAATCCCGGACCAACAATTCGGCTTCCGCTTCAAACACTCTACCATCCACGCAATTAACAAATTCGTCTCCGACATCTGTTGGGCCAGAAATGGCGGCGACTGTCTAGGAGCAATCTTCATAGACATGGAAAAAGCTTTCGACACGATATGGCTAGACGGATTATTTTTCAAACTAGGAAAAAAAGACTTCCCTCAACATCCAATCCTCCTCCTATGGAACATGGTAAGAAACAAATCCTTCCACACAGCAGATGGTCAATCTATCTCAGAAAAATCATTCACAGTCAACAACGGACTCCAACAAGGCACGGTTAATTCACCGCTGCTTTTCAGCATTTTCATTAGCGACCTCCTTAAACTTTTCGGACTCAACCAAGCCTCTAACCCCTCAGCAATAGCCTTCGCCGACGACCTTTTCTTTTATGACACCAATAACAAAGCCACAGTCCTTAGGGCAAACCTCCAAAACCTATTCGTCAAAACAAAAAACTACTTAACAACCTGGGGACTAAAAATTAACATTGACAAGTGCGAAACAATTCTTTTCAGACCTAGCATTACAAGACAAGCACACGCAAATTATGACCTCAGAACTTACGGACGCCACTTCGCAATCCAAGCCAACGACACGAACGCAACAAAAATTCCCAACCAAAAGACAGTTGTAAGCACAATTTCCCAGGAACGTTAGAGATTTGAACTACACGCATACAAAGATGTCCGACACGTGCTTCGCGGTGAAGCTTCGAAACCACGCCACTTCCAGGACTCCAATAAACTCCGAATGTACAATTAACAAGGGTCTTTTATTTCAACCACCTTACACACTCCAATCCCAAATACAACAACCACCCGACAAACTCTCGAACTCCCGACCACTCCGTAACCGTCTCTCGTAGGCTAGGCTCCACTCTCTCTCCGGGTGATTCCGCAGCATGCACGCTCTGCAGCCGCCGACAAGGGAATGCCGGTTCTCGTCGCGCCAACGGCTTCGCTGCCTCGTGGCGTGCGGCCAGCGCCGCCACCCGTTCTCTTTTGGGTACTACTCGGCTGCGCGCCTGCGCGGGCTTACAGCTCGGCCATCCTGTAGAGACCTTCGTCCCCGAAGCCGCCAATTCTTGATGCACATGCAATGGACTGAACAATGAATATCATATTTACATACGTTTCTTAAAACTACAGGTTGATTGTTTCGCCGCTATCCGGGGTCATCCACACCGTCGTTCATCGTCCATCTTTTCAGTTTATCACAAGACAGTATCGTGTTGAAAGGGCGATTGCTCAGCGACAGTCCTGGCACGTCCTGAACAACGTACCTATTATTGGGTAACACCTTGGCCACTACGTAAGGGCCGCGATATTTGGCTCGCAACTTGTTGCTGACCCCCGGCAACGGCCTCAGATCTCTGACGACAACGTACTCGCCTTGCTCGTATTGCGTGGGTGTGCGCATCCGCTGGTCCCGGTACACGCGGTTGTATTCTTTAATCTTCTCTGTAGCTTCCGTCGCAATTCGCGCGCGTTCTTCGGCGCTTACCTCCGTTACAGGGCCTGTTCTCGCCTCCGCGGTTTCTTGCACGAATTGAGCTAAGTCCCTATCGGTATGGCCTAGCTGGTCCCTACCGAAAACTACTTTCGCCGGCGACATGTCGAGAGATGAATGGAAAGTATTGTTTATCGCATACTGCACCCTCGGCAGGGCTCTTTTCCATCCTGCCGGTTCGTCTGCGGCTTTCGTAAGCGCTCCCTTTAACACTCTATTCACTCGCTCGACTGTGCCGTTCGCCCACGGCGACGCTACTGCAATTTGCCGGTGCACCATCGTATGCTCTTCACAAAACGCTCGAAATTCGTGTGAGGTAAACGCCGCGCCTCTGTCCGACACTATCAGCCTCGGCCACCCGAACATTGCCCCGATATTCTCTAGCGCCGCTACAACCTCCGCAGACCCCGTGCTCCGCTTGGCCACCAACCAAGTAAATCGCGAGAACGCGTCAATGATCACGAGCACGTACTTATAGTTATCCGCCGACTGCGGCAATGGACCGAAATGGTCTATATGCACAGTTTCCATAAATCTCGTGGGAGCTGGCCCCTCCCCGGTTTCCGCCTCTTTCGCATTCGAACTCTCATTCGCCATCAGGCACGTTAAACAGTTCGCGATGTAGGTCGCTACGCGCTTTCGCATACGGGGAAACCAGTAGTGCTCGGCTATCCCCTTCAGCGTCTTCTCCTGTCCGAAATGCGCCATGTCGTCGTGGTGGGCTCTCAACACGTTCGCCACCATTCCCTCAGGGACTACGAACTTCAGGCCCTCGTCGTGTTTGCGGTAGATTAGGCCATCCACCAGCTCGAATTTGGGGTGATCCCCCGCTTCCAGCTCGGCTGGAACGGTTCGCAGGAAGGGATCGGTCATCTGGCGCGCCTCGAGGTCTCGTTCCAGCGGCATTTGGTCCACCATAGCCACGCACCGACTCAGCGCATCGGCGTGAGCCATCTTCTCGCCGGGTTTGTGCACGACTTTAAAATCGTAGATTTGCAAAGCTAACGTCCATCTAGCGATACGCGGGTTCAACGTAGCTTTGTTAATGGCGTGTACCAACGCGTTACAGTCCGTTACTACCGTGAAAGGGATTCCGTAAACGTATGCATGAAACCGCTCAATTGCCCTCACCACCGCCATCATTTCTAGCTCGAAGCTGTGATACCTCTGTTCTGCTTGGTTGGTCGCCTGGCTGAAAAAGGCTACCGCTGCCCACCGTTTGTCCTTCTGCCGCTGCAGCAGGACCGCACCTATGCCTTGCACGCTCGCATCTGTGTGCAGTTCGGTTTCTGCGATCGCCTCATATAACGCTAACACCGGAGCCCGCGTGAGCTCGTCCTTCAACCCTTCAAACGCCGTCCGGCACTCCCCGGAGAACTGGAAGTCCGCGTCCTTCCGCAACAACTGGGTGAGAGGCCTCGCCTTGATCGAAAAGCCTTTTACAAACCGCCTAAAGTAGCTCACAAGCCCCAAAAACCTCTGGACCTCATGCACGTTCCGCGGTTGCGGGAAATCTCGGATTGCCGCTGTGTGCCGCGGGCTCAGGGTGACTACCCCGTTACCTACTACGTAACCCAGGAACTCCACCTCATTTACACAGAATTGACACTTCTTCAGGTTAACCTCAAACCCGTATTGTGCTAACAGTTTCAGCACCTCGCTCACGACTTGCAAATTCTCCGCCACGGAGGATGCTGGCACCAGTATATCGTCAATGTAAACTATAATCTTATCTTCTCGAATTAGCGGGCTGAGGATCTTTCTGACGCGTTTCTGGAACTCCGCCGGGGCCTCCGAGTATCCGAACGGTAAATAACAATACTCAAACTGCCCATCAGGCGTGGCGAACGAGAAATATTTGGTCGAATCCGGATGCACCCGGATCTGGTGGAAGCCGTCCTTCAGATCTAACAGCGAAAACACAGTAGCCTCTCTCAATCTCGCCAGACAGTCTTCCACCAATGGAAACGGATATTTCTGTTTGCAAACGCGAGCATTCAGCGGACGCAAGTCCACGCACAATCTCAACCGGCCGTCCTTTTTTCGCACCGGGACCACCCTCGCGCAATAGGGAGAGGTGCTGACTTTAATGATACCGCGCGCTAAGAGATCGTCGGTGATCTCGCGAAGTTGGAGGCGCTCCGCGTGAGCGAACCTCCTCGGCGCATAGGCGTAAACTGACGAATCCTTGAGCGGAACTGACACCGTGTAATCATCGGTCATCTTCTCCGCCGGTGACACCGCTATCTCGCGCAGCATCCGCTGCACTTGTTGTTGCACCTCTGCCTTTCCTCCGCAGCGTAGCTCCATCGGGTCGGCCTCCACCGCGCACGCAGCTTCGTCGAAAGGCAGCGCCAGGAACAAGTCCCGCGCCTTGCTCGCCTCTCCTCCCCTGCGTTGCGCTCCCGGTTGATAGAGCAATGACAGTTGATTCCTGTTTAGGAAGTCCCTCCCTAGAACCAGGTCTAATGTTAGTGTTTCGTCGTCTAACACCTCCAGTGTGACCCCCCAGCACCGCGAACCCAGCGTCTCCAGCTCCAGTGTGAGGTCCACCGTGCCCAAGGTGGTTAATTTCCCTCGGCCCAATCCCCTCAGTGTGCGGCATGGAGGCTGGAGGGGGGCTCCTTGCGGTTCAACATAGCGCTCATAGACGTGACGTGACACAAACGACACCGGACTCCCCGTGTCTCCCAGCGCCCACAGCTGACATGCGAAAGTACCCAAGCGCGTTACCTCGAAAGTCTCGCCTCGCAGTAGTTGAGCGTCGGTTGTCACCTCCCCTCCGCCCACCATGCCGCTCGAGGCCGTCTCCGTCTCGCCGATTTCCACCGTCGCCGCCATCCCGGTCGCCGCCGCTCGTCGCTCCCTCACGACCGGGCAGTCAAATTGCCGGTGTCCCACTTTCCTACAGTAAAAGCACACCGGTGCCGCCTGGCACTCCGTAAGACGGTGGCCTGCCTTTGCACAGTTTCTACAGTCTCCCGGCACTCTGCTCACCGCCCGTGCTGCGGGAGCCGCTGGCCGGCGCGTGACGCCCGCAGTGACTCGCGGACCGGCACGCGGCTCCGCGACGACCACACTTTCACCCAAACACCGTAACTGTCCTAAGTACTCCGCTAGCGGGAGATTCGACAATGATATCGCGCACATCTTCATAGACTCCACCGGAATGCCACCCGCTAGCAAGTGTTTTTTCTCTAAGTCCGTCAGCGATATTTTATTCATGAGCGCGAGCTTCTCGTCTGCGTAACGATCGAACGACTCCCTCGACGGGGTCCACCGACGCGCCTCGATCTGCTGCAACACCCGATATGTCAGACGGTTCGACGCGAACACAGCCGCTAATTCCCGGTTCAAGTTCACCCACGACTCTAGCACCGCACCTGTCAAAGAGTCGAACTACACCTTCGCGTTACCGACGAGCCGGCTCGTGGCGGCAAGCAGCGTCACCCCGTCGGTCACCTGATGCACACGGGCCACCTGCTCCACTCTAGCTATCCACGTATTCACAGCGTCATCTACATTACCGGCGAACTCCGGGATTTGAGTGGCGATCTCCTTTACCGACGGTGTTCGAGCCGGCGGCAGAGATGGCGACTCCAGTCCCATCCGCCGCTGCTGCTCCATTTCCGCAAGTGGCACCGTTTCCGCCCGTTGGAGTGACTCACCACGTGTCTGCAAGGTCGCCATGATTTGCTCCTGGAACCGTCGCTGCTCCTCCCTCATGACCTCCCGCATTTCAGCTCGCAGTTGCTCAATTGATGACGGGCTCGTCTCTTGACCCGCGGCTCCCCGGGACTCCTCTGCCCCCGTCTGGGGTAGCTCTCCTCCGTAGAACGCCATTAGCTTATCGATGAGGTCCTGTTTTTTTTTTCTTCGCCAATGGTAGGTGGTGCTTTTGCACCAGCTGGGTCAACTTCTTGACGGTCAGAGCCTCCAGACTGTATCGGGTCACTCCCGGATCCATGCACTCACTCCAACACCGGTCACTCGACGCGGTATTCTATCCCATTTCTGAAGTTGTAAGCACAATTTCCCAGGAACGTTAAAGATTTGAACTACACGCATACAAAGATGTCCGACACGTGCTTCGCGGTGAAGCTCCGAAACCACGCCACTTCCAGGACTCGAATAAACTCCGAATGTACAATTAACAAGGGTCTTTTATTTCAACCACCTTACACACTCCAATCCCAAATACAACAACCACCCGACAAACTCCCGACCACTCCGTAACCGTCTCTCGTAGGCTAGGCTCCGCTCTCTCTCCGGGTGATTCCGCAGCATGCACGCTCTGCAGCCGCCGACAAGGGAATGCCGGTTCTCGTCGCGCCAACGGCTTCGCTGCCTCGTGGCGTGCGGCCAGCGCCGCCACCCGTTCTCTTTTGGGTACTATTCGGCTGCGCGCCTGCGCGGGCTTACACAGTTAAATACCTCGGCATCAAACTAGACTCCAGACTAACGTACATTGAACACATAAATTCAAAAATAGCCAAAGCTCAGGAAGCCTTCCTCGCAAACAAAAAACTCTTTTACTCCAGATACCTAAACAAAAAATCCAAAATAACCTGCTACCTATCCCTAATCCGTCCAATACTAACATACGGCTGTCAAATCTGGTTTAATCTAAGCCCCAGCATAATGGAAAAATTACGAATCTTTGAACGCAAATGCCTCAGGGCATGCCTTGGCAAATACCACCAAATACCACGCCAGAATCCAACTTCAGCAAAAGAGTCAGCAATATCAACCTCTACAAAGAAGCCAACATTCCGAGAATCGACCTCTTCATCCTAAAAATAATCAGATCCCACTAGACACGCACTCCCACAATTACAAACAACAGCCTCATCCATCATGCACCAATCCCAGACCCAGAGTATATCGAGCTAACAAAATCCACCGGATTTATCCCACCGCTCAATTTTCAAGTGGGAAGGCATATTAGAAAAAGATTATGGCAGTAATTTTACGGAGATGTGTTCAAGTTTGACAAATAGACTGTACATTGTTTTGGATGATATGTAGTGTATAGACACGGCGCACGGCGCCTGCTAGTAACGACGTGCGTAAAATTACTGCCATGATCTTTTTTTAATATGCCTTCCCACTTGGAAATTGTAGATGATAATCTGCTGGTACATGCCTGTACTGTCCTCTTTTCAGGTACTTGGTAAAAGAAGTAAAGATACATAGAAAAGAAGATTAAAAAAAATGAAAAATATGATAAATAGAAAATGCAGATAAGGGGATCGAACCCGGTACCGCAATAGTCGTAAGCCGCTGCCTTACTAATCCCACCACGCTGCCTTGTTGAAAACAGGTTTACAATTACTGAACTTCTCGCTAGAGTAAATTTTTAAACATTGTTTAATTAAAAAATTAAGAAATATGTACTTGTTATTTTTCAATTTTGCACCTCTGTGTAAAATTTGAAGTCGATCGGAGCACTTCCATTTTTTAACATTAAATATCTTAACAATAAATCCAAAGTGGGTCTTTTTACAAAACATGGTGTCATAGTTTGGCCGATAGAAGCTGCCTACCAAGTTTCAAAAAAATCGGTGACCCACAATTGTGGTGATCCACTTGTTAGTTTACCCTAGCCTTCTAAGTTTACGCAATAAATACCAATGTAAAACGAGCGACCGTTAGAACAACCTCTGTAACATTCGAAATTATCATATACCACTGTAAAGAGCCGCCCGAGTCCTCTTGTTGGGGACCTCTAGTTCTAATTTTAGACTTAAACACCTCCGCCTAGTTTTAAGTTGCGTTTTTATAGACATTAATGTAAACCCGAAACAAACAATTATTGTTAACACAGGCTTTCTCAATAAACGCATTTTTTAGAAAAAAAAGCAGAGCAAATGCGGCGAAGGATTACCACGGGAAAGATTAGGGTTCGATTCTCTATCGGGTTGGATTTTTTTTCTAATTCAATGTTAATTTTAATGTTTTAAATTATACTGTGTAGACGATAAGTATATAATATAAAACCTTACAAGTGGGAGATGCATTTACAATATAAACACGCAGAAAATATAAAATACCAAGTGTGTTTCCCCTGCGAGATTCGGCAAATGAAAGGTGTTACGATTGGCTCAAATGAACCGCGACCGCCGATTACGTAATGCGTAGAGAAATTCTCAATGCGGATCCTCGCGAGACCGAAGAGACTCGAGCGAGAGAAGTGTACGGAGCAAGACGTGTATGACTTAAGAGAACGAGTATGAATAAGATACGTTGATTAGAAGTGGGGCGGAGTTATTCTTAAATCCCCGTGATTCCTTGTGCTACAACCAGCACGCCTCTCCGGAAACACAACAAAAGGTATTTGTGGGAATTTATCATTAACACTAGGTTTACGGACGTTTTTTATATACCTATCTCTACGGCACACGTCAAATTGACGGGTGAATGAAGATACGCACTTTCTTTAAAAAACAGGTTTATTTAAGGTAACACAAAATTGCACAATATTTGGCTTCACGTTTAAATAAAGTATTAAGAAATAAAAAGTCCTTTAAAACATATTATGGAAACAACAACAACAATAATACAGGTAATCCTACTTATTGACTACATTTCTTACACGTATATTGTACTTTGCCGGTGCATTTCCCGCATACCACTTGTTTGCAAAATATGCAACAGTTGCTGCTTTTGTTTTTGTTGCAGTAGCCCACTTGGCAACTTTTTCGGTCCTGTAGTACTATCGACGATGAAGAAGCGTCTGATTTTTGGCAAATGTTCTCCTTGTTTTCTGCGCCTAGTTCCTCGGCTAAACTGAACATGTATTCTTTCCTAGATATTGTGGCTCCGGTGCACTGTTTATACAGTATCCACGCGTTTATTACTGCCAAATCTAATATGTTGAAGAAAATTTGAAGAGGCCATCGGAAATTGCCTGCCTTTACGCTATATTTCCGTGCCATCTGGTCAACGACGTCCACTCCGAATTTCGTTTTATTATAATATGATATAGTTTCTGGAAGACGTTTGTGGTTGTTTTCTATTTGTACACCTGTATGTCTGGTGCTTAGAAGGAGTACTTTTATCTTCGGCTTACTTTTATATACAGTAAGGACCAAACTTTCTGATTTATATAAATCTGAAGAAAACAAAGTCATTTTATCTTTTTTTTCCTTTACGGGTTTTGGCAGTTCTCGTTTGTTTGACCGGATAGTCCCAACCAACGTTGTTTTTCGCGCAAGCAGTTTTTGCGCTAGAGGGATACTTGTAAAAAAATTATCTGTAGTTATATTTCTGCCTCGTCCTAAATATGGTTCGGCTAATGCTAATGTGACAAACTCCCCCAACGATTGTGAGCTTCGGGCTTCATCTTTTCCCAAATAAGGAAAACCGTTCACAATATATTTCGAATCGACGTCAACTGCTAACCAAAACTTGATGCCGAATTTATGAGGCTTATTCGGCATGTATTGCGTAAACCTGCATCGACATTTCGTCGGAAATAACTGTTCATCTATTGAGATGTTTCATGTGGCTTATAACAAGCCTGGCTGTTACTTATAAATTTCCTCCATACTTCAGATATCAGCGTAAATTTATCTGTTTGTAATCTTTCAGATCGTTGGTTTTTTTATCGAAGCGTATGAATCTTAAAATTTCTGTAAATTTATCTCTGCTAATTGTGTTTCTGAAGAAAGGGGGGCCCCATTTTATCGACCATAGATAGGAAGCTTTCAACGATCTCGCTTCATATGCGCCCCGAGCATACAGAACTCCTATAAAACTTCGTAACTCCGCAATTGTGATTGTCCAGTTTGTTTTCAAGACGCGACGTGCCTCGGCTTCAGTGCAATCTTTTATGTGTTGCATTATATGTTTGTCAATTATCAAATCAAAGGCGCTAAGCATGCAACCCATCATAATATTTCTCTTAGCATGAGCAGTGGGCCCTCCGACATCCTTGAAAATCATACGGATGGGCGTCCTGCCTGTAGATCCGCCTGGTTTCAATTTTGTCCATTGTGTCCCGTCAGCTCCAATTTCGATATCACCTGCTACATTTTGGGATGTACTGGGAAAGCTCGTCGTCTCATCTTCAGAGTCAGAGCTAGAAAGGATACGCATTCTGTTCTTGCTGCGCCGGACGGTAAATAAATTCTCCTCTTCGTCATCTGAAGATGATTCGGTCCCTCCACTTTCTACACATTGTCTTGTTTCACAGTCAGGTTCGCCTTCGCCTAATTCATATTCAATTTCTTCCGAGGAATCCCCGGAACAATCCTCATTGATTTCGAGAATTTTATCTAAGATGTTATTATTGTTCCTGGATTTACGCATTGCTATGAAAGGGAGGAGGACGGTCGGTCAACATAAAAAAATACTGTTCCATAATTCCATTACCCTTGTAGTGATAAGGGTAGATTACCTGCGATGTTGCACGGGTGAGAATGATCTTTATTCAGGTTCATGCAAACTAAGCTTCTGAACTCCAAAACGCAATGAGCCCTGTCTCCAAGAGCTCCAGCTTTTATATGTCATCGGACTGGTGGGGCAAGCCACCCCGCAGAACCGAGTTTTCTCGACTGTAACACCTTCGATATTTATAAAAGCTTGCTGGTAGAAACCGAACTCTTTCTCGCCAGCAAGTCGAAACATAAAAACTCCCCTATTCTCGGGAGGCGAGATCGAGAGATAGCCGCTGACCCTTCGAGAGACAGGCATAACTATTCGCATGCGGTTGTTACACGGAACTCCCCAATTCGTAGAAACCGGAGCTCGACGTCGAAATCTGACACCGTCGAGTCTCGGCAACTCGGGTTTGGCGCGTGCCGAGGAGCTGTCGATCGTGGGACACAACCACTTGACATAAAGTATGTAATTGCTTTTCGTAGAAGAAGGGTCATGCTTGAGATGTATCGCTATATCTTATTGTAAATACCTACAACAAGCGGAGACTCTACAAGAACCGAAACGTTTGGTCCTGGATAAATAATGTGGCGAACAAAGCAAAAATATGAGCATTATTTTCGAAATAAACGTACCCGTCAATTTGACGGGTCCCGTAGAAATAGGTTGTGACGTTGCAGATCTGGCAACGTCACAAAATAGTAAATAAAAATAATAAGCAAACGCGAAACTACTCTCGGGGCCTTCCGTGAATAAATTACCAAGGCTAATTCCCGAATTTTGTGAGTCGCGTGGCAGGAGAGACGGCGGAAACACCGGCGGAAGGAGAAGGAGGGGCGCTCAGGGTGCGAGGACGGGGGAGGTATCCCGGGGGGATCCTCCCTAGAACACGTTTCCCGCCGCTGACCAGGGGTCAGCGGGCCCACGGGGCCACGGGAGCGCTCACCCCGGCGTGCGTGAGCCGGCGGTGCGACACCGGTGCCCTGCGGAGCCTCCGTGTTGGGCCACCCCTATTGGTGACCCACGCGGGGCACGGCGATCCCGGGGGGATCGAGGCGCGGACGCCTGAGGGCCGATCTCTCCCCACCCAGCCTGCCGCAGCAAGAGTTTCAGCGAGCGGCGACCACCAGCCGCCAACCTCCCGAAAAAGGACCACCTGCCGACATCTGTGGAGGATCGACAGGACTCAGAGTGACGTCACCACCAGCGTCGCGGGAAAAGCTTCTACTCATGCGCGTGCCGAATGTACGGCGTAATTGCCGAGCACGCGGTCTCAGTCGTACTACACCATTAGGATCAATTAGTGATCTCAGTCGTACTGCAACCTTAGAATCGATTAGCGATCGTTTTGTGAGAGGACGAGATCGAACCAGAACAATGGAAAAGATATTTGAGAGTCTACGAGAGGCCAGCGATTCGGTAAGCGAACTTAACTAGCCCTTTTCGTTTGTGTCGAATGTAATGAAGAATTGTACGCGTTAGAATCACGTTTGGTATCGAAATTATGAAAGATTTTCCGGCTTCACCGGTATTGCGTAGTGCTTTTCCGTATCGAGTCCTCCCGTAATGAATGATGTAATCTAGTGCGTCGCGTGCGTTACCGCGTGTAATCTCGAGAGTTGTAATTCGATCTTCGCGTTTGTAATTCCGCCTTCGGGCGATGACGAAAAATAAAATGTGCCGACTCTCGGATTTATTTTGAATCGTTGTGTGAGAATTATTTTGTGTGTGAAATTGAAATTCCTGTGAAGGTGAAATTCCTGTTTTGCGTCGTCACTCCACCCATGCTCGATAGAATCGAACTCATTCCGCGTAGTCCGGCCCTGGGAGAAATTTCGACGTTCCTATTTCGTTAAGTAAGGAGATTCTCGAATCACTTTTTGGTAGACTGGAGAGTAGAATTATTTAGTAACATCTCGAACGAGCCTCGGCTCGTGGCACTTCGGTGCCTGGCGCCCAACGGTTTAAGGATTTTTGGATTTTGGAAATTGGGAGGAGGGAATCTCGCGCATTTTCTTTGCTCACGAGTAATTTTCGGGTTAGCCGGTGCCGAATATCGAAGCAAGGAAAATTCTCGTGACAAATTTTGGCGCCCAACGTGGGGCCACTTCAGTAAAAGTGGCTTTCGAGCATTTTTCGCGTAATAGTGATTTATTTGGTGGAGTTTCGACACTGGAATATTGTAAGAATGTTATCGCGGTTGATAGAATTTTCCAGATTGAATCTTAACGGTGGTATTACGTTCGAAAGTTATCGCGTGATATTCTTGAGCCTTTGTTCGGATGTAATATTAGCAGTTACTCGGGATTATCGTTCCCGGTGTTTACGTTTTTTTTTGGTCGGCAAGAAGCCGAAGTAGTTGGATCGTATGATCCTTGTTGTTGCCGAGTATTAAGCTCGGTTCACATGAAGCCAGCAGGTGAAACGTGTGGATTAGGGACAATTGATAGATTTTTCGAAAAGGTTACTCCGGGTTATTTCGAGGATTTTGGTTGTTATATTTAGTCTTTTTAGTTACTTTTTGTTAATTTATTTTGTGCCGTGGTGCCCCTATTGGCATCATTTTATTTGGATTTCGCGATTTTCGGTTTCGGTGAAGGGCATCTCTCAGGGAGAGGTGGCCCGGACTATTGGGTGCTCCTTCCGAGGCGGAAGTTTGAGCAAATTATTAGTTTTTGGGATTTTGTGTAGTTAATGGGATTTTCGGACTTTTGAGTCGGAGTTTTGGAATTGCGTTTTAGCAATGGCTACCGGAGTACCGACGCTTCACCTGGCTGTTTCGAGAGTATGCCATAGCGAAGTGGCGAATATTTTGAGAATATCGTGCGAATATTAGTGAACAATTTGTGAATGTTTGTGCATGATTCTTGCGGATTTTTGATATTTGCGATATTTGTGATATTTATGATATTTTCGATATTTATGATATTTATGATATTTTCGATATTTATGGTATTTATGATATTGGTGATATTTATGATATTTATGATGTGTTTTGGATGTCGCAAATTACACTGAAAATTTATGCCTGTTCCGATCCAATTAAGGTGCCTACCGACTTGAATTAGTTTTCTTATTTCGCAGTAGTGTTGCGTAATTGGCCAGTGCTAAGAAAGTGCTAATTAGGTTAAAGTTAGAGTGTTGGAATTTATTTGGGAATTTTGTTAAAACTCGGACATTGTTCGGGGAGTGTTGTAGTTCTATTAATGATTTGAAGCACTTGTCGGAATTTATGGCACCCGTTAATTATTTTCGGGAATTATTTTGAATTGTTGCTGGGATATGAATTTATTGGGAATTTCGAATTTTTGCGATTATCGTGAAATGGCACCAGGTTTGATGAGTCCCTGGACGAGTTGATTTCTCTCTCTCACATATGGAATATTGTTGGATGGAATTATGAAACTAATGTGATTTAATTGTGGATTATTGTTGCGATTCCGATTACTGATATAATGTGATATTATGATGATTTGTGGGTGCTTACGAGATTTATTTTCAGTGTGGCGTATGTAATTGAACCATTTGATTTTCTTTTGCTGATTTTGTGCATTTATCGTGTCTTACTACGCTGTAACATTATCCTCTGTTCGGGAATGTGGACTTTCCGCGATTAAGGGTGATATATCGACGTTTGAACTCTGTTTTGTTGATTGTCGTAGCACGTATCTTCCGTGCTCCGTTACGCTTGCGCTCAATATTTGACTTATTTTCGTTACGTTGGTTTCCGGAATTTCGCGTTGTTGGGTACTGCGGTTATCCAAGGACTTATTTATTGTTTTTCCTTTTGCGTTTTTCGGCGTTCCGCCTGGCTCAGACCGCGAACGGCGTACCGGGCTAGGAGGTATCGAATTAAGCGGTACCATTGTTAGGGTGTACCGCGGGGAGATCGGTAATCATCCGTACCACGTAGTCATTCCGGATTCGCGATTTATTGGAGTTTTGGTCGGACCAACGAGTGTGGAAATTCTCTAAGGCGATTGCGTAAGTTTGAGTTTCGCGAGCTAGTGAAGTTGAGTCGGCATGAATACCAACCCGCCAGAACCGCCTTCCGGTGAGGGCGATGAAAATACCGGTCAGACGCGCTTGCTCCCGAATCACGTATATCAGTCGCCGGACTCACCCATAGGAAATCCATCGCATTCTTTTGTGGAGACGATGCAGATACCGTTGCGAGGGGGTCAGCAACCACCCCTGACCCAAACGAACCGTGTTCGGACGTCGCTACAACTTGATACGTCCTATCGTGATCGACGCGGCGATGTGATAGACCAGTTGCGGCGGTGGAACGTAACATTTAAGGGTGAGGCGGACGACGACTGCGATTTCTTTCTCGATCAGGTTTGGGAAGCTTGCGACTTAAAGGGTTGTGATCCGGCCGAGATTATCCCGCACCTACATCACGCGATGGGCGGGAAAGCAGTAACGTGGCTTTATTCCGGACGTAATTATTGGCGTACGTGGGATCAATTTGTTACCGCGTTTCGGCATAGTTTTACCAACGCGAGTCAGCGATTTGAGTTCGAGAAGCAGATCTTGACGCGAACCCAACGTCGCGGAGAGCGCGTACGCGATTACATCGCTGAAATCCGGAACTGGATGAGTCGATTAAATCCGCCGTGGTCGCCTCAGCAGGAATTGTCGTGTGCTTACGGTAACTTGCACCCGCATTTACGGATGCAGGTTCCCCGTGAGTCAGTACGAGACCTATTTGACTTAGAGCGACGCGCTATCGAAGCCGAGCGGATGCAACAACAACTTCGCGAATGGGAGCCGTATGAAGATCCTGGGGCTTCCGAAACCGCGCCGCGACCTAGATACCGTCCTTTCGGAGCTCAACGGGAAAACGCGCCTAATGTACCGACTCCGTCGAATGTAAAATCTGCCGAACCAAAGCCCGCGAGAGAAGACGCGCGGAGAGCAACGCCAGCTACCGGACGAACTCCATTTACGCCGACGTGCTGGAATTGCAAGCAATCCGGCCACTTTTCAAGAGATTGCAAGGCCCCGAGTCGCCTGCACTGTTACCGTTGCGGGAGACCGGGCGTTACGACACGCGATTGTCCCGATTGCTCTCGTCCTTCGGGAAACGCCACGGGGAGCCGATGATTCGGGTCGAATCGGCTACCGATGCTATTGTTGCGACCCGCCCGCCTGCGAATATCGAAGTGGCGAAAAGCGAACCTCCAAGTCCTACGGAACTCGTCGCGAGAACCTCGAAGCCTACCGTCGAGGATATTTCGGCAAAACCGCGCCCCGCGCCGAAGCGAGGCCCAGCTCTCTTGTACTTATTAATACAAGTAGGGGGGAAACCGGTTCGAGCGTTGTTAGATTCAGGGGCATCGATGGACCTTATTAGCAAGGAAGCCGCCGATCAATTACCGGGCGTAATGGAATTGGGGCCGCCCACGAACCCGTGCCGTTTCGTAGTCGCGACCGGAGAAACTAATTCTACTGTTAGACAGGTCGCTTTTTGGGCTGATATCCGCGGACAATATCGCTGTATCGTCGCCTTTGTCGTAGACCGCCTCTCGAGCCCGATTATTTTGGGAGTCCCGACGTTAGCAGATTTTGGAGTCGTTCTCGACTACCACCGCGCCGAATGGTATTTCGGATATAAGCCGGAAGAACGCTTTCCGTTAGGACCGGACCAAGAAGAGTCAACAGCTTGCGGGATTCGAAAGTTAGAGCCGAATGAGCGTGATCGACTGGAGGAATTTCTAGACACAACCTTACCGACGCTATCGCAAGTCGCGGCCATTACCAATCTAATAGAGCATCGGATAGATACCGGCGATCACGCGCCTATCCGACAGAAAGTTTATGCCGTCTCCCCAATCGTGCAACAAGCGATACACGCCGAAGTAGATAAAATGCTCGCGGAAGACGTGATAGAACCATCACATAGTGAATGGTCTAGCCCTATCGTGATGGTAAAGAAGCCAAACGGAACGTACCGATTTTGCTTGGATTTCCGCAAAGTTAACAGTGTGTCGAAAAGGGATGCGTACCCTCTTCCGCTCATGAGCAGTATCTTAGATAAGCTTAATGCCGCAAAATACTTGAGTACTATCGATCTTAGTCAAGCGTATTTCCAAGTACCGTTGGAAAAGAAGAGCCGTGAAATTACCGCCTTTATAGTTCCGGGTCGCGGATTATTCCATTTCAAGCGCATGCCGTATGGCTTAACTGGAGCACCGGCGACGTTCCAGCGATTACTGGATCGCCTAATAGGACCTGAAATGGAACCCCATGCTTTCGCCTACCTGGATGATATCATCGTGGCTACAGCAACTTTCGAAGAACACCTGACTTGGCTAACTCGCGTATTGGATCGGGTAAAGGACGCAGGACTTCTCGTGAATCCCGAAAAATGCGAATTCTGTCGTGCGGAGGTAAAGTACCTCGGATTTCTCGTCGGGGAGGAAGGGTTGAAGGTCGACCCGGATAAGACCGCGCCGATCGTGTCGTACCCACCGCCAACCAACATTAAGCAGCTACGGCGATTTATAGGAATGGTCTCTTGGTATCGCCGATTCCTAGCCGAGTTCGCGACAATATCTGAACCCCTGACTAGGCTTTTGAGGAAAGACCAACCGTGGACGTGGACTGCCGAACAACAAGCAGCTTTCGAAACACTGCGGGACATGATTGCGAACGCACCAGTTTTGTCCTGCCCGGATTTCAACTTACCCTTTGTCCTGCACACGGATGCCAGTACCGTCGGACTCGGAGCTGTCTTAACGCAGACTACCGAAGAGGGAGAGCGAGTAATAGCTTTCGCCAGCAAAACCTTAAGTGTTGCCGAACGCAAATATACGACTACCGAATTGGAGTGCCTCGCTATCGTCTGGGCCGTCAATAAGTACCGCGCCTACCTGGAAGGGTACCGTTTCACCGTGATCACCGACCATAACAGCCTGAGGTGGTTACACAACTTAAAGGATCCCGTAGGGCGATTAGGAAGATGGGCCTTGCAGTTAGAAGCCTACGACTTTGAGGTGATCTATCGGAAGGGCGCTTTACACCATGTGCCTGACGCATTGTCCCGTATTCCCGAAGCAGTTGTCGCCGCAACCACGGATCTCGGTACCTGGTATGACCAACGAAAGAAACAGGTACTGGCGCAACCCAAGCAATTTCCGAATTGGAAGGTCGAGGGCGAACAGCTGCTATATCGACGTAGCGACGAAATGAAAGAGGCACTGCTGAAGGAAGATCTCGACGCATGGAAGCTGGTAGTACCGGAAACGCAACGAATACCGATTATCGCCCAGGAGCACGAGTCCCCACAGGCGGGACATCTTGGAGTAGAGAAGACTTTCCGACGTGTCGCGAGGCAATATTATTGGCCTGGAATGTTCCGAACCATCCTGCGAGTCATACGGAGATGTGAGGTGTGCCAACGTACGAAGGTCAGCCAGGAAGCCCCTCCCGGTTTAATGGGCAAACGGAAGGTATCGCAGCCATGGCAGGTTGTGGCGGCCGATATTATGGGTCCATTCCCGAAAAGCAAACAAGGATTTGTGTACCTGCTGGTGATGCAAGATCTTTTCACCAAATGGATCGAGTGCTGCCCTTTACGAGCCGCTACCGGAGCCAAGATTGCTGAAGCGTTGGAAGAGCTGGTTTTCTCGCGTTGGGGTACACCCGAAGTTATCCTCACTGATAACGGGACGGAATTTATAAATAAAACCCTCGAGAAGGCCATTACCGAATATGGGATCCACCACGCCACGACGCCGCCGTACCACCCGCAGGCGAACCCAGTGGAGAGAGTCAATCGAGTTTTGAAGACGATGATTGTGGCCTATTTGGAACAAGACCATCGAGAGTGGGACCGTCATCTACCGTCCTTCCGTTTCGCGTACAACACGGCGTATCATGCCGTTTTGGAAGCCTCCCCCGCATTTCTGAACTTCGGACGCGAGCCCCGATCCGGCCGAAGCCTGAAGGAGCTTGAAGACACCAAGGATTTACCAGAACCTCCGACCACAAGCGATATCGAGAATTGGTCGGAAAGGATGAAGAAGATGGTCAACGTCGAACTGTGGGTCAGCGAAAATCTAGAGGCCGCTTACGAGAAACAGGCCGCATACTACAACCGCAATAAACGAGACGTCACCTTTCGAGTGGGAGACATGGTTTTGAAGCGTCACCATGTGTTATCTTCCGCTGCACAGAACATCGCAGCCAAATTAGCGCCACGTTTCCATGGACCTTTTCGCGTATCTCGAGTACTATCGCGAGTCGTTTATGAATTAGAGAACGAACACGGAAGACGTATCGGAAAGTTCCACATTTCCCAATTAAAACCTTATCGTGTTTAACCTACTAATACCGTACTAACTTGTTAGGATACCGAACCAGAGGAGCTAATTTCCGAGCCGGAATGGCTCTATTTCAAAGAGCGGGAGCACCTCGGAGATCCCGACGCGGTAGTACAGGCGCTGCCGGAATATTGGGAGTACCGGGTACGAGTGGAGGAGCAGAAAGGGCCCCTCCCGGTATCACAGCCCCCGCCTCATGTGCCGAGGAGGCTACTAGTAGGAAGTGGCGGCCAGAAAAAGGAGTTTATGGATGCCGCGACTCAAACGGCGGAGGAATCTCCATCGCTACCGCCGACCACCGCCAGATCTTCCGCACCCGCTGCGGGACCGAGACGGGTCACCTGGGCGCCGACGCCCCAAGGGGGACCGAAGCCGCTACCAACCGCGGCCCCCAATCGATTGCCGGCACCGCGGGATATTCCGGGAGCCTACCGCCATAAGGGCGGAAAGAAGCCCGGATGCTGGAACTGTGGGGACCCCGACCACCCCTACTCCAAATGCCGAGAAACCCGGCGATTCAAATTTTGCTTCCGCTGCGGTGCGGCCAATGTGAGCTTGGCCGACTGCCCGACCTGCAAGCGGGCTTACTTGCAGGAGAGGAACCCGCCGAAGCAGGCCTAGACCATGGGCCAACCGTCCCGAGCGGCCCTACGAACCGTTCTTTCCGTTTTCTTGTGTGGCTTTGATTATTCTTATTAGGTGTAGGGTTTGGGGGTTTAATGAGATTACTTCTTTACACTAAAATATTCTTTTTTGTCTAAATAAATAAGCGTGTGTGTGCCAGTCGTGCGATTGTTGTTAACCCCTCCCGTTACCCAGAGGCGTTTAGGAAGTGAAGAGAGAGAGAGAAATAGGTATCGGAAATCAACTCGTTCCAGGAAAAGGTGTCAATACGTGATTTCGGTGAGTACCGCTTTATTATCGTCTTGATGGACGGAACAGCAAATCGTTTCAGAGGATGGTCGCTTGCGACTGGTATGGGTTATGCTCCCAGTAGGGAGGAAAATTTAGGGATTTTTTTTTCATGTATTTTGTTGTGTGTGTCAATCTTGAGTACACGGAAGGACCCGAGTGGAGTCGCGTTTCCGAAAAGGGCTACGGTCTGTTCGCCGGCGGGAAGGTCGGGGCGACCTTCCTTAAGGGGGGGGCCGTTGTGACGTTGCAGATCTGGCAACGTCACAAAATAGTAAATAAAAATAATAAGCAAACGCGAAACTACTCTCGGGGCCTTCCGTGAATAAATTACCGAGGCTAATTCCCGAATTTTGTGAGTCGCGTGGCAGGAGAGACGGCGGAAACACCGGCGGAAGGAGAAGGAGGGGCGCTCAGGGTGCGAGGACGGGGGAGGTATCCCGGGGGGATCCTCCCTAGAACACGTTTCCCGCCGCTGACCAGGGGTCAGCGGGCCCACGGGGCCACGGGAGCGCTCACCCCGGCGTGCGTGAGCCGGCGGTGCGACACCGGTGCCCTGCGGAGCCTCCGTGTTGGGCCACCCCTATTGGTGACCCACGCGGGGCACGGCGATCCCGGGGGGATCGAGGCGCGGACGCCTGAGGGCCGATCTCTCCCCACCCAGCCTGCCGCAGCAAGAGTTTCAGCGAGCGGCGACCACCAGCCGCCAACCTCCCGAAAAAGGACCACCTGCCGACATCTGTGGAGGATCGACAGGACTCAGAGTGACGTCACCACCAGCGTCGCGGGAAAAGCTTCTACTCATGCGCGTGCCGAATGTACGGCGTAATTGCCGAGCACGCGGTCTCAGTCGTACTACACCATTAGGATCAATTAGTGATCTCAGTCGTACTGCAACCTTAGAATCGATTAGCGATCGTTTTGTGAGAGGACGAGATCGAACCAGAACAATGGAAAAGATATTTGAGAGTCTACGAGAGGCCAGCGATTCGGTAAGCGAACTTAACTAGCCCTTTTCGTTTGTGTCGAATGTAATGAAGAATTGTACGCGTTAGAATCACGTTTGGTATCGAAATTATGAAAGATTTTCCGGCTTCACCGGTATTGCGTAGTGCTTTTCCGTATCGAGTCCTCCCGTAATGAATGATGTAATCTAGTGCGTCGCGTGCGTTACCGCGTGTAATCTCGAGAGTTGTAATTCGATCTTCGCGTTTGTAATTCCGCCTTCGGGCGATGACGAAAAATAAAATGTGCCGACTCTCGGATTTATTTTGAATCGTTGTGTGAGAATTATTTTGTGTGTGAAATTCCTGTTTTGCGTCGTCACTCCACCCATGCTCGATAGAATCGAACTCATTCCGCGTAGTCCGGCCCTGGGAGAAATTTCGACGTTCCTATTTCGTTAAGTAAGGAGATTCTCGAATCACTTTTTGGTAGACTGGAGAGTAGAATTATTTAGTAACATCTCGAACGAGCCTCGGCTCGTGGCACTTCGGTGCCTGGCGCCCAACGGTTTAAGGATTTTTGGATTTTGGAAATTGGGAGGAGGGAATCTCGCGCATTTTCTTTGCTCACGAGTAATTTTCGGGTTAGCCGGTGCCGAATATCGAAGCAAGGAAAATTCTCGTAACAAGGTATACCATATATGAATCGCAAAAAGTAAAAGGCTTGGGGGGGAAAAACGGTGTGTATAAATTTTATAGAACAAATGATTAATTTACGTTGCAAAACGGTTGAAATTGATCAAGCGGTTTTCGAGATATTTCATTCCAAAGTTTGAATTCCGTCAAATTGACGGGTCCCGTAAACCTAGTGTTAATAAAATGCGCGTGGTGCAGAAGTGCCCTATGTTTCGTTTGTTTTTACAATAATCTTCATATGAAGCATTGTATACGCTCGTATGACAGCCAAACCGAAGATGAAAATTAATATTATATTGTTACGACCCTGGCGTCGCGCGCTTTCTGCAGTCTGAAGGAATCGCCGTGATGTTCAAGTTGGAATAGCGACAGCGTTGGTTGGTTGTTTATTGATTAACAACCGTCAAGGAGAACCTCTGGAACTGTCATTGAGAGAAGACGTGTTGTGTTGTCGAGCAGTCTTATTTAATAAAGTGTCCTAATTTCTCGTTCAAACGTTGTCTGAGTTTCCCGGGCGTAACATTTGGTGTCAGAAGTGGGATTAACTAAAGGAAATATCGGAAAGATGAGCACGGGAACACGATCTCAGGCGGCGAAATCTTCGGGTCAAGCTGGAGGGGACCAGGCTCAAGTCCAGGCTTCGACTTCGGAGGAGTCATTACGAGCGGAGAATGAGGAATTGCGACGAAGGCTGCTTCTTCTGGAAACACAGCTAAGTGGTTCCAATAACGTTTCGGTAGAGACTATAAGTGCGTTGCCGGTAGAGACTGAGAGTTTAGGGTATAAAATTAGACCGGATACATATGACGGGACTTCTTCGTTCCGGGATTATTTGGAGCAATTCTCCCTCATTGCTGATGCTTTGGGTTGGAATTCGGCGACGAAAGCGGTCGCGTTAGCCGGGGCTTTGCGGGGAAAGGCTCGTTCAGTTCTTCAGGGAATGACGGGGTTGAACTACGAGGAGTTGAAAAAGAAATTAGAATTGCGCTTCGAATCGTTCCAGGTTTCCGGTTTCCGAATCCTTCCGGTTTCGATGTTCGTTGCCATGATACATGACGATTGTATATTAGGGGCTGATTTCCTTGAAAAGGTGGGGGTGAGAGAGATGTGTGATTCTTTGTTTTGTTCTCGCATAGAGGTTCAGTCTGGAATTGTTCAGAAATTAATGGACAAAAGTTCCGTCAAGCTAAACGATTCTCAAAAGGAAGTAGCCACGAGTTTTCTTCAGGAGTTTAGTGATGTTTTTACGGACGAAGTAGTCGCCGGAAGCTGTGATTTGGTGTATCATCGGATTGATATTGGGAAAGCTAGCCCGATTAAACAGACTCCTCGGAGAATTCCTTTCCATTTGCGCCCGGAAGTGGAGAAGATCATCGAAGAAATGAAGGAACAAGGAGTTATTAGGGAGTCGAAAAGTCCTTGGCTGTCTCCTGCGGTGATGGTTCCGAAGAAAGATGGAACGATTAGGTTTTGCGTGGATTATAGGAAGCTGAATGATTTGACTGTAAAGGACTCGTATCCTCTTCCTAGAATTGATGAGGTTTTAGACAGTTTGTCAGGGAATAGTTGGTTTACAACGCTGGATCTTAAGAGTGGGTATTGGCAGTTAAGAATTCATCCGGATGATGCAGAGAAGACGGCTTTCTCCGTGGGTAGTGGACTCTGGGAGTTCACGGTTATGCCGTTCGGTTTGTGTAATGCTCCGGCAACTTTTGAGCGGTTGATGGAAAAGGTGCTCGCTGGATTATTGAAAAAGTGTTGTTTAGTTTATTTGGATGATGTTATTATTTTTGGAAAGACATTTGAGGAAATGATGACGAACTTGCGTTTGGTATTTTTGCGTTTCAGAGCTGCCAAGTTGAAAATTAATCCGAAGAAGTGTAGCTTCTTTAATCAGGAAATTAAATATTTGGGTCATGTAGTTTCGGCTTCAGGGATTGCTGCTGATCCAGGGAAGTTAGAGGTTGTTACCAAGTGGCCAGTGCCCGAGAATAAAAAGCAGTTGCGAAGTTTCTTGGGATTTTGCTCGTATTATAGAAGATTCGTTAAGGGTTTTTCTTCTATTGCGAAACCGTTATATCAGTTGACGGAGGGGCAGGCGAAATTTGACTTTTCTCTTCCTTGTCGGAAAGCCTTTGAAAAGCTGAAGCAAATGATGGTTTCTACTCCGATTTTGGTGTTTCCTCGGGAGAGTGGTGAATTCATTCTGGACACAGATGCTTCGAACCATGGAATTGGAGCTGTGCTGTCCCAAATTCAGGAAGGAGAGGAGAGGGTTTTGGGTTATTATAGTAGGGTTTTGTCTAAATCCGAAAGAAATTATTGTGTGACGCGTAGGGAGCTTTTGGCTATTGTGGATGCTACGAAACATTTTCATCATTACCTTTATGGAAGAAGGTTTAAAATAAGAACGGATCATGCGTCTCTTCGTTGGTTGCTTTCCTTTAAGGATCTGGAAGGGCAATTAGCGCGCTGGATGGAGAGACTACAACATTATGATTTTTCTGTCGAACATCGGAAGGGAGTTTCTCATCAGAATGCGGATGGATTGTCCCGACGACCTTGCGAAGAGGAATTATGCAATTATTGTAGGAAGGTGGAAATTAAGCACAAGGAATCTTTAGGGCGAATAGTGCTTCAGGAGGGACGTGATTGGAGAGCTTTGCAGTTGAAAGATCCAGTAGTTTCCATTTTCTTGCTTGCAAAGGAAAATGGTCAGAACCCCATTTGGGCAGAGATTGCCTCTGAAGATGTTGCGGCCAGAATTTATCTAGCCTATTGGGATCTTTTGGAGGTTGAGAATGGTATTCTCTTCAAAAAGTGGAAATCCCCGAATTCCGGAAGGGTCATCAAGCAAATTGTGGTGCCACGGGAACGAATGGAGGAAATTTTGATGGAAGCTCACGATTCTTCTTCTGGAGGACATTTCGGTGTAAACAAGACCTTGGCTAAAATCAGGAAGAATTTCTATTGGGCGACTTACAAGAAGGATGTGGAACATTGGTGCAAATCTTGTGAAGTTTGTGTTGCTCGGAAAGGACCTTCAGGGAAAGGGAAGTCTCCTTTTCAGATGTTCAATTCTGGTTTTCCTTTTGAGAGGTTGCAGTTGGATATTTTGGGGCCTCTTCCTCTAACGTTGAGTGGGAATCGTTATTTATTAGTTGTTGTTGACTGTTTTACTAAGTGGGTAGAAGCTTTTCCTATGAAGAATGTTCGTGCGAAAGCGATCGCTTCAGTTTTGGTAGAACAAGTGATTTCACGACATGGGGTTCCGCATGAAATTCATACGGATCAGGGAAGGAATTTTGATTCAAAACTATTTCGGGAATTGACATTTCTCTTGGGAATTCATAAAACCCGAACTACAGCACTTCACCCCCAGTCTGATGGACAAGTAGAGAGACAACATCGAAGTATTCTAGATTATCTTTCTAAATTTATTTCGAGGGATCAGAAAGATTGGGACAGGTGGATCCATATGTTTCTTTTGGCGTATCGTTCTTCTCGTCATGAATCTACCGGTGTGACACCGGCAGAACTTTATTTGGGCCGAGAGTTAAGGCTTCCTTTGGATTTGATCTATGGTTGCCCGGAAAAACGGGAGGAAGGAATTAATTCGGATTATGTTTGGAAATTAAGGACTAAAATGTCTAAGTTGCATCATTTTGTTCGGCATCGTTTGGAGATGAAGAGTTCTCGAGTAAAGGTTCGTTATGATAGGAGAGCAAGGGCAATTAATTTTGGAAAGGGGGATCGTGTTTGGTTGTACAATCCTTGTCGTTTTGTAGGAAAATCTCCTAAGTTACAGAAGGATTGGGAAGGTCCTTTTGTGGTAGTTGGAAAACTGAGTGATGTGGTTTTCTCTATTAAAGGGAAGGAGGGGAGGAAGGTGCGCGTGGTGCACGCGGATCGCCTTGCACCGTATACGAGACGGTGACGGTTTTGTGAAAGATGAGTGGGTAATGTGTCTGTAATTTTTCAGGAGTTAGGTAGTAGTGTGGATTTGGTCGTGAAGCGATCTTCTACCCTGGCCTTCAACCTGAGGTAGTCGTGTTCTCCTCCCCGTAGCGGATGTTCCTTGTGGACATTCCGTGGATGGTGTGTGAGAGGGTGCGCCCTCAGGGACGAGAGGTTAAGACGGGGGAAGCTGGGGTGAACACCTTAGCCGGTGTTGGAGCTCCGGCGAGAAGTGAAGATTCCGATGGAATGCGTGTGATTTCTTTTTGTTTATTTTGAAGATTGTGACGCATTTCCTTGTGGGGGAAAAGTTACTTGGTTGGTGACTGAGCAGGTTTAAGTGTTCACAGAGTTGTGAAATATGTTTTACTGTTTGCTGTTCCGTTTTTCTGAGGTGAAAGACGCTGAGGAGGTCGCTGGACACGGTGGATTCTGGGATCACGGTTACATGGTTGAAGAAATTGAGAGAGACGAATAACATCTTTTAAAGAAGACTGCCTTCCTCGCGGTTTTTGACCGTGGTTTTCCCGCGAGGCGTTGGGTGAATACCAAGGCAGGGGCTGAGGTGTTTCTTCGGAAACGAAAGGGTCCACGGAAGTTATCCCCCCTCTTGCCTGAACGTTGGGAGAAGAGTTAGACTGAGGCGTCGGGTCGTGGCGTTTGGTGACACTGGGTGTGTCGAAGAGAAGCTTGAAGACACTGGGTGTGTCGAGGAGAAGTTTGAAGACACTGGGTGTGTCTTGACGGTTGGATGACGATGCATCAGGCTCGGTAACCGAAGCAGCAGCCTAGGGTAGAGCAGGACACTGATGGGATCATCCTGGAGCCGTAGTACGGGAGTTAGAGGAGTATTGTCGGGACGACAATCTTTGAAGAATGGGAGCAATGTTACGACCCTGGCGTCGCGCGCTTTCTGCAGTCTGAAGGAATCGCCGTGATGTTCAAGTTGGAATAGCGACAGCGTTGGTTGGTTGTTTATTGATTAACAACCGTCAAGGAGAACCTCTGGAACTGTCATTGAGAGAAGACGTGTTGTGTTGTCGAGCAGTCTTATTTAATAAAGTGTCCTAATTTCTCGTTCAAACGTTGTCTGAGTTTCCCGGGCGTAACAATATTATTAATATTATATTTTGCGTATTTTTGTATTATATCGTTAGATATTTGCTGACACGTATATATTGTAAAAGTATCTCGCACTTGTAAGGTTTTATGTTACATACTTTTCATGTACATAGTATAATTAAAAACATTAAAATTAACATTGAATTGAAAAACACTATATCCAACCCGATGGAGAATCGAACCCTAATCTTTCCCGTAGTAATCCTTCACCGTACTCGCTCTGCCATCACTCCAATTGTACACAAGGCTTATTCCTTCTGGACTTATAGGTGTATCAGGTTGCGAAATTCGATTTTTCATGAAAATGGCTGGCGGTATTCGCTAATATTACACACTTTTATTATTCATATCAGTACGCAACTTCTGATACAAGTCGCGTTCCAAAAACGCGTGTCCAGGTCGCGACCTCCCCTTGTAAGATATTGTATTATCCTGTTACACAACTGTACCCTTTTTTTAACTGTTCGTGGTGTGATTGAAAGTTCAAGCGATGGTAGAAACGGATACCGAGGAATTTGGCTTCTGAGAAGTTCGAAACGGAGACTGAGCCAATGTTGAGTGCTCCGGAGCCAGGGGGGATCATACTTTTGCTGAAAGTTAGGAATTGGGTTTTTTGTGGGGAGAGGATGAAACCGATGTCACGGAGGTTGAAGGCGAGGCGAGGCGACTAATTGCAGATTCCAGAGAGAGAGGGTGGCACTCTCTGCGGAGGGAGCCCTGGCGAACAGGGCTATGTCATCGGCATAGAAGGCGGTTTGTACATTGTCTGGCAGACTTCTGTCAATGCCGGCGGTGTAAAGGATATATAGTAATGGACTAAGAACGCCACCTTGAGGAACGCCTTTATAAATTTGCCGGGAGGGTTCTAGGTGCGTAAGGAAGTGAACTGTTCTACTGTATGTTAGTTGGTAAATAAAGGATAAGACTCTAGCGGGTATGCCCATGGATGCCAGTTTTGTGATGAGTATGTCCGGGAAGACATTGTCGAAAGCGGCGTTTACTTCGAGGCACACTACCGCGACCGTTTCGTTGTTTGCGAGACCCATTTCTACATTTAGCAGGTAAGCGGCTAAATTGTCATTACAGGAGCAGCCTTTGCGGAATTCAGATTGTTCTGGGACGATGAGTTAATGATGTTCTGCCCACCACAGGAGACGGTTCTTTACCATTCTCTCTATCAGCTTGCCAACGCACGAAGTGAGAGAGATGGGCCCGAAGGGGATCTCATCTGCCTTATAAATAAGAAACACTTTAGATACTTTCCAGTCGTGCGGTGTGAGGTGGTTGATAAAAAGATCATTGAGGATGTCCAAAAGTGCCAGACGGGTTTTTATGGGCAGGTGATGCAGGATTGGTCTTTATAGAAGAGATTCTGAGCGAGGTACGTCTGTATGTGTGTTTAGCTATTTGAATGTTTGCAGTGATGGGATAATGATCGGAACCGTAAGGGTCATCTAGCTGTTGCGTCTGGATCAGGTTGGCGACTCTGTGTGGAGAGATGATTAAGTCTATGTTGCTGTGGTTAGTGTGGTCTAGGAAGTTTGTGTGTGATCTGTCTGAGATGTTGTGTACAGTTAAGTTGTAGGAGTAGATGAGTTGGGTTAGATGGCGGTCTGCTGAATTAGACTGGGAGCAGTTCCAATTAGGGTGCCAGGCATTTAAATCTCCTGCGAGGATGTAGTCACCTGTGTTATTTTAAACGGCCAAGAATTGTGTCCACATGAGCCTGTCAAAGCGTTGTCCAGGTCTTCTGTATACAGGGTGATTCAGTGATTCGGTTACCCGTTTCAGCCACGTATTCTAGGCGCCAAGCTAACCCGAAAAGTCCTATAGTAAAATGGCGAAATCTCAACCCTTTCAGAGTTACAGGGGGTTGAAATTTCAAGTTTTACTATAGGACTTTTCGGGTTAGATTGGCGCCTAGAATACGTGGCAGAAACGGGTAAACGAATCACTGAATCACCCTGTATAGTCGCGATTGTAAGCTGGCGATTGCTTAGGTGGATTGTGGTGACACAGGTGGTCACGTTGGGATCTTTGTGTTGTAGTACCGGTAGTGGAGAGTGTGCGGTGTTGTTGCTGACGTAGATGGCTACGCCGCCTCTGTGGTTCTGTGAATCAGCGCTGTAGATCGTGTTGAATCCGGCGATGTGGCTCTGGCTGTTTGTTTTCAGCAGAGTTTCGGTGAGTATTAAGACGTCCTTGTTTCGGCTAAGCGAGGTGAGTTCCGTCTTCTTGCTATTGATTCCTCTGCAGTTCCAAACTAGTGTCTGGAGTTGTTCAGTGGGACCGCTACTATTTACCTGTCCCAGCATAAGTCCTGAGGCCAGTCATTGTGATGCCCGGAGTGGGCTCAGTGGGGTTGGAGCGGTCTTTCAGTGGGATAGGTGCTTTGCGGGATGTGGAACTAGAAGAGGAGCTTGTTGGTGCGTGAGTTTTTGATTGTATTTTGAGTGGGATTACGGCAGCGGATGTTTGTAGGGTTAAAAGAGCAGGGATGGGAGAGGAGGTGTTTTTGGATTACGGAATGTTTTCTTTGTTTGAGAAGTTTGTTACACTGGAGTTCATGGTTTCGTTTCTTTTGGGTAGTTTGGTTAATAGAGAGGGAGCAGACCAGGCGTTGGTGGAGGAGATGGCTGGTCTTCTATGCCTCCTATTCTCTTAATAGCATGAGATTGTTCAAGTGGGAGTTTTTTGAGTGATGGCAATTTGGGGTACGAAACCCCTGAGTTGGCTGTTGGTGTGTCTTATAACCCAAAGTTTCCTTGGGTTGTTTGATGACGCCGTAGATACTGATAGATTTTGTAGCGAGGATGTTGTTGATCTCTGAGTGGAGCTGGTAATTTGGACATTCTCTGCCCATGGTGAGATGGCTATCGTTGCAATGAAAACATTGCGGGTTATTGGCTCTTGAACACGGTTTTTCGTTTAGGTGGTATGAGTCTCCACATGTGCGGCAGGTTTTAGGTTTGTGGCAGAGTTTGGTAACTCTTTGTTACGGTTGTACCAACACGAAGTATTTTTTTTATTAAAATTTGAACATTTCCGATTAAAATGCCGGGTCGCACAGTCTGGTATCTTTAATAGTTTCTGAGTTACGAATTTTGAAAGAAAGATTGATCCAAAACTTGAACGCTTGTCGCTGGCCGCGGCGCGCCACGGTGCGCTGCACCGGGCGCCTGGCCGGATCTTCCCACATATAATAATTTATTGCTCCGGAACTATTAGAATTACCAACCTGGACTTTGTGGCATTCTCTTTAGTAGACCACAGAGCATCTGGGATATTAATTTTAAGGTGATCGGTGCTCCCCTTTACTATTTCATTTAAATATTAAATGTTTATTTATATTTTACAACTATTTATTTACGTTGTACCGGCACGAAGTATTTTTTTTATAAAAAATTTAAACATTTCCGCGTAAAACGCCGGGTCGCACATCCTGGTATCTTTATTAGTTTTCGAGTTATGAATTTTTGGAAAAAAGTTGATCCCAAACTTTGCAGTTAAATAACTTAAAAACTAATAACGATATCGTGGAACGGAGAAAGCATTTTACAGGGTTCGTTTAGGGCTACAAATCTGTGAAGTTTAAAAAAAAATCGGGGACCAAGTGTGAATCGACTGTGATCATTTGGCGTGGAATCGCTTGTATGTGAAATTTTAATTATATCATGCTTGCTTTATACTGAAACAAATCCTGTACAAGAAAGCATTGAAAAATCTATTGACCGAACAAAATTGAAAGCTAATAATTAATAGCTTGCCTGATAGGTTCAAATAATGCATATGTTGTAGATGATGACATGGAGTGTGTTTATAGTTGCCAGACTCCGGCGTTCGCGCGCGGAGTGCAACTTTTGCTCTCGAGGGTTCGTCTAAGGAAGCGGAGATGAAGGAGAATAAATTTTTATGTTAACACACAGCAAATTTCAATTTATCACACGATTTTATTTCAACTCTTACAAGTATGATTAATAAATCTATATACAACGTCTTCGACGAGGCAGGCGTCGCGGCTGGCGTAGACGAAGCGTTGAGTCTGAAACAAAGAGCACAATAGATAATGTCAATATTTTGCGTTCGAGCGGAACGATAGCGAGCACGAAGCACTCGAAATCGCTGTCTTCCAATTCTTTCAGAAATAGTGGACTGTATTAAATTCGAGTATGATTCAAGCTAGCTTCATCAAATGATTTTCGACTTGAATTCTGTAGTTTTGGTACTGAGACGAATTTCCTTTTGGCACGCAGAGGGTTGTAAGTCCTCTGCGGCTTGAATCTTTCCTTTGAGACTGATTTTCTCCAGATTCGGAAATTCGGTTACTGCTGAGTGTGTAAGGCTCAGGAGTGACTCAGCGGAGCCTGCGTTCGTCGACGCGCGAGACGGTAAACTGTCACGCTCGTGGCCGCGAGACAACAGATAATCCAATTACCGTGCTATCACGATAATCTGGAGTCTGACAATTTCTCTTTCTTTGCCGAATGTATTCGTTCAAAGGCAACCACAAAGGTAGTCCGTCAAAACTGGGTACATGCAAAATCTCGCGAAGCGAGTGTTTACGAGCTGGCGGAATACAGCAGCGAGGAATAGCGCTCGTGTGTTTCGCTCTGCTCAGCTCGGTGTTTGGCATGCAAGTGACGACTCGTCTTCGATGCTTTCCAAAGGAAAGCGAAGGCGAGTCGTACTAGCTGGCGTTCAGTAATAATGCTATTAGCACTTACCTATCGCTCACCTTGTGGTTCTCTCGCGGACGAATTTGCTGGAATTGACTGAAGTGACCGATCACGCAACTCAGTCGGGCGAGTCGGTTTTTTCACCACTTCGCTTCACAACACTAGCGCGTATCAACGGATATTAAACACCCCGCCCCCCTTGCGCGGCTCGCGCAACGCAAGAGGGGTACGAGCTAGTTAACCGAACCGCGAGAGAACCAAATTGAAATGCCAACACCAACAAGGATTATTTGGTACTTACTCTAGATTTGAGGGGGTGGTCGTTGATGACGTCGTGCTTTACGTGTCGGACCTGTCTCGCCGATGCCGGCGAGTCTCTCCCTTGTCTCTCTGCTGATTACACCGAGGGCCGTTAAGGGGGTAGACACGCAGCGACAGCAGCGCCACTTCGAGACCGAAAACGGGCTTTTTTTCCCGCGGTCCTATTTTCTTATATGACAAGATATTGAGCTCGGCAAGGGCTCATTGGAAAGCTAAAGGTTTAATCTACAGTCGTCTGGAAGTGGATTTTTGAAATTTTGTCGCTATTCGGAAATATTAGTGTCTAAAGGAGGGGTAAATTCGTGATCCTGAGTCGTGTATTTCAAGCCGATTTACGCCAATCTGAGACAAATTTTCAAAAATCTACTTCCAGACGACTGTAGATTGAACCTTTAGCTTTCCAATGAGCCCTTGCCGAGCTCAATATCTTGTCATATAAGAAAATAGGACCGCGGGAAAAAAAGCACGCGGTAGACTACAGATTTTAGTCCTTTTGTAGACGAATTACCCGAAGAACGTCAAATTTAGTTCGGCTACATTTTATGAGGTGGAGCCTCGAGAGAACGGCCACTGTCGGTATTCGGCTGAGGGCCGAATGGTGCGGGGAAGGTTCGCGGGGAGCGGGGAGCATCAGACCCTGCCTTCCTGGCTCAGGGGTATCTGGCCCGAATTAGCAGCGTCTCCGGTACGGCAATGCCCGTGGGTATCGCAGCTATCTCCCTCTCTGCATAGTGTATGCGAAAGAAAAAGATCGCGCTATGCTGCCAGCGAGAACCGAGCGTTTCTGGTCAAAATAGGGCTTTAGGTGTGAGCACGTTGGGGGGTCGGTTGGCCGGTAGCATTGACCTGCGTTGACATCGAAGAAAGCATGGAAAGAACCTCGCAGAAAGCAAGGTTGTTTTCAGGCCCTCCTTGTCTTTCTAACATAGCTATCCTTCCCTTAGGGTAAAGGTTCAGGGAACGTGGGCCTTCCTTCCATTGTGGACCTCTTCTTGCCTTTTCTACCCTCGTTCTTTCCTTGTCGAAATCTTGAGATGCGGCGAATGAGAAAACCAAGTTTTTGTAGTGTGGAACGTTTCGACTCACGAATCCGGAGCCCTCATCAGCTTATAATGATTATGATTATTTAGAACTACACTGCTCAAAAGAATTATAGCATAGAAAAATTTTGCTCAAAAATAGGCCAAATTGTATTGACGATAACTTGGTCAAAATTAATCGAAACATTATGATTTTTTTTTAAATTGACGCTTGAAGTTTCTATTTAAAGTTATCGTGAATCGAATTTGACCTATTTTTGAGCAAAATTTTTCTATGCCATAATTCTTTTGAGCAGTATATATATTTCCGATTAGATAATCTTATTCTTATTTTTTCGATATTATTCTGTAAACTACTGCATAAAATTGTCGCGCTGCTTCTTCCTGCTCATTAGCAATTTGTAATTTTCAACTTAGAAATCTTTGATTAATAAGATGGCGAGGGCTCCAGACTCGTGAGTCGAAACGTTCCACGCTAAGAAAACTTGGTTTTCTCATTCACCGCATCTCAAGATTTCGACAAGGAGAGAACGAAGGTAGAAAAGGCAAGAAGAGGCCCACAATGGAAAGGAGCAGTCAAGTGGATACATAAACAGCGGCCCCGGACCCCTGACCGCGTGACGTCACGCCTATCGTAGCAGGCGAGTTTGTAGGCCTATCTTAGACCTATGGAAAACGACACTAATACCATCTGGTTTTCGTTGTGCAAGCACTACCTCTCAAGATAATACCATTTTTCCGAGCCACAGGGACTGTCGTACCAACGAAAAAAATTGAGAAGCGAGGAAACGGGTCTACCCCCTTAAGGTCTCGATGTATATATTGGCCGCCTGTTGCCTGCCTATGAATGTGGGCCGACGGGGAAGTGCTGGTCGCTCGCTTGGCGGCGGTCCTCCTCGCCGTCGGCGTGGCCCCTGCGGCTGCTGCGAGGGCGGCTGCGTTTGCTGCTGCTGCGGCGACGTGGTCGGCAGTGTCTGCGGTGGCGGTGGAGGCCGGAACAATACACTGACCAGCCGGCCTTCGTTGTTCCATTTCAGGTAATAAAACCCTCCTGGTACGGTACAGCGGTATCGTCGTCTTGTGGTCGGGATGTGTTCCGGGACCACTAGTGGGACTCCGGCCAGGTTGATCTCCAGGAAGTTAGCCGGGGGCGGAGGCATTTCGGAGGATCGCTCCTGGGTCACAATCGGTGGCAGTTCCGGATCTGATTGACCGGGTGACCTTGCCGGATTCGTGTCGTCAGTTGCGGAGACGGCGGGATCTCCGGCTAAGCGGAGACAAGCGTCGAAGGTCTCGTTGAAGTTCTCCATCTCGCTGCTCGAATTAGACTGATTTGAAAATTAGTATCGGCTGCGAGGAAGTTTCGAATTCGAGATCTTCCTTTGTTTCGCTTAATCCCTTGGCATTGAGGTAGGAAGAGGCTTGTCTTCCCGATTTCCTCGTGTTTACAGCCAAGGGGGGGCCAAGCGGGGTTCAAATTCAAACGCTGCGCTCTGTTTTGAGCGAGAGTTCCGCTTGGCTGATCGTGCGCGCTGTCTCGCTTCCACGCGAGCAGCCGATCTATGTTGCTGGTTCTGGCTCATCCACAGGTAATTTACACATGCGCGTGATCGGGCGTGTGTATGTGGCTTTACCTGTGCGAACTTGTACGACCCGGATAAGGCCATCCTTACCGGGCAGAACCTTCTCGATTCTTCCCATCTCCCAATGATTGGGGGGAAGAAGCGGGTTGTCGAGTACGACAACATCACCAACGCGTAGTTGTTCGCGCGTGGTTTGCCACTTGTATCTGTTTTGGAGACACACGAGATATTCTCGCGACCACTGTCTCCAAAACTGTTCATGCATTTTCTGCAGGACCTTCCATCGATTTAATCTAGATGTAGGCTCTTCAACTACAGATTGCATTGGAATTGCGTTGAGCGCACTTCCTGCTAGGAAGTGACCAGGGGTCAACGCGTTGAACTCCTCTGGATCTTCGCTCAACGGCGCTATCGGGCGTGAGTTCAAATTCGCCTCGATTTTGCAAAGCAATGTTTGCATTTCTTCGGTGGTCGGCGTGAATTCACCTAAAATGCGTTTTAGGTGGTGTTTTACCGATTTCACGCCGGCCTCTTGCAGTCCACCGAAGTGGGGAGCACTGGGTGGATTAAATTTCCATTTGATCTCCAATGCATTGCATTTTTCGCGCATTTCATGCGAGTTGAAGCTTCGTGCAAATTCACGAGCTAATTCGCGATCAGCTCCCACGAAGTTTGATCCATTGTCGCTTCTCATAAAGCTGGGAACACCTCGTCGTGATACGAAGCAATCGAGAGCGGCTAAAAAAGCATTCGTCGAGTACTCGTGTACGAGCTCGATATGCACCGCGCGTGTGACCATACATACAAAAACTGCAATGTAGGCTTTGTGGGATATTTTCCCTCGTCCTGCGGAATCGCGGACTTTGTAAGGTCCAGCGTAGTCCACTACGGTCGTATTAAACGGCCTCGCAGGACGACATCTGTCTGGCAACAGATCATGCATTTTTTGGGAGGCGGTTTCCGCTCTCCATCGCGTGCACACCACGCATTGGTGAATTATCCATCGTGTGGTACTGCGACAGCCAAGAATCCAATAACGCTGCCTTACTGTGTGCATTGTTAATTGGATTCCACTATGCAAGGTGTTGCGATGGCATTGGTGTATTATTAAATTTGCTACATAATGCTTGGGCATTACGATGGGAAATTTGGTCGCTGGCGGCAAGCGCGAGTGACGTAGTCTCCCACCAACTCGCATGACGTCACTCTCATCGAGAAAGATGTCAAGCGAGCGTAGCACAGATTTCGCAGGAATTGGCAGTTGTTTTTTCAAACAAGCATATTCCTTGGCGAAGTGTCTGTGCTGCAGATGACGAGCGATGCGTTCAGTTGCATCCTGCAGCTCGGAGGGGTCAAGCCACCGGTCAAACTGGTCATTGGCTTGCCCTCTTAATTTTTTATAGAAGCGTACGCAATACGCAACACCGCGTATCAATTTGCTGCATTTCGAGAATTTGTGCAACAAATTCCAACTCGAAGATTGGGTTGCAACGTGGGTATTGACCGCACGCTTCCCTTCTTCGGTGTTGAGGTCAGTCTTATTAACTGGCCATTCCTCTTCTGGTTTTATCAACCAGGGTGGACCTTGCATCCATGGAGGGGAGGAGAGCAGATTATCTGCCTCGACTCCGCGCGAATTAAGATCCGCGGGATTAAATCGAGTGGGCACATGTCTCCACTCGGCATTTGGCAACGCTGTTTGGATTTTAGAAACTCGATTAGCGATTATAATCTTCCATGTAGATGGATGTTTCCTTATCCATGCCAATGTTATGGTCGAATCCGACCAACACACAATACGATCAACTGAAATTGTCAGCGACGTTTGTATGTGTAGCATGAGTTCCGATAATAAGACGGCACCGTTTAATTCCAAAACTGGTACACTCAAAGTCTTAATCGGGGCTACTTTTGTTTTGGCCATCACAAGCGAAGCGAAGACTTCGTTTGTTTTGGTCCGCACGCGGAGGTAAACAGCCGCGCTGTACGCGACTACCGAAGCGTCGCAAAATCCGTGTAGCTCGATGGTATCGGTTTCATTACCGTAATTTAACCATCGAGGGATTTTCAATGTGGTCAGCTTTGACCAATCCTCACAGAACTCATTCCAGGTGCTGTGGGTGTTCGCAGAGACATGTTCGTCCCATCCAACTTTTTCCAACCACAAGGATTGAAGTAGCACCTTGGCGCGAATGACCACTGGCGATAACCAGCCAAGTGGATCGAATAATTTTGCTATTTCTGTAAAAAGCATTCGTTTTGTCGGAGGCATTGACAGTGGTTTATACCGCTGCAAATTAAAGTGAAATTGATCTGTCGCGGGTAACCAGCGCAAACCTAACACTTTAAGCTCCGATTCGTCGAACAATTTTAAATCGACGGCGAGGGAATGGTCACCTGCGGGGATATCCGACAATAATTCGGAGTTATTGCCGGCCCATTTCCGCAGGTTAAAGCCGCCTGCAGCAAGCATCATACAGACTTGCATGCGGATTTCCCTTAAATGTGTTATGCTGTCTGTGCCCATAAACACATCGTCAACATAGACGCTGGATCGCATGATCTCAGCGCCGAGTGGATAGCGTTCCGCTTCGCGCGTCGCTAATTCCAAGAGTGTACGCATCGAAAGATACGGAGCACTCGCTGTACCATATGTCACCGTATTCAGTGCATACGCAATCAGCTGTTCAGAGTGGGGATCGCGCCAGACAATATTCTGGTATACGCGATCCTCTGGATGTACGAGAATCTGCCTGAACATTTTCTCGATGTCAGCAACCAGTACGTAACGATGCATTCTCCAATTTACAAGGAGAGATGTAATATCTTTTTGCAACCGCGGTCCAACGTACTGGATGCTGTTTAATGACTGTCCGCCTGTAGTCTTGCTGGAAGCATTAAAGACCACTCGGACCTTGGTCGTCGCGCTGTCTTCGCGGACGACGGCTCGATGCGGTATAAACACGCGGTGTTTATCAACACGCTCGAGCTTAGTCATATGATTTAACGCTTCGTATTCTGCGAGAAACGCAGAATACTCGGCGAATAAATTCTCGGTTCCTTTCAATTTGGTCCACACACGACCCAAGGCAGAAATGGCGCTTTTTAAGGAAGGCCCTAATGCTTCTGCAGGTCGTGGGTGTTTGAAAGGAATTCGCACTACGAATCTTCCTTCGGGAGTTCGTTCTACAGTGCTTGCGAAGTGTGCTTCGCAAGCCTGTTCGTCCGCAGTTAATGCATTTTGTTGTGGGACCTCTTCGGTTTCCCAGAACCTGCGGAGTGTTGCATCGATTGACTCGAGAGTTGTGCAGTGCATTGTTTGCACTGGTTCTCTCGGTCGTGCCGTCTCGCCGGTTGGACCAAACAAGGCCCAACCGAATACGGTCTTTGTTGCCACGGGGAGATTATCTCCCATTATTCGCATTTCTGCGAGAAGCGTTCGTGGCATCAAATCTGCTCCGATAAGCACTTCGATTCGTGCGTTATCGGAGGGATTCGGATCTGCGAGCTGCAGATCTGCGTATCCTTGCATGATGCAAGAGAGACGCGTTGGCGGACGATAGCTAGTGATACGTGGCACCACGTATGCACTAGCTTCGTACAACGGCGTTAAATCGCTCGCTGCACCGAGTCCGACATTAATTCGGTATTTGACCTCTTGGGTCTTGGTGTCACCGAAGCCACCGATTGAAGCGGGGGCTTTCTCCCTGCGTAGTCGGAGATTATCGACTACGTCGGTGACAACAAAGGATCTTTGCGATCCCGGATCGATTGGGGCTCGCGCAATTCGCGTAGCACCGTGCGGTCCGTGCAAGCGGACGAGCGCTGTCGCGGGCGTAATTTCTCGCGCGACAGTCTCATAGCTCGTACTGCAAAGCGCTTGCATGTTTGTAGGAGGATTTGCCTTTTTTGGTTGCTCCTCCGGTTTCTGCGCTGGCGCTTGACCAGCTTGCGGACGCGGGCTTTTTTTCTGCGCCGCATTCGGGTTTGCGCTAGCAGGCTTTCCGCGGTACGCGGGCCTTGCTGTGGGATTTGAGAGGTGCAACAGGGTGTGATGTCGCCCGTTGCACTTCTCACATCCTTTCGTGAGGGTGCACTCCGTCAGGGTATGTCCTGTACGGAGGCAGCGAAAACAGACTGGGTTACCCCGTAAGGAGTCCATACGCTTTTCCGCGGTCAACCGACGGAAAGCTGGGCAATCGGTTAATCTGTGCTGTACTTGACAGTACGCACAGACTATTTTCGCTTCAGTTTTGTCTTCGTGAGTTGTCGTGTGACAATTCTCACGCGTTTTTGATTTTTGCGCTGTTGCCGGTGCCTTCTTGGGCGCCAAGCACTTTGCCGCGTGCATCTTCCTTTTCAGGAAAAGAAGCACGGTTTTAAAATCGGGGTATTCCGTTGAATCCTCCACGGAATTTTCCCAATCACTCGCAAGATCGCCGGTGAACGCATCGGTCACCAAATAGGCGATCATCCATTCCCATAATTTTTCGGGAGCGGCTCGCTGACCTAAAGCAGCGAGGCAGTTCTGTACTTCGCTGAGTAAGCCCATCAGACTCTCAGCGTCATCTTTGCGCACCTTTTTCAACTCGCATAGCCGTTGAAAATGCGGCTTTATGGTGATTCGGGGGTTATCATATCTCCCCTCCAGAATCTGCCATGCGATCTCAAAGTTTCCACTGAGTCCACTGTCTCACGTCGCCAGCAAACTTCGGAAGTGTAAGCTCCGGAAGTTTGACGCGAGGACGTTGCCATTTTACGTCCTGCGTTTGTTCCGTGGAGGTTTTGGAGGTGGGTGCTTCAGCTCTGTCGGCAGTTAAGCGATCCAGCTCTTCCGCGAGATACTCGCGGCCCTCCGTGACCTCTTCCCTTACCCTTTCGTATAAGGGATTCGCGAAATACAGGATACTGCTCTTCTTGCCTGGTGGGCACATAACAAGCAGGCGCACGTGTCGCGTTTTGAAGATATTCCAGGATTCTACCAGCCTGGTTTCTTTCTCGCGGAGGAGGGCGAGTGTAAACTTCGCCCTTCCTCTCTTTTTTAGGTTCGGGACAATGCGGAGGATTTCCTGGCTATCCAGGGCTTGTTCCTCCAGCATTACCCGAAATTGCCTTTCCTCATCATTATCCTCGAAGGAGCTAGAGAGGCTAGGGGGATCGTCTTTCCCTCCTGGCATTGTGTGTAATTATGTTTTATTTTTTCTCTTAGTCAACTCTCTCCGCTAACGAAGGAGTTGATTCAGATCAAATCCGCTACGAATCCGGCTCGAAGGACCTTGTTTTATAGTTGCCAGACTCCGCGCGCGAACGCCGGAGTCTGGCAACTATAAAACAAGTGGCTCCCCGATGGGGAATCGAACCCCGGTCTCCCGCGTGACCGGCGGGGATACTGGCCACTATACTATCGAGGAATAGCGCTCGTGTGTTTCGCTCTGCTCAGCTCGGTGTTTGGCATGCAAGTGACGACTCGTCTTCGATGCTTTCCAAAGGAAAGCGAAGGCGAGTCGTACTAGGTGGCGTTCAGTAATAATGCTATTAGCACTTACCTATCGCTCACCTTGTGGTTCTCTCGCGGACGAATTTGCTGGAATTGACTGAAGTGACCGATCACGCAACTCAGTCGGGCGAGTCGGTTTTTTCACCACTTCGCTTCACAACACTAGCGCGTATCAACGGATATTAAACAGAGTGGAACAGCAGCACAGCACATTTATTTTCTGCGTGTAAGTGAAAAAAAATTAAAACCAAACTTAATGAAATGTTGGGACTAATTAAATAATGGGAAAAGGATTACTACGTGTGAGGCCTTTACCAATATCTACATTTTTATAACAAAAGACAATAACCCAATTGCCAAACAAAAGAACTTAAAATTTATTAGTGTCATTACGCATAACAGAAACTTAAAAATAAAATTTAAGAATCACAACAATAACAAATGTTCACAAACAAAAATACATTTTCAGTCACACACAGACCAATCGTCTCGGGTTAGTGAGCTTAAAAAGAGTAACATGTTTAAATGCCTACCAATTAGTCGGTTCCGATTATCCCGTTTAATAAGTCCAGCTCTTGAGAATAGCCGTTCTGAGGGAACAGTGGTAGCAATTACTGATAATTGCGTTACTGCAACTTTGTTTAAGCGAGGAAATGTTCCTGCAACGTTTTTCCAATATGCAAATATGTCTTCGTCCCTCGAAATCCTTTTTATTTCTAAATATTTTGCCAGCTCAACATTCCTGGACATGTCTAAATCGCTGGTTGCAGTAGATCCTTGATTAACATCCAACATATCATGGAAATCCCACAGTGTATTGGTCCTTTTTGTTGCGGGTGGATTTACTGCAACCTCATGTTTTAGGGCTTCAACCATACCTTTGATCCGCTTCAAAGCTGACAAAACCGGTAACGGAGACATAAAATGAATTTTTTTTAAATCTGGGATCTAATATTGCCGCTATTGACAATAGTGGCGAGAATTCAAAATTCTTAAACCGATTTGAAATGACAGTTTGAATTTTGGTTTTAAATTTTCGTCCTATATCGGTTTGTGGATTGACGCTATTTATCTGCTGCTGCATGCAATGAATAATTGGAATAATTATACTGCAGGTTGGATACTGATCTCCACTTATCTCCGTTATTACACTTCTAATGGGCTCCATCATCGGAAATACGTCTGTGAGCGTTCCGAGTTCTTCTCTATTTAATATATCGACTGGATTGTCGCATTCCGACATGACTGCATAGACATGTTCTTCAAGCTTCAAATATCGCTCAATCATATCGATTTTTGTTGTCCATCGAGTGGGAACATCTTGAATAAAGCTGAGCACTATTCCCTCAGACTTTTCAGTTTGTAATTGGATTTCCTTCAGCTAATCTGATGCTCTGATACTCCGTCTAACTAGACGCTCGATGGCGTTTATTTTGTTTATTATATTTGTAAATTCGACAAAATCATTTAATGCATCGGGAAGTAGATGGGCCACAACGTGAGCAATACATACAAGATGAGCATCTTTTCCTACTTCTTCTGTTCCGTCTAACGGAACTAAAAGAGTGTTCATTAAATTATATATTTTATTTTGAAGACTCCACCGGAGAAACGGGAGTATTTTAAACGTTCGATCAATTCGGACCGAGGACAATCTGCACAACACGTGCGCCAAACGCAGCATACCTGCGAGGGAAACCCCGAGACCGGGGAAATTCGGGACTCATCGCCACCGACGGTGAGCCGCTCCCAACCCGCTTCAGAATGGCGTGCTTCGGACACACCAAGAAGGGCTGCGCCCGTTCAGGGTGACCGCTGGTTGGAAAAACTAAACGACCCATCAGCGGGTCGAGGAAGGCAAGTTGAAAGATCGACGTCTCAGCACTGGATTTAGCTACACTCTTGTTCCATCGTCGCGGAGAACAACATTGGCCTCAGTAACTAGTTCACTCAATTCTGGCATCTAGGAGCAATTCGTCGATACGGAATTGCTCCTCTGATCGGCAGTTGAGCCGAACAGACTAACCGTTCGGCAAATCGACAGGAAGTTTAAAGTTCGGTATCCGAGACGGGCGTCTGATCGGTTTGAATCACCATCGCCGCGTCTCATTCTACCATTAATACGAATTCAAACATTCGAACTCCCGATAGTATTCATTGCTGACCAGCATCCGGGCCAAGGTTGCTATCGGAATCATTCAATCATTCGCATCGGCATTCATCAAATCGTACGTCTAAAATGGTTACCCGAAATTAATTTGGGGGGTAACCTTCGCGACGCAACAACTTCGATGCAAGCCTTTTTAATTGCAGCCTCGCCATCAGATATGATTGCCGTTAATTTGCTCTTGTCGAGATGGAATTCGGCTATTACTTCCCGTAATCAAGTTGCAAGCTAATCAGCGGTATGACGCTCGCTAAGTATGCAACATCCAAGACATCCACTTTTCATTTTCGACTAATTGGATAAATAATGAATTGTGACACCCATGTAGCTCTGATTAGAGCAGTCACTCCAATTGTCGCACGTCAAACAATAAACGTCTGCATTGTTGATATTTCTAATAAATGCTTGCATCATCATCTCATATCTTGCTTCTAGTCTTATCGTGATTGTCTTTTTTGTTGGAGGCTTGTACAGAGGTACCAGCAATTTCAGTAGCGTCAATAGGGTGGAAAGTAACAGGTGGGCCAAACTGGAGGGGGTGATTCTACGGCCAAAAATAAGACTAAAAACAAGTATACTGATTTGGCGATGAAGGATTAGTTAACGAGATTGAGACTGACTTTCTTTTTAGTAGTGTCGAGAAGCGACTTAGTTCTATTCTGTAAGAAAAATCCACACCCGGCGCGGCCTGGGTCAAGGGCTGCCGGGGCGCTAATAATGAATTTTACGACAATTGCTTCTATTAGTTATTAATTAGTTGGGCGCCAGCCAGTTTGCTCAAACCAGCAAAGAAGAAAACTATAAGGATGTCCCAGGGAGTGGGCGGCGGGGGGGGGGGGTTGGATGGACCCGAGGAAGCAGAATAAATTTCAATATGGTTCCAGGCAAAATATGTAATTTTATGACTTACTTGGTGTTGCACAATTGTTTCTTTCCGGTGGTTGAACGCCTTACAGACGTGGCGAGCAACTCATACGCAAATTGGCCTTTTCGTTAGCTACGCACGTGGCCACTTATCAATCTACCGCGCACAAAAGGAATATCGCTATTCTATTCGCTTACGTCTACGCGTAATCCGGGCTCGAGCTGGAGTGTCGCCGATCGATGCGCGGTCGATCGTCGCCGCTCCTCGTCCCTCTTCGGGCATGTTCGATTTTCCCTAACTTCGGGGATCGCCAACCTAGTGCCTTCGGCGCGGTAGTTTTTGGCATGCCCGTTGTCAACCTGTAGGGGACTCTTCACTCCGTCGAGGGAATTACAAATTTCCCGTCACACTCTCCCCCCTTAGACCTAGACGTAGGAGAAGAGTGCCCTGAGGGGCCCCGAGTTTGCTTTTCCTAGGACAGATAATTTTTAGTGATAACAGTTATTGCATAAATAAAGTCAAAAATTCCATAACTTTACCTGGAACTGGTTCGAATCAATTGCCCAAGGGGCCTACTACTGAGTCAAAGAACTCAATTTTCCACTTCCTAAGGAGGGTTAGGTTTCCCGAAATCACACGTATACACAGAAGATCGACGGATTATCCAAGGTTTATTTGGTGAAAGGCAAGGTAGTTGACAAATAAAGGTAATTGACAAATAAAGGTAGTTGACAAATAAAGGTTTCCGTAATGAATCACACAAAAAAATAAACAAGTGTTCTGCCGGTCCGTTTGACGATAAGCTCAGAAAACAAAAAGGGAAGTGTGGACGTCCGGCTATAGGCATAGGGAGACTCAGTTCTTCGGGGGGCATGGTGGCTCCGTCTTCGGTTCCTTCTTGAGTCGTCCGGGTACAACGACCCTAACTTCCTCCCCATCCCGCAGTTCAGGACGTTCCTTGAAAACTTCGTCTAGCGATTCGAAGACGCAGGGCTGGTATAGGGCCCGTATAGCTCGTTGTCGTCTCTCTTCCGAGAGCTGCAGGGCGGTCTTGGCTGTCGGGTTGACAAACTCGTCAACTTCCACTAGGACGTTCTCTCGAACCAAGAACTGGCGGATTTTATTTGCTCCGTCCGACGGGTCGTCAAATTTGACCCTGAACTTGCGCCTCAGTTCGCTCTCAACCGGACCGATCATCGCCTTATTTTCCGAAGGGACGGCCCATGCGGGTCACGTCGCATAATTCAGTCTCAGATAGTCGGCGAGGCCCCGGAAACGGACATTACAATCTGGGCACTCAGGGCAGTATAGGTCCTGGCTTCTGCCGCACCCACAGCATCTCCCCAGGGCGTGCTCGTGTTTCACCCCGTGAGGGTAGACGCAGTCCTCGGTGTCGTACCCGTCGGCACCGCATACTTGGCAGAACCCCGGCCACAGGGGCAACTTGCACCGGCTAAAATGGTGCTCCGACGATTTGCAATTCACAGAGCCCACCACGTACTGTTTCCGGGCCTGTGTGACGTATGTTTGCGTGCCACGGTCTTTGGTTGTCGCCTTCTTCCGGGATACGAGAGCCTCCGCTCGTTTGTTAACGAGGTCTTTAAGCATCCTTTCGGACAAGATGCGGCAGTCCACGAAGTACAACGGTGTCGGCTGCTCCGGTGTCGGGGTGAATGCCGGTACTCCCAGCTCTTCTAAGACCTGCTCAAAAGTGGCTTCCCTGCTCAGTGGTGCGAGCCTTACGGTGGTCGACGGGGCGTTGACGGCGTGGGGAAGGTCCGATGATCGGGCTGGCCGCTGACCTCCCGGCAGCATTTGCGCCCGTTTAAGGTCGACTTCGTCGCGCTTCCGAGTGCGATTCTCTCGCCGAATATCCTCTCGTGTCCAAATTTGGACTTGCTCCTTCCTCATGTCGTGGCCCGGTCGTTCTCGAATCTTCTCCAGCAACTCTTGCATGTCCGAGGGCACCTCCGTCCGGGCGTATCTCGACGGCGGCGTTTGGTGGCACGGCGTCGATTGTCGACTTGGTGCGGGGGGTAGTGCTACCGACGGGGTCACCATTACGTCCGGTTCTGGGCCGAAACCCAGTTCCTGAGCAGTAAGCTGCGTATCGTCGGGGCTATCGTCCGCTGATTCGGTACCTGCCGGTATCGGCCGGCCCGTGCAACTCTGCAATTTCTTTGTCAATGCCTCGAGCTGTTCCTCGATAGCACGCCGTTCCTCCTCGGTGAGCGGGGCCCTTGCCTCCTCGTTGGTGGTGTTACGGGTCTTATTTTGGTTAGACATGGCCGAGGTCTTGACTAACAAAGGACCAGGATCGACAGGAGGAACCTACGGGAGAACACGAAGGTTTCTTATACTACGTCGTGGTATCTTCAAATCGGTAAGGCAATACTTGCCGACGACCTTGTTATCCTTGTCTACCAATTCCGCGGTCATTGGCCCTAATAGTTTCCTGATCCTCGCTGGACCCAGGTATTTATGCGCCAGTTTGGCATCGTAGCCTTCCGCCTTATTGGATAGTTTTTTATTAGGGTAATAAACCTCCATACCTTCTTTTACCTGAATGCGCGTCGTCTTGTTTTTGTTGAATTTAGCAATCCGCTCGTCAGAATACCTTTTCAGCTGAAGTTCGACCTTATGCCTCAGTTTGTCTATCCGATTCATTCTTTCCGCCCATTCGCTAACAACTTCGTTCGGAGGGGCCGGAGGATTGCCCGATTTAGCGGCATGTCAAACGATAGCTTCCCGCCCATGGTTCAAGAAGATCGGAGATAACCGTGTTCCCGCATGCGGTACGGTATTATAGGCAAGTTGAATTTTGGAGAGGTGTTAGTCCCATTCGTTCTGTTTACCTTTGACAAACGCGGCGATCATTGGTTTGATCGTTCGGTTTACATGCTCAACCGGGTTTCCTTGGGGGTGTGCTAACGCTGTAGTAATATGTTCCACCCCCCTCGCGGTCCGGAAATCACCGACGTCTTTATTTACGTACTCTTTACCGTTATCGGAAATTATCGATCGCGGCGTACCCCATCGGTCAAAAATAGTATCTAACACTTTTACTACCGTTTTACCTTTCTTGTCGCGTGTCGGGAACAACTCAATATATTTTGTCGAGAGATCTAAAACGACAATAATGTGTGAATTGCCTTTCTTAGAACGGGTCGTCATGTCAGCGGTGTCAATCGCGATCTCCGTCCACAGTGTCTGCAGCGGCCGAGTTGACAATGGACCTCTTACAGGGTTCTGATCGTCCTTAACCCTAACGCAAATGTCGCAGTCTTCGACAAACGCCCTGACATCCTGCGTCATTTATGGCCAATAATAGTTTTGTCGGATACGATCTAAGGCTTTATGACGCCCTAGGTGACCTGCCTGTGGCGACTCGTGATTTTCCCGCATTATTTTCAAAATTTCCCCAGGTTTGACTACAGTTTTCCACGGATGTTCGTCATCGATAATTGCCCTGGCGTAATTAGGCCGGTAGTATATGAGTGTACCATTCTCGATTTTCCAACCCGGAAACCTACCGGGGTGTTTTTCGACAAGTTTACTTTTCGCGTCGTACCTACTTTGATCGCGAATGGAATTTAACTGCGCACGGTTGCGGATGGTTTCTTCGATAACTTTCTCCCACCCCGCAGGATCGACATCGACGTCGAACATACGCGAAAGAGCGTCGGGTGCCTCATTCAAGGTACCCGGCGTATGCTCGACTGTCATGTTGTATTGCAGGAGGTAGATAGCTCACCGAGCCAAGCGACCTACTGGGCTTTTAATCCGTGGAGCCATTGCAGGGCCTGATGGTCTGTGACGACCTTGAATGGCATTCCCTCCAAGTAACAGCGTAGTTTTCCAACGGACCACACTACTGCCAAGAATTCCTTCTCAGTGGTGGTATAGTGGAGTTCGGCTCCTCGTAGTGTCCTACTGAGGACTTCAATCAGGACTTCTCTGCTGGTTGTAGGATTTTCTTGCACCAGAATGGCGCCTAAACCGAAATCACTTGCATCCGTGTAGAGAATGAATGGTTGGCCCGGTATTGGGGTATACAGTCGCGGTGCGTCGATTAAGAGCTGCTTAACTTCGTCAAAAGCTCTCTGCTCTACTTCAGTCCAGCGCCACGGTACTTTCGGGCTGGTGAGTTTGTTTAGGGGTGCTTGTATTCGTGCAATATTCTTCAAATGGCGATGGTACCAGCTCACTAGGCCATTAATTTGACGGAGCTGTGTTCTATCTTGCGCTGTTGGGTAGTCAAGAATTGGTTGTATCTTTTCCGGGTTCGGTCGCATGCCTAATTCGTCTATGATTTATCCAAGGTATTTGACACTTTTGCATGCGAAGCTACTTTTCTCGCGGTTGACTGTTAGTTTCGCTTCCCTCAGGACTTCGAACAGTACTCCTAACAAGGACAGATGTTCGTCCAAGTTTTGACTCACGATGATCCAATCGTCTAAATAGACAAACAACTGGTCGGCCCAATAGTTTGGCAATTGGCGTTCCACGATGATCTCCTTGACGCGTCTCTTCAGAGGGTCCATGAGTTGCTGAAACGTTGAGGGCGCGCCCGTGAGTCCGTACGGCATTCTCAGCCATTCCAGGAGCCCCTTTCCTTCGACGACGAATGCAGTAGATTTCCGGCTCTCCTCATCCATTGGGATTTGGTGGAACGCCTCGCTCATATCCAGTGTCGAAATTACCTTCGCTTGGTGGAGTTGGGACAAAATGGAACCCATTTGTGGAAGAGGATACGCAAGCTTCTTAGTCTTCTTGTTCAGCATTCGATAGTCAATGCAGAATCGCAATCCGCCGTTAGCTTTTGGTGCTACCACCGGTGAACTCGCCCAATTACTTTTATTCCACGTGATATACCCCTTCGCCAGTAACCGATCTACTTCGACATTTATGATGCCGCGCAATTTCTCACTCCGTCTATAGGGCTTTCGTCTATGTGGCATAGGATCCTCCAATTCAATAACATGTTTTGTCAAATCTGTTACGACCGTGGAATCTTTGTCGAACTTCGCGAACTCCCTATCTAAAAAGTCTTTCAAATTCCGGGCCTGATTCGTCGATAATACCCTTAATTCTGTGGGAAATATAAAGTGATGCGACAATTCATACGAGTATTCACTCCCTAGCAATGTCCAATTTCTCTTGTACGGGTCTACTTGTACTTTAAACGCCACCCAGAAATCCATTCCCAAGATTAATTCCCCTGACAACTCCGGAAGAATACTCATCCATTGTGGCCCATAAACGTCCCCGATCTCCACAATAAAGCAGGTGCCTCCAATTGATTTTACTACCGAACAGTTTCCTAAGCATATCCCCGCTGTCGACGTAGAATCCGGCTTAAGCTCGTGTACCCGGTATTCTTTTACCCTCTCATAAGCCTTTGCACTCAAGTACGACCTCTCACTACCGCTATCTATGATGCCTCTAATTTTTTCGCCAAAAATCGTAATCTCAACCGGTATTCTTAATACTTTGGACGGTTCTTTGACATTATTCCCCCCCCCCATATATATTCGCCTTTGCGATTGTTGGTTGACTACGTGGGTCGGTGGATTCTTTGGTCTCCAATCACCTAAAGATATTGACTCGGTGGTTTGTAGTGTATTGTGCAGAGGATCTTCGGTTGTGGCTCGTCCCTTGATCGTCGAAAGTTCAATTGGCTGCGGTGTCGTTGCCTCGGGTTCCGCTGTTGCTTCATCGTCGGTAGTTTCCGATTCCTCCTCGGTCTCTTCGTCAATTTCCAAGCAGACCGTTTTTTCAGATATTGGCGAAGCGCTGCTTATGCTAAATAGACTTTCGAGTCCTAGGTTGTCCTTTTTATTTAAATCCTTTTCCTGGTCGATTTCTTCCGGTTTGCCCTTCCTGTCAATAGCCGAAGGAGAGGCTATTGCGGGCTCCGCTCGTTTCCCGGCGACGCGGCGCAGATCGTATTGGTGTAGCCTTTCTGTTTACAAAGGGGACATACCTCTCGCCTCTCTCTGGTGCACTACCACGCCGGGTGTCCCCACTCGCCACAATTATAACAAAACGCCTTACTCCAATCGCGGGGTTCCGTTGTGTTTGGTGAGGGGCCGCTGTTGGGATCGGTCTTGTTACTCTTTTCCTTAAATTTTGACAAATTTTGTTCGAGGCGTTGTCGAACTAGCGGTTTTCAGCCCGTTTTAGGTTCTTTATTGGAGCGGCTTTCGTTCTTTTGAAAGGCTTTTAGGTTCGCGGCGGCACTGTGCTCTTCGTCGTCATCATCGGTCTTTTCTGAGTCCTCATCGCTGATTTTGTTTTGAAAACAATGGAGTTCTACCCTATCGCGCTTCGATCGCGATTCCCTTTGACATTCGATTGACCTATTGCAAATGTAGTTCCTGTCATTGACATAATGGAGGAAGTCTTCATAATTGTTTATTGGCAAATTGAGGATTTCGAGAGTCAATCGCGGGTTGAATTTAGCAAGGATCTGCTTCAGTTGGTCTTTAAATGACGGGGGGTGTTTCATTTTCTCGAAGATAAATCGTACTCGACAAGTGTTGCGGATTCTCTGCCTCCGCGAATCTACTAGATTGTCGACTCGACCATACTTCGTAGTATGTAAGAACAGCGAGCGTGGCAGCATCGATCAGCGGTCGATGCTGATCGATGCACCAAGCGTCGCCACGCATGCGCAGCGCGTTTCTTGTCGACTCGTAGAACCTCGTGCCGCTCAGCAGCCATTATTGATCCAGCTAGTGCGATCGCCGGTTCGGTTCAGCTTTGTGAACTCTCTTGTAAAAGATACGACTCGTGTGCAACTCTGCATTAGTTAATTAGTGAAGTGCAACGATTGTTCATCGCGAGTGCGTGGATTTACGACCCACCGCTCAACAAAGGTACTGTACAACTCTGTATTGTGCGTCTCGCCACGTGGCTTTACGACCCACGTGTGCACCTTGCACAATAAACGCTTCAATTCTGCGCTACTCTTAACCATCAGTGCTTTCATTCTTTCGCGATTGTGCCCTCGATGATCTTCGCTATTATTAAACTCAGTGCATCGCTCTAACTCTAGTCAACTCTCAAACAACAAGTAAACAATGCGAGGGACTCGTTCTTTTCGACTTTCAAATCGCGTATTTCCCCGAACAGGTCACAGTCGGCCTTCCTAACGCCCCATTGGTAACGGAATGCCTTCGCAAATTTCTTTCAGGTACGCCACCCTGATTTATTTATCAGGTACAAGTTCCGGTACGCTCCCTCGAAAACATTTGACAAACACGGGACTATCAGGTCTTTATGTATCCAGCTCGTATTTAAAAGATCTTTGAGAATTAATAGAAATTGATCCGCGTCCCTTTCCGTCCGCGGGAAGTTGACTTTCCAGCCGTTAACTATTCTCCCTATTTTTATTGCTAGGTTTGAATCATCGATGCTACTATTTGACGGTGAGACGCTACTTCTTCTATTGCGGGCGGTCAGCGCTGACATCGTCGATCTACTTGGTTCTTCGCTTTCATCCGATTCGCTTGTTTGCCAGTAAAACGCGCCCCTTTCTGTTGCCTGATCACGATCTCTAGTTCGCAATGGATGGCTCCGGGAAGGCGATGGATTACTTTCGCTATCCGACGTTATTGTTCGGTTCGCGCTACGCTGCGATCTCCTCGATCCCGGTCTTCGTGGCAAAAGGTCTCTAATATCGTTATCCGTCAGGCCATCTAGTCCGCAAATTCGACAGTACTCCATTTCCGGTACTATTCTTTCTTCCATCACTCTCCCGCCGTTTGGCAAGAGGTGGATCGTTCCAATTCTCCTAGTTCCACAGTGAATATTCCATTCCGTATCGTACCGACTTGTACCAAACTCTACCGCCGAATCTGCCGTTTGTCGATGATTGGGTCCCGAATTGTCAAAACGTACTCTTCGCTCGAATGTGTTATATTCGTTACTGTTCAAATTCGAATGCTGGTTCGACGATGTCAAATTTGTTAAGCTTTGTCCTACTCTATTTTCGCGGAGTCCGTGATGGGAATTGTCGACGGTTCGTGCCAGGCGCGATCCCCCCCGGCGACCATCCATTACGGTATCCGCGCGGTTTAAAGACGGCTGCTGCCGACGTTCTAATATTTTCCCTGGATGGATCCTAGACGGATCCCCCTGGCTTGGATCGGGTAATCGCAAATCACCGGTAAGACTTCGGTTTGCATTATTCATTTGATAATTCTTTAAATGTTGCTCGGGTTCGACCATAGACTGGTTACCCCGAGTCTCTTCATTTCGTCGCGGAGCTACAGACCGGTTGCCTAGCCTTCGGTCCCTAACCCGCGAATTTTGATTTTCTGTCTATAAGCTAGTGCCTTCCCCGTCGGAGGAGAAGATCGTCAAATCCTTCTCAGGTATTGGCAAATTAGACGCCCCCCCCCCCCCCCCCCCCCTAGACGGATGGGTATGGCGCGACACATTTCTACTTTCCATTCCCTGAAGAAACCGTCCCAATTCTAAATTATCCCTTGTGCGCGGAATTTCCCTCTGACTCTGGCTCTGGCCCATATAATTTTGCAACAAGTGGAAAAACTCGAAAAACTTCCGCATGTGCCCCGGGCTGTCTATTGGTTCGGGGTCAACCTGTAGACCAGGCGCCCCTATATTACTGTCAGCCGCGTCATTGTGTGTTTCCGGGTCCGGTACATCCCTTTCCCCGGCCACTCCGGCTGAAATCCCCGCTCGAACAGACGCGAACGGGGGTTCACTATCGCCTTCCACAACTAACTGCGTATCGACATCTTGTTCCGACAACCGACTATCATCCAGTAACCCTGACGGCACTTCCGGATTTTCTACATTACGATTCGTCCCACTAGTTCCTGCTCCCGGGGTGTCAATTCCGCCCGAGGCTGTGAACCTATCGGATTCCATATTTTTCTGACTATTTTTCGTTTTCCGACCGGGTCTGCCTTTCACTTTTCCCGGTGGCTCAATAGGCATAATGTTCCCTTGAACGGATTGCTAAATTAATTTACCGAAAAGAGAAAAGAACTTTAATGTTTCCGACTCCCGAAAAAGAAGGAAGAAACGAGAAAAAGAGAAAAAAAAAATAACCTGTCGTTAGCTCGGCCTGGTATATTACCCCTTCAATATGTCGAGGGCGAATACTATCGCAAGACGCAAATACAGAAAGAAATGTTTGAAAAAATTCAGACAAAAAATACGTGAACGGCGATAAACAGGAGTTCGGCGCTGTCGCGTTTCAATAATAACAATTCAGCGTAAAATCGCAGATCGATTTACGCAATGACTCCGAATAGGACAATAGTTTTAGTACGAGTACCCAAATTCGACCAAATATCTTGTTGTCGGGGCACCATAAAATCCCAACAAATGACATTACATTATGCATGTAACGTACAAAAATGCGCCAAGTATGTATTGTGACGTAACGTTTTTTCGAGCGTTCCGTCTGACCGGCCCCAGCGGAGAGTAGTCGCCACACACGCCAGGAAGGGGGGACAAGCGTTAAAATATTCGAACTAGGATTAATCACTCATTATGTTTTTGGCGAGTTTGATAGATAAGATCCGCGGTTCCGGCCGGTTTGATCGCCCGGACGGAATCGCAGTCACCAGGGAGCAGAGCCGCACGAGGAGACGGAGGGGACGCCGGCCGATCAGGACAGGATACACCATCTGGGAGCTGCCGAAGAAGATCCTAATTAGCCAATAATTAGGCTAGGCGGCGCAATCGGCAGCGCGAGCTTCGACTGCCAACCCAGAGTAAAACGGACTTCACTTGGTTTCCGGCGTGCGTGGCGAACGGCCGCTATATTTGTGAGTAGTTTTGTGGGTGCCAAGGGTTTCGGCCCCAGTCAAGGATTGTTGGATGCGAGCGGGTTGGCAGACGAGGTAAGCGTTGTTTCCTTTCTTACGTTATCTCCTGTGCGCGGTTCTGGGCGGATATCGGTGACGGCTCGGGGAATTGGACGAAGAGTAGGGTTTGATTAAGGGATTAATTCGGTGGGTCAGTAAGTCGTGGGAGGAACAGACCAGGGGAGGTGTGACCGGGGCAACAAAGTCGCGCGGTTCGCGACATCTTCGAGGGCCCCGGCCCTCGAAGGCCTCTCCTGGTACAGGCTAAGCGGCGACCGAAGGGCACCGAGTTGTCGACCAGATAGAGTAGTTGACCTCCCTTCGGGAAACCAAGTCCTCCGTGCTCGGAGTAATGAGCGTTGATTTGGCCGCGCGAGAGGCCGGCGACGGTTAGGATATTTGAACGCGGTGGCGAGCGATTGTGTGGCCGTGTGTAGAGAAGACCGATAGCAGTAGTTAAGGCGGCAGGGCGATTTGGCCGCGCTTGATGTAATTCACGTGCGATAATAATAATAATACTTTCTTTGAAACTCAGAATTAACCGATAGTTGTTTTGTTGGCTCGTCCGATCCCGCCGTGATCGGACGGTCAAGCTTTCTGGTTTTCCTTGTTCGGGCTTTGCACGAATCCTTGACCCACAACGAGCTAGTCGGAACGGGCTGCGTACGAGAGAATTCTCCGCGCGATTCGAAACATCCACCGGCCTCTTCTACTATAAATTTTGGTCCTTTCGGGGGCCTGGCGCCCACTTCAGGGGCCGGCGAATCGCGTGTAGGTGCGGACTGAGTAACCCCGTTCACAAAGAACGGACTTTGCGAGCGAATTCGGCATCGCGGACGAACACGGTCGGCCGCGGGAAAGAATCGTCGTCGCAGTATATAGCGCTATGAGATGCTTTCTACAAAAATAATGCTCCCCACGAAAATAAGAATCTTATACTACAGACAAGTGTACATTACAAAAAAATCTTACAATAATATAATAGCGTAAAAAAGTAGTGAAATTAATGTTTACCAAGTATGTGCGCCAAAGTGCGTAGCAAATTTTGAGTCACATCAAAATCTCCACATATTTCGAAAATTATGATACTTACAAAAATAAGAATCTTACAATAATATTATAGCGTAAAAAAGTAGTGAAATTAATGTTTACCAAGTATGTGCGCCAAAGCGCATAGCAAATTTTGAGTCACATCAAAATCTCCACATATTTCGACAATTATGATACATTCTGTTACCGCGATTATGGATAGAGTCATTTGAAAAGTAGAAAAAACGTCAAATTGGGACCTAAACAGAATCTCCGGCACCGGCCTACTTGGGGCGCCTTTTTAAGAATTATTAATCGAACACACCGTTCGCTACTTTGTGCAATATATAAAATTTGAATTTCAATTATACAACAAAAGTAATTGTTTGGACTAGTCGACTGAGTGGAAGTACCTTCGCAGTGGGAAGTCGTTGTATTTTGGTAGTAACATGCAACTTGCACACAAGTGGCATGCTGAACCGGAAGCCACTTCGGTGGCACTCTTAAGATCAGTGCTTAAATACAAAGCATCCCTGCTGTGAGGGCACTTCTTTTGGACATACCAGCGTAGGCAACGTACCGTAATATTAAGCGACGTAAAGGGTTATGTGCAGGGTGTTACATGCGGTGGCGCCCCAAGTATGCCGGTGCCGGAGATTCTGTTTAGGTCCCAATTTGACGTTTTTTCTACTTTTCAAATGACTCTATCCATAATCGCGGTAACAGAATGTATCATAATTGTCGAAATATGTGGAGATTTTGATGTGACTCAAAATTTGCTACGCGCTTTGGCGCACATACTTGGTAAACATTAATTTCACTACTTTTTTACGCTATAATATTATTGTAAGATTCTTATTTTTGTAAGTATCATAATTTTCGAAATATGTGGAGATTTTGATGTGACTCAAAATTTGCTACGCACTTTGGCGCACATACTTGGTAAACATTAATTTTACTACTTTTTTACGCTATTATATTATTGTAAGATTTTTTTGTAATGTACACTTGTCTGTAGTATAAGATTCTTATTTTCGTGGGGAGCATTATTTTTGTAGAAAGCATCTCATAGCGCTATATACATACTTGGCGCATTTTTGTATGTTACATGCATAATGTAATGTCATTTGTTGGGATTTCAATCCTTTTTGTACACTTTAAACTTTTTTTATACATTGTGCAAATTACGGTTGATTTATTTTTCCATGCAATTCCGAGCTACAATCGTATTTCACAGCTACAGTAATAATATGTCAGTCACTCGTGATCGGAAATTTATTTTTACCGGGGATCATTATACAGTAGTCTCTCGATTTTTGCCCGAAATTATGTACTTTACAGTTGCACGAGAATCATCCCCAACACCTAGGTGTTCTTCCTCGTGCCCAGCGAAGCGTGAAAACCGTGCGACCAGCGGTTTACTTTGTAGTCGATGCTCACGCGCGATGAATCAATGCGAATCTAAAAATTGTTTTTTTTAATTTATTTTTAATAAAAGTTACATTATTGTATTCCTCAAGTTGTGCCGATGAAAATGATACCAAACACTGTGGAATTTGTCAGAACGGATCAAAAGTTACGTGCGATAGAAGGATCGCGCTGCACGGTCGAAACGGTGCTGGTCTCGATCGTTGCACGAGACTCGCATATGATTATCGCACGTAACTTTGATCTGTTTTAATAAATTCCATAGTGTTTGGTATCATTCTCATCGGCAGAACGTGGGGAATACAATAGTGTAACTTTTATTCAAAATAAATTAAAAAAAAAAAACAATTTTTAAATTCACACTACGACTCATCGCGCGCGGCATCGACGACAAAGGAAGCCGCCGAACTCTCGGATTTCACGCTTCGCTGGGCACGATTCTCGACTCGTACTTTGTGATTGATAGTTTTCGGTCCCGAATTTCGTGCAGATATCCAGCTAGTACTGTATAGGGTGAGGCATCTGACTCTTAACTTGGAAACCTTTTCGTGAATTTTAGAAATGATGAAAACTAACGATGTAGGGATGCTTTTTCGAAGGGGTAGTTTTTAGTTACTAATGAATAGCACGATTTTCTGAATTGGTAAGATTAAACTTCTTAGATATTCTAAATGCCATTTTCGCAATCCTCGAAATCGAGATAGCTTAAAGTTCCGTTGACGTGTCGATTCCTTGGTACGGGATCCTCTTCAGAATTTTATTCAATATCCGAAATCCTCACCGATTAGGCTGAAATTTGAATATGTTGTACTCTTCGATACGTAGATTGCAGATATGCAAATAAAAATTGTCGCTCTCTTTCCGTTCTTGACATATCAATAATTATGTTACCTAATTATATAACATTAGGTAGCGCTTTGCCGATTTGGCTGTAAATTAAATATGTTATAGAGCTCGATGCGTAGATTACATATTTGCGAATAAAAATTACGGATCTCCTTCTCTTCTTAAAATATTAATGATTATATGCGCGAAAATGCACTATTCTTTACAGGCACTCTATGAAATACTGTTCTCCTTCTCGAATTTCATGCATTATCACTATATTATACGTTAGCGCCCCTTTCACCTTCTCTGGCACTGACCTGACCTGTGACTGTAAAGCCTAATGACACTTAATACGTTTTATAGTCACAAGTCAGGTCAGTGCCAGATGAGAGGAAGGGGGCGCAACTGTAAAACGTGATAAGCCTCATTATGCTTTACAGTCACAGGTCAGGTCAGTGCCAGATGAGGTGAAGGGGGCGCTAACGTATAATATAATGATAATGCATGAAATTCGAGAAGGAGAACAGTATTTCATAGAGTGCCTGTAAAGAATAGTGCATTTTCGCGCATATAATCATTAATATTTTAAGAAGAGAAAGAGATCCGTAATTTTTATTCGCAAATATGTAATCTACGCATCGAGCTCTATAACATATTTAATTTACAGCCAAATCGGCAAAGCGCTACCTAATGTTATATAATTAGGTAACATAATTATTGATATGTCAAGAACGGAAAGAGAGCGACAATTTTTATTTGCATATCTGCAATCTACGTATCGAAGAGTACAACATATTCAAATTTCAGCCAAATCGGTCAAGTGGACACTATTTTACAGAGGATTTTAAAAATTAATATTTTTCATATAATTGTTAATAACTCGAAAACGAAAAGAGAGCGACAATTTTTACTTGCAGATCTGTCATCTACGCATTCAACTCTACTACATATTCAAATTTCAGCCAAATCGGTGAGGAGTGCCCAATTGTAAATAATTACCTATTTTAGTACTTACGCTTAAAATTATACAATAATCATTGTTAAATTTTGTAAATTCTCACGCTACTACCGTTTAACTTTAAGTACTAAAATATTTTGTAGATTTCGGATATTGAATAAAATTCTGAAGAGGATTCCGCACCAAGGAATCCAAACGTTAACGGAACTGTAATTTATTTGGGTTTCGAGGATTGCGAAAGTGGCATTTAAGATATCTAAGAAGTTTAATTATTAATGTTATTTAATGTTTGGTTTCTTGTAAATTATATTGATTACATGTTTATATTGCAAATTTGCTTCATTGAAAATTGTATTTTTTACATGTTTATATTGTAATTCCTACTTGAAAGGCTTTATTACTCTTGTAATTATAGTTCCGGTAGGTACATCAGAAGTGTAAGGTAAAGTTTTACCAGTAGGATTTACAATTTAAACATCTAATAAATATAATTTACAAGAAACCAAACATTAAACGATATAATGTATACATGTTACATATAGTATATCGTACAGAAGTTTGTATATAAAGTAATGATTAACATGCATCAGAGTTGCAAATTACACAAAATTAATGTATATCGTATAAAATAGTATGGTTCGATATTTTTGTTCTTGTAAATTATATTTATTACATATTGATATTGTAAATCCTACTGGTAAAACTTTACCTCACACTTCTGATGTACTTACCGTAACTATAATTACAAGAATTAGTGTTTGAGTTTGTTGGATTGGAGATATTCATAACGGAGGTAAGTTTTGGCCATGTACACAATCCTTAGGAGTATGAGATTAAAACACACTTTACGTTTCGACTCCCAGGTTTGGAGTCCTCTTCGGTTATATTACAACATCCTGTCAATAAAATAAAAACATGAAAACCTTTATCCATTTCCTACATCTGGCGTTAAGTATGGGACTAGAACAAAGTGCGCAGGGAAGGTGGCAAGTATTAATGCTAATTAATGCTAACTTACTTTAATCGAAGTGTGACGGAAAGGTTTCAAACATGAACTTGTGGGTTCAAACTAGCCTGGAACGCTTGCATACAATAAATGACATAACGAGGCATAAAATTCTATATCTTAAAGAACAAAACTTGTAAACCGTGGCGTTCCAATCCTGTAGGTTGACAAAGTTCTATGTAAAGAACAGGGTATGTATCGGTGAGAGTTAGCAATATGCTGTGTATGCGAAAACTTACATGCATAGGAGGAACGCAGTAGAACAAAATAAATTGTCTAGCAAACGCAATCACTTCGCCTATACAACACTTGTGAATGCTAGTTAATGTAGTACGCAACCTTCTTCTCAGTGCTTCGCAGACCATTTTACACAGACAGTATCACTTAATCTGAGTTCAGGATTACCTTGTTCCTTTGATGTTTGAGAAAATGGTCTGCGAAGCACTGAGGAGAAGTTTGCGTACTACCTTAAATAGCATTCGCAAGTGTTGGATAGGCGAAGCGATTGTGTTTCTGCTAGACAATTTATTTTGTTCTTCTACGTTCCTCCTATGCATGTAAGTTCATTTAATAATTCCATCTTTAAACTGGTTTTCACACACACAGCATTTTGCTAATTCTCACCGATACATACCCTGTTCTTTACATAGGACTTTGTCAACGTACAGAATTAGAACGCCACTGTTTACAAGTTTTGTTCTTTGAGATATAGAATTTTATGCTTCGTTATGTCATTTATTGTATGCAAGTGTTCCAGGCTCATTTGACCCCACAAGTTCATGTTTAAAACCTTTCCGTCACCCTTCGATTAAAGTAAGTTAGCTTTAATACTTACCACCTTCCCTACGCACTTTGTTCTAGACCCATACTTAATGTCAAATGTAGGAAATGGATAAGGTTTTTCGTGTTTGTTTTTTATTTTTATTGACAGAATGTTATAATATAACTGAAGGGGACTCCAAACCTGGTAGTCAAAACGTACAGTGTGTTTTAATCTCATACTCCTAAGGATGTGTATGGCCAAAACTTACCTGCGTTATAATTACAAGAACCATAACGTTACAAGACACTATGCAATAATTAAACTGAGGATAAGCTAAGGAAAGACAAGGAGCGAAGATCGATGGCAAGGGGACCGCGAGGGGGTGCGCGATCAGCTCGACTTGCGAGCATTCGGGAGTGCTCCTGCCATCATGGACCTCTGTGGGCCCACATGAGTACCACCGCAAATCTTCGTTGCGGACTTTTTTCCTGTAGAGGCGCGCGTGAAGCGACTTGCGAAGAATCGGGTCTGAAAAAAGGATCTTTTTTGGCCGAAAAATTACAACATAAAATCCATATCTCAGCAACGGCTGAACGGATTATATTACTGTTTACTATCAATCGACGCAGAAAAAATCATAAAGGCCAATGGCATGGTCATTCTTTCGATATATCGTCCCAGTTTAAAGATTGTTACGGGTTACCATCAGAATAGGCCCCGCGAACTAGTTCGCTCGCGTAAATGATACTAGTAGCGTCGACGCCAGGAGCTGCGCTCGGCTATATATTGTGACGTTGCAGTTCCGGCAACGTCACAAAATAGTGAAATAAAAACAATGAACAAACGCGAAACTACTCTCGGGGCCTTCCGTCAATTATTTACCGAGGCTAATTCCCGAATTCTGTGAGTCGCGTGACAGGAGAGACGGCGGAAACACCGGCGGAAGGAGAAGGAGGGGCGCTCAGGGTGCGAGGACGGGGGAGGTATCCCGGGGGGATCCTCCCTAGAACACGTTTCCCGCCGCTGACCAGGAGTCAGCGGGCCCACGGGGCCACGGGAGCGCTCACCCCGGCGTGCGTGAGCCGGAGGTGCGACACCGGTGCCCTGCGGAGCCTCCGTGTTGGGCCACCCCTATTGGTGACCCACGCGGGGCACGGCGATCCCGGGGGGATCGAGGCGCGGACGCCTGAGGGCCGATCTCTCCCCACCCAGCCTGCCGCAGCCAGAGTTTCCGCGAGCGGCGACCACCAGCCGCCAACCTCCCGAAAAAGGACCACCTGCCGACATCTGTGGAGGATCGACAGGACTCATAGTGACGTCACCACCAGCGTCGCGGGAAAAGCTTCTACTCATGCGCGTGCCGAATGTACGGCGTAATTGCCGAGCACGCGGTCTCAGTCGTACTGCGACAGTGGAATCGATTACCGATCTTAGATTTCAGAGAGGACCAGAGTAAGAGTAAGGACAATGGAGAATATATTTGAGAGTCCACGAGAGGCCAGCGATTCGGTGAGCGAATTTAACTAGCCCTTTTCGTTTGTGTCGGATTTAATGAATAATTGTACGCGTTAGAATCACGTTTGGTATCGAAATTGTGAGAGATTTTCCGGCTTCACCGGTATTGCGTAGTGCTTTTCCGTATCGAGTCCTCCCGTAACGAATGATGTAATCTAGTGCGTCGCGTGCGTTACCGCGTGTAATCTCGAGAGTTGTAATTCGATCTTCGCGTTTTGTAATTCCGCCTTCGGGCGATGACGAAAAATAAAATGTGCCGACTCTCGGATTTATTTTGAATCGTTGTATGAGATTTATTTTGTGTGTGAAATTCCTGTTTTGTGTCGTCACTCCACCCATGCTCGATAGAATCGAACTCATTCCGCGTAGTCCGGCCCTGGGAGAAATTTCGACGTTTCGATTTCGTAAGTAAAGAGATTCTCGAATTAATTTTTGGTAGAGTGTGGAATAGAATTATTTGGTAACTTTTCGAACGAGCTTCGGCTCGCGGCACTTCGGTGCCTGGCGCCTAACGGATTAAGGATTTTTGGATTTTGGAAATTTGGAGGAGAGAATCTCGCGCATTTTCTTTGCTCACGAGTAATTTTCGGGTTAGCCGGTGCCGAATATCGAAGTAAGGAAAATTCTCGTGACAATATATACTTGGCGCGAGACGCTACCGCGTCTCTTGATATCTCACGCATAAATTTCATTGAATAAAAAAAAAACATAAAATGCAATATAATAAATTCGTTGCTGGGATATTCAGCGTTAAATTGACAATAAATAAGACAAATCAGTCAGTTGACAAAATGAAGTAAATGAATAACCAGAAGGTAATAACCAATTCACAAAAAAAAGAAAATTTCTGAAATCGGATAAGGTACAGTATTTCATAAAAGGTAGCAACGAAAAAAAAAACCTGAAATGCCTGTAAGTTGTTCGCTGCACGCTAAAGTCCTTTTCGACAATCAATTCTGAAATTTCCAATCGGACCGAAGTCATAAGACCCCAGCAACGTAACACAGTTAATTCAATTTTCAAATTTCGCAACACATGTTCCATCGGTTAATTAATTCGCCGTGGTAGACAAGGATAACACCGTGTACTATCTTCAAGTAGAAGAAAAACCATAATATGTTTTATATAGGTTAACTGCATTAAACATTTCTGTGAGCTATTTCCATCCGATTAATTCAAATAAATCTGAAAATTCGACTTCGATTATCAAAATTAGTGTCTACTGTAATGATTCTACTATGATTCGTGAAATGTCAAAATTGCAATTAGAATAAATTTAATTAGCCTCACAGTAATCAGTCTAATCTGTAGTTAGTGCTGTTCAAACATTAAAGCTGTTTCCTTCAGTGAAAGCAGTATTCATTCGTACGTGGAAAGCACAGTTTGTATTTCTTATATCTAAATCTTACTTGCTATAATTTCACAGAACACCAGGTATAAGGAAAGCGGCCAGAAATGTGTTTGGGAAGGAGCGAATACAAAGGGGCCTTTGTGGTATGAACCTGGAACGTTCGATGTACACATAAACAAAGCGCGTGGCGTGACTCGATTGCGCGTCGCAACGTGTTTCAAAATTTTCCACGCCGAACGGCTTCAAATTTCCTAATTAAACGCTTCCTGTTAGGAAAAGGATTAGTCGAAAGACCGAAAGTCGCGGTGATTACAATGTAGGCGATGTCGCGGAGTGAAAAAGGGAGAAATCCAGATACGTTTATATTATATTCGCAAAGCTACAAAAGTCTGTCTACACAAGTCAAAGTATACGAGGTAAGTGACGAGCATTCCTCGCTGGGCCTTCTTCCTAAGGGCCTTGGAGTGTACCCCCGCGTGGGGGTTTACGACCCTCTCGATGGTCCGTCGCCTGGTCTGCTTGGCGTCTTGACATTGCCCAGGCCCGCCTGCGTGACGCATTTTGGGGAAATCCGAAATTTGCTTACATTCGGCCAGCCTGATGATACGTCTGTCCTCAGACTGGATCGCTAAAAGAAACACAGATCAACCGCATTAATTCTTATCAATGACATACAAAACTTCAACCTTGAGCAACGTGCACAACTTAACTGGGTTTTCCGCTGCATCGGGAGAGGGCTGTCTTAACCTCTGTTTCTGTCTCTCTTTTTTTTCTCTCTTTTGCGTCCTCTACAGTTGTCATTCTATCCTCAATGGTTAATTCTTCACGATTAGGACTGATCGTTGAAACGTTGGAGCCATCAAACGGCCCTTCGATGTTTCCAAACATCGGCTTCTCCTATCAGTGTACTGCACCAACAGTACACCATTCTTTGATATCACACAGACATCGGCTTCCCTGGTGAGTGTACAGCACCAACAGTACACTACCCTACGATATCAGACAGACATCACTTCCGACGTCACACAGACGCCGGCTTGGTCAGTGTACTGCACCAACAGTACACTTCCCTGCGATATCACACAGACATCGCCCTCGACATCACACAGACGTCGGCTTGGTCAGTGTACTGCATCAACAGTACACTTCCCTGCGATATCACACAGACGTCGGCTTGGTCAGTGTACTGCACCAACAGTACACTTCCCTTCAATATCACACAGACATTGGCATTTCGAATTTCAGATTTGCCGAAGGCTTCTCTGTATTTCCTCGCCGTTGACCTGCCAGCGGCAGCCTCTGTCGCAGGAACCTCTCGTCCATCCTGGCGACCCTTTTCTCTGGCTGTCCTTGTCCGCTGCCTGGTCAGTTTTCGATGTTGTCGGCGCACCCCCCCCCCCCCCTCTCTCTCTCTCTCGGGGGCCCACCTCGCCACGCTCCTTACCGCACGCAGGTAAGCTATCGGTTACTGCGTCGTCGGCCTTCAGTCGCGCTTGGCTTTCTGTGAACAAAAATGTATAAAAACATTACTCGCGTGATCTAACCCTTCACGTAACTCGGCATACGGAAACCATCTCGTAGCCTTGGGTTTCACGCGGATTCGTCCCGCTCCCCTTGGTCCACATCTTGCACCGTGATCCAAGGTTTAATGCGATCCGCGGCCACCACCGTTCGGATACGCCTTACTCCTTCCCGCAGGTCTTCCACCTCGTAGCGGTCGTTTCGGAGGACTGTTCGAATCCGGAACGGTCCCTTCCATCGCGGAAGTAGTTTACGGCTGCTACCTGTCGCCGGCTCGCTCGTGATCTGCACCAGCACCAGATCACCTGCCGAATACTTCCTCGCCTCTCGCCTGCCACGATCATACCGCTCCTTTTGTCGTCGTTGGTCCTCGGTGATGTGGCGAGAGATTTTGCCCCGCAGTTCATGCAAGTCGATCCGATCGATCTGCTCCCGTACTGCGCTCATCACCTGTCCCTCTGCTGCACTCCTCGTCTCACACCCGATCAGTGCCTTCATTGGTGTTGTTCCGATCCCTTTATTAAGCATTGTAGTTAATGCGCTTTGGATCTTCGTAATATGCTTATCCCAATCCCTGGGATCTCCGCCGGCTGCAGTGGTCGCTAGTGCATCAACAATCGTCCTGTTATATCGTTCGCACTGTCCATTTGCTCTCGGTGTGGCTACAGCGTTCAACACATGCTTAATACCGAAAGCATCGCAAAAGGTTTTAAAATCCCGCGATGTACAACTCGTCCCTCGGTCACTGATAATACGCGTCGGAGCCCCGAACAGGTACGCCAGATTCGTCAGTACTTTTACAGTACTTCGGGTCCGCTGGTCCTTTACTGGCTCGGTGACCGTAAATTTCGTGAATGCGTCCACGATCACGAGCAGGTACTTATTCCGGCGCTTACTGGTTTCAAACGGGCCTACGTGATCGATGTGTATTGTGTGGAAGGGCTCCGGCACCTTCTCAATACTATGTAGTTGGCACTGCTTCTTTCCTGCGGTGTGTTTGTAATAAGCACAGCTTAAACAGGCTTTCACGTACTTAGCGACGAACTGCCGCATACCAGCAAACCAATAATTTCGTTGCATACGCTCCAAAGTCTTTTTGGCACTCAAATGCCCTGCGTCGTCATGACACAACCTGCAGATCTGTAGTCGAGCCAATCTTGGTACTACCCACGTTTTCCTTCCGTCGGCCAGACGTCGGTAGAGCCTCCCTTGCTTTACTTCGTACTCCACGAAGTAGTGTTTCGTCTCCGGCGTCTTTTCCTTGGCCTCCAACATCGTGCGAATCCGTGATAATTGATCGTCCTGCATTTGGGCGGCTGTAATCCAGTCAGCTTCAGTAATGTCTATCGAGAATACTTCCAGTTCGATCGGTTGAGGGTTCCGGCTAAGTGCATCCACGTGTGCCATTCGGACTCCAGGTCTGTATTCAATTTCGAAATTGTATTCTTGCACTTCAAGCCACCAGCGACCCACCCGTGGTAGTAGGTCCTTTCGGGAAAAGGTCGTCCTCAATGCGTTGCAGTCCGTCAACACTTTAAATTGCAGGCCCAGGAGGTAAACCCTAAAATGCCTCAATGCAAAGACGACCGCCATTGTCTCCAGCTCGTAGGAGTGATAGCACCTCTGGTCCGCCGTCGTTTGCTTGCTAAAGTACGCGACCACCGTCATCCTTCCCTTCTCGTCGCGTTGCATCAATATGCCTCCCACACCTAGCGAACTCGCATCTGTGTGTAACTCGGTCTCGCGGCTCGGATCGAAAACGGAAAAGACCAGGTCGCGACGTTAGTACCCGTTTCACCTCCTCGAACGCCCGCTGTTGCGGCTCCTGCCAATTCCATGCAACATCCTTTCACGTGAGTCTCGTCAGTGTTTCCACGGTAGTTGCATAACCCTTCATAAACTTTCGGAAGTAACTCGCGAGGCCCAAAAATTGTCGCACTTGCTTCACCGATTCTGGGGGCGGCATTTCCAGCATAGCTTCTATCTTCCTTCGGCCCGGTCTCACTCCCGCTGCGCTGATTTCTCGTCCCAAGTACTCTATTGTCGTTTTAAAGAACGAGCATTTCTCCAGTTTCAGCGTCAGGCCATGTGTCTTGAATGCCTCCAGTACTTGTCTAAGTCTTTCCAGGCCCTCTTCCTTCGTACGTGACGGGATAATAACGGGGTCCAAGTACGGAAATGCTATTTCGCCCTTCAATTTTCCAAGTACTCTATCCATTAACCGCTGAAATACGGCCGGCGCATTCGTAAGGCCAAAAGGCATCCTTAGAAATTCGTAGTGCCCTTCGGGGGTAACGAACGTTGTTTTTTCTATAGATCCCTCGGCGACGGGTACCTGGTAATATCCCGAGGCCAGGTCGAGGCCCGTAAAATATTTATTCCCTCCCAGTCGGTCAAGCTGGTCGTCGATTAAAGGTAGCGGGTACTTATCCTTTACCGTTATGGCGTTCAATTTCCGATAATCGACGCACATCCGATAGTCGCCAGTCTTGTTCTTCACCAAAGTAACCGGGCTCGCGTAAGGTGACTCCGACTCCCGAATGATCCCATTGTCGAGTAATTCACTTACGATCCCGCGGAGGATCTTCTTCTCGGGCTCCGCTAGTCGGTACGGGCGGTACACGACAGGTATGTCCGACAATACCCGAATTTCGATCGCGGTCGCATTTGTTTTGCCTAAATCGCGCATTGACGAAGACGTACACTCGTGGAACTCCTCGATAAGGGCGATGCACGCGTCGCGGGTCTTGTCATCTACTTCGCCGATCACTATCTTCAAATCGGTGTCAATGGTGAAGACGTCCGTTGTTCGGCTGATTGGATCCCTTCCCACGGCGATTTCCCGCAATATCAAACGATCCCCGCGTTTGATCATTACAACGTGCTCTTGTTGTAAGAAATCGCGTCCGACGATGAGCTTGTGCGTTGTGCTGGCGTCCGGAATTACGTGCGATCGTACCGCGGCGGTCACGCTCTGTACCCGAATCTTTATCAGGGCAGTTTGATTCGCGTATATTACGCCCCCCGTGAATCCTCGTAACGCGATACGCTCACCCTCGTGTAACCCGACGCTGAGCTCTCTTATCACCGATGCGTGGATTAGAGTGCACGCACTTCCAGTGTCAATTAGGCTCTCAATCGTTACCCCGTTGACGCGAACCGCTACTCTAAACATATTCTTATTACAAAGGCCGCTAATTTTGACGGACAGTACCTCTTTGTTTTGGAGTTTCTCGGCTGCTCCACTGCTACGGGCTGCTCCCTCCTTGTCCCGGCACTGCTTGGCGAAGTGTCCCGTCTTATTGCACACGTAACAGCGTCGCCTATGCGTCTTCTCTTCTCGCTCTGCTTCCGTCTCGCGGCTTTGGTCCTGCCGTTTCTGGGTCTTCTTTTTCTCGTACGGCACGAACTTTCTTGGTCGTGGATCCTTGCGATCGATGTGCTTCGCCGTTTGGCCGTCCTCTCCCATGCTTCCCAACGTCGTCATGTGGGCGTACAATTCGTCGACGTCGGTGTACTTCGCGGACCTGATGGTCCTGGCAATGGATTCATCCGGAATTCCGTCGATCACGATGTCCACTAGATGCTGGTCGGGGATCTTAAAGTCCAGCTTGCTGAACTTGTCTAGTTTTCGCGAACAATAATCGCCCAATTTCTGCCCCGGGCGAGCTTGAAATAATACTGCCTCGCGCAACAGTTTCGCGGCGGGTAGGGGTCGGCAAAATCTCTTCAGAAGTAACTCCTTAATTTCCGGTCACGTTGACGACCTTGGCCGGCTCGACTCGAACCACGTTTTTGCATGTCCTTTCAATCGCGAGGGTATCAACCGCATCACCGATCGGTCCTCCCAACCGTATACAGGGTGAGTCAGTGACCTTGCACCAAACTGAAACCACGTATTTTGGGGGTCAATAGAAGCGTAAAAGTCCCGGAACACAAAGTTGAAATCTCAACCCTTTCGGAATTACAGGGGGTTGAAATTTTAAGTTTTAAAAAATCATATCTTCCGACAGGATAATACTAGAGTCACGGGTCTTTTTCTAGAATGTGTGGGAGGGCCCAGGGTACCTGGAAAAAAATAGAAACGATGTGAAAATTATTATTAAGCCACATTATTATTGATTTTCTCTAAACGGGCAAATTTCACGTTCATAGAAGAACTACAAGAAAATCAATAATAATGTGGCTTAATAATAATTTTCACATCGTTTCTATTTTTTTCCAGGTACCCTGGGCCCTCCCACACATTCTAGAAAAAGATCCGTGACTCTAGTATTATCCTGTCGGAAGATATGATTTTTTAAAACTTAAAATTTCAACCCCCTGTAATTCCGAAAGGGTTGAGATTTCAACTTTGTGTTCCGGGACTTTTAGGCTTCTATTGACCCCCAAAATACGTGGTTTCAGTTTGGTGCAAGGTCATTGACTCACCCTGTATGTCGGCCAGCTCGTCCACCTGCGCGATCCACTCCTCGGCTGAGATCTGGTCTGCATCCGGATCAAAAAACGGGATCAATTGCTCGTCGCCCTGGCGGAGTCGCGTTGGTGACCTTCGCGACGAATGCGAGCTCCCCGCGTCGCGTCGTTCCCGCGATCCTCCCGCACCGTTGCCACTCGATGGGGTACGCTCGATGTTGCGACGCGTCGGCGTTCGCGATCGAGACCGCGAATCCTGCTCCGAATGTCCGTCGGTGTCCTTGAGTTTCGCCAACTTCCGCTCAAGCAATTTGATGCGCATTGCGCGAGCGTCACTCTCACTATTGTCACCACTCATGTCCACTTCTTTTAACTATAGTCACCTGGTTAACTGCACCACTTTCACTCGCGCGCGATGTATTCACGGTGTATACCGCTTCTGATATGTTAGGAAAAGGATTAGTCGAAAGACCGAAAGTCGCGGCGATTACAATGTAGGCGATGTCGCGGAGTGAAAAAGGGAGAAATCCAGATACGTTTATATTATGTTCGCAACGCTACAAAAGTCTGTCTACACAAGTCAAAGTATACGAGGTAAGTGACGAGCATTCCTCGCTGGGCCTTCTTCCTAAGGGCCTTGGAGTGTACCCCCGCGTGGGGGTTTACGACCCTCTCGATGGTCCGTCGCCTGGTCTGCTTGGCGTTTTGACATTGCCCAGGCCCGCCTGCGTGACGCATTTTGGGGAAATCCGAAATTTGCTTACATTCCCTTATTACCGAGCTTCGAATTGATAATTGCTAGTGAATCTAATAATCGTTTGACAAATTTAATCCAACGTGGCCCCACGTTGGGCACCAAATGAGACGGATTTTCTTTTTAGTAGTGTCGAGAAGCGACTTAGTTCTATTCTGTAAGAAAAATCCTCACCCGGCGCGGCCTGGGTCAAGGGCTGCCGGGGCTCTAATAATGAATTTTACGACAATTGCTTCTATTAGTTATTAATTAGTTGGGCGCCAGCCGGTTTGCTCAAACCAGCAAAGAAGGAAACTATAAGGATGTCCCAGGGAGTGGGGAGCGGGGGGGGGGGGGGATGGACCCGAGAAAGTAGAATAAATTTCAATATGGTTCCAGGCAAAATATGTAATTTTATGACTTACTTGGTGTTGCGCAATTGTTTCTTTCCGGTGGTTGAACGCCTTACAGACGTGGCGAGCAACTCATATGCAAATTGGCCTTTTGGTTAGCTACCCACGTGGCCACTTACCTGTGGAGATAGCGGGGGGTAATGAAACACCCACGTTCTTATCACACAAGATAGTCTTATATATTCTCCCACGAAACTCTTTACAAAACAGCGTGTATAACATACGTAATCGGGAAGCGCGTGCGGCGGTTGAGACAACTCGGCTCGAAGTCTTACCATAGGCCTTTTTCCACTAGGGGCGCGAACATCGCCCGACATAGATGGGCGACTCGACTATGCCGCGATTCGGGGCGACCCCACAGCACTCCCCCCCAAGAGGTAGCGATATAGTTTACATAAACTTTGAATAAATTTTAAATGAAATATAAACATTATGCAACACACCAAATAATGACTTAAAAGCTATCAGTCTCGGATAGTTCGGAAATAAATCCTACCCTTTTACGCGCGTAGGTCTTTGGCTCTGGCCTATTGCTCCTGCTCGGCTCGGCTGCACCAGCAACACCGACTTCCTCCGACAAAAGGAATGCCGGCTTCAATAGCTCGATCGATACAGTCTTCGGTGCCCCGTTAACATTAATCTCGTAAATACGATCGGAGATGCGCCGCAGCACCTTAAACGGCCCTGTGTAGGGACGTTCTAAACCCTTCTTAGTTGTATTACGCAGGAACACATGCGTGCAAGTATGCAGCTCCTTAAACACGAATGCGCGATTTTTGTTATGGTGGCTAGCGGGAACCGGACGGACCTGACGCATGTACTCACGGAAATCTTCTATGAAGATGTTAGGGTCCGGCTTGAAATCAAACGGGAGGAAAAACTCTCCTGGAAGCCGTAAAGTAGTCCCGAAAACAAATTCTGCCGGAGACGCGTTGGTATCCGGACGTACATGGGACCGTAGACCCATAAGGACGGTTGGTAGAGTCCGCAACCAGTTTTTGTCCGCGTGGCACATTAGTGCACTTTTAAATGTACGATGCCACCGCTCTATCAGCCCATTGGACGCCGGGTGATAGGCAGTGGTTCGCACCCGCTCGCAACCAACTAAAACTAGTAATGCTGAAAAAAGGCGTGACTCGAATTGTGCGCCTTGGTCCGTGGTTATGACCTTGGGAGCACCGTATCGAGAGATCCACGTATCACAAAATGCCCGGCAAACCGCCTGCGCTGATGTCTCCTTTAAGGGTGCGACCTCCACCCAGCGCGAAAACCTATCTATCATAGTAAGGCAGTAAACAAATCCCTCCTGCGGAGGCAACGGACCCACGATATCAATATGGACATGATCAAATCGCCCGTCGGGGGCCACGAAATGGGCCGGAGCGGTGACCACATGGCGAGTGACCTTGGACTGTTGGCAGTCCGGACAATTTTTGCACCAGAGCGCAATGTCTTTGTGCATGTCCGGCCACACATACCGCTGTCTAATTAATCGGTCCGTAATCCAAGCACTCGGATGGGCTGGGCGGTGGAACAAGTTGAAGACTGTTCGGCGTAAGTTTGTCGGGATATAAGGACGAATGGCCTCCCCAGATATCTCACAAAAAATGGTGGTGTGGTCAGCACCCCACTGAATCGCCTTCATCTTAAGCGGAAAGTCGGGTGTCTGGCGGATCAATTGGAGCTGTTGGTCGGCTTCTTGTTGCTCCGCCAGCTGATTGAGCTCAATCTCGACAGGAAGTCGGAGGGCCTCTACCCGAGAAAGCGAATCCGCGACCACATTGTCGGGACCAGGGACATGCTCTATGCACGTAGAGAATTCCGCGATGAATGAGAGTTGGCGAGACTGCCTGGGGGAAGCTTTATCAGTCTTTTGCTGGAACGCGTAAATGATCGGCTTGTGGTCCGTGATAATTTTAAATACACGACCCTCGACAAAATGTCGGAAGTGCTTAATTGACTCGTAGATCGCGGTGAGTTCCCGATCGTAAGCGCTATATTTTTGTTGAGCAGGGGACAGTTTCCGCGAGAAAAATGCCAAGGGCTGCCAATGCCCGGTCGCCGACAACTGCTCCAGCACCGCGCCCATACACGAATCCGACGCATCAGTCACTAACCGAATTTCCGCGTTCGCGCGAGGATGGACCAACAACGCCGCGTTGGCCAGGTCAGACTTGACCTGCTCGAACGCACGCTCCGCCTCCGAAGACCACGCGATCGGAGTTTTGTCGTTCCTTTTGGAATCGCCAAGAAATGCGTTCAACGGCGCTTGAGATCGAGCGGAGAGCTTAAGGCTCCGCCGGTAAAAGTTGGCCATGCCCAAAAAACGGCGCAAGTCGGCCACTGTACGCGGCTTCGGGAATCCCATAATCGCTTCCACCTTCTGTGGAATTGGGCGAATTCCCTCAGCACTAATTAAGTACCCGAGAAATTCGAGCTCCGACTTTCCGAAAACGCACTTCTCGGGATTGAGGCGCAAATTGTAGTCCGCCAGCCTTCCGAATACCGCGCGCAAGTGAGCAACATGCTCTTCCAGCGACGACGACGCTACTAGAATATCATCAATGTAAACGAATACAAATTCCAGATCGCCTAACGCGCGATTAATGTATCTTTGGAAAGTTTGGCTGGCATTTTTTAACCCGAATGTCATCGCGCAGTATTCAAAGAGACCGAACGGCGTAATCACCGCCGTCTTCTCTATATCCTCCGGCGCCATAGGAATTTGGTTATACGCTTTTCTTAAATCTAACGATGAGAAAATAGATTTCCCGTGCAGATTACCGGTGCAATCATGTAAGTGAGGCGTCGGATATTTATCCGGTATAGTGACTGCATTTAATCTGCGATAGTCACCGCAAACCCGCCAAGACCCGTCCTTTTTAGCTACAAGATGAATGGGGCTGGCCCAAGGGCTACTAGAGGGGCGACAAACCCCTGCCTCAACTAAAACGCGAAACTCGGCCTTCGCCGCTTTTAACTTCTCGGGCGTCAGCCGTCGCGGACGCTCGGACACAGGCGGACCGGTAGTTATAATGTGATGCACTACGTCGCTCTTTTCCGGTAATAACGGACTCGAAGCACCGGTAATTGTCGGGAACTCTTTTAAAATGCTCGCGAACTGCGAGTTGTTATCGAACAACCGAACTGCGCTGGCCGCTGCCGGCTTGGAAACTGTTGCGGTATTAAGGTTCGTGGTCGAATCGACCACACGCCGCCTACGGAGGTCAACCACCAGCCCGTAGTACCTCAACAGATCCGCGCCAATAATCGCCTGCGGCACATCCGCTATGATGAAGTGCCATCGGATAGGCCTTCTTAATCCTAAATCTAAAGTGCGAACAGATTCGCCGAAGGTGTCTATCTTCGTGTCGTTGGCCGCAAACAATTTGAGACGCGATGGTCTGCCTTTGACATTGGGCTGCGCTGGTAACAATGACACGTCCGCGCCCGTGTCGACTAGGAATAGTTGCTGAGTTGCGCGGTCGCGTACATGGAGACGATTTTCTATCTGCGGGCCCTCGCCGACGGTCTCCAAGCGGGGGGGCCTGTCTAATTTTTTGCTTTCCACGCCGCAAATTTCGGGCACCACTCCTTGCACGTCATCGGGTTGTCCGGGTATTTAGAATGCGCGTAACACAATCCGGACTTGTCGCGACTTTTAGATCGGGCGCGACTCCTGCTTTGGGATCGCGACTTGGAACGCGCCCCACGACCTGCACTAGATCTATCCAAACGTTTATTTACAGCGGCCATCGCGACCGTTAGCTTTCTAATATCCTCCTGCAACGACTCGAGCGTTACTGCGCTGCTGGTTGAGGCGGCCGACACCTGCGCTCTCGATGAAGTCGAATTCTCTTCAATCTTATCAGCTATCATCGCAATCGCGTTGAGGTCATTGACATTTGCCACCGAGATAATTGTTCGCGCGCTCTCCGAGAGCTGATCCAAAAAGATTTGTTTAAGCACCGCGTCGTTGCAGCTTCCATCATTTAGGTTCCTCAAGCGACTGAGGATCAGCGAAGGCTTACCATCGGTCACGACCTGCCCTTTTATTAGTTTGCGCAAATTGCTCTCGGCAGAACTCGCGAACGTGGCTATGATGCGAGCTTTTATGCGGTCGTAAATATCTGAAGGACGAGGTGACATCATCATAATGTCTTTCACACTCGCGAACACTTCGTAGTCGACGGACGCCAGCACTACGTCCGCCATGGTCGATTGCACAGAGATCCGTGCATTTCGCAGTGTGGTTTCAACCTGCAAGAACCACAGTGCCGGATCCGCGTGATGAAAAGTCGGTATTTTCGGAACTCGATAAAGATCGATGCGGTGATCATACGCCGGGTCGCCAACGCCGTTATCGCTGTTACGGGACAGCCCATGTTGCTGCTGACCCGACATATCGTCGCCTGGATTCGACATCGCTACTTAACGCACTAAGACTAACTTACACCTAACACACACTCAAACAGAAGGATAAGGCGCGAAAGTCGGCGTCACCGCACCGCCAGGACACCGTTGATGCCCCCGTCGAGACAAACACCGGTGACGATGGCTTCAACTGCTTTTCCGCAACACAAAGGCGCCGGTGGCCGTTGGCTTCACGCAAAACTCCACACAAAGGCGCCGATGGCCGTTGGCTTCACGCAAGATTCCACACAAAGGCGCCGATGGCCGTTGGCTTCACGCAGATGTCCAGACCAGGACCAGGAACAGGAACAGCGTCGTCAAATGCCGTTGGTGGCAGCCGCAACGGCACCAATCGCCTCAAAGCGCAGAAAAATCCGCGTGCCTCGTTCCCGCCAACAAACAATGGCGCCAGACGCACCGACCACGTGTCGACGACGCACACCCGAACAAAGGAAAACGGGTTGAAAGTCCAAGCCGAGGCTCATCAACGCGGGCACCGGGTTTATTTATCGCTCAGAAAGGTCCACTATCGTTCGCTGCCCGGTCGGACAGCCAAGAAGAGGGAAATTCGGCGATAGTACGTTCCCGCCGACGAACAATGGCGTCAGAGAACACTCCCGGCACGTGTTGCTGCGCGACACCTTTTTCGACTTTTTCGACCGAAAATTCAGCGTCGGGGTCACCAATGTGGAGATAGCGGGGGGTAATGAAACACCCACGTTCTTATCACACAAGATAGTCTTATATATTCTCCCACGAAACTCTTTACAAAACAGCGTGTATAACATACGTAATCGGGAAGCGCGTACGGCGGTTGAGACAACTCGGCTCGAAGTCTTACCATAGGCCTTTTTCCACTAGGGGCGCGAACATCGCCCGACATAGATGGGCGACTCGACTATGCCGCGATTCGGGGCGACCCCACATACCAATCTACCGCGCACAAAAGGAATATCGCTGTTCTATTCGCTTACCTCTACGCGTAATCGGGGCTCGAGCCAGAGTGTCGTCGATCGATGCGCGGTCGATCGTCGCCGCTCCTCGTCCCTCTTCGGGCATGTTCGATTTTCCCTAACTTCGGGGGTCGCCAACCTAGCGCCTTCGGCGCGGAAGTTTTTGGCAAGCCCGTTGTCAACCTGCAGGGACTCTTCACTCCGTCGAGGGAATTACAAATTTCCCGTCACAAGATATTAACATTTTGAAAACGGGTTAAAATTGGTCTTTCTTCCTTACCTTTGTAGGTAAAGAAGGACGATTCTTGCGAATGTCGACAAGTTACTTCGCTGTCGATCGGCCAGTGCAATCAGCTCAGTCACTTCTTAAACTTCATGGGCAGGCATTCATTCTTCCATCAGGTCGATCTCCGCTGCAACTAATTCCCGAACGTTGCTCAACATTTATCCTGCTTACTCACAAATCCCAAAGAACGTGTCAAAACTCGCCCTTTCGGATTTGTGAATAAATAGGTTCAATGTGCTGCTGGGATTAAAAACGTTGCAGAGTCCGTACATTCATTATCCCACAAACACTGACACAGACACTGATAACCAACGAATCTTGTTTTCATCCCATGTAAAATTCACTGACACTAAAATCACAATTTATACCGAAATCCTAATGAGAAGTCACACCTGATTCACTTTCACTTTCATTCACATTTTCACTTTCGCCTTGCCTCTTGCCCACTGTCAAATCCTGACTCTATGATCCGTAAATATCCCTCAGAAAGTGCACTCACATCACAATTGCATAGCGCGTTCCACCGATCATACCCGCAATCCAGATTTCTAACATTACCGCCCGCCTTCGCTGACGACGGCAGCGAACGAATTATGCTAGTCACTCAATTAGTAACGTACAAAGGTTCGTGATTGGCCTTTGCATCACGGAGGTTGCGGTTTTAAGCGTGACTACCCGAATCCTGTTGTCGGATCCGGGATGGATTTCGATGACTCGGCCGAGTGGCCATTTCGCTGGTGGGTATCGTTCGTCGATGACGAAGACGGGGCGTCCGGTTTCTATTGAGGAACCTTCCCGGTTCCACTTGTACACCGATTGCAGCCGTTGAAGGTATTCGTGCGACCACCGTTTCCAAAAGTCCTGCGTCATTAGGGTTAGGAGTTGCCAGCGTTGGAGTTTTGAGGCTGGTACAGGTGTCAAGTCCGGTTCAGGCACTAGAGTCAGGGGTTGCCCGATAAGAAAGTGCCCTGGCGTAAACACGTCCAGATCATCCGGGTCGTCAGTCAAAGGGCAAAGAGGCCGAGAATTTAGGATTGTTTCGACCTGCGTCAGGAGAGTCGACATCTCCTAGTAGGTGAAAAGAGAATCACCGGTCACTCGCTTTAAGTGATACTTGACACGTTTTACGCCGGCTTCCCATTTGCCGCCAAAGTGTGGAGCCGAAGGCGGGTTGAAAATCCACTTCGTGCCATCTTTGGCGATAGTGGAGGCGAGGTTTTGGAGTTCCGTGGAAGCGGCAGAAAATAGACCACGAAGCTGTTTATCTGCGCCCTTAAAATTCGTCCCGCGGTCACTAGAAAGAGTGGCGCAAATGCCGCGCCGAGCAATGAATCGATGGTAGGCTGCTAGAAAGGCATCGCTACTGTAATCGGTTACAATTTCCAAATTGACCGCGGAAGTAGCCATGCAGACGAACAACGCAATCCAAGCCTTATATGTGCGAGCGGCCTTGCCCTTCCATGTCTTCAGAGTGTATGGCCCGGCATAGTCGAGTCCCGAGTTCAGAAAAGCGCGCGCGGGGTTCACCCGAGACGGAGGGAGCTGGCCTATCAATTGATGAGCTTGAGTCCGCCGATATCTAGTGCACTTGACGCACTTTAAGATGTGGGACCGGATTGGAGCGCGTCCTCCTACGATCCAGTATGTGTTTCGAATGTATTCCAGCGTATCTTGTGTCGATCCATGCAAAGTTCTCTCGTGAGCATCGCGAATAACCAGCGCGCTGAGCTTTGCTTCCTTCAGGAGGATGTAGGGATGTTTGGCAGAGGGATCGAGGCTGGAGTGTTCCAACCGCCCGCGAACACGCAGCAGCCCGGACGAATCCAAGAACGGGCAGAGTCGAATGAGAGGGTTTGAGCGCGGAAGTTCCCGTTTGGCCTGCAAGAAGTTTATTTCGGTAGAGTAATAACTAAGCTGCGTGGTTCGAACCAGGATTAACGCGGCCTCCTGTAGCTCGTCAGCGGTGAGCGCGGTGCAGCGAGGATCGCGGGAGTAGACGGGCACGACGAAAGACTCGCTTGTAGATGGCATCACGCGTATTAGCCGAGTCAGGGACGAGCAACGATCGACAACGTCCCATTCCGAATGCTGAGCCACCACGTTGACCAAGCGAGTAGTAGATGGCTTACGCTCTTCCAGCTGTTGACCGCTATCACTGGTACGGTGCGAGGTTGAAGGCCAAGTAGAAGAGTCTTGCGATAGCCAACCTGGACCGGTCCACCAGATTTGATGGTCGCGAAGAGAGTCAGCGGAGATCCCTCGGCTTGCGCCATCTGCTAGATTTGTAGTTCCTCGAACGTGGCCCCATTTTGCCGAAGGAATAGTTTCTTGAGTGAAGCATATCCGGTTATGCACGAAGTCCTTCCAGCGAGAAGGGTGAGATACGAGTCGAGTCAGTATCACCGCGGATAACAATTCTAACCGAAGAATAGTCATAGGTTTAGCGGCGCGACCTTAGTCTTCGAGCATAGGAGCGCGACACGATATTGGTTGGCTGGCCCCTCCGTCCGGAGATAAACCACGGCTGCGATCGCATGTTGGGAGGCATCACAAAAACCATGGATTTCTACGATGCTTGTCAAAAGGAGACCGATCCATCTTGGGATTTGGATATCTTGGATGCCCTTCATTGCTTCGAGAATTTTCCCCCATGACATATGTAGACTGCGATACCGGTAGGGGATCGTCCCACGAGATGTTAATCGCCCAGAGCTCTTAGATGAAGATTTCCGCGCTGATGATTACGGGAGACAGCAGGCCAAGCGGGCCGAACAACTGTGCGATGCGCGACATAACCATCCGTTTGGTGGGCCGACCAGTGGACTGTTCGTTTGCTACGAATTTGAGGCAGTCTGTTGCTGGATTCCACGATAGTCCTAAGTCGTGCACGGTAGCATCCTGGATGAAAATCGTATCAGAGTGGCTACGGTGAGCAGGTGGGATGTTGTTCAGTACTTGCAGATTATTACTCGTCCACTTCCGAAGGGGAAAACCGCCCACCCTGCACAGGCCGTTAACTTGCGTCGCTTGTGCCCGTGCGACGTCGATGCTGTCGGCTCCTCCGTAAATGTCATCGACGTACCGACCTTTTCTCATCGGATCAATTGCCTGTAGGAACCGCTGTCCGTCATCCTCGATGAGCTGCAAGACCGTCTTCAGAGCTAAGTAGGGCGCACACGCCAAACCGTATGTGACAGTGGTCAGCTGGTACCGGAACGTTATCGCCTGAGTTTCCCACAGAATGCGCTGCATAGGTTGATCGTCCGGGTGGATCTGAATTTGCCGGTACATCTTCTCGATGTCGCAGCAAAAGACGTAGCGAAATGACCGAAACCACAACAGGACGTCAACGATGTCCGTTTGTAACTTAGGGCCCGTATACAGGATTTCATTGATTGGCAATCCGGCGGTAACTGTCCACGACCCGTTAAAGACGACCCGAAGCTTGGTGGTCGATCTTGTTTCGCGAATAACTCCGTGGTGTGAGAGGTAGAACGCGAACTGAGGCTCAGCGGCGTTCTCAGCAATACGAACCATATGCCCTAGACGTTCGTATTCGGTAAGGAAATCGGAATAAGCGGCAGCGAGGGCGTGGTCGTTCTCGAATTTGCGTTTCAAGTGGTCAAGCATTCGGCGCGCGGGGGGCCTCGAATCTCCTAAACGGCTAATATCGACTTTTAAGGGCATGCGAACGATGTACCGTCCCGATGGTGTCCGAGTGTGGCTCGTTGCGAAGTACTCCTCGCACTCCTTTTCGGCAGCGGACATGGAGCTACTGTTGCTTGAGCCGATTTCCTCCTGCAGCCAGAATCGCTCGAGTAGTTGGTCGAGGTCCGAATCGACCGAACAGTGAAATACTTGCGCGGTATCATCGCTCGGAACGCAACTCGTTGGGCCCGAGACTATCCAGCCAAGCTGTGAAAGTTGGGCGATGGGCGCGTCGCATGGGCCTTTCGCGAGCGACCCTTCGAGCAGGCGCCCATACACCTCTGCGCCGATGATGATGTCTATCATTCCCGGTTTGGAGAATTGAGGATCGGCCAGCGGGAGACCCTGCAGATGCGGCCAACACGGTTGCTCGACGGACGCGGTGGGAAGAATCGTCGTGAGCTTCGGCAGAATATGGGCGATGAAGACGATATCGGTGTCGCTCTCGAAGTGAGGTTTTAAGGTGAGGCTGGCAGTGCCGTGCGTTCTCCCGGTGCTCGATTTCCCTACGCCTAGTAGACGGATTTTGGACGGTGTCCTCGGTAGCTGCAGGCGCTTGACAAGGCTCTCGGTCACGAGCGAGACCTCTGACCCTTGGTCAAGCAGAGCCCGGGCGGGCACCACCTCGCGGTCCGCAGTGAGCGCGTTTACCTGAGCAGTCGCGAGCAAAACCACGGCGTGCGCCTCGGACAGTGTACGTTGCGCGTGATGCACGCTTTTGACGGTATCAGCTGGAGCTGAGCCTGACGGTGAGTCGGTATTCGCTTCGCGGATTTGTGGAATTGTTTGATTAACCGACGCAGATTCGGATCGATGTAAGGTTGTGTGGTAGCGCTTGCCGCATTTGTTACAACGCCGGGTAGACGGACACTTTACTACGCGATGCTTCTCGAGACAGTTGAAGCAAAGCCCTTTACTTTTCACGATCTCCGACCGCTGTTTTCCCATTTCCTGAAGATATTTCGAGCATCGCGAGACGTGATGCGCGTCGTTGCATAAGGCGCACTTGATTGGGTTGGAGTTCGGCTCCGTGGTAGTCGAGTGCGACCGGGCTTGACCAGATTTCGGCGCGCCGTGCGATCCTCCGGTGGTCTTCTCGAACGCGCGCAGCGAGAACAACCGCGTCATCATAAATTCGGTTACCTGCTTCCACGTGGGCAGTTGCCGCGACGAACCGAGATACAACTCCCAAGCCTTCGCCGATTCCGCGTCGAAACGCTGCGTTACCATGAATACAAGGATGTCGTCCCAGTGCTGGACAGGTCGGCGCAAGGTCTCTAAAGTCCGGACTGCTTGCATCACGGTGGTATATAAGGATTCCATTTCCGCGGCCGACTCTTTGGTCATCCTTTTTAACGCGAACAGGGAACGTATCGCGAAAGTGACTAATAGCCGATCGTTCTCGTAAAACGATAGAAGAGCGTCCCAAGCCCGGTCAAAGTTTCTAGACGTCAAAGCGGTGTTGTGCGGGAGAGACACGGCCGAACCGATCAGGCTAGTTTTTAAATATTGCAGTTTTTCGACAGGCGACAAACTGTGGTTTGTGATAACGAGCGACGTGAATAACTCTTAAAACGGTAACCATTCAGCTAAGTTGCCATCGAACTGCGGGAGGTCTATGCGAGGCAACCGCGTGCTGTTATATTGAACTACCGACAAAGGACGGTCCGAGAAGTGGCGCGTGGACGCTGGCTGACTGGGTGAGCCGCGACTCGACCCGTTTCCTAAATTCTGCTATAACGCGGTCATTTTTGCAACTGTCCCGAGGAAGCACTCGTGGGTTACATCGAATAGGTTAGACGCGAAGTATTCATTTTCTTGAATAACGGATCTAGGACCATCTAGATATAGAAATACTTAATTTATTAAATGATCAAACAACGTTTTTTATAAATCTGAAGAATACTCATTTCTTATATGTACTGATTACTATGCCACATAAATACTATGTACTGTGACGTTGCAATTTGCAACGTCCCAGAAATTAGTAAATTCTCGGCACGGGAGTAGCGACGAGCACACCTCGGGGCCTCACCAGGACAATGAACGCCGACTAATGCCCTGCAAATCCCTTTTTTCGGAGACAACCGCCGAGGCCGAAGATCGGAGCCCAGAGCCGCCGGGACTGCTACCAGGGGAAAGAGTCTGCAGAGGAGGCCGGATTCCCGCCCGGAGCGCGGTAAATACCGGACGTCCAGCGGGGGAAGAAGTCGCCGCAGCCGGGGTAGGCCCCGTCAAAATTGGGGACGGGATACCTCGCGGTACTCCAACCCCAAAGATTCCCGGGGGGAAGGCGGGTTGGAGGGACCCACCGGCCCCAGGGGGGTTGGTGCTCGGTAGCGCGGGTCGACTACACTTCCCGACCCTGCTGGACCGGAACGAGACCAACGATAAAGGAACCTGGGAGAACGGCAGCATCCCGCGGAGACGGCAAGAAGAGGGCCCAATTTTCCACCACCGATCAGGCAGAGCATCCATTGCAGAAGTCATTAGTTATCGACCGTTAATTTATGGCGTGGCGTTTCATGAGGTTTCCGGGGTGGGGGTAGTCGCGGTAATTAGCATGCGCAGGAGATCCTCGCGGATCGTGCGGATCCGCGAGGAGTCCTCTTCGATCACCGACCGCCGACGAGTGTAAACGTGTCAAAAGTAAAGTAGTGCGATTTGAGAAGAAGAGAAGCGACGAGAGAGGACAGCGAACACCCCTGCAGCCGAGACGAGAACAATGGTGAGGTGAACAAATTAGCCCTTTCGCGTTGCGAGATCTATTGCGTTGAGATTAATTATTTGTGTTATTGGGTGATCCATTTTTTTTCTGTCGGCCGTGTTCAATTAAATTCCACGTCTCGGCTGCTTCTCCGTATCGCTTTGCGAGTGCTATAAGAAAATTGTCGTCGCGATAGTCCGAGTATATCTGTTCCGGGAGTTGAAATAGTAGGTTTGACGCGTGTAATTCCGCCTTAGGGCGAGGTCCTTCTTAAATAAATTGTGCCGACTCTCGGAGACCGAAATTTTTGTGAATTAATTTATACTTCGCCTTATCCAGTCCTTACGATCCTCTCGAATAACCGACCCCACCCGCTGAGTTCGTTGGTATCGCGTGTAATTTCGACTTGGGGAAGAATTCGTTTTTCGGTGTGTGTGGTCGAGACTCGGTCGCGTAGACCAACTGTATCGCGATTCCAGTAGTATAAATTGAAAGCGGGAGGAATCCCGTGGCACGCGAGTGCCTGGCGCCCAGAGGAGTGTCAACAGTAAAATATGATCCGCGTTTCCCCAAGTCGAGTCCAAGGAAATTTTTTGTTCGCGTGAAGTCCCGCTAGCCAGGGCAGTTTCGCGAATTAGGTGCGGACTTCACGTGACAGTACATACCATTATCAGAGATATAAATTTCTGCATCGAATGGATCAATATTTTCCTTTTCGCCAGTCTCAATTGGCTGTTCACTTTGAGTTTGAATTAATGGACTAAAAATATTAGAAATAGTAATGTAAGTACGAAAAATGTAAAACAATCTCTTATTTTAAAATAATACGTACGAGTTCAAATCATGTAATGATCGGTACACTGTTGATACAGTTTCATTGCAAACAATATCGTTCCAATATTGCACAATATATTCCTCATCGTCTACAACAAAATATGTTTAATTATCCCTTTCGGTACGAACGTCAGATATAGGGAGTATCACGGTAACACGTTTTATTGCAACTCAAAAGCATCGCTCAATATTCTTATTTACGTTTTAATTTTCTTATTTTTAACTTACATTCAATTTCTTCTGTGAGATCTACAACCTCCTCGTTAGACATTATTTTTAACTGCAACCAACGAACAACGAACCAACTGCAAAATATGTGACGACAATGCTCCTGGTTACCGCTAAACTTCGGTCTAACTAGATCGTGTCGCTAATCCTCGGGGTGCTTCAGGGCGGCCATCTTGAAATATTCTTGGAATCGATTCTTGGAATCGATTCTTGAAAGAATCAGCCATAAATAGTGTTCGTCTATTTGTTAGGTTGTTTTCTTCCTCTTCTTCCTTTTTTTCTCCTATTTCTCATTTCCATTTTGTTACTACTGGGCTCATCCCCGGGAAGAGTAACCATGGTTCTCAGCCAGCGTTGCAGAGAATAGCCAAATGCCTCGTCATCTAATTAGTGACGCGCACGAATGGATTATCCAAATTCCCTTTGCCCCTATCTACTGGTCCATCTGCGGTCCATTTATCTGGAGATTGATGATAGACGTGCTCTTGCGGCAATAGAGTGAGAGTGGGTGTCTGCATGTGGCGTATGCTGATGATTTAGTGCTAATTGTGTCTGGACGGAATCGGTATGAGTTGGAGCGTAAGGCTGGAAGGTGGTCAAGGCTGGAACGTCACTGTGGACGTTGAATGGAAGTGTATTCGTTGCTGAAACCGCTTCCCTGATGCTCACAGTTGGCGTTGCTACTGTGCTAAATGCAAGGGAGCCAAAAGCCCTGTCGACCGCCCCTTCGTCTGCGAGGCATGCCAGTGTGCCTTCGATACACAGCCCGGACTTCGTCAGCACAAAAGACATATGCACCCATTACCCCGCTGTACTGAGAGACTGCCAATAACAGGGCAGCCCTGCGCGGTGCTGTACGACGCATCCAGCTCTGGTTGGAAGAGGAGCATGAGCGTCTACGGACGCTCAACCCCACGGTAATCGGTAAATATTTCCCGAACAAAGAGCTCGAGCACCACTTTCCGGGGAAAACAGCGAAGCAGATTGGCCAGCGGAGGAGATCCCTCAGGCGGATTGAGCGGAGACCAGTCTGGGTCGGAGGACGAATATGTTTCAGCAACCGAGGAAGAACCCAGCGACGCATCGGGCAGTTACGCAGTCAATCTGGCCATCCCGACACCGGAACCGCTGGTCGAACAAATCCCCGAGGAATATACGGACGACCATATCGAAATACTAGATACCACCGACAGAGAGACCTGGCTATCCGGCCTCCAGGATTCCATCGAGTTAGTCGAATCGATAGGCGATGAAGTCATACTTGAGTGCATACGTACTGCCACGAGAATTTTCGTATTCTTAAATAATGACCTCCAACTAACCGGAAAACTCCTCGCGAACAAAGAATTCACTCCCAGAGATCCTATCCGAACCACGAAAGTATCCAAAAACCACGGGTCGGCGCCAGGCACCGAAGTGCCACGAGCCGAAGCTCGTCGAAAATCTACACCAAAATTGAATCCTACTCATCTATATCAAAATTCAGTTCGAGAATCTCTCTTAATTCGAACCGTAATATCGCAACATATCCCAGGGCCGGACCACGCGGAAGTGGGTTCGGTTCTATCGAGCAATGGCGGAATAACGGCATAAATTGGGAATGTTACATAAAAATCAAACACGAGATCTTCTCAATTAATCCGAGAGTGGGTACAATTTATTAACGCCATCACCTTACGGCGGCATTACAAACGCGATATTCAAGTTCGACTCTCGATACAACACGCGGCACGCACGCGACGCAGTTACGAAAGAATTCATCTTCGAACAAAAGGAATCGAGTAGGAAAATCTACAGCGGAATAACCGGAGAAGCCGGTAAAACTTATCAAAGATACCGAATACATCGTGATTCTACCGCGGCAATAAATTATAGAATACTGTTTTATAGTTGCTAGATTGCGGCGGTCGCGCACGCAATGCAACTCGGTTCGAGGGTTCGCTAGGGAAGCGGAAATGAAGGAGAGTAATTTTTTGGAGAGACAAAATTTTAATTTCACACAATATAAATTTTATTTTAAAGATATACAATCTGAATGAGTTGTAATGTCTTGATTTGCTCGGCGAGGAAATCTTCGGCGAACAGCTGCGTGTCCCGTTATCCAGCAACCTGGAAACAAAAGATCACAATAATAGTTAGTAAACAGTTCGATAGTTCAAGCGAGGCAATAGCGAGCACGAAGCACTCGCAATTACTCTCTAATAACTCGATATGTGGACTGTAATGATTTGATTTGATTAAATCGTGAAATTGGCAAAACCAATACTTCAATTTCTTTCCTTTCTCCGAGACAGAATTTCTTCCACACACAGGAGGTCGTAAAGCTCCTGTGTGTGTGCGATTTCTTGATGGGAAATTAATTTCCTCCGAATCGCGAAATTCTCTTTACTGCAGAACTTGGACATTCGGCAGTGAATCGGGGAGCCTGCGTTCAGCGACGCGCGGGACGGTAATCCGTTCCGCTCGTGACTGCGAGACAATAGCGAAGCTGATTATCGCTCAATCACGATAACCAGCAGTGCGATTGATCTCTTTTATTCAAGAATTTATTGTTTGAATGCGATCACGAAGGTAGTCCGCGAAGGAAATAGACTCATGCAGATCTCGCGAAGCGAGTATTAACCAGGCTGGAGGAATACAAACACGAGGATTGCTCTCGGATTGTTCCGTGTGCTCAGCTCTGTGGTTGGCATGTAAGTGACGGCTCGTCTTCGCTGCCTTGTAGAGGAAAGCGAAGACGAGTCGTACTTAGGTGGCGTTTGATAAGAATTCTATTGACACTTACCTATCGCTCACCTGGTGGTTCTCTCACGTACAATAAAGGAACGTTTGACGGTGAAATAAAACGAACACGCAACTCAGTCGGGCGAGTCGATTTTCCCGAATTCACTTTATTTATTCACGCAATTTACCCACTCGTACCGAGATTAAACAAATACCAAAACCATCAGGAAAATCGAAAAGGGCTAACAAAATTCGCTTGCCACCGACTCGTCCTCTCTGCATAGCTCTTTCGTTTCAGCCATTATTACATTCTTACTACTCAAACGCAACTACTTGGTTCCAAAAATGACATCCGTTCGAAGATGTGAGATCGATTCTCCAAAATATGACTGATCAGTTCGAAGATACACAGTACACGCGTCTGCGGTAATTCCGCGGTATTGCCGGCACGCGCATGACTATTAGTGATTTTTGGTGTCGTTGATCGTGACGTCATCCTAGGTCCTCGTTGGGGAGTGTCGACTTTGCGCGCGTTCCACTTTGCGCACATGTGGATTTTCGGACTCAGTGGAATTTGCCCACGTTGGAAGTTGGACACAGTGGAATCAGGACACATTACATATAGGCCACAGTGGAATCGGGACTGTGAGAGTAAGGTTGGTATTATTGCGATGTGCGAGAGATGAGAGTGCGCTGGCGGGAGAAAAACAATTGAAGGGTAACGACGGAAGATTTGAGAGAGCGTTGGTCAGTCGCTGAAAGGAAACGATAGGAGTCGGTCACATGTAGTGATGAAGCAGGGAAGGCATTATGTTTAATATCATGTGTGTGTGTGTGCCAGTTTGTTGTTTTCAATATATGTTTATTGTGTGAAGTACATAAATTATTTAACCTATCCACCCACAAGGACATGGTCGAACTTGCCCAGAGTGGAATCAGGACACATGGCAGTGGAAACTGCACACTACATACAAGTATTAGCATGACAGACTTGTGACTACAAAACGTAGTAAGTCTCATTCTGCTTTACAGTTACGGGTCAGGTCAGTGCCAGATGAGGGGAGGGGGCGCAACTGTAAAACGTGATAAGTCTCATTATGCTTTACAGTCACAGGTCAGGTCGGTGCCAGATGAGGGGAAGGGGATGCAAACATATAATTTACAAATAATGGCCAATTCGCAATGGTTAATACCACGGATATACCTGTATCATCACCCTCCACCATACCTCGCAACACCAGGCCTAGGTACCGCCCTTTCGGGCTTTTTCTCTAGTGCCTGGTGCCCCGGTCTCCTTGCCCCGGGGGCGACCGCCTTTCTGGTCTGGCCATTTTGTCGCCTTATATGATACCTTCCGTTGGTTGTTTTAATTGCTTCTTATCCCTGATTGGTCCGTTTCCCGGCTCCTTCCGAGGCCTTGTGGCGCCCTCTCAGACTATTTTCGGGGCTGTTCCCAAAGTAGTAGTCCGACATTCGTGCTTCGAGGCTTAGGTTGTCCCGAGTGTTTCCGATCTTACCCGACTCTTGCCGAGGTCTTGTGGTGCCCTCCCAGACTATTTTCGGGGTTGTCCCCAAAGTAATCCGACATTCGAGATTTTCACTTCAAAGTTTAAGTTATCCCGAGCGCTCCCGATCTCGCCCGACTCTTACCGAGGTCTTGTGACGCCCGCTCAGACCATTTTCGGGGTTGTCCCCAAAGTAATCCGACATTCGAGATTTTCACCTCAAAGTTTAAGTTATCCCGAGTGCTCCCGATCTCGCCCGACTCTTACCGAAGTCTTGTGCCGCCTTCTCAGCCTATTTTCGGGGTTGTCCCCAAAGGAATTCGACATCCGAGAAATTTACTCTCCGAGTTAGAGTTTCCCCGAGTATCCCCGATCTTGCCCGGCTATCGCCGAGTTCTCGTTGCGTCTTTTTGGGATTTTCGGGGGTTGTCCCGAAAGTTGCCCGACGACCGCGTGGACTCGCCTCCGTTTGTGAGTGCCTCCGAGCTCTCCCCGAGCTTGGCCGAGGGTCGCCGAAGTTCCGCCTTCGCGACCGCGTGCGCCTCGTGTCATTTTCGCGCGCGCGGTGTCCCTACGCTAACCCGACGCGCCTGCGCTTGGCAGCCCGGTTCGCGTGGCTTTCCTCCCAGGGCACGTGCTCGCGGCGCGCGTGCGATCGCCCGCCGTTCTCACTCGACGCGCGCCTACTTGGGCGTTGTCGCAAGTTCTGTCTGTTTCCTTCTTTCTGTCTCGTATTGTTTTCTACCTATTCCAATTTACAATTTCGCATTCTTGTGTTTGGACTACTCATGCTAGATGTCGTTGCCTGTACTATTCATTATCACCGTGTACTTAGTGTTTTCCACACTCTTCGCCCGCCTCTGTCTCTTTAACTTTCCGCCTTTGGTATGGTTAACTAGGTTGGTTTGTCCATTACTCCCCTATGAGGGGGGGCAGGGCAGCAACCGGTGTCCGAATTTGTTCCTGGAGTTGGATTTCTCCTTCCCCGGTTCCATTTCTTCCACCGCCGCCTCCCGCCCCCTTTCCGCTGGTCGAGGGAGGGCTCTGGATAAAATAAATGCTCCATTTCCCCCTCGTATGAGTACCCCCCGCCCAGCGGGGAATACCACGGATATACCTGAAAAAATCTTCAGTGCGAATTATGCATCATTAGAGTTAAGGTGTGTACGCAGTACTTTGCAGCCTACTTCCACTTTTCGTGTGGTAAAGGTTCATTGTGAACTCTACATGCTGTGCGCAGTTTTCACATTTGAGGTGTGCAACTTCCACTTTACACTATTTCGACTGTGGGCAGTTTCCAATATGGGCAGTTTCCACTGTGCGCTGTTTCCACGGGCGCAAGTTCCAAAAACGGCCCGTATCCAAAGTGGAATGTGCGCAAAAGAGACTCATCCGCACACGGCCTGATCTAAGCATATCCATAAATATATTAAGCAGATATGCAAACAAGAATAATAATGAGCAATGGCAATATTTATAAAGGGTGTTAACATATTTTAAGGGATCAATTAATCTGAAATTAACTTGTATCCGACAAGAATGCAACGATCTTTTATGCGGCTATGTTGATGCTGATTGGGGTGGAACTGATAGAAATGACAGAAAAAGTACGACAGGATATTCGTTTAAGTTGTACGGGCAGAATACAATAAGTTGGAATAGCAAAAGGCAGCATTCGGTAGCGGCTTCTTCTACCGAAGCAGAATACATGGCCCTCTTCGAAGCTGCCAGAGAGGCATTATGGTTGAAATCCTTAGGTAACAGTATCAATATAAGTACTGAAAATCCAATTACGATATTTGAAGACAATACAAGTTGCATCAGCATAGCTAGCAATCCAAGTAGCCATAAAAGATCGAAGCACATCGACACAAAATATAATTTTTCTAGGGAACAGGTGGAGAAGAGAGTAATTCAAGTTGAATATATCTCCACAGATGATCAGCTGGCCGATGCTGTCGGCCTCAAGGAAACCATACAGGGTGAGTCATCGACTTTTACCGTCCTTTCAGGTACGTATTCTGGGCGGAAATATAAGCCTAAATGTCACGTGTCAAAATGGCGGAATCTCAACCCTTTCCGAAATACAGGGGGTTGAAATTTCTAATTTAAAAAAATCATATTTTCTGAACGGATAATCCTAGAGTCACCGGCCTTTTTCCAGAATGTGTGTGAGGGCCCGAGGTAACCGGGGAAAAATAGAAACAATGTGAAAATTAATATTAGGCCACATTAATATCGATTTTCGTGTTTTAAAATGCAGTTCCTCCAAGAACCGGCAACATTTTCAGGTACGAAAAAAATCAGGGACATTGTCTGATCTACCCCGAAAAACACTGCGTGAAAAAAAGTTTAGAATTTTAAGAAATGTCGCTAGGATAAATTATTTAACGCTTTTCGTTAGGGATTCTTAAAATAACGAAGAATTTGCGTAGATTCCCGCAAATTTCCGCAATTTGCTCAAATTCTTCGTTATTTCAGCACGGCTTGAACTGCGGCTGGGCTCATTTGAAAGGGGAGACCACAATGTGTGGCAGGAAACCATAAATGTGGCAGAAGTCAATCCAGTTCCTGCAATATGAGTGTTAGAAAAGTATAAATTCGCTGTTTTACCGACGGGCCGAAGCGGTCACGTCACGATTGCGAGTTCCTCCTTAATAATAATTAATTTCAAGATTATTGACTTTTGCGGACGCGTGTTGGTTTTCTTACGTACTAACGTGAGTTTGAAGCTCCTACTCGGATGATACATAATTGTTACGAAAATGCGCGCTTCGCTCGCCTTTTTTGAGATAAAAGTCAATCACTTGAGCCGTCTATGTTGATGCTGATTGGGGTGGAACTGATAGAAATGACAGAAAAACTACGACAGGATATTCGTTTAAGTTGTACGGGCAGAATACAATAAGCGCACGACCGCGCTGAGGGTCCGACTGGCTCTCACTTTTTTTTCACGCATCGTCCGAGTCGCAGGACGCTCTACCCTCGTGGTTGAATAAAGAAATTAGAGTCTTCAACAAACAGACACTTTTATTTAAACCCCATAACTTCCAATACTGTCGATTGCGCTATTGTCAGTTTCCAGCTCCGGTACATCCCTTTCCCCTTCCACCGTGGCGGAATTCCCCGCTCGATCAGACGCGAACGGAGGCTCACTATTGCCTTCGAAAATTACACGCGCGTCCACATTTTGTCGCGATTGTCGGTTTTCCTCAAAAACTACCGGCGGCACTTCCGAATTCCCCCCATTATTTTGACCGATCCTACTATTCTCTGTACCCATTGTATCAACTCCGCCCGAGGTTGAGAACAGTTCGGGTTCCATATTCTTCTGGCTATTATTTGTTCGTCGCCCGGCTTTCCCCTTCGATTTACCCGGCGGCGAGATAGACATACTAATTCCGTCAATGGATTGCCAGACTAGTTCAACGAATAACATTTAATGTTTTCAATAGTTTCAAAAAAAGGTTATCAATTGACTCGGCTTTGGTTTATTACCCCTCCGGTGTGTCGAGGGACAATCACAATCGCGTAACGCAAAAAAAGAATTTTGAAATTTCGACAATATACAGGGTGAGTCAGTGATGGATGACATAACTCAAATCACGTATTCTGGGGGTCAATAGAAGCCTAAAAGTCCAGGAACAATAAGTTGAAATCTCAACCCTTTCCGAAATACAAGGGGTTGAAATTTCAAGTTTTAAAAAATCCTATCTTCCGACGGAATAATGCTAGCGTTACGGGTCTTTTTCTAGAATGTGTGGGAGGGCCGGAGCTAATGCGCAAAATTCAATATAAGAAGTTCGTTGGTGGGGTAATTGGGCTAAAATTTAGCATAAATCAGCATTGGGTTGACAATGAACAGCAAAAATAAATAAATTATCGAAAACTGTTGGGTAGAATAAGATGTAATCACATTCGAACTAGGATAATGAATGTGAAAGCGGAAGTAGAAAATTAAGTAGAATAAGAGCGCATGGTACGATAGCCACGAAAATGGAAGGGTTGTTTCAAAGTGCCATAACTTCGGACAGAAAAATCGTAGCGACTTGATTTTCTTTAGTTTTAAAGAGGAAGATTCGCGCTTTACTTTGCCGTTTACGGAATTGCTCTAAAAAATTTTTCTGAGTCCGTAATCTTTGCTGAATTTCGCCAATTTCAACAAGAAAAACATGCCCTCAGTTTTAAGGGGCCGTACCAGCAGGGGTGCATCGAATTTAATTTCTAAATAAAGCAATCGAAAGTAGAGGCTTCAAGTTTGCATTTAAAAACAAAATCGTAATTTTTCGATCATTTTTGGCCGAGTTATCGGCAATTGAATTTGGCCTATTTATGGACAAAACTTTTTGTTGCCATATCCATTTTGAACAGTGAGTCTCCATAATCTTAATGTGTCCATAATTTACTAAATACTGGCCACATTTGTTTTCCAGAAGCAGTATACCGATCGAAGAATTTTCCAAGGCCCGTTGGCAAAGAGTTTGCCAATTTCATGAAATTGGCATTGAGGACGGCACAAGAGTGGTGGCGGAAACAAATGGAGAGGAATGTTCCGAGGCAGCAGCCAGTAGCTGTCTGGTAACACGACGCCCAACAATATGTAAGTAAAGATGTAAATACTAAAACTGCAGACATACGCTGAGATTGACATTTTGCGTTTTTTTGCAGGATTCGGAAGGCAGCATGTCAATTTTATAGTTTTCTTTCTGCGGCCAAGCAAACGAGGAAACCCTTTAAAACGAGAGAACACGGGAAACTAGGCCGTTGCAGATATCACACACAGATATCTGTGGTCCCGTAACATCCACAACATGGGACGGACATAGACATTTTCTATAGGTAATCGATGATTACACTAACTATAATTGTATATATCTTTTAAAGGAGAAATGCGATGCATTTCATCAGCAAATTGAGGGATCACATCCTGCAAATGGAGAACAAAAGCGTAGAAAGAACCACTGAAATACGCTGCGACAACGGGAGAGAGTGCACTAGCAAGGAGATGAGGGACTGGTGCAAAACGAAAGGTATATATTGCCACGAGAATTTTCCTATTCTCTAATAACTTCCCCCGGTTAGCTGGAAAACTGGCCGCGACAAAGAGATGACCTCCGAGATCCTCTCCGGAAATTCCCAAAAGTCCAAAATCTACATCCATTGGGCGCCAGGCACCGAAGAGCCGCAAGCCGAAGCTCGTTCGAAAACTACTACCAAAATTGACTCTATTTGTCTCCTTCAAAAATTAGTACGAGAATCTCTTTTATTACCGAAATCGAAACAACGCAATTTTCCTCAGGGCCGAACTACGCGGAAATGGATCCGTTCTAACGAGCAATAGTGGAAAGACGACACAAATTAGGAAACTCACACACAAAATCAAACTCAAAATGTCTCAATAAATCCGAGAGTCGGTACAATTTATTTTTCGGCATCGCCCGAAGGCGGAATTACAAACGCGATGGTTACTTTCAACTCTCGGTATAATACGCTGTAACGCACGCGGCGCAGCTACAATATTACGCACTCGGAACAAAAGGAACCGAGTCGGAAAATTTAGAGCCGAATAACCGGAGAAGCCGGTAAAACTCATCAAATATACCGAATACATCATGATTCTACCGCGACAATAAATTATAGAATACCAAAAACATCAGGAAAATCGCGACGTCATCCTAGGTCCTCTTCGTTCTCAATAGATGTCGGGAGATGGTCCTTTTTCGGTAATTGGCGGCTGGCGGTCGTCGCCCGGGAAAACTCCTTGTTGCGGCAAGTCGATACAATCGGAAAGGGATCGGACCTCAGGCGTCCGCGCCTCGATCCCCCCGGGATCGCCGTGTCCTGCGTGGGTCACCTAACGGACCCGAGGACAAAACCAGGGCACCGGTGTCGCACCCCGGCTCACACACGCCGAAGTGAGAGCCCCCGTGGCCCAGTGAGCCCACTGAGCCCTGGTCAGTGGCGGGAAAGCTTATTCTAGGGAGGGCTCCCGCCGGGATTCCTCTGCCGTCCTCGTGTGGGGTAGCCCCGGTTCGCGGCACTGTTGAGTCGCCCATCTAGATCTGCCGATGTCGGCGCCCCTGGTGGGGAGAAGAAGCTATGGCGCTGTTACGTCACGCCGTGTACGTAACGTTAGGTGCGCGATGATAACGCCGCGATCATAAAAGCCGCGAATTAAAATCAACGCCGCGAAATGCAAACGACACGCGAGCCATAAAATTCAAACTTTCGAAATAGAAATAGGTGTACACCAAATGTTAGAATCCTTGAATAGCTATTGTGCGAGTTTATTTAGAGTCAAGTTAGAACGCGCTTAATTGCCAGGACGTGCCTTAACTCGAGGATGTAGGATTAGCAAAATAGTTAACCATACCAAATTGTAAAAGGCTTCGGAAAGCACCCCAGGGGGTTACGCGAACACTTGGGAGAAAGTAATAAAATAGTTTTTGAAATAGCGAAGAGACACTCGGTCTCTTCGATGTTAAACAGGCCACTCTTGAGTTGGAAAACTCTAACAATGGGGGCCCTGCCATAAATTAGTCTCAAATCAAGACCTTTCCCAAGTGTTTGCTGACCGCGGGGGTCGCTTCGGCCTTCGCGCTCTCCCTCTCCAAGCGGCCCGCCGCGGGACTTTGCGCGCCAACCCCTAGAAGCGGAGCCACCCACCTCCGAAGACGCCCGAAGTTCTCCGCCAACCAGGGCCCTCCTTGGGTCCCTACCCCGACGCTACCTCGAAGAAGATGACAAGTCGGAGTGGGAGTCCCGACGGCTCCAGCGAAAAACTTCTTAAACTTTAAGACACATCGATTTTCGATCTAGCAGAGAAAACGTCGATATTCCTGTATCAAAGAAAGGTTTTCTAATAAAACCAACCACTCGGGCCAATTTTCATCAAAACTTCAGTGTTCTTTTATTTACAACGTCAACCTCAAACAAATCGCGATCGTGAGCAGAACGCGTCGCGCTCCACGGGCAAACGTTCCCACTGCACCCAACTGTCCTTTTCAGGGCTACCTTCAGGAACAAACCGCTCGACCTGCAACAGCGCCAATTCCTGCCGAGTCTTCTGACGACGTGCACGCAGTTCTCCAACCCATAACAACTTTCACTTTGTTCTTCTATTTAACAGTATTATAGTGGGTGAAATATACAGTTCAGAGTTTATCTAGAACGCGGGTGCTATCACTGACCCCCCAAATCCCACACTCGTACCCTGAGCGCCCCTCCTCACACCTTGCTCCGGCGTTTTCCTCCGTCTCCAGATATCGGACCTCAACTCAAATCATTTTCGGTAGTTAATACCGGTAATAGTTGTTAAGAAGGCCCTGAGAGTAGTGATGCGCGCTACTTATTCGGTACTTTTCTTATTATTGTGACGTTGCCAAATTTGCAACGTCAAAATGACATGATGACGTCACAATGATAATTATTATTGTGACACGTGGATTTACGACCCCCGTGTGCACTACTCCTGTGAATAAACGCTTCAACTCTGCGCTACTCTTAACCTCAGTGCTCTCATTCGTTCGCGACTGTGCCCTCGATGACCTTCTCGTTCGTTCAACTCAGTGCATCGCGGTAATTTAGTCAAATCTCAAACATTTGATCCGTCGAGCCGGATCGAGGGCTCGCGCGCGGCGTCGGTTGAAAGCACGCTCAACGGTCGCATCTCTGCTTTCATCTCTGCTCTTCTCTATCTGCACGACTTCAGCTCTACTCCTGCTTTCAACTCTCCTGGTGTGTTAAATAAAGTGAATCGCCTTAAATAATTAGTCTATTGGGTGCGCATACAGGTACATCGGTTCTCGCAGTGCAGCTCATTGGGCTGTATGCACAGTCCGTACTCTGGGAGGTGCTCGACATTATAAGGAGGATTTAGGTGCTGTGAGTGTCCGCGTGTCATGTAAAGAACTTCGGGTACTGTCGGAATAATGGCCAATGAGATTCTGTATCGGTCCCGCCTCAGGTTCAAATTCAAATGAACCTGATTGAAGCGTCGAAATTATAATGCTATTGTAAAATGCTGCATCGTAAAGCCTTTAATAAACGACTTGATGACCACAAAACATTACTGTTGTAATAGGTAGTAAGAAAATAAGATTAGACTAGATACTATGTACGATAAAATGTATAAATAAATTGCATATTGCATAATATTTATACTGCGGCCATGATTATTTCAAGTAAATGTGTTTAATATCCGTTTGATACGCGCTAGTGTTGTGAAGCGAAGTGTTGAAAAACCGACTCGCCCGACTGAGTTGCGTGTTCGGTCACTTCAGTCAATTCCCGCAAATTCGTCCGCGAGAGAACCGCAAGGTGAAGCATAGGTAAGTTCTATAAGAATTATCCTGCACGCCACCTAGTACGACTCGTCTTCGCTTTCCTTTGGAAAGCATCGAAGACGAGTCGTCACTTGTATGCGAAACGTCGAGCTGAGCACTAGTCTGCCAAGCGAGCGAGAATCCTCGTAGCGACACTGCCAGCCGACAATACTTGGTTCCCAAGTATTTACATACAATCTCTCTAGCAGGAATACCTTCGTGGTTGCTGCTAGAAATCGATCAGATTTCTAGCCAGACGAAACAGTTGAATTCCCGATTATTGCGGTCTCGCGATAATCGGCTCACCGATTGTTTCGCGGCCACGAGCGTGACGGATTACCGTCTCGCGCGTCACGAACGCAGGCTCCACCGGGTCACTGCAAAGGTTTACGTCTTTGCAGTAACTGAGATCTTCGATCACAGAGAAAAACTCTTTTCTCTCGCCCAGATCAAGAATTTACCGAGAGCTTACAACTCTCGGCGAATATAAGTATCTCGACTCGGGAGTTAGACAAAATAAATCAAGTATTTTCTGATGTTAAGTCATTTAAATTAGCATCGGAAACTAGAATTTAATACAGTCCACTATTTCGAATAGATTTGGAAGACAGCGATTGCGAGTGCTTCGCGCTCGCTATCGTTCCGCTCGAATGCTCACAATATTGACATTCATCTATTGTGCTCTCTGTTCCAGATTTAACGCTTCGCCGACGCCAGCTGCATCACCTGCCTCGTCGAAGACGCTACACTTAATAAATACTTGTACGCACTAAAATAAAATCGTGTGATAATTGAAATTTGCTGTGTGTAATAATAAAATTTATTCTCTCTCATCTCCGCTTCCTCAGACGAACCCTCGAAAGCGAAAGTTGCACTCCGAGCGCGATCGCCGGAGTCAAGCAACTATAAAACAAAATGAATCAAATGTTATGTCACAAATAGTACCGTTATATTACTTATATGATTGACATCATTTTCATATTTTATCAAATATATGATACGTCAAATTTCCATTTACAGTGCAACGTGCTTTTCACGACTGGCCGTGCTCCAGCCTGGACACGTGCTTAACCAAAATGGCCTTCGTCGGCTTAAACGAGGGAGCAATTCGGGGATGTGGGCGCCAAGTACCCTCCGATACTACATTTGTGATTTCTCCCGAATCTGGCTGGTCCTCCCCCGTCCTTCCTTCTTTGATCCTGGATTCCCTTCCGGCAGCTCGGATCTAAATTTCAGGGAGTAGGCCCGGGCGAAGCCCGGAGGCACCGGAAACCGCGCTCGGGGAACGGGATCGCGCGGAACAAATCATAGTCGGAAATAAAGGTCCCAGAACGATAATTTATTAATAAATACGGGACTCGGTACCGAACAAAGGTGGAATGGACCAAAACGGAAGACCCAAAATATGACAAGGAAAGATAGCAAGAGCTCACGCATGACTCGCACTAACATTTGATCTTGTTGTGCAAGCCAGGTGACACTCGTCACTTTATGAAGATCGTTTTCCGGAGAGAAATGTCTGCTCTATCAGGTAGGATGGTTAGATTTGGCCCTAGAGGTTCAAATTCGGAGTAAAATCAAAATGAAAGTCGGAAAATTGAGACAAAAACCGGGTCCCGCCAGCTTTAATCGTTGGTTAAACAAATTTGCCAATAGATATTGCATAACTGAAATACATCATTTTATTCGCCAAGGTCCACAGAATCCGTTGCCATTAATAAAAATTGTTTAATGTTAATAATTTTGTTATAAACAGGGCTCAAATTTGAAAAATGTGAAAATTTTCAAATTCGATTATCCCTGAAAAGAGCTGCTGGAAAAAGGGAGGGTGTATTTGAAATCAGCACACCAAATACTATTAGAATCCGCTTTAATATTGGAGGAGCTTTAATATTGCTGATGCTGGCAAGATAACGTACTATTTAGGCATTGCGTTGGGAAGTTGCAGGAATACTCTGACGTTCTCTCACCAATGGAGTCGCCAGGAATTGATCTGGCTATAAATAAGATGCTTGATGCCAAAAATTGCGTAAATCGACTATAATTCATCACTGGTCACTATACTACACTTTTACACTATCGCTGGGCACTATGCACCGGCCGGTGGACGCTGAAAATTGGACACTGGCCGCTGCATGGCTGACGCGGGACGTTCGAAAACTTACTTAAGTCGACGTTTCGGCTGACTTGAAATTCCGACCCTATTCTAACCCCTCTCAACAGTACTGTTGCACGAAAACATGTGTTTACGCGCGAAACTCGGGTTTAACCGTTGGCAACCCTGCGTATAGGCGTAATTCTATTGGCTGATACGTCAGCCATTATTCCGACAATACCCGAAGTTCTGTACATGACACGCACACACTCACAGCACCTAAATCCTCCTTATAGTGTCGAGAACCTTACAGAGTACGGACTGTGCATACGGCCCATTGGTTTCCGGCTTGTCGTTCAAACGGCAAGATGGCGGACAAGCGCGACAGCTGAAAGGACAGCGCCACGGACAACGCCGCGACCAAGAAGGGCAACTCAACCGCAACTCCAGAGAAGGACGACGCGGGCGCCGCTTCCGACAAGATGGCCGCCAAAACGGCCGACGAAACACCGACCGCAGAGCAAAGCACGACGCTCGAGGTCCCAGTGCGCCGTACTCGAGCCTCATCTCCGAAGGGCTTCAAGCCGGAACTCGTACTTAAGGGGGTACGCTAGGTCTCACTATTATCGACAAAATCCCTAGATTTACCGGCACAATCATGCGGAAATAGATTTTAGAACTGAACAGAATTTTTTCTCTCACAAAGCGTATTTCCGACTGGGGCAGGGCTCATTTGAAAGAGGAAGGTTCAATGAACGAAGCTCTACTCGCGGTTTGAACAAATTCGATATACATTTGCCACGAGAATTTTCTTCTTCTAATTAATTTCCTCCGGCTAACTCGAAAATTCGTCGCGAACAAAGAAAACTTCACGAGATCCCCTCAAAAACAAATCCAACATCTTCAAACTCGACATCCGTTGGGCGCCGGGCACCGAAGTGCCGCGAGCCGAAGCTCGTTCCAAACAATTACCACAATTACTCTATTCCCAATTTACCTTAATTTAATCCGAGAATCTCTTGAATACACGAAACCGAAAAGTCGAAATTTCTCCCAGGGCCGAATCACGCGGAAATGAGTTCCTTCTATCGAGCATTGGTGGTGTAACGGCACAAAACAGGAATTTCAGACAAAGAAATTTAAACACAATTATTCCGATTATCCCAGAGTCGGCACATTTATTTCAACGGCATCGCCTAGTGGCGGAATTACAAACGCGAAGGTTGATAATTAATCTCAACTCTCGGTATAACACGCGGTAACGCACGCGACGCACGAGATTACATCATCCAGCAACGAAAGGGATCGAATCGGCAAGCAACGACGCAATACCGGTGAAGCCGGAAAATCTTTCAATAATACCGCACAAAACGTGATTCTAATGCGTACATTTCTTCAAGATACTCAATACTACGGAAAAGGGCTAATCAAGTTCGCTTACCGAATCGCTGGCCTCTAGGAAATGCTCAAATACTGTCTCCATTGTCTCGTCAATTCTCTTACTCTGCGTAAATGTGCGTCTGCTTTGTACCGCGATCGAAGATCGATTTACGATTAACGCGTGCTCGGGAATTACGCCGCACGTTCGGCACGCGCATGCTTTTCGGGCTTTTCCGCAACGCTGGTGGTGACAGCCCGAGCCCTGCTGGTCCTCCACAGATGACAGGCGCTGGTCCTTTTCGGAAGATAGGCGGCTGGTGGTTATCACCCGTGGAAACTCTGGCTGCGGCAGGCTGGATGGGGAGATATTGGCCCTCAGAGGCTTTATGAGAGAAAAGATCCGGTTCAGTTCTCTCAGGAGTGTCTGAAGAAGGATTTTTGGCGTACTATGGATAATGTAGAGCAAATTTAGTAGCCTTAGCGCGTAGCAGATGGCGCTTCGAGAGAATGCTTACTACGATGAAGTTCATATCGAACTTGTCTGGGCCTTGATGAGAACTCTCGAGGAGCCGTATTGGATACGAATTTGGGCGGAAATAAGGTTTAGGATTGAACAGTATTTCTTCCCTAAATGAGCATGTTTCGAACTACGGAAGGGCTCATTGGAAAGAGGAATTGTTGATGAAGGAAACGGTACTCGTAGTTTCTACAAATTCCATTACGATATAATAAATAAAAAGTTTCAAAGTGAGACAAGAACCAACAATGCGTGTCGATAGAAGTCCCCTAAAGGCGCGGCTACATGTCGCGTCAACTACCGGCATGAAGATGTGGCCGTGCCTTGAGGGGTGTTTTATAAACGTTAATCGCCGCAGGACTCGAGCCTCTGCGGGAAACGGCCGGTAGATTAGGATTGGCGGATTGGTTGGGTGAATAAATACTCTGAACAGGGAATTCCCCGAAAATGAATAAATATTAAATGCGACAAATATAATCCCGACACCAACTATATACGTGAAAGTAACTAGACAATAACGCTGGCTGCTCTAAAGAAATTTGGCTCGCCGTGGATTATCGACTGTCTCGGTACCTGGAACAAAAAGTGGAGCGGTTTTTATATATAGAGTCTGTCGCGCGTCGAGTTCGCTCGACGACGGGACCTAAACACTCTTACTCGCACTCGTGCGTCACGTATCCGAGTAGAGTACCTATGGAGGTTCTGGGACGGAAGTGAGCATCCGGTTTGTCTAACCGCAACATCCGGTGTAGATAAGCATTTCTAGGAATTGGGTTTAGATAAGGAAAACCGCAACATCCGGTATAGATAAGATAAGGCCCCCCCCCCCCCGTCAGTATAAGATAAGGGTATCCCCTCCACTGAATGTCCCTTCCCCTTAATTGAATTAGGAGATAAGTTAATTGGTGATAAGTTAATTGAATTAAGATGATTTATAATTGGAGATAAGCATGGGAAGAGTGATAGAGATAGGTAGATGTGAAAGAGAATGATGGTTCTAATCTATCCCTACAGTACGAGAGTGAGTAAGAGTTTCGAGTCTTTCGCTACTGTTAATTGAATTAGGCGAAGAGAGTCCGCAACGATAAGGTGAAACCGCAGAGTGTCAATGACGCGAGGTGAGCGTTGTTGCCGCTAGATGACGTTAGTGTGATCAAGAGTAAGAGTACGACGTCAGAGTGGCCTTAATGCATAATCGCGTATTGAGGATATCTGTGCAGCGGTGGTTGTCCTATTATCCGGGATGTTTTAGGATTTTATCTTGCGCATGTATCGAGGACATCTGTACGTACGGTAGTGGTTTTCCTGCAGTATGGTACGGGTCGAAAAGTGGAGAGAATCTTAAATATCTCGTGTGCAACGTTACGAAAGTGTGCAAGAGGAAAGAGTATGGTCGGCGTTCCAAATCCTGCGCTCAATGCAGGATTTCGGTTCCGGCGTTCTGGCCAGGCAAAAAGTGATTTGTCTTATGGCATCGAGCATGCAGAAAATAATGCGACTAGTGCTGTTGGCAATCTCAACGATGTAGATGAAAATGGCAATGGCGATGATCATGATATTAAGGAACAAATAAAGAAAGTAATGAAGAAACGTAATAAAAGTAAAGAATATTTTTTGATCATAGTAACGTTTCAAAAGAGATAAAAATTATTTAGGTGCAATTTAATTTGAAACCAGTTGTTCATAAAATGATACACTGGAGTTATGCCTATCGTGCTGCTCGAAGAGGATCATGGGAAGAAATAATGAGGGACAATGAGCGATTTAAAACTCGAATTATTCGTGTCGATCGAGTTCTCAGCCCAATTTTAGATATACAACATCGAAGAAACATTTGGCAAGAACGATTTGCCTTCAAAGAATAAGAACATCGTATGTAATTACGATTGACCAAGAGAAGGAGAATGCATTATCGCATCGAAGAAACATTCATCAAGAACGACTTGCCCTCGAAGAATATAACAGAATTGAGATTAGGAATGGTAGGGATGCTTAATCATTTTTATCTTTCGGCTAAGAGAAGGAGAAGAGAACTGCGTTTTCGTTTCCGGTAGGTTAACAATAAAACAATAGCGCGAGGATTTGCATGCCACTAGTTCTGCCTGACATAGTTCAACGAAACGTACGTCTTCGAAGTTTAATTTATTATGTTTGCCATTCATGATGGCTGATCCTATAAAAGTTTTATCTTTGACAGAGTCAGATTTGGCGGATGTAACCAAGCCATTCCTTTTAACGTTTTTGAAGCCATTCATCGATATTTTGTGGGATAAATTGCCACTACGTTTAAAGAACGATTCGGAAATCCAAGGATATCGTCGTTGTCAAGACCATTATAATCGGGCAGAAGATCGTTCACACATTGGCGGGCCTCCACCCTATAGAAAAAATTGCAGTTTGTGTTGCAGGCGACGAATGGTAGATTATTACTGCTAAAAATGTATTTTAATCAGCATAAGAAAATGAAGTGTAACCATGGTGATGATGATGATGATAATGGTGATAATGATTTAAAATCGTCCAATGAAAGGTATGTATTACAGTTAAGCTGTTTTCTCATATGTTATACTACTTAATTTTTTAAATCAAATTGTTTTTCTATGTTTCAGTAGGGACAATCTCAAAAACCGCTTGCAGTTCAATCATTATTGCCTAAATTTGAAACACTGCAACCATTCGTTCCTGCTCTACAGACAATTCTTCGAATAGTGAACGAATCATCGCAGCAATCACCCAGTGTCTCAGATGCTGAAACATCAATGTTGCTTGATTCTCCAGAACGGACATTGGCATCAATATCATTATCATCATGGACAGCAGCAGCAGCAGCAGCAGCGTTCGAGCCTGAAGCGAAGCAACAACCGACATCATCCAAAGAAAAACCAAAGAAGAAGAAGATACCGAGCAACGTTTGCGTAGGGTCACGCATATTGGGTCGTCGGTATGCATTAACAAAAAATTTTTCTAAATATTTAGATATCGGTATTTGCACCGCGCATTACGATTCGAATAAGGGGATTTTGGATGCACGCATTGAGCTGGCAATAGGCAGTAACCATGGCTCAGAAATAATCTTTTCCATGTGTGCATGGAAACGATTAATGTCCTGCGATATTCGTGATTTAATGAATGATCCGGAAATAAGGGTTAATTTAGAGGACGATTTTTGGATGCGAACAACGCGAATGTATGGCAAAAAAATAATTGAGTTTTACAATGATCGCACGGCAGTCATGGTTACAGAGGAAACACTAACAAAAATATGTAATTATGATTTTTGCATAAATCACATGATGTATTGGTTAGCGTTGAATTGTTCTGAAGTTATCGATAAGTTTATCAAGTTCAAGAGTGTTATTACAGAGCGCAATAATTATGATGCATGGAGAGCAATTACCGAGTCCGACGTTTTTGAGGAGAATTCGTTGATAGATTGCGAATTGTTGGCAATATGTTTAGCCAACATAGAGAAAAGTGCGAAAGACGGGAATAGTAAAAAAGAGTAATAGTGCGATGTGTTTCTTAAATTTATATATATATATATGTATCTGTATCTGTATCTGAAAATATAATATTCATCAGCATTTGTGAAAATGTATATAAATATATGACTGTGTTACAATTTATTTCAAAAATCCTTAACAATGCGTTTCGTAAAGTTTCCGACGGGAGGTATATACGTTACCACGAATCGTGCTTTCGATACTTGCAAAATTTCTAGAACGCACAGCGAATTGTTACCCAATAGTGTTAGAAGCATAATTTGTGGCCCATCAAATTGTGGGAAAACAAATTTAATGATTAGCTTGCTCGAGAGCCCAAATGGGCTACGATTCGGTAATGTATACGTTTATTCCAAATCATTGCATCAGCAGAAATATCAATATTTGGAAAAGGTCTTATCGTTAGTCAAGGGTATTGGCTACTTCGCGTTTTCCGATAACGCAAATGTAGTACATCCTACGGAGATGCTCCCGAATTCTATATTTATTTTCGATGATGTAGCATGCGATGAGCAAGATGTCATGAGAGAATATTTCGCTATGGGAAGACATTACAGTGTAGATTGTTTCTATTTGTGCCAATCTTATGCACGAATACCGAAGCACTTGATTCGAGACAACGTTAATTTACTAGTCCTGTTTCAACAGGATGATATGAATTTACGCCACATCTATAAGGACCACGTGAATGTAGATATGACGTTCGATACGTTTTGCGACATTTGTGCGCAGTGTTGGAAACATAAGCATGGATTTTTAGTTATCGACAAGGATAGTATGGTTAATCATGGTAGATATCGTCGAGGATTTAATGAGTATGTAATGTTATCGTAGATCACATTAATCGTGTGGCTGTCATGAGAGTCGTATGCATTTACAATTGATACATCATTTTAAGAAAAAAAAAAATGGATAAAACGAATAACGCGAACAATAGTAACAGTAAATGTAAGAAAGAAGATGTCGCACATGAAATTTCGAAAGTGTGTGCAGCGATACGCAAGAAGTACATGGCACTGAAAGTTGGTAAAATGATTAATGAGGCAGATTTGGAGAAGAATTTACAACCAATAGTTGAGCCGCTAAAACAATTGGTTAAAAATACTTCTTCGCAATCAGGAGATTCAATTTTGCCGAAGATTACTATCGACCCACCTACAGAAGACAATGAAACTTCAGGTATGCAAGTAGTTGAACCAGAAGCCTCGACTTCAACGCAAGTAGTTGAAACAAAAGCCCCGAGTTCAGTACCTGTCGAACTTACGTCGCCAAAGAAACAAATCAGGAAGAATAGAAAAAGGATTCGTATAGATACACCGATACAGATCCGTAAGCCCGCATATAATCCTTCACGAAAAAGATTTCGCATCGATAAAACAACCTCCACTCTCACTCCTCCGTATCAAGCGCCTCCTCCAAGGTTTGTCTTGGGGCCTGAATATAACGTAAATGATGATGAAGCGGAAGCTAATGCAACCGCAGCTACGAACACAGCTAGAGCAGAAGAAACTGAAGCATGCCGATCCGAAGATAATGCATTGGAGAGTACGATACGTAACATCGTTACACAACCGGAAACACGTGAATTTATATCGCAAAATTTAGGACCTTTAGCGCGGCAGTACTTGAGAGAATTTATTACCGATACTTCAGGCCAAATTGATAATGTGTATGGCGTGTATTTTTCCAATAATTCGTTAAAAATTGGTAATTCAACGTTTGATGTTAATGCGGATGATAGTATCATGGTTAATGGAATTAGGTATCGTGGAACTCCAGGATTCTATGAATTAATTTTTAAGAGAGTTCCTAATAAAACTTTGTACACGAATGACGATTTGCATGCATACAAAAATATTCTGGTTACTACAAATGCACACAAGCGAAGCCATTCTCTAACAAGTCCAGTAAAGGGGAATAAAGGTTACAAATATAAGCATATTGTTTCACCTTTATTCGGAAAACAATATGGGCGAGGATTGCCAATGGAGTTTTCACTACCGAGTACTATGACTGTTACCGACAATGAAGTGGATTATGTTCATTGGGACGATCCTAACGAGTTGGTTCAACGGTTAAAGTTGCTTATATCGTCACAGAGGGCAGGTCACACCAATCATGACAATGAAATTATGTCTATAATAGAGGAATTGAAGGAGGCAGGGCTTACTCTTTAAAATCATCATGCATGTTAATCCATGAGTCAGTATTCATCTGGACGCTATAAGAATATAATTTCTTCCGTGCAACGAAGATGAGTTCATATTCTGCGCTGATACCACCCTTTCTGAAGCTGAATATACCTGATACGGTGTATGATGCCCACAATTTAAGAATTGTGAATGTTTGTTTACCGGAAGACTGTGATGATGCGGCATCTAAAGCTTATGTGGACAAAGAAATTCAGGGCATCGAGGAGCGCATAAAGGTGAATCCAGAGGTGCTTAAAGAGTATGTTTCGAGATCGTTGTTGAAAACTTGGAATAGCGATTTGCAGAAATGGGTGACTGACATTATTCAGAACAATGTATTGTCGCACATAGATAATAATAGAACTCGGTTAATGGAATTAGAGAATAAAATTGGGACGATGAAAAAAGAGCAACCGAGCGAAAAATGGATCCAAGGGACAATTATGAAATCAGTAATGCCTTACATAGAGCAACATGATATTCAGATCAAGCATTTGAGTGAAGCAATTGATTCGGAGGAAGAACACCGTCTGAGCGAAATAAAGAATTTAAAGTATTCATTACAGAACAAAATTGCAGCGCTCAAGATTTTGAAATCTGAGGAAAGCGAAACCTCAAAAATGAACGATGAATTGCATAAAATTATACTTCCGATCATGCAAAGTTACGAATCGCATCTTTCGGATTTGCGTGATAAAATAAATTCGAAATCAACAGAACACGAAAATTTGAAGAGTTTATTTGAGAAAAAATTTGATGCACTCGAAAAACTTGTCCTCGAACAATTCACCGATGACGATGATGATGAACAAGAGAATAAGGAGGGAAACACCAAGGATACTGACGATAAGAAGGATAATAATGAGAAAAATAGTAAGACGGATGAAGAAGAGATGAAGCAAGTAGTCGAACAAAATGCCGAACTTGAGAAAAAGATGCAAGACCGAATCATGCATATGGAGCAGTTATTGAAGCATCTTGAAGAACAGCAGCAAATCATCAAATTGGCGCTCGAGCCTAAATTAAAAAATTTATCACGACAGAAAAGAATTTAAATAACGCTATAAAATATGAGGGATGGTACAAACATGATACAGTTTATAATCTTCCATGAACGAATTTGGATAAGACAAATATGACCACTAATAAGTTCGGTTCGCCACTCTTTTCGCGGAGGGGCACGATGTCACGATCGATATCAGCACCTTCAATTGCAACATTAACCCAATCATTTAAAAATTATGTACACGATACTGCGCTATGTATCCGAGATGGATTAATTGATGCCCGAGGATCATCGATAACGAATATGCTTGACCCATCGAAAGATGATCTGCAAGCAGCAGTAACCGTGAACTTTTTGCGTAATTTTTGTGAAGATTGTAGAAAAGAGCATGATGACGTAATCGCACGCATGCATGCATATATACGCGATACAACATTACATCGCAGTGACAATAACATTATTGATGCACAATCTGCAGTAATAATCAATACTGGAAAACCAACACGCGCAAATGACGTAGCATCCAAAATATACGTTGACAAGAATATTACGAGTCATATAAGTGCGTTGCGATCTCATCTTGAATTACAGATAAAAAATGCTTTAGAGAAAGCAAATTACCAATACATCAGAGAAGAATTATTAAATTTAGAAACAACGGTGAAAAAGATTGGAGACCAACAACAGCTCGTTTTATTAGCGCTTGATAAAGAAACGCCATGAGTAAAATAAAGGCTCGTTTAGTCGAGGAACTACATGCACCTGCTCGACGAAATTTTCGTCGAAGAAGAGTGATAGTGATGGGATATGACGACTTATGGCAAGCGGATATAGTTGACGTACACATGTACGCGAAAAGTAATCAAGGAAATCCATTCATTCTTACTGTAATCGATGTGTTCAGTAAGTATGCGTGGGCACTTCCCTTGAAGACCAAAGGCGCCAAAGATGTAACTAAAGCATTTGCATCGATTTTACGTAAAGATGGACGAGTACCCAATAATTTGCAAACAGATATGGGAAAGGAGTTTTACAATAATGATTTTCAAAGTATTATGCAAAAGCATAATATTAATCATTGCTCCACATACAGTACTCTAAAGGCATCAGTCGTCGAACGTTTTAATCGTACACTTAAAAATGCAATGTGGAAGCATTTCTCGCTGAACGGCACCTATCGTTGGATCAACGCTCTACCTACATTAATAGAAAATTACAATCAACGCAAACATCGTACGACGGGCATGCGACCGATCGATGTCATACCGAAAAATGCTAATCGTTTACTGACAACCGTATATAGCAACCTCAAGATCGCTGGACCTGCAAAATTCAAAATTGGTGATAAAGTACGTGTCAGCAAATGCAAAACAATTTTTGATAAAGGGTATACGCCAAATTGGTCCACTGAAGTGTTCGAAATTCTGAAAGTAAATTGCACAAACCCTGTCCCGTACTTGCTAAAGGATGACCGTGGTAATCCTATATCCGGAGGATTTTACGAGCAAGAGTTACATAAAGCGCGTTACCCTGATGTACATTTGGTAGAAAAAGTTTTGAGAAGAAAAGGGAATCGCATGTATGTAAAGTGGCTAGGCTTTGATTCATCGCACAATTCGTGGATTAATAAAAATGATGTAATGTAATGTAATGCGAATTCAATAAAAATCATTTATTAATTAATTTTATTGTTTACATTATTGCAAATTAAAGAATAATGTCCCCAAGGAAGCGTATGCGTCGAATCACTCATGACATATCGTTTATCATCGTCATGACTGAGTGCAATTTTTTTTTCACGCAACGTGTATACTTTATGTTGTATTGATTTTATTCGACTTTGATTTATAATTTTAACTTCGCCTTGCTTTACGCAACCTAAATAATCCTCAAAGTCGATCTTTTTTGCCGCTATATGCCTTTTGATACCTTTGATTTTTTTTTCAACAATCGATCGATCGTACATACGGATAGCATACATTTTTGCACGCAATCCTACAAATTCCAGCATCAATTTACCATTGTTTTCATCTTTCATTATGCCTATGATTTTTTTATTTACACGCGGAAGATTATAAGGATTATCATCGGCGTAATCGCTAGTATCAAAACGATGAATATTATGCAACATATGGCTATAAATATCTTCACAATCAATTTTATAAATTAGACTATCAGTATCTGTGTACAGTATTTTACATCGATTACCGAAATTAGGGCGCATGTAATCATAATGAAATTCATAAAGGCGTATTTTGGATATATCCAGAATACTCATTCCTATATATAATGGTTTATTAAATTTCACTATGACTTGCTTTAGTTGTACTGCAACTGAATTTTCATCAAAAATCGAGCGACTATGAAAATTAGGCTTTCCAATTAAATCTTCTAAACCGTACCGTCCGCTCCAGCGCGTAATTAATCTTACAGCACGCCGATTACGCACAGTCTCCATCGTTTTTCCAAAAACTGCGTTATTCATTAATTTGAATAAATTTTTACTTAAATCATCATTTGCATTTGTGCGTAATTGCGTATTTAAGTTTATATATTCCTTTAACCACGGAGACTGCTTAAATTCCAATATTCGATGTATTTTACTCACTCGTAAACCATGGTTCATACATTGTTGCAAATAACGATAATGAATAACGTAACGCACTTTATCATAAAGCGTCGCTAATAATTTGGAAGTCGTTGCCGTGTCCATTTTTTTATGATGCGGACAAAATGGAAGATCGGCATGCGAATCATGTAATTCTTTAGGGTATTCTAAATCGACTTCTAAAATATAACCTGTTTCATCATTTTCACCTATTGATTCAATATCGAAATTGGTAGGATCATCGACCCAGCGAAAACCCTCATGCGGCAAAGGCTGTGACATTGCCCAACCGTACAAATTATTAATATCATAATACATAAGATATGTCGATGTTTTAGTCGCATCATAAGTAGACATATATTTATTGTTTGCGCGCGCATGTCTATGCGAGCATTGGCTTAAACCGCCACGTATGCCGTGTTCTATAAAAAGTATCATATCAATATCGGTTAACAATTCTAGTTTAATATCGGTAAATTTTAACATAACATCCCATGCAAAACTAGGCAAGGTAACGTAATGCGCAGGATCGAGATAATAATTGCCCATGCAATCATCGCGAAAATTTTCGAAAACGTCGGCTAGTAAAAGTACGTCAACTTTTAGATACAAGTCACTATATTCGCCTAACGTTGCGATTGCGAAACTCGACCATACATTAGTAGCATGATCATAGTCATCATCGGTTATATTGCTATCAGTTAATTTGTTGTAGAATGCTTCACGCGGTGGTAATTCTGTATCATTTAACTTATCATAATTATCAAGATACTCATATGGAAATACTCCCTTTCTAGTCAATAAATTGAATTGTACGTCAGTAACATTTCGAAATTCGGAACGCATAATGCGCAACTTGCTTCGATCTAAGAGCGACGATAATTTGTCGAGGCTGGAATTCAAGAATTTAAAAGAATCTATAAAACGAAAATTAATTTTTTTATTCGACAATTGTTCATTCGATTGAACAAATTTTGTAAATGAAATGTTGCGGATTCTCTGCCTCCGCGAATCTACTAGACTGTCGACTCGACCATACTTCGTAGTTTGTAAGAACACCGAGCGTGGCAGCATCGATCGGCGATCGATGCTGATCGATGCACCAAGCGTCGCCACGCATGCGCAGCGCGTTTCTTGTAAACTCGTCGTACCTCGTGCCGCTCAGCGGCCATTATCGATCCGACTAGTGCGATCAACAGTTCAGTGCGCTTTTTCTAGACGAATTTATGTAAGGTGCGACGCGTGTGCAACTCTATTGTAGTGCATAGTGAAGTGCAACTCTTGCTGCGACGAGAGTGTGTGGCTTTACGACCCACCATTCGAACAGGTACTGTACAACTCTGTATTCTTGCTTGCCACGTGGATTTACGACCCACGTGGGTGCGACTCTTCAAATAAACGCTCAACGCTATTCTGCTCTCAATCAGTGCTTTCTTTGCTACGCGATTGTGCCCTCGATGATCTTCTCTAAATTCAGTGCATCGCTTCAAATCTAGTCAATTCTCAAACATGAAATGTATTTTTCCTTTGTTAATGGAAGTAATTTAATGCAACCCTCGAACGTGTTGGCCAACTCTTTTATAATAAAATGCGCATCATAGCCAGAAAGATTATGAAATATTACTGGAATTGTGAACGAAGTACGTAATCGTAAATTACAATTATTGTGTGCAGGGCCCCGGTATACCCCTGTCAAGTGACAGTGGTCACGAACTTTCGGGTTTGACGCAGTAAACGGGCGTTTACACAAATAGCACGTTTGCGCCTGATTAAAACTTGCAATTGCTGCATCGGGAAATAATTCCATTGGCTTTACAGCGGTGAGCCTTGCTTTTATCGACTCCCATGACGCGTATAATTCTTTTGCAAACCATTCCATGCATGCAGTCTCATGGCGAAAAGTACGATACATACAAAGTGATTCGTCATAAGAGCAATGGACATAGTATGCAACGCTAAATGGATCATGCTGTTGATATAGGCGTGTGGCGGTAGTACGTAGACCTTGATCTTCCGGTGCAAGTGGCCTCAGCATGCATTCTACATCAGCATACACGATGAATGGTGCTCAGACGCAACGGTCGTATCTTTGGAACGATAACCACTTGTTATTATCAGTAGGAAGTACAACTTTACAGCTGCTCTTTAAAGGACAATCCTGAAGATGCGCGTTCAACTTCTCTTGTGTTAAAAAGTAATGTAGGCATCTGAAAATTTCAAAATGTTCATACAATGAAGGAAAAAAATTTTTAGCAATCATTATTAAATACTTTTTTTATTTAAACTTACCGATAGCATATGTATTTGGTACGTGATCTGCATCTTAACTGACTCGACACTAGACGAGACAAATTTTGTATACTCGAAAAGTGATATTTGCTCGGTCCGCAGGGCTTCGTAGACGTCAGTATTAAAAGATTAACGTACCGTGTGTTCTCTTGATGTCCATGCGATGAAATATACAATGGTACGCACATACCATCTTCCCATCCAAAAACATTTACAGCGATATCATTCAACTTTTCGAAACGGTCAATGTCACATAATCTCACAGGTGTTTGAATACCCTGGGTTTTGAGTACTTCCGAATAGTGTGGATACGATGATTGTCGGTTGGCATTCTGTGTTTTGGAATTTGCTGGATACAGACTTGCAATTATAGCCCAAAAGAAACATTCATCATTGCTGTATCGGACATTGACTACCGCTTTCTTGTTCTGAATTACTCGCGGTATTTCGATGTCACATCCCGCTTGCATGGGACGGTGTTTATTGATGTTAACCAAAAGATGTAGTATTCCATGCAATGCCCATCCACTGCCACGTTCTTGGAATTCCGACATCTGAGCAATAATTGTTGCAACTACATCATCGTTGTACCACTTTTGCAAATCAGAATTTCGATAAAGCGGATAATTCTTTGTAGCAAAAGATTTCACTGCGATCTCATTGCGTAAAACGTACTCCCCTTCAAGACACACATTGGCCTTGATACTTTTATGTTCATCAATTGCAGATGTTACTCGATTAATCGTTAAACGTTTCGCGTCCTTTAAAAAATGTAGTGGATCTATATGTTTCGTGTTGATTATTGCCCCGGTAGTCAAGCGATTGTGAAACGCAGACTCGATGTCTACCCACGACAGCGATGTATGGTCAATAACGTTTTTGTGATTCTGCAATCCTCTTCCAGTATGGGCGTAGTGCAGTCGCATACGTGCTTTTAAATTGTTTAATCTGCAAAGTAAACTAATTGCGCATCGCTTAGTACCGACTGGCCAATTAGAACGATTTGTTTTCACATGATTCACAATGTGAGCTTCCGTTTCATCGCACAATCGTTGCCACACCCGATATCCCTCCTGATTCGTGATCGATAATGATGCACGTGACAATGCTTCGAACTTTCGTTTTTCAGCTTCCATCTTTTGAGAAATCACTATTTTCACCTTTTTTACATACAACGAAACGTATCAATTTTTTAAACAATGGTTTTCCTCGTCGCACATTTTTTATGAGTTTTTTAGCATCGTTCGTTAAGTTGCCGGCTTTTAAAAAGTTAATTATGCAAGTGAAACACGCACTATCATCCGTTCGTTTTCCGCAAGAACATAAAAAATCTCGCGAGGAGTAATGACAATCGGCCATTTATATGCAACTTGAGAGTACTTCTTTGTACAATAAACATTTACAACGTTATGATTATCGAATTTCATGAAGCGTTTAATCGCATCATTTGCATCACACATATACCATTTAGAAATTGCGCAATAACTTTCACCCAACATAACTGTTGCAATGTGTACACTTTGCTCGAATTCATTGTAATGTGCCCACTTTGCTAGGATTCATCACCCATCCACCAATGCGCTGACAATTCTGACTAACCCAGGATGGCGTGAACCACAAATATAATGATAAAAATCAAGTCTAACACACACTAATGCAATGTGCGCAAGAGGAAAGAGTATGGTTGGCGCTCCAAATCCGAAACGTAATAAAAGTAAAGAATAGTATAGAATTGTAATTAGGAATGGGAAGGAGCTTAACAGTGGGATCAAAAATAACTGACACGATGATTTGTCTGACACATGATTCATAATTTATTATCGAGAAAACAAATAATGTATTTATAAAAAGTATTTACAAAATATTTATTAACCATTTACGGAATACTTGTACTTCTACTACAGGACAATGTATTTGCGATCTATTGTTCGCGTACTTTGTGTATGTATGCAATGGACATTGAACCTCGCGGATGTCCAAATATTCAGGGTCCTGAATCAATGCATTAAATTTCGGACATCCGAAACATTCTAAATTGATATTCGGAATTCTGCATTCGTTCAAGACCTCTCGTTCAAAGTCGCCACCTGCAAAGGCAATAATATTCTATGTGAAGCATATATTTTATTTTAAGTATAATTGCATAAATAGTATATATATATATATATATAAAAAAAACGAACTTACCTTTAAAAGCGACTAATGGCTTTTGCGTATTGTTGCTGTTTATTGTTTGAGTAATAATGTCATACAGCTCATACTTTTCGGTCCCAAAATCCGCAAATGGTATTCCGTGCACATGTTTCATTACGAAGATCGCCGTTCTTCTATCGCGATACGACAAATCATTGAATGGTATTCGTAATTTAAACTCTCCTCTCAGATGTTCACCCGTATTAACGTCAATTATCGCCATTTCCTTAACCATGAATTTGTGGTTCACCATGAAACCATCAAAGTCAATAATATGCGTCGGTATGGTACTCGGCACAAGTGATTGCATTGTTGATGATTGCAGAAATAAACTCTAACCATAGGCGACGTTTGAGCTCATTTTATAAGACTCTTCCCTACTATGCATCACGCAAATAGAAGAGTAGGAGCGATAAGATGCATATGTTCTTCCTTACACGAAACCATACACATGCGGAAATAAACCCACAATGAAAGATTATAATTTGTAACAGTCGCTGTTACTTTTAGGAATCTGTCATGGTGATCGATTATCACTATTAGTATTTATAGATGATATTGTGTTTTCTAAAGGTAGTTCTGTGATGAACATAGAGCGTAAAGGAAGTGGCAATAGTAGAGGTAATAATATTATCAATAGGTTAATTGACGCATTACCAGTTGAAATTCATTTGCCTGGCTATCAATTTTGCGGACCCGGTACACGGTTGAAGCATCGTTTGGCACGAGGCGATCAAGGAATCAATCCTTTAGACACTGCGTGTGTAACGGACGCTACGCCACTGGACCCAAAATGCTGACACTGCTCTCCCTACCCCCCGACGCAACACCTCACGACGCTGGACCCCCGACGACGACTGGAGATTACTTACTTACATTCTCACTACTAACGAGCCTAGACGTAACATTACGAATCCGGACCGACTTTATATTAAAAGCTTTACAATAGAGACAGTGTTCCTTTCTCTTAACCGCGAACCCTTTCGACCATCGTGACAACTTGGTGTCAGAAGTGAGCCTTGACCACAAGAAAAAAAAAAGAAGACGAAACGGACATCCACACATAGAAGAGGGAAAACAAGGAAGGACGCACAAAAACGCACACGACCCGCACACGACTACGACGTACAAAAAAAAAAAAGGACGGAACCATGCAGTCAACAGCAGCAATGTAAGTCACACAAATAACAATACTACTATACTAACACACGCATGCACAGTTTTTTCCTTAACAAACGATATTCTTTAAATTATCAAAATTCCGCACGAAAAATCACCGTTAACTCAGAGACGAAGTCAGGATAGAAAGACCGCGACACTCTATTTTCCTCTACCAGACAACGACTTATCGGACAGTGACGAAAACGAACGAAACATCGAAATGGCGACTATTCCTGTAAAGTTTAGAGACGTATTTGCGACAATCCCAATATTCGACGGACGTAATATATCAATCGACAATTTTATTAGTATATGCAAGCGAGCGCAACAACCATTGGCGGAGAATGACAAAAAATATTTGGCTAAGATGTTACCGTTAAAATTTTCCGGCGACGCGCAAGAAATGATGGAGGGAAAAACATTCGAGACAGTAGACGAGATTTTAACAGAATTACGGAAAATATTCGCGGAACAGTTAGAATTAGGCGATTTGGAATTACAGCTCAGGACTTCACCGCAGAAAATAGGAGAATCGGTAGAACGATACGCGGCGCGAATAAGGCGAATAAAGGCAAAGATCGACGAACGAATTAGAACGGTGTTCAACACAGTGCAACACAAGACATATTTAGACGCTAGAACAGTTGACAATGACGCGACGACAAGAAAGGCATTTATTAGAGGACTGATAAGCGAAATACGCGTGCATTTTATAAAAAGAGACGTTAAAACTTTTGAGGACGCAATTGAAATGGCGCGCGAGATAGAGGAAGAAATAAGACGATCGAAACAACTAGAGGAAATTAGGACAGCATACGAGCCACAGACAACACAAAAAACAAGTAACATAAAGGTACATTTCGCGGACGTTACAGGGACAGAAAAAAGCAAATTTTGTAAATATTGTAACAAATTAGGCCACGACATAACGGAATGCAGGACAATAAATAGAATGATAGCAGAGCGACAACGAGATGGTTCCCACGAGCGATACGGTGAAAGACGCAAACCTCAGCGTTTCGGATACAGTGATAAGGGTTCTCACGACGATCAGCACTTAAATTCTCGGTACGGTAACGGAACGCGATATGATAAACAGCACTTGAGTAGACGCGATACAGATTACGGACTCGACGCGCGAAACGGATATAGGAATGCACCAGGGTACTACAACCGAAATATTTCACCATACTATAATAGAAACAGAAATACGCGACAATACTCTTCATACCGATATCAGAATAATCCGACATACTATAGAAATCAATCACCGTGCAGACATAGACAGAACTCGCGAGAAAGATACAGGGATAATTCAAGGGATAGGAAATATGACAGTGTCACGGACGGTCGAGCTTTCGGGTGAATTTAAGTGATTACACTATTTGTGTTTAAGAAGGTTTATTCGGTATCGGTGCTAGTCCGGGTCAGTCTAATTGGTCTGTACTATTCGAGAGTTCGTCCGTAAGTCCCTGAGTCGTCGTCGTGGGTCCAGCGTCGTAAGGTGTTGCGTCGGAGTAGGGAGAGCAGTGTCAGCGTTTTGGGTCCAGTGGCGTAGCGTCCGTTACACTCCCCCGCTTTTGATTTTGATGCTCCTGCATCAATTTTCGTTCATATGGTCATTGGTCAGTAGCGTCCGTTACATTATGTCATTGTTTGTCTGTCAAAATAAATATTTATTAGTTTCTGATGTCTCAGGTGGTCACTATTATTACTTCAAGTTATATACTTTTTTTTGTATATGTTCTTTGTTACCTGTTGCTACCATTGGATTATTCTGTTTGGTTACCTTGTGTTTGGTTTTGCGATTTATATACTTATTTTGTCTTTGTGCTACTGTATGTCTTTTTCTCTCTCTTTGATATTGTCCGTCTATGCTCCCTGTGTATTTCTGTGTAACCTGTAATGTCTTATTGCCTTTTGCTTTTTGGATTAGTTTAAATTCCTTATTTGGTTTATTGTGATCTAGTCATTTTGTCAACAGTATTTTGTCGTCAATCCGTTAGTCTTGTTAATTAGATAAATGGGTGGTTAGTTGCCAGGATTTTCTACTAAGGATTATTATTATTTTTTTCTTTGTGCGTTAGAATGCGTTGCTGTATGTTATGGATGTTAATTCTATGACTCTGTGAGATATGTCGAATTCATTCGTAAGCTCTATGGGTTGTCATTCGATTTTGTTATTTAAAGTGTCATAATCCACATGTTACCTATTCTTTTCCGCAAAATGATGATTTTCCTAGTATTGTATTAATTGCTATTATTGGTGTTATCAAATTACTATAATTATTTAGGCTGCGCTAACCGCACTACGTGTATCTGTCTGACAGTTTATCATGTTTCCTATCGTCCATTGAGTGTGAGATGGAGTCAGCTGTTTTCGATGGTAAGTCGGTGTGTAGTATGCTTCGTCATCGGTCTGTGTATCATGGTCATTTGTCGTCTTCGTCTGATTTGCGGTGGTTATGCTTAGTTTTTCAACAATAATTTTGCTCTGTCCTGTATCTTGTCGTGTCTTTGGTGGAGAACGGAAAGTTGGTTCGATGTCCGATTTCATTGCTATGTCCGTTTGATCGTAACTTTCTCTTACAATGTTAATATTTTCCACGTTTAACGTTGGTGATCTAAAATTCGGTTCTGGTGGTGCTTCTGTTAGTTTCTCTGTATCACGTTTTCGAATTATACTCGTTGGTCCTTGTTCCATTTGCCTTATCGTCGTTTTATTTTTGATTTCAGCATTTTCTTTCTGTGATTCTTCTAGGAGCTGTCGATCTTCTGTCTCTATGCGATTTGATACTTCGTCTTTTAGCCGACGGTCGCTGTTTCTCGCTATAGGATCTGATCCGCTTGCCAGGTTCACTTCTTTCAATGCATTTTTCTCTTTTCCTTTTATTATATCGTCTTCATTCGTACTTTGCTTAATATCTTCATTTCTTCTTAATTCTGTTTTCATTATTATTCTATGCTTCTCTTTATCTTCTTCTTTTTCTTGCATTGTATCAGTATCGTAGTCCTGATTTCTATGTGCCATTTCGTCGTTACTATTTTCGTTATTGTTTTCTTCTACCTCGATTATTACATCTTCCATATCTGTGTCGCAATCCATATTACTTGCCTGGTTGTCGATATTTATTTTCTCGTAGTTTCCTTCTTCTTCGGTTATTTCATCTTCGGATTCCGTATCGGTGTCCTTATTCGAAGTTGCTGATTCGTCATCTGTTGTCCAATACATGTCTTCCTCTTCGTCGGTACTTTCTATTTCGCTTTCGTAATTGCTGTTATTTGACTCTTGATATGCGATCTTTCGCCACGTTTGATTTTCTGTATTTTCGTCTATCGTGTTGTTCTGTCTTATGTTGTGCTGATGATATAGTCTTTGTTTTTTATTGTCCTGTATGTTGTCATGTGTGTCGCTCGATCTTAATCTATTAGGTCTTATATTTATCGGTGTGTCTCTTGGGTGTATGAATGTTACGTTACTATTTCTTTCAACTACTTTCGTATAGTCTACTATTATCATTCGTTCTTTGTCATTAATATCTGATTTTCTAGAAAATTTCCATACTGAGGAACTGTAAGGGGGAATTGAAGGTGCTAAATCGTTGTCTGAAAGGTTTTGTGTCGGCTTGTGTACTTCTGTTTCGTGTAAGTATTGTTTTGTGTGTACAAGTGTGTTGTCTGTCGCGTGTATTTTGTGTTGTCTACTGTTCGTACGTCCTAGACTATTTTCGGGTACATAAAATAAGTTTGGGAATTCGGTTTTATTAACTCTGTCCATTGCATTCGTCATGTGCGCAGTCGATTTGTCATTTGTATATGTTTGGTTGCAGTCAGTTACCCTGTCAATGATTTTTGTGATGGGCTGTAATGTGACCTTGGGAATGGTCGTGCGTATTGTTTCATTAGTCGCATTGGTGACATGCACATATGCCATATTCCCTTGGTTTTTTACCAACGCATTCGAGAATTGCAGTCCAGGACAAATAGTTATTCTGTCAATATACCCTTCGTCTAAGTCAGTGTCTACCAGTCGTACGTATGTCTGTATTGTGGTGTTGGGAGGTACTATCAGTGTTTCAGGTGTGTTAAAGTGTATCGTGTATATGCCAAATGTAACAAGCCCTTGTGAATATAAAATGTTGCCTTTCGTCTTTTTGAAAAATGGGTCTCCTAAGAGTCCGTCTTCTGTTATGGGAAAAGAATCAGGAACAATATGGAATTCAATACTATAATTTTTGAATTGTAACATGCACATACCCAGTGTTGTCGTTTTATCGTCTGTAATGCCTACAAGTTGATGTGTGATGGTTTTATATATGACTGTGTTATTCGCTACTTTACTTCTTTTGATTAGATTTACACTTGCATTTTTGTCAATAAATAGTCTCGTTTGTCTTGTTTTAATGTTTGGCGAATCTAATATAATTGTCGGTAGTAAATGGTTTGTTGAAAATCCGCATCTAATGCTTATCGGTTCGGTCGTCGGTTCTTGTATATTTACGAGTGATTCTTGCGCTATCGGTTCTCCTAATCTGTAGAGTCGTGCGATGTCTGTATCTAATTCAAAATTTCCATCGGATTCGGTTAATTCGCATTCTGTGCTGTGTTTTTGCGTAAGATTGTGTCTGTCAATGAGATTCTTTATCATTTGATCCTTTTTTAACCTATCCACTAGTTGGTGAGCCAATTCGTTTATTTGTTTATCCGTTAGTCCTTCGTGAGTTTGTTTTCTGTCCGTCGACTGATTCCTATTTCCATCACTACTTCGTGATTCATATTTACATTTTTCTTCCGAATTTTCGCGGTCTCTGTACCTTCCTCTTAAATTATGTCTGTCTGTATTTCGCGAATTATCCCTATGTCTATCGTTTGTCTCGTGTTTGTATCGGTCCTGTGAATTATTCCTATATCTGCTGTAGTCTCTATTTTGTGAATTGTCCCGTCTTCGTCTGTCGTGTGATTCATTGCGGTAATTCGTATGGTTCCTGTCATAATTTCTATCATATTGCCTGTATTCGTTTAAATTTCTATGATACGAATTGTCACTGTATCTATTGTTGCTATCCCTCGAATCGTTTCTATATCTGTCGTTCGAACTGTCTCTATCTCTACTGTATCTGTCGCCTGAATTGTCTCTGTATCCATAATTCCTTTCGCGCGAGTAGCTCCTTCGTCTATATCTACCAAAAATTCTATCATATGAGTTGTCTCTATATGGTGAGCCAGTTCTACATCTGCAAGGTGAATTATTTTTATACGGCGAATTATTTCTAGATCGGTCTCGTGAATCGTGCCTATATTTATTCTGGTCCCTATTCCGTGATGTGTCTCTTAATTTTTCCGAATAATATTTATCGTGTGAATAATTATTTTGTCTATTGTAGCTTCTGTCATATGAACTGTCTCTGTAACGGTCTCGCGAGTCTCGTCTAAAATCTGTATCTGATCTACTCCAATTTTGTCTACCATAGCGTGTTATGTTTCTGTTCCAAGAAGGTGATTCTGTGTCGTCGTGAGAATTCTTATCGTAATATCCGGTCTGTCGACGTCTACGTCTTTCACCATATAGCATATTATTACTGTGTGAATTTTGCGGTCTTAGCGTCTTTAAATTTTACAATATTGATTGTCATGTTCATTGTTTCCTTATTGTTTAAATTATTTTGCGATGAAGAGATGTAAAATGTGGATGTTCTTTTCCCGTCATGATCCCGTTTTGAGCTTCGCTGTGATTTTTTTCTCAGGTCAAATTTTAATAGGTCAGAGAGTATGGTGTGTAAAAGCAATGTTTCGTTAGCAATGGTTTATGCGTGTTAGTTTGGTTAATTTATAATTTATGTGACTTACGGTACTGTTGCTGTCTGGGTATGGATTGTCATTCGTCGGTGTTGCGTAGTCCCGTCGTTGCTCTATTTTCTCTGTCTCTACTGTCGTTGTTGCTGTGTGTGTCGTGTTGTCTTTCCCTCACTAGCTCGTTTTCTGACATCAATTTTGTCGTCTGTTGTTGAAATGTTGCGTAGCGGTGTTCGTCTTTCTTTTCATATTTTCTCAATGGCTCACTTCTGACACCAATTATGTCACGGACGGTCGAGCTTTCGGGTGAATTTAAGTGATTACACTATTTGTGTTTAAGAAGGTTTATTCGGTATCGGTGCTAGTCCGGGTCAGTCTAATTGGTCTGTACTATTCGAGAGTTCGTCCGTAAGTCCCTGAGTCGTCGTCGTGGGTCCAGCGTCGTAAGGTGTTGCGTCGGAGTAGGGAGAGCAGTGTCAGCGTTTTGGGTCCAGTGGCGTAGCGTCCGTTACAACAGATACAGAAATGACTCACGTGACAGACGAAGCAATAGGGACAGTTCTGAAGAACGCGAAAATTATCGAGCGCAGAGTAGAAGTAAAAGTAGAGATCGTTCAGGAAATGGGAAGACAAAGGACACGACATTAACTGACAAGGACATAGAAAAAATAACCGAGCAAATGAAGCGAGTTTGGGGAAACTCCAACAGCGTTCCGCGGAAAGGCACGACGCGAGACGAGAACCAAGCGTGCCCAATGGATATATCGACGTAGAATCCGAATTAGGTAGACTTTTCCGAATAGAAGAACCGACTGAACGAAAACAAACCGAACAGAAACCGACCGAACAGAAACCGACCGAACAGAAACCGACAGAACAGAAACCGACCGAACAGGAAAATACAAAGCAGAAATCGACGACTGAAGCAATCACAATTAGATGCGGACTATCAGGGAAGCAGTTACCACCGATAGTTATATTAGAATCGCAAGACGTGAAATCAGGAAAAGTAAGACTTTTTGTTGACACAGGAGCGGGTGTAAATTTAATTAAAATGGGCAAAATAGCGAATCACACACAAATAGATACAAATATTATATGCGAACTCAGCGGAATAACAAATCACAAAACGATGACATTGGGTATGTGCAAGGTACAGGTAAAAAATTACAACGTAGAATTCCATACCGTTCCAAATTCCTTTCCTATTACAGAAGACGGTCTATTAGGAGACGCTTTTTTCAGACAAACTCAAGCTAGCATTTCGTACTCTAAAAGACAGATAACATTTGACACACACATAATACATTTTGACGCACACGACACACTGACAGTACCCCCTAGGACCATAATACAAACACACATACGACTGATAAACACTGACTTGAACGAAGGGTATATTGATAAAATAACTGACTGTCCTGGACTGCAATTTTCGAACGCGCTAGTAAGAAATCATGGGAGCATAGCATATATGCACGTCGCAAATCCGACGAATAAAACAATATGCACGGCTATTCCCAAGGTCATATTACAGCCTATCGAAAAAATTAATGAGACGATAGCTGACTGCAACAAAAAATACACAGATGACGAACTGACAGCGCACATGACGAATGCAATGGACAGAGTCAGTAAAATACAGGCACTACTGCAAATGCAAAATTTAAATCCTGAAGAACAGAAAAGAGTTCAACAATTAGTTACAGAATTCCCAAATTTGTTTTATATACCCGGAGACAGACTAGGACGAACCGACATTTTACAACACAGAATACACACGACTGACGACACACCAGTACACACAAAACAATACAGATACCCACCAATACACAAGACTGAAATACAAAAACAAACGTTAGATCTCCTAGACAAAGATATAATACAGACCTCAACCTCTCCCTATAATTCTCCGGTATGGATAGTTCCAAAAAAACCAGACAAGGACGGAAATAAGAAATGGAGAATGGTAATCGATTATAGAAAATTAAATGCAAAAACAGTACCATTCACATACCCAATACCGAACCCAATTGACATTCTTGACCAACTAGGAAACGCGGAATATTTTACGATATTAGATTTAGCTTCAGGTTTTCATCAGATCGAAATACACCCAGACGATAGACATAAGACAGCTTTTTCGACGCCAGACGGACATTTTGAGTATAAATACATGCCTTTTGGATTACGAAACGGACCAAGTACTTTTCAGAATGCGAGAGATTTGATAACTTCCGGACTACAAAACGACCTATTTAAGTATATTGACGATATGATAATACACGCAAAAAACCTAGACGAAAACGACGCGAAATTTAGACGGGTTGCACGCAGATTAGAAAATGCAGGTTTCAAATTACAGACGGAAAAATGTCTATTTTTAAGGAAAGAAGTAACGTACTTAGGACATAAAATAACAGCGAAAGGGGTGGAACCGAACCCATCATTAATAACTGCCATACAGGATTTTCCGATACCGAAAACTAAAAAGAACATCAAACAATTATTAGGAATGACAGGTTTTTATAGGCGATTTATAAGAAATTATGTGAAGATAGTAACGCCATTAGTTAGACTCTTACGGAAGACAGAAGACTTCAAGTGGACTAAGGACTGCCAAGCGGCATTCGAATTACTAAAACGAAAATTAACAGAACGACCAATACTGAAATATCCGGACTTTGACGACGAATTTACAATCACGACTGACGCTTCAGACTACGCTATGGGAGCAGTATTGAGCCAAAAATACAACAATTTTGATCATCCGATAGCATATTATTCAAGAGGACTGACGAAGACGGAACAAAAATATGATCCTATGAAAAAGGAATTGTTAGCGATAGTTAATGCAATCGAACATTTCAGACCCTATGTATACGGTAAAAAATTTAAATTAATCACCGACAACAGAGCTTTAGTGTATTTAAAAAACAAACCTAATCCTCCACAACAACTACAGAGATGGCAAATCACATTAAACGATTACGATTTTGACATAGAGCATAAACCAGGTAAGCAAAACGTAGTAGCGGACGCGTTATCTAGAAACCCAGTGCCAGTATTACCAATAAGACAAAGATCAAGCGACACTAACGACGACGAACAAGAGGAAAAACGACAGAAGCAACACCACCAATACAACACACGGCAGAGAAGTGACACGAACGAAGACGACAATATGCAGGACGAAAAAAGACAGAAACAACAACATCAATACAACACGCGACAAAGAAGCGACACTAATGAAGATACTGAGGAACAACAAAGGAGGAAAAGACCACATCAGGATCCACAAGAGAGTCAGGAAAGTGACATGGAGTATGCGCTAGAGGAACAAGGAATGGATGAAATAAGCGATGACGAAATGGCTACTTCAGACAAGGATATGAGCACGGACTCAGAAGAAGAAACAGATAAAGAAGAAGTTAAACGTAAAAGGAAAAATGAAGAAAAATTAAAAGAAAATATAGAGAAAAGGATGAAACAAAATGAAACAAATGAAAATGCACAGAAATGGAAATGCCCAGCAAGCGGATCAAGAAATCCTGAGGGAAACAGCGACCGTCCGCAAATAGACGAAGAAATGCCCAAAACGGAAAAGGAAGATCGACAGCTCCTGGAAGAAAGAAGCCTAGCAAGCGGATCAGGTCCTATAGCGGGAAAAAGCGGCCGTCGGCTAACAGACGAAGAAAGAAAACGCATAGAGACACAAGATCGACAGCTCCTAGAAGATTTAAATACGTATAAAGCAAACTCAAAGGATGAAATAAATAATGACGAAATAAATAATGATGAAATAAATAATGATGAAATAAATAATGATGGAAAAGTAATGACGGAAAACGGAACGCGAAGCGCAACGGAAAATGGAAATATAGAAAGAAACACTGAAAGACAAAGAGAACAAACGCCAGAACCGAATTTCAGATCGCCAACGCAAAGTTCGAAGAGTCAAGATGCAGGACAAATCGACGATGACACGCAGAATATCGAATGTACAGGAATCGGACCGGCTTTCCGAATACCGACAGCACCGACTAGGATTGGCAATAGTCAACCAGATAATATTAACAGAATCGACGACGAAGAAGAAGATTCAGAACAGACGGGTACAACGGACAGGGAAACGGACGACGAAGTCTACCAACCAACGAACTACCACAGGAAAAGACTAACAGCGCCACGACATCAACGAAAAACAAGAAATGCAGAAGACGACGAAATTGACAGAAGAGACATTGTTACTAACGGAATTACAATAACGCAAGACAACATAATACAACGAAAGGACAATATAGCATATTTCATTTCAGCAGACTGTATATTAAATACGATAACGACGGAAATATTAACAGAAAAAGGCAAGATAGATAGTGCTAGCTTATTACGATGCAATCCCGAAATAGGTGACGTAATAATTACAAGAAAAAATTTAACCTGCTATTTCGCGTTAGTATGTAAAAAGAAATACACAGACGATACAAACCTACAGACCATAAAACAATGCCTAGAAAGACTACTGCTGACGATACAGAGAGCGGGCATCGAGACAGTCACAATACCGAAAGACCCAAAAATAATAGACTCACTCACATGGTCAACGATAATAACATTTTTAAGCAAGAAAAAAGATAACAATAGTAAAATTACGTTATGTGAGGGACTAATCACGGTACCAACAGTAGACAGAAGACGCCAAATAATTCAAGAATTCCATAGTTCAGTGATAGGTGGACATAAAGGGGTGACAAAAACGTATCGACGAATAAGACAGAAATACTATTGGAAGAATATGAGACGCGACGTAACCGACTTTATCAGGTATTGCATGGACTGCCAACGAAACAAATTAGTTAGGATCAAACACAGAGCACCGATGGTTATCACGGACACGCCGACAGAACCTTTTGACAAAATAGCTATTGACATTTGTGGACCATTGCGAAGGACGAAAGACGGAAACGAATATATATTAACAGTCTTAGATCTCTTTAGTAAATTCGGAATTGCTATACCGTTAAAACAACAGACAGCGACAGACGTAGCGACAGCACTAGCGGACAGGGTAATAGCAGTTTTCGGAGCACCAAGAGCGATACTTTCCGACCAGGGAGCGAATTTTATGTCAGAGACGTTCCGACAGTTTACAGAAATTTTCCAAATAAAACATTACAGGACATCGACCTATCATCCACAATCGAACGGGGCGGTAGAGAGAAGTCACCACGGATTAATAGAATTTTTAAAACATTACATAAACGACGAAAAGGAATGGGACAGATTATTACCGTTAGCATCATTTTCCTATAACATTAGCATACACGAAAGCACAGGGCACACGCCGTTTGAAATAGTCTATCATCGAACCGCAAACACACCATCCGAATTTCCGCCGGTAGAAAAAGTAATCCCAAAAAAGCATTCAAAATGCAAAGATGTGGGCCAAGTAGAAAGTATGTGATATACAAAAAATATGCCCCCCCCCCCCCCGGCCCCAACCGCAATTCTGACCTGACGTGTAACAATGAAACATGATTAAACCAATGTGGGGATATTATTAGTTTCCGAAATCTGATTAAACAAGATATATCATTTCATTTATGCACAATACAAAAAATTCATTCTTTATCAATAATAAATTTCAATCGCTCGCTCATTGTAAAGTGATATTATACAAAGAATTTGAAATCCCAGAATGTGGCCGCGTAGAGGCACTACACAGCACATGTAGCGTAACACCCATGTAGACCTACCTAGCTCCAGCTGACAGTCCTTGCAATTTACTAAAAAATTCATATCCTGCCTTAAAAGTACTTGGCGGCAAAATTGAAAGCAATCGCTGACACCCATAGCCCCCCCCCCCCCCCCCCCCCCGCCACTCACATGTTATCCGAAAAACCCCACACCTCTTCTCGCTATACCTTCCCACAAAAAAACTGGCAGAATTTCTTTTTCCCACTAGTCGGGAGCATGCTTTTCTGCACATGCCTGCGCTAATCTGCAAATATTCACAAATTTACATGGTGCAATAGCATTACTGAGGTAAGAAATTTGTTTGTCCATAGCAATATTGTTGCATTCATATTGAACATAATTACATTTTACTACAGAAGGTACATCACCCGTCACAATACACAGGCCGCCAAGTACTTTTAAGGCAGGATATGAATTTTTTAGTAAATTGCAAGGACTGTCAACTGGAGCTAGGTAGGTCTACATGGGTGTTACGCTACATGTGCTGTGTAGCGCCTCTACGCGGCCACATTCTGGGATTTCAAATTCTTTGTATAATATCACTTTACAATGAGCGAGCGATTGAAATTTATTATTGATAAAGAATGAATTTTTTGTATTGTGCATAAATGAAATGATATATCTTGTTTAATCAGATTTCGGAAACTAATAATATCCCCACATTGGTTTAATCATGTTTCATTGTTACACGTCAGGTCAGAATTGCGGTTGGAGCCGGAGGGGGGGGGGGGGGGGGAGGGGGGGCATATTTTTTGTATATCACATACTTTCTACTTGGCCCACATCTTTGCATTTTGAATGCTTTTTTGGGATTTCACTGCCTTCGTATAAACATGAATATGACAGCGATGCGTGTATGTGTTAGAGTTACAAACTGTGCATTCGTTTTTATACATTTAGATCGAAGTAAATCGTTGGGTAATGTTACTCTCCTCCGTCAAAGAAGGAAAAATCTAACCGTTTAAATAATGTTTACTTTCCCGAAATAAATACAATAATAATATACAAGGTAAGTCTTGAAGAATGCTAAATGCAAATATTACCACCAGTTTTAGTAGAACTACTTTATATTTTTTTTTTTGTAATTCATTCATTTAAAATTATGATTTTGTTTAAGTGTGTAAATATACAATAATCCGTAGACGATAGTTAGTAACCCAGTATTATATGTGAACGAATGTAATATGTTCATTGGAAATTTTGTAATAATAATATAACTAGCGACGACGTGTTGGAATAATCGACAGGTTACGTAACCGTATGAGTGATTCGAAAGGTTCGTGGTATTGAGGTTTTTTATCTTTCTCATTTGACTTGTCCTATAATATCGATGATTTTGATGACGATACGCTCTTAATTCTTTAAGATTATATTGTTAGCACTGTTAATTTGTAATCGACTATTAATTTGAATAATGTTCTTTAGCACAATTATAAAAATATAATTTTAAAGCATTAAAATCATATCATCATCAGAATCGTGGATATTATAGAACAAGTCAAATGAAAAAGATGAAAAATCTGAATGCGACGAATCTTTCGGGCCACGCATACTGTTTAAGTAACGTGTCGATTACTGAAACACGTCATCACTAGTTATATTATTATTACAAAATTTCCAATGAACATATTACATTCGTTCACATATAGTACTTGGTTACTAACTGTCGTTTAACACGTTAAGCGCCACGCCGGTCCCTAGGGACCGACGCAAAACTTTCCCTTCAGACCTCGCTGATCCGCACGGCCCGGCAGAGCCCGCCTGACGGCTAACTGTGGCCTGAACGGAACGACATAAGAATTCGGCGTGGCGCTTACCGTGTTAACTGTTATTGTACACCTAAACGGAAAAGAAATGAATGTAAACTTATAAGGAACATTACCCAATCCACACCCGCCGATTTTAATGAAACTTTTGTCACAGGTAGTTCTCGCAAGAATATTTGACACATGTTTCTTTTTAGCTGCCGACATTCACTTTGAAAGGGTGAAATGAACAATTAGTTGAAAGTTGGGGATGAAAAGTGACAAATGTGGAATATCTTGCAAACTATCGACTGTATAGAAAAACCTCTTATATGAAACTTGTGTGTCTTTTAGCACCTAGTCGATGTTCGCTAATAATTTTTTAAACAAGTTTACAGATTTTGCAAAATTTTGAAAAAACCATTTTTTAACAAAATTTCGCTTGTATCGCTATCAATATTTCCGTTGTTTGCAGGATATTCCACAGTTGTTGATTTCACCCTTTCAAAGTGAATGTCGGCAGCTAAAAAAAAATACGTGACAAATATTTTTTCGAGAACTACCTGTGACCAAAGTTTCATTAAAATCGGCGTGTGTGGATTGCGTAATGTCCCTTGTTAGAAGTAGAACTAAGATTATAATTACGAAGAGAGAACAAGAGCATAAATAGTTAGGAACCAGTACTATACATATGTGATAGTTAGATTCCGGATTTTTATGCAAAATGGCCAGAATTCAATGCTACAAGTATCTGCAAATTACAAATGATTATTGAAAACAAAATTTGAAATGTTTCTTGCAATGTATATACTTCAGGAAGGTGGATAACGCGTTTTAAAAACAACTCCTTACAATTTTATATCAATAATAAAATTCATATTTGCATAAATATCAGGACTCCAGTGATAGTAGGTAATAGGTTACAATTTGTGAGTAATCTTGTGCAGCAGATTAATAGCTTAACATTAGTTCTGTCCTTTCGGAATTGGCCCGCAATAAAATAACATCTCTTAATAATATGCAGTATATTAACTTCAAACTTATGTGAATTAACAAATTGTTATCAATGTCTTTCGGTAAATAAGTGAAATACAAAATCAGGAGATACAGGTCACGGTGAGGGTGGACGTGGTGGTGGAAAAAATAGGTAGTGGAGGGCGGAAGTAGAAGAGAAGGTGAAAACCAGGCAGCAGGTGGAGGAGGCCGAGCAGAAGAAGACGAAGTGGTGGAGGTGGAGGTGAAGGTGGAAGCCGGGCAGGAGGACGAGGAGAAGTGGATGTGGAGGTAGATGTGGAGGAGGTGGAGGTGGAGGTGGAGGTGGAGGTGGTGGAGGTGGAGATGGATGAGGTGGAGGTGGATGAGGTGGAGGTGGATGAGGTGGGGGTGGATGAGGTGGAGGTGGATGAGGTGGAGGCGGATGAGGTGGAGGCGGATGAGGTGGAGGTGGATGAGGTGGAGGTGGAGGTGGAGGAGATTGTGAAGGATGGAAGTGGAGAAGGAGGTGGAGGTGGAGAATGGGACGAAGAAAGCCGAACAGGAGGAGGAAAAAAGTGGTGATGGTGGAGGTGATAATAGAGGAAGGGTGGAAGAAGAGGAAGTGGAGGTGGAGATGGAGGTGGAGATGGAGGTGGAGTAGCGGTGGAGGTGAAGGCGGAGGTGGCGGTGGAAGTGAAACTGGAGCTGGAGGCGGGGGTGGAGGAGGAGGAGGGGGGAGGAGTGGGGTGACGGGGAGGAGAGGGGTGAAGAGGAGGAGGATGACTGAAGGGGGTGGAAAGGGTGAAAAATGGACGAGGGGCAGTGGACAAGAGAAAGTCTCGCGAACACGTGGCGAGCGTGACACAGGAAACGGAGGAGACGGAGACGGAGACGGAGACGGAGACGGAGACGACGTTTCTTAAAATTTTAGCTATATTTAAGGTCTATTATCTCCACGATGGATAAACAAATTGTTTATAACAATTATGCAAATTTGTCACCTGGGCATGGACTTTCAGAAATTGTTTATAAAAATGTGAAAAATTAATTTGTTTATGGAGTTTTAACATTGCAAAGACAAGAGTAACTTCTGTCTCCGGAATAGATACAAGGTCTCTTTCTACTTGGCCCGAGACAAGACCTTGTCTCTTGATAACGTATGATGAGCATATGAAACAAATTAACAAACGAGTAAAACAGACGCAACAGGCAGTATTCGAACGACTGATACAGTTTAAAGAAAGGATGAAGAAATACTATGACAAAAAAACGAAGCAACTGAACTTTCACGTAGGGCAACCCATATTTTTATTAAAACAACCCAAGAAGGACAAACTAGGCTGCAATTATACAGGACCGTTTAACGTAGTACGCGTTTTAGATAAAAACAACATAGAAATACAAATTGACGAAAACAGAACAAAAATTGTACATATAGACAAAATCAAACCCGCGTATGTTACAGGTGCCTCACGCACATTTTAAGTGTAGTGATAGCAAGCACGATACTGCCGCTGGAACGAAATCAAGGACTGTACTCGACGACTATAGGGACATTACAATTATACCATACGACATGGACATTAGTAGCACATATAGACACGCAGGGAATAGCACAAGAATACGACATCGCAAGACAGAACACGGAAGCGCTATCGCGAGTATGCAAAGCAATTGGTACGACATGTTATTTCGATACGAAAATTAAGACGATATTGACACGACTGAACAACGCAAAAAGAGAAATCGATTCATTGCAAGAGTTAACACCGGAGATACAGATAAATAGACGAAAAAGGGGAGCACCGTTGACATTCATAGGGAAAATTAGCAAGGCATTATTTGGAACAATGGACGCAAACGACGCAAAACGAATTGATGCACAAATAAACACTCTAGCCAATAGTACAGAAGAATTAGCGCAGATAATAGAAAGCAGGACACATATAATAAAAACGAAATTCGACCAAACAAAACAACAAATACGAAACCTTACAGTAGTAGTGGGAAAACAGATAGACAGAATTAACAGCGGACTGACACAGATAAGGAACCAAGAGATGAATATACAGAAGAACGCGGAAATAACATTTTGCATCTCAGGACTAACAGAAGCTATAGACGAAATAGAGCGACATACAAATATACTAATACAAGCAACGCTATTTGCAAAAATAGGACAGATACACCCACAGGTACTTACAACGCGACAAATACTAAAAAGTGCAAAAGTAATACAAAACACAGTGACAGACAGAGAACTCCCAGTACCACCAGAAGCGACACACATATCAGATCTAATAAAAGTGAGCGAGGTAGCAATTTATCACAATGGAAAGGAAATAGTATACGTAATAAGGATACCACTGCTAGATACCACAAAATACAAGCTATACCGACATATACCAATTCCGGTACCGCAAATTTTTAACAACAAAACAATGAAATTCGCATTTATCAAACCATTAACAAAATATTCGGCAATATCCATGAATTTTGAGGAATATTATAACATTGAGGACTTAACGACGTGTAAAAGATTGACAAATAAGTACAAATGCGAGCAAACGAATCCCAGACAGAGAGTTAGAGACGACGCAGAGTGCGAAATACGCATGGTGATAAACCCACAATTCAAAAACCCGGAAGACTGCGACGTAAGACTGAAGACGCTAAGGAGGACACATTGGACAAGAATTGACAACACAAACTCCTGGATTTTTGCGACACCGAAGACCGAAACAATATATATAACATGCGACGGACACGAAGCAAGGATAGAGACGATACAAAAGACCGGAATATTAACCTTGGACGCTGAATGTATAGCAAGAACGCAAACGGTGAAACTAATCCCTACGATTGACATTGTATCAAATATTTCAGTAGCAGCATCGAAAGGACAACCATACGCGCTAAACATAACGAAACTGATAAAACATGCACTAGAGGGACAGGACGTGACGAACTTTACGTATGTACTAGCGGAAACCGAAGCGTTTTTACAGGCGATAGATAGCGGCACAAATGGGAAAGATGAATTGGAAAATGGAGATACAAAGTTAAAAACCATAATACACAAAGCGAGAGAAATTAATAATGTACACAGTAGGCTATCAGTCATGGAAAGGCTTCTTAAGTATGTAGGTATTTCAATTGTTCCAATGATAGCAATAGGAGCGATAGCAGGGAAACTGTCGTTGTGTGGAAGAGTGGAAATGGTACGTAGACTGTTACAGTGTAGACGAAGAAACAGAGGAACGCCCGAGACGACCCTGACAAGTAACGCAATGCCACTGACAGTTTACATGACGCAACCAACACGTGCGAATGAGATAACTCAAAGAATAACAGAGTTAACAGCCATCGCGGACGGAAATGTACCTTAACATATATACTAACCTATTATATTTAACCATTATATAACATTAACACATTTAATTAATAAGCTATAACTAACACATTTAAACTAACAGCTATAACAAGCGTATCCAAATTAACAAATATAACTAATACATTTAACAATATGGTATACACTAACAAAAAAAAAAGAGAAAAAAAAAACAACAAAAACGCACAGCGATAATGTAATGATAGGATGAAGAAAGTCAGCGAGACCAGGCCACGGGCGATGCTGTGCCCGATATGCAACGGCCTGACCAGGCGAGGTGCGGAGCATATTGCGTGGTGCCTTCAAGAACTGGAGCAACGGACAGAGGAGCGGCTGGAGAAGAATACAGCATGCGGGATATGCGGAGGATTAATAGCGAATTCAGATATAATCCGCCATTACGGCGAATGCGCGGAAAGAATGATCACAAAGTACCAATATAATGAGGCGATGTTGGCATTAGCTAAAGACAAGGACGAAGACGAAGACGAAGACGAACCCAAATGGGTGAGATCTCAGGGGACACAGACAGACTTGACAGACGATGACAGAACAATAAGAAAATGGACGAGAGTACAAGAGACACAGACAGAAGAAAGAAAAATAAAGACGAAGGACCAAACGACAGAAACGGAAAAGCGCGAGACTAAAGACGAAGGAACACAAACAGACCAACAGAACATAGAGGGACAGAAATGGACGATAGACATAGATGATGAAGGACGTGGACTAAGACGACGAGACGCGATGGAGATAAACGAAGAAATAAAAAAACTGCAGAATGAATTAATGAGACGGACAGTAACGCTGACGACACAAATGTTCGGACGAGTACCGATAACAGAGATTGACAATGACGAACAATGAATACTAACAAAGACAGAATGACTAACAACGAGACTAACAGACGAAATACTAATAATACATATACTTTATATTCTACTAACATACATTTATACGAAACATTATATTAAACACATCCTTTTTTTGATACATTATATACATATATACAAAAAAAAAAAACTATAGTCAAAACAAACCAACAGTGATTTCATTCATTCATGCCACCTAACCGAAATAACTAAAACCAAAAGCGACAAAGACATTACAGGTTACACAGCCATACACAAGGAGCATAGACGGACAATACCAAGGAGAGAGAAAAAGACATATGTTAACACAAACTAAGGCAAAATAGGTATCCAAATCATAAAACCAAACACAAGGTAACAGAAAAGAACAATCTAATAGTGAGAACAGGTAACAAAGTAACAACAGGTAACAGGTAATACATACAAAACAACAAAATAATAATATTAATAATAATAAAAGAAATTTTTTATTTTTAACCAAAATCACGGAAATAACTAGATAAATATTAAATTTTCATGAACGAAATGACGTAAGGACGAGGACACAAGGACATACGAAACGACGAGACTTGGACAACAACGGACGCATTGACAGAAATAAATTGGAAAAACACTGATGCGGGAGCATCAGAATCAAAAGCGGGGGAGTGTAACGGACGCTACGCCACTGGACCCAAAATGCTGACACTGCTCTCCCTACCCCCCGACGCAACACCTCACGACGCTGGACCCCCGACGACGACTGGAGATTACTTACTTACATTCTGACTACTAACGAGCCTAGACGTAACATTACGAATCCGGACCGACTTTATATTAAAAGCTTTACAATAGAGACAGTGTTCCTTTCTCTTAACCGCGAACCCTTTCGACCATCGTGACACGTGTAAAGAACACGATATTGCGTATTCGTTGCATAAGGACTCAGAAAATCGTAGTATCGCTGATAATATACTCAGTGGTCATGCACGAAGACGCATAAGGGCAAACGACGCTCGTTTCGGTGAGAAGATTGCTGCATCTTTAGTGTGGAGTACAATGAAGCTTGAAAATAAATTGGGGTTGGGAATGTCACTCAAGAAAAAAAAGCGTTCACGCAACGAATCCAAGAAAAAAAAGGCTAACAGGAAAACAGGAAAGCGTTCTAATAGGACTTTACCAGTTGCAAAACGGGGTGGTTTTCTACCATTGTTTCCCGCGTTGGCAGCATTAGGTGCGCTCGTAGGCGGCGCATTATCGGTAGCCAAGACGGTAAGCAATATAAAGAACCAACGAAAAGAACTCGAGGAATTAAAACGACACAATCAAGTGATGGAGGGGCGTGGATTATATTTAAAGCCGTATAAACGTGGATATGGTTTGAATGGTGCGGCGAGGAAAAAAAAAAATCAAAACAGGAGCAGAAAAAATCGATAACAGGTATACCCGATAATGGAGTAACGTCCGATGCACAATTAAACCAAGCATGTGCAAATGTACCGTATTTTCGAGGAGTATACATGCGTGACTCCTTGCCTTTAACGATGCATAAAAATGAGTGTGCTATTGTTAATTTAGATTACAGCACTGGCCCTGGTACACATTGGGTTGCATATGTTAAACGTGGAGAAAATGTACGATATTTCGATAGTTATGGCAATTTAAAACCTCCACGCGAACTCATTAATTATTTTGGTAAAAATGTTAAAATAATATACAATCATAAAAGTTATCAGAATTATGATCAAGAAATGTGTGGGCAATTATGTGTGAAATTTCTTCGTAGCAATTCTTTATAAAAAAGATTCGCGGGTATCTTTAACGTTCAGTTACGTAACGTTCTCACGATATGTCTTCCACTTTCACGCTCACGGGCAAAAGCAGCGTTTTGTCATCTAATTATTTTCCACCGATCAATTTGAGCGATGGAGAGTACGAACTTGGTCTTATTGACTTTGAAACCTATTATACTATACCGAACATTAGCAATGCAAATAAGAATAACAAATTCTACTACGATAAGAATAATGTAATCACGATTCCCGATGGCTCATATGAATTAGATGCAATCAATAAGTATCTCAAACGTGCGCTATTGCAGCGCCACCCGCGTGGACGGCACAAAAGAAGTGCTATTAGTGGAGAAAGCAGTAATTTTGATGATATTGATAAAGATGTTGATGTTGTTGAAGATATTGATGATGAAGCAGAATATCCTTTGGTTATACGTGCAAATATCAATACAATGAAGAGTGAAATACAGTGTGCATTCGAGATTGATTTTACCAAATCGAATAGTATTGGATCGTTGCTAGGATTCTCGGAGGACCGAGTTCTTAAGCCGAATGTTTGGCACGAATCCAATATACTGATAAATATTATAAGCGTAAATATGATTCGTATAGAGTGCAATGTTACAGCCGGTGCGTATTGTAACGGTAAACTCATGCACACCATTCACGAGTTTTCACCGTCGGTTCCTCCAGGATATAAAATCTCGGAAGCGCCAGCACGGATTATTTATCTGCCAATCGTCACACGAATAATAGACGAATTATCAGTCAAAATCGTTGATCAATCAGGCAAGTTGATTGACTTTCGTGAAGAAGAGATTACCATACGTCTGCACGTACGTAATTGTGAACGGCTGATATAATGTTGATATATAATAGTGTTAGTGCCAACGATTACAATAGAAGATCCACAGATATTGCGCAGCATACACCTTCGAAGAATCGTGCTGAGATATATGCACACTCATCCAATCCTGTCGACGCTACAAGTGCATCTTGTGCCGGAAGAAGTTTATCGCGTTTAACGCAATCAAACGTAGTGTTTCTTCGATCATTGGGGTTTAAAGTTGTGAGCAACTAAACGCAGAAAAAAATGCTAGAAAATGCCCTTAATGTAGCCACCGGAGTGGTTTACGACAATCGAATAACCAAGTTTGAAGTTCATACGTATACAAACACAAACTATGATAATAACGATGAAATAAGAATACCTATTCAACAGCAAGATCTATACATTTTGCCGTGCGAGAGTTACTTGCATATCGAGGGAAAAGTTACCTTGGCCGCAAACTTTGGTAATGATGATGAAAAAGTGATTCTTGATAATAATTGCGTGGCGTTTATGTTTGATGAAATTCGCTACGAATTAAACGGCATTGAGATTGATCGGGCTAGAAATCCTGGAATAACATCAACGTTGAAGAACTATCTCAGTTTGTCGCGATCGGAAAGCGAAATGCTTGATAACGCCGGTTGGAGATTGGAAGCAAACGACGAAAGGAAAGCACCGTTGGATTTTGACTTTTGCGTGCCATTAAAGATATTGTTAGGTTTTTGCGAAGACTATCGAAAGATTGTCATGCATGCTCGGCATGAATTAATTTTAATACGTGCGCGTAATGATGCAAATTCAATGTATGGAACGTCAGCGAATCTGAAGCCGATTGTACAATTGCTCAAAGTTCAGTGGCGTATGCCGCACGTAAATGTAGAAGAAACGCATAGATTGGCCATGCTACAACTTCTGGAAAGCGATAATCCAATAAGAATGAGCTTCCGTTCATGGGAATTGTCCGAGTATCCATTGTTACAAGCTACTACTAAACATACGTGGACCGTAAAAGCTGCAACGCAAATGGAGAAACCGCGTTTTGTTGTGTTAGCGTTGCAGCATGGGCGAAAAAATCAACTAGAGGCTCATGCATCGTCTGTTGATCATTGCAAGTTGAGCAATGTACGATTGCATCTCAATTCAGAGGTTTATCCGTACGATGATCTGAATTTAAATTTTGACAAAGGAAAATACTCTATTCTTTATGATATGTATGCAAGATTTCATGCTTCGTATTATGGATTTGGCATGCCATTACTGAATCTACGGCAATTTTTGCTTCACGGCCCATTTGTCCTGCTAGATTGTTCTCGTCAAAACGAATCTCTCAAGAGCGCTACTGTGGATGTACGTATCGATTTCGAGTGTTCGGAAGATGTGCCTGCTAATACAACTGCATACTGCCTAATAATACATGACCGTATCGTAAATTATAATCCACTAACCAATATTGTTCGTGTAATATCATAAAAAACGTATTATTTATAATTTTAAATTTGCATTCAAATATGCGTAATAAAGTGTGTTAAACATCATTTTGACTTGATTTTTATCCTATACGGCAGGAAAACCACTACCGTACGTACAGATGTCCTCGACACGTGCGCAAGATAAAATCCTAAAACATCCCGGATAATAGGGCAACCACCGCTGCACAGATATCCCCAATACGCGATTATACTCTAAGCCCACTCTAACGTCGTACTCTTACTCATTTTTTGATATCTTAAGATTCTCTCCACTTTTCGGCACGTGCCATACGGCAGGAAAACCACTACCGTACGTACAGATACCCCCCCCCGATACATGCGCAAGATAAAAATCCTAAAACATCCCGGATAATAGGGCAACCACCGCTGCACAGATATCCCCAATACGCGATTATACATTAAGCCCACTCTGACGTCGTGCTCTTACTCTTGATCGCACTAACGTCATCTAGCGACAACAACGCTCACCTCGCGTCATTGACACTCTGCGGTTTCGCCTTATCGTTGCGGACTCTCTTCGCCTAATTCAATTAACAGTAGCGAAAGACTCGAAACTCTTACTCACTCTCGTACTGTAGTGATACATTAGAACCATCATTCTCTTTCACATCTACCTATCTCTATCACTCTTCCCATGCTTATCTCCAATTATAAATCATCTTAATTCAATTAACTTATCACCAATTAACTTATCTCCTAATTCAATTAAGGGGAAGGGACATTCAGGGGAGGGGATACCCTTACCTTATACTGACGAGGTGGGGGAATCATCAATTAACTTATCTCCTAATTCAATTAAGGGGAAGGGACATTCAGGGGAGGGGATACCCTTACCTTATACTGACGGGGTGGGGGAACCCTTATCTTATCTATACCGGATGTTGCGGTTTTCCTTATCTCAACCCAATTCCTAGAAATGCTTATCTACACCGGATGTTGCGGTTAGACAAACCGGATGCCCACTTCCGTCACAGAACCTCCATAGGTACTCTACTATATAGGATTACTCTTGTAATTGTGTAATTTTATTTTATAAATAATATTCCCCCTCGTATTTTCATAGCATAAGTAACCAACTATTACTTGCCTGATCAATGTAAATCCGAAAATGTTAAATTTGAAATTATCCAAGTATTTCCACCAATTATATAATTATGCCTGTAAATGATGGTGGAATTATTATTTAAATTTTATAAGCAACTTTACCGACATGGAATGTTGTATCTGGTACTGCTAAATTATTAATTTACCGAACCCGGCTTAGAACTTCTTCGCATCGTTCTCTTATAATGATACAGTACCGTATCAAATTTTGGGGGAATTTACGAGACACTAGCGACTGTTCTCCAGAGACTTTGGCGCAGCATCCCCCAAAATTTGATACGGAACTGTATCAATATGAGAGAACGATGCGAAGAAGTTCTAAGACAACGGGGAGGCAACATACGATTTTATGCATCACAATTATGATCCGTACATCATCCGTCAAAACACACACTACACTTAAAATACACATTTCTATTCACGCATACACCAAACATACAACACAAATACACATGGGGTACAAGTCCGACCGTGCAACCTCCTCGTGGCCTACCTTGGGTTATTCTAATGCCGGCGGCTCACTTTTCATTCAAAGTGTAACTTTGCATAAAAAAAACGTAGCGGCTTATTTTTTAAAAAAATTAAAGAGAAAGCTTCAGGCTACGCAACCCTGTAATTGGCGTCCTTCAAAAAAATTCACCCGACCCCGTAGCCCTTGTTGATCTTTGCAATTTTCTGCAAGAAAAACATGCCCTCATATATGATATGCTACCACAGCCCCAATGCACGCAAATCAAATTTCTAATTGTGCGTTGTAAAGTAGAGGCTTCAAGCTTTAATTTTAAAAAAAACTCATATTTTTACGATTTTTTTTGACAAAGTTACAGGTTTGCGAACATTGACAAGTTTGCGACCGGAGAGAAGTGGTCCTTTAATTTTGGTAGCGAAGTGTATTAGGAACTGGATATTGCATAAGTAATACACGTTATTTCATTCGTAAAGATCCATAGAATGCGCTGCCATAATTAAAAATTGTTTAACGTTAATAATTTTATTGCAATTTCGGCCCAAAGTTGAAAATGGTGCAAATTTTCAAAATTGATTTTTTCAAAAACTGAGGGTGATGGAAAACAATGGACTTTGGATTCGTGTTTAGGAGGCCGAAATCTACGGGAATCGCATAGTGGCTATCAAAAATATTTTTGGCTGTTGGACAGTGTTATCTATCCCTCAATAAGATCATAACCTGTCTACTCCCCCTGTGCCCTGCTGGATACGATGACGTACTAACTCCTGGTATACTAACTCTCTTTTCTAGCTCGAACCTATTACGAATTAACTAATAATTAATAGTCAGTCCGAAACGATAAGGACGCAGAAAGTAGAATAAGCATTGCGTCCTATAGCTCTTAATTGATCTTCAATCTGTCATAACACCATAGCTCTATGCAAATCAATGACCTGACAAACCCTGGAATTTTATTGACCAATTACTCCGTGGTCTGCGGAAAGCCCGCGAACTGCGAACCATCAAAACCTCGAACCGTGAAAAAATCGGAAACTGCGGAAAGCTGCGAACCGAGATAAACTGCGAACGGCGAAAAGTCGTGAATCGCGAAAAACCGCGAGCCGCGACAATCCCCGAACCGCGAAAAAATCGGGAACTACGGAAAACTGCGAACTGCGTAAAACTGCCAGCTGTGAAAACCCGCGAACCGCGGAAAACCACGAACTCGCAACGGGAAACTGCTGAACACATTGAGAATCCGCGATCTGATGTGCTCCTCCGAGTGCGGATCTAACTTCCCGTCTCGCGAACCGCGGAAATCCTCGAAATGAAAATTGAGCGATCACGAATATAACCAATCTATTTAAATCAGCACATCGCGAATTGCTCACAATCTGCGACAAAATGCAAACTCGCAGTTAAACCACCGGATACGACAGAATCTGCCTCTTGATACGTTCTCCCGTATAAAAACTAATCATTTAACTAATTTCGTAGCAATCTATAAGCAATCTGTAGATTAACAAACATGCGCTGCTCATACACCTCCCACCCCTCCGTTCCACCCACACTCCTATCACATATTGACACACGCGCGCACGCGCACGCGCACACACTCATACGTGGTAGAATCAAACAACAATACCACGCACAGCGAAGGCAGGCACGCATCATGGTCCTCCGGTAGGCAGGAGACAAATCATGGTGGGATTGGCGTTCAGGCTAGGGGTCCCCCTAGGCTGGCCTTCTACTCCGGCATGGCCGTGGCATTCTCGTGAGCGGTAGCGGCGCCTCTGACGCAGTAGACGTGTCGAGGAACGCCCAACGCATTGGCACGACCTATGCACCGCGTGGGCGTTGTTACTAGCAAACAAAAAATTGAATGCAGTGGCCTCAAGTAGGAATTCGTGCGTGTGCGGGCTGACTTGCAAAACCGCCGGATCTGTTACACTAGAGTAGCTTCAAAGTGAATTAAGTGATGTTTCATAGATGCAGTGCGGTGCCGCGAGTTGAGCGACTTCCGGGTAAGATCAAATCCCGCGAATAGATGAATATAGAGTCACGAAAATCCGAATCTTAGAATAGCTCCGAAAATGCCTTACTCGTTAAGACTATTGTGAATCCTACGAATAAGTAACTTCACGCGACGCGACAGTGAAATCCTTCAGAAAAATCATCACAGTCTCCATTAGTGCATCTCTCCACCCTCAATTGCTTACCGCAGACTTGCATGTAGTTTCCTGTGGTGGCAAAAAGTCCTATCACCCTCCAAACACCCTCACATTAAATCGAAATAAAATCAGCCCCCCCCCCCCCCGCGCGTTAAATCAGCAAGTAGAATCAAACGAGCACCCTAAAAATTACCAATTGAAACCGATAAAACCTTAAAATCGCACTACACTAATCGAAATAGAAATCTAAGAACGCAAATTACTTTTGTTTAATATCGTTAATACGCGCTAGTGTTTGTGGAAAGAAGTGTTTAAAACCGACTCGCCCGACTGAGATGCGTGTTCAGTCATTTCAGAGTATATTCCAGCAGATCGTACGCGAGAGAACCAAAAGGTGAGTGGTAGGTAAGTTCTATAAGAAATTATCCTGCACGCCACCTAGTACGACTCGTCCTTGCTTTCCTTGAGAAAGCACCGAAGACAAGCCGTCACTTGCATGTCAACCACCGAGCTGAGCAGAAGAAAGCACTCGAGCGTCAATCCTCGCAGTCATATTCCGCCAGCTCGTATACACTCGCTTCGCGAGTATTTGCATGCCATCAAGCTAATTCGGAATACCTTCGTGGCGGCCTTTGGAATATATCAAGTTTCCAATAGACAGAAATAATTAGAATCACAATTAGGATCATAATTAGAATCATCTATTGTTTCGCGGCCACGAGCGTGACGGGTCACCGTCTCCCGCGTCTCGAACGCAGGCTCCGCCGAGTCACTACGAAGACTTTAAATCTTTGCAGTAGCCGACACTAGTTGATCGCGAGAAAACCATTTCCTTACATAGATCAAACGCGCAGAGGATTTACAACCCTCTGCGTAATTAACATAGTTTCGACTCGGAATTAGAAGAATCAACTTAATTCAGGTGTTAGTTTATTAAAATTAACATCCGGAATACAGAATACAGAATACAGAAATAATACAGTCCGCTAATTGAAAGAATTGGAAGATAGCGATTGCGAGTGCCTCGCGCTCACCGTCGGTTCGCTTGAACACTCACAATATTGACATCTAATCTATTGTGCTTTCGTTCCAGCTTATAGGATTTCACGCCTCGCCGACGCCAGCGATCACCAGCTGCCTCCCCGAGCGAAGCATTAGAAATATACTTGACTGTGTATTGAATAAATAAAATCGTGTGTTAATAAGTGAAATTGATTGTGTCTGTCTCAGATTTACTCTCCCTCATATCCGCTTCCTACTACGAACACTCGAACAATAGTTGCACTCCGAGCGCGAACGCCGGAGTCAAGCAACTTTAAACAACTTTAAACTGAACTAATGAATCCGGTAACGTGATTGTTGAAAAAGTGAAGTGCGGGATGCGAAGTGCTAAGTGCGGCCCTGGAAGGAAGTTCGCGAATAACATCACCGTTGGAGAAGGCATGGCAGGAAAGAAGACAACAATCGTCGACCGCGGCCAAGGACTAAGCAGCAGCAGAGCACGCCTGGATGTCAAAAACGAAACGATCGGTCAAAAGGATGGGACAGCCGTTGCCAAGCCGAACTTCAAACCAGCAGAGAAAATCAGCTGTTCGACGAGGGATCATCGAGAGCACTGACAGCCGGAGCGACCACTCTTTTCGAAACCAGCCGACGAGCAGCGTCAACACCAGCAACACCACCAGCTTCGAACCTCTCCAAAAGGACACCCATCACCAGTGATCACCACGAAGAAGAAGTCGCGAATCTTGTGTGCAAGATACCTTCTCGTTTGTAGCAACGCAAGGGAATTCAACATAACCCGCTCCAGGAGAAGCTGCGAATCAGTGGGAAGAACTTACGACTCTTCACCCTGTAGTAGGTCCCCAAAAGCCACGTAGCTCCCCCGCGAATTAACCGCGCAATAAGTAACCCGATAGGGATGAGTCATAGGCCGCGCGATCGCGAACATTACCAAATATGGGCATAACCTTGAGCGCCCCTTGATGCACCGTCAACAATTTAGAAATAGAAGCTTCGAGAATAAGGCCCCAGCGACCAAAAACGTAGACTAAGCAGAAATATTGTATAAAAGACGGCCCGCGGCGAAGCAACGCAGAGATTCCTGAAAACGCGAGTAGTAGATACCGTAACGCCGCTGGCCGCCTGTTTGACCGCCGATCTCAGTATCGCGGAGCACCTTGTAACCATCGTTGTAGACCACCAGGCATTCTTCAATAAAACAACGAAGTGATAACGTTTCCTGGAGTGGATTCCTATCCTTAAGTGACACACGATCCCCTACCTTCTAACGTGCACGACTACAATCGGGAACGCCGAGGCTATCCCAGTCACGCACACAACATAATTTGGTGGCAGCGGTGGGATCCGTCACCTCCGGAACGCAACAAACAGGGAAAACGACGGCCAGAAGGCAACCGAAAAGAAGAAACCAACAACCAAAGAAGCAAACACGCAAGAAGAAGAAGCAAATAATTAAACGAACAAAACGTACAAGAAGACGAACCAAGTAATTAAACGAGCAAGACATACAAAGGAAGCCGCCAACCAGAAATCAAGAAACGAGAATCAGCAAAGCCGAGACAACGCACGAGAATCAGCAAAGCCGAGACAACGCACGAGAATCAACAAAGCAGAGACAACGCACGAGAATCAGCAAAGCAGAGACAACGTACGAGAACCAAACAGCCAACGCACAGCTGAGCCCAAGGACGACGATAACCGTGCAGCCGCAACCCGATCGTCGAGTGACCTCAGCCAAGGCCGTCACCGACGAACACCTGCCACAGAACCCCAGCGTAACGTAAGTCGAAACCATGCGCCGACTCGTTATCTAAGCCGATAACAGTAGATGTCCGACAGCCGTTTATACATCCGAACATACGCGAGCCGAAATCGGATATTTAATTCACTTAGAAATAGGCCGATACAGAGCTACCCGGCGGCACGTGTCGAACCAGGTGTCACCGACACCGCAGTAACTGCTCTTAGAGAGATTAGGAACAGCGTTAGGCGCGTACTCGAATACCCGGAATCTCCCGAGGACCCATCCAACAATCTTACCTTCGACCGCGAGTTCTCATTCGGAGAATTTGACAACAGCCTTTTTTCCCCGCGACACGATAGAGCTAATTCTAATAGGTCAAGTCTGTCATTTGAAAGCGCTATCTTCCAACCTCGCACCATGCCAGACCAGGGAGAACAAAACGAAACGACCCCCACTGGAAACCAAAATCCAGTTACCCAGGCCGAAATTTCTGCCGAAATTCACCGACTCCGCGCCGAATTAGACACACTGCTCAACATCAACCATGGTCAGAACCTTCCAGGGCCCTCCGCCAGCCCTCGCGTTCTTTCCAACTTACCAATCAAGGACGCGTTGAAATACATTCCTAAATTCGACGGCAGTTCACCGGAAGCTCTCAAAGAATTCCTCAGCGCATGCAATTATGCATTTCTAAAAATACACCCACGCGATGAGGCCGAATTACTAGAAGCGGTTCAACATATCAAACTTTCAAAAAAGGCACTGCTGGAATTCGAACACCGTGACATACACACATACGCGCATCTCAAGGAAGAATTGGAAGCAAGCTATCTCGGGCGCAAATCCGCCGCGTTCCTACAAATCGAATTTAACGACCTACGACAAAAACCTGGAGAAACTGTGAGAGATTACGCAACTCGTACCGAGCAAATAATGACAGATTTGATGGAGGCCTTAGAGCAGCCCCATCACAACGCGACAGCGATTCGTACGATTCACGAAATTTGTAAACACCAAGCGCTAATCAATTTCCCTCGCGGATTACACGAGCCGTTATGCGCGATAATTCGCGCACGGAACTACGGATCGTTCCAAGAAGCAGTATCTGGCGCAATAGAAGAGGACAAATTAAACGGACCAAACCCCTCACACTCGCGTCACCTCACCTCCACCCGTCACGATTACCACCCTCGACGAACGGAGCGTCCGACCCCCGCGCAACGCAACTTTTACCCTAATCGGACCATTAACTGCACCACTTGCGGAAACGCAGGACATAGTTGGCGCGAATGCCGCTCTGGTCGATATAATGGACCACGCGAATTTCCCCGGGCCGAAGCTCGCTCGAATTATCCGGTACAATGTGCCAAATGCGGAAAAAATGGACATTACGGACGCGATTGCCGCTCCAGCCGATACGCGAGCCAATTCGACTTCGCCCCACGTCAGTCGCAAACGACTGCACACCTAGTCGAAGCCTACTGCGACTACTGTCGTAGACCTGGCCATTCCTACGGAGAATGCCGACGCCGAATTCAACAGCCACGAACTTACGCGCCAAGGACATATACCACGCACTCAAGGCCGGACCCAGCTCCGCGCCCCGCCAACAGAAGCGAAACCGAACCATCGGGAAACGGAGACGAGACGCGACCCCGCGAGAGTGTTGCGTCGTTCACGTAAACCTCTCGCGAGATAAAACGGATGCTTTACCTCTGACGAACGTGCCCTTAGAAGAAACTTACGACGGAACCGTGCCAATGCTAATAGATACAGGAGCTTCAATAAGCCTAATAAAAATCCGCCACCTGCGCGATGAAGTACCCATGTGGAGAAAGGAAATAGAAATACTAGGAGCAACAGGAAACTCAATAAAAACCCTCGGAGAAATACAGGGACATATTAGAATAGGCTCCGAAATAATTACGCAACCCTTATACGTAGTAGCAAATGATTTTCCCATCGAATACGAAGGAATATTGGGAATTAATTTCATTCGTGGACATGGCGCCAAACTAGACTGCGCTAGAGACGAGTTACGTTTTGGAACAACCATTTGGAAAACTTATTACGCGAACGCGATGATTCACTTACCGCCACGATCCGAAACCATAGTAGAAATAACAACACGTAGTACGCACGACGGGATCACGACAGCTGACGAAATCCAACCCGGCGTCTTTATCGGAAGCTGCTGGACAAGGCCGCGCCACGGCCGATGCATCGTCAGCATTCTTAACACAAGCGATAACAGCATAGATTTCCGTCCTCCGGCAATTGAACTCGAAGAAGTACACTCCGAGACAAAAATACAACCGATACACAAACTCACTCCCGCGGAAATGGCAAAACGTGATAGCCGAATTGAACGAGTAATACAACAACTACGCGATAAACATTTAAATAAAGAAGAACGGGATTCCCTAATAAATATTTGTAGCACGTATGCTGACGTATTTCACTTGGAAGGCGAACCTCTGACATATACAACCGCCGTATCACACGAAATCCACACAACCGCCAATACCGCGCCTATTAACTCAAGACCATACAGACTACCAGAAAAATACAAACAGGAAATAAACAACCAAGTTCAACAAATGTTAACCGACGAAATTGTACGACCAAGCAATAGCCAATGGAACGCGCCACTTTTGGTAGTGCCAAAGAAAGCCGACGCAAATGGAAACAAAAAGTTACGAATCGTAGTAGACTTCCGGAAGTTAAACGACGTAACAATAGGAGACTCGTTTCCCTTACCTAATATCACCGACATCCTGGACCAACTAGGAAAAGCCAAATATTTTACAACGTTAGATCTCGCTTCAGGATATCACCAAGTAGCTATGGCCGAAGACGCTCGTGAAAAAACCGCGTTTTCTACACCCTATGGACACTATGAATTTAACCGAATGCCTTTCGGACTGAAGAATGCACCTGCAACCTTCCAACGACTAATGAACACTATCTTATCAGGACTACAAGGTATCAAATGTTTCGTATATCTCGACGACATAGTAATACACGGAGGAAGCCTAGACGAACACAATGCACGACTACGCGATGTTCTCGCAATTTTACGCAAGCACAACCTAAAACTACAACCAAACAAATGTGAATTTTCACGAAAGGAAGTAAATTACCTAGGACACGTAATTACCAAAGATGGAATCCTGCCGGACCCGGATAAAATCCGCGCCGTGACAGAGTTTCCCGCGCCGCATAACGTAAAAGGAATCCAATCGTTTCTCGGATTAGCCGGATATTACCGCCGATTCATTAAGGACTTCTCAAAAATTGCGAAACCCCTAACTAAGCTAACGGTAAAGGATACCAAATTTGATTGGACCGACGAACAGGACCACGCGTTTCGGACACTAAAAACTGCCCTCACGACGGCACCTCTGTTAATCTATCCCGACTTCGAGAAGGAATTCCTACTAACCACAGACGCCTCCGATTTTGCGATAGGAGCAATATTGTCACAAGGCGAAATAGGCAAGGACCGGCCGATAGCTTACGCGAGCCGCGTACTAAATAAAGCTGAGAGAAACTACAGCACGACGGAAAAAGAATTACTCGCAATTGTATGGGCAGCGAAACAATATAGACCATACCTATACGGAAACAAATTTAAGATAATCACGGATCATAAGCCCCTAGTGTGGCTATTCAACGTAAAGGACCCAGGATCACGATTAATGCGATGGCGCCTCAAGCTAGAAGAATATGAATACGAGATAGTACACAAAGCAGGGAAAATGAATACAAACGCCGACGCACTTAGCAGAACCATATACACGGTGACACAACAGTCAACCGAGCTCGAGGAATACAGTGAAGAGGAAAAAGCAGCAATATTACGCGAATACCACGACAACCCCACGGGAGGACACCAAGGAATAGAAAGAACAATAGGACGAATTAGACAACGCCATAACTGGGCCGGAATTACGCAATACGTAAAAAATTATATAGCCAAGTGCGAACTATGCCAGAAAAATAAATTACATCGTGCAGAAAAAGCACCATTGGTGATAACGGACACACCAAGTACCGCATTCGAGAAATGCGCATTAGATATAGTAGGACCCTTAACTGAGACCGAACATGGCAACAAATACCTACTGACCTTCCAAGACCTGCTGACTCGATTCAGTAAGGCGATACCTCTCCCTAATCAAGAAGCTCATACAGTAGCCGAAGCGTTCGCTACTAAAATAATATGCGAATATGGAACTCCCGAGACAATTTTAACAGACCAAGGGACTAATTTCCTAAGCAATGTATTCAAAAACGTGTGCAAATTACTAAAGATAGACAAAATCCAGACTACCGCGTATCACCCCCAAACAAATGGCGCACTCGAAAGATCCCATCGAACACTAGCGGAATACTTACGACATTATACCAACCCACAACAAACTGATTGGGACAGATGGATACCGTACGCAATGTTTGTTTACAACACGACCCCGCACACAGCCACTGGACTCACCCCATTCGAATTAATGTACGGACGACAGGCAAATCTGCCCACAGCACTAACTGTACCACCAAAAACTCTCTACACTTACGAAGATTATGCACAGGAATTACGTGAACGAATTAGAGCATCTCACCAAGTAGCGAAACAGAGCAGCCACGAAGCGAAGCTCCGCGCGAAAGCGGAATACGATACTCACGCCAAGGAGACCCGATATCACAAGGGCGATAAGATATTACTACACGACCCAACAGTTCGAAGAGGTCGTAGCAAGAAATTAGAATCACCATGGATAGGACCATACGAAATTATCGAAGAACACCCACCTGTGAATTACACCATCAAAATGGGCCGACGAACCCTGAAAGTACATGCGAATCGACTCAAACACTTTATCGAATAAGGGAACAGGCAACTCCTACAACCAGGAATAGACCAAATGCCACGACAAACAAAAATTCGCCCAGTACTCATCGTTCTCACGAGTATGAGCCGCCAACTAACTCGCCAACCTCTGTGGCACCGAAACAGACACCCTCGATAAGAACAGTTCAACGAAATGCATCTATGATAATGATAAACTAATGAGAAAGCCTACTAAGCAAAACCCAGAGACAGAACGTCAAGGTGCACCAGTTTGCTCAGCCTCACTAAACATCCAACCACCGGCACAGATTGAACTCCACGACAACCAGGAAAACAACGGTAATACCGACTCAAACACCAAACCGCGAACCATTATTAATCACCGATCGCGATACCCCCCCCCCCCCCCCCCGCGTTACAGAAATGGCAGCCATCCGAGCGCGAAACGAGAAACGCCGGGAGGCGGTAGAGGCGATCCGGCAGGCGGTCAAGGACCTGCAGTGCGCCAAAGTCAGAGCGCATCGAAATCAAGTCGGCCAGGTGCTGTGCGGACTCTGCGCCCACGAAGCGGAGGTCCCGACATCGCGGGGCCAGTTTCACGGCATTTTAAGAAACGATGGACCGCCACAACGATGCGACCTGTGCGACGTGCGGCTAGCCCTGGAGCTGCAACCGGCGATAGCATGCGACACGTGCAGGCTCAGAGCCGTTCGGGCCTGTTGGCCGGCAGTGTACGGCCGAAACTGCCCCTTATAAAAAGTCACATTAGATAAGTCACATGACCACATATCATATACCTTATTATACATTACATTATATTATACATTATCTACATTATATACATTATACCTTATACCTTATATACATACATTATTATACATTACACCATATTACATTATATTATACTAAACTACACCACGAAGCACATTATATTACCCGATAACTTTAAACCGCACCATCCTGCGCTATATTACCACTAACTCGTACACCCACATTATCAATCCTGTCCTACCCTGCACGCGTCAACCATATACAATAGAATAAGGAATAAAAGAAGACAAGAAGGAACAAAACCGACAATGAATAAAGACCAAGCGAATAAATAATAAATCATACCGATGTGCATGCGCCGCGACCCACAAGTATCACTTTTTAGCCGATAAGATAGCGCCGGCCCGCGAGCCGAGTAGCCGATTAGCACGCGCCGGGAACTCGATCAACTACCGAGAACTCAGATAGGCAGCTCGCGACGTGAAGCTAGGAAGCTTCCTTCTCAAAAGGGGGGAGGGGTGTAGTAGGTCCCCAAAAGCCACGTAGCTCCCCCGCGAATTAACCGCGCAATAAGTAACCCGATAGGGATGAGTCATAGGCCGCGCGATCGCGAACATTACCAAATATGGGCATAACCTTGAGCGCCCCTTGATGCACCGTCAACAATTTAGAAATAGAAGCTTCGAGAATAAGGCCCCAGCGACCAAAAACGTAGACTAAGCAGAAATATTGTATAAAAGACGGCCCGCGGCGAAGCAACGCAGAGATTCCTGAAAACGCGAGTAGTAGATACCGTAACGCCGCTGGCCGCCTGTTTGACCGCCGATCTCAGTATCGCGGAGCACCTTGTAACCATCGTTGTAGACCACCAGGCATTCTTCAATAAAACAACGAAGTGATAACGTTTCCTGGAGTGGATTCCTATCCTTAAGTGACACACGATCCCCTACCTTCTAACGTGCACGACTACAATCGGGAACGCCGAGGCTATCCCAGTCACGCACACAACAACCCATCTTCCGAAAGTGCATTGGAAACGCAGGCTAATAAAGCAGTTCGGAGCAGAAGAAAAAGCGACGAAAGTGCTGTGTGCGTGACTGGGATAGCCTCAGCGTTCCCGATTGTAGTCGTGCACGTTAGAAGGTAGGGAATCGTATGTCACTTAAGGATAGGAATCCACTCGGGGAACGTTATCACTCCGTCGTTTATTTCAGAATACTTAGCTTCTATTATAACGATGGTTACAGGGCGCTCTGCAATACTGAGATCGGCGGTCAACGGGCGGCCAGCGGCGTAATGCAAAGTACAACCTTGAGCTTCCAGAAAAGAGTGTCCCAGTGCTTCGCCGCGGGCCGTGTTTTATACAGCATTTTCGCTTAGTCGACGCTTTTAGTTGCTGGGGCCTCATTCTCGAAGCTTCTATTCAAAAATCGTCGACGCTGCATTTTGGGGCGTCGAAGGTTATGGCCAGGTTTGGTAATAAACATGTTCCTTAAGCCATTTCAACAATCTAAATTCGGTATAGGCGTAAACCCAAACGATATTTGTTACTTGACAATTATTTGTTACTGATATACAAATATCAGTTACTGATATACTGTAACTGTTACTGATATACTATATTGTCATTGATATTAAGTAACAAATATTGTTATTTGATATTAAGTAACAGTGTTGAAGAATCCATAATGGCAGTGAAATTGTACAAAAATATAAGGCACGCATAGCAAGAATCAGGTACTTTCACCTTAGACAACAAACGCATGGTCTTAGCCAACAATGAAATACGAAAACATTTGATAGAAATGTATGCTCTGCGAACGTTCGAAGTGAGTGTGTTGAATATGGCCTTAAATACATGAAAATATATGCACAATGAAACACCGACGTCCAACCTAAACAATATACGTAGGATAACTCAGGTAAGTAGATGACTTACAACAGGAAACGTTTCGAACCGCTCTAATCCAAGCATGCATGTATCAGCAGAATTATCAAATTAAACCATACATAACTTGAACCATCGTAACTGATATAGAGATTATATCAGAATAACAGATAAATAATATGTCACAAACCACTGTAATAAAAGCAAATACCGTTATAACTGTAGCGAGCGTACACAAGATACCGGCCCCAGCGGAATTAGGAAATAAGCTATAAGTTAAGAAATGCACACGCAACGATATCCGCCGGTAGCACCCGGAAACGACCACCGTTGCAACTGATGCAACCGCCGCGTCAGCAACGCTGACGAAGCTGGGCGACGACCTACCTGCCCCAAATGCGTTGACTGACAGAGCAACAGGGAATAAATAGCAAGGACCGCGATACCTCATCGGCTTTTTGTCCGGCGGACAGCAGAAGTGCTGTCCGAGTAACTACTAATAATACTACCCGCGGAAGCGCTGCCCGAAGCGCTGCGTGATATCTAAGTAAACCAAGAGTGTATGATCATTGTAAGACGACGACTTCAATAAACCTACCGGACATCCAGTACCCAAAGTGAGTTCTAACTCTCTAGTGACTTGATCCCCTACCTATATCCTAACCGTACGCAGCTGACAAACAGTGGACAAGCACTAGTCAGGCCTCGCGCACAACATAATTTGGTGGCAGCGGTGGGATCAGTCACATTTGGGTACGAGAAGAAATCCGGAAACACGCACGAGAATCGCATCCAGAGACAACGCACGAGAATCGCATCCAGAGACAACGCACGAGAATCGCATCCAGAGACAACGCACGAGAGTCGCATCCAGAGTCAACGCACGAGAATTGCATCCAGAGACAACGAACGAGAAACACGCAGCCAAACACAGCTGAGCCCAAGGACAACGGTGGCCGTGCAGTGCAAGCCGAGCGCCGAGCGAATTCAGGCAAGGCCGTTGCCGAGTCAGCATACCAGCAAATAACAGAGCACTACAAGCGAGCGGTCAACGTACTGTAAGTCACACGACAACAGTTTTTCATATGTCCGATAGCAAACTATACATACGGCGCTTTGCGAACCACGACCAGCGATACAGCGAACGACGCGAAAGAGTAGTACAAGGTTTTCCTATAAGTCTGCCAACCCCGACCGCCTTAGACAGTGCCGCCGACGCACTACGAACAATTAGAGACAGGGTGAGGCGCGCGTTAGATTACCCGGACGCACCGGAAGCAGACCTCGTAAGAGAAACCGGCAACGAGCCCGATCACAGCCCTAGAGCATCACTAGTATCATTTGACAGCGAGATATTCCGCCCACGAGCGAACAATTTCCGCCCAGCTATGGCCGAAAACGATAACCACGGCGATCCTCCCCTCGACCATTCGCACCAAGCCACCGCCGAAGAGATAGATGCCGAAATTCAACGGCTTCGGGCCCAAATGAACCGGCTCCTCGTACTTCGCGATAACCACGGGATTGACGACTTGATAGACGGCGAAGACACACGCGAAGCAATGCTCGTTCCGTTACGAGACGCGGTAAAAATGATACCAAAATTTAACGGGGGTTCACCCGAATCCTTGAAAGATTTTTTGAGTGCGTGCACGTTCGCGTTCGAGAGCACCTTACCCGGAGACAAATCCCTTCTACTTCGATCAATTCTCCGCCTAAAGCTGACCGGCCCTGCACTAACGGAATTCGAGCATAGGAACATCCTCGATTTCGCCCAATTGAAAAGGGAATTAGAATCGTGTTACCTCGGAAAAAAATCCGCCGCGTATCTTCAAATAGAATTCGGCGAAATTAAACAACGACCCGGAGAACCGGTACGCGTGTACGCCTCGCGCGCAGAACGACTACTAGTAGATCTTATGGAAGCCACGGCCGAACCACATCATACGCCGGAACAAGCCCTCGCCATACAGGGTGTACTGAAGAAGCAAGCACTAGTCAACTTTTCCAAAGGATTAGTGCAGCCCCTAAGCGCCATAATACGCGCGCGAAATTACCACTCCTTTTACGAAGCGATAACTGGAGCCATCGAAGAGGAAAGACTAAACGGAGGTCCCTCTTCGCACGCGCCGCGCATTTCTAACCCTCGAAATGAACGCTACGATAGAAATGACAGATACGAAAGATACAACCGGCGACCCGACGGACTACCCCAACCTGCGTCATGCTCGAAATGCGGCAAACCCGGGCATTACTGGCGCGATTGCCGAAGAAGACCTGATATTCCCAGGGCCGAGCCGCGCCGTTCCATACACGCGATACGAAAATACTGCACGTATTGTCAAAGGTCCGGGCATAACTATGAAGAATGCCGAACTCGTACCGCTTACCGTCAACGGGATCACGTTTCCCAGAACGAGGCAATGAGCCAGCGCTCAAATTCTACCGAGGCGAGCGGATCGGGAAACGACCGAGCGGCGTTCCCCCGCGAGAATGCAACGTCGCGAATGTAAAAATCTCGCACACCCCCGCAGATAATTTGCCGCTAGCCACGGTGAGGCTACTCGAAGCGCCAACGGATCAAATAACCATGCTAGTAGACACCGGCTCAGCCGTCAGCCTAATAAAAATTCGAAATTTACGGGACGAGATTCAAATTAAGAAAAGGGAATTAATGTTAACCGGAGCCACCGGGAGACAACTCCCCACCCGGGGGGAAATAGAAGGTCACCTACAACTCAAGGGACGAACAGTCAAGCACACTATATGCGTGGTAGCGAACGATTTTCCGATCGCCTATGAAGGGATCCTCGGAATGGACTTCATTAGGAGCCAGGGCGTGCGAATTGACGGCGGAACCGGCGAAATTACGATTGGAACCGCGAACGGGAAACCTGCGGGTTCACCGCCTCCTGTTCACCTGCCGCCGCGATCCGAAACGATAATAGAAGCAAGTACAGATAGTTTGCGAGAAGGAATCACCTCCGCGAAGGAAGTACAACCTGGCGTCTTCGTAGGACATTGTTGGGTCCGACCGAATGACGGACGCTGCGTAGTAATAATGTTAAATACCACAGAAGAGGCAGTAGACATAATGCGCCCACACGTTCAACTCGAAGAACCGCCGAAAGAATGCGCGATAAACTCCGGGATCACGGTAAACGCTATATCCAAAACAAAACCACGCGATCGAACCCAAATCGTGCTCAACCAGCTTAGGACCGATCATCTAAATACAGAGGAACGAGAAACGTTAAAAGAGATTTGCGGCACCTACGCCGATATTTTTCACTTAGAAGATGAGCCGCTGACTCATACTACTGCGGTCGCGCATGAAATACCGACGCGTGCCGACACCGCCCCGATAAACTCGAGACCCTACCGGCTACCTGAGAAGCACAAAGCAGAGATAACTAAACAGGTGCAACAGATGCTCACAGACGGAATAATAAGACATAGCACGAGCCAGTGGAACGCGCCGCTACTGGTCGTTCCGAAAAAGGCGGACGCTAACGGCGTGCAAAAAATGCGGATAGTAGTAGATTTTCGGAAACTTAACGAGATAACTATAGGCGACTCGTTCCCTCTACCTAATATCACCGATATATTAGATCAGTTAGGGAAAGCAAAATATTTTACGACCCTGGATCTGGCGTCGGGTTACCACCAGGTAACCATGGCAAGCCACGACCGGTGTAAAACCGCGTTTTCAACTCCTTACGGACACTACGAATTTAACCGCATGCCATTCGGATTAAAAAATGCTCCTGCAACATTCCAGAGATTAATGAATACAATCCTAGCCGGGTTACAAGGAATAAAATGTTTCGTTTATTTAGACGATATCGTCATACACGGGGGTAGCCTAGAAGAACACAACTCGCGCCTAAGCGAAGTCTTCTCCGCGCTGCGCGCCAATAACTTAAAATTACAGCCAAATAAATGCGAGTTTCTACGCAAAGAAGTAAATTACCTCGGACATGTAATTACCGAAAATGGGATATTGCCGGATCCCAGTAAAATCAGCGCCGTAAAAGATTTCCCGACACCGCGTACTGTAAAAAACGTGCAAGCTTTCCTAGGATTGGCCGGGTATTACCGACGCTTTATTGAAAACTTTTCAAAAATCGCTAAGCCGCTAACCGCCTTAACCAAAAAGGAAAATAAATTCAATTGGACGGGCGAGCAAGAGAACGCGTTTCAAACATTAAAAGGCAAATTAACTACGGCACCGCTCCTCATATATCCCGACTTCGCGAAAGAATTTGTGCTGACGACAGACGCATCCGGGCTCGCAATAGGAGCAATATTATCGCAAGGCGAGATCGGTAAAGATCAACCAATTGCCTACGCCAGCCGCATGTTAAATAAAGCGGAACAAAACTACAGCACGACCGAAAAAGAATTATTAGCGATAGTGTGGGCCGCGAAACATTTTAGACCGTATCTATACGGAAATACGTTCAAAATAGTAACAGATCATAAGCCTCTACTGTGGTTATTTAGCGTAAAAGACCCAGGTTCGCGATTAATGCGTTGGCGACTGAAATTAGAAGAATATGAGTACGAAATCGTACATAAGGCCGGAAAAGCGAATACTAACGCCGACGCCCTGAGCCGCATCGTACACACGCTGCGAAAAACGCCGCCCCCCGAAAACCCCTCACCTAAACTGCAAGAAGAGGAAGAGGAAACTACAGCGCCCGAAGACGACACGACAGACGATACATCCGCATACTCGGAAAAGAAGAAACTCGCCATATTACGGGAGTATCATAATGCACCATTAGGAGGGCACCAAGGCGTCGAACGAACAATAAAACGAATAAGGGAATTACACGACTGGCCTGGGATCACGACGGATGTAAAAAACTATGTGGCGAAATGCGCAGAATGTCAGAAAAACAAGCTACGCCCAAAGAACCGAGCCCCGCTAGTAATGACGGATACACCAGACGCTCCGTTCGAAAAATGCGCACTCGACATCGTCGGGCCGTTACCTGAGACTGAGAACGGTAACAAGTACCTGCTGACATTCCAAGATTCTCTCACGCGCCTCTCCAAGGCTATTCCGATACCGAATCAAGAGGCGTCCACAATAGCCAAAGCATTTGTTACAAAAATAATATGTGAATATGGAATACCGGAAAAAATTCTGACGGACCAAGGGACCAACTTCCTCAGCGAAGTATTCAAGAATATGTGTAAACTGCTGAAAATAAGCAAGCTCCAGAGCACCGCCTATCACCCGCAGACCAACGGCGCGCTCGAGAGGTCACACCGCACCCTCGCCGAATATTTGCGCCACTATATCAACGAAGCACAAACTGATTGGGATGAGTGGATACCCTACGCGATGTTCACCTATAATGTTGCCCCACACACAGCTACTGGATACTCACCGTATGAACTCGTCTACGGTCGCAAAGCAGTTCTGCCTACTGCGATAGCCCTCCCGCCGAAGCCAACCTACTCCTATGGCGATTACATCCAAGAACTACGGGAACGACTCCGCGCTTCGCACCAAGTGGCAAAACGCCATAGTCACGATGCAAAAACCCTTGCGAAAGCGGATTATGACACCCGTGCGACGAAAACGGCTAAATATGAACTCGGTGATAAGGTTCTGCTGCATGATCCAACGGTTCGGAGAGGCCGCAGTAAAAAATTAGAAGCCCACTGGATCGGACCGTATAGAATCACCGCCAAGCACCCCCCGGTAAACTATACAATTAAAATGGGTCGACGCAGCCTCAAGGTACACGCAAATAGAATAAAACATTTCATTGAGTAACTATGACACTAGTGCCAAAAAAGAGAAAAAACAACAAAGAAGCCATGGTAACCACAACGCGCCTACACCCCCCGACCGACCCGGAGAACAACAAGGGAGAAAAGGGGCTGGCACCGGTACAGCATATGAGCCGGCCTGCGCTCATTATGCTGTACTTAAACCTATACGAGTGCCTCCAAGTACCAGCGTTCGCCGAAGGCGAGGACGGCGTCGTCTGCGCGGAGTGCGCTACCGTAGGAAGCGTGCCGCTTACACGGCACGACTTCTTCCTCCAGCACTATGAGCCAGATCACTGCGGACGATGTAAAAACGAGTTACCAGCCCGCACACAACCGGCCAAGGACTGCGCGACGTGCTGCTGGCTGGTAATGGAGGTAATAGTCGCGCAACTCCACCACGGGGTGGATCCCGAGGAGTCCGCAGGGGTAGCCACACCAGTAGAAGACATCGAGTAATATAGCATACCCCATAAGAAATTTGTAACAATATATAAACAACATATAAACAATATATAACAAATTTTCCGAAACAACGCGTTACCTTCCTTTCCGTTCCCTAGTACATAAGACCGCGCCCGACGAGCAAAATCTGTAAAACGCGAGCGCAAACCGAAGATTTTAGGAAACTTTACAATTTAGCAAAAAAAAAAAAAAAAAAAACTGGGGACAGTTTTGCACCAAGGGGGGAGGGATGTAGCGAGCGTACACAAGATACCGGCCCCAGCGAAATTAGGAAATAAGCTATAAGTTAAGAAATGCACACGCAACGGTATCCGCCGGTAGCACCCGGAAACGACCACCGTTGCAACTGATGCAACCGCCGCGTCAGCAACGCTGACGAAGCTGGGCGACGACCTACCTGCCCCAAATGCGTTGACTGACAGAGCAACAGGGAATAAATAGCAAGGACCGCGATACCTCATCGGCTTTTTGTCCGGCGGACAGCAGAAGTGCTGTCCGAGTAACTACTAATAATACTACCCGCGGAAGCGCTGCCCGAAGCGCTGCGTGATATCTAAGTAAACCAAGAGTGTATGATCATTGTAAGACGACGACTTCAATAAACCTACCGGACATCCAGTACCCAAAGTGAGTTCTAACTCTCTAGTGACTTGATCCCCTACCTATATCCTAACCGTACGCAGCTGACAAACAGTGGACAAGCACTAGTCAGGCCTCGCGCACAACATAACAAACTCAAGCTGAACCATTGAAGGGTAAACATGTCGAAGTACTTACATAAGTGGTTAGATATTGCCTCGCATTGATTTGGAATACAACAATCCGTAGAATATATAAATATAAAGTAAAAAAATAAACATCTTTGGTCGGGTATAATGGAAGAAATTAAACACTGTACAAATTGAAACGCCTTAGTTGCACATTAATGGGACTCAAAACTATGCCCATAAACCGTCAACTACACCAGTAAACGTGAGATATTCATAGAAATCCGATCAATTATGGAATATTAGAAAAACCAAACCCATGTCCGCACGTGCGCTAACCGGCGTACGACAGACAGAAGTGCAACCATTATCAGAATAATGCGGGTAATATTCTTGAGGCGGAACTCGCGTTCGTGACGTCACCGCTTCGGCTCGTTGGTAAAACAGTGGAATTTTGGGCCAGTAAAGATGATAATATCGACAGACACGCAGACGTCTTGCGCCACCACGTGGTGTCACTTTCATATGCCATGTTGGATGGATGTTATCGGGGAAATAAGATAGTCAGTCACGTCCGGGAAGTTAGCACCCCATTTCTTGAATTTTGCATTTTTTTATTGTTGTTCCACGTTGTTCTATATTATTCCAAAGTTAGAAGTTAGAAATCCGAAAAACCGCGGAATAAAACGAAAAAACCCGTTTTTTTGGCTGGCACCCCATTTTTGAAAATTGAACTTTTTATATGGCATCCGATTGTTCTAGTTGTTTCTAACAATGTTCCAAAACATTAACTGATTCGAGCAACAATTAGCAAAGTTATTGCAAAAAGACGGTTTGAGCTCTATCATAGACAATTTGACATTTTTAGCCATAATTCGGGAAAAATTGAAGCTAGCGTCTTGAAATCTTGGAACAATGTTCAACATCCATAGAACAACTCAGAACAACAGTTTGGTCGACAGAACAAACCCGGGAGCCTTGGGAGTCCCGAGGGCTCCAGCGAAAAACTTTAAAAACTCTTACACACTTCTTCTGCGAATTCTCCAGGCGAAACGTCCGACTCCTGTCAGATTTCGTAAAAAGAGAAGCTTCCAATAATATACTCCACTAGTGCTTTATCTCCAAAACAGTTTTATTTCAACCAAAACGAATATCCAATCGCGATCGTGAGCAGAGCGCGTCGCGCTCCACGGGCAACGATCCCACTGCCCACAACGGTCCTTTTCAGGACTATATTCAGCGTACAAACCGCTCGACACGCAACATATAAATTTGGTGACAGCGGTGGGATAGACTTTGAAAAATCGTGACGTGAAATCGGTATCGTGAATTGTGCGCGAGTGAATGAACAGTTCCAGAAAGAGTGCCGCCCTCGCGAAAAGGTGTCACAAGTCGCAGAGTCGGCTCGCGTTCGCGAAATTAACATTTTCACGGTGAATCCAAGTTTGACAAGACGCGCATCCACTCCCCCTTGGGTTTTTGCACGGTTTTCCCAAGGGCTTAGGACGAATGTCGGAGAAAGGGTGATTCGAGTGGCCGCGCAGTCAATACCCTCGGAATCACGTTGCGCTGCCGTTGTTCACCCGTCGCTTGCTGATTGCTCCCGATTGCTGCCATCTGCCGATTGCCGCCGTCTGCTGATTGCTGCTTCCTGCCGATTTCCATATTCGAGCCGCCGACCGCCGTTCCAGCCTGCAGACGCCAGACGCCAGTTCCACCGAAGCCCACCCTACGAACCCCTTTGGAGAGGGCAACAAACGATAAGTCTAGCCATAGTTTCACAGTGTTTGAGAAATTGCCCGCGCACAAACGTGAGAAGAGTTAGTGGGTTCGCGGAGAGGAGATTTAGATGTGAGAGAGAGCACTAGTAGAGAGAGAGTTAACAGTTTATTGAGCTGAGCAGTAACAGTTAGAGATGAACAGTACCTTTGAGTAGCACCTGGGTGTCGATCCACGTGCGCGGTGCACGTGAGGCGTAAATTCACGCGCGATGAGCACAACACTTACACTAGTTTGAGTACACTAATCGAGCACTATCCAATTACTAAAATGAGACACATAAATCGTAGAGAACTAGTTATTGAGAAGTCCGAGAAGCACAAGTCTTTTAGAACAACACGTGTAACTGCCAAGAAAGCCGAAACATAAGTGCTGTAATGGCCGCCAATGTGCGACCACGCTGCGAGAAACCGACGACACGCATGCGTCACGAGCGGTTCTTCGATCTGGCCATCGATCCTTGATCGATGGCGCCGCGCGAGTCGTCCTTACAAACTAGTTAACCTAATCTTAAGGTAAAGCAGTGTTATCTCTAGCGCAATCCGCAACGCACAGTCTTTATTTTCTCTTCGGGTGTACAATGCCGCGTGCGTGCGGTTTGCGAGTAGGGACGGTAGCGTAAATTGTCGAAATGCCGCCCTACGCGAAGAAATTCAAACCCGCGAAAAGGCGTCGCGTCGGGTTAGAGCAATCTAGCTCCTTCGTAGAAGAAAGCCTCGCTAGTCGCGTGACTACCCCTGTATCCAGTCGCGAGACTACTCCCGTATTCAGTCGCGAGACTAGTCCCGTATCTCGTTACGAGACTACCACCGTATCCAATCGCGAGACTACCATCGTATCTGATCGCGTGCCCGGAAGCTTGTGTCGTAGATTGGTTATATCACCCCCAGATTCCTCTCTTCAGCCGACTTCGTCCGGAGAAGCGCTTGCTTTAGTTCCCGCTTCGAGTATTCTTTTCCGCATAGAGTCCCTCGAGAAGCAGTCGCGAGATCCGCCGGAACGCAAATCCCGCGTGTTGTTGGAGACTATCGCTTCCACCGTGCCGAAATTCGATGGGAAACCGGGGTCGGTGCAGTATTTTATTCGACATTGCCGTCGCGCGAATGCCACCGCCCCCGCTGAGGATAAACCACTCTTCCTTGACCTGATAAGTCGAAAATTCGAATTAGATGAGTACCTTAGAATCACTTAGTCGGGAGATCCCAGTAACGTTGAAGAATTAATAAGCGCGCTAGAATCAGACTTCACGGGAATGATTAATAGCGAAGCAACGATGGCCGAATTCCACGGTATCATCCGTAAATCCGGGGAAAATATTGGAGATTTCGGGAGAAGGCTGTCGGGAGCCTGCGGTCGGGCGCTTAGGACCGCCATAAACGAATGCGAATCGGACGAAATTGCAGGAACAAAGAAAACGTTAGGAGGTGTAATCTCCAACTCAGTCATGGAGACATGTCGGTACAATATAACCGCGGCCGTTTCTCTCGCGACGCAGACCGCGTATAATATTGGCCTCGAGGATAAGTCAACCGAAAGTAAGACCGCGACGATGAAGGCGAAAAGCTTCGCGGTCCAGTCGCGTCCCGAATGTTTTTATTGCCATACGCCGGGGCACATACGCGCAGACTGTAGGATGCTCCGTAGGGATCGGGAAAATCGCGAGAATAGAAGCCCCGAATCGCGACGAGACTCTCGTTATTCTTCGCGTCGCGAAGATCGCCGCCCATATCGACGGGATTACCATTCCCCATCGCGCCGCGAAGATACTCGCTCGCGATCGACGTCCAGAAGCCGGAGCGGGTCGAAATACCAGAGGCACGATAGGTCGCGTAAAAGTCCGAAGAAGGAGATTAAAACCGAGAACGTACCTTGGTCGGGATCCGGAAGCTCGAGCTCAGGTAATTTAAACTCCCGAAGGGGCCCTCGCTCGGGCGAGAGCAGGGGCGAACCCCAGACCACGCGCAGCGAGTCAACCACGTTGCCGTCGACTTCAGCGTAATTTCCGCGAAAAATCCTCCGGTGGTCGTCGTCGAGCAATCCTGTCTCCGTGATGGTATTGGAACATTCTTAGTCGATACCGGGTCCCACCTAAATCTCGTCAAAGGAAAGGCATTATCTGATAATGTAGGAATTGGATTGCAGGGTGATTAAGAACATTGGGTTACACACACAGAAAAGAGAAAGATATATTATCACGTCCACACTTCGTCATGGCCAGAGACGCTCTGGTCTCCCTTGGCTAGCGCTAACAAGATCGCGCTTGTTCAAAACAAAGAATGCTCGCTAGGCGACGCACGCAACTCGCACGCAGCTCGCACGCCGGTCATTGCCGTGGACGGCAGAATCCGTCCAGCGTCACCAATCAAGAGACGCGGCTGCGTCTCGCGCCAAGGATAAGCCTAGCGCACCGCACGCGAGCGGCCAAGTATCTTTCCCCGACAGAGAACGGAGCCCCATGTATTTTTCCCTATACCTAAATTTCCCTCCCTAATACCTCTCTTTCAGAAGGTCCGCGGAATATACTGCCGGCATAAATCGAAAGATTGGATTTTTTCGCGTCGATTGAGACCAGAGCGAGGCAGATCCGTGTTCTAGTTATCGAGATATTGAATTTAGGAATTAATTTTTTGACGGAAAGATTCGCTGGATGGTTGCCGACATACGTCACTTTTTCTCATGTGCGCCGCGGCTCCACCAGTCGTCGCTACTTTCGACAATCGTCCCCTCTCTTTTCTACTACGTGGGCCTGTGCCGCCTACCGCTAGTCGTTTCTCTATCTGACTCTCGAGTTTCGGCGCCTGTCCTTGTTCAATGACCGTACCTATGTCCACTATGTCTTTCCTTGTCGACGTCGAGTATTTCCCTCCTTGTTTGTCTGCCTACCGAAATCTCTCCTTATCTATCATGTGAACCTCTGTCGCATATATGTTTCCTTGTCTACCTTCTTCTTTCCTACTCTATCATTTGGTTTGAATCTCTGTTTTTCTCTGTACCGAATTACCGAACGAATATTTATATAGATAAAGCAGGTAAGTTTTGGCCATAATAAACACAATCCTTAGGAGTATGAGATCAAAACACACTACTTTTATTTATTCTATATGTTTCTATATGTTACAGAACAAAACTTGAAAACCATGGTGTTCCAATCCTCTATGATGACAGAGTCCTGTATATAGAGAATAGAGAATAGAAAACAGAGTGTGTGGCAATGAGTGTCAATAAAAATGTGTGTGTGTGAAACAGTTCAATGAAGTGATGATTAAATTAAATGAAATTACATACAGGGTGAGTCAGTGACCTTGCACCAAACTGAAACCAGGTATTTTAGGGGTCAATAGAAGCCTAAAAGTCCGGGAACACAAAGTTGAAATCTCAACCCTTTCGGAATTACAGGGGGTTGAAATTTCAAGTTTTAAAAAATCATATCTTCCGACGGGATAATGCTAGCGTCACGGGTCATTTTCTAATAATAATGCGAATAATAATTGCGTGCAGCTTCTGTAGCATTATTATTAGCATTATTATCAAGTTTATACTCATATAAGAAAATTACACGAATATCGCTTGAATTCATATCGGTGCAAAATTCTAACCAAATAACAGAAGGAAACTCTCTTGAAAAAATCTTCTTTGCTAAAATGTGACTTTGGCAACAAACAAACAACGACTATAAACCAGGTTATGTCAAAAACAAAACCATGATAAAAACAGTGAGACAAACGTTCACATTTGAACAAAATCCGACATTTCCTACGCACCAACCAAATAGAAAAATAAAATTCAAATACAAAAAATACATAAGACTATAACTACAACTATAACTACCCTACAACTAAAATGAATAATGAAAATGTTGGACGATTGTTCCTCCGCGAGCTCGTCCACCTTGGCCGCCTCGTCCACCTCGTCCACCTCGTCCGCCTCGTCCGCCTCGACCGCCTCGTCCATCATTTATAGCCCTGCGCCTTGAGCGGTTTTGTGCTTGTAGCAGGGCAAAATTCAGCCGCCGAAATTGCCGCTGCGTCAAATGAATCTGAAATAGTCAAAAAAGCGAAATTATTATAAAGCTCACCGCGAATCATATGATACATATAAAATATTACTCTTAGACCAGAGAAAAGGATCGCTTTGCTGAGGTCAAAATCTTGTCGATTAGTGCAAAACTGTAATATTGTCAAAAAAACCGAAAATGATGGGTTTTTCTTTAAATAAAAGCTTCAAGAATGTAGTTTAGAACACCGTATTTAGATTTCACATAGCACGCGTAACTGCTGTTGTAGCACGTGAAATTTAAACGGTGTTCTAAACTACAGGCTTCAAGCTTTTATTTAAAGAAAAACTCATCATTTCCCGATTGTTTTGACAGTGTTACAGTTATGCAGAAATCAACAAGATCTCGACCTCAGCAAAGCGATCCTTTTCTCTCGACTAAGTGTATAATGAACCGTTTATGTTGCAAGTAGCGGCAATGCCTTTTTCCAAAGAATTGCAGATAATTTCAAATTTTCAAATATTATACATTTTTGAATGAATTTCCGCCACTTGCAAAATAAACGGCTCATTATTTATAATTATGTGTGGTTGAGTGTACTTACCTCAGCTACTGCTGGGGCCTCCCTCCTTGGCGACTCCCTACGCGAGCTGCTGCTGCGTCCGGGTGAACTTCGCCGCGACGTTCGGCTTCTCCGTGAGGCCGAGCTTCTTTGCGACGGCGAGCGCTCGACGTCGCGCGAATCCCCATCACCACTCTTTTTCTTATTGCTGTTCCTCCCTTCGTCCGCCGTCGGATTGTTTCTTGGGGGTTCCGACGGGTGAGATGTCTCCCCTCGCTCCTCAGATTTCCTCGCCTCCCGAACTGTGGCCCCCTCACCGATATCTCTGATATTTACCATATTCTCTATAATAAAAGGTGTACAAATATAATGGTATTAGTATGGTTACATGGAGTGAACATTGAGGTGGAAGTTATAGGGGTAAAAGTTTATAGATTTACTAGAAGGAACATGTACTTACCAAGTCTGACGTTTCTATGCGATACGAAGCGCGATGTTACTGCTCTGCTGGGTACTTACAGAATGACTTTCAGGAACGTGGAGGGCTGCAGGGCCGACAGTTTCCCAAATTTCCCCCCTTCGAGTACTGGCAAACTATGTAGTGGTGGGGGTTCACACTGTTCCAAAATGCGTGGCTATATTGGCTGCGGAGTAAGTGGAACCTTTGTTGCTTTGAGCCCTGGGCCTCTTCTTTCTTTCACTGCGATGCATCGTTCTCACTCACTCTTACTTTCATGCTGATAGCAGGTTCCCTCGGTGACACACTTCGATTTATTTACAGCAATGCTTGCACAATATCACTACTCACAGGTACGGCTAAATTTTTCCAACACACACTGCACTTCCCAAAATGCGTGGTTTATTTTGGGTGTAGGCTTTTCAGCTTCATTGTCAGGTCAGAATCACATTACGAAATATCAGGAATATGAGTTGAATTGATAGCGGTCGAAAATGCCAAATGGATAAGAGAAGGGCACAGTTGTAAAAACAAATATGACGTAGGCAATTTACTGTACTACTGTAAAATCGATCACTACACCAAAAAGGAATGCAAAATAAAAACAGGGAGACAAACTATATCTAACCAAGGGGAAAATCCGTCTACAATCTTTCTTTCGAATTTTATTTTTAGTTTGGGTTTTGTCACGTACCTTTACGCAGCAGTAAAAAAAAGGTGCACGCCACGTGAAGTGTTATAATGAAATGTTCATATTGTTTATGAAGAACTTCATACCACACAGAATACCGAGTGCAAGAACATAATAATATATAATGTATCAGTAATAATAATATGTAATGTATCCTTTTTTCTTTTATGTACGAAGTCGAGAGGAAAATAGGAATACAGATAGATCAGAACTAGACTCCGGATCTTTATGCAAATATACATTTTATTACGAATAGGAAATTGTATACAGCTGAATTTAAAACGTGTTATTAATCTTTCTGAAGTTTATGTACTGCAAGAAACATGTAAAATTATAAACGTTTTGTAGCATGTCCCCAAAAGGCCACGTAGCTTCCCCGCGAATTAACTGCGCAATAGGAATGAGTCGTTGGCCGCACGATCGCGAACATCTCCTAATATGGGCATAACCTTCGGCGCCCCGAAACGCAGCGTCAACGATTTTGGAATAGAAGCTTCGAGAATAAAGCCCTAGCAACTAAAAAGCGTAGAATAAGCAAAAATACTGTATACAAGACGGCGGCGGAGCACAAGGGACTTCCTGAAAACACAACCGTACGCATCGTCACGCCGCTGGCCGCCCGTCGACCGCCGATCTTAGTATCGCGGAGCGCCCTGTAACCGTCGTTGTAACAGCCACCAGGTACTTCCGAATAAAGCAACGAAGTGATAACGATTCCCGGAGTGGATTCCTATCCTTGAGTGACACACGATCCCCTACCTTCTAACGTGCACGGCTACAATCGGGAGCGCTGAGGCTATCCCAGTCACGCACACAACAGTTTAATTTCTTTACATCTCTGCCTCATTCTATTGCTTATATCGTTTTCTTCGGTACGGCCCGTATTGCACTATTCCGTTTCAACTGCCAACATTGTATGCATGTTCTTGGAGATCTGGAGGAGCCCGCGCTACACATTCTCGTAACGTTATCTTCTCTATTTCATTTTCCTATTGCGAAGAACCGTGTCAATGTCCTGTGCCGTATCGCCGTAACTAACGCACGATAGTCTTTATAAACAAGAACGACACGCATAACATAAGCTCCCTTCCACGAGAGATGCCGAATTACGAACCAAGTAGGAAATACAAATAGTTCGATCTGCGCTGTTTTACGGGGAGGAGATCGAAAGCAGTGAGCGAAGCTTTTGACGTACAGCACGGTACAATTCCGTCTATCTTTTCAATTATTCGGCTGTCGTGCTGGTCCTCCCACTTTTGCAAGTACCTACACGAGCGCACTTTGGTTGGTACTTGTAGTTTAGCTTGTGCGTCGCGTGGAAAAAGTGAAGTGACCTGTAAAGTGACGTGTAAAGTGAGGTGATAACTGATAAACGAAGTGCGAAAGGATATCCCGCGACATGGATACAGAGGAAAGATGTACCGCAGAATCACCGGAGCCTAAACGGTATTACCCTCCAACGGTGTTTATGAAGCGGAAATCGAAGAAACGGATATGCAGGGACTTGTAAGTAATAACACAACATTTACAATGCATTTAGCCAATTTCGGTAGCGTTTGTGTGTGTTGTCAAAATAATTTACAGTTACTATTATTTCGGATTCCCTCAAAACGTATCGGGTAACGTTATTGTGGAAAATACGGAGATGTAGGATTAATCTAATTTCAATTACAGTAAACAATAAATAATTCCGAACTTTAAAGACATGCATTATTGTCGCGACTTATACAGTTTTGGGGGAATTTATCAATTACCGCGGGAAGTTATTCGTAACAATAGCTACCGCGCCTGGGACAGAGGTAAATGCTGCAAAACAACCGTCGACCATGGAAACTTGACCATAAAAATTTGGGCTAAAGATGCATGCGAATGAACCAGTGCTTCAAGCAGGTGCCCCTTCAGCCGAGCGACGCGTGGAGCCCTGACGCGTGCCGGCTTTGCTGCAATGGAAACTTGATACGGACCAAGACATATACAATGCGTGTGACTATTACTAATGGGAAAGTGGAAACTTTTTATTTCCAATTTGTTCAGAATACAAATGACATTATCGTATTACTGACATTTCTCCGATAAAAGTGATATAAAAATCGGCACAATTTGTGAGGGCACGTCCTTGCAAATATAAGAGGAAATAGCAGGAATGCTATTATGAAATGCTCAGTGTCTTGGCCACTAGCGTGTTCCTTTTCTTTCAAATAGGCATACACTGTCCTTTTCTAGTGCATAAGTTATAAGGGCCCTTTGAAGAATTATCAGAAATAACGCTGCATTGGAGATGAATCACAGTTTTATGACTGCGTGACACTTCAGCGTCAGTGTATACATACAAGCCTCGATATTCCTCAGGCTCTGTTGGGGCAGGTCAGTAAGACACGGCTTATCTGAAGGGCCTAGCTACCGAATCGCGCTGTGACTGAAAAGGCGTTAGGGAGTAAGAGAGAGACCGACAGATGGGGTCGACGAACTGTGTAACACCTGCCCACAGAACTGGAATTCAGTAACAATGGTCTATTATTTTTGATTATCTTTCACGCCTAAATTGAAGAGGAGAACTACATGTTGTACAATTTCATATATTCCAACGGGTTGACACTCCGCCATTTCGGCACGGGACTTTTAGGCTTCACCTGGCACACGAATACGTACACAAATTCGTTGGTACAGTGGCTTACCTGCCGAAAAAGAAACCGATTGAATGAAACGGCAGGAATGTGGGATCAGGAAATCGATGAGTATCGGCTATAATGGGAATTAGGGTGTTTTGATAAATAAATTTCAGTGAACTTTTTACGATTGGACTTTATTTAGGTGGAATACCGAGGAAGTTGCGTGCTGTATCGAGCAATGCTCCAAAACGAATAATTAACTACATCAACAAGCCTTAGTAACCGCACTCCGAAAAGCGGGCTCGCGCTTGCATAAAAAACAATCGCGTCTCGCAGCATGCTTCTACACAGAGACTCAAGACGCGTGCATTCCTATATTGGAGCTCGAATGATTTTTGGAGCAGCCAAGTCGTATATCCCAATAGGCTACCCAAAATGGTACGGTATAGGGCGCATAGCTGAAACTATTTATACTGAATATGTACTTCAAGTCCAACACTTCTGTATTTTTAATTTTCTATGAATAAAAACTGTATTACAACACCACTTACCTCTTTCTCTTTACAATTGAAGAGATAGACGACATATTTGTGCTTTCTTTTTCTTTCTCCCCGACTATCCCTTTCTATGACAACGGTTTCACAATAAAATCAGTAAGTAGAGTGCAGATTTTTGTGCAAAATGGGCAGTATTTGATATTATGATTGTCTATAAATTACAGATAAATATGGAAAAGATGTTCTCAATTTTTTCTAACGGTAAATGTACAGATTGGTCGATCACACGTTTTGTGAACGACTGCATACAATTTAGTAATGTAGCAACGCGAAGTCCGAGACGCGCCGCATAGCAACCGCAATATCGATTATCGACGCAGCGGTGGGGAAAACATAGCAACGGTTAGGTATAAAAGGTCGTGGAGGACCGATTTCAGGGAGTTCAGCCGGACTCTCCAGGAGAGGTCGAGGATGCCAAACCACGGCCGCCTGGAGGAGTCAGGGAGAGGACGAAGCTACAGCTTCGGCCGCCCGCCGGCAACCGGAGTGGACAGGAGTTTTGTACCTGAGGCACCTCTTGGTGAGGAGAGAACGGCGATGGTGCCGGTCCTCCTCGGAGTGGAGAGTACGGCTAGTAAAGCCGGACGCCCAAAGAGGATGGTACAGGGCAAACTGCCTGGACGCCGGGGATAGGAGAGATCGGCCACTACGGCCGGTCTCAAACCTTTTTATAAACTCTGTTCGCTACAGTAACAATAATTCAATTCATATTCGCACAAAGATCCGCAACCTACTAATGAGGTAAACGTGTGCAATATGTAACCGACGAATGCCGTTATTGTTATGTCTTAATTACTTGTTGTATTGTTTCTGTTAGTAACTAAATAAATCATTCCCAATTTTTAATATGTCAGCACTGCAATACAATTTTTCATCGATTACGTTCTGCCGTCGCGCTTGTTATAATCATCGTTTGTTGCATATGCGAAACGTTTACCTTGGGTTACACGATATAAAATGAAAGAAATTGTGTACTGCATGTGTGTTTTGCGTTTACTGCATGATCCAAAATCATTTCTGCAGGAACCGTTTAAGAGACGCAGCGCGCTTACTATGTAATAATAATAATCAGTCTGTAGGAAATACAGTAAATAAAAATAGGGTGGAAAATGTCATACAAGTGGGCACCTGTGTGAGTGCTTCCACAGAAAGCCCCATTTGTAGGAATAATTTAGCGGCCGAAGATTGTCAAGAAGTATTCCATGGATTCAATAGTAATGAAGACAACGTAATTGCACTGAGCGTAATGAAGAAGGTTATACAAGAAATAGAGTTTGAAATCCAAGAACCTGTAGATAATGGGAATGACGAAATGCAGCTCGAGCATCAACAATTGGCGTTAAATAATGATCAGCTGCTCCCACCCGCCATGGAAGAGATGAGAATCCCGCGGTTTTCAGACGATGATTCTCGAAATGAAGATTATTGGATCGTGGAACGAGGACAGTCCGAGGAAGAACCAGCCCGACAACCACAGACGTTCGACATTGTTAGCTTTGAACATGTTTTCCGGCAAATAAAACAGCTCGGCAATCATTCAACCATCGGTTGCGGCGTGGAGCATTTTAACATCGTTGGATTTAAAGAACATGGACTGAGGAAAACATATACCGTACAGTGCCAAATGTATCACCATATCCAATCCATATCGTGTCTTCCGACGGACGATGACACGATGGACATCAATGACGGTGCTGTTGCTGGAACTATGATGACGGGCGGTGGATACAGACAGCTGGAGGACGTACTGTGAGCTATCAATGTCTCCTGTATGTCAAGTCACATGTACAGGAAGTGCGAAGAGAAAATAATTGATGCATTAGAACTGGCCGCACAAGAAGAAATGCTGAATGCTGGACAGGAAGAAAAAGAATTAGCAATTCAACATGGTGACGTGTACCCCGGCACCAACATGCCATGGATTGCGGTTGTCGCCGATGGGTCCTGGATGAAGAGATCGTACCGCGGCGGAGATTATAATTCTCTGTCAGGTGTTGGAGCCATCGTGGGATACCGAACGGGAAAAGTTTTATATATCGGCATTAAAAATAAATTCTGTATAATTTGCCAAAGAGCTGCTGCAGCGAAACGAGAACCGCGAGAACATCGCTGTTACAAAAATTGGGGACGTCATCAAAGTTCCACTGGAATGGAAAGCGCTGCCATTCTGCAGGGATTCCAGTGCAGTATCGAAATGCACGGTGTTATATACGCCGTATTAGTCGCAGATGGAGATAGCAGCGTGCACAAGAAAATTCTGGACCATGATCCATACAAGGAATATATATGGTGCGTGTAAAAAAGATTGAATGCTCCAATCACTTGCTACGAAATTTCAGCAGAAAAATAAATGACATAGCTGGAAAAGGCCGCTACAAAGATTTACGAGGGATTATAAAGCGGAATGCGCTACGCCTGCGGACAGGTGTACACAGAGCTGCGAAACACCGATCTACTGAGAATTTCCCATTAGCCGAAAAAATCAGGAATTTGAAGATTGATTTGGAAAATGTGCCAAGTAATATTTTCGGCGAACACAAGGAATGCCGGACATTGGCATATTTCTGCAAGAAATACTCAGAGCCAAGTGAAATCAATTATGTTCCACAGTTGAAGGAAGCTGGACTATACCGTACCATACAAGAAGCAATGCAACCATTATTTGTTCATGCAGAGAGCTTGCTCTACGGTTTCAATAACAATGCCGTGGAAGGCTATAATAGCATCATTGCAAAATTCATTGGAGGAAAAAGAATTAACTTTAGTCGAAAGGGCTCCTACCAAGGTAGAGTATGTGGTGCTGTTCTAGAATTCAACTCACACGAGACGTTGAGTCGGTTGAGTGCTGCGCTGGAGAAAACACCAACAATGAATGTTAGGGAAACAGAGGAACGACGAAAGAAGCAATTGTCAACTGTGAGAGAGTGTAAAGCGAGAGCGAAAGCCTCAGCTTCACGACATACGAAACAGATGTGCGATAAAGATTACGGCCCGAATGCAGAACAACCGGATATGGAGGAAATAGTGTACGCTTCCGAGTGCGAAAGACACCTGAAAACCATTCGTGAATGGCAGATGAGGCGACAGGACATCGAAGCCGAAACTCGTGGTCAAGCAGACAGCGACAACTGGATGGTCTACAGGAGAAAATTATTAACCGCATCCAATTTCGGCAAGGTATGCCGATTACGAAAAGATACTGCACGAGCCAATACAGTGAAGAACATCATATATGATCAGCAGGTAGAGCATCAGCGTGCTACACAGTATGGAAGAAGGAATGAGGTCAATGCATTGAGGCAAGTCGAAGCGGAATTAGGAGTTCCCGTATCTCGTTGCGGACTGTTTATCGATGCTGACCTACCTTACTTGGGTGCGTCACCCGACGGTCTGATAAACGATGACACCGTTATTGAAGTCAAGTGTCCAGAATCGGCCAAGGATTTATCACCTGATGAAGCGATTGACCAGTTACCAGCAATACGACGAATATATCGTGGTGATGGGATGAATGTAATTCATCCCTATTATTATCAGGTGCAAGGTCAGTTGCATATAACCAAGAGGAAAAGAGCACTATTCTGCGTATGGACACCGAAAGGCATTAAAATTACAACTGTTGAAAGAGACGATGCATTCAGGGCAACAGAGATGGAAGAAAAATTAACAAGATTTTATGAACATTGTATGCTCCCAGAAATCGTCGACAGTAGGTTCATCAGAGGCCAACCGATTAGAGAGCCAGCATATGTGAAAACCTCATCTGCAGCAATAGCCAACCAACCAAATCCATGCAACAATGACACCACATAAAAGAAATGATGTAACCTCAAATAATTATGAATTACTAATTGTTCAGTTCGGAAATAAATAAGTACATGTATAAATTACAAATACAAAAAAGAAATTCAAAATAAACAAATTCGAGGAGAGGACAAACAGTTCATCGTTCTGTGAACAGTATACGGACCAGTGCAAAGCAGCGCTAGAGCTGTTCCTCCTATGGAGAGTGTACTGTTAGCAAAGCAGCGAACATGGAAAGCTGTTCCTCGCTATAGCGAGAGGCACTGGTCTGACAAAGAAAATATTCAAGTTACGAAGATGAAGGAACGAAGAAAAGAGTTTTTCGGCCTACCCAAAATATACAGGTCAGTGCAAGCAGCAGAACAGCTGTTCCTCCTACGGAGAGTGTACTGTTATAAAGCAGCGAATGTGGAAAGCTGTTCCTTGCAAGAGCAAGAGGCACTGACCAATGAATGCGATATGCATTGGTATAGGAAGAGCATGTCATATATATAAAGAGGACCGTCTTTGACGGGGGTGGTGGAGGGCCTCTTCATGCTCTCCTATTAATTAGATTTTTACATCGCTGTGGCCCGCAAGGTCTGTATCATTTCCTACATGTAGTAATTGCAAACTATTTTAATTTTGTAATTGTTTCATTGCAGGTACTGCACATGTAAACAACGTTTTCGCTACAGGAAAAGTAAGTAGAGGATCGGAATACAAAAAAAGGAAAAAGGTAAATGCAATACCTGTTACAGCTACCAAATGGAATTCATTATCACTGTTTATTAATGTCACTAATTTTTACAGATAAACATTGAAAATGGAAGTTTCAGCCCGTCCAACGAGGATAACTACCAATTTCCAGTACACAGCAACAGATAAGTGATCTTTTTTTTTTATTTAGTCGGTAAATAAAATAATCTGTCTTGCATAACAGATTTGACAAAACCCACCCATTATTCCGATAGATCAGAGGTTCTTGAAAAATATGGAATAAATTCTAACAGTACAGGGTGATTCTCGCAACTTGCACACCTATGATATCTAGAATGGACATTATCGAATAAATTTTCCTGCCCGGAAAGAAAATCGGCAGAAAAAGCGCTCGACCAAATTTAGTCGACAGGAAAATGTTTCCGATAATGTCCACCCTCAATATCGTAGGTGTGCAAGTTGCGAGAATCACCCTGTACTGTTAGAATTTATTCCATATTTTTCAAGAACCTCTGATCTATCGGAATAATAGGTGGGTTTTGTCAAATCTGTTCTGCCGACTAAATTTAGTCGACAGGAAAAGCACCCGACGAACAATAAATTATTTACAGCGGAATCGACCGGATTCGCTCGACTGTGATTATATCCGCTTAAGTCCGCGACATTCCGCTGGAATCCGCTCAAACCCGCTCCATTCTGTCTGTATCCGCGCGATTCCGTTCGATTCTGCTCGTATCTGCTTGATTCCGCTCCGTCCCGCTCGATCCCGCTCGATCCCGCCCGTATTCGCTCGAATATGCTTCAATTTCCTGGAATCCGCTCAAACCCGTTCAATTCCGCTCGACTCCGATCGAAATAATTTTTTGTTCGTCGTGCCCTAATGATATCTTAGGTGCTCAAGTTCTGTAAACCACTGTGTATAACAAGTGTGGATAAGAAACTAATTTATTCATATTTCAGGTATATGTTCAAGAGCCTACGCCACCAAATCTGTCATCATTCGAAGCAGCTACATCGCATTCGTCTGACTCGGCATATACTTCGTCAGGTGTAACCACTTACACGCAGCGCTATCTGACGCATACCAGCGGAACTAAACTGTTGGTATTGTAGGACTGCGAAAGAAGCACGTGGTCGTAATTATAACAGAAGTATACCATTTCCTATTTTACGTCGCAAATTTTTATTTCGCAACGGATCCAGCTGGGACTGGGCTCATTTGAAAGAAGAGATCCCAGTGATTGGACGTACGGCGAGATTATTTGGATATATGGTTTAGATTAAATAATCTGAAGCTCAAAAACCGCATAAATTTTACGGTTAGAATTTACTCGATATTTTCTGTTACAGACCGAATTTCCAAATAATCTCTTCGTACGTCAAATCATTGGGATCTCCTCTTTCAAATGAGCCTTGTCCCAGCTGGATCCGTTGCGAAATAAAAATTTGCGACGTAAAATAGGAAACCCTATTTCGGCCTGATTTTCGGTGGCAATGTCGCTCGCTGTTTTACCCGGATTTCCCCCTTAATGACAAGGCTAAGAATCTGGCTCCAGCAAGATGGTGCAGCAGCATACTTTGCACGGCTAGTACGTGAATTTTTAAATCAACATTATAATGAGCGATGGATCGGAAGGGGAGGTCCGGTTAACTGGCCTTCTAATTCACCAGACATGACACCCCCAGATTTTTATTTATGGGGCTTCGTAAAAAATGTTATTGGTAAAACTGCAGAAAAGGGGACACACCTCCGATCGATCTGTCCTTCTGGCAGGTGACAGAGGTCATCGTACTGAGTCACCACGCACTTGAATTAATTGGCGGTCACTCATAGTTTTCGAGATATTCCTCTTTGAAGTTGCCGAAATGTACTGCCTGAGTGTAAATGTACTGCCGCTTATGCACATCGTACGCGGGTGCATAAGCGTACGCGCGACTGTGTGTGTGTATGTGTGTGTGCGTGTATGTGCTTATGCACCCGCGCATGATGTGCAAAATCCGACCGGCAACCTCCCTGTGGTGCACATTGGGTAATACCGATGTCAGCGGTACTATAGCAACGAAAATGGAAGGGTTGCTTTAAAACACGATAACTTTGGAACGAAAAATCGTAGCGACTTGAATTTTTTTAGTTTTAAAGAGGAAGATTCCGCCTTCCTTTTGCCGGTTTTGGAATTATCGAGAAAAATTTTGCTGAGTCCGTAGGCTTTGTTGAATTTCGCAAATTTCGACATGTTAAACATGGCCTCAGTTTTAAGAGTTTGTAGCAGCAGGCGTGCATCGAATTTAAATTTCAAATACAGGAATCGAAAGTAGAGACTTCAGGCTTCAATTTAAAAAAAAAATCGTCATTTTTTGATTAATTTTGACCAAGTTATCGTTAATCCAATTTGGACTATTTTTCAACAAAATTTTTCTATGCCATGTCTGTATTGAGCAGTGTATTATGACAGTGATGGATGATTATTCAAGATTGCTATTTGTTAGATTAACCTATGTGAACTTGGTACCCGACTTTGAGCCAATCAATTTTTTTAATACGGAATCGATTCAGAATCGTTTGTACCCGTTTGTACCGGTTTTCATTTCGTTTGTACCCCTAAGGGTTGAAAGTTATGAGGGGTTGAAAAATCGCCAGCACCCCACTTTGAGCTATCGCAATTTTTTTTTTTACGGTTCAATTCAGCGTCGAACACAGACGTTTGTACCGTTTTTCATTTCGTTTGTACCTCAAAGGGGGCGGAAATACGGAGGGTTAAAAGTTCGCGGGGGTAACTTTTTCAATTTTGAAGATATTCGAAATCTGAAAACGGGTGCTGTTTCCTGATGGTTTGTACCGTTTTTCAATTCGTTTGTACCCCTAAGGGTTGAAAGTTATGCGGGGTTGAAAAATCGCCAGCACCCCACTTTGAGCTATCGCAATTTTTTTTTTACGGTTCAATTCAGCGTCGATCATAGACGTTTGTACCGTTTTTCATTTCGTTTGTACCTCAAAGGGGGCGGAAATACGGAGGGTTAAAAATTTGCGGGGGTAACTTTTTCAATTTTGAAGATATTCGAAATCTGAAAACGGGTGCTGTTTCCTGATGGTTTGTACCCGTTTGTACCGTTTTTCAATTCGTTTGTACCCCTAAGGGTTGAAAGTTATGCGGGGTTGAAAAATCGCCAGCACCCCACTTTGAGCTATCGCAATTTTTTTTTTACGGTTCAATTCAGCGTCGATCATAGACGTTTGTACCGTTTTTCATTTCGTTTGTACCTCAAAGGGGGCGGAAATACGGAGGGTTAAAAATTTGCGGGGGTAACTTTTTCAATTTTGAAGATATTCGAAATCTGAAAACGGGTGCTGTTTCCTGATGGTTTGTACCCGTTTGTACCACTTTTCTTTTCGTTTGTACCTCAAAGGGGACGGAAATACGGGCACTTGAAAATTTCCATACTCTGTAACTTTGTCAATTTTGAAAATTTTTAAAATCTGAAAACGGGTGCTGTTTCGTGGTCGCTCGTAGAGGTTTGTACCACTTTTCTTTTCGTTTGTACCTCGAAGGGGGCGGAATTACGGGCATTTGAAAATTTGCAAAAAGGGGTGTTTTTGTCAATTTTGAAAATTTTGAAAATTTGAAAGCGGGTGCTATTTCGTATTCGTTTGTACCCGTTTGTACCACTTTTCTTTTCGTTTGTACCTCAAAGGGGGCGGAATTACGGGCATTTGAAAAGTTGCAAAAAGGGGTGTTTTTGTGAATTTTAAAAATTTTTTAAATGTGACAAGGGGAGGTCGCGACCCGGACGAGCGCTTTTTCAACGAGACCGGGCTCAAACGTTAGGTACTGGTCCCACTAATAAAAGCCTAGAATATTAAGGGTATCTGGCCACGCATTTTTCCAATAAATCAAATTTTGTAATCTAACACACTGTAAAAATACAGAAGGAATGAAGCTGATTTCCAAGTGGTGTGATGGCAACGCGAGTAAAGGAAGAGATTAGCACGATGAAGTCTACGGTTCGAGTCGTTATTACGTTATATTCTTTTTCTTTTCTATCCACATGTTTATACCTTTGTATTTAATTGTAGTTGCGCTATGTACATGAAAACTGTAAAATAACGTTTTACAAACAAAAATTACAATGGAACCATGCAGAAAATATATGTTACAAGGAAGCCAACATTAAACGATATAATATATACACATATTTGTAACAGGCAATTCTAATATTTGTTAATTCTTCATTTGTAACTATTTTATTATTACATACTTTTATGTAATATTATATCGTTTAATGTTGGCTTACTTGTAACATGTATTTTCTGCATGCTTTAATTGTAATTTTTGTTCATAAAACGTTATTTTACAGTTTTCATGTACATAGCGCAACTACAATTAAATACAAAGGTATAAACATGTGGATAAAAAAGAAAAAGAATATAACGTAATAACGACTCGAACCCTAGACTTCCTCGTGCTAATCTCTTCCTTTACTCGCGCTGCCATCACACCACTTGGAAATCAGCTTCATTCCTTCTGTATTTATACAGTGTGTGACATTACAAAATTTGATTTATTGGAAAAAAGCGTGGCCAGATACCCTTAATATTCTAGGCTTTTATTAGTGGGACCAGTACCTAACGTTTGAGCCCGGTCTCGTTGAAAAAGCGCTCGTCCGGGTCGCGACCTCCCCCTGTGAAAACGCATGCTGTTTCGTGATCGTTAGTAGGTGATTAACAGGTTAGTTGCAATTAAAGTACATCGGGAAACAGGTAAGTAAAGATTACAATATTAAGTTACTACTAATATAATTCTTGATTATACAGGTAAAGTAAAATATAAGTATATAAAGTGATCAATTGAAATAATTTCGTATTATAACGGGCCTTTCGTCCCAGCCTCTTCCACGGCGGCCTCTTGCGTCCCGGGTTGGGGTTCCTCGGCCCCGTCCACGGTATACACCCCGAGCTCTGGGCCCGTGTCGGGAAATATACCATTGCCGGCGGCTCCGCCCACCCCCACGATATGCCTTTTTCATTCCGGCGTCTAAAAAAGAAAAATAAAATTAAATATGGTCGTAAAGTAGAATTGCAGTGAAATATGGAAAAATTGGAAGCCGCGAAAGTAAAAAATGGCGACGTAACGATAATATTCTACAATTAATCTCTTATGAAATTTGCTAAATGACATGAATACGAACCGAACTTTACTATAAGACAAATACACTAGGAATCACAATTAAAGGATCACTTTCCTCCAGTAGAAAACTTGTCGATGTTCGCACAGCTGTAATTTAGTTAAAAAAAATTATAAAATGATGAATTCTTTTTTATATTAAAGGTCGATGTCTGTACTTTACAACGATCTACTTGAAATTGAGATTGCGACTAAAACTGCGACAGTAGCACATAAAATATGAGGGCATGTTTTTGTTGCCGAAATTCGCAAGATTCAACGAACGCTACGGTTTTTCGTGAATTTTTTTCAACCAAACGGTTTACGCCATTTGAAAGCCCGAACCTTCCCCTTTAATTTAAAAAACAATCATGTCGCTGTGATTTTATTCAAAGTGTGATAACTTTGCGGGAAAAAATCGCAGCGACATGATTGTTTTTTAAATTAAAGGGGAAGGTTCGGGCTTTCAAATGGCGTAAACCGTTTGGTTGAAAAAAATTCACGAAAAACCGTAGCGTTCGCTGAATTTTGCAAATTTCGGCAACAAAAACATGCCCTCTTATTTTATGTGCTACTGTCGCAGTTTTAGTCGCAATCTCAATTTCAAGTAGATCGTTGTAAAGTACAGACATCGACCTTTAATATAAAAAAGAATTCATCATTTTACAATTTTTTTAAACTAAGTTACAGCTGTGCGAACATCGACAAGTTTTCGACTGGAGGAAAGTGATCCTTTAATTGTGATTCATAGTGTATAAAAAAAAGTAAGTACCTGACACACCATGAACCTCCATCGACTTGTTTTGCGGCGGGGCTGGTGGTTCCTGCTGGAGACTGCTATTACCAGCTTGCGGCGGCTGCTGCTCCTGTTGTTGGTGTTCCTGCTGCTGCTGCTGCTGCTGTTGCTGTTGCTGTTGCAGCAGCAGCAGAAACCTCTTCTCTTGCTCTGCCAGCTTTATTTTTAACTGCTCATTAAAATAATCTGCCATTGCCGCAATTTGGGCCTGCTGCGTCCCCCCCCCCCCCCCTGGCGCTGCGCCATTTCTTCGAAGCAACTCATGTTCCCTGCATCAGTCATATCTTCTTCGTCTACAATATGTAAATTTGTTTGAATATATCAGGAATTGAGGTAACGGTTTGTAAAAAAAGTACATAGCGCGATAAAACTGATGCACTTATTAAGGGGCAGTTACACTTACTTGCCATAGTGGTCACACGTTGGAAGAATATCCTATATTCTACAGATAATGAAGATAAATTCTGAAAAAAACGTCATTCTTTATTATGATATAACGTGGAATACGCATATTATTTAATATCGCACAATCTGAGAGTTAACGTATGTATGCAATGAGAAACATCAAGTACTAACGTCGTTTTCAATTAAAACAGTGAATATAAATGTACACATGCAATCAGAAATATCAAGTAATAACGTGGTTTTCAATTAAAAATGTGAATATAAATGTATATATGTAATGAGAAATTTCAAGAAATAACGCGATTTTCATTTAAAAATGTGTATATAAATGAATATAACAAAGTATAAACACCGAGAAGTAACGCGATTTTCAATTAAAAATGTGTATATAAATGAATATAACAAAGTATAAACACCGACAAGTAACGCGATTTTCAGATAAAAATGTGTATATAAATGAATATAACAAAGTATAAACACCGACAAGTAACGCGATTTTCAATTAAAAATGTGGATATAAATAAATATAACAAAGTATAAACACCGACAAGTAACGCGATTTTCAATTAAAAATGAGAATATAAATGTATATATGTAATTAGTACTTACAGAAGGATGGAAGAGTGAAGAATTTTACTTTATTCGCCAAGCAGCACACAAAGACTTTAGACCATCCACGCAGAGCAAGCACTTAGGGTGACTCTCTGTCTTCGACTGAGGTAGAAAATTTCCAGGCACTCGATCTGATCGTCTTAAAACAGTTGAAATCGGTGAGAGCGTTACGGCGCTGGACGGTAGTCATCGACGAGTATTACCGAATAAAGACGATCAGTTTCAGTGCGTGCAAATTTTCTACCTCAGTCGAAGACAGAGAGTCACCCTAAGTGCTTAAAAATAATGTCACTTAATACGTTTTATAGTCACAAGTCAGGTCAGTGCCAGATGAGCGGAAGGGGGCGCAACTGTAAAACTTGATAAGTCTAATCATGCTTTACAGTCACAGGTCAGGTCAGTGCCAGATGAGGTGAAGGGGGCGCTAACGTATAATATAATGATAATGCATGAAATTCGATAAGGAGAACAGTATTTCATAGAGTGCCTGTAAAGAATAGTGCATTTTCGCGCATATAATCATTAATATTTTAAGAATAGAAAGAGATCGGTAATTTTTATTCGCAAATATGTAATCTACGCATCGAACTCTATAACATATTTAATTTACAGCCAAATCGGCAAAGCGCTACCTATTGTTATATAATTCGTTAACATAATTATTGATATCTCAAGAACGGAAAGAGAGCGACAATTTTTATTTGCATATCTGCAATCTACGTATCGAAGAGTACAACATATTCAAATTTCAGCCAAATCGGTCAAGTGGACACTATTTTACAGAGGATTTTAAAAATTAATATTTTTCATATAATTGTTAATAACTCGAAAACGAAAAGAGAGCGACAATTTTTACTTCCAGATCTGTCATCTACGCATTCAACTCTACTATATATTCTAATTTCAGCCAAATCGGTGAGGAGTGCCCAATTGTAAATAATTACCAATGTTTTTTTATCATAACTTGGTCAATTTTTGTATTTTTGAAAATCGGATTACGGCACAAAGTAGCACACGATGGGCACAACGCAGCACAACAATTATTTTTCGAATATCAAACATGGCGGTGGTAACTTCATACACATTTACTTCTGGGTGTTTATACTTTGTTAGATTCATTTATATACACATTTTTAATTGAAAATTGCGTTACTTGTCGGTGTTTATACTTTGTTATATTCATTTATATACACATTTTTAATTGAAAATCGCGTTACTTGTCGGTGTTTATACTTTGTTAGATTCATTTATATACACATTTTTAACTGAAAACCACGTTATTACTTCATATTTCTGGTTTGTGATATACATTTATGTTCACATTTTTAACTGAAAACCACGTTGTTTCTTGAAATTTCTAATTACATATATACATTTATGCTCACATTTTTAACTGAAAACCACGTTATTACTTCATATTTCTGGTTTGTAATATACATTTATAGTCACATTTTTAACTGTAAACGACGTTATTACTTTATATTTCTGGTTTGTGATATACATTTATGTTCACATTTTACATTGAAAACCCACGTTATTTCATATTATTTTGGATTAAATATATACAGTTTCAGTGCGACCTAATTTTATACCTGAGTTGGAGTTAGAGAGTTACCGTGGCTGGATACGTTGATTCGATGGTATACAGGGTGACTGGCCTAAGACTGAACCTGTAGATATTATCGTGAGTTTTGGAGATACGGGAAAACTGTCCTGGGGAAAGTTGAATGGTTCGAAGGGGCTCACAAGATGACATGATAGGGATGTTTTTTCGAAGGGGTGATTTTGAGCTATTAATGTTAAGTTAATTTTTTTAAATGGGTCGACCTACATTTTTCTCGATATTGTGGAAGCTGAGATCACGACGAATCCAACGACCTATGATAAAAGGTTTTTTGGGGTGGTTCACCCCCCGGGGGGTTGCAATTTTCAAATTAAAATATCTCCTGAACTAGAAGGGTTAGACCAAATTTTCTTCAACGAGTTTTGTATGGTATAAATGGGGCTTGCGTTTGCCGTTAATTATTTTTTTCAATACCAATTATTCTTAGCAATTTTTATAAACAATTATGTTTTTTAACAATGAATACCAATCTTTTTCACTGGATCCTGATGCAGAATTCCAAGACCTATCCATCCATATGCATTATTAGATAATTTTAGACCCACCCTTAAAATTTGAAAAAAACCACCCTCTTGAATGACAAAAGAACGGTGCGCTAGAGAGAAAAATGTCATAAGGAAAAGTCGCAGAAGTGAAGGAATACTTTAGGATGGGATAAAAAAATTGACGAATATTTAATTTGTTTAAACATTTTAATAAACAAAAATTTGTGGTTCGCAAAAATAACAATTTATTGTAACTAGTTTCATAGAGGAGCTCGCAACGAATTTTCAAAGTCCGCACACGCATTGAACGCAAAAATAAGATAATTACAGAGGTTTTATTAGTGCTGGTCTCGAGCTGCTGCACACTGAAAGTAATTATTTTATTGGATTAAAATGAATATTTCTTATTGTTTTGCTATTCTAAGCAGTTCACTGTACTTACCATTCACAGATGTTCAAACTGCTCTCCGTTCACCTCTATGCATTTGTCAATCCGGGCCATGAACCCTTGTTGCACGCGTTGTGATCTCAGTCGTCGTGATCTCAGCTTCCACAATATCGAGAAAAATGTAGGTCGACCCATTTAAAAAAATTAACTTAACATTAATAGCTCAAAATCACCCCTTCGAAAAAACATCCCTATCATGTCATCTTGTGAGCCCCTTCGAACCATTCAACTTTCCCCAGGACAGTTTTCCCGTATCTCCAAAACTCACGATAATATCTACAGGTTCAGTCTTAGGCCAGTCACCCTGTATAAGTAGCGGGTATGAAGTTTTATACGGTTAGACAGACTAAAATACTTCAACTTGACGATTGCATTATTCTGTAAGTACTTATTATACTTGGATTTCTACTGATTTTTATTGCTGTTGGGAGAGATAATACGCATCAGATTGAAAAACTACGTTATTTCATATTATTTCGGATTGCTTAGATACATTTTCTCTCACATTTTACATTGAAAAACCACGTCATTTCTTATGATTTCGGATTGAACATATACATTTTCTGTCACATTTTACATTGAACAGCCACGTTATTTCATATTATTTTGGATTGCTTATATACATTATCTCTCACTTTTTACATTGAAAAACTACGTCATTTCTTATGATTTCGGATTGAACATATACATTTTCTGTCACATTTTACATTGAACAGCAACGTTATTTCATATTATTTTGGATTGCTTATATACATTATCTCTCACTTTTTACATTGAAAAACCACGTCATTTCTGATTATTGCGGACTGAATAAATACGTCATTTGTTACGTCCGTATTTTACGCAAGCAATTTTTCCACTTTAAAAATCGAGAATATTCTAGCATTCAGCTAAAATCTTAGTTTCAAGCTCAAACCGCACCCAACATAATCTCTCAGTCCTGTAAATATTCCCATGCAGCCCCTGCTGCAATGATTCATACACAGCTGCATGCAAGACGCGCTTGAGTCATACAGCTACTTCCTAGGGCTTGTCTAGGAAAATCCTAAGAATTAGCCCCACTTTTTCCGAGAAATTAGGGCGCGCTCGACTATATAAACCACCGAAAATCCTACTCTGGGAGTTCAGTCTTTGATTCTTTCCCGAAGGGCGAAGCTCTGTCCTCCTTGTAGTAGAGCGTGCTAGGCACTTTCGAAGCATTCTTCAAACCATTACAAATCTTAGACGCTGGAATACGGGGTTATTCCGAGGAAGATCGTATTAGTTACTTTCGACCACAATTATTCGAATCTCTTTATAAAATCTTAGACGTTGGAATACGGGGATATTCCGAGGGAGATCGTGCACGGCACTTTCAACCAAATCATTGCATTAGTTGCAATTATATTCTTAAGCATTCAACATACGCCGCGAGTTATATCTGTACAGACAGACGAGGAATACACAAGGTATTTTGTAACAAGCGAACACACACTAAACACGATTGTATTCTCTATTCTTTTAAATCCTTTCAATATAGCTATCTTATTTTTCGTCTCAATTACTCCTTGTTCTACATTCAATCACCACCTGTCAATAGCGAACAACACTGAAAGCGACATCGTACATAGAACCCACATTTAGTGTAGGAATAGTTAGCCGCTCAATTATTCCTATCCGGGGTAATATAACTCTTGGGAGAGACTTGGCGCCTTGCGTAGCCTGGTGGTACCCCAAGCTTTTACCTTTAGCCATCCTAAACCTTTTTCCTTTCTGGGGACCTTCGAATCGACCTGGGTATTATCAGATTAGTACTGTTGTGCCAATAGGTCTCATTGACTATAGCGCAGTGAGATGTGTTTGGACCTCAATTAAAGGTCTGACTATACATCAGGTAGAACTGGCCTCCGGACTGACACCCTCGCGAATTAGGGAACAATTGGATAGTTTAGAGAACGTTTATATAAGTAGGGCTACCTGCCTAAAAGCACGTTAGACTTGAGAGAGACTTGGCGCTTTGCGTAGCCTGGTGGTACCTCAAGCTGTGTTTTTCCTAACCTGATCCAATTCCTGTATCAATCAGCTTCGACCGTCAAGGAGAATCTGCCTGAAAGGTATTATTTTGCCAATAGTGCTCATTGACATCAGCGCAGTGAGATGTGTTTGGAACCTAATTAATCTCAGGCTTATTCGAATTGGCGACTGTTGATTGGGCTCGCGTATCCTTAAAGGTTTAGGAGCGAGCACACGTTTTTCCGTAACCAAACGGATATAAAAACGGTCTCGCACGGCTAGCCCGTAACACATTCCTCAGATTGTGCCATATTAAAGAATTACGGTGTTTAACATAAAATCATAATAAAAAATTACGTCTTTTTACATTATAAATACATTACATAATCAGATCATTCAACATGCCTCGAAAAGCCTGTCAATCAGCGTCCGAATTGTTCGAAGCTCTTAAAGATTCAAATTTTGTGAATGACGATGGTCGTGTTCATAATTTGACACATACGGTTTGGCAGGAAGCGAATATAAAACTAAGTAACACAATGTCCACGAAATATATATATTTGTATTGTTACGGGCTAGCCGTGCGAGACCGTTTTTATATCCGTTTGGTTACGGAAAAACGTGTGCTCGATCCTAAACCTTTAAGGATACGCGAGCCCAATCAACAGTCGCCAATTCGAATAAGCCTGAGATTAATTAAGTTCCAAACACATCTCACTGCGCTATAGTCAATGAGACCTATTGGCACAACAATATTAATCCGATTATACCCGAGTCGGTTCGAAGGTCCCTAGAAAGGAAAAAGGTTTAGGATGGCTAAAAGGTAAATGCTTGAGGTACCAGACGGCGTTCCACGAAGGCGCCGAATCTCTCTCAAGAGTTATATTACCCCGGATAGGAATATCTGAGCGGCTAAATATTCCTACACTAAAATGTGGGTTCTATGTACGATGTCGCTTTCGGTGTTGTTCGCTATTGACAGGTGGTGATTGAATGTAGAACAAGGAGTAATTGAGACGAAAAATAAGATAACTATATTGAAAGGATTTAAAAGAATAGAGAATACAATCGTGTTTAGTGTGTGTTCGCTTGTTACAAAATACCTTGTGTATTCCTCGTCTGTCTGTACAGATATAACTCGCGGCGTATGTTGAATGCTTAAGAATATAATTGCAACTAATGCAGTGATTTGATTGATAGTGCCGTGCACGATCTCCCTCGGAATATCCCCGTATTCCAACGTCTAAGATTTTATAAAGAGATTCGAATAATTTGGTCGAAAGTAACTAATACGATCTTCCTCGGAATAACCCCGTATTCCAGCGTCTAAGATTTGTAATGGTTTGAAGATGCTTCGAAAGTGCCTAGCACGATCTACTACAAGGAGGACAGAGCTTCGCCCTTCGGGAAAGAATCAAAGACTGAACTCCGGAGAGAACTAATTCTAATAAACGCACTAATGCGTAAAGATTGGTCGAAAGTAACGTGTACGATCTTCCTCGGAGTAACCCCGTACTCCAACGTTTACGGTTTATAAACGTTTGATATGCTTCGAAAGTGACTGATGCACGATCTACTACAAGAAGAACAGAGCTTTGCCCTTCGCGGAAGAATCAAAGACTGAACTTCGGAGAGAACTAGCGCGGTCGATCCTCGGAAGGGCAGAGCTTCGCCCTTCGGAAGATCAAGCTACTAAAGACTCTGATGGGTAAGGTTACTGGTGGTTTATATACTTGAGACCAACGCTAGTTTGGGGTAAAAAGTGGGGTAAAACCTTCGGATTCTCCTAGACAAGCCCTAGGATGTGGCCGTATGACTCAAGCGCGTCTTGAGTGCAGCTGTGTATGAATCACTGCCGTAGGGGCTGCATAGGAATATTTACAGGACTGAGAGATTACGTTGGGTGCGGTTTGAGCTTGAAACTAAGATTTTAGCTGAATGCTAGAATATTCTCGATTTTTAAAGTAGAAAAATTGCTTGCGTAAAATACGGACGTAACAGTATATATCGCGAAACCGTAACGGATTGTTAGATAAATTGCTCCAACATCATGGCGTGAGTCGTATCAACGACAGCATGAAGAATACGTCCGTAGCGTCTATTGAAACCTCTAGTAACGTATCAAATTGGTCGATGCAATCGTTAGATAGTGTTTTACCGCAGCTTCGGACTACAATTCACTTATCGAGGGAAATATGGGGCCAAATAGCGCCGACGGATACTATGTATAAAAACCGTGCGTATAAAGTTTTAAATACAGGTTGGACGGACGTAATCGCGGAAGAATTATGGAAGGCGCTGAAGCTTCCATGTTGTTTTGCATTTAAAAACGCAAATATTAACGAAGACGGAGGAATATTTCTGAAAATACGGGGCAAATGTTCTGAGTGCGGTACACATATTAACGCGTACGCTCGTACTAAATCCGCAGCGAATGGGATCGACCTTCATGTATCAACATTAGATACGACAAATATTAAACACACAAAAAAGCGACATTTGCGTGGTGCACATCGAGCACGCGTTGTTAAGGATTTATGCGCATCATCGGTGTATGCTTGGAGGCGAGAAAAAGCGAATGAACTTATGTCTTTTGGAGATGTGGAACCGGCCCACTTGTATAATGAAACAGTTTTGCGTAAAGCTAAACAATTAGAAAAAGACCGCGCGTTAGGACTGCGGAATGTTACGGATCCTATTTCATCAATTCTCGAATTGAAATACAAGCCAGAATTTACTGGCTTTATAAAAGATATCGGCATGGATAAATTGTTTGTTATGTATTGGAGCGAGGAGCAAATTTTTTTATATAAATCTTACAATAAACAAAGGGAAACTAATAGACTTGGCGCTTTAAGCATTGATGCTACGGGATCATTAATAAAACGCATCATTAGACCTGATGGCTCATCCAATGTTATATTTCTCTATCAAATAGTTGCCCCTTTCAATAGAAAAATATTACCAATATGTCAAATGGTTTCCGAAAAACATGACACGAACATGCTATCCTTTTGGCTACGCGAATGGCTGCGCACTCCCGTTCCTTGCCCGTCGGAAATTACGTTGGACTATTCCTTAGCATTGAAAAACGCAGTTAGTCTAGCTTTCAATGATTATAACTTGAACACATATTGAACAATGCATTACATTTTTAGAAAACTCTGATAACATGCACCGACCAAAATGTATAATTCGCATCGACATCGCGCACGTAATAAAAATGGTATGCAGGTGGAAATGTTTCGGTGAAAAACATCTCCGCATAAAAGATTTTTACGTACGGTGTTTCGGTCTTCTGACTAAGTGTACAGGCATAAATGAGTTCCGCCAAATGTGCGTAGATATTTTGACTGTATGCAAGTCAGATAGCGAAGAATTAATAACCGATAACGAAAGAAAGTGTATGTTCGCGCAAGAAAGATTAATAAAATTAATCAAAAACGATAAAATTGTGTATGATACCGATTTGAACGACGAAGACTTCGGGAATGAAGATTTGCTAAATGAATTAGAAAATGAACCCCACGTGAAAATAACTACTTTTTTGCAGTCCATCGAATCTGCAAGTACACCGTACCAGACCGGTGAAAAACCAAATCCGTATTGGTGTCCTCAATTCGGTAACAATTTGTTAAAAATATTAAAACATTTTCCCTTATGGACAGCAGTAATGTCAGCACGTGTGGCATCTTCTGCTTGCAGCGAGGAATATTTTAGAGAATTAAAGCAGCTTATTTTTAAAGGCGATAAGTGCTTGCGTGTAGATAAATTTCTCGTTACGCATATTAGATCGCTTGCGGGCGCGATAAAAATTTTACAAGCTAATAATTTGCAAATTACAAGTGAAAACTCGGTTGATCGTGACAACAACCTCGAGTCAAATATTAGAAAAACAGATAGCGATAGTACAATTAATGCCTCTAAAGATGTAGAAATTATTAATAACAAAAGCGAAATTGATTTAGATTGTAACATTGGAGACACTAGCGGTAACTCAAGTGTTACGCATTTAAATGCAGTTGAAAATTGGAGAGGTAAAAATAACAGTTCAAAGAATCGCGGAAAATACTTGACCGTATGCCCAGACGTTGAAAATATTCATTGCAAACCAAAGTTTACAACTACGGTGCCATTGTTAAAAAATGGTAGCACGTTGGGACCGGTGGTTGTTAACAGATGTCCTACTATGCTGATTAATACATGCCCGTTCGATGCACTTGCCCAAAGTTTGCTTGTTGGATATTGTGATTGGACTAATCTTCATTGCCATATGGAGGGAAGTAGCAACGATATGTACAAATTTATTAAAGAGTTATCGACATATGGACCAGCGATGAAAATATACAAAGAAAGAGCACGGATATTAAGTGAATTTATTGCAACTGTAAATGGAAGTATGAATTGCAGTTACAATATCTCTAATTTAATTGACAAACGTTTATTAAAGGACGAATTCTCATGCAAAGTACATTTGAATTGTCGCAATTGCGAAAACATAGAAATCAATAATCACAATATCATTAATATAAATGTCCAACCATTTTATGAACAAAATATGAGTGCTCTGCAACATAGTATAAATGAAAAGTATAGTTTTTTAAACAAAAAGTGTGTTCGCTGTGACCATCAAAATGTTGAGCCTACCGTCATTTGTGGTCCTCTACTTTTTATTGACATAGAGTGTTTGCAATGGGTAGCGCTGGCAGAGAAGTTACATGTATCAAATTGGGAAGGCACGTTTACATTGAGCAACATACCCGTTGATCTTGAATTTCACACGTGCTTCTACAAATTGCTTTCCGTTATTGAATACCAAGGTACATCCAATGAAAACGATGTAGGACATTATATTGCACACATGCGGAGATTGACGGGAAGATGGGAAATTCATAATGACATTTGCAAAGACAAAAAGCCGCTTGTTGCTTCGCAAAGAACATTATTGCAAAAGAAAAAATTATCATTGTTAGTCTACGTCAAAATGTAAAACTATGTTCCATAATTTGCAAACTGCAGAATGAGTGACATACCCTGTCGAAAAAAATATAGCGACACATCCTGTCGTAGAAGAACGAGCGACATACCCTGTCGTAAAAAATATAGCGACACATCCTGTCGTAGACGAACGAGCAACATACCCTGTCGTCAAAAATATAGCGACAGATCCTGTCGTCAAAAATATAGCGACAGATCCTGTCGTAGAAGAACGAGCGACATACCCTGTCGTCAAAAATATAGCGACACATCCTGTCGTAGAAGAACGAGCGACATACCCTGTCGTCAAAAATATAGCGACACATCCTGTCGTAGAAGAACGAGCGACATACCCTGTCGTCAAAAATATAACGACATAACCTATAGTAAAAAATCAACAGGTACAACAGCAGCAGCAACAGGAGCAACAACCACAGCAGGCCGCTGACAACTCAAAACTGCAGTCACCACCAGTCCCGCCGAAACAGCAGCCCATGGACGTTGACGGTACCTCAGGTATTTACTTTTTTCACTATTATCTTCCAGTGAAGTTCAGTTCGTATTCATGTAATTTAGTAAATTTCGTAAAAAATTAATTGTACAATTTTATCGTTACGTCGCCATTTTTTACTTTCGCGTCTTCTTCAAATTTTCCATGTTTCACTGCAATTCTACCTCATGACCATGTTTAATTTTATTTCGGTTTCTTACATATGCAGCCTTTGGAAAACCTCACCGTAGGGGTGACTGACATCGCGCTCTATGGTGCAACCCCCGATTCGACGACGGGGCTCGGCAAGAGGCCGCCGCGGAAGAGGCCGGAACGGACAAGGCCGAGGCGAAAGGCCCGTAGTTATCAACAGACAAAGTCTTGTCTCGGGCCAAGTAGAAGAAGACAGACCTTGCATCTATTTCGGAGACAGAAGTTTAATAATTACATAAGTTAATTAGATTTAAGGATTCCATTCTGTTTCGTCCGACTGAACTTAAGGGGTAGACACGGGCCGACAGTAGCGCCATTTGTAGGTCCAAATAGTGCTTTTTCCTCTTTAGTTTTTCTATTGCAAAATATGAAGTAATCGAGCTCAGTAACAGCTCATTGTAAAGGTAAAGGTTCAAACTTGTGCGCTCTCGGGGCAGATTTTTGAAATTTTGTTCATATTCTAAAATATTAGTGTCAGAAGTTGGAACAATCTGCGATTTTGAGTCCCGTATTTCAAACAGATTTACGCTAATCTGGGACAAAATTTCAAAAATCTGGCCCGAAAGCGCGAGTTTGAACCTTTACCTTTCCAATGAGCTATTTCCGAGCTCGATTACTTCCTTTTTTACAATAGAAAAATTGAAGAGGAAAAAACATGCGAGTAGACGCGTTTGAACAGATATTGTTGGGATTCTGTCTGCATGTTACCCGAAAATACGTCAAGTTTAGTTCGGCTATATTTTCTAAGGTGGAGCCTTGGAAGAACGATCAACGTCGGTATTCGACTGCTGGTCTAGAGGAGCGGGGACCATCAGACCCTGCTCTCTTGACTCAAGCGTCTCCGGTCTCCGGCCCAAATTACCGCAGCGATTTCGCTCTCCGCGTAGTCCAAGCGAAAGAAAAGGATCGCGCTATGCTGCAAGCGAACGTCTCGCTTCTGGCCGCCGATCGAAATAGGGAAATATCGATATTATATCTAATATTAATTAGATATAAATTATTAATTTGCATAAACTTGTAATTAATTTTGTTATGTTTCATTTTTATCAGAAAAACCTGAGTAGTATGTCAGTGTAATTTTCAGTGACAGCGAATTGCAACTGAAAAACTTTGAAATCGAATTGGTAATAGTAAAACGGATTTTGACCCTTCACGCTCGCCGACAATCTCGAGGGCTACTTCTTCGGGAGCGTGTTTATGTGTAAACATACCGCGGGTGCAAGAGGAAGAGCATCAAGTATCGAGGTTCAAAATCTGTATGACTACTAACAATTCGATTTCAAAGTTTTTCAGTTGCAATTCGTTGTCACTGAAAATTACACTGACAAACTACTGAGGTTTTTCTGATAAAAATGAAACAAAATTAATTACAAGTTTATGCAAATTAATAATTTATATTCAATAACAATATGTATGAATTTTAAATGATACATATTAGAAATTCTCCAATTCATGGCGAAGCATTTTTTAACGGGTTATGAACAGTCGCAAGCTAGGAGCAGCGCGATAGCTTAGGTGAAAGGAAAGCAAAAAAGCGAACGAAAACTGTTTTTGAATAAGGCTGATATTTCGCTAGTGCAGTGGAAAAAAGGCATGCCACAATCTAAACATCGCGACCCTAACCCCTTCACAGACGTCACCAATACAGTCAATCTGAAGTGCTACAGTTTTGCTGTGTATTGGTTACGTGCATGAATGCGTAGGCTAGCATCTATTCGTCCTTCAGAAATCGAAACTAATACCATCTAGTTTTTCTCGCGGAGCTATGGGCCTCTAAGGATAATACCATTTTGACACTCCCGTTGCCTGCAGCATCGACGTTTTAGATCTTGAAACGATAAGCGCATTTTTAGCTATGATGCAGGCATTCACGAAGACTATACTGCAAGAAGGAGTTGGTCAGGGCAACGAACAATAGCTCTTTTCAACTCAGATTCTCCGTTCCAGACGCAGCTGAGCTGTGAAACACGTGTGCCAAATGCAGCATACCTACGAGGGAAAACCCAAGACCGAGGAAATTAGGACTCAATACCACCTATGCCAAGCTACTCCCACCCCGCTTCAGAAGTGCGTGCTCCGGACACACGAAGCAGGGTTGGGCACTTTTTCACGGTGACCGCTGATTGGAAAAATTAAACGACTAATCAGCAGATCAAGGAAAGCAAATCGAAGGTGATAACGTCTCAGCCCAGGAATCAACTCGGCATTCCTGTTCCATCGTCGCGGAGAACAACAATGGTCACCGTTACCAGTCACTCAATTCTCGGATTAAGGAGCAATTCCGTATGGACGGAATTGCTCCTCTGTTCGGCACTCGAGCCGAACAGACTTCGGCAATCGGAACGAAGTTTAAAGTTCGATATCCGAATCGGGCGTCTGATCGGTTCGAATCACCATCGCAGCGACGCAGCATACTCAACTATGTTTAATTATAATATTCAATAATATTTTAATCTTTACTTACCTGTTTGCTGTTTTACTTTAATTGGCACTTACCTTTTAATCACCTATTAACGAACAAGAAATAGCATCCGTTTTCAGATTTTAAAAATTTTCAGAATTGACAAAGTTACAGAGTATGGAAATTTTCAAGTGCCCGTATTTCCGTCCCCTTTGAGGTACAAACGGAAAGAAAAGTGGTACAAACGGGTACAAACGAATACGAAATAGCACCCGCTTTCAAATTTTCAAAATTTTCAAAATTGACAAAAATCCCCATTTTTGCAAATTTTCAAGTGCCCGTAATTCCGCACCCTTTGAGGTACAAACGAAATGAAAAACGGTACAAACGGGTACAAACCATCAGGAAACAGCACCCGTTTTCAGATTTCGAATATCTTCAAAATTGAAAAAGTTACCCCCGCGAATTTTCAACCCTCCGTATTTCCGCCCCCTTTGAGGTACAAACGAAATGAAAAACGGTACAAATGGGTACAAACGATTCCGAATCGATTCCGTATTAAAAAAATTGATTTACTCAAAGTCGGGTGCCAAGTTCACATAGGTGTTAGATTATTATACGAGAAACGTGATGCAGCAGAGGAATTGCAAAATTTAATTGTCTTGAATGAGAATCAGATGCAGATCAAGTTAAGGGCTATTAGATCAGATAATGGTAGAAAATTTTTAGGGAAGAATTTCAGGGTTTGGCTACAACAAACAGGTATAAAACATGAATTAAGTCCGCCAATGATACCACCTCCAGGAAGTTAGCACCCCATTTTTTTAATTTTGCATTTTTTTTTGTTGTTCCAGGTTGTTCTACGTTTGTTCTGTATTGTTCCAAAGTTAGAAGTCAAAAATCCGAAAAACCGCTGAATAAAACGAAAAAAACGGTTTTTTTGACTGGCACTCCGTTTTTTAAAATTGAACTTTTTTATGACATTAGATTGTTATGGTTGTTCCAAACATTGTTCCAGAGCCTCAAGTCGAAATTTCCAAAAACTTAGAAAATAAATGAAAAATAGTATTTTTTGCTGGCACCCCATTTTTTGAAAATTTAACTTTTCTTTATGGCATTAGATTGTTCTAGTTGTTTCTAACATTGTTCCAAAGCATTAACTGATTCGAGCAACAATTGGCAAAGTTATTGCAAAAAGACGATTTGAGCTCTGACATACACAATTTGACATTCTTAGCTGTAATTCGGGTAAAACTGAAGCTAGCGTCTTGAAACATTGGAACAATGTTTAATATCCATAGAACAACCCAGAACAACAATTTGGACGACAGAATAAATCTGCAAATGGGCGATTCCACGCCAAATGATCACACTTCGGGACCTCATGGTTTCTGTTTTTTATTAAGTTTTAATATCTTATAGTCCTTGTCCACCCGATGAAAATGCGATGTCCCGTTCCTCGCTATCGTTTATAGTTTAAAAGTTATTAACAATCAAAGTTGAAGGTCAAGATTTTTTCAAAAATTCATATCTTTACAACCACGATAGATATCGGACCGTGCGAGACGGCATTTGAAAGAAAAAACTTTGAAGTTTTATAAAAAAAATATGTGAGTCGCGTAATTAAAAAACTAGCATTTGTTATTATTGTTTATTCACTTTGATTGTTAATTACTCAAAAAACCCATCTTTGATTCGCGTGAAATTAATTCTACAGGTGCATTAGACAATTGAGAATATCTCCTGTAAATTTCAAGGGGGCATCTAGTCTAGTTTTCGAGTAATAAATTTTTATTGCAGGAACGACCCGGCCGGCCGCTTTACCTATGAGGGATTCCATGCCAAGTGATCATACTTGATTCACACTTAGTCTCAGACTTTTTTTAAACTCCGTAGGTTTGTAGCCCTCATCGAACACTCTAAAATGCACTTTTCGGTTCTTCGATAACATTAATAGTTTTTAAGTTATTTAAGTGCAAAGTTTTGGACCAACTATTTTTAAACAATTTATAATTCCAAAAGTAATAGAGGTACCATCATGCGCAAACCACCGTTTTATTCGGAAATGTTCAAATTTTAATTAAAAAAATATTCCATGTTGGTAAAATGGTACTAATTAGTTGTAAAATATGAATATTGTTTAAAATTAAATAAAATAGTGAAAATCATTATCGATTACTTTAAAATTTATGTCATGGATGGTCTGTAGTATAATGAACAAACTCTGTAAATTTCAAGTTGGAGAAACAAAAATATCCAGAGCAAAAACCTTTTTTTTGTTGTGAAGACCCGCAGGCGTGCGCTGGCACGGTCGCGGCGGCAACGTTACAACAAAAGGTGTTATTGCTCTGGATATTTTTGTTTCTCCAACTTGAAATTTACAGAGTTTGTTCATTATACTACAGACCATCCACGATATAAATTTTAAAGTAATCGATAATGGTTTTCACTGTTTTATTTAATTTTAAACAATATTCATATTTTATAACTAATTAGTACCATTTTACCAACATGGAGTATTTTTTTAATTAAAATTTGAACATTTCCGAATAAAATGGTGGTTCGCGCATGATGGTACCTCTGTTACTTTTGGAATTATAAATTTTTTAAAAAAATTTGATCCAAAACTTTACACTTAAATAACTTAAAAACTATTAATGTTATCGAAGAACCGAAAAGTGCATTTTAGAGTGTTCGATGAGGGCTACAAACCTACGGAGTTTAAAAAAAGTCTGAGACTAAGTGTGAATCAAGTATGATCACTTGGCGTGGAATCCCTCATAGGTAAAGCGGCCGGCCGGGTCGTTCCTGCAATAAAAATTTATTACTCGAAAACTAGACTAGATGCCCCCTTGAAATTTACAGGAGATATTCTCAATTGTCTAATGCACCTGTAGAATTAATTTCACGCGAATCAAAGATGGGTTTTTTGAGTAATTAACAATCAAAGTGAATAAACAATAATAACAAATGCTAGTTTTTTAATTACGCGACTCACATATTTTTTTTATAAAACTTCCAGGTTTTTTCTTTCAAATGCCGTCTCGCACGGTCCGATATCTATCGTGGTTGTAAAGATATGAATTTTTGAAAAAATCCTGACCCTCAAGTTTGATTGTTAATAACTTTTAAACTATAAACGATAGCGAGGAACGGGACATCGCATTTTCATCGGGTGGATAAGGACTATAACATATTAAAACTTAATAAAAATCAGAAACCATGAGGTCCCGAAGTGTGATCACTTGGCGTGGAATCGCCCAAATAGGATTTTGATATTGCAAAATCTGAACTTTTTCATATCTCAGGTTGCAACTTGTTCTGTCGCCCTGCGGTTTGTTCTGGGTTGTTCTAGGCTTAGTAATAACATTGTTCCAGAGTTTAATGTCGCTAGGTTGAATTTTACATGAAATATTTAAAAATTACGATTTCTGCGAAAAACAGTTCAGATTTTGCAGTAACAAAATCCTATTTGCAGGTTTGTTCTGTTGACCAAACTGCTGTTCTGGGTTGTTCTATGCACATTAATCATTGTTCCAGAGTTTCAAGCCGCTAGCTTTCAATTTAACCAGAAATATTCAAAAATTAAGATTTTAATCATTTGTAGTAGAGTACGCGTCGGTACTCTGCAATTCGGAATTTAACATTTTTAGCTATAATTTGGGTAAAATTGAAGCTAGCCGCTTGAAACTCTGGAACAATGGTTAATATGCATAGAACAACCCAGAACAACAGTTTGGTCGACAAAACAAACCTGCAACTAACAGTTTCCATTGCAAAAATCTTAATTTTTAAATATTTCATGTAAAATTCAACCTACCGACTTTAAACACTGGAACAATGTTTAGTAACCATAGAACAACCCAGAACAAAATTTGTCAGTATCTGCAAAGGGAAAAGAGTGAGAGGTGTTCGGCTTTCGGAAGTGCGCGCCAAGCTTTTGTTAATTCATGAAAAGGAGACAAGATGGATGACAAAGAGAAAAGAGTAAAAGAATGACGAGAGAAAAAAAAAATATAAAGGAATTGATATAAGTATTGATTCTGTCAATTGCTGTGAGCAGTACAAGTGACCATTGTATCTGATTTCACTGTACGCACCATGTACAGATAGTATTTCTTTTAATTATTATAATCACATTATCACTGGCGATTGAAAGTTTGCAGAACGTCACAACCTTGACTACATGATTCATAAACTCAAAAGTACTCACCAATTGTTTATGATTAATTCTCAATTTGTATCATAATGAAGTCCTCTGTCAGAATTATTGCCAATATTCCTCCTACAGCATCCGCCTGGCGAGTCAAAGGGCCTTTCGTTTCATTATTTCTTATTTGTCTGTAACCTTGTCCAGCATTTCCTGTCATATTCAACCTAGTATACGTAGGATACCGCAGCCTGACAAACTCCTCCTAAACAGTTTTCAACATACTCAGTATTTTGTATGATATTAAAAACCATAGACAAGCAGAGAGAAATGTAGCCTACCTGTGCATAGGGGGACATCCTGAACCAACATTATACCATATCAGAACCAAAGGAATGAAAAGATAGAGGATTCAGCTGAACAGCATTTCACGAGCCTATGTGGATATTGTCAAATAATGGAGATGAAAAAACACGTTGGACAAATATAATCTGGCGTTAACATTGAGAATCAGAAATAACATAACAGTTACACAGTCATACGAGTGCCCTCGAGGGATTGTGAACCTGTATGCGTAACATGCATAGTAAAAGTACATTGGAGATGCAAAGCAGGAGATTAGCGAGAATTTGAACAGAAAGTTATAAATGCTATGTACCAGTATAGATAATTGAAGAATTAAATAGTCAAGAAGCTGGGAAAAACGCACCAATAGAATATTACCATAATATTACACTGGTGTAACTGACAACAAAGACGGAAATTCCAATATGGCACGCAAGGTACTGTTAATAATAAAGAAAAAAGAAAAGAGCAGATCACACCAGTCGAGTCGTTCAACAGTCAGAAAAAAGAAAGACGAAAAACAAAAGTCGTCTCGTCTCGTCACATTGTTCAAAGCACAAATGGCGAAAGTACACTTGAATATTAACGGAAAGCTAACCGATTGTTGCTCTATCGTATTTTGAATTTTAACAATTATAAAAGAAGGAACGAGCCGAGCTATTACTATTAATAGGGAACTCACCCGTGATCACTCCAGTAACGCAATTTCAAAGGGCAACCGTAGGATAAAAAAAATTTACACGAAGACAATGAATAGATTTTCACGGCGAACTAGTTTAATTAATTGTGAAATGACATGAAAGTTTCTAATGCTATTCGCACATTCCCGCACTTGCACGCCGAATTTAAATACCAGATTTAGTTCTAAAATTCAGACAGTATTATCATAGAAAAAGAAAGAGAAAGGAAGAAAAAGAATGAAGAGAGTCACGATCAGTAGAGGTGTAGCCCTTGTTAAGAACAATGTAATACGCAATAGTGTAGACCAGTATAATAGGAGACAGAGATGAAGAAAATTATGAAATAAAATATGTACCTGACAGCCGGCGATGTACGTGACATTGAGGGCGAAACGACAGATCCGAAACACAAATTATCAAACACCGAATACAAGCAAACACAAAGAAATAGCACTACACGAGCGAGTTAATAAAATAAGGTGAAAACACAGCAAGCACCACGCGATAGTTAACATCAGAAGTCTTTCACTAGATAACGCGCATTACCCGAAAAGAACTATTAGACGTGCAGCCCCGACGAGAACACAGTGCGGAATAAGCAACCACGTGCACGATTGCAACGCGAGACCGGCTTCTCATTGTCTCATTGCGCATGCGCATCACCATTGGCGGCAGGTGAGTCCGCTTGCCGCACGTGATCTTCTAATTCAAAACTCCTTTTAGAATCTTAAGACTTTTAAGGCAGGTAAATTTGACTCTAGAGCATCCTAAATACAAACACTATTTACGAAAGCCTATTCCTGGTATAATATTGCTTGCTATTGTCGTTACTGCGCGCGATTTGTGGTTTTCGCGGGTTTGATTTAATTTCGCGGCTAATGCCTTTATCGGGATTCTGTGATCCGACGTTCAATCACGCGCACCTAACGTCACGCTGACGCCGTGACGTAATACTATTTCAGTGCCACCTGGCTACCACGGCGGAACAGAATTATCGATATTCATTTCAAATGAATAGCGACGAAGTCACAAAGTGCGTAGTGGGTTCCGTGAAGTTCGACGTTCGGTCGACACGTGCGGCAATCAAATAATTAAAATTTAAACAAAGAAACTGAAAGTGTTGCAACGATACATAATGCTACGTAAGAGTGATACTCAATGCAACAAACAAAAATTAAACAATACCGCTGTGTTCAATGAAAGCACTAATTTATTTGAATTTTTGTACTCAGATTCAAATAACACTAGCTCTAACGCAAGCTCAGTTTTGGACGCCAAGCTTTCTAGTTCAGTAATAATTGATCTGAATCTACGTAGTTCGCCAGAGCGTGATTATTCACATACGAGTGTTCAAAGTTTAGATTTGGAAGTTATTCCCCAAAGTGATGACGATAGTCCTCCAAAGAGTCGTTTTCCACATGCCAATAGTAAAAGTTCACAGATCATTCCCGAAGGCGATTCCAAACACTTGGAATGTTTGCATAAATATTTGACTTCGCTAACTATGGATTACCCTCGAGTCGATGATCCGAAGGGACTCACGATTCAATTGATGCCGCATCAAAAAGAAGCATTGTCGTGGCTCATATGGCGGGAAAAACAAAAACCTGCTGGCGGTATTCTTGGTAAGTATAATAATGGATTTTTGAGATGATCATTTTGGCTGTTACCATTGCTGTGTTATTATGATTTATACTGTTACACAGTGCAAGAATTGATGAAACTACATGTTGAAAATTTTATAAGAATATTATTGATCGTAACTACATTTTCTCCTTTTGAAGGCGATGACATGGGTTTAGGTAAGACACTCTCAATGATTTCATTGATTTTAACGGACAAAAGGAGGGACAAGGATAGCGATGACAAAGGGGAAAATACAAGAAGAGCAACACGTATGTATAGTGTAATAAATGATTTATTTGTATTAATGTGTTAATATAAAACTGAGTGTGCCAATGCTATAAAATTATAAGGAATTTCTGGCGGTACGCTCATTGTGTGTCCTGCATCGTTACTTGGTCAATGGGAAACCGAAATCAATTCCCGGTGCAAACGTGGAATGCTTCGCATAAACTTATATCATGGGACCCATCGTGAAAAGGTTCTACGGCGATTAGCAAAATGTGATGTGGTTATCACAACGTATAACATTTTGTCCAACGAGTTTAAATCAATGGCAGCAATATACAGGGTATGGTTTATATTTTTAAGTTACTAAGTGTTTTTGCACCATTGAATTGTAAACAATAATTGTGATTCCAGATCGATTGGCATAGAATTATCCTTGACGAAGCCCATATGATCAGAAATCACCAAAGTCAAATGGCAATGTCCGTTTGTGGGGTGACAGCCTCTAAAAGATGGGCTGTTACTGGTACGCCGATCCATAATAAAGAGAGTGATTTATATTCCCTTATGAAATTCCTAAAGTGCGCACCATTCGATGATCTGAAATTTTGGAAACGATGGGTCGATAGCAAGAATGCTGCTATCCGACAACGATTAGCAATGGTTACAAATTCAGTGATGTTACGCAGAACAAAAGAAGAGCTACAGGGAAATGGTGGCTTGATAACGATGCCAACAAAAATAATAGAAGAAATTGTTGTTGGATTGGATCCTCAAGAGCAAAAAATTTATGAAAAAGTTTTCCTATATTCTAGAACTTTATTTGCACAGTTATTAGCACAAAGAACGGAGAAAGAAGATATGGTTGACTTAGATAGCGGGTTGTCCGACAAACCGTATCTCCCACGAAATTTAAGTAAGTACATTAATGAAGACTGCGAAGATTGTTACGACTACAGAATATACCGGGTGATTTGTTCAGTATTTTCATTGATAATATTGTTTGATTGATTGTGTATCTTTAATTGATTGCAATCAATTGATTGATTTGTGAACAGATTGCAAAAAATCTACATAGTCAAGTTGCACAATTAGAAAGGATGTGTTGAATAGGCATAGCAACACATTTTTCCAAGGGAACGGTGTTGAGTTTCCAAAGTCACGCCCATTTTTGTAATAGATATCGTTATACTTTTCTCTTGATTTCATGCTTGAGACCAACAAGAGGCAAAAGAAAAATGTTTAAATAGCGTTGTTGAACATTACTTGTTTCAAAACTTTATTCTTGGCAGTCAAACTCTCTCAATACCATATAAATTTTGTCTCACAAACTTTCGCTGTAAGCCTCATAATTTGAGATATATTTCAGGGATGTATTTGCAAACACTACAGGGTAATCTATCTCTAATGAGTCTGTGCTCTGACTTGTCGCACTTACAAAAGTATAGCGATGCATTTGCAAAAATACCCTGGTATGCTCATTAAATACATTCCTTCGATTCGTGCAACTCTGTTTTCAACACTTTGCGTATCTTCAAAAGTAATAAATGTATTTTAAATCTCAGTGCTCGTCAAATCGAAATGCTCCGTCTCTTACATATGTATATACAATGCTTGCATAACAATCAATTAATTGGAATGCATTCCCATACTTAGATGTGTAAGATGTACAATTTTTTCAAGGTATAAATAGGCATCTGGCCGAAGCACGAAATATATCTCTGTCATCTAAGCAACAAAATGTAAAGACTCACGATATACTGGTGCTTTTGCTACGTCTCCGGCAAGTTTGCTGTCATCCATCGCTTATTAATGCGATGTTCGATCAGGACACTCTCTCTGAAGCAGATTTCTTGAATAAGGAAAATTTAAATTCCAATTTGTCAACAAAGCTAGGTCATATACGCCTTCGCGACACTAATAATCACGGGAAGTTAATTGGAAAGAAAACGGAAACACAATTCTCAATGGCGGGAAACCCCGTGTTTGCAACGGACCGCGCAAGTTCCAAGGTTAGTATACTGATGTTTTTAGATTTAGAACTTATTTGCCCTTATACCACAATTCACCAAAAATTTTCGTGCAAAATATTTTTGTCACTTTTATAGGTAGCTAAAACTATTCAAGGTAAAGTTGCATAATTCAAAGACTTGTAAGATGGAGCTATTATCATATTTTTGCAAAGGCGCGTGGTTTTGAGTTATTAATATTATACTATTTTTTAGAAACAAATGTACCTTCATATTTTATTATGTATAATATTTTAAATCGCAGCAAATACCAGTGATGCGTACGTATAAGGTATGTAACAGTACGAACGTGCACGCAATATATGCAAATCGAATTAAGATATTTACAATCCCATGGCCCGGTGGGATAGCTTATTACCGCACAAATTCGTCACAAGTTCCTCTATTATATTATAATGGGATCAATATTACGTAACAGTGCTATTACATACACAAAAAAATTGAAGTATTTTAATTTTTGAATAATTTCTACCGGCAATCGATTGTTCTACTTGTTTGCTGTAACTTTTCTCGAATACACTTTTCTCGTAAATCTTCTAGACTTTTTATTATTTAAGAGGGGTTAGTGTAGCCCCACCCCCCTACGTCCATCGAAATGTGACTTAATTGACCTAACCATATCGTGCAACGTTATTATTTTTTTAAAAAAAAAACAAATTAAAATTATTGCAATTAATAAAAATAACTGAGCGCCTTCGTGCTCCATGCAGCTTTACCTCAAATAATTTTTGATTTCCTATAAAACTAATGAAAATATTTTTGTGTACTTACAAGGGGTGGTCCAGCAACGGGGATCATCGATCTTTTTTTCAATTTCGCACAGGCCTTCTGTACGGTATACTGTGCACACCGGTTTTGCCAAAGGGTGCACTACTCAATCGTTTCCGAAAAATTCAAGTTTATAGTTTGGGGGCTGCATTGAAGCCCCCAACTTACTAACAATACCTCCAGCAATACGATTCGGATGAGCGCGTTACATAACGGACTGGTGATGCTATGGACCTATGTTCGACTCCAATCTTTGGATTTTTTAACGTACGTACGTGTTTCGCAAGACAAAGCATCAAAATAATAATATGAAAAGTGAAAAAAATAAATAAATTAAAAAAGTAGAAGTGGTATGTTAAAAAAACCAAAGACTGCAGTCGAAAACAGGTCTGTAGCATCACCAGACCGTTACCTATCGCGCAGATTCAAATCGTATTGCTAGAAGTATCGTTATACGTAGGGTACATCAGGAAGGCTGTCTCAAAACTTTAATGCACACCTTGGCAAAACAAGTCTGTGCAAAATTTCAAAATAATCGCTGACCCATATTGCTGGTCTTCCCCTTGTTAGTGAATCACCCTCTGTGAATATTTTATGATTAATTCAGCATTATTTATTTTACGCAGATGAAAGCAGTGTTGCGTTTGACGGAAAAAATTTTGGCAAAAGGTGATAAGTTAGTTATAGTGTCACAGTGGACGAAGATGTTAGATATTATAGCATCGCATTTGTGCAAAGTAGAAGGAGCGAGGTTCGCAAAATTTACTGGGAATGTACCTGTTAAAGATAGAGAAGTATGATACTAAACCGCTGTAGGCGCAAACATTTGTATGTTCGGAACATGTATTATCATATTACTTGCATTGCAGGCGATAATATTTGCATTCAATGCAGTTAATAGTGGCCCAAATATATTGTTACTTTCACTTTCTGCGGGTGGGGTTGGTTTGAATCTCACAGGCGGAAATCATTTACTATTAGTCGACATACACTGGAATCCGCAATTGGAATTACAGGCTCAGGATAGAATATATCGATTTGGGCAGAAGAAGGATGTTTATATTTACAAGTTAGCTTGTATATTTTATACATTTACACACCTTTGTGTCAGCTTTTGACATTAGCATCCATCTCTGAATTTCTATTCATTTTCAGATTTATCTGTAAGGATACTATCGAAGAACGTGTGAAGCACTTACAACAAATGAAACTTAAAATTGCAAACAATGTTTTGAAGGCCGCTAAAGGAACCAATGTAGACTTGACGCTAAGTGATCTTAAGTCGCTGTTCAATTTGTGAGACAATTTTGAATGAATATTGTAATGCGCCAACTTGAAATAAAAGGTATGAAATCGTATAATCTAATAATCTTGCGATATACAGGGTGAACCGGTGATTCGTGGGACAATTTTAACAACGTATTCTAGACGCCAATCTAAGCCTAAAAATCTAGTAGCACAATGGCGAAATTTCAACCCTTTCGCAGATATCAGCGTCTCAAGTTTGAACATTTCCAAATTCAAAGCTCGCGACTGGATAATGCGAGAATCGTGGGCTTTTTTCTAGAATCCGTGGGAGGACCGGAGCAATCTGGAAAACAACAGAAACAGTATGAAAATTATCGTTAAGGCCCGTTATTATTCGATTTCCGTGGTCGAGTATGCATGCAGTTTCTGTGTGAACGCGGATAGGTAGGGGATACACTGTACGTACGGGACTGAAAAAATTAAGGGCATCCTTCGATCCATCCTTATCAATATTGAATGCCGCCACAAAACTGTAGTTGAGCTACAGTACAGGGCAATTTTCAATGACGTTTCACGCTGAAATTTAATAAGAGAGCTAATCTTTTTATAATTAAATATTTATGAGGGTAGATCGAAAAATGCCCCTGATTTTTCAGCCCCATACCTATCCGCGTTCATACAGAAGCGGCATACTCGATGTGCCTTAACAATAATTTTCATACTGTTTCTCTTTTTTTTCTAGATTACTTCGGCCATCCCACAGATTCTAAAAAAAACTGTATGATTCTCGCATTATTCAGTCGGGAGATGTAAATTTTTAAATGCTCAAGTTCCAGATGCTGATATCTGCGAAAGGATTGAGATTTCGCCATTCTGCTACTCGACTTTTAAGCTTAGATTCGAGCCTAAAATATGCGGTTAAATTGTATAGCATGTAACAGTAAAAAATTCAATGGTCGACACCGTTTTTTTCTAGGTGGAGGCGCCTGCGAGAACCAAAGATGACCTCTGTTGTTTTTTTATTAAAGAAAGATTTTATTTAGTTTTATTCTGTAACTGTGATATGGGACTTATCGTTATGTACGGGGTGATTCAGTAAACATTACGACCTAAAGTATGTTTCTGTTTTTAAAATATTAGAAACTTTACGTTACAAGAAAAACTTTTTGAAAAAGTTGAGATCACCGTAAAACTCGAAATTGTTCTCGTAAGAAAAAATGTTGGATTTGTATACGACGTAAATTTGTTGGAAGGAGTTATCTAATATCCCATTAGCGGAAATATTTTACGTTGTTACATTTTCTGAATTACACAACGTATAGGTCGCATAAATGAAGTAATAACATGAATTGCAGATGTTGTCTGCATGCATGTCCGAGGACACTCCCATTACCCATAGTAGTTTTTATACAGCGAAATTATTAAGATATTACTGTGATTATTGATATTTTACGTACCTAAAAGACTGCTTCCGTAGTTCATAACGTCAACTTATAATATACCTCATTATTGTTATAATAAAACTGAAAAGTGTTCTGTCTAATGCTTTATCGTATGCAAAGAACCGCTTAGAAATCGACTCGTTTTTCTTAAGTCAAACGGTGATGGCGGGCGTAAAGCCAAAAAACGTGGACGTATCAGTTGAGCTCATTGTCAGTAGGGTACCTATGTGAATATGGCACCCGGCTTTAAGCAAATCAATTTATTTAATATAGTATCGATTCAGAAACGTTTGTACGGGTTGCGAGTTATTAAGGGTTCAAAAATCGCCAGCATCCCACTTTGAGCTATCGTAATTTTTCTTACGGTTAGATTCAGCGTCGCTTGTACCCATTTGTACCGACCTCCATTTCGTTTTTACCCCTACGGGGGCGGAAATACGGAGGGTTGAAAATTCGCGAGGGTAAATTTTTCATTTTTGAAGATATTCGAAATCTGAAAGCAACTGCTGTTTCGTGATCGTTTGTACCATTTTTACCTTCGTTTGTATCTCAAAGGGGAAGCAAATACGGACACTTGAGAATTCGCGAAACGGGTAGATTCGTAATTTCTAAAGATATTTGAAATCTGAAAGCGGGTGACATTTCGTGATCGTTTGTACCTCAAAGGGGATGGAAATACGGACACTTGAGAATTCGCGAAACGGGTAGATTCGTAATTTCAAAAGATATCTGAAATCTGAAAGCGGGTGATATTTCGTGATCGTTTGTACCATGTTTACATTCGTTTGTACCTCAAAGGGGATGCAAATGCGGACACTTGAGAATTCGCTAAACGGGTGCATTCGTCATTTTTAAAGATATTTGAAATCTGAAAGCGGGTGATATTTCGTGATCGTTTGTACCTCAAAGGGGATGCAAATACGGACACTTGGAAATTCGCGAATCGGGTAGAATCGTCATTCTTAAAGTTATTTGAAATCTGAAAGCGGGTGATATTTCGAGATCGTTTGTACCTCAAAGGGGGTGGAAATACGGACATTTGAAAATTCGCGAAACGGGTTGATTCGTCATTTTTAAAGATGTTTGAAATCTGAAAGCGGGTGATATTTCGTGATCGTTTGTACCTCAAAGGGGGTGGAAATACGGACATTTGAAATTCGCGAAACGGGTAGAATCGTCACATTTAAAGATTTTTGAAATCTGAAAGCGGGTGCTATTTCGTGATCATTTGTACCATTTTTACTTTCGTTTGTACCATTAAGGGAATGGAAATACGGACATTTGAAAATTCGCAAAACGGCAAGATTCGTCATTTTTATAGTGATTTGAAATCTGAAAGCGGGTGATATTTCATGATTGTTTGTACCTCAAAGGGGATGGAAATACGGACATTTGAAAATTCGCGAAACCGGTAGATTCGTCATTTTTATAGTTATTTGAAATCTGAAAGCGGGTGATATTTCGTGATCGTTTGTACCTCAAAGGGGGTGGAAATACGGACACTTGGAAATTCGTGAAAGGGGTGAATCGTCATTTGTCAAGATATTTGAAATTTGAAAGCGGGTGATATTTCGTGATCGTTTGTAGCGTCTTTACTTTCGTTTGTACTTCAAAGGGGATTTAAATACGGACATTTGAAAATTCGCGAAACGGGTATATTCGTCATTTTTAAAGAAGTTTGAAATCTGAAAGCGGGTGATATTTCGTGATCGTTTGTACCTCAATGGGGGTGGAAATACGGACATTTGAAATTCGCGAAACGGGTAGAATCGTCACTTTTAAAGATTTTTGAAATCTGAAAGCGGGTGCTATTTCGTGATCATTTGTACCATTTTTACTTTCGTTTGTACCATTAAGGGAATGGAAATACGGACATTTGAAAATTCGCAAAACGGCAAGATTCGTCATTTTTATAGTGATTTGAAATCTGAAAGCGGGTGATATTTCATGATTGTTTGTACCTCAAAGGGGATGGAAATACGGACATTTGAAAATTCGCGAAACCGGTAGATTCGTCATTTTTATAGTTATTTGAAATCTGAAAGCGGGTGATATTTCGTGATCGTTTGCACCTCAAAGGGGGTGGAAATACGGACACTTGGAAATTCGTGAAAGGGGTGAATCGTCATTTGTCAAGATATTTGAAATCTGAAAGCGGGTGATATTTCGTGATCGTTTGTAGCGTCTTTACTTTCGTTTGTACTTCAAAGGGGATTTAAATACGGACATTTGAAAATTCGCGAAACGGGTATATTCGTCATTTTTAAAGACGTTTGAAATCTGAAAGCGGGTGATATTTCGTGATCGTTTGTACCGTGTTTACTTTCGTTTGTCCCTCAAAGGGGTTTTAAATACGGACATTTGAAAATTCGCGAAACGGGTAGAATCGTCATTTTTAAAGATATTTGAAATCTGAAAGCGGGTGATATTTCGTGATCGTTTGTTCCTCAAAGGGGATGGAGATTCGCGAAACAGGTAGAATCGTCATTTTTGAAAATATTTGAAATCTGAAAGCGGGTGCTATTTCGTGATCGTTTGTTCCTCGAAGGGGATGGAAATACGGACATTTGAAAATTCGCGAAACCGGTAGATTCGTAATTTTTATAGTTATGTGAAATCTGAAAGCGGGTGCTATTTCGTGATCGTTTGTTCCTCGAAGGGGATGGAAATACGGACATTTGAAAATTCGCGAAACGGGTTGATTCGTCATTTTTATAGGTATTTCAAATCTGAAAGCGGGTGCTATTTCGTGATCGTTTGTACCTCAAAGGGGATGGAAATACGGACATTTGAAAATTCGCGAAACCGGTAGATTCGTAATTTTTATAGTTATTTGAAATCTGAAAGCGGGTGCTATTTCGTGATCGTTTGTTCCTCGAAGGGGATGGAAATACGGACATTTGAAAATTCGCGAAACGGGTTGATTCGTCATTTTTATAGGTATTTCAAATCTGAAAGCGGGTGCTATTTCGTGATCGTTTGTACCTCAAAGGGGATGGAAATACGGACATTTGAAAATTCGCGAAACCGGTAGATTCGTAATTTTTATAGTTATTTGAAATCTGAAAGCGGGTGCTATTTCGTGATCGTTTGTTCCTCGAAGGGGATGGAAATACGGACATTTGAAAATTCGCGAAACGGGTTGATTCGTCATTTTTAAAGATTTTTGAAATCTGAAAGCGGGTGCTGCTTCGTGATCGTGTGCACCATTTTTACTTTCGTTTGTACCATTAAGGGGATGGAAATACGGACATTTGAAAATTCGTGAAACGGGTAGATTCGTCATTTTTAATGATATTTGAAATCTGAAAGCGGGTGATATTTCGTGATCGCTTGTACCTCAAAGGAGCTGGAAATACGGACAGTTGGAATTTCGCAAAACGGCTAGATTCGTCATTTTTATAGTTATTTGAAATCTGAAAGTGGGTGATATTTCGTGATCGCTTGTACCTCAAAGGGGATCGAAATACGGGCCCTTGAAAATTCGCGAAACCGGTAGATTCGTCATTTTTATAGTTATTTGAAATCTGAAAGCGGGTGATATTTCGTGATCGCTTGTACCTCAAAGGGGATCGAAATACGGGCCCTTGAAAATTCGCTGAACGGGTAGATTCGTCATTTTTAAAGATGGTTGAAATCTGAAAGCGGGTGATAGTTCATGATCGGTTGTACCTCAAAGGGGATGGAAATACGGACATATGAAAATTCGCAAAACGGCTAGATTCGTCATTTTTGAAAATATTTGAAATCTGAAAGCGGGTGCTATTTCGTGATCGTTTGTACCTCAAAGGGGGTGGAAATACGGACACTTGGAAATTCGTGAAAGGGGTGAATCGTCATTTGTCAAGATATTTGATATCTGAAAGCGGGTGATATTTCGTGATCGTGTGTTCCTCAAAGGGGTTTTAAATACGGACATTTGAAAATTCGCGAAACGGGTAGAATCGTCATTTTTAAAGATATTTGAAATCTGAAAGCGGGTGATATTTCGTGATCGATTGTTCCTCAAAGGGGATGGAGATTCGCGAAACAGGTAGAATCGTCATTTTTGAAAATATTTGAAATCTGAAAGCGGGTGCTATTTCGTGATCGTTTGTTCCTCGAAGGGGATGGAAATACGGACATTTGAAAATTCGCGAAACCGGTAGATTCGTAATTTTTATAGTTATTTGAAATCTGAAAGCGGGTGCTATTTCGTGATCGTTTGTTCCTCGAAGGGGATGGAAATACGGACACTTGAAAATTCGCGAAACGGGTAGATTCGTCATTTTTATAGTTATTTGAAATCTGAAAGCGGGTGATATTTCGTGATCGTGTGTTCCTCAAAGGGGTTTTAAATACGGACATTTGAAAATTCGCGAAACGGGTAGAATCGTCATTTTTAAAGATATTTGAAATCTGAAAGCGGGTGATATTTCGTGATCGTTTGTTCCTCAAAGGGGATGGAGATTCGCGAAACAGGTAGAATCGTCATTTTTGAAAATATTTGAGATCTGAAAGCGGGTGCTATTTCGTGATCGTTTGTTCCTCGAAGGGGATGGAAATACGGACATTTGAAAATTCGCGAAACGGGTTGATGCGTCATTTTTAAAGATTTTTGAAATCTGAAAGCGGGTGCTGCTTCGTGATCGTGTGCACCATTTTTACTTTCGTTTGTACCATTAAGGGGATGGAAATACGGACATTTGAAAATTCGTGAAACGGGTAGATTCGTCATTTTTATAGGTATTTCAAATCTGAAAGCGGGTGCTATTTCGTGATCGTTTGTACCTCAAAGGGGATGGAAATACGGACATTTGAAAATTCGCGAAACCGGTAGATTCGTAATTTTTATAGTTATTTGAAATCTGAAAGCGGGTGCTATTTCGTGATCGTTTGTTCCTCGAAGGGGATGGAAATACGGACATTTGAAAATTCGCGAAACGGGTTGATTCGTCATTTTTAAAGATTTTTGAAATCTGAAAGCGGGTGCTGCTTCGTGATCGTGTGCACCATTTTTACTTTCGTTTGTACCATTAAGGGGATGGAAATACGGACATTTGAAAATTCGTGAAACGGGTAGATTCGTCATTTTTATAGGTATTTCAAATCTGAAAGCGGGTGCTATTTCGTGATCGCTTGTACCTCAAAGGGGATCGAAATACGGGCCCTTGAAAATTCGCGAAACCGGTAGATTCGTCATTTTTATAGTTATTTGAAATCTGAAAGCGGGTGATATTTCGTGATCGCTTGTACCTCAAAGGGGATCGAAATACGGGCCCTTGAAAATTCGCTGAACGGGTAGATTCGTCATTTTTAAAGATGTTTGAAATCTGAAAGCGGGTGATAGTTCAGGATCGGTTGTACCTCAAAGGGGATGGAAATACGGACATATGAAAATTCGCAAAACGGCTAGATTCGTCATTTTTGAAGATATTTCAAATCTGAAAGCGGGTGCTATTTCGTGATCGTTTGTTCCTCGAAGGGGATGGAAATACGGACACTTGAAAATTCGCGAAACGGGTAGATTCGTCATTTTTATAGTTATTTGAAATCTGAAAGTGGGTGATATTTCGTGATCGCTTGTACCTCAAAGGGGATCGAAATACGGGCCCTTGAAAATTCGCGAAACCGGTAGATTCGTCATTTTTATAGTTATTTGAAATCTGAAAGCGGGTGATATTTCGTGATCGTTTGTTCCTCAAAGGGGATGGAGATTAGCGAAACAGGTAGAATCGTCATTTTTGAAAATATTTGAAATCTGAAAGCGGGTGCTATTTCGTGATCGTTTGTTCCTCGAAGGGGATGGAAATACGGACACTTGAAAATTCGCGAAACGGGTAGATTCGTAATTTTTATAGTTATTTGAAATCTGAAAGCGGGTGCTATTTCGTGATCGTTTGTTCCTCGAAGGGGATGGAAATACGGACATTTGAAAATTCGCGAAACGGGTTGATGCGTCATTTTTAAAGATTTTTGAAATCTGAAAGCGGGTGCTGCTTCGTGATCGTGTGCACCATTTTTACTTTCGTTTGTACCATTAAGGGGATGGAAATACGGACATTTGAAAATTCGTGAAACGGGTAGATTCGTCATTTTTAATGATATTTGAAATCTGAAAGCGGGTGATATTTCGTGATCGCTTGTACCTCAAAGGGGCTGGAAATACGGACAGTTGGAATTTCGCAAAACGGCTAGATTCGTCATTTTTATAGTTATTTGAAATCTGAAAGTGGGTGATATTTCGTGATCGCTTGTACCTCAAAGGGGATCGAAATACGGGCCCTTGAAATTCGCTGAACGGGTAGATTCGTCATTTTTAAAGATGTTTGAAATCTGAAAGCGGGTGATAGTTCATGATCGGTTGTACCTCAAAGGGGATGGAAATACGGACATATGAAAATTCGCAAAACGGCTAGATTCGTCATTTTTGAAGATATTTCAAATCTGAAAGCGGGTGCTATTTCGTGATCGTTTGTTCCTCGAAGGGGATGGAAATACGGACACTTGAAAATTCGCGAAACGGGCAGATTCGTCATTTTTATAGTTATTTGAAATCTGAAAGCGGGTGATATTTCGTGATCGTGTGTTCCTCAAAGGGGTTTTAAATACGGACATTTGAAAATTCGCGAAACGGGTAGAATCGTCATTTTTAAAGGTATTTGAAATCTGAAAGCGGGTGATATTTCGTGATCGTTTGTTCCTCAAAGGGGATGGAGATTCGCGAAACAGGTAGAATCGTCATTTTTGAAAATATTTGGGATCTGAAAGCGGGTGCTATTTCGTGATCGTTTGTTCCTCGAAGGGGATGGAAATACGGACATTTGAAAATTCGCGAAACGGGTTGATGCGTCATTTTTAAAGATTTTTGAAATCTGAAAGCGGGTGCTGCTTCGTGATCGTGTGCACCATTTTTACTTTCGTTTGTACCATTAAGGGGATGGAAATACGGACATTTGAAAATTCGTGAAACGGGTAGATTCGTCATTTTTATAGGTATTTCAAATCTGAAAGCGGGTGCTATTTCGTGATCGTTTGTACCTCAAAGGGGATGGAAATACGGACATTTGAAAATTCGCGAAACCGGTAGATTCGTAATTTTTATAGTTATTTGAAATCTGAAAGCGGGTGCTATTTCGTGATCGTTTGTTCCTCGAAGGGGATGGAAATACGGACATTTGAAAATTCGCGAAACGGGTTGATTCGTCATTTTTAAAGATTTTTGAAATCTGAAAGCGGGTGCTGCTTCGTGATCGTGTGCACCATTTTTACTTTCGTTTGTACCATTAAGGGGATGGAAATACGGACATTTGAAAATTCGTGAAACGGGTAGATTCGTCATTTTTATAGGTATTTCAAATCTGAAAGCGGGTGCTATTTCGTGATCGCTTGTACCTCAAAGGGGATCGAAATACGGGCCCTTGAAAATTCGCGAAACCGGTAGATTCGTCATTTTTATAATTATTTGAAATCTGAAAGCGGGTGATATTTCGTGATCGCTTGTACCTCAAAGGGGATCGAAATACGGGCCCTTGAAAATTCGCTGAACGGGTAGATTCGTCATTTTTAAAGATGTTTGAAATCTGAAAGCGGGTGATAGTTCAGGATCGGTTGTACCTCAAAGGGGATGGAAATACGGACATATGAAAATTCGCAAAACGGCTAGATTCGTCATTTTTGAAGATATTTCAAATCTGAAAGCGGGTGCTATTTCGTGATCGTTTGTTCCTCGAAGGGGATGGAAATACGGACACTTGAAAATTCGCGAAACGGGTAGATTCGTCATTTTTATAGTTATTTGAAATCTGAAAGTGGGTGATATTTCGTGATCGCTTGTACCTCAAAGGGGATCGAAATACGGGCCCTTGAAAATTCGCGAAACCGGTAGATTCGTCATTTTTATAGTTATTTGAAATCTGAAAGCGGGTGATATTTCGTGATCGTTTGTTCCTCAAAGGGGATGGAGATTAGCGAAACAGGTAGAATCGTCATTTTTGAAAATATTTGAAATCTGAAAGCGGGTGCTATTTCGTGATCGTTTGTTCCTCGAAGGGGATGGAAATACGGACACTTGAAAATTCGCGAAACGGGTAGATTCGTAATTTTTATAGTTATTTGAAATCTGAAAGCGGGTGCTATTTCGTGATCGTTTGTTCCTCGAAGGGGATGGAAATACGGACATTTGAAAATTCGCGAAACGGGTTGATGCGTCATTTTTAAAGATTTTTGAAATCTGAAAGCGGGTGCTGCTTCGTGATCGTGTGCACCATTTTTACTTTCGTTTGTACCATTAAGGGGATGGAAATACGGACATTTGAAAATTCGTGAAACGGGTAGATTCGTCATTTTTAATGATATTTGAAATCTGAAAGCGGGTGATATTTCGTGATCGCTTGTACCTCAAAGGGGCTGGAAATACGGACAGTTGGAATTTCGCAAAACGGCTAGATTCGTCATTTTTATAGTTATTTGAAATCTGAAAGTGGGTGATATTTCGTGATCGCTTGTACCTCAAAGGGGATCGAAATACGGGCCCTTGAAATTCGCTGAACGGGTAGATTCGTCATTTTTAAAGATGTTTGAAATCTGAAAGCGGGTGATAGTTCATGATCGGTTGTACCTCAAAGGGGATGGAAATACGGACATATGAAAATTCGCAAAACGGCTAGATTCGTCATTTTTGAAGATATTTCAAATCTGAAAGCGGGTGCTATTTCGTGATCGTTTGTTCCTCGAAGGGGATGGAAATACGGACACTTGAAAATTCGCGAAACGGGTAGATTCGTCATTTTTATAGTTATTTGAAATCTGAAAGCGGGTGATATTTCGTGATCGTGTGTTCCTCAAAGGGGTTTTAAATACGGACATTTGAAAATTCGCGAAACGGGTAGAATCGTCATTTTTAAAGGTATTTGAAATCTGAAAGCGGGTGATATTTCGTGATCGTTTGTTCCTCAAAGGGGATGGAGATTCGCGAAACAGGTAGAATCGTCATTTTTGAAAATATTTGAGATCTGAAAGCGGGTGCTATTTCGTGATCGTTTGTTCCTCAAAGGGGATGGAGATTCGCGAAACAGGTAGAATCGTCATTTTTGAAAATATTTGAGATCTGAAAGCGGGTGCTATTTCGTGATCGTTTGTTCCTCGAAGGGGATGGAAATACGGACATTTGAAAATTCGCGAAACGGGTTGATGCGTCATTTTTAAAGATTTTTGAAATCTGAAAGCGGGTGCTGCTTCGTGATCGTGTGCACCATTTTTACTTTCGTTTGTACCATTAAGGGGATGGAAATACGGACATTTGAAAATTCGTGAAACGGGTAGATTCGTCATTTTTATAGGTATTTCAAATCTGAAAGCGGGTGCTATTTCGTGATCGTTTGTACCTCAAAGGGGATGGAAATACGGACATTTGAAAATTCGCGAAACCGGTAGATTCGTAATTTTTATAGTTATTTGAAATCTGAAAGCGGGTGCTATTTCGTGATCGTTTGTTCCTCGAAGGGGATGGAAATACGGACATTTGAAAATTCGCGAAACGGCTAGATTCGTCATTTTTGAAGATATTTCAAATCTGAAAGCGGGTGCTATTTCGTGATCGTTTGTTCCTCGAAGGGGATGGAAATACGGACACTTGAAAATTCGCGAAACGGGTAGATTCGTCATTTTTATAGTTATTTGAAATCTGAAAGTGGGTGATATTTCGTGATCGCTTGTACCTCAAAGGGGATCGAAATACGGGCCCTTGAAAATTCGCGAGACCGGTAGATTCGTCATTTTTATAGTTATTTGAAATCTGAAAGCGGGTGATATTTCGTGATCGTTTGTTCCTCAAAGGGGATGGAGATTAGCGAAACAGGTAGAATCGTCATTTTTGAAAATATTTGAAATCTGAAAGCGGGTGCTATTTCGTGATCGTTTGTTCCTCGAAGGGGATGGAAATACGGACACTTGAAAATTCGCGAAACGGGTAGATTCGTAATTTTTATAGTTATTTGAAATCTGAAAGCGGGTGCTATTTCGTGATCGTTTGTTCCTCGAAGGGGATGGAAATACGGACATTTGAAAATTCGCGAAACGGGTTGATGCGTCATTTTTAAAGATTTTTGAAATCTGAAAGCGGGTGCTGCTTCGTGATCGTGTGCACCATTTTTACTTTCGTTTGTACCATTAAGGGGATGGAAATACGGACATTTGAAAATTCGCGAAACGGGTTGATTCGTCATTTTTAAAGATTTTTGAAATCTGAAAGCGGGTGCTGCTTCGTGATCGTGTGCACCATTTTTACTTTCGTTTGTACCATTAAGGGGATGGAAATACGGACATTTGAAAATTCGTGAAACGGGTAGATTCGTCATTTTTATAGGTATTTCAAATCTGAAAGCGGGTGCTATTTCGTGATCGCTTGTACCTCAAAGGGGATCGAAATACGGGCCCTTGAAAATTCGCGAAACCGGTAGATTCGTCATTTTTATAGTTATTTGAAATCTGAAAGCGGGTGATATTTCGTGATCGCTTGTACCTCAAAGGGGATCGAAATACGGGCCCTTGAAAATTCGCTGAACGGGTAGATTCGTCATTTTTAAAGATGTTTGAAATCTGAAAGCGGGTGATAGTTCAGGATCGGTTGTACCTCAAAGGGGATGGAAATACGGACATATGAAAATTCGCAAAACGGCTAGATTCGTCATTTTTGAAGATATTTGAAATCTGAAAGCGGGTGCTATTTCGTGATCGTTTGTTCCTCGAAGGGGATGGAAATACGGACACTTGAAAATTCGCGAAACGGGTAGATTCGTAATTTTTATAGTTATTTGAAATCTGAAAGCGGGTGCTATTTCGTGATCGTTTGTTCCTCGAAGGGGATGGAAATACGGACATTTGAAAATTCGCGAAACGGGTTGATGCGTCATTTTTAAAGATTTTTGAAATCTGAAAGCGGGTGCTGCTTCGTGATCGTGTGCACCATTTTTACTTTCGTTTGTACCATTAAGGGGATGGAAATACGGACATTTGAAAATTCGTGAAACGGGTAGATTCGTCATTTTTAATGATATTTGAAATCTGAAAGCGGGTGATATTTCGTGATCGCTTGTACCTCAAAGGGGCTGGAAATACGGAATGTTGGAATTTCGCAAAACGGCTAGATTCGTCATTTTTATAGTTATTTGAAATCTGAAAGTGGGTGATATTTCGTGATCGCTTGTACCTCAAAGGGGATCGAAATACGGGCCCTTGAAATTCGCTGAACGGGTAGATTCGTCATTTTTATAGATGTTTGAAATCTGAAAGCGGGTGATAGTTCATGATCGCTTGTACCTCAAAGGGGATCGAAATACGGGCCCTTGAAAATTCGCTGAACGGGTAGATTCGTCATTTTTAAAGATGTTTGAAATCTGAAAGCGGGTGATAGTTCAGGATCGGTTGTACCTCAAAGGGGATGGAAATACGGACATATGAAAATTCGCAAAACGGCTAGATTCGTCATGTTTGAAGATATTTGAAATCTGAAAGCGGGTGCTATTTCGTGATCGTTTGTTCCTCGAAGGGGATGGAAATACGGACACTTGAAAATTCGCGAAACGGGTAGATTCGTAATTTTTATAGTTATTTGAAATCTGAAAGCGGGTGCTATTTCGTGATCGTTTGTTCCTCGAAGGGGATGGAAATACGGACATTTGAAAATTCGCGAAACGGGTTGATGCGTCATTTTTAAAGATTTTTGAAATCTGAAAGCGGGTGCTGCTTCGTGATCGTGTGCACCATTTTTACTTTCGTTTGTACCATTAAGGGGATGGAAATACGGACATTTGAAAATTCGTGAAACGGGTAGATTCGTCATTTTTATAGGTATTTCAAATCTGAAAGCGGGTGCTATTTCGTGATCGTTTGTACCTCAAAGGGGATGGAAATACGGACATTTGAAAATTCGCGAAACCGGTAGATTCGTAATTTTTATAGTTATTTGAAATCTGAAAGCGGGTGCTATTTCGTGATCGTTTGTTCCTCGAAGGGGATGGAAATACGGACATTTGAAAATTCGCGAAACGGCTAGATTCGTCATTTTTGAAGATATTTCAAATCTGAAAGCGGGTGCTATTTCGTGATCGTTTGTTCCTCGAAGGGGATGGAAATACGGACACTTGAAAATTCGCGAAACGGGTAGATTCGTCATTTTTATAGTTATTTGAAATCTGAAAGTGGGTGATATTTCGTGATCGCTTGTACCTCAAAGGGGATCGAAATACGGGCCCTTGAAAATTCGCGAGACCGGTAGATTCGTCATTTTTATAGTTATTTGAAATCTGAAAGTGGGTGATATTTCGTGATCGCTTGTACCTCAAAGGGGATCGAAATACGGGCCCTTGAAATTCGCTGAACGGGTAGATTCGTCATTTTTAAAGATGTTTGAAATCTGAAAGCGGGTGATAGTTCATGATCGGTTGTACCTCAAAGGGGATGGAAAAACGGACATATGAAAATTCGCAAAACGGCTAGATTCGTCATTTTTGAAGATATTTCAAATCTGAAAGCGGGTGCTATTTCGTGATCGTTTGTTCCTCGAAGGGGATGGAAATACGGACACTTGAAAATTCGCGAAACGGGTAGATTCGTCATTTTTATAGTTATTTGAAATCTGAAAGCGGGTGATATTTCGTGATCGTGTGTTCCTCAAAGGGGTTTTAAATACGGACATTTGAAAATTCGCGAAACGGGTAGAATCGTCATTTTTAAAGGTATTTGAAATCTGAAAGCGGGTGATATTTCGTGATCGTTTGTTCCTCAAAGGGGATGGAGATTCGCGAAACAGGTAGAATCGTCATTTTTGAAAATATTTGAGATCTGAAAGCGGGTGCTATTTCGTGATCGTTTGTTCCTCGAAGGGGATGGAAATACGGACATTTGAAAATTCGCGAAACGGGTTGATGCGTCATTTTTAAAGATTTTTGAAATCTGAAAGCGGGTGCTGCTTCGTGATCGTGTGCACCATTTTTACTTTCGTTTGTACCATTAAGGGGATGGAAATACGGACATTTGAAAATTCGTGAAACGGGTAGATTCGTCATTTTTAATGATATTTGAAATCTGAAAGCGGGTGATATTTCGTGATCGCTTGTACCTCAAAGGGGCTGGAAATACGGACAGTTGGAATTTCGCAAAACGGCTAGATTCGTCATTTTTATAGTTATTTGAAATCTGAAAGTGGGTGATATTTCGTGATCGCTTGTACCTCAAAGGGGATCGAAATACGGGCCCTTGAAATTCGCTGAACGGGTAGATTCGTCATTTTTAAAGATGTTTGAAATCTGAAAGCGGGTGATAGTTCATGATCGGTTGTACCTCAAAGGGGATGGAAATACGGACATATGAAAATTCGCAAAACGGCTAGATTCGTCATTTTTGAAGATATTTCAAATCTGAAAGCGGGTGCTATTTCGTGATCGTTTGTTCCTCGAAGGGGATGGAAATACGGACACTTGAAAATTCGCGAAACGGGTAGATTCGTCATTTTTATAGTTATTTGAAATCTGAAAGCGGGTGATATTTCGTGATCGTGTGTTCCTCAAAGGGGTTTTAAATACGGACATTTGAAAATTCGCGAAACGGGTAGAATCGTCATTTTTAAAGGTATTTGAAATCTGAAAGCGGGTGATATTTCGTGATCGTTTGTTCCTCAAAGGGGATGGAGATTCGCGAAACAGGTAGAATCGTCATTTTTGAAAATATTTGAGATCTGAAAGCGGGTGCTATTTCGTGATCGTTTGTTCCTCGAAGGGGATGGAAATACGGACATTTGAAAATTCGCGAAACGGGTTGATGCGTCATTTTTAAAGATTTTTGAAATCTGAAAGCGGGTGCTGCTTCGTGATCGTGTGCACCATTTTTACTTTCGTTTGTACCATTAAGGGGATGGAAATACGGACATTTGAAAATTCGTGAAACGGGTAGATTCGTCATTTTTATAGGTATTTCAAATCTGAAAGCGGGTGCTATTTCGTGATCGTTTGTACCTCAAAGGGGATGGAAATACGGACATTTGAAAATTCGCGAAACCGGTAGATTCGTAATTTTTATAGTTATTTGAAATCTGAAAGCGGGTGCTATTTCGTGATCGTTTGTTCCTCGAAGGGGATGGAAATACGGACATTTGAAAATTCGCGAAACGGGTTGATTCGTCATTTTTAAAGATTTTTGAAATCTGAAAGCGGGTGCTGCTTCGTGATCGTGTGCACCATTTTTACTTTCGTTTGTACCATTAAGGGGATGGAAATACGGACATTTGAAAATTCGTGAAACGGGTAGATTCGTCATTTTTATAGGTATTTCAAATCTGAAAGCGGGTGCTATTTCGTGATCGCTTGTACCTCAAAGGGGATCGAAATACGGGCCCTTGAAAATTCGCGAAACCGGTAGATTCGTCATTTTTATAGTTATTTGAAATCTGAAAGCGGGTGATATTTCGTGATCGCTTGTACCTCAAAGGGGATCGAAATACGGGCCCTTGAAAATTCGCTGAACGGGTAGATTCGTCATTTTTAAAGATGTTTGAAATCTGAAAGCGGGTGATAGTTCAGGATCGGTTGTACCTCAAAGGGGATGGAAATACGGACATATGAAAATTCGCAAAACGGCTAGATTCGTCATTTTTGAAGATATTTCAAATCTGAAAGCGGGTGCTATTTCGTGATCGTTTGTTCCTCGAAGGGGATGGAAATACGGACACTTGAAAATTCGCGAAACGGGTAGATTCGTCATTTTTATAGTTATTTGAAATCTGAAAGTGGGTGATATTTCGTGATCGCTTGTACCTCAAAGGGGATCGAAATACGGGCCCTTGAAAATTCGCGAGACCGGTAGATTCGTCATTTTTATAGTTATTTGAAATCTGAAAGCGGGTGATATTTCGTGATCGTTTGTTCCTCAAAGGGGATGGAGATTAGCGAAACAGGTAGAATCGTCATTTTTGAAAATATTTGAAATCTGAAAGCGGGTGCTATTTCGTGATCGTTTGTTCCTCGAAGGGGATGGAAATACGGACACTTGAAAATTCGCGAAACGGGTAGATTCGTAATTTTTATAGTTATTTGAAATCTGAAAGCGGGTGCTATTTCGTGATCGTTTGTTCCTCGAAGGGGATGGAAATACGGACATTTGAAAATTCGCGAAACGGGTTGATGCGTCATTTTTAAAGATTTTTGAAATCTGAAAGCGGGTGCTGCTTCGTGATCGTGTGCACCATTTTTACTTTCGTTTGTACCATTAAGGGGATGGAAATACGGACATTTGAAAATTCGTGAAACGGGTAGATTCGTCATTTTTAATGATATTTGAAATCTGAAAGCGGGTGATATTTCGTGATCGCTTGTACCTCAAAGGGGCTGGAAATACGGACAGTTGGAATTTCGCAAAACGGCTAGATTCGTCATTTTTATAGTTATTTGAAATCTGAAAGTGGGTGATATTTCGTGATCGCTTGTACCTCAAAGGGGATCGAAATACGGGCCCTTGAAATTCGCTGAACGGGTAGATTCGTCATTTTTAAAGATGTTTGAAATCTGAAAGCGGGTGATAGTTCATGATCGGTTGTACCTCAAAGGGGATGGAAATACGGACATATGAAAATTCGCAAAACGGCTAGATTCGTCATTTTTGAAGATATTTCAAATCTGAAAGCGGGTGCTATTTCGTGATCGTTTGTTCCTCGAAGGGGATGGAAATACGGACACTTGAAAATTCGCGAAACGGGTAGATTCGTCATTTTTATAGTTATTTGAAATCTGAAAGCGGGTGATATTTCGTGATCGTGTGTTCCTCAAAGGGGTTTTAAATACGGACATTTGAAAATTCGCGAAACGGGTAGAATCGTCATTTTTAAAGGTATTTGAAATCTGAAAGCGGGTGATATTTCGTGATCGTTTGTTCCTCAAAGGGGATGGAGATTCGCGAAACAGGTAGAATCGTCATTTTTGAAAATATTTGAGATCTGAAAGCGGGTGCTATTTCGTGATCGTTTGTTCCTCGAAGGGGATGGAAATACGGACATTTGAAAATTCGCGAAACGGGTTGATGCGTCATTTTTAAAGATTTTTGAAATCTGAAAGCGGGTGCTGCTTCGTGATCGTGTGCACCATTTTTACTTTCGTTTGTACCATTAAGGGGATGGAAATACGGACATTTGAAAATTCGTGAAACGGGTAGATTCGTCATTTTTATAGGTATTTCAAATCTGAAAGCGGGTGCTATTTCGTGATCGTTTGTACCTCAAAGGGGATGGAAATACGGACATTTGAAAATTCGTGAAACGGGTAGATTCGTCATTTTTAATGATATTTGAAATCTGAAAGCGGGTGATATTTCGTGATCGCTTGTACCTCAAAGGGGCTGGAAATACGGACAGTTGGAATTTCGCAATACGGCTAGATTCGTCATTTTTATAGTTATTTGAAATCTGAAAGTGGGTGATATTTCGTGATCGCTTGTACCTCAAAGGGGATCGAAATACGGGCCCTTGAAAATTCGCGAAACCGGTAGATTCGTCATTTTTATAGTTATTTGAAATCTGAAAGCGGGTGATATTTCGTGATCGCTTGTACCTCAAAGGGGATCGAAATACGGGCCCTTGAAAATTCGCTGAACGGGTAGATTCGTCATTTTTAAAGATGTTTGAAGTCTGAAAGCGGGTGATAGTTCATGATCGGTTGTACCTCAAAGGGGATGGAAATACGGACATATGAAAATTCGCAAAACGGCTAGATTCGTCATTTTTGAAGATATTTCAAATCTGAAAGCGGGTGCTATTTCGTGATCGTTTGTTCCTCGAAGGGGATGGAAATACGGACACTTGAAAATTCGCGAAACGGGTAGATTCGTCATTTTTATAGTTATTTGAAATCTGAAAGCGGGTGCTGCTTCGTGATCGTGTGCACCATTTTTACTTTCGTTTGTACCATTAAGGGGATGGAAATACGGACATTTGAAAATTCGTGAAACGGGTAGATTCGTCATTTTTAATGATATTTGAAATCTGAAAGCGGGTGATATTTCGTGATCGCTTGTACCTCAAAGGGGCTGGAAATACGGACAGTTGGAATTTCGCAAAACGGCTAGATTCGTCATTTTTATAGTTATTTGAAATCTGAAAGTGGGTGATATTTCGTGATCGCTTGTACCTCAAAGGGGATCGAAATACGGGCCCTTGAAAATTCGCGAAACCGGTAGATTCGTCATTTTTATAGTTATTTGAAATCTGAAAGCGGGTGATATTTCGTGATCGCTTGTACCTCAAAGGGGATCGAAATACGGGCCCTTGAAAATTCGCTGAACGGGTAGATTCGTCATTTTTAAAGATGTTTGAAATCTGAAAGCGGGTGATAGTTCAGGATCGGTTGTACCTCAAAGGGGATGGAAATACGGACATATGAAAATTCGCAAAACGGCTAGATTCGTCATTCTTGAAGATATTTCAAATCTGAAAGCGGGTGCTATTTCGTGATCGTTTGTTCCTCGAAGGGGATGGAAATACGGACACTTGAAAATTCGCGAAACGGGTAGATTCGTCATTTTTATAGTTATTTGAAATCTGAAAGCGGGTGCTGCTTCGTGATCGTGTGCACCATTTTTACTTTCGTTTGTACCATTAAGGGGATGGAAATACGGACATTTGAAAATTCGTGAAACGGGTAGATTCGTCATTTTTAATGATATTTGAAATCTGAAAGCGGGTGATATTTCGTGATCGCTTGTACCTCAAAGGGGCTGGAAATACGGACAGTTGGAATTTCGCAAAACGGCTAGATTCGTCATTTTTATAGTTATTTGAAATCTGAAAGTGGGTGATATTTCGTGATCGCTTGTACCTCAAAGGGGATCGAAATACGGGCCCTTGAAATTCGCTGAACGGGTAGATTCGTCATTTTTAAAGATGTTTGAAATCTGAAAGCGGGTGATAGTTCATGATCGGTTGTACCTCAAAGGGGATGGAAATACGGACATATGAAAATTCGCAAAACGGCTAGATTCGTCATTTTTGAAGATATTTCAAATCTGAAAGCGGGTGCTATTTCGTGATCGTTTGTTCCTCGAAGGGGATGGAAATACGGACACTTGAAAATTCGCGAAACGGGTAGATTCGTCATTTTTATAGTTATTTGAAATCTGAAAGCGGGTGATATTTCGTGATCGTGTGTTCCTCAAAGGGGTTTTAAATACGGACATTTGAAAATTCGCGAAACGGGTAGAATCGTCATTTTTAAAGGTATTTGAAATCTGAAAGCGGGTGATATTTCGTGATCGTTTGTTCCTCAAAGGGGATGGAGATTCGCGAAACAGGTAGAATCGTCATTTTTGAAAATATTTGAGATCTGAAAGCGGGTGCTATTTCGTGATCGTTTGTTCCTCGAAGGGGATGGAAATACGGACATTTGAAAATTCGCGAAACGGGTTGATGCGTCATTTTTAAAGATTTTTGAAATCTGAAAGCGGGTGCTGCTTCGTGATCGTGTGCACCATTTTTACTTTCGTTTGTACCATTAAGGGGATGGAAATACGGACATTTGAAAATTCGTGAAACGGGTAGATTCGTCATTTTTATAGGTATTTCAAATCTGAAAGCGGGTGCTATTTCGTGATCGTTTGTACCTCAAAGGGGATGGAAATACGGACATTTGAAAATTCGTGAAACGGGTAGATTCGTCATTTTTAATGATATTTGAAATCTGAAAGCGGGTGATATTTCGTGATCGCTTGTACCTCAAAGGGGCTGGAAATACGGACAGTTGGAATTTCGCAAAACGGCTAGATTCGTCATTTTTATAGTTATTTGAAATCTGAAAGTGGGTGATATTTCGTGATCGCTTGTACCTCAAAGGGGATCGAAATACGGGCCCTTGAAAATTCGCGAAACCGGTAGATTCGTCATTTTTATAGTTATTTGAAATCTGAAACCGGGTGATATTTCGTGATCGCTTGTACCTCAAAGGGGATCGAAATACGGGCCCTTGAAAATTCGCTGAACGGGTAGATTCGTCATTTTTAAAGATGTTTGAAATCTGAAAGCGGGTGATAGTTCAGGATCGGTTGTACCTCAAAGGGGATGGAAATACGGACATATGAAAATTCGCAAAACGGCTAGATTCGTCATTCTTGAAGATATTTCAAATCTGAAAGCGGGTGCTATTTCGTGATCGTTTGTTCCTCGAAGGGGATGGAAATACGGACACTTGAAAATTCGCGAAACGGGTAGATTCGTCATTTTTATAGTTATTTGAAATCTGAAAGCGGGTGATATTTCGTGATCGTGTGTTCCTCAAAGGGGTTTTAAATACGGACATTTGAAAATTCGCGAAACGGGTAGAATCGTCATTTTTAAAGATATTTGAAATCTGTGTTCGCGTTTGAAAAACGCTCGCGGCAGCGTGACGCGTCTTGGGCGTTCGCGCCTTTTCCCCTGGCGACAGCGAGGCTTCGGTTTTCGGCAGCGTGCGCGATTCGAAAAACAAAAGCGGTTCGGGGACCTCGCGAGAAGCCGAGCGCGTGGCAGAATCGAGCCGACCACGGTAGGAGCGACTGCGTGTGCGACCAATTAGCGAGTGACAAGGAGTTTAGAATCGGGCGATTTAGGCGAGTTTAGACGGGGAAAGCTGCACCGCGCAAGTGAATGTTGGTGAGGAAGTGCAAGGGTGCTGTCCTTTTTGCCTGTTAAGGTGCGGTTGGTGCCCACCTGCAGCATTTTGTTTCCCCGAGGCGTGTGAGCACACTCGGCGGGCTAGATCGCTCTGCGTTGGCGTTGGCGGCGAGTACCCGGTAAGAGAGCTCTCTTCTTCTTCTTGTTATTGTACATGGCCATTTTGCGTTAGATTTTCATGATTAATTTGATTGGGTAAGACTGTTAAAGGATAGATAGCGGCGCGGACCTTGTGAAGGAATACAGGCTTTTTTCCCCAACAGGGACCTTGGGGTTTTTTTATGCCGGTATTCCTTAGCCGTAAGTCAAATTTTGAGTTTTGTCCCGATAAAGAATTTGCAGTAGAATGTTCAATTAACTTGTTTTAATCTTGAGCCGCGATCATTCCCCTTCCCTTTCCCTTCTTAATGTTTGTGAGTAAACAATCTGAAAGCGGGTGATATTTCGTGATCGTTTGTTCCTCAAAGGGGATGGAGATTCGCGAAACAGGTAGATTCGTCATTTTTATAGTTATTTGAAATCTGAAAGCGGGTGATATTTCGTGATCGTGTGTTCCTCAAAGGGGTTTTGAATACGGACATTTGAAAATTCGCGAAACGGGTAGAATCGTCATTTTTAAAGGTATTTGAAATCTGAAAGCGGGTGATATTTCGTGATCGTTTGTTCCTCAAAGGGGATGGAGATTCGCGAAACAGGTAGAATCGTCATTTTTGAAAATATTTGAGATCTGAAAGCGGGTGCTATTTCGTGATCGTTTGTTCCTCGAAGGGGATGGAAATACGGACATTTGAAAATTCGCGAAACGGGTTGATGCGTCATTTTTAAAGATTTTTGAAATCTGAAAGCGGGTGCTGCTTCGTGATCGTGTGCACCATTTTTACTTTCGTTTGTACCATTAAGGGGATGGAAATACGGACATTTGAAAATTCGTGAAACGGGTAGATTCGTCATTTTTAATGATATTTGAAATCTGAAAGCGGGTGATATTTCGTGATCGCTTGTACCTCAAAGGGGCTGGAAATACGGAATGTTGGAATTTCGCAAAACGGCTAGATTCGTCATTTTTATAGTTATTTGAAATCTGAAAGTGGGTGATATTTCGTGATCGCTTGTACCTCAAAGGGGATCGAAATACGGGCCCTTGAAATTCGCTGAACGGGTAGATTCGTCATTTTTAAAGATGTTTGAAATCTGAAAGCGGGTGATAGTTCATGATCGGTTGTACCTCAAAGGGGATGGAAATACGGACATATGAAAATTCGCAAAACGGCTAGATTCGTCATTTTTGAAGATATTTCAAATCTGAAAGCGGGTGCTATTTCGTGATCGTTTGTTCCTCGAAGGGGATGGAAATACGGACACTTGAAAATTCGCGAAACGGGTAGATTCGTCATTTTTATAGTTATTTGAAATCTGAAAGCGGGTGATATTTCGTGATCGTGTGTTCCTCAAAGGGGTTTTAAATACGGACATTTGAAAATTCGCGAAACGGGTAGAATCGTCATTTTTAAAGGTATTTGAAATCTGAAAGCGGGTGATATTTCGTGATCGTTTGTTCCTCAAAGGGGATGGAGATTCGCGAAACAGGTAGAATCGTCATTTTTGAAAATATTTGAGATCTGAAAGCGGGTGCTATTTCGTGATCGTTTGTTCCTCGAAGGGGATGGAAATACGGACATTTGAAAATTCGCGAAACGGGTTGATGCGTCATTTTTAAAGATTTTTGAAATCTGAAAGCGGGTGCTGCTTCGTGATCGTGTGCACCATTTTTACTTTCGTTTGTACCATTAAGGGGATGGAAATACGGACATTTGAAAATTCGTGAAACGGGTAGATTCGTCATTTTTAATGATATTTGAAATCTGAAAGCGGGTGATATTTCGTGATCGCTTGTACCTCAAAGGGGCTGGAAATACGGACAGTTGGAATTTCGCAAAACGGCTAGATTCGTCATTTTTATAGTTATTTGAAATCTGAAAGTGGGTGATATTTCGTGATCGCTTGTACCTCAAAGGGGATCGAAATACGGGCCCTTGAAATTCGCTGAACGGGTAGATTCGTCATTTTTAAAGATGTTTGAAATCTGAAAGCGGGTGATAGTTCATGATCGGTTGTACCTCAAAGGGGATGGAAATACGGACATATGAAAATTCGCAAAACGGCTAGATTCGTCATTTTTGAAGATATTTCAAATCTGAAAGCGGGTGCTATTTCGTGATCGTTTGTTCCTCGAAGGGGATGGAAATACGGACACTTGAAAATTCGCGAAACGGGTAGATTCGTCATTTTTATAGTTATTTGAAATCTGAAAGCGGGTGATATTTCGTGATCGTGTGTTCCTCAAAGGGGTTTTAAATACGGACATTTGAAAATTCGCGAAACGGGTAGAATCGTCATTTTTAAAGGTATTTGAAATCTGAAAGCGGGTGATATTTCGTGATCGTTTGTTCCTCAAAGGGGATGGAGATTCGCGAAACAGGTAGAATCGTCATTTTTGAAAATATTTGAGATCTGAAAGCGGGTGCTATTTCGTGATCGTTTGTTCCTCGAAGGGGATGGAAATACGGACATTTGAAAATTCGCGAAACGGGTTGATGCGTCATTTTTAAAGATTTTTGAAATCTGAAAGCGGGTGCTGCTTCGTGATCGTGTGCACCATTTTTACTTTCGTTTGTACCATTAAGGGGATGGAAATACGGACATTTGAAAATTCGTGAAACGGGTAGATTCGTCATTTTTATAGGTATTTCAAATCTGAAAGCGGGTGCTATTTCGTGATCGTTTGTACCTCAAAGGGGATGGAAATACGGACATTTGAAAATTCGCGAAACCGGTAGATTCGTAATTTTTATAGTTATTTGAAATCTGAAAGCGGGTGCTATTTCGTGATCGTTTGTTCCTCGAAGGGGATGGAAATACGGACATTTGAAAATTCGCGAAACGGGTTGATTCGTCATTTTTAAAGATTTTTGAAATCTGAAAGCGGGTGCTGCTTCGTGATCGTGTGCACCATTTTTACTTTCGTTTGTACCATTAAGGGGATGGAAATACGGACATTTGAAAATTCGTGAAACGGGTAGATTCGTCATTTTTATAGGTATTTCAAATCTGAAAGCGGGTGCTATTTCGTGATCGCTTGTACCTCAAAGGGGATCGAAATACGGGCCCTTGAAAATTCGCGAAACCGGTAGATTCGTCATTTTTATAGTTATTTGAAATCTGAAAGCGGGTGATATTTCGTGATCGCTTGTACCTCAAAGGGGATCGAAATACGGGCCCTTGAAAATTCGCTGAACGGGTAGATTCGTCATTTTTAAAGATGTTTGAAATCTGAAAGCGGGTGATAGTTCAGGATCGGTTGTACCTCAAAGGGGATGGAAATACGGACATATGAAAATTCGCAAAACGGCTAGATTCGTCATTTTTGAAGATATTTCAAATCTGAAAGCGGGTGCTATTTCGTGATCGTTTGTTCCTCGAAGGGGATGGAAATACGGACACTTGAAAATTCGCGAAACGGGTAGATTCGTCATTTTTATAGTTATTTGAAATCTGAAAGTGGGTGATATTTCGTGATCGCTTGTACCTCAAAGGGGATCGAAATACGGGCCCTTGAAAATTCGCGAGACCGGTAGATTCGTCATTTTTATAGTTATTTGAAATCTGAAAGCGGGTGATATTTCGTGATCGTTTGTTCCTCAAAGGGGATGGAGATTAGCGAAACAGGTAGAATCGTCATTTTTGAAAATATTTGAAATCTGAAAGCGGGTGCTATTTCGTGATCGTTTGTTCCTCGAAGGGGATGGAAATACGGACACTTGAAAATTCGCGAAACGGGTAGATTCGTAATTTTTATAGTTATTTGAAATCTGAAAGCGGGTGCTATTTCGTGATCGTTTGTTCCTCGAAGGGGATGGAAATACGGACATTTGAAAATTCGCGAAACGGGTTGATGCGTCATTTTTAAAGATTTTTGAAATCTGAAAGCGGGTGCTGCTTCGTGATCGTGTGCACCATTTTTACTTTCGTTTGTACCATTAAGGGGATGGAAATACGGACATTTGAAAATTCGTGAAACGGGTAGATTCGTCATTTTTAATGATATTTGAAATCTGAAAGCGGGTGATATTTCGTGATCGCTTGTACCTCAAAGGGGCTGGAAATACGGACAGTTGGAATTTCGCAAAACGGCTAGATTCGTCATTTTTATAGTTATTTGAAATCTGAAAGTGGGTGATATTTCGTGATCGCTTGTACCTCAAAGGGGATCGAAATACGGGCCCTTGAAATTCGCTGAACGGGTAGATTCGTCATTTTTAAAGATGTTTGAAATCTGAAAGCGGGTGATAGTTCATGATCGGTTGTACCTCAAAGGGGATGGAAATACGGACATATGAAAATTCGCAAAACGGCTAGATTCGTCATTTTTGAAGATATTTCAAATCTGAAAGCGGGTGCTATTTCGTGATCGTTTGTTCCTCGAAGGGGATGGAAATACGGACACTTGAAAATTCGCGAAACGGGTAGATTCGTCATTTTTATAGTTATTTGAAATCTGAAAGCGGGTGATATTTCGTGATCGTGTGTTCCTCAAAGGGGTTTTAAATACGGACATTTGAAAATTCGCGAAACGGGTAGAATCGTCATTTTTAAAGGTATTTGAAATCTGAAAGCGGGTGATATTTCGTGATCGTTTGTTCCTCAAAGGGGATGGAGATTCGCGAAACAGGTAGAATCGTCATTTTTGAAAATATTTGAGATCTGAAAGCGGGTGCTATTTCGTGATCGTTTGTTCCTCGAAGGGGATGGAAATACGGACATTTGAAAATTCGCGAAACGGGTTGATGCGTCATTTTTAAAGATTTTTGAAATCTGAAAGCGGGTGCTGCTTCGTGATCGTGTGCACCATTTTTACTTTCGTTTGTACCATTAAGGGGATGGAAATACGGACATTTGAAAATTCGTGAAACGGGTAGATTCGTCATTTTTATAGGTATTTCAAATCTGAAAGCGGGTGCTATTTCGTGATCGTTTGTACCTCAAAGGGGATGGAAATACGGACATTTGAAAATTCGTGAAACGGGTAGATTCGTCATTTTTAATGATATTTGAAATCTGAAAGCGGGTGATATTTCGTGATCGCTTGTACCTCAAAGGGGCTGGAAATACGGACAGTTGGAATTTCGCAATACGGCTAGATTCGTCATTTTTATAGTTATTTGAAATCTGAAAGTGGGTGATATTTCGTGATCGCTTGTACCTCAAAGGGGATCGAAATACGGGCCCTTGAAAATTCGCGAAACCGGTAGATTCGTCATTTTTATAGTTATTTGAAATCTGAAAGCGGGTGATATTTCGTGATCGCTTGTACCTCAAAGGGGATCGAAATACGGGCCCTTGAAAATTCGCTGAACGGGTAGATTCGTCATTTTTAAAGATGTTTGAAGTCTGAAAGCGGGTGATAGTTCATGATCGGTTGTACCTCAAAGGGGATGGAAATACGGACATATGAAAATTCGCAAAACGGCTAGATTCGTCATTTTTGAAGATATTTCAAATCTGAAAGCGGGTGCTATTTCGTGATCGTTTGTTCCTCGAAGGGGATGGAAATACGGACACTTGAAAATTCGCGAAACGGGTAGATTCGTCATTTTTATAGTTATTTGAAATCTGAAAGCGGGTGCTGCTTCGTGATCGTGTGCACCATTTTTACTTTCGTTTGTACCATTAAGGGGATGGAAATACGGACATTTGAAAATTCGTGAAACGGGTAGATTCGTCATTTTTAATGATATTTGAAATCTGAAAGCGGGTGATATTTCGTGATCGCTTGTACCTCAAAGGGGCTGGAAATACGGACAGTTGGAATTTCGCAAAACGGCTAGATTCGTCATTTTTATAGTTATTTGAAATCTGAAAGTGGGTGATATTTCGTGATCGCTTGTACCTCAAAGGGGATCGAAATACGGGCCCTTGAAAATTCGCGAAACCGGTAGATTCGTCATTTTTATAGTTATTTGAAATCTGAAAGCGGGTGATATTTCGTGATCGCTTGTACCTCAAAGGGGATCGAAATACGGGCCCTTGAAAATTCGCTGAACGGGTAGATTCGTCATTTTTAAAGATGTTTGAAATCTGAAAGCGGGTGATAGTTCAGGATCGGTTGTACCTCAAAGGGGATGGAAATACGGACATATGAAAATTCGCAAAACGGCTAGATTCGTCATTCTTGAAGATATTTCAAATCTGAAAGCGGGTGCTATTTCGTGATCGTTTGTTCCTCGAAGGGGATGGAAATACGGACACTTGAAAATTCGCGAAACGGGTAGATTCGTCATTTTTATAGTTATTTGAAATCTGAAAGCGGGTGCTGCTTCGTGATCGTGTGCACCATTTTTACTTTCGTTTGTACCATTAAGGGGATGGAAATACGGACATTTGAAAATTCGTGAAACGGGTAGATTCGTCATTTTTAATGATATTTGAAATCTGAAAGCGGGTGATATTTCGTGATCGCTTGTACCTCAAAGGGGCTGGAAATACGGACAGTTGGAATTTCGCAAAACGGCTAGATTCGTCATTTTTATAGTTATTTGAAATCTGAAAGTGGGTGATATTTCGTGATCGCTTGTACCTCAAAGGGGATCGAAATACGGGCCCTTGAAATTCGCTGAACGGGTAGATTCGTCATTTTTAAAGATGTTTGAAATCTGAAAGCGGGTGATAGTTCATGATCGGTTGTACCTCAAAGGGGATGGAAATACGGACATATGAAAATTCGCAAAACGGCTAGATTCGTCATTTTTGAAGATATTTCAAATCTGAAAGCGGGTGCTATTTCGTGATCGTTTGTTCCTCGAAGGGGATGGAAATACGGACACTTGAAAATTCGCGAAACGGGTAGATTCGTCATTTTTATAGTTATTTGAAATCTGAAAGCGGGTGATATTTCGTGATCGTGTGTTCCTCAAAGGGGTTTTAAATACGGACATTTGAAAATTCGCGAAACGGGTAGAATCGTCATTTTTAAAGGTATTTGAAATCTGAAAGCGGGTGATATTTCGTGATCGTTTGTTCCTCAAAGGGGATGGAGATTCGCGAAACAGGTAGAATCGTCATTTTTGAAAATATTTGAGATCTGAAAGCGGGTGCTATTTCGTGATCGTTTGTTCCTCGAAGGGGATGGAAATACGGACATTTGAAAATTCGCGAAACGGGTTGATGCGTCATTTTTAAAGATTTTTGAAATCTGAAAGCGGGTGCTGCTTCGTGATCGTGTGCACCATTTTTACTTTCGTTTGTACCATTAAGGGGATGGAAATACGGACATTTGAAAATTCGTGAAACGGGTAGATTCGTCATTTTTATAGGTATTTCAAATCTGAAAGCGGGTGCTATTTCGTGATCGTTTGTACCTCAAAGGGGATGGAAATACGGACATTTGAAAATTCGTGAAACGGGTAGATTCGTCATTTTTATAGGTATTTCAAATCTGAAAGCGGGTGATATTTCGTGATCGCTTGTACCTCAAAGGGGATCGAAATACGGGCCCTTGAAAATTCGCGAAACCGGTAGATTCGTCATTTTTATAGTTATTTGAAATCTGAAAGCGGGTGATATTTCGTGATCGCTTGTACCTCAAAGGGGATCGAAATACGGGCCCTTGAAAATTCGCTGAACGGGTAGATTCGTCATTTTTAAAGATGTTTGAAATCTGAAAGCGGGTGATAGTTCAGGATCGGTTGTACCTCAAAGGGGATGGAAATACGGACATATGAAAATTCGCAAAACGGCTAGATTCGTCATTCTTGAAGATATTTCAAATCTGAAAGCGGGTGCTATTTCGTGATCGTTTGTTCCTCGAAGGGGATGGAAATACGGACACTTGAAAATTCGCGAAACGGGTAGATTCGTCATTTTTATAGTTATTTGAAATCTGAAAGCGGGTGCTGCTTCGTGATCGTGTGCACCATTTTTACTTTCGTTTGTACCATTAAGGGGATGGAAATACGGACATTTGAAAATTCGTGAAACGGGTAGATTCGTCATTTTTAATGATATTTGAAATCTGAAAGCGGGTGATATTTCGTGATCGCTTGTACCTCAAAGGGGCTGGAAATACGGACAGTTGGAATTTCGCAAAACGGCTAGATTCGTCATTTTTATAGTTATTTGAAATCTGAAAGTGGGTGATATTTCGTGATCGCTTGTACCTCAAAGGGGATCGAAATACGGGCCCTTGAAATTCGCTGAACGGGTAGATTCGTCATTTTTAAAGATGTTTGAAATCTGAAAGCGGGTGATAGTTCATGATCGGTTGTACCTCAAAGGGGATGGAAATACGGACATATGAAAATTCGCAAAACGGCTAGATTCGTCATTTTTGAAGATATTTCAAATCTGAAAGCGGGTGCTATTTCGTGATCGTTTGTTCCTCGAAGGGGATGGAAATACGGACACTTGAAAATTCGCGAAACGGGTAGATTCGTCATTTTTATAGTTATTTGAAATCTGAAAGCGGGTGATATTTCGTGATCGTGTGTTCCTCAAAGGGGTTTTAAATACGGACATTTGAAAATTCGCGAAACGGGTAGAATCGTCATTTTTAAAGGTATTTGAAATCTGAAAGCGGGTGATATTTCGTGATCGTTTGTTCCTCAAAGGGGATGGAGATTCGCGAAACAGGTAGAATCGTCATTTTTGAAAATATTTGAGATCTGAAAGCGGGTGCTATTTCGTGATCGTTTGTTCCTCGAAGGGGATGGAAATACGGACATTTGAAAATTCGCGAAACGGGTTGATGCGTCATTTTTAAAGATTTTTGAAATCTGAAAGCGGGTGCTGCTTCGTGATCGTGTGCACCATTTTTACTTTCGTTTGTACCATTAAGGGGATGGAAATACGGACATTTGAAAATTCGTGAAACGGGTAGATTCGTCATTTTTATAGGTATTTCAAATCTGAAAGCGGGTGCTATTTCGTGATCGTTTGTACCTCAAAGGGGATGGAAATACGGACATTTGAAAATTCGTGAAACGGGTAGATTCGTCATTTTTAATGATATTTGAAATCTGAAAGCGGGTGATATTTCGTGATCGCTTGTACCTCAAAGGGGCTGGAAATACGGACAGTTGGAATTTCGCAATACGGCTAGATTCGTCATTTTTATAGTTATTTGAAATCTGAAAGTGGGTGATATTTCGTGATCGCTTGTACCTCAAAGGGGATCGAAATACGGGCCCTTGAAAATTCGCGAAACCGGTAGATTCGTCATTTTTATAGTTATTTGAAATCTGAAAGCGGGTGATATTTCGTGATCGCTTGTACCTCAAAGGGGATCGAAATACGGGCCCTTGAAAATTCGCTGAACGGGTAGATTCGTCATTTTTAAAGATGTTTGAAATCTGAAAGCGGGTGATAGTTCAGGATCGGTTGTACCTCAAAGGGGATGGAAATACGGACATATGAAAATTCGCAAAACGGCTAGATTCGTCATTCTTGAAGATATTTCAAATCTGAAAGCGGGTGCTATTTCGTGATCGTTTGTTCCTCGAAGGGGATGGAAATACGGACACTTGAAAATTCGCGAAACGGGTAGATTCGTCATTTTTATAGTTATTTGAAATCTGAAAGCGGGTGCTGCTTCGTGATCGTGTGCACCATTTTTACTTTCGTTTGTACCATTAAGGGGATGGAAATACGGACATTTGAAAATTCGTGAAACGGGTAGATTCGTCATTTTTAATGATATTTGAAATCTGAAAGCGGGTGATATTTCGTGATCGCTTGTACCTCAAAGGGGCTGGAAATACGGACAGTTGGAATTTCGCAAAACGGCTAGATTCGTCATTTTTATAGTTATTTGAAATCTGAAAGTGGGTGATATTTCGTGATCGCTTGTACCTCAAAGGGGATCGAAATACGGGCCCTTGAAATTCGCTGAAAGGGTAGATTCGTCATTTTTAAAGATGTTTGAAATCTGAAAGCGGGTGATAGTTCATGATCGGTTGTACCTCAAAGGGGATGGAAATACGGACATATGAAAATTCGCAAAACGGCTAGATTCGTCATTTTTGAAGATATTTCAAATCTGAAAGCGGGTGCTATTTCGTGATCGTTTGTTCCTCGAAGGGGATGGAAATACGGACACTTGAAAATTCGCGAAACGGGTAGATTCGTCATTTTTATAGTTATTTGAAATCTGAAAGCGGGTGATATTTCGTGATCGTGTGTTCCTCAAAGGGGTTTTAAATACGGACACTTGAAAATTCGCGAAACGGGTAGATTCGTCATTTTTATAGTTATTTGAAATCTGAAAGCGGGTGCTGCTTCGTGATCGTGTGCACCATTTTTACTTTCGTTTGTACCATTAAGGGGATGGAAATACGGACATTTGAAAATTCGTGAAACGGGTAGATTCGTCATTTTTAATGATATTTGAAATCTGAAAGCGGGTGATATTTCGTGATCGCTTGTACCTCAAAGGGGATCGAAATACGGGCCCTTGAAAATTCGCTGAACGGGTAGATTCGTCATTTTTAAAGATGTTTGAAGTCTGAAAGCGGGTGATAGTTCATGATCGGTTGTACCTCAAAGGGGATGGAAATACGGACATATGAAAATTCGCAAAACGGCTAGATTCGTCATTTTTGAAGATATTTCAAATCTGAAAGCGGGTGCTATTTCGTGATCGTTTGTTCCTCGAAGGGGATGGAAATACGGACACTTGAAAATTCGCGAAACGGGTAGATTCGTCATTTTTATAGTTATTTGAAATCTGAAAGCGGGTGCTGCTTCGTGATCGTGTGCACCATTTTTACTTTCGTTTGTACCATTAAGGGGATGGAAATACGGACATTTGAAAATTCGTGAAACGGGTAGATTCGTCATTTTTAATGATATTTGAAATCTGAAAGCGGGTGATATTTCGTGATCGCTTGTACCTCAAAGGGGCTGGAAATACGGACAGTTGGAATTTCGCAAAACGGCTAGATTCGTCATTTTTATAGTTATTTGAAATCTGAAAGTGGGTGATATTTCGTGATCGCTTGTACCTCAAAGGGGATCGAAATACGGGCCCTTGAAAATTCGCGAAACCGGTAGATTCGTCATTTTTATAGTTATTTGAAATCTGAAAGCGGGTGATATTTCGTGATCGCTTGTACCTCAAAGGGGATCGAAATACGGGCCCTTGAAAATTCGCTGAACGGGTAGATTCGTCATTTTTAAAGATGTTTGAAATCTGAAAGCGGGTGATAGTTCAGGATCGGTTGTACCTCAAAGGGGATGGAAATACGGACATATGAAAATTCGCAAAACGGCTAGATTCGTCATTCTTGAAGATATTTCAAATCTGAAAGCGGGTGCTATTTCGTGATCGTTTGTTCCTCGAAGGGGATGGAAATACGGACACTTGAAAATTCGCGAAACGGGTAGATTCGTCATTTTTATAGTTATTTGAAATCTGAAAGCGGGTGCTGCTTCGTGATCGTGTGCACCATTTTTACTTTCGTTTGTACCATTAAGGGGATGGAAATACGGACATTTGAAAATTCGTGAAACGGGTAGATTCGTCATTTTTAATGATATTTGAAATCTGAAAGCGGGTGATATTTCGTGATCGCTTGTACCTCAAAGGGGCTGGAAATACGGACAGTTGGAATTTCGCAAAACGGCTAGATTCGTCATTTTTATAGTTATTTGAAATCTGAAAGTGGGTGATATTTCGTGATCGCTTGTACCTCAAAGGGGATCGAAATACGGGCCCTTGAAATTCGCTGAACGGGTAGATTCGTCATTTTTAAAGATGTTTGAAATCTGAAAGCGGGTGATAGTTCATGATCGGTTGTACCTCAAAGGGGATGGAAATACGGACATATGAAAATTCGCAAAACGGCTAGATTCGTCATTTTTGAAGATATTTCAAATCTGAAAGCGGGTGCTATTTCGTGATCGTTTGTTCCTCGAAGGGGATGGAAATACGGACACTTGAAAATTCGCGAAACGGGTAGATTCGTCATTTTTATAGTTATTTGAAATCTGAAAGCGGGTGATATTTCGTGATCGTGTGTTCCTCAAAGGGGTTTTAAATACGGACATTTGAAAATTCGCGAAACGGGTAGAATCGTCATTTTTAAAGGTATTTGAAATCTGAAAGCGGGTGATATTTCGTGATCGTTTGTTCCTCAAAGGGGATGGAGATTCGCGAAACAGGTAGAATCGTCATTTTTGAAAATATTTGAGATCTGAAAGCGGGTGCTATTTCGTGATCGTTTGTTCCTCGAAGGGGATGGAAATACGGACATTTGAAAATTCGCGAAACGGGTTGATGCGTCATTTTTAAAGATTTTTGAAATCTGAAAGCGGGTGCTGCTTCGTGATCGTGTGCACCATTTTTACTTTCGTTTGTACCATTAAGGGGATGGAAATACGGACATTTGAAAATTCGTGAAACGGGTAGATTCGTCATTTTTATAGGTATTTCAAATCTGAAAGCGGGTGCTATTTCGTGATCGTTTGTACCTCAAAGGGGATGGAAATACGGACATTTGAAAATTCGTGAAACGGGTAGATTCGTCATTTTTAATGATATTTGAAATCTGAAAGCGGGTGATATTTCGTGATCGCTTGTACCTCAAAGGGGCTGGAAATACGGACAGTTGGAATTTCGCAATACGGCTAGATTCGTCATTTTTATAGTTATTTGAAATCTGAAAGTGGGTGATATTTCGTGATCGCTTGTACCTCAAAGGGGATCGAAATACGGGCCCTTGAAAATTCGCGAAACCGGTAGATTCGTCATTTTTATAGTTATTTGAAATCTGAAAGTGGGTGATATTTCGTGATCGCTTGTACCTCAAAGGGGATCGAAATACGGGCCCTTGAAATTCGCTGAACGGGTAGATTCGTCATTTTTAAAGATGTTTGAAATCTGAAAGCGGGTGATAGTTCATGATCGGTTGTACCTCAAAGGGGATGGAAATACGGACATATGAAAATTCGCAAAACGGCTAGATTCGTCATTTTTGAAGATATTTCAAATCTGAAAGCGGGTGCTATTTCGTGATCGTTTGTTCCTCGAAGGGGATGGAAATACGGACACTTGAAAATTCGCGAAACGGGTAGATTCGTCATTTTTATAGTTATTTGAAATCTGAAAGCGGGTGATATTTCGTGATCGTGTGTTCCTCAAAGGGGTTTTAAATACGGACATTTGAAAATTCGCGAAACGGGTAGAATCGTCATTTTTAAAGGTATTTGAAATCTGAAAGCGGGTGATATTTCGTGATCGTTTGTTCCTCAAAGGGGATGGAGATTCGCGAAACAGGTAGAATCGTCATTTTTGAAAATATTTGAGATCTGAAAGCGGGTGCTATTTCGTGATCGTTTGTTCCTCGAAGGGGATGGAAATACGGACATTTGAAAATTCGCGAAACGGGTTGATGCGTCATTTTTAAAGATTTTTGAAATCTGAAAGCGGGTGCTGCTTCGTGATCGTGTGCACCATTTTTACTTTCGTTTGTACCATTAAGGGGATGGAAATACGGACATTTGAAAATTCGTGAAACGGGTAGACTCGTCATTTTTATAGGTATTTCAAATCTGAAAGCGGGTGATATTTCGTGATCGCTTGTACCTCAAAGGGGATCGAAATACGGGCCCTTGAAAATTCGCGAAACCGGTAGATTCGTCATTTTTATAGTTATTTGAAATCTGAAAGCGGGTGATATTTCGTGATCGCTTGTACCTCAAAGGGGATCGAAATACGGGCCCTTGAAAATTCGCTGAACGGGTAGATTCGTCATTTTTAAAGATGTTTGAAATCTGAAAGCGGGTGATAGTTCAGGATCGGTTGTACCTCAAAGGGGATGGAAATACGGACATATGAAAATTCGCAAAACGGCTAGATTCGTCATTCTTGAAGATATTTCAAATCTGAAAGCGGGTGCTATTTCGTGATCGTTTGTTCCTCGAAGGGGATGGAAATACGGACACTTGAAAATTCGCGAAACGGGTAGATTCGTCATTTTTATAGTTATTTGAAATCTGAAAGCGGGTGCTGCTTCGTGATCGTGTGCACCATTTTTACTTTCGTTTGTACCATTAAGGGGATGGAAATACGGACATTTGAAAATTCGTGAAACGGGTAGATTCGTCATTTTTAATGATATTTGAAATCTGAAAGCGGGTGATATTTCGTGATCGCTTGTACCTCAAAGGGGCTGGAAATACGGACAGTTGGAATTTCGCAAAACGGCTAGATTCGTCATTTTTATAGTTATTTGAAATCTGAAAGTGGGTGATATTTCGTGATCGCTTGTACCTCAAAGGGGATCGAAATACGGGCCCTTGAAATTCGCTGAACGGGTAGATTCGTCATTTTTAAAGATGTTTGAAATCTGAAAGCGGGTGATAGTTCATGATCGGTTGTACCTCAAAGGGGATGGAAATACGGACATATGAAAATTCGCAAAACGGCTAGATTCGTCATTTTTGAAGATATTTCAAATCTGAAAGCGGGTGCTATTTCGTGATCGTTTGTTCCTCGAAGGGGATGGAAATACGGACACTTGAAAATTCGCGAAACGGGTAGATTCGTCATTTTTATAGTTATTTGAAATCTGAAAGCGGGTGATATTTCGTGATCGTGTGTTCCTCAAAGGGGTTTTAAATACGGACATTTGAAAATTCGCGAAACGGGTAGAATCGTCATTTTTAAAGGTATTTGAAATCTGAAAGCGGGTGATATTTCGTGATCGTTTGTTCCTCAAAGGGGATGGAGATTCGCGAAACAGGTAGAATCGTCATTTTTGAAAATATTTGAGATCTGAAAGCGGGTGCTATTTCGTGATCGTTTGTTCCTCGAAGGGGATGGAAATACGGACATTTGAAAATTCGCGAAACGGGTTGATGCGTCATTTTTAAAGATTTTTGAAATCTGAAAGCGGGTGCTGCTTCGTGATCGTGTGCACCATTTTTACTTTCGTTTGTACCATTAAGGGGATGGAAATACGGACATTTGAAAATTCGTGAAACGGGTAGATTCGTCATTTTTATAGGTATTTCAAATCTGAAAGCGGGTGCTATTTCGTGATCGTTTGTACCTCAAAGGGGATGGAAATACGGACATTTGAAAATTCGTGAAACGGGTAGATTCGTCATTTTTAATGATATTTGAAATCTGAAAGCGGGTGATATTTCGTGATCGCTTGTACCTCAAAGGGGCTGGAAATACGGACAGTTGGAATTTCGCAATACGGCTAGATTCGTCATTTTTATAGTTATTTGAAATCTGAAAGTGGGTGATATTTCGTGATCGCTTGTACCTCAAAGGGGATCGAAATACGGGCCCTTGAAAATTCGCGAAACCGGTAGATTCGTCATTTTTATAGTTATTTGAAATCTGAAAGCGGGTGATATTTCGTGATCGCTTGTACCTCAAAGGGGATCGAAATACGGGCCCTTGAAAATTCGCTGAACGGGTAGATTCGTCATTTTTAAAGATGTTTGAAATCTGAAAGCGGGTGATAGTTCAGGATCGGTTGTACCTCAAAGGGGATGGAAATACGGACATATGAAAATTCGCAAAACGGCTAGATTCGTCATTCTTGAAGATATTTCAAATCTGAAAGCGGGTGCTATTTCGTGATCGTTTGTTCCTCGAAGGGGATGGAAATACGGACACTTGAAAATTCGCGAAACGGGTAGATTCGTCATTTTTATAGTTATTTGAAATCTGAAAGCGGGTGCTGCTTCGTGATCGTGTGCACCATTTTTACTTTCGTTTGTACCATTAAGGGGATGGAAATACGGACATTTGAAAATTCGTGAAACGGGTAGATTCGTCATTTTTAATGATATTTGAAATCTGAAAGCGGGTGATATTTCGTGATCGCTTGTACCTCAAAGGGGCTGGAAATACGGACAGTTGGAATTTCGCAAAACGGCTAGATTCGTCATTTTTATAGTTATTTGAAATCTGAAAGTGGGTGATATTTCGTGATCGCTTGTACCTCAAAGGGGATCGAAATACGGGCCCTTGAAATTCGCTGAAAGGGTAGATTCGTCATTTTTAAAGATGTTTGAAATCTGAAAGCGGGTGATAGTTCATGATCGGTTGTACCTCAAAGGGGATGGAAATACGGACATATGAAAATTCGCAAAACGGCTAGATTCGTCATTTTTGAAGATATTTCAAATCTGAAAGCGGGTGCTATTTCGTGATCGTTTGTTCCTCGAAGGGGATGGAAATACGGACACTTGAAAATTCGCGAAACGGGTAGATTCGTCATTTTTATAGTTATTTGAAATCTGAAAGCGGGTGATATTTCGTGATCGTGTGTTCCTCAAAGGGGTTTTAAATACGGACACTTGAAAATTCGCGAAACGGGTAGATTCGTCATTTTTATAGTTATTTGAAATCTGAAAGCGGGTGCTGCTTCGTGATCGTGTGCACCATTTTTACTTTCGTTTGTACCATTAAGGGGATGGAAATACGGACATTTGAAAATTCGTGAAACGGGTAGATTCGTCATTTTTAATGATATTTGAAATCTGAAAGCGGGTGATATTTCGTGATCGCTTGTACCTCAAAGGGGATCGAAATACGGGCCCTTGAAAATTCGCTGAACGGGTAGATTCGTCATTTTTAAAGATGTTTGAAGTCTGAAAGCGGGTGATAGTTCATGATCGGTTGTACCTCAAAGGGGATGGAAATACGGACATATGAAAATTCGCAAAACGGCTAGATTCGTCATTTTTGAAGATATTTCAAATCTGAAAGCGGGTGCTATTTCGTGATCGTTTGTTCCTCGAAGGGGATGGAAATACGGACACTTGAAAATTCGCGAAACGGGTAGATTCGTCATTTTTATAGTTATTTGAAATCTGAAAGCGGGTGCTGCTTCGTGATCGTGTGCACCATTTTTACTTTCGTTTGTACCATTAAGGGGATGGAAATACGGACATTTGAAAATTCGTGAAACGGGTAGATTCGTCATTTTTAATGATATTTGAAATCTGAAAGCGGGTGATATTTCGTGATCGCTTGTACCTCAAAGGGGCTGGAAATACGGACAGTTGGAATTTCGCAAAACGGCTAGATTCGTCATTTTTATAGTTATTTGAAATCTGAAAGTGGGTGATATTTCGTGATCGCTTGTACCTCAAAGGGGATCGAAATACGGGCCCTTGAAAATTCGCGAAACCGGTAGATTCGTCATTTTTATAGTTATTTGAAATCTGAAAGCGGGTGATATTTCGTGATCGCTTGTACCTCAAAGGGGATCGAAATACGGGCCCTTGAAAATTCGCTGAACGGGTAGATTCGTCATTTTTAAAGATGTTTGAAATCTGAAAGCGGGTGATAGTTCAGGATCGGTTGTACCTCAAAGGGGATGGAAATACGGACATATGAAAATTCGCAAAACGGCTAGATTCGTCATTCTTGAAGATATTTCAAATCTGAAAGCGGGTGCTATTTCGTGATCGTTTGTTCCTCGAAGGGGATGGAAATACGGACACTTGAAAATTCGCGAAACGGGTAGATTCGTCATTTTTATAGTTATTTGAAATCTGAAAGCGGGTGCTGCTTCGTGATCGTGTGCACCATTTTTACTTTCGTTTGTACCATTAAGGGGATGGAAATACGGACATTTGAAAATTCGTGAAACGGGTAGATTCGTCATTTTTAATGATATTTGAAATCTGAAAGCGGGTGATATTTCGTGATCGCTTGTACCTCAAAGGGGCTGGAAATACGGACAGTTGGAATTTCGCAAAACGGCTAGATTCGTCATTTTTATAGTTATTTGAAATCTGAAAGTGGGTGATATTTCGTGATCGCTTGTACCTCAAAGGGGATCGAAATACGGGCCCTTGAAATTCGCTGAAAGGGTAGATTCGTCATTTTTAAAGATGTTTGAAATCTGAAAGCGGGTGATAGTTCATGATCGGTTGTACCTCAAAGGGGATGGAAATACGGACATATGAAAATTCGCAAAACGGCTAGATTCGTCATTTTTGAAGATATTTCAAATCTGAAAGCGGGTGCTATTTCGTGATCGTTTGTTCCTCGAAGGGGATGGAAATACGGACACTTAAAAATTCGCGAAACGGGTAGATTCGTCATTTTTATAGTTATTTGAAATCTGAAAGCGGGTGATATTTCGTGATCGTGTGTTCCTCAAAGGGGTTTTAAATACGGACACTTGAAAATTCGCGAAACGGGTAGATTCGTCATTTTTATAGTTATTTGAAATCTGAAAGCGGGTGCTGCTTCGTGATCGTGTGCACCATTTTTACTTTCGTTTGTACCATTAAGGGGATGGAAATACGGACATTTGAAAATTCGTGAAACGGGTAGATTCGTCATTTTTAATGATATTTGAAATCTGAAAGCGGGTGATATTTCGTGATCGCTTGTACCTCAAAGGGGATCGAAATACGGGCCCTTGAAAATTCGCTGAACGGGTAGATTCGTCATTTTTAAAGATGTTTGAAGTCTGAAAGCGGGTGATAGTTCATGATCGGTTGTACCTCAAAGGGGATGGAAATACGGACATATGAAAATTCGCAAAACGGCTAGATTCGTCATTTTTGAAGATATTTCAAATCTGAAAGCGGGTGCTATTTCGTGATCGTTTGTTCCTCGAAGGGGATGGAAATACGGACACTTGAAAATTCGCGAAACGGGTAGATTCGTCATTTTTATAGTTATTTGAAATCTGAAAGCGGGTGCTGCTTCGTGATCGTGTGCACCATTTTTACTTTCGTTTGTACCATTAAGGGGATGGAAATACGGACATTTGAAAATTCGTGAAACGGGTAGATTCGTCATTTTTAATGATATTTGAAATCTGAAAGCGGGTGATATTTCGTGATCGCTTGTACCTCAAAGGGGCTGGAAATACGGACAGTTGGAATTTCGCAAAACGGCTAGATTCGTCATTTTTATAGTTATTTGAAATCTGAAAGTGGGTGATATTTCGTGATCGCTTGTACCTCAAAGGGGATCGAAATACGGGCCCTTGAAAATTCGCGAAACCGGTAGATTCGTCATTTTTATAGTTATTTGAAATCTGAAAGCGGGTGATATTTCGTGATCGCTTGTACCTCAAAGGGGATCGAAATACGGGCCCTTGAAAATTCGCTGAACGGGTAGATTCGTCATTTTTAAAGATGTTTGAAATCTGAAAGCGGGTGATAGTTCAGGATCGGTTGTACCTCAAAGGGGATGGAAATACGGACATATGAAAATTCGCAAAACGGCTAGATTCGTCATTCTTGAAGATATTTCAAATCTGAAAGCGGGTGCTATTTCGTGATCGTTTGTTCCTCGAAGGGGATGGAAATACGGACACTTGAAAATTCGCGAAACGGGTAGATTCGTCATTTTTATAGTTATTTGAAATCTGAAAGCGGGTGCTGCTTCGTGATCGTGTGCACCATTTTTACTTTCGTTTGTACCATTAAGGGGATGGAAATACGGACATTTGAAAATTCGTGAAACGGGTAGATTCGTCATTTTTAATGATATTTGAAATCTGAAAGCGGGTGATATTTCGTGATCGCTTGTACCTCAAAGGGGCTGGAAATACGGACAGTTGGAATTTCGCAAAACGGCTAGATTCGTCATTTTTATAGTTATTTGAAATCTGAAAGTGGGTGATATTTCGTGATCGCTTGTACCTCAAAGGGGATCGAAATACGGGCCCTTGAAATTCGCTGAACGGGTAGATTCGTCATTTTTAAAGATGTTTGAAATCTGAAAGCGGGTGATAGTTCATGATCGGTTGTACCTCAAAGGGGATGGAAATACGGACATATGAAAATTCGCAAAACGGCTAGATTCGTCATTTTTGAAGATATTTCAAATCTGAAAGCGGGTGCTATTTCGTGATCGTTTGTTCCTCGAAGGGGATGGAAATACGGACACTTGAAAATTCGCGAAACGGGTAGATTCGTCATTTTTATAGTTATTTGAAATCTGAAAGCGGGTGATATTTCGTGATCGTGTGTTCCTCAAAGGGGTTTTAAATACGGACATTTGAAAATTCGCGAAACGGGTAGAATCGTCATTTTTAAAGGTATTTGAAATCTGAAAGCGGGTGATATTTCGTGATCGTTTGTTCCTCAAAGGGGATGGAGATTCGCGAAACAGGTAGAATCGTCATTTTTGAAAATATTTGAGATCTGAAAGCGGGTGCTATTTCGTGATCGTTTGTTCCTCGAAGGGGATGGAAATACGGACATTTGAAAATTCGCGAAACGGGTTGATGCGTCATTTTTAAAGATTTTTGAAATCTGAAAGCGGGTGCTGCTTCGTGATCGTGTGCACCATTTTTACTTTCGTTTGTACCATTAAGGGGATGGAAATACGGACATTTGAAAATTCGTGAAACGGGTAGATTCGTCATTTTTATAGGTATTTCAAATCTGAAAGCGGGTGCTATTTCGTGATCGTTTGTACCTCAAAGGGGATGGAAATACGGACATTTGAAAATTCGTGAAACGGGTAGATTCGTCATTTTTAATGATATTTGAAATCTGAAAGCGGGTGATATTTCGTGATCGCTTGTACCTCAAAGGGGCTGGAAATACGGACAGTTGGAATTTCGCAATACGGCTAGATTCGTCATTTTTATAGTTATTTGAAATCTGAAAGTGGGTGATATTTCGTGATCGCTTGTACCTCAAAGGGGATCGAAATACGGGCCCTTGAAAATTCGCGAAACCGGTAGATTCGTCATTTTTATAGTTATTTGAAATCTGAAAGCGGGTGATATTTCGTGATCGCTTGTACCTCAAAGGGGATCGAAATACGGGCCCTTGAAAATTCGCTGAACGGGTAGATTCGTCATTTTTAAAGATGTTTGAAATCTGAAAGCGGGTGATAGTTCAGGATCGGTTGTACCTCAAAGGGGATGGAAATACGGACATATGAAAATTCGCAAAACGTCTAGATTCGTCATTCTTGAAGATATTTCAAATCTGAAAGCGGGTGCTATTTCGTGATCGTTTGTTCCTCGAAGGGGATGGAAATACGGACACTTGAAAATTCGCGAAACGGGTAGATTCGTCATTTTTATAGTTATTTGAAATCTGAAAGCGGGTGCTGCTTCGTGATCGTGTGCACCATTTTTACTTTCGTTTGTACCATTAAGGGGATGGAAATACGGACATTTGAAAATTCGTGAAACGGGTAGATTCGTCATTTTTAATGATATTTGAAATCTGAAAGCGGGTGATATTTCGTGATCGCTTGTACCTCAAAGGGGATCGAAATACGGGCCCTTGAAAATTCGCGAAACCGGTAGATTCGTCATTTTTATAGTTATTTGAAATCTGAAAGCGGGTGATATTTCGTGATCGCTTGTACCTCAAAGGGGATCGAAATACGGGCCCTTGAAAATTCGCTGAACGGGTAGATTCGTCATTTTTAAAGATGTTTGAAATCTGAAAGCGGGTGATAGTTCATGATCGGTTGTACCTCAAAGGGGATGGAAATACGGACATATGAAAATTCGCAAAACGGCTAGATTCGTCATTTTTGAAAATATTTGAAATCTGAAAGCGGGTGCTATTTCGTGATCGTTTGTACCTCAAAGGGGGTGGAAATACGGACACTTGGAAATTCGTGAAAGGGGTGAATCGTCATTTGTCAAGATATTTGATATCTGAAAGCGGGTGATATTTCGTGATCGTGTGTTCCTCAAAGGGGTTTTAAATACGGACATTTGAAAATTCGCGAAACGGGTAGAATCGTCATTTTTAAAGATATTTGAAATCTGAAAGCGGGTGATATTTCGTGATCGTTTGTTCCTCAAAGGGGATGGAGATTCGCGAAACAGGTAGAATCGTCATTTTTGAAAATATTTGAAATCTGAAAGCGGGTGCTATTTCGTGATCGTTTGTTCCTCGAAGGGGATGGAAATACGGACATTTGAAAATTCGCGAAACCGGTAGATTCGTAATTTTTATAGTTATTTGAAATCTGAAAGCGGGTGCTATTTCGTGATCGTTTGTTCCTCGAAGGGGATGGAAATACGGACACTTGAAAATTCGCGAAACGGGTAGATTCGTCATTTTTATAGTTATTTGAAATCTGAAAGCGGGTGATATTTCGTGATCGTGTGTTCCTCAAAGGGGTTTTAAATACGGACATTTGAAAATTCGCGAAACGGGTAGATTCGTAATTTTTATAGTTATTTGAAATCTGAAAGCGGGTGCTATTTCGTGATCGTTTGTTCCTCGAAGGGGATGGAAATACGGACATTTGAAAATTCGCGAAACGGGTTGATTCGTCATTTTTAAAGATTTTTGAAATCTGAAAGCGGGTGCTGCTTCGTGATCGTGTGCACCATTTTTACTTTCGTTTGTACCATTAAGGGGATGGAAATACGGACATTTGAAAATTCGTGAAACGGGTAGATTCGTCATTTTTAATGATATTTGAAATCTGAAAGCGGGTGATATTTCGTGATCGCTTGTACCTCAAAGGGGATCGAAATACGGGCCCTTGAAAATTCGCGAAACCGGTAGATTCGTCATTTTTATAGTTATTTGAAATCTGAAAGCGGGTGATATTTCGTGATCGCTTGTACCTCAAAGGGGATCGAAATACGGGCCCTTGAAAATTCGCTGAACGGGTAGATTCGTCATTTTTAAAGATGTTTGAAATCTGAAAGCGGGTGATAGTTCATGATCGGTTGTACCTCAAAGGGGATGGAAATACGGACATATGAAAATTCGCAAAACGGCTAGATTCGTCATTTTTGAAAATATTTGAAATCTGAAAGCGGGTGCTATTTCGTGATCGTTTGTACCTCAAAGGGGGTGGAAATACGGACACTTGGAAATTCGTGAAAGGGGTGAATCGTCATTTGTCAAGATATTTGATATCTGAAAGCGGGTGATATTTCGTGATCGTGTGTTCCTCAAAGGGGTTTTAAATACGGACATTTGAAAATTCGCGAAACGGGTAGAATCGTCATTTTTAAAGATATTTGAAATCTGAAAGCGGGTGATATTTCGTGATCGTTTGTTCCTCAAAGGGGATGGAGATTCGCGAAACAGGTAGAATCGTCATTTTTGAAAATATTTGAAATCTGAAAGCGGGTGCTATTTCGTGATCGTTTGTTCCTCGAAGGGGATGGAAATACGGACATTTGAAAATTCGCGAAACCGGTAGATTCGTAATTTTTATAGTTATTTGAAATCTGAAAGCGGGTGCTATTTCGTGATCGTTTGTTCCTCGAAGGGGATGGAAATACGGACACTTGAAAATTCGCGAAACGGGTAGATTCGTCATTTTTATAGTTATTTGAAATCTGAAAGCGGGTGATATTTCGTGATCGTGTGTTCCTCAAAGGGGTTTTAAATACGGACATTTGAAAATTCGCGAAACGGGTAGAATCGTCATTTTTAAAGATATTTGAAATCTGAAAGCGGGTGATATTTCGTGATCGTTTGTTCCTCAAAGGGGATGGAGATTCGCGAAACAGGTAGAATCGTCATTTTTGAAAATATTTGAGATCTGAAAGCGGGTGCTATTTCGTGATCGTTTGTTCCTCGAAGGGGATGGAAATACGGACATTTGAAAATTCGCGAAACGGGTTGATGCGTCATTTTTAAAGATTTTTGAAATCTGAAAGCGGGTGCTGCTTCGTGATCGTGTGCACCATTTTTACTTTCGTTTGTACCATTAAGGGGATGGAAATACGGACATTTGAAAATTCGTGAAACGGGTAGATTCGTCATTTTTATAGGTATTTCAAATCTGAAAGCGGGTGCTATTTCGTGATCGTTTGTACCTCAAAGGGGATGGAAATACGGACATTTGAAAATTCGTGAAACGGGTAGATTCGTCATTTTTAATGATATTTGAAATCTGAAAGCGGGTGATATTTCGTGATCGCTTGTACCTCAAAGGGGCTGGAAATACGGACAGTTGGAATTTCGCAATACGGCTAGATTCGTCATTTTTATAGTTATTTGAAATCTGAAAGTGGGTGATATTTCGTGATCGCTTGTACCTCAAAGGGGATCGAAATACGGGCCCTTGAAAATTCGCGAAACCGGTAGATTCGTCATTTTTATAGTTATTTGAAATCTGAAAGCGGGTGATATTTCGTGATCGCTTGTACCTCAAAGGGGATCGAAATACGGGCCCTTGAAAATTCGCTGAACGGGTAGATTCGTCATTTTTAAAGATGTTTGAAGTCTGAAAGCGGGTGATAGTTCATGATCGGTTGTACCTCAAAGGGGATGGAAATACGGACATATGAAAATTCGCAAAACGGCTAGATTCGTCATTTTTGAAGATATTTCAAATGTGAAAGCGGGTGCTATTTCGTGATCGTTTGTTCCTCGAAGGGGATGGAAATACGGACACTTGAAAATTCGCGAAACGGGTAGATTCGTCATTTTTATAGTTATTTGAAATCTGAAAGCGGGTGCTGCTTCGTGATGGTGTGCACCATTTTTACTTTCGTTTGTACCATTAAGGGGATGGAAATACGGACATTTGAAAATTCGTGAAACGGGTAGATTCGTCATTTTTAATGATATTTGAAATCTGAAAGCGGGTGATATTTCGTGATCGCTTGTACCTCAAAGGGGCTGGAAATACGGACAGTTGGAATTTCGCAAAACGGCTAGATTCGTCATTTTTATAGTTATTTGAAATCTGAAAGTGGGTGATATTTCGTGATCGCTTGTACCTCAAAGGGGATCGAAATACGGGCCCTTGAAAATTCGCGAAACCGGTAGATTCGTCATTTTTATAGTTATTTGAAATCTGAAAGCGGGTGATATTTCGTGATCGCTTGTACCTCAAAGGGGATCGAAATACGGGCCCTTGAAAATTCGCTGAACGGGTAGATTCGTCATTTTTAAAGATGTTTGAAATCTGAAAGCGGGTGATAGTTCAGGATCGGTTGTACCTCAAAGGGGATGGAAATACGGACATATGAAAATTCGCAAAACGGCTAGATTCGTCATTCTTGAAGATATTTCAAATCTGAAAGCGGGTGCTATTTCGTGATCGTTTGTTCCTCGAAGGGGATGGAAATACGGACACTTGAAAATTCGCGAAACGGGTAGATTCGTCATTTTTATAGTTATTTGAAATCTGAAAGCGGGTGCTGCTTCGTGATCGTGTGCACCATTTTTACTTTCGTTTGTACCATTAAGGGGATGGAAATACGGACATTTGAAAATTCGTGAAACGGGTAGATTCGTCATTTTTAATGATATTTGAAATCTGAAAGCGGGTGATATTTCGTGATCGCTTGTACCTCAAAGGGGCTGGAAATACGGACAGTTGGAATTTCGCAAAACGGCTAGATTCGTCATTTTTATAGTTATTTGAAATCTGAAAGTGGGTGATATTTCGTGATCGCTTGTACCTCAAAGTGGATCGAAATACGGGCCCTTGAAAATTCGCGAAACCGGTAGATTCGTCATTTTTATAGTTATTTGAAATCTGAAAGCGGGTGATATTTCGTGATCGCTTGTACCTCAAAGGGGATCGAAATACGGGCCCTTGAAAATTCGCTGAACGGGTTGGTTTGTCATTTTTATAGTTATTTGAAATCTGAAAGCGGGTGATATTTCGTGATCGCTTGTACCTCAAAGGGGATCGAAATACGGGCCCTTGAAAATTCGCTGAACGGGTAGATTCGTCATTTTTAAAGATGTTTGAAATCTGAAAGCGGGTGATAGTTCATGATCGGTTGTACCTCAAAGGGGATGGAAATACGGACATATGAAAATTCGCAAAACGGCTGGATTCGTCATTTTTGAAGATATTTCAAATCTGAAAGCGGGTGCTATTTCGTGATCGTTTGTTCCTCGAAGGGGATGGAAATACGGACATTTGAAAATTTGCGAAACGGGTTGATTCGTCATTTTTATAGGTATTTCAAATCTGAAAGCGGGTGCTATTTCGTGATCGTTTGTACCTCAAAGGGGATGGAAATACGGACATTTGAAAATTCGCGAAACCGGTAGATTCGTAATTTTTATAGTTATTTGAAATCTGAAAGCGGGTGCTATTTCGTGATCGTTTGTTCCTCGAAGGGGATGGAAATACGGACATTTGAAAATTCGCGAAACGGGTTGATTCGTCATTTTTAAAGATTTTTGAAATCTGAAAGCGGGTGCTGCTTCGTGATCGTGTGCACCATTTTTACTTTCGTTTGTACCATTAAGGGGATGGAAATACGGACATTTGAAAATTCGTGAAACGGGTAGATTCGTCATTTTTAATGATATTTGAAATCTGAAAGCGGGTGATATTTCGTGATCGCTTGTACCTCAAAGGGGATCGAAATACGGGCCCTTGAAAATTCGCGAAACCGGTAGATTCGTCATTTTTATAGTTATTTGAAATCTGAAAGCGGGTGATATTTCGTGATCGCTTGTACCTCAAAGGGGATCGAAATACGGGCCCTTGAAAATTCGCTGAACGGGTAGATTCGTCATTTTTAAAGATGTTTGAAATCTGAAAGCGGGTGATAGTTCATGATCGGTTGTACCTCAAAGGGGATGGAAATACGGACATATGAAAATTCGCAAAACGGCTAGATTCGTCATTTTTGAAAATATTTGAAATCTGAAAGCGGGTGCTATTTCGTGATCGTTTGTACCTCAAAGGGGGTGGAAATACGGACACTTGGAAATTCGTGAAAGGGGTGAATCGTCATTTGTCAAGATATTTGATATCTGAAAGCGGGTGATATTTCGTGATCGTGTGTTCCTCAAAGGGGTTTTAAATACGGACATTTGAAAATTCGCGAAACGGGTAGAATCGTCATTTTTAAAGATATTTGAAATCTGAAAGCGGGTGATATTTCGTGATCGTTTGTTCCTCAAAGGGGATGGAGATTCGCGAAACAGGTAGAATCGTCATTTTTGAAAATATTTGAAATCTGAAAGCGGGTGCTATTTCGTGATCGTTTGTTCCTCGAAGGGGATGGAAATACGGACATTTGAAAATTCGCGAAACCGGTAGATTCGTAATTTTTATAGTTATTTGAAATCTGAAAGCGGGTGCTATTTCGTGATCGTTTGTTCCTCGAAGGGGATGGAAATACGGACACTTGAAAATTCGCGAAACGGGTAGATTCGTCATTTTTATAGTTATTTGAAATCTGAAAGCGGGTGATATTTCGTGATCGTGTGTTCCTCAAAGGGGTTTTAAATACGGACATTTGAAAATTCGCGAAACGGGTAGAATCGTCATTTTTAAAGATATTTGAAATCTGAAAGCGGGTGATATTTCGTGATCGTTTGTTCCTCAAAGGGGATGGAGATTCGCGAAACAGGTAGAATCGTCATTTTTGAAAATATTTGAGATCTGAAAGCGGGTGCTATTTCGTGATCGTTTGTTCCTCGAAGGGGATGGAAATACGGACATTTGAAAATTCGCGAAACGGGTTGATGCGTCATTTTTAAAGATTTTTGAAATCTGAAAGCGGGTGCTGCTTCGTGATCGTGTGCACCATTTTTACTTTCGTTTGTACCATTAAGGGGATGGAAATACGGACATTTGAAAATTCGTGAAACGGGTAGATTCGTCATTTTTATAGGTATTTCAAATCTGAAAGCGGGTGCTATTTCGTGATCGTTTGTACCTCAAAGGGGATGGAAATACGGACATTTGAAAATTCGCGAAACCGGTAGATTCGTAATTTTTATAGTTATTTGAAATCTGAAAGCGGGTGCTATTTCGTGATCGTTTGTTCCTCGAAGGGGATGGAAATACGGACATTTGAAAATTCGCGAAACGGGTTGATTCGTCATTTTTAAAGATTTTTGAAATCTGAAAGCGGGTGCTGCTTCGTGATCGTGTGCACCATTTTTACTTTCGTTTGTACCATTAAGGGGATGGAAATACGGACATTTGAAAATTCGTGAAACGGGTAGATTCGTCATTTTTATAGGTATTTCAAATCTGAAAGCGGGTGCTATTTCGTGATCGCTTGTACCTCAAAGGGGATCGAAATACGGGCCCTTGAAAATTCGCGAAACCGGTAGATTCGTCATTTTTATAGTTATTTGAAATCTGAAAGCGGGTGATATTTCGTGATCGCTTGTACCTCAAAGGGGATCGAAATACGGGCCCTTGAAAATTCGCTGAACGGGTAGATTCGTCATTTTTAAAGATGTTTGAAATCTGAAAGCGGGTGATAGTTCAGGATCGGTTGTACCTCAAAGGGGATGGAAATACGGACATATGAAAATTCGCAAAACGGCTAGATTCGTCATTTTTGAAGATATTTCAAATCTGAAAGCGGGTGCTATTTCGTGATCGTTTGTTCCTCGAAGGGGATGGAAATACGGACACTTGAAAATTCGCGAAACGGGTAGATTCGTCATTTTTATAGTTATTTGAAATCTGAAAGTGGGTGATATTTCGTGATCGCTTGTACCTCAAAGGGGATCGAAATACGGGCCCTTGAAAATTCGCGAAACCGGTAGATTCGTCATTTTTATAGTTATTTGAAATCTGAAAGCGGGTGATATTTCGTGATCGTTTGTTCCTCAAAGGGGATGGAGATTAGCGAAACAGGTAGAATCGTCATTTTTGAAAAAATTTGAAATCTGAAAGCGGGTGCTATTTCGTGATCGTTTGTTCCTCGAAGGGGATGGAAATACGGACACTTGAAAATTCGCGAAACGGGTAGATTCGTAATTTTTATAGTTATTTGAAATCTGAAAGCGGGTGCTATTTCGTGATCGTTTGTTCCTCGAAGGGGATGGAAATACGGACATTTGAAAATTCGCGAAACGGGTTGATGCGTCATTTTTAAAGATTTTTGAAATCTGAAAGCGGGTGCTGCTTCGTGATCGTGTGCACCATTTTTACTTTCGTTTGTACCATTAAGGGGATGGAAATACGGACATTTGAAAATTCGTGAAACGGGTAGATTCGTCATTTTTAATGATATTTGAAATCTGAAAGCGGGTGATATTTCGTGATCGCTTGTACCTCAAAGGGGCTGGAAATACGGACAGTTGGAATTTCGCAAAACGGCTAGATTCGTCATTTTTATAGTTATTTGAAATCTGAAAGTGGGTGATATTTCGTGATCGCTTGTACCTCAAAGGGGATCGAAATACGGGCCCTTGAAAATTCGCTGAACGGGTAGATTCGTCATTTTTAAAGATGTTTGAAATCTGAGAGCGGTTGATAGTTCATGATCGGTTGTACCTCAAAGGGGATGGAAATACGGACATATGAAAATTCGCAAAACGGCTAGATTCGTCATTTTTGAAGATATTTCAAATCTGAAAGCGGGTGCTATTTCGTGATCGTTTGTTCCTCGAAGGGGATGGAAATACGGACACTTGAAAATTCGCGAAACGGGTAGATTCGTCATTTTTATAGTTATTTGAAATCTGAAAGCGGGTGATATTTCGTGATCGTGTGTTCCTCAAAGGGGTTTTAAATACGGACATTTGAAAATTCGCGAAACGGGTAGAATCGTCATTTTTAAAGGTATTTGAAATCTGAAAGCGGGTGATATTTCGTGATCGTTTGTTCCTCAAAGGGGATGGAGATTCGCGAAACAGGTAGAATCGTCATTTTTGAAAATATTTGAGATCTGAAAGCGGGTGCTATTTCGTGATCGTTTGTTCCTCGAAGGGGATGGAAATACGGACATTTGAAAATTCGCGAAACGGGTTGATGCGTCATTTTTAAAGATTTTTGAAATCTGAAAGCGGGTGCTGCTTCGTGATCGTGTGCACCATTTTTACTTTCGTTTGTACCATTAAGGGGATGGAAATACGGACATTTGAAAATTCGTGAAACGGGTAGATTCGTCATTTTTATAGGTATTTCAAATCTGAAAGCGGGTGCTATTTCGTGATCGTTTGTACCTCAAAGGGGATGGAAATACGGACATTTGAAAATTCGTGAAACGGGTAGATTCGTCATTTTTAATGATATTTGAAATCTGAAAGCGGGTGATATTTCGTGATCGCTTGTACCTCAAAGGGGCTGGAAATACGGACAGTTGGAATTTCGCAAAACGGCTAGATTCGTCATTTTTATAGTTATTTGAAATCTGAAAGTGGGTGATATTTCGTGATCGCTTGTACCTCAAAGGGGATCGAAATACGGGCCCTTGAAAATTCGCGAAACCGGTAGATTCGTCATTTTTATAGTTATTTGAAATCTGAAAGCGGGTGATATTTCGTGATCGCTTGTACCTCAAAGGGGATCGAAATACGGGCCCTTGAAAATTCGCTGAACGGGTAGATTCGTCATTTTTAAAGATGTTTGAAATCTGAAAGCGGGTGATAGTTCAGGATCGGTTGTACCTCAAAGGGGATGGAAATACGGACATATGAAAATTCGCAAAACGGCTAGATTCGTCATTCTTGAAGATATTTCAAATCTGAAAGCGGGTGCTATTTCGTGATCGTTTGTTCCTCGAAGGGGATGGAAATACGGACACTTGAAAATTCGCGAAACGGGTAGATTCGTCATTTTTATAGTTATTTGAAATCTGAAAGCGGGTGCTGCTTCGTGATCGTGTGCACCATTTTTACTTTCGTTTGTACCATTAAGGGGATGGAAATACGGACATTTGAAAATTCGTGAAACGGGTAGATTCGTCATTTTTAATGATATTTGAAATCTGAAAGCGGGTGATATTTCGTGATCGCTTGTACCTCAAAGGGGCTGGAAATACGGACAGTTGGAATTTCGCGAAACCGGTAGGTTTGTCATTTTTATAGTTATTTGAAATCTGAAAGCGGGTGATATTTCGTGATCGCTTGTACCTCAAAGGGGATCGAAATACGGGCCCTTGAAAATTCGCTGAACGGGTAGATTCGTCATTTTTAAAGATGTTTGAAATCTGAAAGCGGGTGATAGTTCATGATCGGTTGTACCTCAAAGGGGATGGAAATACGGACATATGAAAATTCGCAAAACGGCTGGATTCGTCATTTTTGAAGATATTTCAAATCTGAAAGCGGGTGCTATTTCGTGATCGTTTGTTCCTCGAAGGGGATGGAAATACGGACACTTGAAAATTCGCGAGACGGGTAGATTCGTCATTTTTATAGTTATTTGAAATCTGAGAGTGGGTGATATTTCGTGATCGCTTGTACCTCAAAGGGGATCGAAATACGGGCCCTTGAAAATTCGCGAAACCGGTAGATTCGTCATTTTTATAGTTATTTGAAATCTGAAAGCGGGTGATATTTCGTGATCGTTTGTTCCTCAAAGGGGATGGAAATACGGACACTTGAAAATTCGCGAAACGGGTAGATTCGTCATTTTTATAGTTATTTGAAATCTGAAAGCGGGTGCTGCTTCGTGATCGTGTGCACCATTTTTACTTTCGTTTGTACCATTAAGGGGATGGAAATACGGACATTTGAAAATTCGTGAAACGGGTAGATTCGTCATTTTTAATGATATTTGAAATCTGAAAGCGGGTGATATTTCGTGATCGCTTGTACCTCAAAGGGGCTGGAAATACGGACAGTTGGAATTTCGCGAAACCGGTAGGTTTGTCATTTTTATAGTTATTTGAAATCTGAAAGCGGGTGATATTTCGTGATCGCTTGTACCTCAAAGGGGATCGAAATACGGGCCCTTGAAAATTCGCTGAACGGGTAGATTCGTCATTTTTAAAGATGTTTGAAATCTGAAAGCGGGTGATAGTTCATGATCGGTTGTACCTCAAAGGGGATGGAAATACGGACATATGAAAATTCGCAAAACGGCTGGATTCGTCATTTTTGAAGATATTTCAAATCTGAAAGCGGGTGCTATTTCGTGATCGTTTGTTCCTCGAAGGGGATGGAAATACGGACACTTGAAAATTCGCGAGACGGGTAGATTCGTCATTTTTATAGTTATTTGAAATCTGAAAGTGGGTGATATTTCGTGATCGCTTGTACCTCAAAGGGGATCGAAATACGGGCCCTTGAAAATTCGCGAAACCGGTAGATTCGTCATTTTTATAGTTATTTGAAATCTGAAAGCGGGTGATATTTCGTGATCGTTTGTTCCTCAAAGGGGATGGAGATTCGCGAAACAGGTAGAATCGTCATTTTTGAAGATATTTCAAATCTGAAAGCGGGTGCTATTTCGTGATCGTTTGTTCCTCGAAGGGGATGGAAATACGGACACTTGAAAATTCGCGAAACGGGTAGATTCGTCATTTTTAAAGATTTTTGAAATCTGAAAGCGGGTGCTGCTTCGTGATCGTGTGCACCATTTTTACTTTCGTTTGTACCATTAAGGGGATGGAAATACGGACATTTGAAAATTCGTGAAACGGGTAGATTCGTTATTTTTATAGGTATTTCAAATCTGAAAGCGGGTACTATTTCGTGATCGTTTGTACCTCAAAGGGGATGGAAATACGGACATTTGAAAATTCGTGAAACGGGTAGATTCGTCATTTTTAATGATATTTGAAATCTGAAAGCGGGTGATATTTCGTGATCGCTTGTACCTCAAAGGGGCTGGAAATACGGACAGTTGGAATTTCGCAAAACGGCTAGATTCGTCATTTTTATAGTTATTTGAAATCTGAAAGTGGGTGATATTTCGTGATCGCTTGTACCTCAAAGGGGATCGAAATACGGGCCCTTGAAAATTCGCGAAACCGGTAGATTCGTCATTTTTATAGTTATTTGAAATCTGAAAGCGGGTGATATTTCGTGATCGCTTGTACCTCAAAGGGGATCGAAATACGGGCCCTTGAAAATTCGCTGAACGGGTAGATTCGTCATTTTTAAAGATGTTTGAAATCTGAAAGCGGGTGATAGTTCAGGATCGGTTGTACCTCAAAGGGGATGGAAATACGGACATATGAAAATTCGCAAAACGGCTAGATTCGTCATTCTTGAAGATATTTCAAATCTGAAAGCGGGTGCTATTTCGTGATCGTTTGTTCCTCGAAGGGGATGGAAATACGGACACTTGAAAATTCGCGAAACGGGTAGATTCGTCATTTTTATAGTTATTTGAAATCTGAAAGCGGGTGCTGCTTCGTGATCGTGTGCACCATTTTTACTTTCGTTTGTACCATTAAGGGGATGGAAATACGGACATTTGAAAATTCGTGAAACGGGTAGATTCGTCATTTTTAATGATATTTGAAATCTGAAAGCGGGTGATATTTCGTGATCGCTTGTACCTCAAAGGGGATCGAAATACGGGCCCTTGAAATTCGCTGAACGGGTAGATTCGTCATTTTTAAAGATGTTTGAAATCTGAAAGCGGGTGATAGTTCATGATCGGTTGTACCTCAAAGGGGATGGAAATACGGACATATGAAAATTCGCAAAACGGCTAGATTCGTCATTTTTGAAGATATTTCAAATCTGAAACCGGGTGCTATTTCGTGATCGTTTGTTCCTCGAAGGGGATGGAAATACGGACACTTGAAAATTCGCGAAACGGGTTGATGCGTCATTTTTAAAGATTTTTGAAATCTGAAAGCGGGTGCTGCTTCGTGATCGTGTGCACCATTTTTACTTTCGTTTGTACCATTAAGGGGATGGAAATACGGACATTTGAAAATTCGTGAAACGGGTAGATTCGTCATTTTTATAGGTATTTCAAATCTGAAAGCGGGTGCTATTTCGTGATCGCTTGTACCTCAAAGGGGATCGAAATACGGGCCCTTGAAAATTCGCGAAACCGGTAGATTCGTCATTTTTATAGTTATTTGAAATCTGAAAGCGGGTGATATTTCGTGATCGCTTGTACCTCAAAGGGGATCGAAATACGGGCCCTTGAAAATTCGCTGAACGGGTAGATTCGTCATTTTTAAAGATGTTTGAAATCTGAAAGCGGGTGATAGTTCAGGATCGGTTGTACCTCAAAGGGGATGGAAATACGGACATATGAAAATTCGCAAAACGGCTAGATTCGTCATTTTTGAAGATATTTCAAATCTGAAAGCGGGTGCTATTTCGTGATCGTTTGTTCCTCGAAGGGGATGGAAATACGGACATTTGAAAATTCGCGAAACGGGTTGATTCGTCATTTTTATAGGTATTTCAAATCTGAAAGCGGGTGCTATTTCGTGATCGTTTGTACCTCAAAGGGGATGGAAATACGGACACTTGAAAATTCGTGAAACGGGTAGATTCGTCATTTTTATAGGTATTTCAAATCTGAAAGCGGGTGCTATTTCGTGATCGTTTGTACCTCAAAGGGGATGGAAATACGGACATTTGAAAATTCGTGAAACGGGTAGATTCGTCATTTTTAATGATATTTGAAATCTGAAAGCGGGTGATATTTCGTGATCGCTTGTACCTCAAAGGGGCTGGAAATACGGACAGTTGGAATTTCGCAAAACGGCTAGATTCGTCATTTTTATAGTTATTTGAAATCTGAAAGTGGGTGATATTTCGTGATCGCTTGTACCTCAAAGGGGATCGAAATACGGGCCCTTGAAAATTCGCGAAACCGGTAGATTCGTCATTTTTATAGTTATTTGAAATCTGAAAGCGGGTGATATTTCGTGATCGCTTGTACCTCAAAGGGGATCGAAATACGGGCCCTTGAAAATTCGCTGAACGGGTAGATTCGTCATTTTTAAAGATGTTTGAAATCTGAAAGCGGGTGATAGTTCAGGATCGGTTGTACCTCAAAGGGGATGGAAATACGGACATATGAAAATTCGCAAAACGGCTAGATTCGTCATTCTTGAAGATATTTCAAATCTGAAAGCGGGTGCTATTTCGTGATCGTTTGTTCCTCGAAGGGGATGGAAATACGGACACTTGAAAATTCGCGAAACGGGTAGATTCGTCATTTTTATAGTTATTTGAAATCTGAAAGCGGGTGCTGCTTCGTGATCGTGTGCACCATTTTTACTTTCGTTTGTACCATTAAGGGGATGGAAATACGGACATTTGAAAATTCGTGAAACGGGTAGATTCGTCATTTTTAATGATATTTGAAATCTGAAAGCGGGTGATATTTCGTGATCGCTTGTACCTCAAAGGGGCTGGAAATACGGACAGTTGGAATTTCGCAAAACGGCTAGATTCGTCATTTTTATAGTTATTTGAAATCTGAAAGTGGGTGATATTTCGTGATCGCTTGTACCTCAAAGGGGATCGAAATACGGGCCCTTGAAAATTCGCGAAACCGGTAGGTTTGTCATTTTTATAGTTATTTGAAATCTGAAAGCGGGTGATATTTCGTGATCGCTTGTACCTCAAAGGGGATCGAAATACGGGCCCTTGAAAATTCGCTGAACGGGTAGATTCGTCATTTTTAAAGATGTTTGAAATCTGAAAGCGGGTGATAGTTCATGATCGGTTGTACCTCAAAGGGGATGGAAATACGGACATATGAACATTCGCAAAACGGCTGGATTCGTCATTTTTGAAGATATTTCAAATCTGAAAGCGGGTGCTATTTCGTGATCGTTTGTTCCTCGAAGGGGATGGAAATACGGACACTTGAAAATTCGCGAAACGGGTAGATTCGTCATTTTTATAGGTATTTCAAATCTGAAAGCGGGTGCTATTTCGTGATCGCTTGTACCTCAAAGGGGATCGAAATACGGGCCCTTGAAAATTCGCGAAACCGGTAGATTCGTCATTTTTATAGTTATTTGAAATCTGAAAGCGGGTGATATTTCGTGATCGCTTGTACCTCAAAGGGGATCGAAATACGGGCCCTTGAAAATTCGCTGAACGGGTAGATTCGTCATTTTTAAAGATGTTTGAAATCTGAAAGCGGGTGATAGTTCAGGATCGGTTGTACCTCAAAGGGGATGGAAATACGGACATATGAAAATTCGCAAAACGGCTAGATTCGTCATTTTTGAAGATATTTCAAATCTGAAAGCGGGTGCTATTTCGTGATCGTTTGTTCCTCGAAGGGGATGGAAATACGGACACTTGAAAATTCGCGAAACGGGTAGATTCGTCATTTTTATAGTTATTTGAAATCTGAAAGTGGGTGATATTTCGTGATCGCTTGTACCTCAAAGGGGATCGAAATACGGGCCCTTGAAAATTCGCGAAACCGGTAGATTCGTCATTTTTATAGTTATTTGAAATCTGAAAGCGGGTGATATTTCGTGATCGTTTGTTCCTCAAAGGGGATGGAGATTAGCGAAACAGGTAGAATCGTCATTTTTGAAAATATTTGAAATCTGAAAGCGGGTGCTATTTCGTGATCGTTTGTTCCTCGAAGGGGATGGAAATACGGACACTTGAAAATTCGCGAAACGGGTAGATTCGTAATTTTTATAGTTATTTGAAATCTGAAAGCGGGTGCTATTTCGTGATCGTTTGTTCCTCGAAGGGGATGGAAATACGGACATTTGAAAATTCGCGAAACGGGTTGATGCGTCATTTTTAAAGATTTTTGAAATCTGAAAGCGGGTGCTGCTTCGTGATCGTGTGCACCATTTTTACTTTCGTTTGTACCATTAAGGGGATGGAAATACGGACATTTGAAAATTCGTGAAACGGGTAGATTCGTCATTTTTAATGATATTTGAAATCTGAAAGCGGGTGATATTTCGTGATCGCTTGTACCTCAAAGGGGCTGGAAATACGGACAGTTGGAATTTCGCAAAACGGCTAGATTCGTCATTTTTATAGTTATTTGAAATCTGAAAGTGGGTGATATTTCGTGATCGCTTGTACCTCAAAGGGGATCGAAATACGGGCCCTTGAAATTCGCTGAACGGGTAGATTCGTCATTTTTAAAGATGTTTGAAATCTGAAAGCGGGTGATAGTTCATGATCGGTTGTACCTCAAAGGGGATGGAAATACGGACATATGAAAATTCGCAAAACGGCTAGATTCGTCATTTTTGAAGATATTTCAAATCTGAAACCGGGTGCTATTTCGTGATCGTTTGTTCCTCGAAGGGGATGGAAATACGGACACTTGAAAATTCGCGAAACGGGTTGATGCGTCATTTTTAAAGATTTTTGAAATCTGAAAGCGGGTGCTGCTTCGTGATCGTGTGCACCATTTTTACTTTCGTTTGTACCATTAAGGGGATGGAAATACGGACATTTGAAAATTCGTGAAACGGGTAGATTCGTCATTTTTATAGGTATTTCAAATCTGAAAGCGGGTGCTATTTCGTGATCGCTTGTACCTCAAAGGGGATCGAAATACGGGCCCTTGAAAATTCGCGAAACCGGTAGATTCGTCATTTTTATAGTTATTTGAAATCTGAAAGCGGGTGATATTTCGTGATCGCTTGTACCTCAAAGGGGATCGAAATACGGGCCCTTGAAAATTCGCTGAACGGGTAGATTCGTCATTTTTAAAGATGTTTGAAATCTGAAAGCGGGTGATAGTTCAGGATCGGTTGTACCTCAAAGGGGATGGAAATACGGACATATGAAAATTCGCAAAACGGCTAGATTCGTCATTTTTGAAGATATTTCAAATCTGAAAGCGGGTGCTATTTCGTGATCGTTTGTTCCTCGAAGGGGATGGAAATACTGTTTACTCACAAACATTAAGAAGGGAAAGGGAAGGGGAATGATCGCGGCTCAAGACTAAAACAAGTTAATTGAACATTCTACTGCAAATTCTTTATCGGGACAAAACTCAAAATTTGACTTACGGCTAAGGAATACCGGCATAAAAAAACCCCAAGGTCCCTGTTGGGGAAAAAAGCCTGTATTCCTTCACAAGATCCGCGCCGCTATCTATCCTTTAACAGTCTTACCCAATCAAATTAATCATGAAAATCTAACGCAAATGGCCATGTACAATAACAAGAAGAAGAAGAGAGCTCTCTTACCGGGTACTCGCCGCCAACGCCAACGCAGAGCGATCTAGCCCGCCGAGTGTGCTCACACGCCTCGGGGAAACAAAATGCTGCAGGTGGGCACCAACCGCACCTTAACAGGCAAAAAGGACAGCACCCTTGCACTTCCTCACCAACATTCACTTGCGCGGTGCAGCTTTCCCCGTCTAACTCGCCTAAGTCGCCCGATTCTAAACTCTTTGCCACCCGCTAATTAGTCGCACACGCAGTCGCTCCTACCGTGGTCGGCTCGATTCTACCACGCGCTCGGCTTCTCGCGAGGTCCCCGAACCGCTTTTGTTTTTCGAATCGCGCACGCTGCCGAAAACCGAAGCCTCGCTGTCGCCAGGGGAAAAGGCGCGAACGCCCAAGACGCGTCACGCTGCCGCGAGCGTTTTTCAAACGCGAACAAATACGGACACTTGAAAATTCGCGAAACGGGTAGATTCGTCATTTTTATAGTTATTTGAAATCTGAAAGTGGATGATATTTCGTGATCGCTTGTACCTCAAAGGGGATCGAAATACGGGCCCTTGAAAATTCGCGAAACCGGTAGATTCGTCATTTTTATAGTTATTTGAAATCTGAAAGCGGGTGATATTTCGTGATCGTTTGTTCCTCAAAGGGGATGGAGATTAGCGAAACAGGTAGAATCGTCATTTTTGAAAATATTTGAAATCTGAAAGCGGGTGCTATTTCGTGATCGTTTGTTCCTCGAAGGGGATGGAAATACGGACATTTGAAAATTCGCGAAACGGGTTGATGCGTCATTTTTAAAGATTTTTGAAATCTGAAAGCGGGTGCTGCTTCGTGATCGTGTGCACCATTTTTACTTTCGTTTGTACCATTAAGGGGATGGAAATACGGACATTTGAAAATTCGTGAAACGGGTAGATTCGTCATTTTTAATGATATTTGAAATCTGAAAGCGGGTGATATTTCGTGATCGCTTGTACCTCAAAGGGGCTGGAAATACGGACAGTTGGAATTTCGCAAAACGGCTAGATTCGTCATTTTTATAGTTATTTGAAATCTGAAAGTGGGTGATATTTCGTGATCGCTTGTACCTCATAGGGGATCGAAATACGGGCCCTTGAAATTCGCTGAACGGGTAGATTCGTCATTTTTAAAGATGTTTGAAATCTGAAAGCGGGTGATAGTTCATGATCGGTTGTACCTCAAAGGGGATGGAAATACGGACATATGAAAATTCGCAAAACGGCTAGATTCGTCATTTTTGAAGATATTTCAAATCTGAAAGCGGGTGCTATTTCGTGATCGTTTGTTCCTCGAAGGGGATGGAAATACGGACACTTGAAAATTCGCGAAACGGGTAGATTCGTCATTTTTATAGTTATTTGAAATCTGAAAGCGGGTGATATTTCGTGATCGTGTGTTCCTCAAAGGGGTTTTAAATACGGACATTTGAAAATTCGCGAAACGGGTAGAATCGTCATTTTTAAAGGTATTTGAAATCTGAAAGCGGGTGATATTTCGTGATCGTTTGTTCCTCAAAGGGGATGGAGATTCGCGAAACAGGTAGAATCGTCATTTTTGAAAATATTTGAGATCTAAAAGCGGGTGCTATTTCGTGATCGTTTGTTCCTCGAAGGGGATGGAAATACGGACATTTGAAAATTCGCGAAACGGGTTGATGCGTCATTTTTAAAGATTTTTGAAATCTGAAAGCGGGTGCTGCTTCGTGATCGTGTGCACCATTTTTACTTTCGTTTGTACCATTAAGGGGATGGAAATACGGACATTTGAAAATTCGTGAAACGGGTAGATTCGTCATTTTTATAGGTATTTCAAATCTGAAAGCGGGTGCTATTTCGTGATCGTTTGTACCTCAAAGGGGATGGAAATACGGACATTTGAAAATTCGCGAAACCGGTAGATTCGTAATTTTTATAGTTATTTGAAATCTGAAAGCGGGTGCTATTTCGTGATCGTTTGTTCCTCGAAGGGGATGGAAATACGGACATTTGAAAATTCGCGAAACGGGTTGATTCGTCATTTTTAAAGATTTTTGAAATCTGAAAGCGGGTGCTGCTTCGTGATCGTGTGCACCATTTTTACTTTCGTTTGTACCATTAAGGGGATGGAAATACGGACATTTGAAAATTCGTGAAACGGGTAGATTCGTCATTTTTATAGGTATTTCAAATCTGAAAGCGGGTGCTATTTCGTGATCGCTTGTACCTCAAAGGGGATCGAAATACGGGCCCTTGAAAATTCGCGAAACCGGTAGATTCGTCATTTTTATAGTTATTTGAAATCTGAAAGCGGGTGATATTTCGTGATCGCTTGTACCTCAAAGGGGATCGAAATACGGGCCCTTGAAAATTCGCTGAACGGGTAGATTCGTCATTTTTAAAGATGTTTGAAATCTGAAAGCGGGTGATAGTTCAGGATCGGTTGTACCTCAAAGGGGATGGAAATACGGACATATGAAAATTCGCAAAACGGCTAGATTCGTCATTTTTGAAGATATTTCAAATCTGAAAGCGGGTGCTATTTCGTGATCGTTTGTTCCTCGAAGGGGATGGAAATACGGACACTTGAAAATTCGCGAAACGGGTAGATTCGTCATTTTTATAGTTATTTGAAATCTGAAAGTGGGTGATATTTCGTGATCGCTTGTACCTCAAAGGGGATCGAAATACGGGCCCTTGAAAATTCGCGAAACCGGTAGATTCGTCATTTTTATAGTTATTTGAAATCTGAAAGCGGGTGATATTTCGAGATCGTTTGTTCCTCAAAGGGGATGGAGATTAGCGAAACAGGTAGAATCGTCATTTTTGAAAATATTTGAAATCTGAAAGCGGGTGCTATTTCGTGATCGTTTGTTCCTCGAAGGGGATGGAAATACGGACACTTGAAAATTCGCGAAACGGGTAGATTCGTAATTTTTATAGTTATTTGAAATCTGAAAGCGGGTGCTATTTCGTGATCGTTTGTTCCTCGAAGGGGATGGAAATACGGACATTTGAAAATTCGCGAAACGGGTTGATGCGTCATTTTTAAAGATTTTTGAAATCTGAAAGCGGGTGCTGCTTCGTGATCGTGTGCACCATTTTTACTTTCGTTTGTACCATTAAGGGGATGGAAATACGGACATTTGAAAATTCGTGAAACGGGTAGATTCGTCATTTTTAATGATATTTGAAATCTGAAAGCGGGTGATATTTCGTGATCGCTTGTACCTCAAAGGGGCTGGAAATACGGACAGTTGGAATTTCGCAAAACGGCTAGATTCGTCATTTTTATAGTTATTTGAAATCTGAAAGTGGGTGATATTTCGTGATCGCTTGTACCTCAAAGGGGATCGAAATACGGGCCCTTGAAATTCGCTGAACGGGTAGATTCGTCATTTTTAAAGATGTTTGAAATCTGAAAGCGGGTGCTATTTCGTGATCGTTTGTTCCTCGAAGGGGATGGAAATACGGACATTTGAAAATTCGCGAAACGGGTTGATTCGTCATTTTTAAAGATTTTTGAAATCTGAAAGCGGGTGCTGCTTCGTGATCGTGTGCACCATTTTTACTTTCGTTTGTACCATTAAGGGGATGGAAATACGGACATTTGAAAATTCGTGAAACGGGTAGATTCGTCATTTTTATAGGTATTTCAAATCTGAAAGCGGGTGCTATTTCGTGATCGCTTGTACCTCAAAGGGGATCGAAATACGGGCCCTTGAAAATTCGCGAAACCGGTAGATTCGTCATTTTTATAGTTATTTGAAATCTGAAAGCGGGTGATATTTCGTGATCGCTTGTACCTCAAAGGGGATCGAAATACGGGCCCTTGAAAATTCGCTGAACGGGTAGATTCGTCATTTTTAAAGATGTTTGAAATCTGAAAGCGGGTGATAGTTCAGGATCGGTTGTACCTCAAAGGGGATGGAAATACGGACATATGAAAATTCGCAAAACGGCTAGATTCGTCATTTTTGAAGATATTTCAAATCTGAAAGCGGGTGCTATTTCGTGATCGTTTGTTCCTCGAAGGGGATGGAAATACGGACACTTGAAAATTCGCGAAACGGGTAGATTCGTCATTTTTATAGTTATTTGAAATCTGAAAGTGGGTGATATTTCGTGATCGCTTGTACCTCAAAGGGGATCGAAATACGGGCCCTTGAAAATTCGCGAAACCGGTAGATTCGTCATTTTTATAGTTATTTGAAATCTGAAAGCGGGTGATATTTCGTGATCGTTTGTTCCTCAAAGGGGATGGAGATTAGCGAAACAGGTAGAATCGTCATTTTTGAAAATATTTGAAATCTGAAAGCGGGTGCTATTTCGTGATCGTTTGTTCCTCGAAGGGGATGGAAATACGGACACTTGAAAATTCGCGAAACGGGTAGATTCGTAATTTTTATAGTTATTTGAAATCTGAAAGCGGGTGCTATTTCGTGATCGTTTGTTCCTCGAAGGGGATGGAAATACGGACATTTGAAAATTCGCGAAACGGGTTGATGCGTCATTTTTAAAGATTTTTGAAATCTGAAAGCGGGTGCTGCTTCGTGATCGTGTGCACCATTTTTACTTTCGTTTGTACCATTAAGGGGATGGACATACGGACATTTGAAAATTCGTGAAACGGGTAGATTCGTCATTTTTATAGTTATTTGAAATCTGAAAGCGGGTGATATTTCGTGATCGTGTGTTCCTCAAAGGGGTTTTAAATACGGACATTTGAAAATTCGCGAAACGGGTAGAATCGTCATTTTTAAAGGTATTTGAAATCTGAAAGCGGGTGATATTTCGTGATCGTTTGTTCCTCAAAGGGGATGGAGATTCGCGAAACAGGTAGAATCGTCATTTTTGAAAATATTTGAGATCTGAAAGCGGGTGCTATTTCGTGATCGTTTGTTCCTCGAAGGGGATGGAAATACGGACATTTGAAAATTCGCGAAACGGGTTGATGCGTCATTTTTAAAGATTTTTGAAATCTGAAAGCGGGTGCTGCTTCGTGATCGTGTGCACCATTTTTACTTTCGTTTGTACCATTAAGGGGATGGAAATACGGACATTTGAAAATTCGTGAAACGGGTAGATTCGTCATTTTTATAGGTATTTCAAATCTGAAAGCGGGTGCTATTTCGTGATCGTTTGTACCTCAAAGGGGATGGAAATACGGACATTTGAAAATTCGTGAAACGGGTAGATTCGTCATTTTTAATGATATTTGAAATCTGAAAGCGGGTGATATTTCGTGATCGCTTGTACCTCAAAGGGGCTGGAAATACGGACAGTTGGAATTTCGCAATACGGCTAGATTCGTCATTTTTATAGTTATTTGAAATCTGAAAGTGGGTGATATTTCGTGATCGCTTGTACCTCAAAGGGGATCGAAATACGGGCCCTTGAAAATTCGCGAAACCGGTAGATTCGTCATTTTTATAGTTATTTGAAATCTGAAAGCGGGTGATATTTCGTGATCGCTTGTACCTCAAAGGGGATCGAAATACGGGCCCTTGAAAATTCGCTGAACGGGTAGATTCGTCATTTTTAAAGATGTTTGAAGTCTGAAAGCGGGTGATAGTTCATGATCGGTTGTACCTCAAAGGGGATGGAAATACGGACATATGAAAATTCGCAAAACGGCTAGATTCGTCATTTTTGAAGATATTTCAAATCTGAAAGCGGGTGCTATTTCGTGATCGTTTGTTCCTCGAAGGGGATGGAAATACGGACACTTGAAAATTCGCGAAACGGGTAGATTCGTCATTTTTATAGTTATTTGAAATCTGAAAGCGGGTGCTGCTTCGTGATCGTGTGCACCATTTTTACTTTCGTTTGTACCATTAAGGGGATGGAAATACGGACATTTGAAAATTCGTGAAACGGGTAGATTCGTCATTTTTAATGATATTTGAAATCTGAAAGCGGGTGATATTTCGTGATCGCTTGTACCTCAAAGGGGCTGGAAATACGGACAGTTGGAATTTCGCAAAACGGCTAGATTCGTCATTTTTATAGTTATTTGAAATCTGAAAGTGGGTGATATTTCGTGATCGCTTGTACCTCAAAGGGGATCGAAATACGGGCCCTTGAAAATTCGCGAAACCGGTAGATTCGTCATTTTTATAGTTATTTGAAATCTGAAAGCGGGTGATATTTCGTGATCGCTTGTACCTCAAAGGGGATCGAAATACGGGCCCTTGAAAATTCGCTGAACGGGTAGATTCGTCATTTTTAAAGATGTTTGAAATCTGAAAGCGGGTGATAGTTCAGGATCGGTTGTACCTCAAAGGGGATGGAAATACGGACATATGAAAATTCGCAAAACGGCTAGATTCGTCATTCTTGAAGATATTTCAAATCTGAAAGCGGGTGCTATTTCGTGATCGTTTGTTCCTCGAAGGGGATGGAAATACGGACACTTGAAAATTCGCGAAACGGGTAGATTCGTCATTTTTATAGTTATTTGAAATCTGAAAGCGGGTGCTGCTTCGTGATCGTGTGCACCATTTTTACTTTTGTTTGTACCATTAAGGGGATGGAAATACGGACATTTGAAAATTCGTGAAACGGGTAGATTCGTCATTTTTAATGATATTTGAAATCTGAAAGCGGGTGATATTTCGTGATCGCTTGTACCTCAAAGGGGCTGGAAATACGGACAGTTGGAATTTCGCAAAACGGCTAGATTCGTCATTTTTATAGTTATTTGAAATCTGAAAGTGGGTGATATTTCGTGATCGCTTGTACCTCAAAGGGGATCGAAATACGGGCCCTTGAAAATTCGCGAAACCGGTAGGTTTGTCATTTTTATAGTTATTTGAAATCTGAAAGCGGGTGATATTTCGTGATCGCTTGTACCTCAAAGGGGATCGAAATACGGGCCCTTGAAAATTCGCTGAACGGGTAGATTCGTCATTTTTAAAGATGTTTGAAATCTGAAAGCGGGTGATAGTTCATGATCGGTTGTACCTCAAAGGGGATGGAAATACGGACATATGAAAATTCGCAAAACGGCTGGATTCGTCATTTTTGAAGATATTTCAAATCTGAAAGCGGGTGCTATTTCGTGATCGTTTGTTCCTCGAAGGGGATGGAAATACGGACACTTGAAAATTCGCGAAACGGGTAGATTCGTCATTTTTATAGTTATTTGAAATCTGAAAGTGGGTGATATTTCGTGATCGCTTGTACCTCAAAGGGGATCGAAATACGGGCCCTTGAAAATTCGCGAAACCGGTAGATTCGTCATTTTTATAGTTATTTGAAATCTGAAAGCGGGTGATATTTCGTGATCGTTTGTTCCTCAAAGGGGATGGAGATTAGCGAAACAGGTAGAATCGTCATTTTTGAAAAAATTTGAAATCTGAAAGCGGGTGCTATTTCGTGATCGTTTGTTCCTCGAAGGGGATGGAAATACGGACACTTGAAAATTCGCGAAACGGGTAGATTCGTAATTTTTATAGTTATTTGAAATCTGAAAGCGGGTGCTATTTCGTGATCGTTTGTTCCTCGAAGGGGATGGAAATACGGACATTTGAAAATTCGCGAAACGGGTTGATGCGTCATTTTTAAAGATTTTTGAAATCTGAAAGCGGGTGCTGCTTCGTGATCGTGTGCACCATTTTTACTTTCGTTTGTACCATTAAGGGGATGGAAATACGGACATTTGAAAATTCGTGAAACGGGTAGATTCGTCATTTTTAATGATATTTGAAATCTGAAAGCGGGTGATATTTCGTGATCGCTTGTACCTCAAAGGGGCTGGAAATACGGACAGTTGGAATTTCGCAAAACGGCTAGATTCGTCATTTTTATAGTTATTTGAAATCTGAAAGTGGGTGATATTTCGTGATCGCTTGTACCTCAAAGGGGATCGAAATACGGGCCCTTGAAAATTCGCGAAACCGGTAGGTTTGTCATTTTTATAGTTATTTGAAATCTGAAAGCGGGTGATATTTCGTGATCGCTTGTACCTCAAAGGGGATCGAAATACGGGCCCTTGAAAATTCGCTGAACGGGTAGATTCGTCATTTTTAAAGATGTTTGAAATCTGAAAGCGGGTGATAGTTCATGATCGGTTGTACCTCAAAGGGGATGGAAATACGGACATATGAAAATTCGCAAAACGGCTGGATTCGTCATTTTTGAAGATATTTCAAATCTGAAAGCGGGTGCTATTTCGTGATCGTTTGTTCCTCGAAGGGGATGGAAATACGGACATTTGAAAATTCGCGAAACGGGTTGATTCGTCATTTTTATAGGTATTTCAAATCTGAAAGCGGGTGCTATTTCGTGATCGTTTGTACCTCAAAGGGGATGGAAATACGGACATTTGAAAATTCGCGAAACCGGTAGATTCGTAATTTTTATAGTTATTTGAAATCTGAAAGCGGGTGCTATTTCGTGATCGTTTGTTCCTCGAAGGGGATGGAAATACGGACATTTGAAAATTCGCGAAACGGGTTGATTCGTCATTTTTATAGGTATTTCAAATCTGAAAGCGGGTGCTATTTCGTGATCGTTTGTACCTCAAAGGGGATGGAAATACGGACATTTGAAAATTCGCGAAACCGGTAGATTCGTAATTTTTATAGTTATTTGAAATCTGAAAGCGGGTGCTATTTCGTGATCGTTTGTTCCTCGAAGGGGATGGAAATACGGACATTTGAAAATTCGCGAAACGGGTTGATTCGTCATTTTTAAAGATTTTTGAAATCTGAAAGCGGGTGCTGCTTCGTGATCGTGTGCACCATTTTTACTTTCGTTTGTACCATTAAGGGGATGGAAATACGGACATTTGAAAATTCGTGAAACGGGTAGATTCGTCATTTTTAATGATATTTGAAATCTGAAAGCGGGTGATATTTCGTGATCGCTTGTACCTCAAAGGGGATCGAAATACGGGCCCTTGAAAATTCGCGAAACCGGTAGATTCGTCATTTTTAAAGATGTTTGAAATCTGAAAGCGGGTGATAGTTCATGATCGGTTGTACCTCAAAGGGGATGGAAATACGGACATATGAAAATTCGCAAAACGGCTAGATTCGTCATTTTTGAAAATATTTGAAATCTGAAAGCGGGTGCTATTTCGTGATCGTTTGTACCTCAAAGGGGGTGGAAATACGGACACTTGGAAATTCGTGAAAGGGGTGAATCGTCATTTGTCAAGATATTTGATATCTGAAAGCGGGTGATATTTCGTGATCGTGTGTTCCTCAAAGGGGTTTTAAATACGGACATTTGAAAATTCGCGAAACGGGTAGAATCGTCATTTTTAAAGATATTTGAAATCTGAAAGCGGGTGATATTTCGTGATCGTTTGTTCCTCAAAGGGGATGGAGATTCGCGAAACAGGTAGAATCGTCATTTTTGAAAATATTTGAAATCTGAAAGCGGGTGCTATTTCGTGATCGTTTGTTCCTCGAAGGGGATGGAAATACGGACATTTGAAAATTCGCGAAACCGGTAGATTCGTAATTTTTATAGTTATTTGAAATCTGAAAGCGGGTGCTATTTCGTGATCGTTTGTTCCTCGAAGGGGATGGAAATACGGACACTTGAAAATTCGCGAAACGGGTAGATTCGTCATTTTTATAGTTATTTGAAATGTGAAAGCGGGTGATATTTCGTGATCGTGTGTTCGTCAAAGGGGTTTTAAATACGGACATTTGAAAATTCGCGAAACGGGTAGAATCGTCATTTTTAAAGATATTTGAAATCTGAAAGCGGGTGATATTTCGTGATCGTTTGTTCCTCAAAGGGGATGGAGATTCGCGAAACAGGTAGAATCGTCATTTTTGAAAATATTTGAGATCTGAAAGCGGGTGCTATTTCGTGATCGTTTGTTCCTCGAAGGGGATGGAAATACGGACATTTGAAAATTCGCGAAACGGGTTGATGCGTCATTTTTAAAGATTTTTGAAATCTGAAAGCGGGTGCTGCTTCGTGATCGTGTGCACCATTTTTACTTTCGTTTGTACCATTAAGGGGATGGAAATACGGACATTTGAAAATTCGTGAAACGGGTAGATTCGTCATTTTTATAGGTATTTCAAATCTGAAAGCGGGTGCTATTTCGTGATCGTTTGTACCTCAAAGGGGATGGAAATACGGACATTTGAAAATTCGCGAAACCGGTAGATTCGTAATTTTTATAGTTATTTGAAATCTGAAAGCGGGTGCTATTTCGTGATCGTTTGTTCCTCGAAGGGGATGGAAATACGGACATTTGAAAATTCGCGAAACGGGTTGATTCGTCATTTTTAAAGATTTTTGAAATCTGAAAGCGGGTGCTGCTTCGTGATCGTGTGCACCATTTTTACTTTCGTTTGTACCATTAAGGGGATGGAAATACGGACATTTGAAAATTCGTGAAACGGGTAGATTCGTCATTTTTATAGGTATTTCAAATCTGAAAGCGGGTGCTATTTCGTGATCGCTTGTACCTCAAAGGGGATCGAAATACGGGCCCTTGAAAATTCGCGAAACCGGTAGATTCGTCATTTTTATAGTTATTTGAAATCTGAAAGCGGGTGATATTTCGTGATCGCTTGTACCTCAAAGGGGATCGAAATAAGGGCCCTTGAAAATTCGCTGAACGGGTAGATTCGTCATTTTTAAAGATGTTTGAAATCTGAAAGCGGGTGATAGTTCAGGATCGGTTGTACCTCAAAGGGGATGGAAATACGGACATATGAAAATTCGCAAAACGGCTAGATTCGTCATTTTTGAAGATATTTCAAATCTGAAAGCGGGTGCTATTTCGTGATCGTTTGTTCCTCGAAGGGGATGGAAATACGGACACTTGAAAATTCGCGAAACGGGTAGATTCGTCATTTTTATAGTTATTTGAAATCTGAAAGTGGGTGATATTTCGTGATCGCTTGTACCTCAAAGGGGATCGAAATACGGGCCCTTGAAAATTCGCGAAACCGGTAGATTCGTCATTTTTATAGTTATTTGAAATCTGAAAGCGGGTGATATTTCGTGATCGTTTGTTCCTCAAAGGGGATGGAGATTAGCGAAACAGGTAGAATCGTCATTTTTGAAAAAATTTGAAATCTGAAAGCGGGTGCTATTTCGTGATCGTTTGTTCCTCGAAGGGGATGGAAATACGGACACTTGAAAATTCGCGAAACGGGTAGATTCGTAATTTTTATAGTTATTTGAAATCTGAAAGCGGGTGCTATTTCGTGATCGTTTGTTCCTCGAAGGGGATGGAAATACGGACATTTGAAAATTCGCGAAACGGGTTGATGCGTCATTTTTAAAGATTTTTGAAATCTGAAAGCGGGTGCTGCTTCGTGATCGTGTGCACCATTTTTACTTTCGTTTGTACCATTAAGGGGATGGAAATACGGACATTTGAAAATTCGTGAAACGGGTAGATTCGTCATTTTTAATGATATTTGAAATCTGAAAGCGGGTGATATTTCGTGATCGCTTGTACCTCAAAGGGGCTGGAAATACGGACAGTTGGAATTTCGCAAAACGGCTAGATTCGTCATTTTTATAGTTATTTGAAATCTGAAAGTGGGTGATATTTCGTGATCGCTTGTACCTCAAAGGGGATCGAAATACGGGCCCTTGAAAATTCGCTGAACGGGTAGATTCGTCATTTTTAAAGATGTTTGAAATCTGAAAGCGGGTGATAGTTCAGGATCGGTTGTACCTCAAAGGGGATGGAAATACGGACATATGAAAATTCGCAAAACGGCTAGATTCGTCATTTTTGAAGATATTTCAAATCTGAAAGCGGGTGCTATTTCGTGATCGTTTGTTCCTCGAAGGGGATGGAAATACGGACACTTGAAAATTCGCGAAACGGGTAGATTCGTCATTTTTATAGTTATTTGAAATCTGAAAGTGGGTGATATTTCGTGATCGCTTGTACCTCAAAGGGGATCGAAATACGGGCCCTTGAAAATTCGCGAAACCGGTAGATTCGTCATTTTTATAGTTATTTGAAATCTGAAAGCGGGTGATATTTCGTGATCGTTTGTTCCTCAAAGGGGATGGAGATTAGCGAAACAGGTAGAATCGTCATTTTTGAAAAAATTTGAAATCTGAAAGCGGGTGCTATTTCGTGATCGTTTGTTCCTCGAAGGGGATGGAAATACGGACACTTGAAAATTCGCGAAACGGGTAGATTCGTAATTTTTATAGTTATTTGAAATCTGAAAGCGGGTGCTATTTCGTGATCGTTTGTTCCTCGAAGGGGATGGAAATACGGACATTTGAAAATTCGCGAAACGGGTTGATGCGTCATTTTTAAAGATTTTTGAAATCTGAAAGCGGGTGCTGCTTCGTGATCGTGTGCACCATTTTTACTTTCGTTTGTACCATTAAGGGGATGGAAATACGGACATTTGAAAATTCGTGAAACGGGTAGATTCGTCATTTTTATAGTTATTTGAAATCTGAAAGCGGGTGATATTTCGTGATCGTGTGTTCCTCAAAGGGGTTTTAAATACGGACATTTGAAAATTCGCGAAACGGGTAGAATCGTCATTTTTAAAGGTATTTGAAATCTGAAAGCGGGTGATATTTCGTGATCGTTTGTTCCTCAAAGGGGATGGAGATTCGCGAAACAGGTAGAATCGTCATTTTTGAAAATATTTGAGATCTGAAAGCGGGTGCTATTTCGTGATCGTTTGTTCCTCGAAGGGGATGGAAATACGGACATTTGAAAATTCGCGAAACGGGTTGATGCGTCATTTTTAAAGATTTTTGAAATCTGAAAGCGGGTGCTGCTTCGTGATCGTGTGCACCATTTTTACTTTCGTTTGTACCATTAAGGGGATGGAAATACGGACATTTGAAAATTCGTGAAACGGGTAGATTCGTCATTTTTATAGGTATTTCAAATCTGAAAGCGGGTGCTATTTCGTGATCGTTTGTACCTCAAAGGGGATGGAAATACGGACATTTGAAAATTCGCGAAACCGGTAGATTCGTAATTTTTATAGTTATTTGAAATCTGAAAGCGGGTGCTATTTCGTGATCGTTTGTTCCTCGAAGGGGATGGAAATACGGACATTTGAAAATTCGCGAAACGGGTTGATGCGTCATTTTTAAAGATTTTTGAAATCTGAAAGCGGGTGCTGCTTCGTGATCGTGTGCACCATTTTTACTTTCGTTTGTACCATTAAGGGGATGGAAATACGGACATTTGAAAATTCGTGAAACGGGTAGATTCGTCATCTTTATAGTTATTTGAAATCTGAAAGCGGGTGATATTTCGTGATCGTGTGTTCCTCAAAGGGGTTTTAAATACGGACATTTGAAAATTCGCGAAACGGGTAGAATCGTCATTTTTAAAGGTATTTGAAATCTGAAAGCGGTCGATATTTCGTGATCGTTTGTTCCTCAAAGGGGATGGAGATTCGCGAAACAGGTAGAATCGTCATTTTTGAAAATATTTGAGATCTGAAAGCGGGTGCTATTTCGTGATCGTTTGTTCCTCGAAGGGGATGGAAATACGGACATTTGAAAATTCGCGAAACGGGTTGATGCGTCATTTTTAAAGATTTTTGAAATCTGAAAGCGGGTGCTGCTTCGTGATCGTGTGCACCATTTTTACTTTCGTTTGTACCATTAAGGGGATGGAAATACGGACATTTGAAAATTCGTGAAACGGGTAGATTCGTCATTTTTATAGGTATTTCAAATCTGAAAGCGGGTGCTATTTCGTGATCGTTTGTACCTCAAAGGGGATGGAAATACGGACATTTGAAAATTCGTGAAACGGGTAGATTCGTCATTTTTAATGATATTTGAAATCTGAAAGCGGGTGATATTTCGTGATCGCTTGTACCTCAAAGGGGCTGGAAATACGGACAGTTGGAATTTCGCAAAACGGCTAGATTCGTCATTTTTATAGTTATTTGAAATCTGAAAGTGGGTGATATTTCGTGATCGCTTGTACCTCAAAGGGGATCGAAATACGGGCCCTTGAAAATTCGCGAAACCGGTAGATTCGTCATTTTTATAGTTATTTGAAATCTGAAAGCGGGTGATATTTCGTGATCGCTTGTACCTCAAAGGGGATCGAAATACGGGCCCTTGAAAATTCGCTGAACGGGTAGATTCGTCATTTTTAAAGATGTTTGAAATCTGAAAGCGGGTGATAGTTCAGGATCGGTTGTACCTCAAAGGGGATGGAAATACGGACATATGAAAATTCGCAAAACGGCTAGATTCGTCATTCTTGAAGATATTTCAAATCTGAAAGCGGGTGCTATTTCGTGATCGTTTGTTCCTCGAAGGGGATGGAAATACGGACACTTGAAAATTCGCGAAACGGGTAGATTCGTCATTTTTATAGTTATTTGAAATCTGAAAGCGGGTGCTGCTTCGTGATCGTGTGCACCATTTTTACTTTCGTTTGTACCATTAAGGGGATGGAAATACGGACATTTGAAAATTCGTGAAACGGGTAGACTCGTCATTTTTAATGATATTTGAAATCTGAAAGCGGGTGATATTTCGTGATCGCTTGTACCTCAAAGGGGCTGGAAATACGGACAGTTGGAATTTCGCGAAACCGGTAGGTTTGTCATTTTTATAGTTATTTGAAATCTGAAAGCGGGTGATATTTCGTGATCGCTTGTACCTCAAAGGGGATCGAAATACGGGCCCTTGAAAATTCGCTGAACGGGTAGATTCGTCATTTTTAAAGATGTTTGAAATCTGAAAGCGGGTGATAGTTCATGATCGGTTGTACCTCAAAGGGGATGGAAATACGGACATATGAAAATTCGCAAAACGGCTGGATTCGTCATTTTTGAAGATATTTCAAATCTGAAAGCGGGTGCTATTTCGTGATCGTTTGTTCCTCGAAGGGGATGGAAATACGGACACTTGAAAATTCGCGAGACGGGTAGATTCGTCATTTTTATAGTTATTTGAAATCTGAAAGTGGGTGATATTTCGTGATCGCTTGTACCTCAAAGGGGATCGAAATACGGGCCCTTGAAAATTCGCGAAACCGGTAGATTCGTCATTTTTATAGTTATTTGAAATCTGAAAGCGGGTGATATTTCGTGATCGTTTGTTCCTCAAAGGGGATGGAGATTCGCGAAACAGGTAGAATCGTCATTTTTGAAGATATTTCAAATCTGAAAGCGGGTGCTATTTCGTGATCGTTTGTTCCTCGAAGGGGATGGAAATACGGACACTTGAAAATTCGCGAAACGGGTAGATTCGTCATTTTTAAAGATTTTTGAAATCTGAAAGCGGGTGCTGCTTCGTGATCGTGTGCACCATTTTTACTTTCGTTTGTACCATTAAGGGGATGGAAATACGGACATTTGAAAATTCGTGAAACGGGTAGATTCGTCATTTTTATAGGTATTTCAAATCTGAAAGCGGGTGCTATTTCGTGATCGTTTGTACCTCAAAGGGGATGGAAATACGGACATTTGAAAATTCGTGAAACGGGTAGATTCGTCATTTTTAATGATATTTGAAATCTGAAAGCGGGTGATATTTCGTGATCGCTTGTACCTCAAAGGGGCTGGAAATACGGACAGTTGGAATTTCGCAAAACGGCTAGATTCGTCATTTTTATAGTTATTTGAAATCTGAAAGTGGGTGATATTTCGTGATCGCTTGTACCTCAAAGGGGATCGAAATACGGGCCCTTGAAAATTCGCGAAACCGGTAGATTCGTCATTTTTATAGTTATTTGAAATCTGAAAGCGGGTGATATTTCGTGATCGCTTGTACCTCAAAGGGGATCGAAATACGGGCCCTTGAAAATTCGCTGAACGGGTAGATTCGTCATTTTTAAAGATGTTTGAAATCTGAAAGCGGGTGATAGTTCAGGATCGGTTGTACCTCAAAGGGGATGGAAATACGGACATATGAAAATTCGCAAAACGGCTAGATTCGTCATTCTTGAAGATATTTCAAATCTGAAAGCGGGTGCTATTTCGTGATCGTTTGTTCCTCGAAGGGGATGGAAGTACGGACACTTGAAAATTCGCGAAACGGGTAGATTCGTCATTTTTATAGTTATTTGAAATCTGAAAGCGGGTGCTGCTTCGTGATCGTGTGCACCATTTTTACTTTCGTTTGTACCATTAAGGGGATGGAAATACGGACATTTGAAAATTCGTGAAACGGGTAGATTCGTCATTTTTAATGATATTTGAAATCTGAAAGCGGGTGATATTTCGTGATCGCTTGTACCTCAAAGGGGCTGGAAATACGGACAGTTGGAATTTCGCAAAACGGCTAGATTCGTCATTTTTATAGTTATTTGAAATCTGAAAGTGGGTGATATTTCGTGATCGCTTGTACCTCAAAGGGGATCGAAATACGGGCCCTTGCAAATTCGCGAAACCGGTAGGTTTGTCATTTTTATAGTTATTTGAAATCTGAAAGCGGGTGATATTTCGTGATCGCTTGTACCTCAAAGGGGATCGAAATACGGGCCCTTGAAAATTCGCTGAACGGGTAGATTCGTCATTTTTAAAGATGTTTGAAATCTGAAAGCGGGTGATAGTTCATGATCGGTTGTACCTCAAAGGGGATGGAAATACGGACATATGAAAATTCGCAAAACGGCTGGATTCGTCATTTTTGAAGATATTTCAAATCTGAAAGCGGGTGCTATTTCGTGATCGTTTGTTCCTCGAAGGGGATGGAAATACGGACATTTGAAAATTCGCGAAACGGGTTGATTCGTCATTTTTATAGGTATTTCAAATCTGAAAGCGGGTGCTATTTCGTGATCGTTTGTACCTCAAAGGGGATGGAAATACGGACATTTGAAAATTCGCGAAACCGGTAGATTCGTAATTTTTATAGTTATTTGAAATCTGAAAGCGGGTGCTATTTCGTGATCGTTTGTTCCTCGAAGGGGATGGAAATACGGACATTTGAAAATTCGCGAAACGGGTTGATTCGTCATTTTTATAGGTATTTCAAATCTGAAAGCGGGTGCTATTTCGTGATCGTTTGTACCTCAAAGGGGATGGAAATACGGACATTTGAAAATTCGCGAAACCGGTAGATTCGTAATTTTTATAGTTATTTGAAATCTGAAAGCGGGTGCTATTTCGTGATCGTTTGTTCCTCGAAGGGGATGGAAATACGGACATTTGAAAATTCGCGAAACGGGTTGATTCGTCATTTTTAAAGATTTTTGAAATCTGAAAGCGGGTGCTGCTTCGTGATCGTGTGCACCATTTTTACTTTCGTTTGTACCATTAAGGGGATGGAAATACGGACATTTGAAAATTCGTGAAACGGGTAGATTCGTCATTTTTAATGATATTTGAAATCTGAAAGCGGGTGATATTTCGTGATCGCTTGTACCTCAAAGGGGATCGAAATACGGGCCCTTGAAAATTCGCGAAACCGGTAGATTCGTCATTTTTATAGTTATTTGAAATCTGAAAGCGGGTGATATTTCGTGATCGCTTGTACCTCAAAGGGGATCGAAATACGGGCCCTTGAAAATTCGCTGAACGGGTAGATTCGTCATTTTTAAAGATGTTTGAAATCTGAAAGCGGGTGATAGTTCATGATCGGTTGTACCTCAAAGGGGATGGAAATACGGACATATGAAAATTCGCAAAACGGCTAGATTCGTCATTTTTGAAAATATTTGAAATCTGAAAGCGGGTGCTATTTCGTGATCGTTTGTACCTCAAAGGGGGTGGAAATACGGACACTTGGAAATTCGTGAAAGGGGTGAATCGTCATTTGTCAAGATATTTGATATCTGAAAGCGGGTGATATTTCGTGATCGTGTGTTCCTCAAAGGGGTTTTAAATACGGACATTTGAAAATTCGCGAAACGGGTAGAATCGTCATTTTTAAAGATATTTGAAATCTGAAAGCGGGTGATATTTCGTGATCGTTTGTTCCTCAAAGGGGATGGAGATTCGCGAAACAGGTAGAATCGTCATTTTTGAAAATATTTGAAATCTGAAAGCGGGTGCTATTTCGTGATCGTTTGTTCCTCGAAGGGGATGGAAATACGGACATTTGAAAATTCGCGAAACCGGTAGATTCGTGATTTTTATAGTTATTTGAAATCTGAAAGCGGGTGCTATTTCGTGATCGTTTGTTCCTCGAAGGGGATGGAAATACGGACACTTGAAAATTCGCGAAACGGGTAGATTCGTCATTTTTATAGTTATTTGAAATCTGAAAGCGGGTGATATTTCGTGATCGTTTGTTCCTCAAAGGGGATGGAGATTCGCGAAACAGGTAGAATCGTCATTTTTGAAAATATTTGAGATCTGAAAGCGGGTGCTATTTCGTGATCGTTTGTTCCTCGAAGGGGATGGAAATACGGACATTTGAAAATTCGCGAAACGGGTTGATGCGTCATTTTTAAAGATTTTTGAAATCTGAAAGCGGGTGCTGCTTCGTGATCGTGTGCACCATTTTTACTTTCGTTTGTACCATTAAGGGGATGGAAATACGGACATTTGAAAATTCGTGAAACGGGTAGATTCGTCATTTTTATAGGTATTTCAAATCTGAAAGCGGGTGCTATTTCGTGATCGTTTGTACCTCAAAGGGGATGGAGATTCGCGAAACAGGTAGAATCGTCATTTTTATAGTTATTTGAAATCTGAAAGCGGGTGATATTTCGTGATCGCTTGTACCTCAAAGGGGATCGAAATACGGGCCCTTGAAAATTCGCTGAACGGGTAGATTCGTCATTTTTAAAGATGTTTGAAATCTGAAAGCGGGTGATAGTTCAGGATCGGTTGTACCTCAAAGGGGATGGAAATACGGACATATGAAAATTCGCAAAACGGCTAGATTCGTCATTTTTGAAGATATTTCAAATCTGAAAGCGGGTGCTATTTCGTGATCGTTTGTTCCTCGAAGGGGATGGAAATACTGTTTACTCACAAACATTAAGAAGGGAAAGGGAAGGGGAATGATCGCGGCTCAAGACTAAAACAAGTTAATTGAACATTCTACTGCAAATTCTTTATCGGGACAAAACTCAAAATTTGACTTACGGCTAAGGAATACCGGCATAAAAAAACCCCAAGGTCCCTGTTGGGGAAAAAAGCCTGTATTCCTTCACAAGATCCGCGCCGCTATCTATCCTTTAACAGTCTTACCCAATCAAATTAATCATGAAAATCTAACGCAAATGGCCATGTACAATAACAAGAAGAAGAAGAGAGCTCTCTTACCGGGTACTCGCCGCCAACGCCAACGCAGAGCGATCTAGCCCGCCGAGTGTGCTCACACGCCTCGGGGAAACAAAATGCTGCAGGTGGGCACCAACCGCACCTTAACAGGCAAAAAGGACAGCACCCTTGCACTTCCTCACCAACATTCACTTGCGCGGTGCAGCTTTCCCCGTCTAACTCGCCTAAGTCGCCCGATTCTAAACTCTTTGCCACCCGCTAATTAGTCGCACACGCAGTCGCTCCTACCGTGGTCGGCTCGATTCTACCACGCGCTCGGCTTCTCGCGAGGTCCCCGAACCGCTTTTGTTTTTCGAATCGCGCACGCTGCCGAAAACCGAAGCCTCGCTGTCGCCAGGGGAAAAGGCGCGAACGCCCAAGACGCGTCACGCTGCCGCGAGCGTTTTTCAAACGCGAACAAATACGGACACTTGAAAATTCGCGAAACGGGTAGATTCGTCATTTTTATAGTTATTTGAAATCTGAAAGTGGGTGATATTTCGTGATCGCTTGTACCTCAAAGGGGATCGAAATACGGGCCCTTGAAAATTCGCGAAACCGGTAGATTCGTCATTTTTATAGTTATTTGAAATCTGAAAGCGGGTGATATTTCGTGATCGTTTGTTCCTCAAAGGGGATGGAGATTCGCGAAACAGGTAGAATCGTCATTTTTGAAAATATTTGAGATCTGAAAGCGGGTGCTATTTCGTGATCGTTTGTTCCTCGAAGGGGATGGAAATACGGACATTTGAAAATTCGCGAAACGGGTTGATGCGTCATTTTTAAAGATTTTTGAAATCTGAAAGCGGGTGCTGCTTCGTGATCGTGTGCACCATTTTTACTTTCGTTTGTACCATTAAGGGGATGGAAATACGGACATTTGAAAATTCGTGAAACGGGTAGATTCGTCATTTTTAATGATATTTGAAATCTGAAAGCGGGTGATATTTCGTGATCGCTTGTACCTCAAAGGGGCTGGAAATACGGACAGTTGGAATTTCGCGAAACCGGTAGGTTTGTCATTTTTATAGTTATTTGAAATCTGAAAGCGGGTGATATTTCGTGATCGCTTGTACCTCAAAGGGGATCGAAATACGGGCCCTTGAAAATTCGCTGAACGGGTAGATTCGTCATTTTTAAAGATGTTTGAAATCTGAAAGCGGGTGATAGTTCATGATCGGTTGTACCTCAAAGGGGATGGAAATACGGACATATGAAAATTCGCAAAACGGCTGGATTCGTCATTTTTGAAGATATTTCAAATCTGAAAGCGGGTGCTATTTCGTGATCGTTTGTTCCTCGAAGGGGATGGAAATACGGACACTTGAAAATTCGCGAGACGGGTAGATTCGTCATTTTTATAGTTATTTGAAATCTGAAAGTGGGTGATATTTCGTGATCGCTTGTACCTCAAAGGGGATCGAAATACGGGCCCTTGAAAATTCGCGAAACCGGTAGATTCGTCATTTTTATAGTTATTTGAAATCTGAAAGCGGGTGATATTTCGTGATCGTTTGTTCCTCAAAGGGGATGGAGATTCGCGAAACAGGTAGAATCGTCATTTTTGAAGATATTTCAAATCTGAAAGCGGGTGCTATTTCGTGATCGTTTGTTCCTCGAAGGGGATGGAAATACGGACACTTGAAAATTCGCGAAACGGGTAGATTCGTCATTTTTAAAGATTTTTGAAATCTGAAAGCGGGTGCTGCTTCGTGATCGTGTGCACCATTTTTACTTTCGTTTGTACCATTAAGGGGATGGAAATACGGACATTTGAAAATTCGTGAAACGGGTAGATTCGTCATTTTTATAGGTATTTCAAATCTGAAAGCGGGTACTATTTCGTGATCGTTTGTACCTCAAAGGGGATGGAAATACGGACATTTGAAAATTCGTGAAACGGGTAGATTCGTCATTTTTAATGATATTTGAAATCTGAAAGCGGGTGATATTTCGTGATCGCTTGTACCTCAAAGGGGCTGGAAATACGGACAGTTGGAATTTCGCAAAACGGCTAGATTCGTCATTTTTATAGTTATTTGAAATCTGAAAGTGGGTGATATTTCGTGATCGCTTGTACCTCAAAGGGGATCGAAATACGGGCCCTTGAAAATTCGCGAAACCGGTAGATTCGTCATTTTTATAGTTATTTGAAATCTGAAAGCGGGTGATATTTCGTGATCGCTTGTACCTCAAAGGGGATCGAAATACGGGCCCTTGAAAATTCGCTGAACGGGTAGATTCGTCATTTTTAAAGATGTTTGAAATCTGAAAGCGGGTGATAGTTCAGGATCGGTTGTACCTCAAAGGGGATGGAAATACGGACATATGAAAATTCGCAAAACGGCTAGATTCGTCATTCTTGAAGATATTTCAAATCTGAAAGCGGGTGCTATTTCGTGATCGTTTGTTCCTCGAAGGGGATGGAAATACGGACACTTGAAAATTCGCGAAACGGGTAGATTCGTCATTTTTATAGTTATTTGAAATCTGAAAGCGGGTGCTGCTTCGTGATCGTGTGCACCATTTTTACTTTCGTTTGTACCATTAAGGGGATGGAAATACGGACATTTGAAAATTCGTGAAACGGGTAGATTCGTCATTTTTAATGATATTTGAAATCTGAAAGCGGGTGATATTTCGTGATCGCTTGTACCTCAAAGGGGCTGGAAATACGGACAGTTGGAATTTCGCAAAACGGCTAGATTCGTCATTTTTATAGTTATTTGAAATCTGAAAGTGGGTGATATTTCGTGATCGCTTGTACCTCAAAGGGGATCGAAATACGGGCCCTTGAAAATTCGCGAAACCGGTAGGTTTGTCATTTTTATAGTTATTTGAAATCTGAAAGCGGGTGATATTTCGTGATCGCTTGTACCTCAAAGGGGATCGAAATACGGGCCCTTGAAAATTCGCTGAACGGGTAGATTCGTCATTTTTAAAGATGTTTGAAATCTGAAAGCGGGTGATAGTTCATGATCGGTTGTACCTCAAAGGGGATGGAAATACGGACATATGAAAATTCGCAAAACGGCTGGATTCGTCATTTTTGAAGATATTTCAAATCTGAAAGCGGGTGCTATTTCGTGATCGTTTGTTCCTCGAAGGGGATGGAAATACGGACATTTGAAAATTCGCGAAACGGGTAGATTCGTCATTTTTATAGGTATTTCAAATCTGAAAGCGGGTGCTATTTCGTGATCGTTTGTACCTCAAAGGGGATGGAAATACGGACATTTGAAAATTCGCGAAACCGGTAGATTCGTAATTTTTATAGTTATTTGAAATCTGAAAGCGGGTGCTATTTCGTGATCGTTTGTTCCTCGAAGGGGATGGAAATACGGACATTTGAAAATTCGCGAAACGGGTTGATTCGTCATTTTTATAGGTATTTCAAATCTGAAAGCGGGTGCTATTTCGTGATCGTTTGTACCTCAAAGGGGATGGAAATACGGACATTTGAAAATTCGCGAAACCGGTAGATTCGTAATTTTTATAGTTATTTGAAATCTGAAAGCGGGTGCTATTTCGTGATCGTTTGTTCCTCGAAGGGGATGGAAATACGGACATTTGAAAATTCGCGAAACGGGTTGATTCGTCATTTTTAAAGATTTTTGAAATCTGAAAGCGGGTGCTGCTTCGTGATCGTGTGCACCATTTTTACTTTCGTTTGTACCATTAAGGGGATGGAAATACGGACATTTGAAAATTCGTGAAACGGGTAGATTCGTCATTTTTAATGATATTTGAAATCTGAAAGCGGGTGATATTTCGTGATCGCTTGTACCTCAAAGGGGATCGAAATACGGGCCCTTGAAAATTCGCGAAACCGGTAGATTCGTCATTTTTATAGTTATTTGAAATCTGAAAGCGGGTGATATTTCGTGATCGCTTGTACCTCAAAGGGGATCGAAATACGGGCCCTTGAAAATTCGCTGAACGGGTAGATTCGTCATTTTTAAAGATGTTTGAAATCTGAAAGCGGGTGATAGTTCATGATCGGTTGTACCTCAAAGGGGATGGAAATACGGACATATGAAAATTCGCAAAACGGCTAGATTCGTCATTTTTGAAAATATTTGAAATCTGAAAGCGGGTGCTATTTCGTGATCGTTTGTACCTCAAAGGGGGTGGAAATACGGACACTTGGAAATTCGTGAAAGGGGTGAATCGTCATTTGTCAAGATATTTGATATCTGAAAGCGGGTGATATTTCGTGATCGTGTGTTCCTCAAAGGGGTTTTAAATACGGACATTTGAAAATTCGCGAAACGGGTAGAATCGTCATTTTTAAAGATATTTGAAATCTGAAAGCGGGTGATATTTCGTGATCGTTTGTTCCTCAAAGGGGATGGAGATTCGCGAAACAGGTAGAATCGTCATTTTTGAAAATATTTGAAATCTGAAAGCGGGTGCTATTTCGTGATCGTTTGTTCCTCGAAGGGGATGGAAATACGGACATTTGAAAATTCGCGAAACCGGTAGATTCGTAATTTTTATAGTTATTTGAAATCTGAAAGCGGGTGCTATTTCGTGATCGTTTGTTCCTCGAAGGGGATGGAAATACGGACACTTGAAAATTCGCGAAACGGGTAGATTCGTCATTTTTATAGTTATTTGAAATCTGAAAGCGGGTGATATTTCGTGATCGTGTGTTCCTCAAAGGGGTTTTAAATACGGACATTTGAAAATTCGCGAAACGGGTAGAATCGTCATTTTTAAAGATATTTGAAATCTGAAAGCGGGTGATATTTCGTGATCGTTTGTTCCTCAAAGGGGATGGAGATTCGCGAAACAGGTAGAATCGTCATTTTTGAAAATATTTGAGATCTGAAAGCGGGTGCTATTTCGTGATCGTTTGTTCCTCGAAGGGGATGGAAATACGGACATTTGAAAATTCGCGAAACGGGTTGATGCGTCATTTTTAAAGATTTTTGAAATCTGAAAGCGGGTGCTGCTTCGTGATCGTGTGCACCATTTTTACTTTCGTTTGTACCATTAAGGGGATGGAAATACGGACATTTGAAAATTCGTGAAACGGGTAGATTCGTCATTTTTATAGGTATTTCAAATCTGAAAGCGGGTGCTATTTCGTGATCGTTTGTACCTCAAAGGGGATGGAAATACGGACATTTGAAAATTCGCGAAACCGGTAGATTCGTAATTTTTATAGTTATTTGAAATCTGAAAGCGGGTGCTATTTCGTGATCGTTTGTTCCTCGAAGGGGATGGAAATACGGACATTTGAAAATTCGCGAAACGGGTTGATTCGTCATTTTTAAAGATTTTTGAAATCTGAAAGCGGGTGCTGCTTCGTGATCGTGTGCACCATTTTTACTTTCGTTTGTACCATTAAGGGGATGGAAATACGGACATTTGAAAATTCGTGAAACGGGTAGATTCGTCATTTTTATAGGTATTTCAAATCTGAAAGCGGGTGCTATTTCGTGATCGCTTGTACCTCAAAGGGGATCGAAATACGGGCCCTTGAAAATTCGCGAAACCGGTAGATTCGTCATTTTTATAGTTATTTGAAATCTGAAAGCGGGTGATATTTCGTGATCGCTTGTACCTCAAAGGGGATCGAAATACGGGCCCTTGAAAATTCGCTGAACGGGTAGATTCGTCATTTTTAAAGATGTTTGAAATCTGAAAGCGGGTGATAGTTCAGGATCGGTTGTACCTCAAAGGGGATGGAAATACGGACATATGAAAATTCGCAAAACGGCTAGATTCGTCATTTTTGAAGATATTTCAAATCTGAAAGCGGGTGCTATTTCGTGATCGTTTGTTCCTCGAAGGGGATGGAAATACGGACACTTGAAAATTCGCGAAACGGGTTGATGCGTCATTTTTAAAGATTTTTGAAATCTGAAAGCGGGTGCTGCTTCGTGATCGTGTGCACCATTTTTACTTTCGTTTGTACCATTAAGGGGATGGAAATACGGACATTTGAAAATTCGTGAAACGGGTAGATTCGTCATTTTTATAGGTATTTCAAATCTGAAAGCGGGTGCTGCTTCGTGATCGTGTGCACCATTTTTACTTTCGTTTGTACCATTAAGGGGATGGAAATACGGACATTTGAAAATTCGTGAAACGGGTAGATTCGTCATTTTTAATGATATTTGAAATCTGAAAGCGGGTGATATTTCGTGATCGCTTGTACCTCAAAGGGGCTGGAAATACGGACAGTTGGAATTTCGCAAAACGGCTAGATTCGTCATTTTTATAGTTATTTGAAATCTGAAAGCGGGTGATATTTCGTGATCGCTTGTACCTCAAAGGGGATCGAAATACGGGCCCTTGAAAATTCGCTGAACGGGTAGATTCGTCATTTTTAAAGATGTTTGAAATCTGAAAGCGGGTGATAGTTCATGATCGGTTGTACCTCAAAGGGGATGGAAATACGGACATATGAAAATTCGCAAAACGGCTGGATTCGTCATTTTTGAAGATATTTCAAATCTGAAAGCGGGTGCTATTTCGTGATCGTTTGTTCCTCGAAGGGGATGGAAATACGGACATTTGAAAATTCGCGAAACGGGTTGATTCGTCATTTTTATAGGTATTTCAAATCTGAAAGCGGGTGCTATTTCGTGATCGTTTGTACCTCAAAGGGGATGGAAATACGGACATTTGAAAATTCGCGAAACCGGTAGATTCGTAATTTTTATAGTTATTTGAAATCTGAAAGCGGGTGCTATTTCGTGATCGTTTGTTCCTCGAAGGGGATGGAAATACGGACATTTGAAAATTCGCGAAACGGGTTGATTCGTCATTTTTATAGGTATTTCAAATCTGAAAGCGGGTGCTATTTCGTGATCGTTTGTACCTCAAAGGGGATGGAAATACGGACATTTGAAAATTCGCGAAACCGGTAGATTCGTAATTTTTATAGTTATTTGAAATCTGAAAGCGGGTGCTATTTCGTGATCGTTTGTTCCTCGAAGGGGATGGAAATACGGACATTTGAAAATTCGCGAAACGGGTTGATTCGTCATTTTTAAAGATTTTTGAAATCTGAAAGCGGGTGCTGCTTCGTGATCGTGTGCACCATTTTTACTTTCGTTTGTACCATTAAGGGGATGGAAATACGGACATTTGAAAATTCGTGAAACGGGTAGATTCGTCATTTTTAATGATATTTGAAATCTGAAAGCGGGTGATATTTCGTGATCGCTTGTACCTCAAAGGGGCTGGAAATACGGACAGTTGGAATTTCGCAAAACGGCTAGATTCGTCATTTTTATAGTTATTTGAAATCTGAAAGTGGGTGATAGTTCAGGATCGGTTGTACCTCAAAGGGGATGGAAATACGGACATATGAAAATTCGCAAAACGGCTAGATTCGTCATTTTTGAAGATATTTCAAATCTGAAAGCGGGTGCTATTTCGTGATCGTTTGTTCCTCGAAGGGGATGGAAATACGGACACTTGAAAATTCGCGAAACGGGTAGATTCGTCATTTTTATAGTTATTTGAAATCTGAAAGTGGGTGATATTTCGTGATCGCTTGTACCTCAAAGGGGATCGAAATACGGGCCCTTGAAAATTCGCGAAACCGGTAGATTCGTCATTTTTATAGTTATTTGAAATCTGAAAGCGGGTGATATTTCGTGATCGTTTGTTCCTCAAAGGGGATGGAGATTAGCGAAACAGGTAGAATCGTCATTTTTGAAAATATTTGAAATCTGAAAGCGGGTGCTATTTCGTGATCGTTTGTTCCTCGAAGGGGATGGAAATACGGACACTTGAAAATTCGCGAAACGGGTAGATTCGTAATTTTTATAGTTATTTGAAATCTGAAAGCGGGTGCTATTTCGTGATCGTTTGTTCCTCGAAGGGGATGGAAATACGGACATTTGAAAATTCGCGAAACGGGTTGATGCGTCATTTTTAAAGATTTTTGAAATCTGAAAGCGGGTGCTGCTTCGTGATCGTGTGCACCATTTTTACTTTCGTTTGTACCATTAAGGGGATGGAAATACGGACATTTGAAAATTCGTGAAACGGGTAGATTCGTCATTTTTAATGATATTTGAAATCTGAAAGCGGGTGATATTTCGTGATCGTTTGTTCCTCGAAGGGGATGGAAGTACGGACACTTGAAAATTCGCGAAACGGGTAGATTCGTCATTTTTATAGTTATTTGAAATCTGAAAGCGGGTGCTGCTTCGTGATCGTGTGCACCATTTTTACTTTCGTTTGTACCATTAAGGGGATGGAAATACGGACATTTGAAAATTCGTGAAACGGGTAGATTCGTCATTTTTAATGATATTTGAAATCTGAAAGCGGGTGATATTTCGTGATCGCTTGTACCTCAAAGGGGCTGGAAATACGGACAGTTGGAATTTCGCAAAACGGCTAGATTCGTCATTTTTATAGTTATTTGAAATCTGAAAGTGGGTGATATTTCGTGATCGCTTGTACCTCAAAGGGGATCGAAATACGGGCCCTTGAAAATTCGCGAAACCGGTAGGTTTGTCATTTTTATAGTTATTTGAAATCTGAAAGCGGGTGATATTTCGTGATCGCTTGTACCTCAAAGGGGATCGAAATACGGGCCCTTGAAAATTCGCTGAACGGGTAGATTCGTCATTTTTAAAGATGTTTGAAATCTGAAAGCGGGTGATAGTTCATGATCGGTTGTACCTCAAAGGGGATGGAAATACGGACATATGAAAATTCGCAAAACGGCTGGATTCGTCATTTTTGAAGATATTTCAAATCTGAAAGCGGGTGCTATTTCGTGATCGTTTGTTCCTCGAAGGGGATGGAAATACGGACATTTGAAAATTCGCGAAACGGGTTGATTCGTCATTTTTATAGGTATTTCAAATCTGAAAGCGGGTGCTATTTCGTGATCGTTTGTACCTCAAAGGGGATGGAAATACGGACATTTGAAAATTCGCGAAACCGGTAGATTCGTAATTTTTATAGTTATTTGAAATCTGAAAGCGGGTGCTATTTCGTGATCGTTTGTTCCTCGAAGGGGATGGAAATACGGACATTTGAAAATTCGCGAAACGGGTTGATTCGTCATTTTTATAGGTATTTCAAATCTGAAAGCGGGTGCTATTTCGTGATCGTTTGTACCTCAAAGGGGATGGAAATACGGACATTTGAAAATTCGCGAAACCGGTAGATTCGTAATTTTTATAGTTATTTGAAATCTGAAAGCGGGTGCTATTTCGTGATCGTTTGTTCCTCGAAGGGGATGGAAATACGGACATTTGAAAATTCGCGAAACGGGTTGATTCGTCATTTTTAAAGATTTTTGAAATCTGAAAGCGGGTGCTGCTTCGTGATCGTGTGCACCATTTTTACTTTCGTTTGTACCATTAAGGGGATGGAAATACGGACATTTGAAAATTCGTGAAACGGGTAGATTCGTCATTTTTAATGATATTTGAAATCTGAAAGCGGGTGATATTTCGTGATCGCTTGTACCTCAAAGGGGATCGAAATACGGGCCCTTGAAAATTCGCGAAACCGGTAGATTCGTCATTTTTATAGTTATTTGAAATCTGAAAGCGGGTGATATTTCGTGATCGCTTGTACCTCAAAGGGGATCGAAATACGGGCCCTTGAAAATTCGCTGAACGGGTAGATTCGTCATTTTTAAAGATGTTTGAAATCTGAAAGCGGGTGATAGTTCATGATCGGTTGTACCTCAAAGGGGATGGAAATACGGACATATGAAAATTCGCAAAACGGCTAGATTCGTCATTTTTGAAAATATTTGAAATCTGAAAGCGGGTGCTATTTCGTGATCGTTTGTACCTCAAAGGGGGTGGAAATACGGACACTTGGAAATTCGTGAAAGGGGTGAATCGTCATTTGTCAAGATATTTGATATCTGAAAGCGGGTGATATTTCGTGATCGTGTGTTCCTCAAAGGGGTTTTAAATACGGACATTTGAAAATTCGCGAAACGGGTAGAATCGTCATTTTTAAAGATATTTGAAATCTGAAAGCGGGTGATATTTCGTGATCGTTTGTTCCTCAAAGGGGATGGAGATTCGCGAAACAGGTAGAATCGTCATTTTTGAAAATATTTGAAATCTGAAAGCGGGTGCTATTTCGTGATCGTTTGTTCCTCGAAGGGGATGGAAATACGGACATTTGAAAATTCGCGAAACCGGTAGATTCGTGATTTTTATAGTTATTTGAAATCTGAAAGCGGGTGCTATTTCGTGATCGTTTGTTCCTCGAAGGGGATGGAAATACGGACACTTGAAAATTCGCGAAACGGGTAGATTCGTCATTTTTATAGTTATTTGAAATCTGAAAGCGGGTGATATTTCGTGATCGTTTGTTCCTCAAAGGGGATGGAGATTCGCGAAACAGGTAGAATCGTCATTTTTGAAAATATTTGAGATCTGAAAGCGGGTGCTATTTCGTGATCGTTTGTTCCTCGAAGGGGATGGAAATACGGACATTTGAAAATTCGCGAAACGGGTTGATGCGTCATTTTTAAAGATTTTTGAAATCTGAAAGCGGGTGCTGCTTCGTGATCGTGTGCACCATTTTTACTTTCGTTTGTACCATTAAGGGGATGGAAATACGGACATTTGAAAATTCGTGAAACGGGTAGATTCGTCATTTTTATAGGTATTTCAAATCTGAAAGCGGGTGCTATTTCGTGATCGTTTGTACCTCAAAGGGGATGGAGATTCGCGAAACAGGTAGAATCGTCATTTTTATAGTTATTTGAAATCTGAAAGCGGGTGATATTTCGTGATCGCTTGTACCTCAAAGGGGATCGAAATACGGGCCCTTGAAAATTCGCTGAACGGGTAGATTCGTCATTTTTAAAGATGTTTGAAATCTGAAAGCGGGTGATAGTTCAGGATCGGTTGTACCTCAAAGGGGATGGAAATACGGACATATGAAAATTCGCAAAACGGCTAGATTCGTCATTTTTATAGTTATTTGAAATCTGAAAGCGGGTGATATTTCGTGATCGTTTGTTCCTCAAAGGGGATGGAGATTAGCGATACAGGTAGAATCGTCATTTTTGAAAAAATTTGAAATCTGAAAGCGGGTGCTATTTCGTGATCGCTTGTACCTCAAAGGGGATCGAAATACGGGCCCTTGAAAATTCGCGAAACCGGTAGAATCGTCATTTTTATAGTTATTTGAAATCTGAAAGTGGGTGATATTTCGTGATCGCTTGTACCTCAAAGGGGATCGAAATACGGGCCCTTGAAAATTCGCGAAACCGGTAGAATCGTCATTTTTATAGTTATTTGAAATCTGAAAGTGGGTGATATTTCGTGATCGCTTGTACCTCAAAGGGGATCGAAATACGGGCCCTTGAAAATTCGCTGAACGGGTAGATTCGTCATTTTTAAAGATGTTTGAAATCTGAGAGCGGGTGATAGTTCATGATCGGTTGTACCTCAAAGGGGATGGAAATACGGACATATGAAAATTCGCAAAACGGCTAGATTCGTCATTTTTGAAGATATTTCAAATCTGAAAGCGGGTGCTATTTCGTGATCGTTTGTTCCTCGAAGGGGATGGAAATACGGACACTTGAAAATTCGCGAAACGGGTAGATTCGTAATTTCAAAAGATATCTGAAATCTGAAAGCGGGTGATATTTCGTGATCGTTTGTACCATGTTTACATTCGTTTGTACCTCAAAGGGGATGCAAATGCGGACACTTGAGAATTCGCTAAACGGGTGCATTCGTCATTTTTAAAGATATTTGAAATCTGAAAGCGGGTGATATTTCGTGATCGTTTGTACCTCAAAGGGGATGGAAATACGGACACTTGGAAATTCGCGAATCGGGTAGAATCGTCATTTTTAAAGTTATTTGAAATCTGAAAGCGGGTGATATTTCGAGATCGTTTGTACCTCAAAGGGGGTGGAAATACGGACATTTGAAAATTCGCGAAACGGGTTGATTCGTCATTTTTAAAGATGTTTGAAATCTGAAAGCGGGTGATATTTCGTGATCGTTTGTACCTCAAAGGGGGTGGAAATACGGACATTTGAAATTCGCGAAACGGGTAGAATCGTCACTTTTAAAGATTTTTGAAATCTGAAAGCGGGTGCTATTTCGTGATCATTTGTACCATTTTTACTTTCGTTTGTACCATTAAGGGAATGGAAATACGGACATTTGAAAATTCGCAAAACGGCAAGATTCGTCATTTTTATAGTGATTTGAAATCTGAAAGCGGGTGATATTTCATGATTGTTTGTACCTCAAAGGGGATGGAAATACGGACCTTTGAAAATTCGCGAAACCGGTAGATTCGTCATTTTTATAGTTATTTGAAATCTGAAAGCGGGTGATATTTCGTGATCGCTTGTACCTCAAAGGGGGTGGAAATACGGACACTTGGAAATTCGTGAAAGGGGTGAATCGTCATTTGTCAAGATATTTGAAATTTGAAAGCGGGTGATATTTCGTGATCGTTTGTAGCGTCTTTACTTTCGTTTGTACTTCAAAGGGGATTTAAATACGGACATTTGAAAATTCGCGAAACCGGTAGATTCGTCATTTTTATAGTTATTTGAAATCTGAAAGCGGGTGATATTTCGTGATCGTTTGCACCTCAAAGGGGGTGGAAATACGGACACTTGGAAGTCCGTGAAAGGGGTGAATCGTCATTTGTCAAGATATTTGAAATCTGAAAGCGGGTGATATTTCGTGATCGTTTGTTCCTCAAAGGGGATGGAGATTCGCGAAACAGGTAGAATCGTAATTTTTGAAAATATTTGAAATCTGAAAGCTGGTGATATTTCGTGATCGTTTGTAGCGTCTTTACTTTCGTTTGTACTTCAAAGGGGATTTAAATACGGACATTTGAAAATTCGCGAAACGGGTATATTCGTCATTTTTAAAGACGTCTGAAATCTGAAAGCGGGTGATATTTCGTGATCGTTTGTACCGTGTTTACTTTCGTTTGTCCCTCAAAGGGGTTTTAAATACGGACATTTGAAAATTCGCGAAACGGGTAGAATCGTCATTTTTAAAGATATTTGAAATCTGAAAGCGGGTGATATTTCGTGATCGTTTGTTCCTCAAAGGGGATGGAGATTCGCGAAACAGGTAGAATCGTCATTTTTGAAAATATTTGAAATCTGAGAGCGGGTGCTATTTCGTGATCGCTTGTACCTCAAAGGGAATGGAAATACGGGCACTTGAAAATTCGCGAAACCGGTAGATTCGTTATTGTTGTAGTTATTTGAAATCTGAAAGCGGGTGATATTTCGTTATCGTTTGTTCCTCAAAGGGGATGGAAATACGGACACTTGGAAATTCACGAAACGGGTAGAATCGTCATTTTTTAAAATATTTGAAATCTGAAAGCGGGTGATATTTCGTGATCGTTTGTTCCTCAAAGGGGATGGAGATTCGCGAAACAGGTAGAATCGTCATTTTTGAAAATATTTGAAATCTGAAAGCGGGTGCTATTTCGTGATCGTTTGTACCTCAAAGGGGGTGGAAATACGGACACTTGGAAATTCGTGAAAGGGGTGAATCGTCATTTGTCAAGATATTTGATATCTGAAAGCGGGTGATATTTCGTGATCGTGTGTTCCTCAAAGGGGTTTTAAATACGGACATTTGAAAATTCGCGAAACGGGTAGAATCGTCATTTTTAAAGATATTTGAAATCTGAAAGCGGGTGATATTTCGTGATCGTTTGTTCCTCAAAGGGGATGGAGATTCGCGAAACAGGTAGAATCGTCATTTTTTAAAATATTTGAAATCTGAAAGCGGGTGCTATTTCGTGATCGTTTGTTCCTCGAAGGGGATGGAAATACGGACATTTGAAAATTCGCGAAACGGGTTGATGCGTCATTTTTAAAGATTTTTGAAATCTGAAAGCGGGTGCTGCTTCGTGATCGTGTGCACCATTTTTACTTTCGTTTGTACCATTAAGGGGATGGAAATACGGACATTTGAAAATTCGTGAAACGGGTAGATTCGTCATTTTTATAGGTATTTCAAATCTGAAAGCGGGTGCTATTTCGTGATCGTTTGTACCTCAAAGGGGATGGAAATACGGACATTTGAAAATTCGCGAAACCGGTAGATTCGTAATTTTTATAGTTATTTGAAATCTGACAGCGGGTGCTATTTCGTGATCGTTTGTTCCTCGAAGGGGATGGAAATACGGACATTTGAAAATTCGCGAAACGGGTTGATTCGTCATTTTTAAAGATTTTTGAAATCTGAAAGCGGGTGCTGCTTCGTGATCGTGTGCACCATTTTTACTTTCGTTTGTACCATTAAAGGGATGGAAATACGGACATTTGAAAATTCGTGAAACGGGTAGATTCGTCATTTTTAATGATATTTGAAATCTGAAAGCGGGTGATATTTCGTGATCGCTTGTACCTCAAAGGGGCTGGAAATACGGACAGTTGGAATTTCGCAAAACGGCTAGATTCGTCATTTTTATAGTTATTTGAAATCTGAAAGTGGGTGATATTTCGTGATCGCTTGTACCTCAAAGGGGATCGAAATACGGGCCCTTGAAAATTCGCGAAACCGGTAGATTCGTCATTTTTATAGTTATTTGAAATCTGAAAGCGGGTGATATTTCGTGATCGCTTGTACCTCAAAGGGGATCGAAATACGGGCCCTTGAAAATTCGCTGAACGGGTAGATTCGTCATTTTTAAAGATGTTTGAAATCTGAAAGCGGGTGATAGTTCATGATCGGTTGTACCTCAAAGGGGATGGAAATACGGACATATGAAAATTCGCAAAACGGCTAGATTCGTCATTTTTGAAGATATTTCAAATCTGAAAGCGGGTGCTATTTCGTGATCGTTTGTTCCTCGAAGGGGATGGAAATACGGACACTTGAAAATTCGCGAAACGGGTAGATTCGTCATTTTTATAGTTATTTGAAATCTGAAAGTGGGTAATATTTCGTGATCGCTTGTACCTCAAAGGGGATCGAAATACGGGCCCTTGAAAATTCGCGAAACCGGTAGATTCGTCATTTTTATAGTTATTTGAAATCTGAAAGCGGGTGATATTTCGTGATCGTTTGTTCCTCAAAGGGGATGGAGATTCGCGAAACAGGTAGAATCGTCATTTTTGAAAATATTTGAAATCTGAAAGCGGGTGCTATTTCGTGATCGTTTGTTCCTCGAAGGGGATGGAAATACGGACATTTGAAAATTCGTGAAACGGGTAGATTCGTCATTTTTATAGGTATTTCAAATCTGAAAGCGGGTGCTATTTCGTGATCGTTTGTACCTCAAAGGGGATGGAAATACGGACATTTGAAAATTCGCGAAACCGGTAGATTCGTAATTTTTATAGTTATTTGAAATCTGAAAGCGGGTGCTATTTCGTGATCGTTTGTTCCTCGAAGGGGATGGAAATACGGACATTTGAAAATTCGCGAAACGGGTTGATTCGTCATTTTTAAAGGTTTTTGAAATCTGAAAGCGGGTGCTGCTTCGTGATCGTGTGCACCATTTTTACTTTCGTTTGTACCATTAAGGGGATGGAAATACGGACATTTGAAAATTCGTGAAACGGGTAGATTCGTCATTTTTATAGGTATTTCAAATCTGAAAGCGGGTGCTATTTCGTGATCGTTTGTACCTCAAAGGGGATGGAGATTCGCGAAACAGGTAGAATCGTCATTTTTATAGTTATTTGAAATCTGAAAGCGGGTGATATTTCGTGATCGCTTGTACCTCAAAGGGGATCGAAATACGGGCCCTTGAAAATTCGCTGAACGGGTAGATTCGTCATTTTTAAAGATGTTTGAAATCTGAAAGCGGGTGATAGTTCAGGATCGGTTGTACCTCAAAGGGGATGGAAATACGGACATATGAAAATTCGCAAAACGGCTAGATTCGTCATTTTTGAAGATATTTCAAATCTGAAAGCGGGTGCTATTTCGTGATCGTTTGTTCCTCGAAGGGGATGGAAATACGGACACTTGAAAATTCGCGAAACGGGTAGATTCGTCATTTTTATAGTTATTTGAAATCTGAAAGCGGGTGATATTTCGTGATCGTTTGTTCCTCAAAGGGGATGGAGATTAGCGAAACAGGTAGAATCGTCATTTTTGAAAAAATTTGAAATCTGAAAGCGGGTGCTATTTCGTGATCGCTTGTACCTCAAAGGGGATCGAAATACGGGCCCTTGAAAATTCGCGAAACCGGTAGAATCGTCATTTTTATAGTTATTTGAAATCTGAAAGTGGGTGATATTTCGTGATCGCTTGTACCTCAAAGGGGATCGAAATACGGGCCCTTGAAAATTCGCGAAACCGGTAGAATCGTCATTTTTATAGTTATTTGAAATCTGAAAGTGGGTGATATTTCGTGATCGCTTGTACCTCAAAGGGGATCGAAATACGGGCCCTTGAAAATTCGCTGAACGGGTAGATTCGTCATTTTTAAAGATGTTTGAAATCTGAGAGCGGGTGATAGTTCATGATCGGTTGTACCTCAAAGGGGATGGAAATACGGACATATGAAAATTCGCAAAACGGCTAGATTCGTCATTTTTGAAGATATTTCAAATCTGAAAGCGGGTGCTATTTCGTGATCGTTTGTTCCTCGAAGGGGATGGAAATACGGACACTTGAAAATTCGCGAAACGGGTAGATTCGTAATTTCAAAAGATATCTGAAATCTGAAAGCGGGTGATATTTCGTGATCGTTTGTACCATGTTTACATTCGTTTGTACCTCAAAGGGGATGCAAATGCGGACACTTGAGAATTCGCTAAACGGGTGCATTCGTCATTTTTAAAGATATTTGAAATCTGAAAGCGGGTGATATTTCGTGATCGTTTGTACCTCAAAGGGGATGGAAATACGGACACTTGGAAATTCGCGAATCGGGTAGAATCGTCATTTTTAAAGTTATTTGAAATCTGAAAGCGGGTGATATTTCGAGATCGTTTGTACCTCAAAGGGGGTGGAAATACGGACATTTGAAAATTCGCGAAACGGGTTGATTCGTCATTTTTAAAGATGTTTGAAATCTGAAAGCGGGTGATATTTCGTGATCGTTTGTACCTCAAAGGGGGTGGAAATACGGACATTTGAAATTCGCGAAACGGGTAGAATCGTCACTTTTAAAGATTTTTGAAATCTGAAAGCGGGTGCTATTTCGTGATCATTTGTACCATTTTTACTTTCGTTTGTACCATTAAGGGAATGGAAATACGGACATTTGAAAATTCGCAAAACGGCAAGATTCGTCATTTTTATAGTGATTTGAAATCTGAAAGCGGGTGATATTTCATGATTGTTTGTACCTCAAAGGGGATGGAAATACGGACCTTTGAAAATTCGCGAAACCGGTAGATTCGTCATTTTTATAGTTATTTGAAATCTGAAAGCGGGTGATATTTCGTGATCGCTTGTACCTCAAAGGGGGTGGAAATACGGACACTTGGAAATTCGTGAAAGGGGTGAATCGTCATTTGTCAAGATATTTGAAATTTGAAAGCGGGTGATATTTCGTGATCGTTTGTAGCGTCTTTACTTTCGTTTGTACTTCAAAGGGGATTTAAATACGGACATTTGAAAATTCGCGAAACCGGTAGATTCGTCATTTTTATAGTTATTTGAAATCTGAAAGCGGGTGATATTTCGTGATCGTTTGCACCTCAAAGGGGGTGGAAATACGGACACTTGGAAGTCCGTGAAAGGGGTGAATCGTCATTTGTCAAGATATTTGAAATCTGAAAGCGGGTGATATTTCGTGATCGTTTGTTCCTCAAAGGGGATGGAGATTCGCGAAACAGGTAGAATCGTAATTTTTGAAAATATTTGAAATCTGAAAGCTGGTGATATTTCGTGATCGTTTGTAGCGTCTTTACTTTCGTTTGTACTTCAAAGGGGATTTAAATACGGACATTTGAAAATTCGCGAAACGGGTATATTCGTCATTTTTAAAGACGTCTGAAATCTGAAAGCGGGTGATATTTCGTGATCGTTTGTACCGTGTTTACTTTCGTTTGTCCCTCAAAGGGGTTTTAAATACGGACATTTGAAAATTCGCGAAACGGGTAGAATCGTCATTTTTAAAGATATTTGAAATCTGAAAGCGGGTGATATTTCGTGATCGTTTGTTCCTCAAAGGGGATGGAGATTCGCGAAACAGGTAGAATCGTCATTTTTGAAAATATTTGAAATCTGAGAGCGGGTGCTATTTCGTGATCGCTTGTACCTCAAAGGGAATGGAAATACGGGCACTTGAAAATTCGCGAAACCGGTAGATTCGTTATTGTTGTAGTTATTTGAAATCTGAAAGCGGGTGATATTTCGTTATCGTTTGTTCCTCAAAGGGGATGGAAATACGGACACTTGGAAATTCACGAAACGGGTAGAATCGTCATTTTTTAAAATATTTGAAATCTGAAAGCGGGTGATATTTCGTGATCGTTTGTTCCTCAAAGGGGATGGAGATTCGCGAAACAGGTAGAATCGTCATTTTTGAAAATATTTGAAATCTGAAAGCGGGTGCTATTTCGTGATCGTTTGTACCTCAAAGGGGGTGGAAATACGGACACTTGGAAATTCGTGAAAGGGGTGAATCGTCATTTGTCAAGATATTTGATATCTGAAAGCGGGTGATATTTCGTGATCGTGTGTTCCTCAAAGGGGTTTTAAATACGGACATTTGAAAATTCGCGAAACGGGTAGAATCGTCATTTTTAAAGATATTTGAAATCTGAAAGCGGGTGATATTTCGTGATCGTTTGTTCCTCAAAGGGGATGGAGATTCGCGAAACAGGTAGAATCGTCATTTTTTAAAATATTTGAAATCTGAAAGCGGGTGCTATTTCGTGATCGTTTGTTCCTCGAAGGGGATGGAAATACGGACATTTGAAAATTCGCGAAACGGGTTGATGCGTCATTTTTAAAGATTTTTGAAATCTGAAAGCGGGTGCTGCTTCGTGATCGTGTGCACCATTTTTACTTTCGTTTGTACCATTAAGGGGATGGAAATACGGACATTTGAAAATTCGTGAAACGGGTAGATTCGTCATTTTTATAGGTATTTCAAATCTGAAAGCGGGTGCTATTTCGTGATCGTTTGTACCTCAAAGGGGATGGAAATACGGACATTTGAAAATTCGCGAAACGGGTTGATTCGTCATTTTTAAAGATTTTTGAAATCTGAAAGCGGGTGCTGCTTCGTGATCGTGTGCACCATTTTTACTTTCGTTTGTACCATTAAAGGGATGGAAATACGGACATTTGAAAATTCGTGAAACGGGTAGATTCGTCATTTTTAATGATATTTGAAATCTGAAAGCGGGTGATATTTCGTGATCGCTTGTACCTCAAAGGGGCTGGAAATACGGACAGTTGGAATTTCGCAAAACGGCTAGATTCGTCATTTTTATAGTTATTTGAAATCTGAAAGTGGGTGATATTTCGTGATCGCTTGTACCTCAAAGGGGATCGAAATACGGGCCCTTGAAAATTCGCGAAACCGGTAGATTCGTCATTTTTATAGTTATTTGAAATCTGAAAGCGGGTGATATTTCGTGATCGCTTGTACCTCAAAGGGGATCGAAATACGGGCCCTTGAAAATTCGCTGAACGGGTAGATTCGTCATTTTTAAAGATGTTTGAAATCTGAAAGCGGGTGATAGTTCATGATCGGTTGTACCTCAAAGGGGATGGAAATACGGACATATGAAAATTCGCAAAACGGCTAGATTCGTCATTTTTGAAGATATTTCAAATCTGAAAGCGGGTGCTATTTCGTGATCGTTTGTTCCTCGAAGGGGATGGAAATACGGACACTTGAAAATTCGCGAAACGGGTAGATTCGTCATTTTTATAGTTATTTGAAATCTGAAAGTGGGTAATATTTCGTGATCGCTTGTACCTCAAAGGGGATCGAAATACGGGCCCTTGAAAATTCGCGAAACCGGTAGATTCGTCATTTTTATAGTTATTTGAAATCTGAAAGCGGGTGATATTTCGTGATCGTTTGTTCCTCAAAGGGGATGGAGATTCGCGAAACAGGTAGAATCGTCATTTTTGAAAATATTTGAAATCTGAAAGCGGGTGCTATTTCGTGATCGTTTGTTCCTCGAAGGGGATGGAAATACGGACATTTGAAAATTCGTGAAACGGGTAGATTCGTCATTTTTATAGGTATTTCAAATCTGAAAGCGGGTGCTATTTCGTGATCGTTTGTACCTCAAAGGGGATGGAAATACGGACATTTGAAAATTCGCGAAACCGGTAGATTCGTAATTTTTATAGTTATTTGAAATCTGAAAGCGGGTGCTATTTCGTGATCGTTTGTTCCTCGAAGGGGATGGAAATACGGACATTTGAAAATTCGCGAAACGGGTTGATTCGTCATTTTTAAAGGTTTTTGAAATCTGAAAGCGGGTGCTGCTTCGTGATCGTGTGCACCATTTTTACTTTCGTTTGTACCATTAAGGGGATGGAAATACGGACATTTGAAAATTCGTGAAACGGGTAGATTCGTCATTTTTAATGATATTTGAAATCTGAAAGCGGGTGCTATTTCGTGATCGCTTGTACCTCAAAGGGGCTGGAAATACGGACAGTTGGAATTTCGCAAAACGGCTAGATTCGTCATTTTTATAGTTATTTGAAATCTGAAAGTGGGTGATATTTCGTGATCGCTTGTACCTCAAAGGGGATCGAAATGCGGGCCCTTGAAAATTCGCGAAACCGGTAGATTCGTCATTTTTATAGTTATTTGAAATCTGAAAGCGGGTGATTGTTTACTCACAAACATTAAGAAGGGAAAGGGAAGGGGAATGATCGCGGCTCAAGATTATGAGACGGGTTTTATTTTTAAGGAATTTATTGAGATGAAAACCCACACCCGGCGCGGCCTGGGTCAAGGGCTGCCGGGGCTCAAAAGTTAATTTGACAAAATAAATATAATTCATTAATTATTTCGGCGCCAGCCGATTTACTCAAATCGGCAAAGAAACAAGATTACGTTATCCCAGGGAAGTGGGTAAGTTGGAATGACCCAAGGAAGCAAAATAATATAGAATTCCAGATAAATTATAAAATTTTATGACTTACTTGGCAATATTGGTGAGTCTTTTCTTAAAGTTGAACGCCTTACACAATTTGGCGAACAACTAATACGATTGGGCCCTTTTGACAAAACTACGCATTTGGCCACTTACTTTACTAAATTACCGCGCACACAGGACAAAGGAGCTATTCGCTATCGGGGCTCGAGCCGAAATCTACGTGTGCTCATTACGAGAGCTAGCGAGGTAATCTCTTCGATCTCTCATCGATCACTCCTTCGTTCGCCGTTGATCGGGCGTCTTCGGTCTTTTTCGTGTCGCGACAATTATTATTTCGGCGCTACGGTCTTTCTCGGAAGTAATCGACAAATCCGTTGTCAACCTCCAGGGGACTCTTTGACTCGTCGAGGGAATTAGAAATTTCCCGTCACAATTAAAACAAGTTAATTGAACATTCTACTGCAAATTCTTTATCGGGACAAAACTCAAAATTTGACTTACGGCTAAGGAATACCGGCATAAAAAAACCCCAAGGTCCCTGTTGGGGAAAAAAGCCTGTATTCCTTCACAAGATCCGCGCCGCTATCTATCCTTTAACAGTCTTACCCAATCAAATTAATCATGAAAATCTAACGCAAAATGGCCATGTACAATAACAAGAAGAAGAAGAGAGCTCTCTTACCGGGTACTCGCCGCCAACGCCAACGCAGAGCGATCTAGCCCGCCGAGTGTGCTCACATGCCTCGGGGAAACAAAATGCTGCAGGTGGGCACCAACCGCACCTTAACAGGCAAAAAGGACAGCACCCTTGCACTTCCTCACCAACATTCACTTGCGCGGTGCAGCTTTCCCCGTCTAACTCGCCTAAATCGCCCGATTCTAAACTCTTTGTCACTCGCTAATTGGTCGCACACGCAGTCGCTCCTACCGTGGTCGGCTCGATTCTGCCACGCGCTCGGCTTCTCGCGAGGTCCCCGAACCGCTTTTGTTTTTCGAATCGCGCACGCTGCCGAAAACCGAAGCCTCGCTGTCGCCAGGGGAAAAGGCGCGAACGCCCAAGACGCGTCACGCTGCCGCGAGCGTTTTTCAAACGCGAACAAACCGCCCGCCTTCGTCCAACGGACGAACCTTCCTATCTCCTCACAAACTCCCCTTTACGCCCGACTATTTGGGCCCTCCTCGAGCGACAGCGGGCTCAGTCTCGCTATATGTCGGCGCAATGTCGATGTGGCCGTCTTCACCGTGGCCACCCTAACGAGTCCGTCTGACCCCAGATGTACCTCGATCACTCGTCCCAATGGCCATTTCGCAGAAGGGTATCGGTCATCCCGCAACAGCACCAGTTGTCCTACTGCAAAGTTCGCCGTGGGTCCTCGCCACTTCCCTCGTTCCTGGAGATGCTGCAGATACTCTGCGGACCATCGACGCCAGAAGCTGTTCCGGATGGCTTGCAATAAGTGGTAGCGTTCCAGGCGATTCTCCGGGACATCAGGAGGAGCCGCGTCGGGAACCAACCCAGAAGACTCGCCGTACAGGAAATGCGCAGGGGTTAGCGCTCGCAGATCGTCCGCATCGGCACTCAGTGGACACAGTGGACGCGAATTTAAACACGCCTCTATCTCGGCGAGGACTGTAGAGAATTCTTCAAAGGTTAAGGATCTGTCCCCGACCGCGCGCCTAAGGTGGTGTTTCACCGACTTCACCCCCGCTTCCCACAAGCCACCGTAGTGAGGGGAAGTCGGCGGTATGAAGTTCCACGCGGTTCCGTCGTTCGCTAGAGTCATAGCAACTTCCTTGTAGAATTCCGACCCCGCTCGAAACATCGCGCGCAATTCTTTATCCGCAGCTTGGAAAGTCGATGCGTTGTCCGAGTACATTTGGCTGCAAACGCCCCGCCGACTCGCGAACCTCTTGTACGCAGCGAGGAACGTCCTTGTGGTCAAATCGCTAACCGCCTCCAAATGTATTGCCCTAGACGCAAAACACACGAACAGCGCGATGTATCCTTTGTAGGCCTTATGCCCACGACCCTTGGTGGTTCTGATCAGGAACGGTCCCGCGTAGTCCAATCCTGTCGTTGTAAATGGACGAGCAGGGGTAACACGAGCGGCCGGCAGATTGCCCATCATTTGGTGAGCCAGACGCGGTTTGTTTCGCTGACAGACGACGCAATTCCGCACAGTAGTTTTAACAAGTCGCGTGCGGCCTACGATCCACGCGTATCGCATCACCGTGTTCGACGTAAGGGTCGCGCCGCCATGCAAACATGCGTTATGAGCGTATCGCACAATCAGCCGGCTAAGTGAGGACTCACGAGGCAGAATCGGCGGATGCTTTCTTTCAGCAGACAGAACAGAATTCGCGAGCCGACCACCCACACGCAATAAACCGTCTGCTTCATCGAAGACAGGGTTTAGACTGAGCAACGCATGAGATTTCGGTAAGCCTTTTCCACTTCGCAAGGCTTTGACTTCCGCAGCGAACGCATGTGCCTGCACCAAGCGAACAAGACAGTTTCGCGCTTCGGACAATTCCAACGCTGTTATAAAATCTGGTAGCGGAGCAAGGCCGCTTTTACGACGTCTCAGGGCCTTCAATGGCCGCAAACAATATGCCACGACGCGAAATAGCCGCGATAACGAAGAGAATCTACCTAGAATCTCCGGTTCATCGCTAATTTCTCGCACATGCATCACCTGTGGTACCGTTGCCGCCTTGGGCCAGTGGTCTCTAGAAAGGGCAAGCCATTCAGGCCCATGCCACCACAGGTATGCACTGCTCAACTCGACAGGTGTGCACCCTCGCGTCGCCAAATCGGCAGGATTCTCTTTGGTCGGCACATGCGCCCACGTCGCGTTCGGCAATTCGGTCTGTACAAACGACACGCGGTTAGCGACGAACGTCTTCCAATTGCACGCATGCTTACGAATCCAGGTCAGGACAATTTGGCTATCCGTCCACGCGAATATCGGTAACCCCTGCAAGTAGTCGAGCCCTCTCACGTGCCGGATGAGTTTAACTAGGAGCACCGCCCCACAGAGTTCAAGATTTGGAATGCTGACCGTTTTCACTGGGGCCACCTTCGTCTTAGCGGCCAGCAGTGAAACGCGACATTCGCCGTTCTCATCGATCACACGGATATACACTGCTGCAGCAAACGCACGCGAGGAGGCATCGCAATAGCCGTGGATCTCCGCGCTCGTACCGGTCAAGGAGCCGATCCACCGGCGGATCGACAAATTCGACAGCCCAGAGAGAGACTTACAATATTCAATCCACCGTTCTCGCATGTCAGTCGGAAGCATTTCATCCCAATCGAGTTTGACGATCCAAAGGTCCTGCATCAGGATTTTCGCGACAACCGTTATCGGCGCGAGCCACCCCAAAGGATCGAAAAGCCGCGCTATGTTGGATAAGACCGAGCGTTTCGTTAATGCGCCGGCTAGCGCCTCGAATCCCTGTGTGGAAAATGAGAATTCGTCAACGCCAGGTTTCCAACGAAGTCCGAGCGTCTTCACAGATTCAACGTCGTCCTCACCGATGGACTTTGCCTCGATCGCATCTCCTGGCCCTCGCGAAGGCAACAATTCGGAAAGATTCGCCGCCCATTTATCTAATTCGATTCCCGCGGTTCTCAGCATGTCAATCAGTTCCCGACGCATACGCAATGCACTGTTAAGATCGTCTGCTCCAGCGAAAATGTCATCTACGTACGTATTCGACGTTAAGCATCTCGCGCCCAACGGGAAACGGGTAATTTCATCCGTAGCTAATTGGTGGAGTGTGCGTATCGCCAAATAGGGAGCACAGGCCGTCCCGTACGTTACCGTCGTCAAGCGATAATCAACCGGCACATCCAAACGATTTGGGGCCCACACGATTCGCTGGAAGTCCCGATGCTCGGGGGTTACGCGAATCTGCCGGAACATTTTAACTATATCTGCCGTGAACACAAAGCGATACCGGCGCCAATTTAATAACACGAGCGACAGGTCAAGCTGCAGAGCCGGACCCTTTCGGAGAAACTCATTGCAGCACCGTTTACTTTTATTCCTTCTCTTCGCATCAAACACAACGCGTACTTTATACTCCGAGCCTGCAGTCTTTACAACCGGGTGATGCGGCAGATACCACGCCTTTGCATTATCTACTTCCGAATCCGGAACGCGCTCCATGTGGCCTAGCTTCTCGTAAGTCGACATGAATTCGCGATACGCGCGTGCGAGCTCAGGATCGCGTTCGAACCGCCGATACGTGTGACATAGCGAGCTAATTGCCATTTGACGCGTTTCGGCCCCGTCTTCCGGCAACTCCGATGCAAAGGGCAAGTGCACAATAAATCGACCGTTCGCGTCCCTGGTATGCGTCTCTCTAAACAGCCTCTCGCAATCCTCATCTTCGGGGTCGAGCAGCGTACTCACCGGATGGATCTCCTCAGTCAACCAAAAACGCTGCAACGACTCATCCAAATGTAAATCATCGCACGTCAGGCAGTGCTGCACCGAGAGCGGAGCTCGCGCACACGCAACCGCCCGCCGTGATCCGTCCGCGGAGACAGGACCGGACACAATCCAACCGAGCGCAGTATCTTGTGCTACCAGCGACGATGAGCGAAACCGTTTCAAGCCCTCGCGCAACAACTGCCCATACACATCCGCGCCCAAGATAATGTCAACCGTATCGGGTACATGGAATTGCGGGTCCGCTAGTTCTAAACCGGCCAGCATGTCGAGGTCCAACTGTAGTATTTGACGACCCGGAAGTTGCGAGGTGATTTTCGGCAGGACCAGTGCCTCTGTCTCAATTTGCACCGACGGATGCGTTAGAGATTGCAATCGTAGTTGGGTGACTGCCCTGGCGTGACCCGCGGAGGTCGCTCCTAATCCTGTCAACGAGACGTTGGCTCGACGTCTTTCCAAACCAGCTAGATTCGCGACAGCATTGGAAACAAACGAAGCCTCGGACCCCTGGTCAAGCAAAGCGCGCGCCCGAATACGTTCCCCACCGGGCCCTATAACAATTACCTGCGCCGTCGCTAACAAGACCGAGTGTTTATTCGAAACGGTAGCCGTAAGCACGTTCACGCTCCCCGATTTGACGCCTGTCTCGCTCTTCGATTCAGTAGAATCGCCCGCCTTCGCTCCCGCCGCTTGCTCGCCAGACCGCTTCGCCGTCGGCTTATCTGGATGGAGCAACGTGTTGTGTTTCTCCTTACACACGAAACAACGAAACGTGGAGGTACACTCAGCGACTCGGTGCGACCCAAGACAATTAAAGCAGAGCCGTCGCCTTATAATCTCTGCACGCCGCTCCGCAAAGGATTTCGCCTTAAACTTATAACATTTATGCAGCTTATGGGAACCCGAACACAACGTACATTTTATCTTGCTGTCCGGCGCCGCAGACGAAGAAGCGTGAAACACCTTCCTCGCTCCCGGTACATGTTTCGAGGTCGCGCCACTCGCCCTGTCCATCTTGTTCTCGGACGCAAGCATCCCGAGCGTCTGCGCGCGATTCTCTAAAAACTCCATAAACTCGCTCAACTTCGGAAAACGATCCATGTTGTTTCCGCCTACCGAATCCGTGCTGGAAGCCGCAGCAACCCTTCGATCACGCTTGCTCATCTCCGTCTCCCACGCCTTTCGCGAGTCAGGATCCAATCGCCCGGCAACTATAAAGACCAGAAACACGTCCCAATGTTCTACCGGCATACCTAAGTTCGTCAACGCCCTGACGATACGCTGAGATTCGTCCGCAAGTGAACGCATCTCAACCGCTGACTCTTTCTTTGAACAGGGTAGGTCCATTAACGCTCGCAGGTGCGTGTATACAATTAACCTCGGATTATGGAACCGCGTTCTCAGCGCCTGCCAAGTCGTCGCATAATTCGCGTTGGTAGTACTAACATCTTTTACCAATTCCGCAGCCGTATCCTTCAAGCAACTCTTCAAATACTGCAATTTGGTCGCGTCAGACAAACCCGGAGCTTCGTGAACTAACGTACCGAACAAATCACAAAAATTCTCCCAATCCTCATAGCGTCCCGCAAACGTAGGCAAGTCTAATTTCGGCAATTTGGCTGATCGCGAATCGGAATTGGCAATAGAGCTACTGGTAGAGGGTCCAGTTTGCAAAGTATCCCTCTCCAGTTCTGCCTTCGCCGTTAATAGAAAATCCAAGGTGTCGTGATACAACGCTTGTATCCGCGCAAACACATTGTCACTCACATACGCATCGCTTCCGCTATCATCCCGCCCGACGATATCCGTGTGTGTGCTACGCACATCGGTCCAGATATCGCCTAGCTCATCGATACGAGATATCACGATGTTCAAATTAAACGCGCTGCGTGGTTTCTCTTTCAAGCGGTTACTTATCAACTCGATTTCAGCCAAACGTGCATTTTGCTGATTAACAAGCCTTCTCAAAGTCGGTGGAGCCATCTCAATTATTGTAATAAACTCGGAAATAAGTCTCAAAGGTTCAGGAATGCTAATAAGACACGCTAATACTAAGGAATTTAATCATTTGAAACAAACAGTGCACCAAGCCGCGAATCCACGCCGCAATATGAAAATCGCCGTAATATCTCGCACGTTACAAAACTCACTCCTCAACGATACCCTCGCTATCTGGAAGCCGCGTGTAGTCGGTAGCAAGTCGCACGATGAAATTCCGCAGCCGTCCATACAATGTATCACCCCTGTGCGTTCTTGTCCTCGATGCGCTGGAAATGTACACTCAACTCAGAAATTCGCTCACATACCTTTATTCACATTCCTTCCGATTTATATCATTTTCAACAATTCAATTCAATGCACAAAGCCACGATCATTCCCGCTCCTCACCCGGAGCACCAAAATGTTTACTCACAAACATTAAGAAGGGAAAGGGAAGGGGAATGATCGCGGCTCAAGATTAAAACAAGTTAATTGAACATTCTACTGCAAATTCTTTATCGGGACAAAACTCAAAATTTGACTTACGGCTAAGGAATACCGGCATAAAAAAACCCCAAGGTCCCTGTTGGGGAAAAAAGCCTGTATTCCTTCACAAGATCCGCGCCGCTATCTATCCTTTAACAGTCTTACCCAATCAAATTAATCATGAAAATCTAACGCAAAATGGCCATGTACAATAACAAGAAGAAGAAGAGAGCTCTCTTACCGGGTACTCGCCGCCAACGCCAACGCAGAGCGATCTAGCCCGCCGAGTGTGCTCACACGCCTCGGGGAAACAAAATGCTGCAGGTGGGCACCAACCGCACCTTAACAGGCAAAAAGGACAGCACCCTTGCACTTCCTCACCAACATTCACTTGCGCGGTGCAGCTTTCCCCGTCTAACTCGCCTAAATCGCCCGATTCTAAACTCTTTGTCACTCGCTAATTGGTCGCACACGCAGTCGCTCCTACCGTGGTCGGCTCGATTCTGCCACGCGCTCGGCTTCTCGCGAGGTCCCCGAACCGCTTTTGTTTTTCGAATCGCGCACGCTGCCGAAAACCGAAGCCTCGCTGTCGCCAGGGGAAAAGGCGCGAACGCCCAAGACGCGTCACGCTGCCGCGAGCGTTTTTCAAACGCGAACAGTGATATTTCGTGATCGCTTGTACCTCAAAGGGGATCGAAATACGGGCCCTTGAAAATTCGCTGAACGGGTAGATTCGTCATTTTTATAGTTATTTGAAATCTGAAAGCGGGTGATATTTCGTGATCGCTTGTACCTCAAAGGGGATCGAAATACGGGCCCTTGAAAATTCGCTGAACGGGTAGATTCGTCATTTTTAAAGATGTTTGAAATCTGAAAGCGGGTGATAGTTCAGGATCGGTTGTACCTCAAAGGGGATGGAAATACGGACATATGAAAATTCGCAAAACGGCTAGATTCGTCATTTTTGAAGATATTTCAAATCTGAAAGCGGGTGCTATTTCGTGATCGTTTGTTCCTCGAAGGGGATGGAAATACGGACACTTGAAAATTCGCGAAACGGGTAGATTCGTCATTTTTATAGTTATTTGAAATCTGAAAGCGGGTGCTGCTTCGTGATCGTGTGCGCCATTTTTACTTTCGTTTGTACCATTAAGGGGATGGAAATACGGACATTTGAAAATTCGTGAAACGGGTAGATTCGTCATTTTTAATGATATTTGAAATCTGAAAGCGGGTGATATTTCGTGATCGCTTGTACCTCAAAGGGGCTGGAAATACGGACAGTTGGAATTTCGCAAAACGGCTAGATTCGTCATTTTTATAGTTATTTGAAATCTGAAAGTGGGTGATATTTCGTGATCGCTTGTACCTCAAAGGGGATCGAAATACGGGCCCTTGAAAATTCGCGAAACCGGTAGATTCGTCATTTTTATAGTTATTTGAAATCTGAAAGCGGGTGATATTTCGTGATCGCTTGTACCTCAAAGGGGATCGAAATACGGGCCCTTGAAAATTCGCGAAACGGGTATATTCGTCATTTTTAAAGACGTTTGAAATCTGAAAGCGGGTGATATTTCGTGATCGTTTGTACCGTGTTTACTTTCGTTTGTCCCTCAAAGGGGTTTTAAATACGGACATTTGAAAATTCGCGAAACGGGTAGAATCGTCATTTTTAAAGATATTTGAAATCTGAAAGCGGGTGATATTTCGTGATCGTTTGTTCCTCAAAGGGGATGGAGATTCGCGAAACAGGTAGAATCGTCATTGTTGAAAATATTTGAAATCTGAAAGCGGGTGATATTTCGTGATCGCTTGTACCTCAAAGGGAATGGAAATACGGGCACTTGAAAATTCGCGAAACCGGTAGATTCGTTATTGTTGTAGTTATTTGAAATCTGAAAGCGGGTGATATTTCGTGATCGTTTGTTCCTCAAAGGGGATGGAAATACGGACACTTGGAAATTCACGAAACGGGTAGAATCGTCATTTTTTAAAATATTTGAAATCTGAAAGCGGGTGATATTTCGTGATCGTTTGTTCCTCAAAGGGGATGGAGATTCGCGAAACAGGTAGAATCGTCATTTTTGAAAATATTTGAAATCTGAAAGCGGGTGCTATTTCGTGATCGTTTGTACCTCAAAGGGGGTGGAAATACGGACACTTGGAAATTCGTGAAAGGGGTGAATCGTCATTTGTCAAGATATTTGATATCTGAAAGTGGGTGATATTTCGTGATCGCTTGTACCTCAAAGGGGATCGAAATACGGGCCCTTGAAAATTCGCGAAACCGGTAGATTCGTCATTTTTATAGTTATTTGAAATCTGAAAGCGGGTGATATTTCGTGATCGCTTGTACCTCAAAGGGGATCGAAATACGGGCCCTTGAAAATTCGCGAAACGGGTATATTCGTCATTTTTAAAGACGTTTGAAATCTGAAAGCGGGTGATATTTCGTGATCGTTTGTACCGTGTTTACTTTCGTTTGTCCCTCAAAGGGGTTTTAAATACGGACATTTGAAAATTCGCGAAACGGGTAGAATCGTCATTTTTAAAGATATTTGAAATCTGAAAGCGGGTGATATTTCGTGATCGTTTGTTCCTCAAAGGGGATGGAGATTCGCGAAACAGGTAGAATCGTCATTGTTGAAAATATTTGAAATCTGAAAGCGGGTGATATTTCGTGATCGCTTGTACCTCAAAGGGAATGGAAATACGGGCACTTGAAAATTCGCGAAACCGGTAGATTCGTTATTGTTGTAGTTATTTGAAATCTGAAAGCGGGTGATATTTCGTGATCGTTTGTTCCTCAAAGGGGATGGAAATACGGACACTTGGAAATTCACGAAACGGGTAGAATCGTCATTTTTTAAAATATTTGAAATCTGAAAGCGGGTGATATTTCGTGATCGTTTGTTCCTCAAAGGGGATGGAGATTCGCGAAACAGGTAGAATCGTCATTTTTGAAAATATTTGAAATCTGAAAGCGGGTGCTATTTCGTGATCGTTTGTACCTCAAAGGGGGTGGAAATACGGACACTTGGAAATTCGTGAAAGGGGTGAATCGTCATTTGTCAAGATATTTGATATCTGAAAGCGGGTGATATTTCGTGATCGGGTGTTCCTCAAAGGGGTTTTAAATACGGACATTTGAAAATTCGCGAAACGGGTAGAATCGTCATTTTTAAAGATATTTGAAATCTGAAAGCGGGTGATATTTCGTGATCGTTTGTTCCTCAAAGGGGATGGAGATTCGCGAAACAGGTAGAATCGTCATTTTTGAAAATATTTGAGATCTGAAAGCGGGTGCTATTTCGTGATCGTTTGTTCCTCGAAGGGGATGGAAATACGGACATTTGAAAATTCGCGAAACGGGTTGATGCGTCATTTTTAAAGATTTTTGAAATCTGAAAGCGGGTGCTGCTTCGTGATCGTGTGCACCATTTTTACTTTCGTTTGTACCATTAAGGGGCTGGAAATACGGACATTTGAAAATTCGTGAAACGGGTAGATTCGTCATTTTTATAGGTATTTCAAATCTGAAAGCGGGTGCTATTTCGTGATCGTTTGTACCTCAAAGGGGATGGAAATACGGACATTTGAAAATTCGCGAAACCGGTAGATTCGTAATTTTTATAGTTATTTGAAATCTGAAAGCGGGTGCTATTTCGTGATCGTTTGTTTCTCGAAGGGGATTGAAATACGGACATTTGAAAATTCGCGAAACGGGTTGATTCGTCATTTTTAAAGATTTTTGAAATCTGAAAGCGGGTGCTGCTTCGTGATCGTGTGCACCATTTTTACTTTCGTTTGTACCATTAAGGGGATGGAAATACGGACATTTGAAAATTCGTGAAACGGGTATATTCGTCATTTTTAATGATATTTGAAATCTGAAAGCGGGTGATATTTCGTGATCGCTTGTACCTCAAAGGGGCTGGAAATACGGACAGTTGGAATTTCGCAAAACGGCTAGATTCGTCATTTTTATAGTTATTTGAAATCTGAAAGTGGGTGATATTTCGTGATCGCTTGTACCTCAAAGGGGATCGAAATACGGGCCCTTGAAAATTCGCGAAACCGGTAGATTCGTCATTTTTATAGTTATTTGAAATCTGAAAGCGGGTGATATTTCGTGATCGCTTGTACCTCAAAGGGGATCGAAATACGGGCCCTTGAAAATTCGCTGAACGGGTAGATTCGTCATTTTTAAAGATGTTTGAAATCTGAAAGCGGGTGATAGTTCAGGATCGGTTGTACCTCAAAGGGGATGGAAATACGGACATATGAAAATTCGCAAAACGGCTAGATTCGTCATTTTTGAAGATATTTCAAATCTGAAAGCGGGTGCTATTTCGTGATCGTTTGTTCCTCGAAGGGGATGGAAATACGGACACTTGAAAATTCGCGAAACGGGTAGATTCGTCATTTTTATAGTTATTTGAAATCTGAAAGCGGGTGATATTTCGTGATCGTTTGTTCCTCAAAGGGGGTGGAAATACGGACACTTGGAAATTCGTGAAAGGGGTGAATCGTCATTTGTCAAGATATTTGAAATCTGAAAGCGGGTGATATTTCGTGATCGTTTGTTCCTCAAAGGGGATGGAGATTCGCGAAACAGGTAGAATCGTAATTTTTGAAAATATTTGAAATCTGAAAGCGGGTGATATTTCGTGATCGTTTGTAGCGTCTTTACTTTCGTTTGTACTTCAAAGGGGATTTAAATACGGACATTTGAAAATTCGCGAAACGGGTAGATTCGTCATTTTTATAGTTATTTTAAATCTGAAAGCGGGTGATATTTCGTGATCGCTTGTACCTCAAAGGGAATGGAAATACGGGCACTTGAAAATTCGCGAAACCGGTAGATTCGTTATTGTTGTAGTTATTTGAAATCTGAAAGCGGGTGATATTTCGTGATCGTTTGTTCCTCAAAGGGGATGGAAATACGGACACTTGGAAATTCACGAAACGGGTAGAATCGTCATTTTTTAAAATATTTGAAATCTGAAAGCGGGTGATATTTCGTGATCGTTTGTTCCTCAAAGGGGATGGAGATTCGCGAAACAGGTAGAATCGTCATTTTTGAAAATATTTGAAATCTGAAAGCGGGTGCTATTTCGTGATCGTTTGTACCTCAAAGGGGGTGGAAATACGGACACTTGGAAATTCGTGAAAGGGGTGAATCGTCATTTGTCAAGATATTTGATATCTGAAAGCGGGTGATATTTCGTGATCGGGTGTTCCTCAAAGGGGTTTTAAATACGGACATTTGAAAATTCGCGAAACGGGTAGAATCGTCATTTTTAAAGATATTTGAAATCTGAAAGCGGGTGATATTTCGTGATCGTTTGTTCCTCAAAGGGGATGGAGATTCGCGAAACAGGTAGAATCGTCATTTTTGAAAATATTTGAGATCTGAAAGCGGGTGCTATTTCGTGATCGTTTGTTCCTCGAAGGGGATGGAAATACGGACATTTGAAAATTCGCGAAACGGGTTGATGCGTCATTTTTAAAGATTTTTGAAATCTGAAAGCGGGTGCTGCTTCGTGATCGTGTGCACCATTTTTACTTTCGTTTGTACCATTAAGGGGCTGGAAATACGGACATTTGAAAATTCGTGAAACGGGTAGATTCGTCATTTTTATAGGTATTTCAAATCTGAAAGCGGGTGCTATTTCGTGATCGTTTGTACCTCAAAGGGGATGGAAATACGGACATTTGAAAATTCGCGAAACCGGTAGATTCGTAATTTTTATAGTTATTTGAAATCTGAAAGCGGGTGCTATTTCGTGATCGTTTGTTTCTCGAAGGGGATTGAAATACGGACATTTGAAAATTCGCGAAACGGGTTGATTCGTCATTTTTAAAGATTTTTGAAATCTGAAAGCGGGTGCTGCTTCGTGATCGTGTGCACCATTTTTACTTTCGTTTGTACCATTAAGGGGATGGAAATACGGACATTTGAAAATTCGTGAAACGGGTATATTCGTCATTTTTAATGATATTTGAAATCTGAAAGCGGGTGATATTTCGTGATCGCTTGTACCTCAAAGGGGCTGGAAATACGGACAGTTGGAATTTCGCAAAACGGCTAGATTCGTCATTTTTATAGTTATTTGAAATCTGAAAGTGGGTGATATTTCGTGATCGCTTGTACCTCAAAGGGGATCGAAATACGGGCCCTTGAAAATTCGCGAAACCGGTAGATTCGTCATTTTTATAGTTATTTGAAATCTGAAAGCGGGTGATATTTCGTGATCGCTTGTACCTCAAAGGGGATCGAAATACGGGCCCTTGAAAATTCGCTGAACGGGTAGATTCGTCATTTTTAAAGATGTTTGAAATCTGAAAGCGGGTGATAGTTCAGGATCGGTTGTACCTCAAAGGGGATGGAAATACGGACATATGAAAATTCGCAAAACGGCTAGATTCGTCATTTTTGAAGATATTTCAAATCTGAAAGCGGGTGCTATTTCGTGATCGTTTGTTCCTCGAAGGGGATGGAAATACGGACACTTGAAAATTCGCGAAACGGGTAGATTCGTCATTTTTATAGTTATTTGAAATCTGAAAGCGGGTGATATTTCGTGATCGTTTGTTCCTCAAAGGGGGTGGAAATACGGACACTTGGAAATTCGTGAAAGGGGTGAATCGTCATTTGTCAAGATATTTGAAATCTGAAAGCGGGTGATATTTCGTGATCGTTTGTTCCTCAAAGGGGATGGAGATTCGCGAAACAGGTAGAATCGTAATTTTTGAAAATATTTGAAATCTGAAAGCGGGTGATATTTCGTGATCGTTTGTAGCGTCTTTACTTTCGTTTGTACTTCAAAGGGGATTTAAATACGGACATTTGAAAATTCGCGAAACGGGTAGATTCGTCATTTTTATAGTTATTTTAAATCTGAAAGCGGGTGATATTTCGTGATCGCTTGTACCTCAAAGGGAATGGAAATACGGGCACTTGAAAATTCGCGAAACCGGTAGATTCGTTATTGTTGTAGTTATTTGAAATCTGAAAGCGGGTGATATTTCGTGATCGTTTGTTCCTCAAAGGGGATGGAAATACGGACACTTGGAAATTCACGAAACGGGTAGAATCGTCATTTTTTAAAATATTTGAAATCTGAAAGCGGGTGATATTTCGTGATCGTTTGTTCCTCAAAGGGGATGGAGATTCGCGAAACAGGTAGAATCGTCATTTTTGAAAATATTTGAAATCTGAAAGCGGGTGCTATTTCGTGATCGTTTGTACCTCAAAGGGGGTGGAAATACGGACACTTGGAAATTCGTGAAAGGGGTGAATCGTCATTTGTCAAGATATTTGATATCTGAAAGCGGGTGATATTTCGTGATCGTGTGTTCCTCAAAGGGGTTTTAAATACGGACATTAGAAAATTCGCGAAATGGGTAGAATCGTCATTTTTAAAGATATTTGAAATCTGAAAGCGGGTGCTATTTCGTGATCGTTTGTTCCTCGAAGGGGATGGAAATACGGACACTTGAAAATTCGCGAAACGGGTAGATTCGTCATTTTTATAGTTATTTTAAATCTGAAAGCGGGTGATAATTCGTGATCGCTTGTACCTCAAAGGGAATGGAAATACGGGCACTTGAAAATTCGCGAAACCGGTAGATTCGTTATTGTTGTAGTTATTTGAAATCTGAAAGCGGGTGATATTTCGTGATCGTTTGTTCCTCAAAGGGGATGGAGATTCGCGAAACAGGTAGAATCGTAATTTTTGAAAATATTTGAAATCTGAAAGCGGGTGATATTTCGTGATCGTTTGTTCCTCAAAGGGGATGGAGATTCGCGAAACAGGTAGAATCGTCATTTTTGAAAATATTTGAAATCTGAAAGCGGGTGCTATTTCGTGATCGTTTGTACCTCAAAGGGGGTGGAAATACGGACACTTGGAAATTCGTGAAAGGGGTGAATCGTCATTTGTCAAGATATTTGATATTTGAAAGCGGGTGATATTTCGTGATCGTGTGTTCCTCAAAGGGGTTTTAAATACGGACATTTGAAAATTCGCGAAACGGGTAGAATCGTCATTTTTAAAGATATTTGAAATCTGAAAGCGGGTGATATTTCGTGATCGCTTGTTCCTCAAAGGGGATGGAGATTCGCGAAACAGGTAGAATCGTCATTTTTGAAAATATTTGAGATCTGAAAGCGGGTGCTATTTCGTGATCGTTTGTTCCTCGAAGGGGATGGAAATACGGACATTTGAAAATTCGCGAAACGGGTTGATGCGTCATTTTTAAAGATTTTTGAAATCTGAAAGCGGGTGCTGCTTCGTGATCGTGTGCACCATTTTTACTTTCGTTTGTACCATTAAGGGGATGGAAATACGGACATTTGAAAATTCGTGAAACGGGTAGATTCGTCATTTTTATAGGTATTTCAAATCTGAAAGCGGGTGCTATTTCGTGATCGTTTGTACCTCAAAGGGGATGGAAATACGGACATTTGAAAATTCGCGAAACCGGTAGATTCGTAATTTTTATAGTTATTTGAAATCTGAAAGCGGGTGCTATTTCGTGATCGCTTGCACCTCAAAGGGGGTGGAAATACGGACACTTGGAAATTCGTGAAAGGGGTGAATCGTCATTTGTCAAGATATTTGAAATCTGAAAGCGGGTGATATTTCGTGATCGTTTGTTCCTCAAAGGGGATGGAGATTCGCGAAACAGGTAGAATCGTAATTTTTGAAAATATTTGAAATCTGAAAGCGGGTGATATTTCGTGATCGTTTGTAGCGTCTTTACTTTCGTTTGTACTTCAAAGGGGATTTAAATACGGACATTTAAAAATTCGCGAAACGGGTATATTCGTCATTTGTAAAGACGTTTGAAATCTGAAAGCGGGTGATATTTCGTGATCGTTTGTTCCTCAAAGGGGATGGAGATTCGCGAAACAGGTAGAATCGTCATTTTTGAAAATATTTGAAATCTGAAAGCGGGTGCTATTTCGTGATCGTTTGTACCTCAAAGGGGGTGGAAATACGGACACTTGGAAATTCGTGAAAGGGGTGAATCGTCATTTGTCAAGATATTTGATATCTGAAAGCGGGTGATATTTCGTGATCGTGTGTTCCTCAAAGGGGTTTTAAATACGGACATTTGAAAATTCGCGAAACGGGTAGAATCGTCATTTTTAAAGATATTTGAAATCTGAAAGCGGGTGATATTTCGTGATCGTTTGTTCCTCAAAGGGGATGGAGATTCGCGAAACAGGTAGAATCGTCATTTTTGAAAATATTTGAGATCTGAAAGCGGGTGCTATTTCGTGATCGTTTGTTCCTCGAAGGGGATGGAAATACGGACATTTGAAAATTCGCGAAACGGGTTGATGCGTCATTTTTAAAGATTTTTGAAATCTGAAAGCGGGTGCTGCTTCGTGATCGTGTGCACCATTTTTACTTTCGTTTGTACCATTAAGGGGATGGAAATACGGACATTTGAAAATTCGTGAAACGGGTAGATTCGTCATTTTTATAGGTATTTCAAATCTGAAAGCGGGTGCTATTTCGTGATCGTATGTACCTCAAAGGGGGTGGAAATACGGACATTTGAAAATTCGCGAAACCGGTAGATTCGTAATTTTTATAGTTATTTGAAATCTGAAAGCGGGTGCTATTTCGTGATCGTTTGTACCTCAAAGGGGGTGGAAATACGGACACTTGGAAATTCGTGAAAGGGGTGAATCGTCATTTGTCAAGATATTTGAAATTTGAAAGCGGGTGATATTTCGTGATCGTTTGTAGCGTCTTTACTTTCGTTTGTACTTCAAAGGGGATTTAAATACGGACATTTGAAAATTCGCGAAACGGGTATATTCGTCATTTTTAAAGAAGTTTGAAATCTGAAAGCGGGTGATATTTCGTGATCGTTTGTACCTCAATGGGGGTGGAAATACGGACATTTGAAATTCGCGAAACGGGTAGAATCGTCACTTTGAAAGATTTTTGAAATCTGAAAGCGGGTGCTATTTCGTGATCATTTGTACCATTTTTACTTTCGTTTGTACCATTAAGGGAATGGAAATACGGACATTTGAAAATTCGCAAAACGGCAAGATTCGTCATTTTTATAGTGATTTGAAATCTGAAAGCGGGTGATATTTCATGATTGTTTGTACCTCAAAGGGGATGGAAATACGGACATTTGAAAATTCGCGAAACCGGTAGATTCGTCATTTTTATAGTTATTTGAAATCTGAAAGCGGGTGATATTTCGTGATCGCTTGCACCTCAAAGGGGGTGGAAATACGGACACTTGGAAGTTCGTGAAAGGGGTGAATCGTCATTTGTCAAGATATTTGAAATCAGAAAGCGGGTGATATTTCGTGATCGTTTGTTCCTCAAAGGGGATGGAGATTCGCGAAACAGGTAGAATCGTAATTTTTGAAAATATTTGAAATCTGAAAGCGGGTGATATTTCGTGATCGTTTGTAGCGTCTTTACTTTCGTTTGTACTTCAAAGGGGATTTAAATACGGACATTTGAAAATTCGCGAAACGGGTATATTCGTCATTTTTAAAGACGTTTGAAATCTGAAAGCGGGTGATATTTCGTGATCGTTTGTACCGTGTTTACTTTCGTTTGTCCCTCAAAGGGGTTTTAAATACGGACATTTGAAAATTCGCGAAACGGGTAGAATCGTCATTTTTAAAGATATTTGAAATCTGAAAGCGGGTGATATTTCGTGATCGTTTGTTCCTCAAAGGGGATGGAGATTCGCGAAACAGGTAGAATCGTCATTTTTGAAAATATTTGAAATCTGAAAGCGGGTGATATTTCGTGATCGCTTGTACCTCAAAGGGAATGGAAATACGGGCACTTGAAAATTCGCGAAACCGGTAGATTCGTTATTGTTGTAGTTATTTGAAATCTGAAAGCGGGTGATATTTCGTGATCGTTTGTTCCTCAAAGGGGATGGAAATACGAACACTTGGAAATTCACGAAACGGGTAGAATCGTCATTTTTTAAAATATTTGAAATCTGAAAGCGGGTGATATTTCGTGATCGTTTGTTCCTCAAAGGGGATGGAGATTCGCGAAACAGGTAGAATCGTCATTTTTGAAAATATTTGAAATCCGAAAGCGGGTGCTATTTCGTGATCGTTTGTACCTCAAAGGGGGTGGAAATACGGACACTTGGAAATTCGTGAAAGGGGTGAATCGTCATTTGTCAAGATATTTGATATCTGAAAGCGGGTGATATTTCGTGATCGTGTGTTCCTCAAAGGGGTTTTAAATACGGACATTTGAAAATTCGCGAAACGGGTAGAATCGTCATTTTTAAAGATATTTGAAATCTGAAAGCGGGTGATATTTCGTGATCGTTTGTTCCTCAAAGGGGATGGAGATTCGCGAAACAGGTAGAATCGTCATTTTTGAAAATATTTGAGATCTGAAAGCGGGTGCTATTTCGTGATCGTTTGTTCCTCGAAGGGGATGGAAATACGGACATTTGAAAATTCGCGAAACAGGTTGATGCGTCATTTTTAAAGATTTTTGAAATCTGAAAGCGGGTGCTGCTTCGTGATCGTGTGCACCATTTTTACTTTCGTTTGTACCATTAAGGGGATGGAAATACGGACATTTGAAAATTCGTGAAACGGGTAGATTCGTCATTTTTATAGGTATTTCAAATCTGAAAGCGGGTGCTATTTCGTGATCGTTTGTACCTCAAAGGGGATGGAAATACGGACATTTGAAAATTCGCGAAACCGGTAGATTCGTAATTTTTATAGTTATTTGAAATCTGAAAGCGGGTGCTATTTCGTGATCGTTTGTTCCTCGAAGGGGATGGAAATACGGACATTTGAAAATTCGCGAAACGGGTTGATTCGTCATTTTTAAAGATTTTTGAAATCTGAAAGCGGGTGCTGCTTCGTGATCGTGTGCACCATTTTTACTTTCGTTTGTACCATTAAGGGGATGGAAATACGGACATTTGAAAATTCGTGAAACGGGTAGATTCGTCATTTTTAATGATATTTGAAATCTGAAAGCGGGTGATATTTCGTGATCGCTTGTACCTCAAAGGGGCTGGAAATACGGACAGTTGGAATTTCGCAAAACGGCTAGATTCGTCATTTTTATAGTTATTTGAAATCTGAAAGTGGGTGATATTTCGTGATCGCTTGTACCTCAAAGGGGATCGAAATACGGGCCCTTGAAAATTCGCGAAACCGGTAGATTCGTCATTTTTATAGTTATTTGAAATCTGAAAGCGGGTGATATTTCGTGATCGCTTGTACCTCAAAGGGGATCGAAATACGGGCCCTTGAAAATTCGCTGAACGGGTAGATTCGTCATTTTTAAAGATGTTTGAAATCTGAAAGCGGGTGATAGTTCAGGATCGGTTGTACCTCAAAGGGGATGGAAATACGGACATATGAAAATTCGCAAAACGGCTAGATTCGTCATTTTTGAAGATATTTCAAATCTGAAAGCGGGTGCTATTTCGTGATCGTATGTACCTCAAAGGGGGTGGAAATACGGACATTTGAAAATTCGCGAAACCGGTAGATTCGTAATTTTTATAGTTATTTGAAATCTGAAAGCGGGTGCTATTTCGTGATCGTTTGTACCTCAAAGGGGGTGGAAATACGGACACTTGGAAATTCGTGAAAGGGGTGAATCGTCATTTGTCAAGATATTTGAAATTTGAAAGCGGGTGATATTTCGTGATCGTTTGTAGCGTCTTTACTTTCGTTTGTACTTCAAAGGGGATTTAAATACGGACATTTGAAAATTCGCGAAACGGGTATATTCGTCATTTTTAAAGAAGTTTGAAATCTGAAAGCGGGTGATATTTCGTGATCGTTTGTACCTCAATGGGGGTGGAAATACGGACATTTGAAATTCGCGAAACGGGTAGAATCGTCACTTTGAAAGATTTTTGAAATCTGAAAGCGGGTGCTATTTCGTGATCATTTGTACCATTTTTACTTTCGTTTGTACCATTAAGGGAATGGAAATACGGACATTTGAAAATTCGCAAAACGGCAAGATTCGTCATTTTTATAGTGATTTGAAATCTGAAAGCGGGTGATATTTCATGATTGTTTGTACCTCAAAGGGGATGGAAATACGGACATTTGAAAATTCGCGAAACCGGTAGATTCGTCATTTTTATAGTTATTTGAAATCTGAAAGCGGGTGATATTTCGTGATCGCTTGCACCTCAAAGGGGGTGGAAATACGGACACTTGGAAGTTCGTGAAAGGGGTGAATCGTCATTTGTCAAGATATTTGAAATCAGAAAGCGGGTGATATTTCGTGATCGTTTGTTCCTCAAAGGGGATGGAGATTCGCGAAACAGGTAGAATCGTAATTTTTGAAAATATTTGAAATCTGAAAGCGGGTGATATTTCGTGATCGTTTGTAGCGTCTTTACTTTCGTTTGTACTTCAAAGGGGATTTAAATACGGACATTTGAAAATTCGCGAAACGGGTATATTCGTCATTTTTAAAGACGTTTGAAATCTGAAAGCGGGTGATATTTCGTGATCGTTTGTACCGTGTTTACTTTCGTTTGTCCCTCAAAGGGGTTTTAAATACGGACATTTGAAAATTCGCGAAACGGGTAGAATCGTCATTTTTAAAGATATTTGAAATCTGAAAGCGGGTGATATTTCGTGATCGTTTGTTCCTCAAAGGGGATGGAGATTCGCGAAACAGGTAGAATCGTCATTTTTGAAAATATTTGAAATCTGAAAGCGGGTGATATTTCGTGATCGCTTGTACCTCAAAGGGAATGGAAATACGGGCACTTGAAAATTCGCGAAACCGGTAGATTCGTTATTGTTGTAGTTATTTGAAATCTGAAAGCGGGTGATATTTCGTGATCGTTTGTTCCTCAAAGGGGATGGAAATACGAACACTTGGAAATTCACGAAACGGGTAGAATCGTCATTTTTTAAAATATTTGAAATCTGAAAGCGGGTGATATTTCGTGATCGTTTGTTCCTCAAAGGGGATGGAGATTCGCGAAACAGGTAGAATCGTCATTTTTGAAAATATTTGAAATCTGAAAGCGGGTGCTATTTCGTGATCGTTTGTACCTCAAAGGGGGTGGAAATACGGACACTTGGAAATTCGTGAAAGGGGTGAATCGTCATTTGTCAAGATATTTGATATCTGAAAGCGGGTGATATTTCGTGATCGTGTGTTCCTCAAAGGGGTTTTAAATACGGACATTTGAAAATTCGCGAAACGGGTAGAATCGTCATTTTTAAAGATATTTGAAATCTGAAAGCGGGTGATATTTCGTGATCGTTTGTTCCTCAAAGGGGATGGAGATTCGCGAAACAGGTAGAATCGTCATTTTTGAAAATATTTGAGATCTGAAAGCGGGTGCTATTTCGTGATCGTTTGTTCCTCGAAGGGGATGGAAATACGGACATTTGAAAATTCGCGAAACAGGTTGATGCGTCATTTTTAAAGATTTTTGAAATCTGAAAGCGGGTGCTGCTTCGTGATCGTGTGCACCATTTTTACTTTCGTTTGTACCATTAAGGGGATGGAAATACGGACATTTGAAAATTCGTGAAACGGGTAGATTCGTCATTTTTATAGGTATTTCAAATCTGAAAGCGGGTGCTATTTCGTGATCGTTTGTACCTCAAAGGGGATGGAAATACGGACATTTGAAAATTCGCGAAACCGGTAGATTCGTAATTTTTATAGTTATTTGAAATCTGAAAGCGGGTGCTATTTCGTGATCGTTTGTTCCTCGAAGGGGATGGAAATACGGACATTTGAAAATTCGCGAAACGGGTTGATTCGTCATTTTTAAAGATTTTTGAAATCTGAAAGCGGGTGCTGCTTCGTGATCGTGTGCACCATTTTTACTTTCGTTTGTACCATTAAGGGGATGGAAATACGGACATTTGAAAATTCGTGAAACGGGTAGATTCGTCATTTTTAATGATATTTGAAATCTGAAAGCGGGTGATATTTCGTGATCGCTTGTACCTCAAAGGGGCTGGAAATACGGACAGTTGGAATTTCGCAAAACGGCTAGATTCGTCATTTTTATAGTTATTTGAAATCTGAAAGTGGGTGATATTTCGTGATCGCTTGTACCTCAAAGGGGATCGAAATACGGGCCCTTGAAAATTCGCGAAACCGGTAGATTCGTCATTTTTATAGTTATTTGAAATCTCAAAGCGGGTGATATTTCGTGATCGCTTGTACCTCAAAGGGGATCGAAATACGGGCCCTTGAAAATTCGCTGAACGGGTAGATTCGTCATTTTTAAAGATGTTTGAAATCTGAAAGCGGGTGATAGTTCAGGATCGGTTGTACCTCAAAGGGGATGGAAATACGGACATATGAAAATTCGCAAAACGGCTAGATTCGTCATTTTTGAAGATATTTCAAATCTGAAAGCGGGTGCTATTTCGTGATCGTTTGTTCCTCGAAGGGGATGGAAATACGGACACTTGAAAATTCGCGAAACGGGTAGATTCGTCATTTTTATAGTTATTTGAAATCTGAAAGCGGGTGATATTTCGTGATCGCTTGCACCTCAAAGGGGGTGGAAATACGGACACTTGGAAGTTCGTGAAAGGGGTGAATCGTCATTTGTCAAGATATTTGAAATCTGAAAGCGGGTGATATTTCGTGATCGTTTGTTCCTCAAAGGGGATGGAGATTCGCGAAACAGGTAGAATCGTAATTTTTGAAAATATTTGAAATCTGAAAGCGGGTGATATTTCGTGATCGTTTGTAGCGTCTTTACTTTCGTTTGTACTTCAAAGGGGATTTAAATACGGACATTTGAAAATTCGCGAAACGGGTATATTCGTCATTTTTAAAGACGTTTGAAATCTGAAAGCGGGTGATATTTCGTGATCGTTTGTACCGTGTTTACTTTCGTTTGTCCCTCAAAGGGGTTTTAAATACGGACATTTGAAAATTCGCGAAACGGGTAGAATCGTCATTTTTAAAGATATTTGAAATCTGAAAGCGGGTGATATTTCGTGATCGTTTGTTCCTCAAAGGGGATGGAGATTCGCGAAACAGGTAGAATCGTCATTTTTGAAAATATTTGAAATCTGAAAGCGGGTGATATTTCGTGATCGCTTGTACCTCAAAGGGAATGGAAATACGGGCACTTGAAAATTCGCGAAACCGGTAGATTCGTTATTGTTGTAGTTATTTGAAATCTGAAAGCGGGTGATATTTCGTGATCGTTTGTTCCTCAAAGGGGATGGAAATACGAACACTTGGAAATTCACGAAACGGGTAGAATCGTCATTTTTTAAAATATTTGAAATCTGAAAGCGGGTGATATTTCGTGATCGTTTGTTCCTCAAAGGGGATGGAGATTCGCGAAACAGGTAGAATCGTCATTTTTGAAAATATTTGAAATCTGAAAGCGGGTGCTATTTCGTGATCGTTTGTACCTCAAAGGGGGTGGAAATACGGACACTTGGAAATTCGTGAAAGGGGTGAATCGTCATTTGTCAAGATATTTGATATCTGAAAGCGGGTGATATTTCGTGATCGTGTGTTCCTCAAAGGGGTTTTAAATACGGACATTTGAAAATTCGCGAAACGGGTAGAATCGTCATTTTTAAAGATATTTGAAATCTGAAAGCGGGTGATATTTCGTGATCGTTTGTTCCTCAAAGGGGATGGAGATTCGCGAAACAGGTAGAATCGTCATTTTTGAAAATATTTGAGATCTGAAAGCGGGTGCTATTTCGTGATCGTTTGTTCCTCGAAGGGGATGGAAATACGGACATTTGAAAATTCGCGAAACAGGTTGATGCGTCATTTTTAAAGATTTTTGAAATCTGAAAGCGGGTGCTGCTTCGTGATCGTGTGCACCATTTTTACTTTCGTTTGTACCATTAAGGGGATGGAAATACGGACATTTGAAAATTCGTGAAACGGGTAGATTCGTCATTTTTATAGGTATTTCAAATCTGAAAGCGGGTGCTATTTCGTGATCGTTTGTACCTCAAAGGGGATGGAAATACGGACATTTGAAAATTCGCGAAACCGGTAGATTCGTAATTTTTATAGTTATTTGAAATCTGAAAGCGGGTGCTATTTCGTGATCGTTTGTTCCTCGAAGGGGATGGAAATACGGACATTTGAAAATTCGCGAAACGGGTTGATTCGTCATTTTTAAAGATTTTTGAAATCTGAAAGCGGGTGCTGCTTCGTGATCGTGTGCACCATTTTTACTTTCGTTTGTACCATTAAGGGGATGGAAATACGGACATTTGAAAATTCGTGAAACGGGTAGATTCGTCATTTTTAATGATATTTGAAATCTGAAAGCGGGTGATATTTCGTGATCGCTTGTACCTCAAAGGGGCTGGAAATACGGACAGTTGGAATTTCGCAAAACGGCTAGATTCGTCATTTTTATAGTTATTTGAAATCTGAAAGTGGGTGATATTTCGTGATCGCTTGTACCTCAAAGGGGATCGAAATACGGGCCCTTGAAAATTCGCGAAACCGGTAGATTCGTCATTTTTATAGTTATTTGAAATCTGAAAGCGGGTGATATTTCGTGATCGCTTGTACCTCAAAGGGGATCGAAATACGGGCCCTTGAAAATTCGCTGAACGGGTAGATTCGTCATTTTTAAAGATGTTTGAAATCTGAAAGCGGGTGATAGTTCAGGATCGGTTGTACCTCAAAGGGGATGGAAATACGGACATATGAAAATTCGCAAAACGGCTAGATTCGTCATTTTTGAAGATATTTCAAATCTGAAAGCGGGTGCTATTTCGTGATCGTTTGTTCCTCGAAGGGGATGGAAATACGGACACTTGAAAATTCGCGAAACGGGTAGATTCGTCATTTTTATAGTTATTTGAAATCTGAAAGCGGGTGATATTTCGTGATCGTTTGTTCCTCAAAGGGGGTGGAAATACGGACACTTGGAAATTCGTGAAAGGGGTGAATCGTCATTTGTCAAGATATTTGAAATCTGAAAGCGGGTGATATTTCGTGATCGTTTGTTCCTCAAAGGGGATGGAGATTCGCGAAACAGGTAGAATCGTCATTTTTGAAAATATTTGAAATCTGAAAGCGGGTGCTATTTCGTGATCGTTTGTACCATTAAGGGAATGGAAATACGGACATTTGAAAATTCGCGAAACCGGTAGATTCGTCATTTTTATAGTTATTTGAAATCTGAAAGCGGGTGATATTTCGTGATCGCTTGCACCTCAAAGGGGGTGGAAATACGGACACTTGGAAATTCGTGAAAGGGGTGAATCGTCATTTGTCAAGATATTTGAAATCTGAAAGCGGGTGATATTTCGTGATCGTTTGTTCCTCAAAGGGGATGGAGATTCGCGAAACAGGTAGAATCGTAATTTTTGAAAATATTTGAAATCTGAAAGCGGGTGATATTTCGTGATCGTTTGTAGCGTCTTTACTTTCGTTTGTACTTCAAAGGGGATTTAAATACGGACATTTGAAAATTCGCGAAACGGGTATATTCGTCATTTTTAAAGACGTTTGAAATCTGAAAGCGGGTGATATTTCGTGATCGTTTGTACCGTGTTTACTTTCGTTTGTCCCTCAAAGGGGTTTTAAATACGGACATTTGAAAATTCGCGAAACGGGTAGAATCGTCATTTTTAAAGATATTTGAAATCTGAAAGCGGGTGATATTTCGTGATCGTTTGTTCCTCAAAGGGGATGGAGATTCGCGAAACAGGTAGAATCGTCATTTTTGAAAATATTTGAAATCTGAGAGCGGGTGCTATTTCGTGATCGTTTGTTCCTCGAAGGGGATGGAAATACGGACACTTGAAAATTCGCGAAACGGGTAGATTCGTCATTTTTATAGTTATTTTAAATCTGAAAGCGGGTGATATTTCGTGATCGCTTGTACCTCAAAGGGAATGGAAATACGGGCACTTGAAAATTCGCGAAACCGGTAGATTCGTTATTGTTGTAGTTATTTGAAATCTGAAAGCGGGTGATATTTCGTGATCGTTTGTTCCTCAAAGGGGATGGAAATACGGACACTTGGAAATTCACGAAACGGGTAGAATCGTCATTTTTTAAAATATTTGAAATCTGAAAGCGGGTGATATTTCGTGATCGTTTGTTCCTCAAAGGGGATGGAGATTCGCGAAACAGGTAGAATCGTCATTTTTGAAAATATTTGAAATCTGAAAGCGGGTGCTATTTCGTGATTGTTTGTACCTCAAAGGGGGTGGAAATACGGACACTTGGAAATTCGTGAAAGGGGTGAATCGTCATTTGTCAAGATATTTGATATCTGAAAGCGGGTGATATTTCGTGATCGTGTGTTCCTCAAAGGGGTTTTAAATACGGACATTTGAAAATTCGCGAAACGGGTAGAATCGTCATTTTTAAAGATATTTGAAATCTGAAAGCGGGTGATATTTCGTGATCGTTTGTTCCTCAAAGGGGATGGAGATTCGCGAAACAGGTAGAATCGTCATTTTTGAAAATATTTGAGATCTGAAAGCGGGTGCTATTTCGTGATCGTTTGTTCCTCGAAGGGGATGGAAATACGGACATTTGAAAATTCGCGAAACGGGTTGATGCGTCATTTTTAAAGATTTTTGAAATCTGAAAGCGGGTGCTGCTTCGTGATCGTGTGCACCATTTTTACTTTCGTTTGTACCATTAAGGGGATGGAAATACGGACATTTGAAAATTCGTGAAACGGGTAGATTCGTCATTTTTATAGGTATTTCAAATCTGAAAGCGGGTGCTATTTCGTGATCGTTTGTACCTCAAAGGGGATGGAAATACGGACATTTGAAAATTCGCGAAACCGGTAGATTCGTAATTTTTATAGTTATTTGAAATCTGAAAGCGGGTGCTATTTCGTGATCGTTTGGTCCTCGAAGGGGATGGAAATACGGACATTTGAAAATTCGCGAAACGGGTTGATTCGTCATTTTTAAAGATTTTTGAAATCTGAAAGCGGGTGCTGCTTCGTGATCGTGTGCACCATTTTTACTTTCGTTTGTACCATTAAGGGGATGGAAATACGGACATTTGAAAATTCGTGAAACGGGTAGATTCGTCATTTTTAATGATATTTGAAATCTGAAAGCGGGTGATATTTCGTGATCGCTTGTACCTCAAAGGGGCTGGAAATACGGACAGTTGGAATTTCGCAAAACGGCTAGATTCGTCATTTTTATAGTTATTTGAAATCTGAAAGTGGGTGATATTTCGTGATCGCTTGTTCCTCGAAGGGGATGGAAATACGGACACTTGAAAATTCGCGAAACGGGTAGATTCGTCATTTTTATAGTTATTTGAAATCTGAAAGCGGGTGATATTTCGTGATCGTGTGTACCATTAAGGGGATGGAAATACGGACATTTGAAAATTCGTGAAACGGGTAGATTCGTCATTTTTAATGTTATTTGAAATCTGAAAGCGGGTGCTGCTTCGTGATCGTGTGCACCATTTTTACTTTCGTTTGTACCATTAAGGGGATGGAAATACGGACATTTGAAAATTCGTGAAACGGGTAGATTCGTCATTTTTAATGATATTTGAAATCTGAAAGCGGGTGATATTTCGTGATCGCTTGTACCTCAAAGGGGCTGGAAATACGGACAGTTGGAATTTCGCAAAACGGCTAGATTCGTCATTTTTATAGTTATTTGAAATCTGAAAGTGGGTGATATTTCGTGATCGCTTGTACCTCAAAGGGGATCGAAATACGGGCCCTTGAAAATTCGCGAAACCGGTAGATTCGTCATTTTTATAGTTATTTGAAATCTGAAAGCGGGTGATATTTCGTGATCGCTTGTACCTCAAAGGGGATCGAAATACGGGCCCTTGAAAATTCGCTGAACGGGTAGATTCGTCATTTTTAAAGATGTTTGAAATCTGAAAGCGGGTGATAGTTCATGATCGGTTGTACCTCAAAGGGGATGGAAATACGGACATATGAAAATTCGCAAAACGGCTAGATTCGTCATTTTTGAAAATATTTGAAATCTGAAAGCGGGTGCTATTTCGTGATCGTTTGTACCTCAAAGGGGGTGGAAATACGGACACTTGGAAATTCGTGAAAGGGGTGAATCGTCATTTGTCAAGATATTTGATATCTGAAAGCGGGTGATATTTCGTGATCGTGTGTTCCTCAAAGGGGTTTTAAATACGGACATTTGAACATTCGCGAAACGGGTAGAATCGTCATTTTTAAAGATATTTGAAATCTGAAAGCGGGTGATATTTCGTGATCGTTTGTTCCTCAAAGGGGATGGAGATTCGTGAAACAGGTAGAATCGTCATTTTTGAAAATATTTGAGATCTGAAAGCGGGTGCTATTTCGTGATCGTTTGTTCCTCGAAGGGGATGGAAATACGGACATTTGAAAATTCGCGAAACGGGTTGATGCGTCATTTTTAAAGATTTTTGAAATCTGTAAGCGGGTGCTGCTTCGTGATCGTGTGCACCATTTTTACTTTCGTTTGTACCATTAAGGGGATGGAAATACGGACATTTGAAAATTCGTGAAACGGGTAGATTCGTCATTTTTATAGGTATTTCAAATCTGAAAGCGGGTGCTATTTCGTGATCGCTTGTACCTCAAAGGGGATGGAAATACGGACATTTGAAAATTCGCGAAACCGGTAGATTCGTCATTTTTATAGTTATTTGAAATCTGAAAGTGGGTGATATTTCGTGATCGCTTGTACCTCAAAGGGGATCGAAATACGGGCCCTTGAAAATTCGCGAAACCGGTAGATTCGTCATTTTTATAGTTATTTGAAATCTGAAAGCGGGTGATATTTCGTGATCGCTTGTACCTCAAAGGGGATCGAAATACGGGCCCTTGAAAATTCGCTGAACGGGTAGATTCGTCATTTTTAAAGATGTTTGAAATCTGAAAGCGGGTGATAGTTCAGGATCGGTTGTACCTCAAAGGGGATGGAAATACGGACATATGAAAATTCGCAAAACGGCTAGATTCGTCATTTTTGAAGATATTTCAAATCTGAAAGCGGGTGCTATTTCGTGATCGTTTGTTCCTCGAAGGGGATGGAAATACGGACACTTGAAAATTCGCGAAACGGGTAGATTCGTCATTTTTATAGTTATTTGAAATCTGAAAGCGGGTGATATTTCGTGATCGTTTGTTCCTCAAAGGGGGTGGAAATACGGACACTTGGAAATTCGTGAAAGGGGTGAATCGTCATTTGTCAAGATATTTGAAATCTGAAAGCGGGTGATATTTCGTGATCGTTTGTTCCTCAAAGGGGATGGAGATTCGCGAAACAGGTAGAATCGTCATTTTTGAAAATATTTGAAATCTGAAAGCGGGTGCTATTTCGTGATCGTTTGTACCATTAAGGGAATGGAAATACGGACATTTGAAAATTCGCGAAACCGGTAGATTCGTCATTTTTATAGTTATTTGAAATCTGAAAGCGGGTGATATTTCGTGATCGCTTGCACCTCAAAGGGGGTGGAAATACGGACACTTGGAAATTCGTGAAAGGGGTGAATCGTCATTTGTCAAGATATTTGAAATCTGAAAGCGGGTGATATTTCGTGATCGTTTGTTCCTCAAAGGGGATGGAGATTCGCGAAACAGGTAGAATCGTAATTTTTGAAAATATTTGAAATCTGAAAGCGGGTGATATTTCGTGATCGTTTGTAGCGTCTTTACTTTCGTTTGTACTTCAAAGGGGATTTAAATACGGACATTTGAAAATTCGCGAAACGGGTATATTCGTCATTTTTAAAGACGTTTGAAATCTGAAAGCGGGTGATATTTCGTGATCGTTTGTACCGTGTTTACTTTCGTTTGTCCCTCAAAGGGGTTTTAAATACGGACATTTGAAAATTCGCGAAACGGGTAGAATCGTCATTTTTAAAGATATTTGAAATCTGAAAGCGGGTGATATTTCGTGATCGTTTGTTCCTCAAAGGGGATGGAGATTCGCGAAACAGGTAGAATCGTCATTTTTGAAAATATTTGAAATCTGAGAGCGGGTGCTATTTCGTGATCGTTTGTTCCTCGAAGGGGATGGAAATACGGACACTTGAAAATTCGCGAAACGGGTAGATTCGTCATTTTTATAGTTATTTTAAATCTGAAAGCGGGTGATATTTCGTGATCGCTTGTACCTCAAAGGGAATGGAAATACGGACACTTGGAAATTCGTGAAAGGGGTGAATCGTCATTTGTCAAGATATTTGAAATTTGAAAGCGGGTGATATTTCGTGATCGTTTGTAGCGTCTTTACTTTCGTTTGTACTTCAAAGGGGATTTAAATACGGACATTTGAAAATTCGCGAAACGGGTATATTCGTCATTTTTAAAGAAGTTTGAAATCTGAAAGCGGGTGATATTTCGTGATCGTTTGTACCTCAATGGGGGTGGAAATACGGACATTTGAAATTCGCGAAACGGGTAGAATCGTCACTTTTAAAGATTTTTGAAATCTGAAAGCGGGTGCTATTTCGTGATCATTTGTACCATTTTTACTTTCGTTTGTACCATTAAGGGAATGGAAATACGGACATTTGAAAATTCGCAAAACGGCAAGATTCGTCATTTTTATAGTGATTTGAAATCTGAAAGCGGGTGATATTTCATGATTGTTTGTACCTCAAAGGGGATGGAAATACGGACATTTAAAAATTCGCGAAACCGGTAGATTCGTCATTTTTATAGTTATTTGAAATCTGAAAGCGGGTGATATTTCGTGATCGCTTGCACCTCAAAGGGGGTGGAAATACGGACACTTGGAAGTTCGTGAAAGGGGTGAATCGTCATTTGTCAAGATATTTGAAATCTGAAAGCGGGTGATATTTCGTGATCGTTTGTTCCTCAAAGGGGATGGAGATTCGCGAAACAGGTAGAATCGTAATTTTTGAAAATATTTGAAATCTGAAAGCGGGTGATATTTCGTGATCGTTTGTAGCGTCTTTACTTTCGTTTGTACTTCAAAGGGGATTTAAATACGGACATTTGAAAATTCGCGAAACGGGTATATTCGTCATTTTTAAAGACGTTTGAAATCTGAAAGCGGGTGATATTTCGTGATCGTTTGTACCGTGTTTACTTTCGTTTGTCCCTCAAAGGGGTTTTAAATACGGACATTTGAAAATTCGCGAAACGGGTAGAATCGTCATTTTTAAAGATATTTGAAATCTGAAAGCGGGTGATATTTCGTGATCGTTTGTTCCTCAAAGGGGATGGAGATTCGCGAAACAGGTAGAATCGTCATTTTTGAAAATATTTGAAATCTGAGAGCGGGTGCTATTTCGTGATCGTTTGTTCCTCGAAGGGGATGGAAATACGGACACTTGAAAATTCGCGAAACGGGTAGATTCGTCATTTTTATAGTTATTTTAAATCTGAAAGCGGGTGATATTTCGTGATCGCTTGTACCTCAAAGGGAATGGAAATACGGGCACTTGAAAATTCGCGAAACCGGTAGATTCGTTATTGTTGTAGTTATTTGAAATCTGAAAGCGGGTGATATTTCGTGATCGTTTGTTCCTCAAAGGGGATGGAAATACGGACACTTGGAAATTCACGAAACGGGTAGAATCGTCATTTTTTAAAATATTTGAAATCTGAAAGCGGGTGATATTTCGTGATCGTTTGTTCCTCAAAGGGGATGGAGATTCGCGAAACAGGTAGAATCGTCATTTTTGAAAATATTTGAAATCTGAAAGCGGGTGCTATTTCGTGATTGTTTGTACCTCAAAGGGGGTGGAAATACGGACACTTGGAAATTCGTGAAAGGGGTGAATCGTCATTTGTCAAGATATTTGATATCTGAAAGCGGGTGATATTTCGTGATCGTGTGTTCCTCAAAGGGGTTTTAAATACGGACATTTGAAAATTCGCGAAACGGGTAGAATCGTCATTTTTAAAGATATTTGAAATCTGAAAGCGGGTGATATTTCGTGATCGTTTGTTCCTCAAAGGGGATGGAGATTCGCGAAACAGGTAGAATCGTCATTTTTGAAAATATTTGAGATCTGAAAGCGGGTGCTATTTCGTGATCGTTTGTTCCTCGAAGGGGATGGAAATACGGACATTTGAAAATTCGCGAAACGGGTTGATGCGTCATTTTTAAAGATTTTTGAAATCTGAAAGCGGGTGCTGCTTCGTGATCGTGTGCACCATTTTTACTTTCGTTTGTACCATTAAGGGGATGGAAATACGGACATTTGAAAATTCGTGAAACGGGTAGATTCGTCATTTTTATAGGTATTTCAAATCTGAAAGCGGGTGCTATTTCGTGATCGTTTGTACCTCAAAGGGGATGGAAATACGGACATTTGAAAATTCGCGAAACCGGTAGATTCGTAATTTTTATAGTTATTTGAAATCTGAAAGCGGGTGCTATTTCGTGATCGTTTGGTCCTCGAAGGGGATGGAAATACGGACATTTGAAAATTCGCGAAACGGGTTGATTCGTCATTTTTAAAGATTTTTGAAATCTGAAAGCGGGTGCTGCTTCGTGATCGTGTGCACCATTTTTACTTTCGTTTGTACCATTAAGGGGATGGAAATACGGACATTTGAAAATTCGTGAAACGGGTAGATTCGTCATTTTTAATGATATTTGAAATCTGAAAGCGGGTGATATTTCGTGATCGCTTGTACCTCAAAGGGGCTGGAAATACGGACAGTTGGAATTTCGCAAAACGGCTAGATTCGTCATTTTTATAGTTATTTGAAATCTGAAAGTGGGTGATATTTCGTGATCGCTTGTACCTCAAAGGGGATCGAAATACGGGCCCTTGAAAATTCGCGAAACCGGTAGATTCGTCATTTTTATAGTTATTTGAAATCTGAAAGCGGGTGATATTTCGTGATCGCTTGTACCTCAAAGGGGATCGAAATACGGGCCCTTGAAAATTCGCTGAACGGGTAGATTCGTCATTTTTAAAGATGTTTGAAATCTGAAAGCGGGTGATAGTTCATGATCGGTTGTACCTCAAAGGGGATGGAAATACGGACATATGAAAATTCGCAAAACGGCTAGATTCGTCATTTTTGAAAATATTTGAAATCTGAAAGCGGGTGCTATTTCGTGATCGTTTGTACCTCAAAGGGGGTGGAAATACGGACACTTGGAAATTCGTGAAAGGGGTGAATCGTCATTTGTCAAGATATTTGATATCTGAAAGCGGGTGATATTTCGTGATCGTGTGTTCCTCAAAGGGGTTTTAAATACGGACATTTGAACATTCGCGAAACGGGTAGAATCGTCATTTTTAAAGATATTTGAAATCTGAAAGCGGGTGATATTTCGTGATCGTTTGTTCCTCAAAGGGGATGGAGATTCGCGAAACAGGTAGAATCGTCATTTTTGAAAATATTTGAGATCTGAAAGCGGGTGCTATTTCGTGATCGTTTGTTCCTCGAAGGGGATGGAAATACGGACATTTGAAAATTCGCGAAACGGGTTGATGCGTCATTTTTAAAGATTTTTGAAATCTGTAAGCGGGTGCTGCTTCGTGATCGTGTGCACCATTTTTACTTTCGTTTGTACCATTAAGGGGATGGAAATACGGACATTTGAAAATTCGTGAAACGGGTAGATTCGTCATTTTTATAGGTATTTCAAATCTGAAAGCGGGTGCTATTTCGTGATCGCTTGTACCTCAAAGGGGATGGAAATACGGACATTTGAAAATTCGCGAAACCGGTAGATTCGTCATTTTTATAGTTATTTGAAATCTGAAAGTGGGTGATATTTCGTGATCGCTTGTACCTCAAAGGGGATCGAAATACGGGCCCTTGAAAATTCGCGAAACCGGTAGATTCGTCATTTTTATAGTTATTTGAAATCTGAAAGCGGGTGATATTTCGTGATCGCTTGTACCTCAAAGGGGATCGAAATACGGGCCCTTGAAAATTCGCTGAACGGGTAGATTCGTCATTTTTAAAGATGTTTGAAATCTGAAAGCGGGTGATAGTTCAGGATCGGTTGTACCTCAAAGGGGATGGAAATACGGACATATGAAAATTCGCAAAACGGCTAGATTCGTCATTTTTGAAGATATTTCAAATCTGAAAGCGGGTGCTATTTCGTGATCGTTTGTTCCTCGAAGGGGATGGAAATACGGACACTTGAAAATTCGCGAAACGGGTAGATTCGTCATTTTTATAGTTATTTGAAATCTGAAAGCGGGTGATATTTCGTGATCGTTTGTTCCTCAAAGGGGGTGGAAATACGGACACTTGGAAATTCGTGAAAGGGGTGAATCGTCATTTGTCAAGATATTTGAAATCTGAAAGCGGGTGATATTTCGTGATCGTTTGTTCCTCAAAGGGGATGGAGATTCGCGAAACAGGTAGAATCGTCATTTTTGAAAATATTTGAAATCTGAAAGCGGGTGCTATTTCGTGATCGTTTGTACCATTAAGGGAATGGAAATACGGACATTTGAAAATTCGCGAAACCGGTAGATTCGTCATTTTTATAGTTATTTGAAATCTGAAAGCGGGTGATATTTCGTGATCGCTTGCACCTCAAAGGGGGTGGAAATACGGACACTTGGAAATTCGTGAAAGGGGTGAATCGTCATTTGTCAAGATATTTGAAATCTGAAAGCGGGTGATATTTCGTGATCGTTTGTTCCTCAAAGGGGATGGAGATTCGCGAAACAGGTAGAATCGTAATTTTTGAAAATATTTGAAATCTGAAAGCGGGTGATATTTCGTGATCGTTTGTAGCGTCTTTACTTTCGTTTGTACTTCAAAGGGGATTTAAATACGGACATTTGAAAATTCGCGAAACGGGTATATTCGTCATTTTTAAAGACGTTTGAAATCTGAAAGCGGGTGATATTTCGTGATCGTTTGTACCGTGTTTACTTTCGTTTGTCCCTCAAAGGGGTTTTAAATACGGACATTTGAAAATTCGCGAAACGGGTAGAATCGTCATTTTTAAAGATATTTGAAATCTGAAAGCGGGTGATATTTCGTGATCGTTTGTTCCTCAAAGGGGATGGAGATTCGCGAAACAGGTAGAATCGTCATTTTTGAAAATATTTGAAATCTGAGAGCGGGTGCTATTTCGTGATCGTTTGTTCCTCGAAGGGGATGGAAATACGGACACTTGAAAATTCGCGAAACGGGTAGATTCGTCATTTTTATAGTTATTTTAAATCTGAAAGCGGGTGATATTTCGTGATCGCTTGTACCTCAAAGGGAATGGAAATACGGGCACTTGAAAATTCGCGAAACCGGTAGATTCGTTATTGTTGTAGTTATTTGAAATCTGAAAGCGGGTGATATTTCGTGATCGTTTGTTCCTCAAAGGGGATGGAAATACGGACACTTGGAAATTCACGAAACGGGTAGAATCGTCATTTTTTAAAATATTTGAAATCTGAAAGCGGGTGATATTTCGTGATCGTTTGTTCCTCAAAGGGGATGGAGATTCGCGAAACAGGTAGAATCGTCATTTTTGAAAATATTTGAAATCTGAAAGCGGGTGCTATTTCGTGATTGTTTGTACCTCAAAGGGGGTGGAAATACGGACACTTGGAAATTCGTGAAAGGGGTGAATCGTCATTTGTCAAGATATTTGATATCTGAAAGCGGGTGATATTTCGTGATCGTGTGTTCCTCAAAGGGGTTTTAAATACGGACATTTGAAAATTCGCGAAACGGGTAGAAGCGTCATTTTTAAAGATATTTGAAATCTGAAAGCGGGTGATATTTCGTGATCGTTTGTTCCTCAAAGGGGATGGAGATTCGCGAAACAGGTAGAATCGTCATTTTTGAAAATATTTGAGATCTGAAAGCGGGTGCTATTTCGTGATCGTTTGTTCCTCGAAGGGGATGGAAATACGGACATTTGAAAATTCGCGAAACGGGTTGATGCGTCATTTTTAAAGATTTTTGAAATCTGAAAGCGGGTGCTGCTTCGTGATCGTGTGCACCATTTTTACTTTCGTTTGTACCATTAAGGGGATGGAAATACGGACATTTGAAAATTCGTGAAACGGGTAGATTCGTCATTTTTATAGGTATTTCAAATCTGAAAGCGGGTGCTATTTCGTGATCGTTTGTACCATTAAGGGAATGGAAATACGGACATTTGAAAATTCGCGAAACCGGTAGATTCGTCATTTTTATAGTTATTTGAAATCTGAAAGCGGGTGATATTTCGTGATCGCTTGCACCTCAAAGGGGGTGGAAATACGGACACTTGGAAATTCGTGAAAGGGGTGAATCGTCATTTGTCAAGATATTTGAAATCTGAAAGCGGGTGATATTTCGTGATCGTTTGTTCCTCAAAGGGGATGGAGATTCGCGAAACAGGTAGAATCGTAATTTTTGAAAATATTTGAAATCTGAAAGCGGGTGATATTTCGTGATCGTTTGTAGCGTCTTTACTTTCGTTTGTACTTCAAAGGGGATTTAAATACGGACATTTGAAAATTCGCGAAACGGGTATATTCGTCATTTTTAAAGACGTTTGAAATCTGAAAGCGGGTGATATTTCGTGATCGTTTGTACCGTGTTTACTTTCGTTTGTCCCTCAAAGGGGTTTTAAATACGGACATTTGAAAATTCGCGAAACGGGTAGAATCGTCATTTTTAAAGATATTTGAAATCTGAAAGCGGGTGATATTTCGTGATCGTTTGTTCCTCAAAGGGGATGGAGATTCGCGAAACAGGTAGAATCGTCATTTTTGAAAATATTTGAAATCTGAGAGCGGGTGCTATTTCGTGATCGTTTGTACCTCAAAGGGGATGGAAATACGGACATTTAAAAATTCGCGAAACCGGTAGATTCGTCATTTTTATAGTTATTTGAAATCTGAAAGCGGGTGATATTTCGTGATCGCTTGCACCTCAAAGGGGGTGGAAATACGGACACTTGGAAGTTCGTGAAAGGGGTGAATCGTCATTTGTCAAGATATTTGAAATCTGAAAGCGGGTGATATTTCGTGATCGTTTGTTCCTCAAAGGGGATGGAGATTCGCGAAACAGGTAGAATCGTAATTTTTGAAAATATTTGAAATCTGAAAGCGGGTGATATTTCGTGATCGTTTGTAGCGTCTTTACTTTCGTTTGTACTTCAAAGGGGATTTAAATACGGACATTTGAAAATTCGCGAAACGGGTATATTCGTCATTTTTAAAGACGTTTGAAATCTGAAAGCGGGTGATATTTCGTGATCGTTTGTACCGTGTTTACTTTCGTTTGTCCCTCAAAGGGGTTTTAAATACGGACATTTGAAAATTCGCGAAACGGGTAGAATCGTCATTTTTAAAGATATTTGAAATCTGAAAGCGGGTGATATTTCGTGATCGTTTGTTCCTCAAAGGGGATGGAGATTCGCGAAACAGGTAGAATCGTCATTTTTGAAAATATTTGAAATCTGAAAGCGGGTGATATTTCGTGATCGCTTGTACCTCAAAGGGAATGGAAATACGGGCACTTGAAAATTCGCGAAACCGGTAGATTCGTTATTGTTGTAGTTATTTGAAATCTGAAAGCGGGTGATATTTCGTGATCGTTTGTTCCTCAAAGGGGATGGAAATACGAACACTTGGAAATTCACGAAACGGGTAGAATCGTCATTTTTTAAAATATTTGAAATCTGAAAGCGGGTGATATTTCGTGATCGTTTGTTCCTCAAAGGGGATGGAGATTCGCGAAACAGGTAGAATCGTCATTTTTGAAAATATTTGAAATCTGAAAGCGGGTGCTATTTCGTGATCGTTTGTACCTCAAAGGGGGTGGAAATACGGACACTTGGAAATTCGTGAAAGGGGTGAATCGTCATTTGTCAAGATATTTGATATCTGAAAGCGGGTGATATTTCGTGATCGTGTGTTCCTCAAAGGGGTTTTAAATACGGACATTTGAAAATTCGCGAAACGGGTAGAATCGTCATTTTTAAAGATATTTGAAATCTGAAAGCGGGTGATATTTCGTGATCGTTTGTTCCTCAAAGGGGATGGAGATTCGCGAAACAGGTAGAATCGTCATTTTTGAAAATATTTGAGATCTGAAAGCGGGTGCTATTTCGTGATCGTTTGTTCCTCGAAGGGGATGGAAATACGGACATTTGAAAATTCGCGAAACAGGTTGATGCGTCATTTTTAAAGATTTTTGAAATCTGAAAGCGGGTGCTGCTTCGTGATCGTGTGCACCATTTTTACTTTCGTTTGTACCATTAAGGGGATGGAAATACGGACATTTGAAAATTCGTGAAACGGGTAGATTCGTCATTTTTATAGGTATTTCAAATCTGAAAGCGGGTGCTATTTCGTGATCGTTTGTACCTCAAAGGGGATGGAAATACGGACATTTGAAAATTCGCGAAACCGGTAGATTCGTAATTTTTATAGTTATTTGAAATCTGAAAGCGGGTGCTATTTCGTGATCGTTTGTTCCTCGAAGGGGATGGAAATACGGACATTTGAAAATTCGCGAAACGGGTTGATTCGTCATTTTTAAAGATTTTTGAAATCTGAAAGCGGGTGCTGCTTCGTGATCGTGTGCACCATTTTTACTTTCGTTTGTACCATTAAGGGGATGGAAATACGGACATTTGAAAATTCGTGAAACGGGTAGATTCGTCATTTTTAATGATATTTGAAATCTGAAAGCGGGTGATATTTCGTGATCGCTTGTACCTCAAAGGGGCTGGAAATACGGACAGTTGGAATTTCGCAAAACGGCTAGATTCGTCATTTTTATAGTTATTTGAAATCTGAAAGTGGGTGATATTTCGTGATCGCTTGTACCTCAAAGGGGATCGAAATACGGGCCCTTGAAAATTCGCGAAACCGGTAGATTCGTCATTTTTATAGTTATTTGAAATCTGAAAGCGGGTGATATTTCGTGATCGCTTGTACCTCAAAGGGGATCGAAATACGGGCCCTTGAAAATTCGCTGAACGGGTAGATTCGTCATTTTTAAAGATGTTTGAAATCTGAAAGCGGGTGATAGTTCAGGATCGGTTGTACCTCAAAGGGGATGGAAATACGGACATATGAAAATTCGCAAAACGGCTAGATTCGTCATTTTTGAAGATATTTCCAATCTGAAAGCGGGTGCTATTTCGTGATCGTTTGTTCCTCGAAGGGGATGGAAATACGGACACTTGAAAATTCGCGAAACGGGTAGATTCGTCATTTGTCAAGATATTTGAAATCTGAAAGCGGGTGATATTTCGTGATCGTTTGTTCCTCAAAGGGGATGGAGATTCGCGAAACAGGTAGAATCGTCATTTTTGAAAATATTTGAAATCTGAAAGCGGGTGCTATTTCGTGATCGTTTGTTCCTCGAAGGGGATGGAAATACGGACATTTGAAAATTCGCGAAACAGGTTGATGCGTCATTTTTAAAGATTTTTGAAATCTGAAAGCGGGTGCTGCTTCGTGATCGTGTGCACCATTTTTACTTTCGTTTGTACCATTAAGGGGATGGAAATACGGACATTTGAAAATTCGTGAAACGGGTAGATTCGTCATTTTTATAGGTATTTCAAATCTGAAAGCGGGTGCTATTTCGTGATCGTTTGTACCTCAAAGGGGATGGAAATACGGACATTTGAAATTTCGCGAAACCGGTAGATTCGTAATTTTTATAGTTATTTGAAATCTGAAAGCGGGTGCTATTTCGTGATCGTTTGTTCCTCGAAGGGGATGGAAATACGGACATTTGAAAATTCGCGAAACGGGTTGATTCGTCATTTTTAAAGATTTTTGAAATCTGAAAGCGGGTGCTGCTTCGTGATCGTGTGCACCATTTTTACTTTCGTTTGTACCATTAAGGGGATGGAAATACGGACATTTGAAAATTCGTGAAACGGGTAGATTCGTCATTTTTAATGATATTTGAAATCTGAAAGCGGGTGATATTTCGTGATCGCTTGTACCTCAAAGGGGCTGGAAATACGGACAGTTGGAATTTCGCAAAACGGCTAGATTCGTCATTTTTATAGTTATTTGAAATCTGAAAGTGGGTGATATTTCGTGATCGCTTGTACCTCAAAGGGGATCGAAATACGGGCCCTTGAAAATTCGCGAAACCGGTAGATTCGTCATTTTTATAGTTATTTGAAATCTGAAAGCGGGTGATATTTCGTGATCGCTTGTACCTCAAAGGGGATCGAAATACGGGCCCTTGAAAATTCGCTGAACGGGTAGATTCGTCATTTTTAAAGATGTTTGAAATCTGAAAGCGGGTGATAGTTCAGGATCGGTTGTACCTCAAAGGGGATGGAAATACGGACATATGAAAATTCGCAAAACGGCTAGATTCGTCATTTTTGAAGATATTTCAAATCTGAAAGCGGGTGCTATTTCGTGATCGTTTGTTCCTCGAAGGGGATGGAAATACGGACACTTGAAAATTCGCGAAACGGGTAGATTCGTCATTTGTCAAGATATTTGAAATCTGAAAGCGGGTGATATTTCGTGATCGTTTGTTCCTCAAAGGGGATGGAGATTCGCGAAACAGGTAGAATCGTCATTTTTGAAAATATTTGAAATCTGAAAGCGGGTGCTATTTCGTGATCGTTTGTACCATTAAGGGAATGGAAATACGGACATTTGAAAATTCGCGAAACCGGTAGATTCGTCATTTTTATAGTTATTTGAAATCTGAAAGCGGGTGATATTTCGTGATCGCTTGCACCTCAAAGGGGGTGGAAATACGGACACTTGGAAATTCGTGAAAGGGGTGAATCGTCATTTGTCAAGATATTTGAAATCTGAAAGCGGGTGATATTTCGTGATCGTTTGTTCCTCAAAGGGGATGGAGATTCGCGAAACAGGTAGAATCGTAATTTTTGAAAATATTTGAAATCTGAAAGCGGGTGATATTTCGTGATCGTTTGTAGCGTCTTTACTTTCGTTTGTACTTCAAAGGGGATTTAAATACGGACATTTGAAAATTCGCGAAACGGGTATATTCGTCATTTTTAAAGACGTTTGAAATCTGAAAGCGGGTGATATTTCGTGATCGTTTGTACCGTGTTTACTTTCGTTTGTCCCTCAAAGGGGTTTTAAATACGGACATTTGAAAATTCGCGAAACGGGTAGAATCGTCATTTTTAAAGATATTTGAAATCTGAAAGCGGGTGATATTTCGTGATCGTTTGTTCCTCAAAGGGGATGGAGATTCGCGAAACAGGTAGAATCGTCATTTTTGAAAATATTTGAAATCTGAGAGCGGGTGCTATTTCGTGATCGTTTGTTCCTCGAAGGGGATGGAAATACGGACACTTGAAAATTCGCGAAACGGGTAGATTCGTCATTTTTATAGTTATTTTAAATCTGAAAGCGGGTGATATTTCGTGATCGCTTGTACCTCAAAGGGAATGGAAATACGGGCACTTGAAAATTCGCGAAACCGGTAGATTCGTTATTGTTGTAGTTATTTGAAATCTGAAAGCGGGTGATATTTCGTGATCGTTTGTTCCTCAAAGGGGATGGAAATACGGACACTTGGAAATTCACGAAACGGGTAGAATCGTCATTTTTTAAAATATTTGAAATCTGAAAGCGGGTGATATTTCGTGATCGTTTGTTCCTCAAAGGGGATGGAGATTCGCGAAACAGGTAGAATCGTCATTTTTGAAAATATTTGAAATCTGAAAGCGGGTGCTATTTCGTGATTGTTTGTACCTCAAAGGGGGTGGAAATACGGACACTTGGAAATTCGTGAAAGGGGTGAATCGTCATTTGTCAAGATATTTGATATCTGAAAGCGGGTGATATTTCGTGATCGTGTGTTCCTCAAAGGGGTTTTAAATACGGACATTTGAAAATTCGCGAAACGGGTAGAATCGTCATTTTTAAAGATATTTGAAATCTGAAAGCGGGTGATATTTCGTGATCGTTTGTTCCTCAAAGGGGATGGAGATTCGCGAAACAGGTAGAATCGTCATTTTTGAAAATATTTGAGATCTGAAAGCGGGTGCTATTTCGTGATCGTTTGTTCCTCGAAGGGGATGGAAATACGGACATTTGAAAATTCGCGAAACGGGTTGATGCGTCATTTTTAAAGATTTTTGAAATCTGAAAGCGGGTGCTGCTTCGTGATCGTGTGCACCATTTTTACTTTCGTTTGTACCATTAAGGGGATGGAAATACGGACATTTGAAAATTCGTGAAACGGGTAGATTCGTCATTTTTATAGGTATTTCAAATCTGAAAGCGGGTGCTATTTCGTGATCGTTTGTACCTCAAAGGGGATGGAAATACGGACATTTGAAAATTCGCGAAACCGGTAGATTCGTAATTTTTATAGTTATTTGAAATCTGAAAGCGGGTGCTATTTCGTGATCGTTTGGTCCTCGAAGGGGATGGAAATACGGACATTTGAAAATTCGCGAAACGGGTTGATTCGTCATTTTTAAAGATTTTTGAAATCTGAAAGCGGGTGCTGCTTCGTGATCGTGTGCACCATTTTTACTTTCGTTTGTACCATTAAGGGGATGGAAATACGGACATTTGAAAATTCGTGAAACGGGTAGATTCGTCATTTTTAATGATATTTGAAATCTGAAAGCGGGTGATATTTCGTGATCGCTTGTACCTCAAAGGGGCTGGAAATACGGACAGTTGGAATTTCGCAAAACGGCTAGATTCGTCATTTTTATAGTTATTTGAAATCTGAAAGTGGGTGATATTTCGTGATCGCTTGATCCTCGAAGGGGATGGAAATACGGACACTTGAAAATTCGCGAAACGGGTAGATTCGTCATTTTTATAGTTATTTGAAATCTGAAAGCGGGTGATATTTCGTGATCGTGTGTTCCTCAAAGGGGTTTTAAATACGGACATTTGAAAATTCGCGAAACGGGTAGATTCGTCATTTTTATAGTTATTTGAAATCTGAAAGCGGGTGCTGCTTCGTGATCGTGTGCACCATTTTTACTTTCGTTTGTACCATTAAGGGGATGGAAATACGGACATTTGAAAATTCGTGAAACGGGTAGATTCGTCATTTTTAATGATATTTGAAATCTGAAAGCGGGTGATATTTCGTGATCGCTTGTACCTCAAAGGGGCTGGAAATACGGACAGTTGGAATTTCGCAAAACGGCTAGATTCGTCATTTTTATAGTTATTTGAAATCTGAAAGTGGGTGATATTTCGTGATCGCTTGTACCTCAAAGGGGATCGAAATACGGGCCCTTGAAAATTCGCGAAACCGGTAGATTCGTCATTTTTATAGTTATTTGAAATCTGAAAGCGGGTGATATTTCGTGATCGCTTGTACCTCAAAGGGGATCGAAATACGGGCCCTTGAAAATTCGCTGAACGGGTAGATTCGTCATTTTTAAAGATGTTTGAAATCTGAAAGCGGGTGATAGTTCATGATCGGTTGTACCTCAAAGGGGATGGAAATACGGACATATGAAAATTCGCAAAACGGCTAGATTCGTCATTTTTGAAAATATTTGAAATCTGAAAGCGGGTGCTATTTCGTGATCGTTTGTACCTCAAAGGGGGTGGAAATACGGACACTTGGAAATTCGTGAAAGGGGTGAATCGTCATTTGTCAAGATATTTGATATCTGAAAGCGGGTGATATTTCGTGATCGTGTGTTCCTCAAAGGGGTTTTAAATACGGACATTTGAAAATTCGCGAAACGGGTAGAATCGTCATTTTTAAAGATATTTGAAATCTGAAAGCGGGTGATATTTCGTGATCGTTTGTTCCTCAAAGGGGATGGAGATTCGCGAAACAGGTAGAATCGTCATTTTTGAAAATATTTGAGATCTGAAAGCGGGTGCTATTTCGTGATCGTTTGTTCCTCGAAGGGGATGGAAATACGGACATTTGAAAATTCGCGAAACGGGCTGATGCGTCATTTTTAAAGATTTTTGAAATCTGAAAGCGGGTGCTGCTTCGTGATCGTGTGCACCATTTTTACTTTCGTTTGTACCATTAAGGGGATGGAAATACGGACATTTGAAAATTCGTGAAACGGGTAGATTCGTCATTTTTATAGGTATTTCAAATCTGAAAGCGGGTGCTATTTCGTGATCGTTTGTACCTCAAAGGGGATGGAAATACGGACATTTGAAAATTCGCGAAACCGGTAGATTCGTAATTTTTATAGTTATTTGAAATCTGAAAGCGGGTGCTATTTCGTGATCGTTTGGTCCTCGAAGGGGATGGAAATACGGACATTTGAAAATTCGCGAAACGGGTTGATTCGTCATTTTTAAAGATTTTTGAAATCTGAAAGCGGGTGCTGCTTCGTGATCGTGTGCACCATTTTTACTTTCGTTTGTACCATTAAGGGGATGGAAATACGGACATTTGAAAATTCGTGAAACGGGTAGATTCGTCATTTTTAATGATATTTGAAATCTGAAAGCGGGTGATATTTCGTGATCGCTTGTACCTCAAAGGGGCTGGAAATACGGACAGTTGGAATTTCGCAAAACGGCTAGATTCGTCATTTTTATAGTTATTTGAAATCTGAAAGTGGGTGATATTTCGTGATCGCTTGTTTCTCGAAGGGGATGGAAATACGGACACTTGAAAATTCGCGAAACGGGTAGATTCGTCATTTTTATAGTTATTTGAAATCTGAAAGCGGGTGATATTTCGTGATCGTGTGTTCCTCAAAGGGGTTTTAAATACGGACATTTGAAAATTCGCGAAACGGGTAGATTCGTCATTTTTATAGTTATTTGAAATCTGAAAGCGGGTGCTGCTTCGTGATCGTGTGCACCATTTTTACTTTCGTTTGTACCATTAAGGGGATGGAAATACGGACATTTGAAAATTCGTGAAACGGGTAGATTCGTCATTTTTAATGATATTTGAAATCTGAAAGCGGGTGATATTTTGTGATCGCTTGTACCTCAAAGGGGCTGGAAATACGGACAGTTGGAATTTCGCAAAACGGCTAGATTCGTCATTTTTATAGTTATTTGAAATCTGAAAGTGGGTGATATTTCGTGATCGTTTGTTCCTCAAAGGGGATGGAGATTCGCGAAACAGGTAGAATCGTCATTTTTGAAAATATTTGAGATCTGAAAGCGGGTGCTATTTCGTGATCGTTTGTTCCTCGAAGGGGATGGAAATACGGACATTTGAAAATTCGCGAAACGGGTTGATGCGTCATTTTTAAAGATTTTTGAAATCTGAAAGCGGGTGCTGCTTCGTGATCGTGTGCACCATTTTTACTTTCGTTTGTACTATTAAGGGGATGGAAATACGGACATTTGAAAATTCGTGAAACGGGTAGATTCGTCATTTTTATAGGTATTTCAAATCTGAAAGCGGGTGCTATTTCGTGATCGTTTGTACCTCAAAGGGGATGGAAATACGGACATTTGAAAATTCGCGAAACGGGTTGATTCGTCATTTTTAAAGATTTTTGAAATCTGAAAGCGGGTGCTGCTTCGTGATCGTGTGCACCATTTTTACTTTCGTTTGTACCATTAAGGGGATGGAAATACGGACATTTGAAAATTCGTGAAACGGGTAGATTCGTCATTTTTAATGATATTTGAAATCTGAAAGCGGGTGATATTTCGTGATCGCTTGTACCTCAAAGGGGCTGGAAATACGGACAGTTGGAATTTCGCAAAACGGCTAGATTCGTCATTTTTATAGTTATTTGAAATCTGAAAGTGGGTGATATTTCGTGATCGCTTGTTCCTCGAAGGGGATGGAAATACGGACACTTGAAAATTCGCGAAACGGGTAGATTCGTCATTTTTATAGTTATTTGAAATCTGAAAGCGGGTGATATTTCGTGATCGTGTGTTCCTCAAAGGGGTTTTAAATACGGACATTTGAAAATTCGTGAAACGGGTAGATTCGTCATTTTTATAGTTATTTGAAATCTGAAAGCGGGTGATATTTCGTGATCGCTTGTACCTCAAAGGGGATCGAAATACGGGCCCTTGAAAATTCGCTGAACGGGTGAATCGTCATTTGTCAAGATATTTGAAATTTGAAAGCGGGTGATATTTCGTGATCGTTTGTAGCGTTTTTACTTTCGTTTGTACTTCAAAGGGGTTTTAAATACGGACATTTGAAAATTCGCGAAACGGGTAGAATCGTCATTTTTAAAGATATTTGAAATCTGAAAGCGGGTGATATTTCGTGATCGTTTGTTCCTCAAAGGGGATGGAGATTCGCGAAACAGGTAGAATCGTCATTTTTGAAAATATTTGAAATCTGAGAGCGGGTGCTATTTCGTGATCGTTTGTTCCTCGAAGGGGATGGAAATACGGACACTTGAAAATTCGCGAAACGGGTAGATTCGTCATTTTTATAGTTATTTTAAATCTGAAAGCGGGTGATATTTCGTGATCGCTTGTACCTCAAAGGGAATGGAAATACGGGCACTTGAAAATTCGCGAAACCGGTAGATTCGTTATTGTTGTAGTTATTTGAAATCTGAAAGCGGGTGATATTTCGTGATCGTTTGTTCCTCAAAGGGGATGGAAATACGGACACTTGGAAATTCACGAAACGGGTAGAATCGTCATTTTTTAAAATATTTGAAATCTGAAAGCGGGTGATATTTCGTGATCGTTTGTTCCTCAAAGGGGATGGAGATTCGCGAAACAGGTAGAATCGTCATTTTTGAAAATATTTGAAATCTGAAAGCGGGTGCTATTTCGTGATCGTTTGTACCATTAAGGGAATGGAAATACGGACATTTGAAAATTCGCGAAACCGGTAGATTCGTCATTTTTATAGTTATTTGAAATCTGAAAGCGGGTGATATTTCGTGATCGCTTGCACCTCAAAGGGGGTGGAAATACGGACACTTGGAAATTCGTGAAAGGGGTGAATCGTCATTTGTCAAGATATTTGAAATCTGAAAGCGGGTGATATTTCGTGATCGTTTGTTCCTCAAAGGGGATGGAGATTCGCGAAACAGGTAGAATCGTAATTTTTGAAAATATTTGAAATCTGAAAGCGGGTGATATTTCGTGATCGTTTGTAGCGTCTTTACTTTCGTTTGTACTTCAAAGGGGATTTAAATACGGACATTTGAAAATTCGCGAAACGGGTATATTCGTCATTTTTAAAGACGTTTGAAATCTGAAAGCGGGTGATATTTCGTGATCGTTTGTTCCTCAAAGGGGATGGAGATTCGCGAAACAGGTAGAATCGTCATTTTTGAAAATATTTGAAATCTGAAAGCGGGTGCTATTTCGTGATCGTTTGTACCTCAAAGGGGGTGGAAATACGGACACTTGGAAATTCGTGAAAGGGGTGAATCGTCATTTGTCAAGATATTTGATATCTGAAAGCGGGTGATATTTCGTGATCGTGTGTTCCTCAAAGGGGTTTTAAATACGGACATTTGAAAATTCGCGAAACGGGTAGAATCGTCATTTTTAAAGATATTTGAAATCTGAAAGCGGGTGATATTTCGTGATCGTTTGTTCCTCAAAGGGGATGGAGATTCGCGAAACAGGTAGAATCGTCATTTTTGAAAATATTTGAGATCTGAAAGCGGGTGCTATTTCGTGATCGTTTGTTCCTCGAAGGGGATGGAAATACGGACATTTGAAAATTCGCGAAACGGGTTGATGCGTCATTTTTAAAGATTTTTGAAATCTGAAAGCGGGTGCTGCTTCGTGATCGTGTGCACCATTTTTACTTTCGTTTGTACCATTAAGGGGATGGAAATACGGACATTTGAAAATTCGTGAAACGGGTAGATTCGTCATTTTTATAGGTATTTCAAATCTGAAAGCGGGTGCTATTTCGTGATCGTATGTACCTCAAAGGGGGTGGAAATACGGACATTTGAAAATTCGCGAAACCGGTAGATTCGTAATTTTTATAGTTATTTGAAATCTGAAAGCGGGTGCTATTTCGTGATCGTTTGTACCTCAAAGGGGGTGGAAATACGGACACTTGGAAATTCGTGAAAGGGGTGAATCGTCATTTGTCAAGATATTTGAAATTTGAAAGCGGGTGATATTTCGTGATCGTTTGTAGCGTCTTTACTTTCGTTTGTACTTCAAAGGGGATTTAAATACGGACATTTGAAAATTCGCGAAACGGGTATATTCGTCATTTTTAAAGACGTTTGAAATCTGAAAGCGGGTGATATTTCGTGATCGTTTGTACCGTGTTTACTTTCGTTTGTCCCTCAAAGGGGTTTTAAATACGGACATTTGAAAATTCGCGAAACGGGTAGAATCGTCATTTTTAAAGATATTTGAAATCTGAAAGCGGGTGATATTTCGTGATCGTTTGTTCCTCAAAGGGGATGGAGATTCGCGAAACAGGTAGAATCGTCATTTTTGAAAATATTTGAAATCTGAAAGCGGGTGATATTTCGTGATCGCTTGTACCTCAAAGGGAATGGAAATACGGGCACTTGAAAATTCGCGAAACCGGTAGATTCGTTATTGTTGTAGTTATTTGAAATCTGAAAGCGGGTGATATTTCGTGATCGTTTGTTCCTCAAAGGGGATGGAAATACGAACACTTGGAAATTCACGAAACGGGTAGAATCGTCATTTTTTAAAATATTTGAAATCTGAAAGCGGGTGATATTTCGTGATCGTTTGTTCCTCAAAGGGGATGGAGATTCGCGAAACAGGTAGAATCGTCATTTTTGAAAATATTTGAAATCTGAAAGCGGGTGCTATTTCGTGATCGTTTGTACCTCAAAGGGGGTGGAAATACGGACACTTGGAAATTCGTGAAAGGGGTGAATCGTCATTTGTCAAGATATTTGATATCTGAAAGCGGGTGATATTTCGTGATCGTGTGTTCCTCAAAGGGGTTTTAAATACGGACATTTGAAAATTCGCGAAACGGGTAGAATCGTCATTTTTAAAGATATTTGAAATCTGAAAGCGGGTGATATTTCGTGATCGTTTGTTCCTCAAAGGGGATGGAGATTCGCGAAACAGGTAGAATCGTCATTTTTGAAAATATTTGAAATCTGAAAGCGGGTGCTATTTCGTGATCGTTTGTACCATTAAGGGAATGGAAATACGGACATTTGAAAATTCGCGAAACCGGTAGATTCGTCATTTTTATAGTTATTTGAAATCTGAAAGCGGGTGATATTTCGTGATCGCTTGCACCTCAAAGGGGGTGGAAATACGGACACTTGGAAATTCGTGAAAGGGGTGAATCGTCATTTGTCAAGATATTTGAAATCTGAAAGCGGGTGATATTTCGTGATCGTTTGTTCCTCAAAGAGGATGGAGATTCGCGAAACAGGTAGAATCGTAATTTTTGAAAATATTTGAAATCTGAAAGCGGGTGATATTTCGTGATCGTTTGTAGCGTCTTTACTTTCGTTTGTACTTCAAAGGGGATTTAAATACGGACATTTGAAAATTCGCGAAACGGGTATATTCGTCATTTTTAAAGACGTTTGAAATCTGAAAGCGGGTGATATTTCGTGATCGTTTGTTCCTCAAAGGGGATGGAGATTCGCGAAACAGGTAGAATCGTCATTTTTGAAAATATTTGAGATCTGAAAGCGGGTGCTATTTCGTGATCGTTTGTTCCTCGAAGGGGATGGAAATACGGACATTTGAAAATTCGCGAAACGGGTTGATGCGTCATTTTTAAAGATTTTTGAAATCTGAAAGCGGGTGCTGCTTCGTGATCGTGTGCACCATTTTTTCTTTCGTTTGTACCATTAAGGGGATGGAAATACGGACATTTGAAAATTCGTGAAACGGGTAGATTCGTCATTTTTATAGGTATTTCAAATCTGAAAGCGGGTGCTATTTCGTGATCGTATGTACCTCAAAGGGGGTGGAAATACGGACATTTGAAAATTCGCGAAACCGGTAGATTCGTAATTTTTATAGTTATTTGAAATCTGAAAGCGGGTGCTATTTCGTGATCGTTTGTACCTCAAAGGGGGTGGAAATACGGACACTTGGAAATTCGTGAAAGGGGTGAATCGTCATTTGTCAAGATATTTGAAATTTGAAAGCGGGTGATATTTCGTGATCGTTTGTAGCGTCTTTACTTTCGTTTGTACTTCAAAGGGGATTTAAATACGGACATTTGAAAATTCGCGAAACGGGTATATTCGTCATTTTTAAAGAAGTTTGAAATCTGAAAGCGGGTGATATTTCGTGATCGTTTGTACCTCAATGGGGGTGGAAATACGGACATTTGAAATTCGCGAAACGGGTAGAATCGTCACTTTTAAAGATTTTTGAAATCTGAAAGCGGGTGCTATTTCGTGATCATTTGTACCATTTTTACTTTCGTTTGTACCATTAAGGGAATGGAAATACGGACATTTGAAAATTCGCAAAACGGCAAGATTCGTCATTTTTATAGTGATTTGAAATCTGAAAGCGGGTGATATTTCATGATTGTTTGTACCTCAAAGGGGATGGAAATACGGACATTTGAAAATTCGCGAAACCGGTAGATTCGTCATTTTTATAGTTATTTGAAATCTGAAAGCGGGTGATATTTCGTGATCGCTTGCACCTCAAAGGGGGTGGAAATACGGACACTTGGAAGTTCGTGAAAGGGGTGAATCGTCATTTGTCAAGATATTTGAAATCTGAAAGCGGGTGATATTTCGTGATCGTTTGTTCCTCAAAGGGGATGGAGATTCGCGAAACAGGTAGAATCGTCATTTTTGAAAATATTTGAGATCTGAAAGCGGGTGCTATTTCGTGATCGTTTGTTCCTCGAAGGGGATGGAAATACGGACATTTGAAAATTCGCGAAACAGGTTGATGCGTCATTTTTAAAGATTTTTGAAATCTGAAAGCGGGTGCTGCTTCGTGATCGTGTGCACCATTTTTACTTTCGTTTGTACCATTAAGGGGATGGAAATACGGACATTTGAAAATTCGTGAAACGGGTAGATTCGTCATTTTTATAGGTATTTCAAATCTGAAAGCGGGTGCTATTTCGTGATCGTTTGTACCTCAAAGGGGATGGAAATACGGACATTTGAAAATTCGCGAAACCGGTAGATTCGTAATTTTTATAGTTATTTGAAATCTGAAAGCGGGTGCTATTTCGTGATCGTTTGTTCCTCGAAGGGGATGGAAATACGGACATTTGAAAATTCGCGAAACGGGTTGATTCGTCATTTTTAAAGATTTTTGAAATCTGAAAGCGGGTGCTGCTTCGTGATCGTGTGCACCATTTTTACTTTCGTTTGTACCATTAAGGGGATGGAAATACGGACATTTGAAAATTCGTGAAACGGGTAGATTCGTCATTTTTAATGATATTTGAAATCTGAAAGCGGGTGATATTTCGTGATCGCTTGTACCTCAAAGGGGCTGGAAATACGGACAGTTGGAATTTCGCAAAACGGCTAGATTCGTCATTTTTATAGTTATTTGAAATCTGAAAGTGGGTGATATTTCGTGATCGCTTGTACCTCAAAGGGGATCGAAATACGGGCCCTTGAAAATTCGCGAAACCGGTAGATTCGTCATTTTTATAGTTATTTGAAATCTGAAAGCGGGTGATATTTCGTGATCGCTTGTACCTCAAAAGGGATCGAAATACGGGCCCTTGAAAATTCGCTGAACGGGTAGATTCGTCATTTTTAAAGATGTTTGAAATCTGAAAGCGGGTGATAGTTCAGGATCGGTTGTACCTCAAAGGGGATGGAAATACGGACATATGAAAATTCGCAAAACGGCTAGATTCGTCATTTTTGAAGATATTTCAAATCTGAAAGCGGGTGCTATTTCGTGATCGTTTGTTCCTCGAAGGGGATGGAAATACGGACACTTGAAAATTCGCGAAACGGGTAGATTCGTCATTTGTCAAGATATTTGAAATCTGAAAGCGGGTGATATTTCGTGATCGTTTGTTCCTCAAAGGGGATGGAGATTCGCGAAACAGGTAGAATCGTCATTTTTGAAAATATTTGAAATCTGAAAGCGGGTGCTATTTCGTGATCGTTTGTACCATTAAGGGAATGGAAATACGGACATTTGAAAATTCGCGAAACCGGTAGATTCGTCATTTTTATAGTTATTTGAAATCTGAAAGCGGGTGATATTTCGTGATCGCTTGCACCTCAAAGGGGGTGGAAATACGGACACTTGGAAATTCGTGAAAGGGGTGAATCGTCATTTGTCAAGATATTTGAAATCTGAAAGCGGGTGATATTTCGTGATCGTTTGTTCCTCAAAGGGGATGGAGATTCGCGAAACAGGTAGAATCGTAATTTTTGAAAATATTTGAAATCTGAAAGCGGGTGATATTTCGTGATCGTTTGTAGCGTCTTTACTTTCGTTTGTACTTCAAAGGGGATTTAAATACGGACATTTGAAAATTCGCGAAACGGGTATATTCGTCATTTTTAAAGACGTTTGAAATCTGAAAGCGGGTGATATTTCGTGATCGTTTGTACCGTGTTTACTTTCGTTTGTCCCTCAAAGGGGTTTTAAATACGGACATTTGAAAATTCGCGAAACGGGTAGAATCGTCATTTTTAAAGATATTTGAAATCTGAAAGCGGGTGATATTTCGTGATCGTTTGTTCCTCAAAGGGGATGGAGATTCGCGAAACAGGTAGAATCGTCATTTTTGAAAATATTTGAAATCTGAGAGCGGGTGCTATTTCGTGATCGTTTGTTCCTCGAAGGGGATGGAAATACGGACACTTGAAAATTCGCGAAACGGGTAGATTCGTCATTTTTATAGTTATTTTAAATCTGAAAGCGGGTGATATTTCGTGATCGCTTGTACCTCAAAGGGAATGGAAATACGGGCACTTGAAAATTCGCGAAACCGGTAGATTCGTTATTGTTGTAGTTATTTGAAATCTGAAAGCGGGTGATATTTCGTGATCGTTTGTTCCTCAAAGGGGATGGAAATACGGACACTTGGAAATTCACGAAACGGGTAGAATCGTCATTTTTTAAAATATTTGAAATCTGAAAGCGGGTGATATTTCGTGATCGTTTGTTCCTCAAAGGGGATGGAGATTCGCGAAACAGGTAGAATCGTCATTTTTGAAAATATTTGAAATCTGAAAGCGGGTGCTATTTCGTGATTGTTTGTACCTCAAAGGGGGTGGAAATACGGACACTTGGAAATTCGTGAAAGGGGTGAATCGTCATTTGTCAAGATATTTGATATCTGAAAGCGGGTGATATTTCGTGATCGTGTGTTCCTCAAAGGGGTTTTAAATACGGACATCTGAAAATTCGCGAAACGGGTAGAATCGTCATTTTTAAAGATATTTGAAATCTGAAAGCGGGTGATATTTCGTGATCGTTTGTTCCTCAAAGGGGATGGAGATTCGCGAAACAGGTAGAATCGTCATTTTTGAAAATATTTGAGATCTGAAAGCGGGTGCTATTTCGTGATCGTTTGTTCCTCGAAGGGGATGGAAATACGGACATTTGAAAATTCGCGAAACGGGTTGATGCGTCATTTTTAAAGATTTTTGAAATCTGAAAGCGGGTGCTGCTTCGTGATCGTGTGCACCATTTTTACTTTCGTTTGTACCATTAAGGGGATGGAAATACGGACATTTGAAAATTCGTGAAACGGGTAGATTCGTCATTTTTATAGGTATTTCAAATCTGAAAGCGGGTGCTATTTCGTGATCGTTTGTACCTCAAAGGGGATGGAAATACGGACATTTGAAAATTCGCGAAACCGGTAGATTCGTAATTTTTATAGTTATTTGAAATCTGAAAGCGGGTGCTATTTCGTGATCGTTTGGTCCTCGAAGGGGATGGAAATACGGACATTTGAAAATTCGCGAAACGGGTTGATTCGTCATTTTTAAAGATTTTTGAAATCTGAAAGCGGGTGCTGCTTCGTGATCGTGTGCACCATTTTTACTTTCGTTTGTACCATTAAGGGGATGGAAATACGGACATTTGAAAATTCGTGAAACGGGTAGATTCGTCATTTTTAATGATATTTGAAATCTGAAAGCGGGTGATATTTCGTGATCGCTTGTACCTCAAAGGGGCTGGAAATACGGACAGTTGGAATTTCGCAAAACGGCTAGATTCGTCATTTTTATAGTTATTTGAAATCTGAAAGTGGGTGATATTTCGTGATCGCTTGTTCCTCGAAGGGGATGGAAATACGGACACTTGAAAATTCGCGAAACGGGTAGATTCGTCATTTTTATAGTTATTTGAAATCTGAAAGCGGGTGATATTTCGTGATCGTGTGTTCCTCAAAGGGGTTTTAAATACGGACATTTGAAAATTCGCGAAACGGGTAGATTCGTCATTTTTATAGTTATTTGAAATCTGAAAGCGGGTGCTGCTTCGTGATCGTGTGCACCATTTTTACTTTCGTTTGTACCATTAAGGGGATGGAAATACGGACATTTGAAAATTCGTGAAACGGGTAGATTCGTCATTTTTAATGATATTTGAAATCTGAAAGCGGGTGATATTTCGTGATCGCTTGTACCTCAAAGGGGATCGAAATACGGGCCCTTGAAAATTCGCGAAACCGGTAGATTCGTCATTTTTATAGTTATTTGAAATCTGAAAGCGGGTGATATTTCGTGATCGCTTGTACCTCAAAGGGGATCGAAATACGGGCCCTTGAAAATTCGCTGAACGGGTAGATTCGTCATTTTTAAAGATGTTTGAAATCTGAAAGCGGGTGATAGTTCAGGATCGGTTGTACCTCAAAGGGGATGGAAATACGGACATATGAAAATTCGCAAAACGGCTAGATTCGTCATTTTTGAAGATATTTCAAATCTGAAAGCGGGTGCTATTTCGTGATCGTTTGTTCCTCGAAGGGGATGGAAATACGGACACTTGAAAATTCGCGAAACGGGTAGATTCGTCATTTTTATAGTTATTTGAAATCTGAAAGCGGGTGATATTTCGTGATCGTTTGTTCCTCAAAGGGGGTGGAAATACGGACACTTGGAAATTCGTGAAAGGGGTGAATCGTCATTTGTCAAGATATTTGAAATCTGAAAGCGGGTGATATTTCGTGATCGTTTGTTCCTCAAAGGGGATGGAGATTCGCGAAACAGGTAGAATCGTCATTTTTGAAAATATTTGAAATCTGAAAGCGGGTGCTATTTCGTGATCGTTTGTACCATTAAGGGAATGGAAATACGGACATTTGAAAATTCGCGAAACCGGTAGATTCGTCATTTTTATAGTTATTTGAAATCTGAAAGCGGGTGATATGTCGTGATCGCTTGCACCTCAAAGGGGGTGGAAATACGGACACTTGGAAATTCGTGAAAGGGGTGAATCGTCATTTGTCAAGATATTTCAAATCTGAAAGCGGGTGCTATTTCGTGATCGTTTGTACCTCAAAGGGGATGGAAATACGGACATTTGAAAATTCGCGAAACCGGTAGATTCGTAATTTTTATAGTTATTTGAAATCTGAAAGCGGGTGCTATTTCGTGATCGTTTGTTCCTCGAAGGGGATCGAAATACGGGCCCTTGAAAATTCGCTGAACGGGTAGATTCGTCATTTTTAAAGATGTTTGAAATCTGAAAGCGGGTGATAGTTCAGGATCGGTTGTACCTCAAAGGGGATGGAAATACGGACATATGAAAATTCGCAAAACGGCTAGATTCGTCATTTTTGAAGATATTTCAAATCTGAAAGCGGGTGCTATTTCGTGATCGTTTGTTCCTCGAAGGGGATGGAAATACGGACACTTGAAAATTCGCGAAACGGGTAGATTCGTCATTTTTATAGTTATTTGAAATCTGAAAGCGGGTGATATTTCGTGATCGTTTGTTCCTCAAAGGGGGTGGAAATACGGACACTTGGAAATTCGTGAAAGGGGTGAATCGTCATTTGTCAAGATATTTGAAATCTGAAAGCGGGTGATATTTCGTGATCGTTTGTTCCTCAAAGGGGATGGAGATTCGCGAAACAGGTAGAATCGTCATTTTTGAAAATATTTGAAATCTGAAAGCGGGTGCTATTTCGTGATCGTTTGTACCATTAAGGGAATGGAAATACGGACATTTGAAAATTCGCGAAACCGGTAGATTCGTCATTTTTATAGTTATTTGAAATCTGAAAGCGGGTGATATTTCGTGATCGCTTGCACCTCAAAGGGGGTGGAAATACGGACACTTGGAAATTCGTGAAAGGGGTGAATCGTCATTTGTCAAGATATTTGAAATCTGAAAGCGGGTGATATTTCGTGATCGTTTGTTCCTCAAAGAGGATGGAGATTCGCGAAACAGGTAGAATCGTAATTTTTGAAAATATTTGAAATCTGAAAGCGGGTGATATTTCGTGATCGTTTGTAGCGTCTTTACTTTCGTTTGTACTTCAAAGGGGATTTAAATACGGACATTTGAAAATTCGCGAAACGGGTATATTCGTCATTTTTAAAGACGTTTGAAATCTGAAAGCGGGTGATATTTCGTGATCGTTTGTTCCTCAAAGGGGATGGAGATTCGCGAAACAGGTAGAATCGTCATTTTTGAAAATATTTGAGATCTGAAAGCGGGTGCTATTTCGTGATCGTTTGTTCCTCGAAGGGGATGGAAATACGGACATTTGAAAATTCGCGAAACGGGTTGATGCGTCATTTTTAAAGATTTTTGAAATCTGAAAGCGGGTGCTGCTTCGTGATCGTGTGCACCATTTTTTCTTTCGTTTGTACCATTAAGGGGATGGAAATACGGACATTTGAAAATTCGTGAAACGGGTAGATTCGTCATTTTTATAGGTATTTCAAATCTGAAAGCGGGTGCTATTTCGTGATCGTATGTACCTCAAAGGGGGTGGAAATACGGACATTTGAAAATTCGCGAAACCGGTAGATTCGTAATTTTTATAGTTATTTGAAATCTGAAAGCGGGTGCTATTTCGTGATCGTTTGTACCTCAAAGGGGGTGGAAATACGGACACTTGGAAATTCGTGAAAGGGGTGAATCGTCATTTGTCAAGATATTTGAAATTTGAAAGCGGGTGATATTTCGTGATCGTTTGTAGCGTCTTTACTTTCGTTTGTACTTCAAAGGGGATTTAAATACGGACATTTGAAAATTCGCGAAACGGGTATATTCGTCATTTTTAAAGAAGTTTGAAATCTGAAAGCGGGTGATATTTCGTGATCGTTTGTACCTCAATGGGGGTGGAAATACGGACATTTGAAATTCGCGAAACGGGTAGAATCGTCACTTTTAAAGATTTTTGAAATCTGAAAGCGGGTGCTATTTCGTGATCATTTGTACCATTTTTACTTTCGTTTGTACCATTAAGGGAATGGAAATACGGACATTTGAAAATTCGCAAAACGGCAAGATTCGTCATTTTTATAGTGATTTGAAATCTGAAAGCGGGTGATATTTCATGATTGTTTGTACCTCAAAGGGGATGGAAATACGGACATTTGAAAATTCGCGAAACCGGTAGATTCGTCATTTTTATAGTTATTTGAAATCTGAAAGCGGGTGATATTTCGTGATCGCTTGCACCTCAAAGGGGGTGGAAATACGGACACTTGGAAGTTCGTGAAAGGGGTGAATCGTCATTTGTCAAGATATTTGAAATCTGAAAGCGGGTGATATTTCGTGATCGTTTGTTCCTCAAAGGGGATGGAGATTCGCGAAACAGGTAGAATCGTAATTTTTGAAAATATTTGAAATCTGAAAGCGGGTGATATTTCGTGATCGTTTGTAGCGTCTTTACTTTCGTTTGTACTTCAAAGGGGATTTAAATACGGACATTTGAAAATTCGCGAAACGGGTATATTCGTCATTTTTAAAGACGTTTGAAATCTGAAAGCGGGTGATATTTCGTGATCGTTTGTACCGTGTTTACTTTCGTTTGTCCCTCAAAGGGGTTTTAAATACGGACATTTGAAAATTCGCGAAACGGGTAGAATCGTCATTTTTAAAGATATTTGAAATCTGAAAGCGGGTGATATTTCGTGATCGTTTGTTCCTCAAAGGGGATGGAGATTCGCGAAACAGGTAGAATCGACATTTTTGAAAATATTTGAAATCTGAAAGCGGGTGATATTTCGTGATCGCTTGTACCTCAAAGGGAATGGAAATACGGGCACTTGAAAATTCGCGAAACCGGTAGATTCGTTATTGTTGTAGTTATTTGAAATCTGAAAGCGGGTGATATTTCGTGATCGTTTGTTCCTCAAAGGGGATGGAAATACGAACACTTGGAAATTCACGAAACGGGTAGAATCGTCATTTTTTAAAATATTTGAAATCTGAAAGCGGGTGATATTTCGTGATCGTTTGTTCCTCAAAGGGGATGGAGATTCGCGAAACAGGTAGAATCGTCATTTTTGAAAATATTTGAAATCTGAAAGCGGGTGCTATTTCGTGATCGTTTGTACCTCAAAGGGGGTGGAAATACGGACACTTGGAAATTCGTGAAAGGGGTGAATCGTCATTTGTCAAGATATTTGATATCTGAAAGCGGGTGATATTTCGTGATCGTGTGTTCCTCAAAGGGGTTTTAAATTCGGACATTTGAAAATTCGCGAAACGGGTAGAATCGTCATTTTTAAAGATATTTGAAATCTGAAAGCGGGTGATATTTCGTGATCGTTTGTTCCTCAAAGGGGATGGAGATTCGCGAAACAGGTAGAATCGTCATTTTTGAAAATATTTGAGATCTGAAAGCGGGTGCTATTTCGTGATCGTTTGTTCCTCGAAGGGGATGGAAATACGGACATTTGAAAATTCGCGAAACAGGTTGATGCGTCATTTTTAAAGATTTTTGAAATCTGAAAGCGGGTGCTGCTTCGTGATCGTGTGCACCATTTTTACTTTCGTTTGTACCATTAAGGGGATGGAAATACGGACATTTGAAAATTCGTGAAACGGGTAGATTCGTCATTTTTATAGGTATTTCAAATCTGAAAGCGGGTGCTATTTCGTGATCGTTTGTACCTCAAAGGGGATGGAAATACGGACATTTGAAAATTCGCGAAACCGGTAGATTCGTAATTTTTATAGTTATTTGAAATCTGAAAGCGGGTGCTATTTCGTGATCGTTTGTTCCTCGAAGGGGATGGAAATACGGACATTTGAAAATTCGCGAAACGGGTTGATTCGTCATTTTTAAAGATTTTTGAAATCTGAAAGCGGGTGCTGCTTCGTGATCGTGTGCACCATTTTTACTTTCGTTTGTACCATTAAGGGGATGGAAATACGGACATTTGAAAATTCGTGAAACGGGTAGATTCGTCATTTTTAATGATATTTGAAATCTGAAAGCGGGTGATATTTCGTGATCGCTTGTACCTCAAAGGGGCTGGAAATACGGACAGTTGGAATTTCGCAAAACGGCTAGATTCGTCATTTTTATAGTTATTTGAAATCTGAAAGTGGGTGATATTTCGTGATCGCTTGTACCTCAAAGGGGATCGAAATACGGGCCCTTGAAAATTCGCGAAACCGGTAGATTCGTCATTTTTATAGTTATTTGAAATCTGAAAGCGGGTGATATTTCGTGATCGCTTGCACCTCAAAGGGGGTGGAAATACGGACACTTGGAAATTCGTGAAAGGGGTGAATCGTCATTTGTCAAGATATTTGAAATCTGAAAGCGGGTGATATTTCGTGATCGTTTGTTCCTCAAAGGGGATGGAGATTCGCGAAACAGGTAGAATCGTCATTTTTGAAAATATTTGAAATCTGAAAGCGGGTGCTATTTCGTGATCGTTTGTACCATTAAGGGAATGGAAATACGGACATTTGAAAATTCGCGAAACCGGTAGATTCGTCATTTTTATAGTTATTTGAAATCTGAAAGCGGGTGATATTTCGTGATCGCTTGCACCTCAAAGGGGGTGGAAATACGGACACTTGGAAATTCGTGAAAGGGGTGAATCGTCATTTGTCAAGATATTTGAAATCTGAAAGCGGGTGATATTTCGTGATCGTTTGTTCCTCAAAGGGGATGGAGATTCGCGAAACAGGTAGAATCGTAATTTTTGAAAATATTTGAAATCTGAAAGCGGGTGATATTTCGTGATCGTTTGTAGCGTCTTTACTTTCGTTTGTACTTCAAAGGGGATTTAAATACGGACATTTGAAAATTCGCGAAACGGGTATATTCGTCATTTTTAAAGACGTTTGAAATCTGAAAGCGGGTGATATTTCGTGATCGTTTGTACCGTGTTTACTTTCGTTTGTCCCTCAAAGGGGTTTTAAATACGGACATTTGAAAATTCGCGAAACGGGTAGAATCGTCATTTTTAAAGATATTTGAAATCTGAAAGCGGGTGATATTTCGTGATCGTTTGTTCCTCAAAGGGGATGGAGATTCGCGAAACAGGTAGAATCGTCATTTTTGAAAATATTTGAAATCTGAGAGCGGGTGCTATTTCGTGATCGTTTGTTCCTCGAAGGGGATGGAAATACGGACACTTGAAAATTCGCGAAACGGGTAGATTCGTCATTTTTATAGTTATTTTAAATCTGAAAGCGGGTGATATTTCGTGATCGCTTGTACCTCAAAGGGAATGGAAATACGGGCACTTGAAAATTCGCGAAACCGGTAGATTCGTTATTGTTGTAGTTATTTGAAATCTGAAAGCGGGTGATATTTCGTGATCGTTTGTTCCTCAAAGGGGATGGAAATACGGACACTTGGAAATTCACGAAACGGGTAGAATCGTCATTTTTTAAAATATTTGAAATCTGAAAGCGGGTGATATTTCGTGATCGTTTGTTCCTCAAAGGGGATGGAGATTCGCGAAACAGGTAGAATCGTCATTTTTGAAAATATTTGAAATCTGAAAGCGGGTGCTATTTCGTGATTGTTTGTACCTCAAAGGGGGTGGAAATACGGACACTTGGAAATTCGTGAAAGGGGTGAATCGTCATTTGTCAAGATATTTGATATCTGAAAGCGGGTGATATTTCGTGATCGTGTGTTCCTCAAAGGGGTTTTAAATACGGACATCTGAAAATTCGCGAAACGGGTAGAATCGTCATTTTTAAAGATATTTGAAATCTGAAAGCGGGTGATATTTCGTGATCGTTTGTTCCTCAAAGGGGATGGAGATTCGCGAAACAGGTAGAATCGTCATTTTTGAAAATATTTGAGATCTGAAAGCGGGTGCTATTTCGTGATCGTTTGTTCCTCGAAGGGGATGGAAATACGGACATTTGAAAATTCGCGAAACGGGTTGATGCGTCATTTTTAAAGATTTTTGAAATCTGAAAGCGGGTGCTGCTTCGTGATCGTGTGCACCATTTTTACTTTCGTTTGTACCATTAAGGGGATGGAAATACGGACATTTGAAAATTCGTGAAACGGGTAGATTCGTCATTTTTATAGGTATTTCAAATCTGAAAGCGGGTGCTATTTCGTGATCGTTTGTACCTCAAAGGGGATGGAAATACGGACATTTGAAAATTCGCGAAACCGGTAGATTCGTAATTTTTATAGTTATTTGAAATCTGAAAGCGGGTGCTATTTCGTGATCGTTTGGTCCTCGAAGGGGATGGAAATACGGACATTTGAAAATTCGCGAAACGGGTTGATTCGTCATTTTTAAAGATTTTTGAAATCTGAAAGCGGGTGCTGCTTCGTGATCGTGTGCACCATTTTTACTTTCGTTTGTACCATTAAGGGGATGGAAATACGGACATTTGAAAATTCGTGAAACGGGTAGATTCGTCATTTTTAATGATATTTGAAATCTGAAAGCGGGTGATATTTCGTGATCGCTTGTACCTCAAAGGGGCTGGAAATACGGACAGTTGGAATTTCGCAAAACGGCTAGATTCGTCATTTTTATAGTTATTTGAAATCTGAAAGTGGGTGATATTTCGTGATCGCTTGTTCCTCGAAGGGGATGGAAATACGGACACTTGAAAATTCGCGAAACGGGTAGATTCGTCATTTTTATAGTTATTTGAAATCTGAAAGCGGGTGATATTTCGTGATCGTGTGTTCCTCAAAGGGGTTTTAAATACGGACATTTGAAAATTCGCGAAACGGGTAGATTCGTCATTTTTATAGTTATTTGAAATCTGAAAGCGGGTGCTGCTTCGTGATCGTGTGCACCATTTTTACTTTCGTTTGTACCATTAAGGGGATGGAAATACGGACATTTGAAAATTCGTGAAACGGGTAGATTCGTCATTTTTAATGATATTTGAAATCTGAAAGCGGGTGATATTTCGTGATCGCTTGTACCTCAAAGGGGATCGAAATACGGGCCCTTGAAAATTCGCGAAACCGGTAGATTCGTCATTTTTATAGTTATTTGAAATCTGAAAGCGGGTGATATTTCGTGATCGCTTGTACCTCAAAGGGGATGGAAATACGGACATATGAAAATTCGCAAAACGGCTAGATTCGTCATTTTTGAAAATATTTGAAATCTGAAAGCGGGTGCTATTTCGTGATCGTTTGTACCTCAAAGGGGGTGGAAATACGGACACTTGGAAATTCGTGAAAGGGGTGAATCGTCATTTGTCAAGATATTTGATATCTGAAAGCGGGTGATATTTCGTGATCGTGTGTTCCTCAAAGGGGTTTTAAATACGGACATTTGAAAATTCGCGAAACGGGTAGAATCGTCATTTTTAAAGATATTTGAAATCTGAAAGCGGGTGATATTTCGTGATCGTTTGTTCCTCAAAGGGGATGGAGATTCGCGACACAGGTAGAATCGTCATTTTTGAAAATATTTGAGATCTGAAAGCGGGTGCTATTTCGTGATCGTTTGTTCCTCGAAGGGGATGGAAATACGGACATTTGAAAATTCGCGAAACGGGCTGATGCGTCATTTTTAAAGATTTTTGAAATCTGAAAGCGGGTGCTGCTTCGTGATCGTGTGCACCATTTTTACTTTCGTTTGTACCATTAAGGGGATGGAAATACGGACATTTGAAAATTCGTGAAACGGGTAGATTCGTCATTTTTATAGGTATTTCAAATCTGAAAGCGGGTGCTATTTCGTGATCGTTTGTACCTCAAAGGGGATGGAAATACGGACATTTGAAAATTCGCGAAACCGGTAGATTCGTAATTTTTATAGTTATTTGAAATCTGAAAGCGGGTGCTATTTCGTGATCGTTTGGTCCTCGAAGGGGATGGAAATACGGACATTTGAAAATTCGCGAAACGGGTTGATTCGTCATTTTTAAAGATTTTTGAAATCTGAAAGCGGGTGCTGCTTCGTGATCGTGTGCACCATTTTTACTTTCGTTTGTACCATTAAGGGGATGGAAATACGGACATTTGAAAATTCGTGAAACGGGTAGATTCGTCATTTTTAATGATATTTGAAATCTGAAAGCGGGTGATATTTCGTGATCGCTTGTACCTCAAAGGGGCTGGAAATACGGACAGTTGGAATTTCGCAAAACGGCTAGATTCGTCATTTTTATAGTTATTTGAAATCTGAAAGTGGGTGATATTTCGTGATCGCTTGTTTCTCGAAGGGGATGGAAATACGGACACTTGAAAATTCGCGAAACGGGTAGATTCGTCATTTTTATAGTTATTTGAAATCTGAAAGCGGGTGATATTTCGTGATCGTGTGTTCCTCAAAGGGGTTTTAAATACGGACATTTGAAAATTCGCGAAACGGGTAGATTCGTCATTTTTATAGTTATTTGAAATCTGAAAGCGGGTGCTGCTTCGTGATCGTGTGCACCATTTTTACTTTCGTTTGTACCATTAAGGGGATGGAAATACGGACATTTGAAAATTCGTGAAACGGGTAGATTCCTCATTTTTAATGATATTTGAAATCTGAAAGCGGGTGATATTTTGTGATCGCTTGTACCTCAAAGGGGCTGGAAATACGGACAGTTGGAATTTCGCAAAACGGCTAGATTCGTCATTTTTATAGTTATTTGAAATCTGAAAGTGGGTGATATTTCGTGATCGTTTGTTCCTCAAAGGGGATGGAGATTCGCGAAACAGGTAGAATCGTCATTTTTGAAAATATTTGAGATCTGAAAGCGGGTGCTATTTCGTGATCGTTTGTTCCTCGAAGGGGATGGAAATACGGACATTTGAAAATTCGCGAAACGGGTTGATGCGTCATTTTTAAAGATTTTTGAAATCTGAAAGCGGGTGCTGCTTCGTGATCGTGTGCACCATTTTTACTTTCGTTTGTACCATTAAGGGGATGGAAATACGGACATTTGAAAATTCGTGAAACGGGTAGATTCGTCATTTTTAATGATATTTGAAATCTGAAAGCGGGTGATATTTCGTGATCGCTTGTACCTCAAAGGGGCTGGAAATACGGACAGTTGGAATTTCGCAAAACGGCTAGATTCGTCATTTTTATAGTTATTTGAAATCTGAAAGTGGGTGATATTTCGTGATCGCTTGTTCCTCGAAGGGGATGGAAATACGGACACTTGAAAATTCGCGAAACGGGTAGATTCGTCATTTTTATAGTTATTTGAAATCTGAAAGCGGGTGATATTTCGTGATCGTGTGTTCCTCAAAGGGGTTTTAAATACGGACATTTGAAAATTCGTGAAACGGGTAGATTCGTCATTTTTATAGTTATTTGAAATCTGAAAGCGGGTGATATTTCGTGATCGCTTGTACCTCAAAGGGGATCGAAATACGGGCCCTTGAAAATTCGCTGAACGGGTAGATTCGTCATTTTTAAAGATGTTTGAAATCTGAAAGCGGGTGATAGTTCATGATCGGTTGTACCTCAAAGGGGATGGAAATACGGACATATGAAAATTCGCAAAACGGCTAGATTCGTCATTTTTGAAGATATTTCAAATCTGAAAGCGGGTGCTATTTCGTGATCGTTTGTTCCTCGAAGGGGATGGAAATACGGACACTTGGAAATTCGCGAATCGGGTAGAATCGTCATTTTTAAAGTTATTTGAAATCTGAAAGCGGGTGATATTTCGAGATCGTTTGTACCTCAAAGGGGGTGGAAATACGGACATTTGAAAATTCGCGAAACGGGTTGATTCGTCATTTTTAAAGATGTTTGAAATCTGAAAGCGGGTGATATTTCGTGATCGTTTGTACCTCAATGGGGGTGGAAATACGGACATTTGAAAATTCGCGAAACCGGTAGATTCGTCATTTTTATAGTTATTTGAAATCTGAAAGCGGGTGATATTTCGTGATCGTTTGTACCTCAAAGGGGGTGGAAATACGGACACTTGGAAATTCGTGAAACGGGTGAATCGTCATTTGTCAAGATATTTGAAATTTGAAAGCGGGTGATATTTCGTGATCGTTTGTAGCGTTTTTACTTTCGTTTGTACTTCAAAGGGGATTTAAATACGGACATTTGAAAATTCGCGAAACGGGTATATTCGTCATTTTTAAAGAAGTTTGAAATCCGAAAGCGGGTGATATTTCGTGATCGTTTGTACCTCAATGGGGGTGGAAATACGGACATTTGAAAATTCGCGAAACCGGTAGATTCGTCATTTTTATAGTTATTTGAAATCTGAAAGCGGGTGATATTTCGTGATCGTTTGTACCATTTTTACTTTCGTTTGTACCATTAAGGGAATGGAAATACGGACATTTGAAAATTCGCAAAACGGCAAGATTCGTCATTTTTATAGTGATTTGAAATCTGAAAGCGGGTGATATTTCGTGATCGCTTGTACCTCAAAGGGGATCGAAATACGGGCCCTTGAAAATTCGCTGAACGGGTAGATTCGTCATTTTTAAAGATGTTTGAAATCTGAAAGCGCGTGATAGTTCAGGATTGGTTGTACCTCAAAGGGGATAGAAATACGGACATTTGAAAATTCGCGAAACGGGTATATTCGTCATTTTTAAAGACGTTTGAAATCTGAAAGCGGGTGATATTTCGTGATCGTTTGTACCGTGTTTACTTTCGTTTGTCCCTCAAAGGGGTTTTAAATACGGACATTTGAAAATTCGCGAAACGGGTAGAATCGTCATTTTTAAAGATATTTGAAATCTGAAAGCGGGTGATATTTCGTGATCGTTTGTTCCTCAAAGGGGATGGAGATTCGCGAAACAGGTAGAATCGTCATTTTTGAAAATATTTGAAATCTGAGAGCGGGTGCTATTTCGTGATCGTTTGTTCCTCGAAGGGGATGGAAATACGGACACTTGGAAATTCACGAAACGGGTAGAATCGTCATTTTTTAAAATATTTGAAATCTGAAAGCGGTTGATATTTCGTGATCGTTTGTTCCTCAAAGGGGATGGAGATTCGCGAAACAGGTAGAATCGTCATTTTTGAAAATATTTGAAATCTGAAAGCGGGTGCTATTTCGTGATCGTTTGTACCATTAAGGGAATGGAAATACGGACATTTGAAAATTTGCGAAACCGGTAGATTCGTCATTTTTATAGTTATTTTAAATCTGAAAGCGGGTGATATTTCGTGATCGCTTGTACCTCAAAGGGAATGGAAATACGGGCACTTGAAAATTCGCGAAACCGGTAGATTCGTTATTGTTGTAGTTATTTGAAATCTGAAAGCGGGTGATATTTCGTGATCGTTTGTTCCTCAAAGGGGATGGAAATACGGACACTTGGAAATTCACGAAACGGGTAGAATCGTCATTTTTTAAAATATTTGAAATCTGAAAGCGGTTGATATTTCGTGATCGTTTGTTCCTCAAAGGGGATGGAGATTCGCGAAACAGGTAGAATCGTCATTTTTGAAAATATTTGAAATCTGAAAGCGGGTGCTATTTCGTGATCGTTTGTACCTCAAAGGGGGTGGAAATACGGACACTTGGAAATTCGTGAAAGGGGTGAATCGTCATTTGTCAAGATATTTGAAATTTGAAAGCGGGTGATATTTCGTGATCGTTTGTAGCGTCTTTACTTTCGTTTGTACTTCAAAGGGGATTTAAATACGGACATTTGAAAATTCGCGAAACGGGTATATTCGTCATTTTTAAAGAAGTTTGAAATCTGAAAGCGGGTGATATTTCGTGATCGTTTGTACCTCAATGGGGATGGAAATACGGACATTTGAAAATTCGTGAAACGGGTAGATTCGTCATTTTTATAGGTATTTCAAATCTGAAAGCGGGTGCTATTTCGTGATCGTATGTACCTCAAAGGGGGTGGAAATACGGACATTTGAAAATTCGCGAAACCGGTAGATTCGTAATTTTTATAGTGATTTGAAATCTGAAAGCGGGTGATATTTCATGATTGTTTGTACCTCAAAGGGGATGGAAATACGGACATTTGAAAATTCGCGAAACCGGTAGATTCGTCATTTTTATAGTTATTTGAAATCTGAAAGCGGGTGATATTTCGTGATCGCTTGCACCTCAAAGGGGGTGGAAATACGGACACTTGGAAGTTCGTGAAAGGGGTGAATCGTAATTGTCAAGATATTTGAAATCTGAAAGCGGGTGATATTTCGTGATCGTTTGTTCCTCAAAGGGGATGGAGATTCGCGAAACAGGTAGAATCGTAATTTTTGAAAATATTTGAAATCTGAAAGCGGGTGATATTTCGTGATCGTTTGTAGCGTCTTTACTTTCGTTTGTACTTCAAAGGGGATTTAAATACGGACATTTGAAAATTCGCGAAACGGGTATATTCGTCATTTTTAAAGACGTTTGAAATCTGAAAGCGGGTGATATTTCGTGATCGTTTGTACCGTGTTTACTTTCGTTTGTCCCTCAAAGGGGTTTTAAATACGGACATTTGAAAATTCGCGAAACGGGTAGAATCGTCATTTTTAAAGATATTTGAAATCTGAAAGCGGGTGATATTTCGTGATCGTTTGTTCCTCAAAGGGGATGGAGATTCGCGAAACAGGTAGAATCGTCATTTTTGAAAATATTTGAAATCTGAAAGCGGGTGATATTTCGTGATCGCTTGTACCTCAAAGGGAATGGAAATACGGGCACATGAAAATTCGCGAAACCGGTAGATTCGTTATTGTTGTAGTTATTTGAAATCTGAAAGCGGGTGATATTTCGTGATCGTTTGTTCCTCAAAGGGGATGGAAATACGAACACTTGGAAATTCACGAAACGGGTAGAATCGTCATTTTTTAAAATATTTGAAATCTGAAAGCGGGTGATATTTCGTGATCGTTTGTTCCTCAAAGGGGATGGAGATTCGCGAAACAGGTAGAATCGTCATTTTTGAAAATATTTGAAATCTGAAAGCGGGTGCTATTTCGTGATCGTTTGTACCTCAAAGGGGGTGGAAATACGGACACTTGGAAATTCGTGAAAGGGGTGAATCGTCATTTGTCAAGATATTTGATATCTGAAAGCGGGTGATATTTCGTGATCGTGTGTTCCTCAAAGGGGTTTTAAATACGGACATTTGAAAATTCGCGAAACGGGTAGAATCGTCATTTTTAAAGATATTTGAAATCTGAAAGCGGGTGATATTTCGTGATCGTTTGTTCCTCAAAGGGGATGGAGATTCGCGAAACAGGTAGAATCGTCATTTTTGAAAATATTTGAGATCTGAAAGCGGGTGCTATTTCGTGATCGTTTGTTCCTCGAAGGGGATGGAAATACGGACATTTGAAAATTCGCGAAACAGGTTGATGCGTCATTTTTAAAGATTTTTGAGATCTGAAAGCGGGTGCTGCTTCGTGATCGTGTGCACCATTTTTACTTTCGTTTGTACCATTAAGGGGATGGAAATACGGACATTTGAAAATTCGTGAAACGGGTAGATTCGTCATTTTTATAGGTATTTCAAATCTGAAAGCGGGTGCTATTTCGTGATCGTTTGTACCTCAAAGGGGATGGAAATACGGACATTTGAAAATTCGCGAAACCGGTAGATTCGTAATTTTTATAGTTATTTGAAATCTGAAAGCGGGTGCTATTTCGTGATCGTTTGTTCCTCGAAGGGGATGGAAATACGGACATTTGAAAATTCGCGAAACGGGTTGATTCGTCATTTTTAAAGATTTTTGAAATCTGAAAGCGGGTGCTGCTTCGTGATCGTGTGCACCATTTTTACTTTCGTTTGTACCATTAAGGGGATGGAAATACGGACATTTGAAAATTCGTGAAACGGGTAGATTCGTCATTTTTAATGATATTTGAAATCTGAAAGCGGGTGATATTTCGTGATCGCTTGTACCTCAAAGGGGCTGGAAATACGGACAGTTGGAATTTCGCAAAACGGCTAGATTCGTCATTTTTATAGTTATTTGAAATCTGAAAGTGGGTGATATTTCGTGATCGCTTGTACCTCAAAGGGGATCGAAATACGGGCCCTTGAAAATTCGCGAAACCGGTAGATTCGTCATTTTTATAGTTATTTGAAATCTGAAAGCGGGTGATATTTCGTGATCGCTTGTACCTCAAAGGGGATCGAAATACGGGCCCTTGAAAATTCGCTGAACGGGTAGATTCGTCATTTTTAAAGATGTTTGAAATCTGAAAGCGGGTGATAGTTCAGGATCGGTTGTACCTCAAAGGGGATGGAAATACGGACATATGAAAATTCGCAAAACGGCTAGATTCGTCATTTTTGAAGATATTTCAAATCTGAAAGCGGGTGCTATTTCGTGATCGTTTGTTCCTCGAAGGGGATGGAAATACGGACACTTGAAAATTCGCGAAACGGGTAGATTCGTCATTTTTATAGTTATTTGAAATCTGAAAGCGGGTGATATTTCGTGATCGTTTGTTCCTCAAAGGGGGTGGAAATACGGACACTTGGAAATTCGTGAAAGGGGTGAATCGTCATTTGTCAAGATATTTGAAATCTGAAAGCGGGTGATATTTCGTGATCGTTTGTTCCTCAAAGGGGATGGAGATTCGCGAAACAGGTAGAATCGTCATTTTTGAAAATATTTGAAATCTGAAAGCGGGTGCTATTTCGTGATCGTTTGTACCATTAAGGGAATGGAAATACGGACATTTGAAAATTCGCGAAACCGGTAGATTCGTCATTTTTATAGTTATTTGAAATCTGAAAGCGGGTGATATTTCGTGATCGCTTGCACCTCAAAGGGGGTGGAAATACGGACACTTGGAAATTCGTGAAAGGGGTGAATCGTCATTTGTCAAGATATTTGAAATCTGAAAGCGGGTGATATTTCGTGATCGTTTGTTCCTCAAAGGGGATGGAGATTCGCGAAACAGGTAGAATCGTAATTTTTGAAAATATTTGAAATCTGAAAGCGGGTGATATTTCGTGATCGTTTGTAGCGTCTTTACTTTCGTTTGTACTTCAAAGGGGATTTAAATACGGACATTTGAAAATTCGCGAAACGGGTATATTCGTCATTTTTAAAGACGTTTGAAATCTGAAAGCGGGTGATATTTCGTGATCGTTTGTACCGTGTTTACTTTCGTTTGTCCCTCAAAGGGGTTTTAAATACGGACATTTGAAAATTCGCGAAACGGGTAGAATCGTCATTTTTAAAGATATTTGAAATCTGAAAGCGGGTGATATTTCGTGATCGTTTGTTCCTCAAAGGGGATGGAGATTCGCGAAACAGGTAGAATCGTCATTTTTGAAAATATTTGAAATCTGAGAGCGGGTGCTATTTCGTGATCGTTTGTTCCTCGAAGGGGATGGAAATACGGACACTTGAAAATTCGCGAAACGGGTAGATTCGTCATTTTTATAGTTATTTTAAATCTGAAAGCGGGTGATATTTCGTGATCGCTTGTACCTCAAAGGGAATGGAAATACGGGCACTTGAAAATTCGCGAAACCGGTAGATTCGTTATTGTTGTAGTTATTTGAAATCTGAAAGCGGGTGATATTTCGTGATCGTTTGTTCCTCAAAGGGGATGGAAATACGGACACTTGGAAATTCACGAAACGGGTAGAATCGTCATTTTTTAAAATATTTGAAATCTTAAAGCGGGTGATATTTCGTGATCGTTTGTTCCTCAAAGGGGATGGAGATTCGCGAAACAGGTAGAATCGTCATTTTTGAAAATATTTGAAATCTGAAAGCGGGTGCTATTTCGTGATTGTTTGTACCTCAAAGGGGGTGGAAATACGGACACTTGGAAATTCGTGAAAGGGGTGAATCGTCATTTGTCAAGATATTTGATATCTGAAAGCGGGTGATATTTCGTGATCGTGTGTTCCTCAAAGGGGTTTTAAATACGGACATTTGAAAATTCGCGAAACGGGTAGAATCGTCATTTTTAAAGATATTTGAAATCTGAAAGCGGGTGATATTTCGTGATCGTTTGTTCCTCAAAGGGGATGGAGATTCGCGAAACAGGTAGAATCGTCATTTTTGAAAATATTTGAGATATGAAAGCGGGTGCTATTTCGTGATCGTTTGTTCCTCGAAGGGGATGGAAATACGGACATTTGAAAATTCGCGAAACGGGTTGATGCGTCATTTTTAAAGATTTTTGAAATCTGAAAGCGGGTGCTGCTTCGTGATCGTGCGCACCATTTTTACTTTCGTTTGTACCATTAAGGGGATGGAAATACGGACATTTGAAAATTCGTGAAACGGGTAGATTCGTCATTTTTATAGGTATTTCAAATCTGAAAGCGGGTGCTATTTCGTGATCGTTTGTACCTCAAAGGGGATGGAAATACGGACATTTGAAAATTCGCGAAACCGGTAGATTCGTAATTTTTATAGTTATTTGAAATCTGAAAGCGGGTGCTATTTCGTGATCGTTTGGTCCTCGAAGGGGATGGAAATACGGACATTTGAAAATTCGCGAAACGGGTTGATTCGTCATTTTTAAAGATTTTTGAAATCTGAAAGCGGGTGCTGCTTCGTGATCGTGTGCACCATTTTTACTTTCGTTTGTACCATTAAGGGGATGGAAATACGGACATTTGAAAATTCGTGAAACGGGTAGATTCGTCATTTTTAATGATATTTCAAATCTGAAAGCGGGTGATATTTCGTGATCGCTTGTACCTCAAAGGGGCTGGAAATACGGACAGTTGGAATTTCGCAAAACGGCTAGATTCGTCATTTTTATAGTTATTTGAAATCTGAAAGTGGGTGATATTTCGTGATCGCTTGTTCCTCGAAGGGGATGGAAATACGGACACTTGAAAATTCGCGAAACGGGTAGATTCGTCATTTTTATAGTTATTTGAAATCTGAAAGCGGGTGATATTTCGTGATCGTGTGTTCCTCAAAGGGGTTTTAAATACGGACATTTGAAAATTCGCGAAACGGGTAGATTCGTCATTTTTATAGTTATTTGAAATCTGAAAGCGGGTGCTGCTTCGTGATCGTGTGCACCATTTTTACTTTCGTTTGTACCATTAAGGGGATGGAAATACGGACATTTGAAAATTCGTGAAACGGGTAGATTCCTCATTTTTAATGATATTTGAAATCTGAAAGCGGGTGATATTTCGTGATCGCTTGTACCTCAAAGGGGCTGGAAATACGGACAGTTGGAATTTCGCAAAACGGCTAGATTCGTCATTTTTATAGTTATTTGAAATCTGAAAGTGGGTGATATTTCGTGATCGTTTGTTCCTCAAAGGGGATGGAGATTCGCGAAACAGGTAGAATCGTCATTTTTGAAAATATTTGAGATCTGAAAGCGGGTGCTATTTCGTGATCGTTTGTTCCTCGAAGGGGATGGAAATACGGACATTTGAAAATTCGCGAAACGGGTTGATGCGTCATTTTTAAAGATTTTTGAAATCTGAAAGCGGGTGCTGCTTCGTGATCGTGTGCACCATTTTTACTTTCGTTTGTACCATTAAGGGGATGGAAATACGGACATTTGAAAATTCGTGAAACGGGTAGATTCGTCATTTTTATAGGTATTTCAAATCTGAAAGCGGGTGCTATTTCGTGATCGTTTGTACCTCAAAGGGGATGGAAATACGGACATTTGAAAATTCGCGAAACCGGTAGATTCGTAATTTTTATAGTTATTTGAAATCTGAAAGCGGGTGCTATTTCGTGATCGTTTGGTCCTCGAAGGGGATGGAAATACGGACATTTGAAAATTCGCGAAACGGGTTGATTCGTCATTTTTAAAGATTTTTGAAATCTGAAAGCGGGTGCTGCTTCGTGATCGTGTGCACCATTTTTACTTTCGTTTGTACCATTAAGGGGATGGAAATACGGACATTTGAAAATTCGTGAAACGGGTAGATTCGTCATTTTTAATGATATTTGAAATCTGAAAGCGGGTGATATTTCGTGATCGCTTGTACCTCAAAGGGGCTGGAAATACGGACAGTTGGAATTTCGCAAAACGGCTAGATTCGTCATTTTTATAGTTATTTGAAATCTGAAAGTGGGTGATATTTCGTGATCGCTTGTTCCTCGAAGGGGATGGAAATACGGACACTTGAAAATTCGCGAAACGGGTAGATTCGTCATTTTTATAGTTATTTGAAATCTGAAAGCGGGTGATATTTCGTGATCGTGTGTTCCTCAAAGGGGTTTTAAATACGGACATTTGAAAATTCGCGAAACGGGTAGATTCGTCATTTTTATAGTTATTTGAAATCTGAAAGCGGGTGCTGCTTCGTGATCGTGTGCACCATTTTTACTTTCGTTTGTACCATTAAGGGGATGGAAATACGGACATTTGAAAATTCGTGAAACGGGTAGATTCGTCATTTTTATAGTTATTTGAAATCTGAAAGCGGGTGATATTTCGTGATCGCTTGTACCTCAAAGGGGATCGAAATACGGGCCCTTGAAAATTCGCTGAACGGGTAGATTCGTCATTTTTAAAGATGTTTGAAATCTGAAAGCGGGTGATAGTTCATGATCGGTTGTACCTCAAAGGGGATGGAAATACGGACATATGAAAATTCGCAAAACGGCTAGATTCGTCATTTTTGAAGATATTTCAAATCTGAAAGCGGGTGCTATTTCGTGATCGTTTGTTCCTCGAAGGGGATGGAAATACGGACACTTGGAAATTCGCGAATCGGGTAGAATCGTCATTTTTAAAGTTATTTGAAATCTGAAAGCGGGTGATATTTCGAGATCGTTTGTACCTCAAAGGGGGTGGAAATACGGACATTTGAAAATTCGCGAAACGGGTTGATTCGTCATTTTTAAAGATGTTTGAAATCTGAAAGCGGGTGATATTTCGTGATCGTTTGTACCTCAATGGGGGTGGAAATACGGACATTTGAAAATTCGCGAAACCGGTAGATTCGTCATTTTCATAGTTATTTGAAATCTGAAAGCGGGTGATATTTCGTGATCGTTTGTACCTCAAAGGGGGTGGAAATACGGACACTTGGAAATTCGTGAAAGGGGTGAATCGTCATTTGTCAAGATATTTGAAATTTGAAAGCGGGTGATATTTCGTGATCGTTTGTAGCGTTTTTACTTTCGTTTGTACTTCAAAGGGGATTTAAATACGGACATTTGAAAATTCGCGAAACGGGTATATTCGTCATTTTTAAAGAAGTTTGAAATCTGAAAGCGGGTGATATTTCGTGATCGTTTGTACCTCAATGGGGGTGGAAATACGGACATTTGAAATTCGCGAAACGGGTAGAATCGTCACCTTTAAAGATTTTTGAAATCTGAAAGCGGGTGCTATTTCGTGATCATTTGTACCATTTTTACTTTCGTTTGTACCATTAAGGGAATGGAAATACGGACATTTGAAAATTCGCAAAACGGCAAGATTCGTCATTTTTATAGTGATTTGAAATCTGAAAGCGGGTGATATTTCATGATTGTTTGTACCTCAAAGGGGATGGAAATACGGACATTTGAAAATTCGCGAAACCGGTAGATTCGTCATTTTTATAGTTATTTGAAATCTGAAAGCGGGTGATATTTCGTGATCGCTTGCACCTCAAAGGGGGTGGAAATACGGACACTTGGAAATTCGTGAAAGGGGTGAATCGTCATTTGTCAAGATATTTGAAATCTGAAAGCGGGTGATATTTCGTGATCGTTTGTTCCTCAAAGGGGATGGAGATTCGCGAAACAGGTAGAATCGTAATTTTTGAAAATATTTGAAATCTGAAAGCGGGTGATATTTCGTGATCGTTTGTAGCGTCTTTACTTTCGTTTGTACTTCAAAGGGGATTTAAATACGGACATTTGAAAATTCGCGAAACGAGTATATTCGTCATTTTTAAAGACGTTTGAAATCTGAAAGCGGGTGATATTTCGTGATCGTTTGTACCGTGTTTACTTTCGTTTGTCCCTCAAAGGGGTTTTAAATACGGACATTTGAAAATTCGCGAAACGGGTAGAATCGTCATTTTTAAAGATATTTGAAATCTGAAAGCGGGTGATATTTCGTGATCGTTTGTTCCTCAAAGGGGATGGAGATTCGCGAAACAGGTAGAATCGTCATTTTTGAAAATATTTGAAATCTGAGAGCGGGTGCTATTTCGTGATCGTTTGTTCCTCGAAGGGGATGGAAATACGGACACTTGAAAATTCGCGAAACGGGTAGATTCGTCATTTTTATAGTTATTTGAAATCTGAAAGCGGGTGATATTTCGTGATCGCTTGTACCTCAAAGGGAATGGAAATACGGGCACTTGAAAATTCGCGAAACCGGTAGATTCGTAATTTTTATAGTTATTTGAAATCTGAAAGCGGGTGCTATTTCGTGATCGTTTGTTCCTCGAAGGGGATGGAAATACGGACATTTGAAAATTCGCGAAACGGGTTGATTCGTCATTTTTAAAGATTTTTGAAATCTGAAAGCGGGTGCTGCTTCGTGATCGTGTGCACCATTTTTACTTTCGTTTGTACCATTAAGGGGATGGAAATACGGACATTTGAAAATTCGTGAAACGGGTAGATTCGTCATTTTTAATGATATTTGAAATCTGAAAGCGGGTGATATTTCGTGATCGCTTGTATCTCAAAGGGGCTGGAAATACGGACAGTTGGAATTTCGCAAAACGGCTAGATTCGTCATTTTTATAGTTATTTGAAATCTGAAAGTGGGTGATATTTCGTGATCGCTTGTACCTCAAAGGGGATCGAAATACGGGCCCTTGAAAATTCGCGAAACCGGTAGATTCGTCATTTTTATAGTTATTTGAAATCTGAAAGCGGGTGATATTTCGTGATCGCTTGTACCTCAAAGGGGATCGAAATACGGGCCCTTGAAAATTCGCTGAACGGGTAGATTCGTCATTTTTAAAGATGTTTGAAATCTGAAAGCGGGTGATAGTTCAGGATCGGTTGTACCTCAAAGGGGATGGAAATACGGACATATGAAAATTCGCAAAACGGCTAGATTCGTCATTTTTGAAGATATTTCAAATCTGAAAGCGGGTGCTATTTCGTGATCGTTTGTTCCTCGAAGGGGATGGAAATACGGACACTTGAAAATTCGCGAAACGGGTAGATTCGTCATTTTTATAGTTATTTGAAATCTGAAAGCGGGTGATATTTCGTGATCGTTTGTTCCTCAAAGGGGGTGGAAATACGGACACTTGGAAATTCGTGAAAGGGGTGAATCGTCATTTGTCAAGATATTTGAAATCTGAAAGCGGGTGATATTTCGTGATCGTTTGTTCCTCAAAGGGGATGGAGATTCGCGAAACAGGTAGAATCGTCATTTTTGAAAATATTTGAAATCTGAAAGCGGGTGCTATTTCGTGATCGTTTGTACCATTAAGGGAATGGAAATACGGACATTTGAAAATTCGCGAAACCGGTAGATTCGTCATTTTTATAGTTATTTGAAATCTGAAAGCGGGTGATATTTCGTGATCGCTTGCACCTCAAAGGGGGTGGAAATACGGACACTTGGAAATTCGTGAAAGGGGTGAATCGTCATTTGTCAAGATATTTGAAATCTGAAAGCGGGTGATATTTCGTGATCGTTTGTTCCTCAAAGGGGATGGAGATTCGCGAAACAGGTAGAATCGTAATTTTTGAAAATATTTGAAATCTGAAAGCGGGTGATATTTCGTGATCGTTTGTAGCGTCTTTACTTTCGTTTGTACTTCAAAGGGGATTTAAATACGGACATTTGAAAATTCGCGAAACGGGTATATTCGTCATTTTTAAAGACGTTTGAAATCTGAAAGCGGGTGATATTTCGTGATCGTTTGTACCGTGTTTACTTTCGTTTGTCCCTCAAAGGGGTTTTAAATACGGACATTTGAAAATTCGCGAAACGGGTAGAATCGTCATTTTTAAAGATATTTGAAATCTGAAAGCGGGTGATATTTCGTGATCGTTTGTTCCTCAAAGGGGATGGAGATTCGCGAAACAGGTAGAATCGTCATTTTTGAAAATATTTGAAATCTGAGAGCGGGTGCTATTTCGTGATCGTTTGTTCCTCGAAGGGGATGGAAATACGGACACTTGAAAATTCGCGAAACGGGTAGATTCGTCATTTTTATAGTTATTTTAAATCTGAAAGCGGGTGATATTTCGTGATCGCTTGTACCTCAAAGGGAATGGAAATACGGGCACTTGAAAATTCGCGAAACCGGTAGATTCGTTATTGTTGTAGTTATTTGAAATCTGAAAGCGGGTGATATTTCGTGATCGTTTGTTCCTCAAAGGGGATGGAAATACGGACACTTGGAAATTCACGAAACGGGTAGAATCGTCATTTTTTAAAATATTTGAAATCTGAAAGCGGGTGATATTTCGTGATCGTTTGTTCCTCAAAGGGGATGGAGATTCGCGAAACAGGTAGAATCGTCATTTTTGAAAATATTTGAAATCTGAAAGCGGGTGCTATTTCGTGATTGTTTGTACCTCAAAGGGGGTGGAAATACGGACACTTGGAAATTCGTGAAAGGGGTGAATCGTCATTTGTCAAGATATTTGATATCTGAAAGCGGGTGATATTTCGTGATCGTGTGTTCCTCAAAGGGGTTTTAAATACGGACATTTGAAAATTCGCGAAACGGGTAGAATCGTCATTTTTAAAGATATTTGAAATCTGAAAGCGGGTGATATTTCGTGATCGTTTGTTCCTCAAAGGGGATGGAGATTCGCGAAACAGGTAGAATCGTCATTTTTGAAAATATTTGAGATCTGAAAGCGGGTGCTATTTCGTGATCGTTTGTTCCTCGAAGGGGATGGAAATACGGACATTTGAAAATTCGCGAAACGGGTTGATGCGTCATTTTTAAAGATTTTTGAAATCTGAAAGCGGGTGCTGCTTCGTGATCGTGTGCACCATTTTTACTTTCGTTTGTACCATTAAGGGGATGGAAATACGGACATTTGAAAATTCGTGAAACGGGTAGATTCGTCATTTTTATAGGTATTTCAAATCTGAAAGCGGGTGCTATTTCGTGATCGTTTGTACCTCAAAGGGGATGGAAATACGGACATTTGAAAATTCGCGAAACCGGTAGATTCGTAATTTTTATAGTTATTTGAAATCTGAAAGCGGGTGCTATTTCGTGATCGTTTGGTCCTCGAAGGGGATGGAAATACGGACATTTGAAAATTCGCGAAACGGGTTGATTCGTCATTTTTAAAGATTTTTGAAATCTGAAAGCGGGTGCTGCTTCGTGATCGTGTGCACCATTTTTACTTTCGTTTGTACCATTAAGGGGATGGAAATACGGACATTTGAAAATTCGTGAAACGGGTAGATTCGTCATTTTTAATGATATTTCAAATCTGAAAGCGGGTGATATTTCGTGATCGCTTGTACCTCAAAGGGGCTGGAAATACGGACAGTTGGAATTTCGCAAAACGGCTAGATTCGTCATTTTTATAGTTATTTGAAATCTGAAAGTGGGTGATATTTCGTGATCGCTTGTTCCTCGAAGGGGATGGAAATACGGACACTTGAAAATTCGCGAAACGGGTAGATTCGTCATTTTTATAGTTATTTGAAATCTGAAAGCGGGTGATATTTCGTGATCGTGTGTTCCTCAAAGGGGTTTTAAATACGGACATTTGAAAATTCGCGAAACGGGTAGATTCGTCATTTTTATAGTTATTTGAAATCTGAAAGCGGGTGCTGCTTCGTGATCGTGTGCACCATTTTTACTTTCGTTTGTACCATTAAGGGGATGGAAATACGGACATTTGAAAATTCGTGAAACGGGTAGATTCCTCATTTTTAATGATATTTGAAATCTGAAAGCGGGTGATATTTCGTGATCGCTTGTACCTCAAAGGGGCTGGAAATACGGACAGTTGGAATTTCGCAAAACGGCTAGATTCGTCATTTTTATAGTTATTTGAAATCTGAAAGTGGGTGATATTTCGTGATCGTTTGTTCCTCAAAGGGGATGGAGATTCGCGAAACAGGTAGAATCGTCATTTTTGAAAATATTTGAGATCTGAAAGCGGGTGCTATTTCGTGATCGTTTGTTCCTCGAAGGGGATGGAAATACGGACATTTGAAAATTCGCGAAACGGGTTGATGCGTCATTTTTAAAGATTTTTGAAATCTGAAAGCGGGTGCTGCTTCGTGATCGTGTGCACCATTTTTACTTTCGTTTGTACCATTAAGGGGATGGAAATACGGACATTTGAAAATTCGTGAAACGGGTAGATTCGTCATTTTTATAGGTATTTCAAATCTACAAGCGGGTGCTATTTCGTGATCGTTTGTACCTCAAAGGGGATGGAAATACGGACATTTGAAAATTCGCGAAACCGGTAGATTCGTAATTTTTATAGTTATTTGAAATCTGAAAGCGGGTGCTATTTCGTGATCGTTTGGTCCTCGAAGGGGATGGAAATACGGACATTTGAAAATTCGCGAAACGGGTTGATTCGTCATTTTTAAAGATTTTTGAAATCTGAAAGCGGGTGCTGCTTCGTGATCGTGTGCACCATTTTTACTTTCGTTTGTACCATTAAGGGGATGGAAATACGGACATTTGAAAATTCGTGAAACGGGTAGATTCGTCATTTTTAATGATATTTGAAATCTGAAAGCGGGTGATATTTCGTGATCGCTTGTACCTCAAAGGGGCTGGAAATACGGACAGTTGGAATTTCGCAAAACGGCTAGATTCGTCATTTTTATAGTTATTTGAAATCTGAAAGTGGGTGATATTTCGTGATCGCTTGTTCCTCGAAGGGGATGGAAATACGGACACTTGAAAATTCGCGAAACGGGTAGATTCGTCATTTTTATAGTTATTTGAAATCTGAAAGCGGGTGATATTTCGTGATCGTGTGTTCCTCAAAGGGGTTTTAAATACGGACATTTGAAAATTCGCGAAACGGGTAGATTCGTCATTTTTATAGTTATTTGAAATCTGAAAGCGGGTGCTGCTTCGTGATCGTGTGCACCATTTTTACTTTCGTTTGTACCATTAAGGGGATGGAAATACGGACATTTGAAAATTCGTGAAACGGGTAGATTCGTCATTTTTATAGTTATTTGAAATCTGAAAGCGGGTGATATTTCGTGATCGCTTGTACCTCAAAGGGGATCGAAATACGGGCCCTTGAAAATTCGCTGAACGGGTAGATTCGTCATTTTTAAAGATGTTTGAAATCTGAAAGCGGGTGATAGTTCATGATCGGTTGTACCTCAAAGGGGATGGAAATACGGACATATGAAAATTCGCAAAACGGCTAGATTCGTCATTTTTGAAGATATTTCAAATCTGAAAGCGGGTGCTATTTCGTGATCGTTTGTTCCTCGAAGGGGATGGAAATACGGACACTTGGAAATTCGCGAATCGGGTAGAATCGTCATTTTTAAAGTTATTTGAAATCTGAAAGCGGGTGATATTTCGAGATCGTTTGTACCTCAAAGGGGGTGGAAATACGGACATTTGAAAATTCGCGAAACGGGTTGATTCGTCATTTTTAAAGATGTTTGAAATCTGAAAGCGGGTGATATTTCGTGATCGTTTGTACCTCAATGGGGGTGGAAATACGGACATTTGAAAATTCGCGAAACCGGTAGATTCGTCATTTTTATAGTTATTTGAAATCTGAAAGCGGGTGATATTTCGTGATCGTTTGTACCTCAAAGGGGGTGGAAATACGGACACTTGGAAATTCGTGAAAGGGGTGAATCGTCATTTGTCAAGATATTTGAAATTTGAAAGCGGGTGATATTTCGTGATCGTTTGTAGCGTTTTTACTTTCGTTTGTACTTCAAAGGGGATTTAAATACGGACATTTGAAAATTCGCGAAACGGGTATATTCGTCATTTTTAAAGAAGTTTGAAATCTGAAAGCGGGTGATATTTCGTGATCGTTTGTACCTCAATGGGGGTGGAAATACGGACATTTGAAATTCGCGAAACGGGTAGAATCGTCACCTTTAAAGATTTTTGAAATCTGAAAGCGGGTGCTATTTCGTGATCATTTGTACCATTTTTACTTTCGTTTGTACCATTAAGGGAATGGAAATACGGACATTTGAAAATTCGCAAAACGGCAAGATTCGTCATTTTTATAGTGATTTGAAATCTGAAAGCGGGTGATATTTCATGATTGTTTGTACCTCAAAGGGGATGGAAATACGGACATTTGAAAATTCGCGAAACCGGTAGATTCGTCATTTTTATAGTTATTTGAAATCTGAAAGCGGGTGATATTTCGTGATCGCTTGCACCTCAAAGGGGGTGGAAATACGGACACTTGGAAATTCGTGAAAGGGGTGAATCGTCATTTGTCAAGATATTTGAAATCTGAAAGCGGGTGATATTTCGTGATCGTTTGTTCCTCAAAGGGGATGGAGATTCGCGAAACAGGTAGAATCGTAATTTTTGAAAATATTTGAAATCTGAAAGCGGGTGATATTTCGTGATCGTTTGTAGCGTCTTTACTTTCGTTTGTACTTCAAAGGGGATTTAAATACGGACATTTGAAAATTCGCGAAACGAGTATATTCGTCATTTTTAAAGACGTTTGAAATCTGAAAGCGGGTGATATTTCGTGATCGTTTGTACCGTGTTTACTTTCGTTTGTCCCTCAAAGGGGTTTTAAATACGGACATTTGAAAATTCGCGAAACGGGTAGAATCGTCATTTTTAAAGATATTTGAAATCTGAAAGCGGGTGATATTTCGTGATCGTTTGTTCCTCAAAGGGGATGGAGATTCGCGAAACAGGTAGAATCGTCATTTTTGAAAATATTTGAAATCTGAGAGCGGGTGCTATTTCGTGATCGTTTGTTCCTCGAAGGGGATGGAAATACGGACACTTGAAAATTCGCGAAACGGGTAGATTCGTCATTTTTATAGTTATTTGAAATCTGAAAGCGGGTGATATTTCGTGATCGCTTGTACCTCAAAGGGAATGGAAATACGGGCACTTGAAAATTCGCGAAACCGGTAGATTCGTAATTTTTATAGTTATTTGAAATCTGAAAGCGGGTGCTATTTCGTGATCGTTTGTTCCTCGAAGGGGATGGAAATACGGACATTTGAAAATTCGCGAAACGGGTTGATTCGTCATTTTTAAAGATTTTTGAAATCTGAAAGCGGGTGCTGCTTCGTGATCGTGTGCACCATTTTTACTTTCGTTTGTACCATTAAGGGGATGGAAATACGGACATTTGAAAATTCGTGAAACGGGTAGATTCGTCATTTTTAATGATATTTGAAATCTGAAAGCGGGTGATATTTCGTGATCGCTTGTATCTCAAAGGGGCTGGAAATACGGACAGTTGGAATTTCGCAAAACGGCTAGATTCGTCATTTTTATAGTTATTTGAAATCTGAAAGTGGGTGATATTTCGTGATCGCTTGTACCTCAAAGGGGATCGAAATACGGGCCCTTGAAAATTCGCGAAACCGGTAGATTCGTCATTTTTATAGTTATTTGAAATCTGAAAGCGGGTGATATTTCGTGATCGCTTGTACCTCAAAGGGGATCGAAATACGGGCCCTTGAAAATTCGCTGAACGGGTAGATTCGTCATTTTTAAAGATGTTTGAAATCTGAAAGCGGGTGATAGTTCAGGATCGGTTGTACCTCAAAGGGGATGGAAATACGGACATATGAAAATTCGCAAAACGGCTAGATTCGTCATTTTTGAAGATATTTCAAATCTGAAAGCGGGTGCTATTTCGTGATCGTTTGTTCCTCGAAGGGGATGGAAATACGGACACTTGAAAATTCGCGAAACGGGTAGATTCGTCATTTTTATAGTTATTTGAAATCTGAAAGCGGGTGATATTTCGTGATCGTTTGTTCCTCAAAGGGGGTGGAAATACGGACACTTGGAAATTCGTGAAAGGGGTGAATCGTCATTTGTCAAGATATTTGAAATCTGAAAGCGGGTGATATTTCGTGATCGTTTGTTCCTCAAAGGGGATGGAGATTCGCGAAACAGGTAGAATCGTCATTTTTGAAAATATTTGAAATCTGAAAGCGGGTGCTATTTCGTGATCGTTTGTACCATTAAGGGAATGGAAATACGGACATTTGAAAATTCGCGAAACCGGTAGATTCGTCATTTTTATAGTTATTTGAAATCTGAAAGCGGGTGATATTTCGTGATCGCTTGCACCTCAAAGGGGGTGGAAATACGGACACTTGGAAATTCGTGAAAGGGGTGAATCGTCATTTGTCAAGATATTTGAAATCTGAAAGCGGGTGATATTTCGTGATCGTTTGTTCCTCAAAGGGGATGGAGATTCGCGAAACAGGTAGAATCGTAATTTTTGAAAATATTTGAAATCTGAAAGCGGGTGATATTTCGTGATCGTTTGTAGCGTCTTTACTTTCGTTTGTACTTCAAAGGGGATTTAAATACGGACATTTGAAAATTCGCGAAACGGGTATATTCGTCATTTTTAAAGACGTTTGAAATCTGAAAGCGGGTGATATTTCGTGATCGTTTGTACCGTGTTTACTTTCGTTTGTCCCTCAAAGGGGTTTTAAATACGGACATTTGAAAATTCGCGAAACGGGTAGAATCGTCATTTTTAAAGATATTTGAAATCTGAAAGCGGGTGATATTTCGTGATCGTTTGTTCCTCAAAGGGGATGGAGATTCGCGAAACAGGTAGAATCGTCATTTTTGAAAATATTTGAAATCTGAGAGCGGGTGCTATTTCGTGATCGTTTGTTCCTCGAAGGGGATGGAAATACGGACACTTGAAAATTCGCGAAACGGGTAGATTCATCATTTTTATAGTTATTTTAAATCTGAAAGCGGGTGATATTTCGTGATCGCTTGTACCTCAAAGGGAATGGAAATACGGGCACTTGAAAATTCGCGAAACCGGTAGATTCGTTATTGTTGTAGTTATTTGAAATCTGAAAGCGGGTGATATTTCGTGATCGTTTGTTCCTCAAAGGGGATGGAAATACGGACACTTGGAAATTCACGAAACGGGTAGAATCGTCATTTTTTAAAATATTTGAAATCTGAAAGCGGGTGATATTTCGTGATCGTTTGTACCTCAAAGGGGATGGAGATTCGCGAAACAGGTAGAATCGTCATTTTTGAAAATATTTGAAATCTGAAAGCGGGTGCTATTTCGTGATTGTTTGTACCTCAAAGGGGGTGGAAATACGGACACTTGGAAATTCGTGAAAGGGGTGAATCGTCATTTGTCAAGATATTTGATATCTGAAAGCGGGTGATATTTCGTGATCGTGTGTTCCTCAAAGGGGTTTTAAATACGGACATTTGAAAATTCGCGAAACGGGTAGAATCGTCATTTTTAAAGATATTTGAAATCTGAAAGCGGGTGATATTTCGTGATCGTTTGTTCCTCAAAGGGGATGGAGATTCGCGAAACAGGTAGAATCGTCATTTTTGAAAATATTTGAGATCTGAAAGCGGGTGCTATTTCGTGATCGTTTGTTCCTCGAAGGGGATGGAAATACGGACATTTGAAAATTCGCGAAACGGGTTGATGCGTCATTTTTAAAGATTTTTGAAATCTGAAAGCGGGTGCTGCTTCGTGATCGTGTGCACCATTTTTACTTTCGTTTGTACCATTAAGGGGATGGAAATACGGACATTTGAAAATTCGTGAAACGGGTAGATTCGTCATTTTTAATGATATTTGAAATCTGAAAGCGGGTGATATTTCGTGATCGCTTGTACCTCAAAGGGGCTGGAAATACGGACAGTTGGAATTTCGCAAAACGGCTAGATTCGTCATTTTTATAGTTATTTGAAATCTGAAAGTGGGTGATATTTCGTGATCGCTTGTTCCTCGAAGGGGATGGAAATACGGACACTTGAAAATTCGCGAAACGGGTAGATTCGTCATTTTTATAGTTATTTGAAATCTGAAAGCGGGTGATATTTCGTGATCGTGTGTTCCTCAAAGGGGTTTTAAATACGGACATTTGAAAATTCGCGAAACGGGTAGATTCGTCATTTTTATAGTTATTTGAAATCTGAAAGCGGGTGCTGCTTCGTGATCGTGTGCACCATTTTTACTTTCGTCTGTACCATTAAGGGGATGGAAATACGGACATTTGAAAATTCGTGAAACGGGTAGATTCGTCATTTTTAATGATATTTGAAATCTGAAAGCGGGTGATATTTCGTGATCGCTTGTACCTCAAAGGGGCTGGAAATACGGACAGTTGGAATTTCGCAAAACGGCTAGATTCGTCATTTTTATAGTTATTTGAAATCTGAAAGTGGGTGATATTTCGTGATCGCTTGTTCCTCGAAGGGGATGGAAATACGGACACTTGAAAATTCGCGAAACGGGTAGATTCGTCATTTTTATAGTTATTTGAAATCTGAAAGCGGGTGATATTTCGTGATCGTGTGTTCCTCAAAGGGGTTTTAAATACGAACATTTGAAAATTCGTGAAACGGGTAGATTCGTCATTTTTATAGTTATTTGAAATCTGAAAGCGGGTGATATTTCGTGATCGCTTGTACCTCAAAGGGGATCGAAATACGGGCCCTTGAAAATTCGCTGAACGGGTAGATTCGTCATTTTTAAAGATGTTTGAAATCTGAAAGCGGGTGATAGTTCATGATCGGTTGTACCTCAAAGGGGATGGAAATACGGACATATGAAAATTCGCAAAACGGCTAGATTCGTCATTTTTGAAGATATTTCAAATCTGAAAGCGGGTGCTATTTCGTGATCGTTTGTTCCTCGAAGGGGATGGAAATACGGACACTTGGAAATTCGCGAATCGGGTAGAATCGTCATTTTTAAAGTTATTTGAAATCTGAAAGCGGGTGATATTTCGAGATCGTTTGTACCTCAAAGGGGGTGGAAATACGGACATTTGAAAATTCGCGAAACGGGTTGATTCGTCATTTTTAAAGATGTTTGAAATCTGAAAGCGGGTGATATTTCGTGATCGTTTGTACCTCAATGGGGGTGGAAATACGGACATTTGAAAATTCGCGAAACCGGTAGATTCGTCATTTTTATAGTTATTTGAAATCTGAAAGCGGGTGATATTTCGTGATCGTTTGTACCTCAAAGGGGGTGGAAATACGGACACTTGGAAATTCGTGAAAGGGGTGAATCGTCATTTGTCAAGATATTTGAAATTTGAAAGCGGGTGATATTTCGTGATCGTTTGTAGCGTTTTTACTTTCGTTTGTACTTCAAAGGGGATTTAAATACGGACATTTGAAAATTCGCGAAACGGGTATATTCGTCATTTTTAAAGAAGTTTGAAATCTGAAAGCGGGTGATATTTCGTGATCGTTTGTACCTCAATGGGGGTGGAAATACGGACATTTGAAATTCGCGAAACGGGTAGAATCGTCACTTTTAAAGATTTTTGAAATCTGAAAGCGGGTGCTATTTCGTGATCATTTGTACCATTTTTACTTTCGTTTGTACCATTAAGGGAATGGAAATACGGACATTTGAAAATTCGCAAAACGGCAAGATTCGTCATTTTTATAGTGATTTGAAATCTGAAAGCGGGTGATATTTCATGATTGTTTGTACCTCAAAGGGGATGGAAATACGGACATTTGAAAATTCGCGAAACCGGTAGATTCGTCATTTTTATAGTTATTTGAAATCTGAAAGCGGGTGATATTTCGTGATCGCTTGCACCTCAAAGGGGGTGGAAATACGGACACTTGGAATTTCGTGAAAGGGGTGAATCGTCATTTGTCAAGATATTTGAAATCTGAAAGCGGGTGATATTTCGTGATCGTTTGTTCCTCAAAGGGGATGGAGATTCGCGAAACAGGTAGAATCGTAATTTTTGAAAATATTTGAAATCTGAAAGCGGGTGATATTTCGTGATCGTTTGTAGCGTCTTTACTTTCGTTTGTACTTCAAAGGGGATTTAAATACGGACATTTGAAAATTCGCGAAACGGGTATATTCGTCATTTTTAAAGACGTTTAAAATCTGAAAGCGGGTGATATTTCGTGATCGTTTGTACCGTGTTTACTTTCGTTTGTCCCTCAAAGGGGTTTTAAATACGGACATTTGAAAATTCGCGAAACGGGTAGAATCGTCATTTTTAAAGATATTTGAAATCTGAAAGCGGGTGATATTTCGTGATCGTTTGTTCCTCAAAGGGGATGGAGATTCGCGAAACAGGTAGAATCGTCATTTTTGAAAATATTTGAAATCTGAGAGCGGGTGCTATTTCGTGATCGTTTGTTCCTCGAAGGGGATGGAAATACGGACACTTGAAAATTCGCGAAACGGGTAGATTCGTCATTTTTATAGTTATTTGAAATCTGAAAGCGGGTGATATTTCGTGATCGCTTGTACCTCAAAGGGAATGGAAATACGGGCACTTGAAAATTCGCGAAACCGGTAGATTCGTAATTTTTATAGTTATTTGAAATCTGAAAGCGGGTGCTATTTCGTGATCGTTTGTTCCTCGAAGGGGATGGAAATACGGACATTTGAAAATTCGCGAAACGGGTTGATTCGTCATTTTTAAAGATTTTTGAAATCTGAAAGCGGGTGCTGCTTCGTGATCGTGTGCACCATTTTTACTTTCGTTTGTACCATTAAGGGGATGGAAATACGGACATTTGAAAATTCGTGAAACGGGTAGATTCGTCATTTTTAATGATATTTGAAATCTGAAAGCGGGTGATATTTCGTGATCGCTTGTACCTCAAAGGGGCTGGAAATACGGACAGTTGGAATTTCGCAAAACGGCTAGATTCGTCATTTTTATAGTTATTTGAAATCTGAAAGTGGGTGATATTTCGTGATCGTTTGTTCCTCAAAGGGGATGGAGATTCGCGAAACAGGTAGAATCGTCATTTTTGAAAATATTTGAGATCTGAAAGCGGGTGCTATTTCGTGATCGTTTGTTCCTCGAAGGGGATGGAAATACGGACATTTGAAAATTCGCGAAACGGGTTGATGCGTCATTTTTAAAGATTTTTGAAATCTGAAAGCGGGTGCTGCTTCGTGATCGTGTGCACCATTTTTACTTTCGTTTGTACCATTAAGGGGATGGAAATACGGACATTTGAAAATTCGTGAAACGGGTAGATTCGTCATTTTTATAGGTATTTCAAATCTACAAGCGGGTGCTATTTCGTGATCGTTTGTACCTCAAAGGGGATGGAAATACGGACATTTGAAAATTCGCGAAACCGGTAGATTCGTAATTTTTATAGTTATTTGAAATCTGAAAGCGGGTGCTATTTCGTGATCGTTTGGTCCTCGAAGGGGATGGAAATACGGACATTTGAAAATTCGCGAAACGGGTTGATTCGTCATTTTTAAAGATTTTTGAAATCTGAAAGCGGGTGCTGCTTCGTGATCGTGTGCACCATTTTTACTTTCGTTTGTACCATTAAGGGGATGGAAATACGGACATTTGAAAATTCGTGAAACGGGTAGATTCGTCATTTTTAATGATATTTGAAATCTGAAAGCGGGTGATATTTCGTGATCGCTTGTACCTCAAAGGGGCTGGAAATACGGACAGTTGGAATTTCGCAAAACGGCTAGATTCGTCATTTTTATAGTTATTTGAAATCTGAAAGTGGGTGATATTTCGTGATCGCTTGTTCCTCGAAGGGGATGGAAATACGGACACTTGAAAATTCGCGAAACGGGTAGATTCGTCATTTTTATAGTTATTTGAAATCTGAAAGCGGGTGATATTTCGTGATCGTGTGTTCCTCAAAGGGGTTTTAAATACGGACATTTGAAAATTCGCGAAACGGGTAGATTCGTCATTTTTATAGTTATTTGAAATCTGAAAGCGGGTGCTGCTTCGTGATCGTGTGCACCATTTTTACTTTCGTTTGTACCATTAAGGGGATGGAAATACGGACATTTGAAAATTCGTGAAACGGGTAGATTCGTCATTTTTATAGTTATTTGAAATCTGAAAGCGGGTGATATTTCGTGATCGCTTGTACCTCAAAGGGGATCGAAATACGGGCCCTTGAAAATTCGCTGAACGGGTAGATTCGTCATTTTTAAAGATGTTTGAAATCTGAAAGCGGGTGATAGTTCATGATCGGTTGTACCTCAAAGGGGATGGAAATACGGACATATGAAAATTCGCAAAACGGCTAGATTCGTCATTTTTGAAGATATTTCAAATCTGAAAGCGGGTGCTATTTCGTGATCGTTTGTTCCTCGAAGGGGATGGAAATACGGACACTTGGAAATTCGCGAATCGGGTAGAATCGTCATTTTTAAAGTTATTTGAAATCTGAAAGCGGGTGATATTTCGAGATCGTTTGTACCTCAAAGGGGGTGGAAATACGGACATTTGAAAATTCGCGAAACGGGTTGATTCGTCATTTTTAAAGATGTTTGAAATCTGAAAGCGGGTGATATTTCGTGATCGTTTGTACCTCAATGGGGGTGGAAATACGGACATTTGAAAATTCGCGAAACCGGTAGATTCGTCATTTTTATAGTTATTTGAAATCTGAAAGCGGGTGATATTTCGTGATCGTTTGTACCTCAAAGGGGGTGGAAATACGGACACTTGGAAATTCGTGAAAGGGGTGAATCGTCATTTGTCAAGATATTTGAAATTTGAAAGCGGGTGATATTTCGTGATCGTTTGTAGCGTTTTTACTTTCGTTTGTACTTCAAAGGGGATTTAAATACGGACATTTGAAAATTCGCGAAACGGGTATATTCGTCATTTTTAAAGAAGTTTGAAATCTGAAAGCGGGTGATATTTCGTGATCGTTTGTACCTCAATGGGGGTGGAAATACGGACATTTGAAATTCGCGAAACGGGTAGAATCGTCACCTTTAAAGATTTTTGAAATCTGAAAGCGGGTGCTATTTCGTGATCATTTGTACCATTTTTACTTTCGTTTGTACCATTAAGGGAATGGAAATACGGACATTTGAAAATTCGCAAAACGGCAAGATTCGTCATTTTTATAGTGATTTGAAATCTGAAAGCGGGTGATATTTCATGATTGTTTGTACCTCAAAGGGGATGGAAATACGGACATTTGAAAATTCGCGAAACCGGTAGATTCGTCATTTTTATAGTTATTTGAAATCTGAAAGCGGGTGATATTTCGTGATCGCTTGCACCTCAAAGGGGGTGGAAATACGGACACTTGGAAATTCGTGAAAGGGGTGAATCGTCATTTGTCAAGATATTTGAAATCTGAAAGCGGGTGATATTTCGTGATCGTTTGTTCCTCAAAGGGGATGGAGATTCGCGAAACAGGTAGAATCGTAATTTTTGAAAATATTTGAAATCTGAAAGCGGGTGATATTTCGTGATCGTTTGTAGCGTCTTTACTTTCGTTTGTACTTCAAAGGGGATTTAAATACGGACATTTGAAAATTCGCGAAACGAGTATATTCGTCATTTTTAAAGACGTTTGAAATCTGAAAGCGGGTGATATTTCGTGATCGTTTGTACCGTGTTTACTTTCGTTTGTCCCTCAAAGGGGTTTTAAATACGGACATTTGAAAATTCGCGAAACGGGTAGAATCGTCATTTTTAAAGATATTTGAAATCTGAAAGCGGGTGATATTTCGTGATCGTTTGTTCCTCAAAGGGGATGGAGATTCGCGAAACAGGTAGAATCGTCATTTTTGAAAATATTTGAAATCTGAGAGCGGGTGCTATTTCGTGATCGTTTGTTCCTCGAAGGGGATGGAAATACGGACACTTGAAAATTCGCGAAACGGGTAGATTCGTCATTTTTATAGTTATTTGAAATCTGAAAGCGGGTGATATTTCGTGATCGCTTGTACCTCAAAGGGAATGGAAATACGGGCACTTGAAAATTCGCGAAACCGGTAGATTCGTAATTTTTATAGTTATTTGAAATCTGAAAGCGGGTGCTATTTCGTGATCGTTTGTTCCTCAAAGGGGATGGAGATTCGCGAAACAGGTAGAATCGTAATTTTTGAAAATATTTGAAATCTGAAAGCGGGTGATATTTCGTGATCGTTTGTAGCGTCTTTACTTTCGTTTGTACTTCAAAGGGGATTTAAATACGGACATTTGAAAATTCGCGAAACGAGTATATTCGTCATTTTTAAAGACGTTTGAAATCTGAAAGCGGGTGATATTTCGTGATCGTTTGTACCGTGTTTACTTTCGTTTGTCCCTCAAAGGGGTTTTAAATACGGACATTTGAAAATTCGCGAAACGGGTAGAATCGTCATTTTTAAAGATATTTGAAATCTGAAAGCGGGTGATATTTCGTGATCGTTTGTTCCTCAAAGGGGATGGAGATTCGCGAAACAGGTAGAATCGTCATTTTTGAAAATATTTGAAATCTGAGAGCGGGTGCTATTTCGTGATCGTTTGTTCCTCGAAGGGGATGGAAATACGGACACTTGAAAATTCGCGAAACGGGTAGATTCGTCATTTTTATAGTTATTTGAAATCTGAAAGCGGGTGATATTTCGTGATCGCTTGTACCTCAAAGGGAATGGAAATACGGGCACTTGAAAATTCGCGAAACCGGTAGATTCGTAATTTTTATAGTTATTTGAAATCTGAAAGCGGGTGCTATTTCGTGATCGTTTGTTCCTCGAAGGGGATGGAAATACGGACATTTGAAAATTCGCGAAACGGGTTGATTCGTCATTTTTAAAGATTTTTGAAATCTGAAAGCGGGTGCTGCTTCGTGATCGTGTGCACCATTTTTACTTTCGTTTGTACCATTAAGGGGATGGAAATACGGACATTTGAAAATTCGTGAAACGGGTAGATTCGTCATTTTTAATGATATTTGAAATCTGAAAGCGGGTGATATTTCGTGATCGCTTGTATCTCAAAGGGGCTGGAAATACGGACAGTTGGAATTTCGCAAAACGGCTAGATTCGTCATTTTTATAGTTATTTGAAATCTGAAAGTGGGTGATATTTCGTGATCGCTTGTACCTCAAAGGGGATCGAAATACGGGCCCTTGAAAATTCGCGAAACCGGTAGATTCGTCATTTTTATAGTTATTTGAAATCTGAAAGCGGGTGATATTTCGTGATCGCTTGTACCTCAAAGGGGATCGAAATACGGGCCCTTGAAAATTCGCTGAACGGGTAGATTCGTCATTTTTAAAGATGTTTGAAATCTGAATGCGGGTGATAGTTCAGGATCGGTTGTACCTCAAAGGGGATGGAAATACGGACATATGAAAATTCGCAAAACGGCTAGATTCGTCATTTTTGAAGATATTTCAAATCTGAAAGCGGGTGCTATTTCGTGATCGTTTGTTCCTCGAAGGGGATGGAAATACGGACACTTGAAAATTCGCGAAACGGGTAGATTCGTCATTTTTATAGTTATTTGAAATCTGAAAGCGGGTGATATTTCGTGATCGTTTGTTCCTCAAAGGGGGTGGAAATACGGACACTTGGAAATTCGTGAAAGGGGTGAATCGTCATTTGTCAAGATATTTGAAATCTGAAAGCGGGTGATATTTCGTGATCGTTTGTTCCTCAAAGGGGATGGAGATTCGCGAAACAGGTAGAATCGTCATTTTTGAAAATATTTGAAATCTGAAAGCGGGTGCTATTTCGTGATCGTTTGTACCATTAAGGGAATGGAAATACGGACATTTGAAAATTCGCGAAACCGGTAGATTCGTCATTTTTATAGTTATTTGAAATCTGAAAGCGGGTGATATTTCGTGATCGCTTGCACCTCAAAGGGGGTGGAAATACGGACACTTGGAAATTCGTGAAAGGGGTGAATCGTCATTTGTCAAGATATTTGAAATCTGAAAGCGGGTGATATTTCGTGATCGTTTGTTCCTCAAAGGGGATGGAGATTCGCGAAACAGGTAGAATCGTCATTTTTGAAAATATTTGAAATCTGAAAGCGGGTGCTATTTCGTGATTGTTTGTACCTCAAAGGGGGTGGAAATACGGACACTTGGAAATTCGTGAAAGGGGTGAATCGTCATTTGTCAAGATATTTGATATCTGAAAGCGGGTGATATTTCGTGATCGTGTGTTCCTCAAAGGGGTTTTAAATACGGACATTTGAAAATTCGCGAAACGGGTAGAATCGTCATTTTTAAAGATATTTGAAATCTGAAAGCGGGTGATATTTCGTGATCGTTTGTTCCTCAAAGGGGATGGAGATTCGCGAAACAGGTAGAATCGTCATTTTTGAAAATATTTGAGATCTGAAAGCGGGTGCTATTTCGTGATCGTTTGTTCCTCGAAGGGGATGGAAATACGGACATTTGAAAATTCGCGAAACGGGTTGATGCGTCATTTTTAAAGATTTTTGAAATCTGAAAGCGGGTGCTGCTTCGTGATCGTGTGCACCATTTTTACTTTCGTTTGTACCATTAAGGGGATGGAAATACGGACATTTGAAAATTCGTGAAACGGGTAGATTCGTCATTTTTAATGATATTTGAAATCTGAAAGCGGGTGATATTTCGTGATCGCTTGTACCTCAAAGGGGCTGGAAATACGGACAGTTGGAATTTCGCAAAACGGCTAGATTCGTCATTTTTATAGTTATTTGAAATCTGAAAGTGGGTGATATTTCGTGATCGCTTGTTCCTCGAAGGGGATGGAAATACGGACACTTGAAAATTCGCGAAACGGGTAGATTCGTCATTTTTATAGTTATTTGAAATCTGAAAGCGGGTGATATTTCGTGATCGTGTGTTCCTCAAAGGGGTTTTAAATACGGACATTTGAAAATTCGCGAAACGGGTAGATTCGTCATTTTTATAGTTATTTGAAATCTGAAAGCGGGTGCTGCTTCGTGATCGTGTGCACCATTTTTACTTTCGTTTGTACCATTAAGGGGATGGAAATACGGACATTTGAAAATTCGTGAAACGGGTAGATTCGTCATTTTTAATGATATTTGAAATCTGAAAGCGGGTGATATTTCGTGATCGCTTGTACCTCAAAGGGGCTGGAAATACGGACAGTTGGAATTTCGCAAAACGGCTAGATTCGTCATTTTTATAGTTATTTGAAATCTGAAAGTGGGTGATATTTCGTGATCGCTTGTTCCTCGAAGGGGATGGAAATACGGACACTTGAAAATTCGCGAAACGGGTAGATTCGTCATTTTTATAGTTATTTGAAATCTGAAAGCGGGTGATATTTCGTGATCGTGTGTTCCTCAAAGGGGTTTTAAATACGAACATTTGAAAATTCGTGAAACGGGTAGATTCGTCATTTTTATAGTTATTTGAAATCTGAAAGCGGGTGATATTTCGTGATCGCTTGTACCTCAAAGGGGATCGAAATACGGGCCCTTGAAAATTCGCTGAACGGGTAGATTCGTCATTTTTAAAGATGTTTGAAATCTGAAAGCGGGTGATAGTTCATGATCGGTTGTACCTCAAAGGGGATGGAAATACGGACATATGAAAATTCGCAAAACGGCTAGATTCGTCATTTTTGAAGATATTTCAAATCTGAAAGCGGGTGCTATTTCGTGATCGTTTGTTCCTCGAAGGGGATGGAAATACGGACACTTGGAAATTCGCGAATCGGGTAGAATCGTCATTTTTAAAGTTATTTGAAATCTGAAAGCGGGTGATATTTCGTGATCGTTTGTACCTCAATGGGGGTGGAAATACGGACATTTGAAAATTCGCGAAACCGGTAGATTCGTCATTTTTATAGTTATTTGAAATCTGAAAGCGGGTGATATTTCGTGATCGTTTGTACCTCAAAGGGGGTGGAAATACGGACACTTGGAAATTCGTGAAAGGGGTGAATCGTCATTTGTCAAGATATTTGAAATTTGAAAGCGGGTGATATTTCGTGATCGTTTGTAGCGTTTTTACTTTCGTTTGTACTTCAAAGGGGATTTAAATACGGACATTTGAAAATTCGCGAAACGGGTATATTCGTCATTTTTAAAGAAGTTTGAAATCTGAAAGCGGGTGATATTTCGTGATCGTTTGTACCTCAATGGGGGTGGAAATACGGACATTTGAAATTCGCGAAACGGGTAGAATCGTCACTTTTAAAGATTTTTGAAATCTGAAAGCGGGTGCTATTTCGTGATCATTTGTACCATTTTTACTTTCGTTTGTACCATTAAGGGAATGGAAATACGGACATTTGAAAATTCGCAAAACGGCAAGATTCGTCATTTTTATAGTGATTTGAAATCTGAAAGCGGGTGATATTTCATGATTGTTTGTACCTCAAAGGGGATGGAAATACGGACATTTGAAAATTCGCGAAACCGGTAGATTCGTCATTTTTATAGTTATTTGAAATCTGAAAGCGGGTGATATTTCGTGATCGCTTGCACCTCAAAGGGGGTGGAAATACGGACACTTGGAATTTCGTGAAAGGGGTGAATCGTCATTTGTCAAGATATTTGAAATCTGAAAGCGGGTGATATTTCGTGATCGTTTGTTCCTCAAAGGGGATGGAGATTCGCGAAACAGGTAGAATCGTAATTTTTGAAAATATTTGAAATCTGAAAGCGGGTGATATTTCGTGATCGTTTGTAGCGTCTTTACTTTCGTTTGTACTTCAAAGGGGATTTAAATACGGACATTTGAAAATTCGCGAAACGGGTATATTCGTCATTTTTAAAGACGTTTAAAATCTGAAAGCGGGTGATATTTCGTGATCGTTTGTACCGTGTTTACTTTCGTTTGTCCCTCAAAGGGGTTTTAAATACGGACATTTGAAAATTCGCGAAACGGGTAGAATCGTCATTTTTAAAGATATTTGAAATCTGAAAGCGGGTGATATTTCGTGATCGTTTGTTCCTCAAAGGGGATGGAGATTCGCGAAACAGGTAGAATCGTCATTTTTGAAAATATTTGAAATCTGAGAGCGGGTGCTATTTCGTGATCGTTTGTTCCTCGAAGGGGATGGAAATACGGACACTTGAAAATTCGCGAAACGGGTAGATTCGTCATTTTTATAGTTATTTGAAATCTGAAAGCGGGTGATATTTCGTGATCGCTTGTACCTCAAAGGGAATGGAAATACGGGCACTTGAAAATTCGCGAAACCGGTAGATTCGTAATTTTTATAGTTATTTGAAATCTGAAAGCGGGTGCTATTTCGTGATCGTTTGTTCCTCGAAGGGGATGGAAATACGGACATTTGAAAATTCGCGAAACGGGTTGATTCGTCATTTTTAAAGATTTTTGAAATCTGAAAGCGGGTGCTGCTTCGTGATCGTGTGCACCATTTTTACTTTCGTTTGTACCATTAAGGGGATGGAAATACGGACATTTGAAAATTCGTGAAACGGGTAGATTCGTCATTTTTAATGATATTTGAAATCTGAAAGCGGGTGATATTTCGTGATCGCTTGTACCTCAAAGGGGCTGGAAATACGGACAGTTGGAATTTCGCAAAACGGCTAGATTCGTCATTTTTATAGTTATTTGAAATCTGAAAGTGGGTGATATTTCGTGATCGCTTGTACCTCAAAGGGGATCGAAATACGGGCCCTTGAAAATTCGCGAAACCGGTAGATTCGTCATTTTTATAGTTATTTGAAATCTGAAAGCGGGTGATATTTCGTGATCGCTTGTACCTCAAAGGGGATCGAAATACGGGCCCTTGAAAATTCGCTGAACGGGTAGATTCGTCATTTTTAAAGATGTTTGAAATCTGAAAGCGGGTGATAGTTCAGGATCGGTTGTACCTCAAAGGGGATGGAAATACGGACATATGAAAATTCGCAAAACGGCTAGATTCGTCATTTTTGAAGATATTTCAAATCTGAAAGCGGGTGCTATTTCGTGATCGTTTGTTCCTCGAAGGGGATGGAAATACGGACACTTGAAAATTCGCGAAACGGGTAGATTCGTCATTTTTATAGTTATTTGAAATCTGAAAGCGGGTGATATTTCGTGATCGTTTGTTCCTCAAAGGGGGTGGAAATACGGACACTTGGAAATTCGTGAAAGGGGTGAATCGTCATTTGTCAAGATATTTGAAATCTGAAAGCGGGTGATATTTCGTGATCGTTTGTTCCTCAAAGGGGATGGAGATTCGCGAAACAGGTAGAATCGTCATTTTTGAAAATATTTGAAATCTGAAAGCGGGTGCTATTTCGTGATCGTTTGTACCATTAAGGGAATGGAAATACGGACATTTGAAAATTCGCGAAACCGGTAGATTCGTCATTTTTATAGTTATTTGAAATCTGAAAGCGGGTGATATTTCGTGATCGCTTGCACCTCAAAGGGGGTGGAAATACGGACACTTGGAAATTCGTGAAAGGGGTGAATCGTCATTTGTCAAGATATTTGAAATCTGAAAGCGGGTGATATTTCGTGATCGTTTGTTCCTCAAAGGGGATGGAGATTCGCGAAACAGGTAGAATCGTAATTTTTGAAAATATTTGAAATCTGAAAGCGGGTGATATTTCGTGATCGTTTGTAGCGTCTTTACTTTCGTTTGTACTTCAAAGGGGATTTAAATACGGACATTTGAAAATTCGCGAAACGGGTATATTCGTCATTTTTAAAGACGTTTGAAATCTGAAAGCGGGTGATATTTCGTGATCGTTTGTACCGTGTTTACTTTCGTTTGTCCCTCAAAGGGGTTTTAAATACGGACATTTGAAAATTCGCGAAACGGGTAGAATCGTCATTTTTAAAGATATTTGAAATCTGAAAGCGGGTGATATTTCGTGATCGTTTGTTCCTCAAAGGGGATGGAGATTCGCGAAACAGGTAGAATCGTCATTTTTGAAAATATTTGAAATCTGAGAGCGGGTGCTATTTCGTGATCGTTTGTTCCTCGAAGGGGATGGAAATACGGACACTTGAAAATTCGCGAAACGGGTAGATTCGTCATTTTTATAGTTATTTTAAATCTGAAAGCGGGTGATATTTCGTGATCGCTTGTACCTCAAAGGGAATGGAAATACGGGCACTTGAAAATTCGCGAAACCGGTAGATTCGTTATTGTTGTAGTTATTTGAAATCTGAAAGCGGGTGATATTTCGTGATCGTTTGTTCCTCAAAGGGGATGGAAATACGGACACTTGGAAATTCACGAAACGGGTAGAATCGTCATTTTTTAAAATATTTGAAATCTGAAAGCGGGTGATATTTCGTGATCGTTTGTTCCTCAAAGGGGATGGAGATTCGCGAAACAGGTAGAATCGTCATTTTTGAAAATATTTGAAATCTGAAAGCGGGTGCTATTTCGTGATTGTTTGTACCTCAAAGGGGGTGGAAATACGGACACTTGGAAATTCGTGAAAGGGGTGAATCGTCATTTGTCAAGATATTTGATATCTGAAAGCGGGTGATATTTCGTGATCGTGTGTTCCTCAAAGGGGTTTTAAATACGGACATTTGAAAATTCGCGAAACGGGTAGAAGCGTCATTTTTAAAGATATTTGAAATCTGAAAGCGGGTGATATTTCGTGATCGTTTGTTCCTCAAAGGGGATGGAGATTCGCGAAACAGGTAGAATCGTCATTTTTGAAAATATTTGAGATCTGAAAGCGGGTGCTATTTCGTGATCGTTTGTTCCTCGAAGGGGATGGAAATACGGACATTTGAAAATTCGCGAAACGGGTTGATGCGTCATTTTTAAAGATTTTTGAAATCTGAAAGCGGGTGCTGCTTCGTGATCGTGTGCACCATTTTTACTTTCGTTTGTACCATTAAGGGGATGGAAATACGGACATTTGAAAATTCGTGAAACGGGTAGATTCGTCATTTTTATAGGTATTTCAAATCTGAAAGCGGGTGCTATTTCGTGATCGTTTGTACCATTAAGGGAATGGAAATACGGACATTTGAAAATTCGCGAAACCGGTAGATTCGTCATTTTTATAGTTATTTGAAATCTGAAAGCGGGTGATATTTCGTGATCGCTTGCACCTCAAAGGGGGTGGAAATACGGACACTTGGAAATTCGTGAAAGGGGTGAATCGTCATTTGTCAAGATATTTGAAATCTGAAAGCGGGTGATATTTCGTGATCGTTTGTTCCTCAAAGGGGATGGAGATTCGCGAAACAGGTAGAATCGTAATTTTTGAAAATATTTGAAATCTGAAAGCGGGTGATATTTCGTGATCGTTTGTAGCGTCTTTACTTTCGTTTGTACTTCAAAGGGGATTTAAATACGGACATTTGAAAATTCGCGAAACGGGTATATTCGTCATTTTTAAAGACGTTTGAAATCTGAAAGCGGGTGATATTTCGTGATCGTTTGTACCGTGTTTACTTTCGTTTGTCCCTCAAAGGGGTTTTAAATACGGACATTTGAAAATTCGCGAAACGGGTAGAATCGTCATTTTTAAAGATATTTGAAATCTGAAAGCGGGTGATATTTCGTGATCGTTTGTTCCTCAAAGGGGATGGAGATTCGCGAAACAGGTAGAATCGTCATTTTTGAAAATATTTGAAATCTGAGAGCGGGTGCTATTTCGTGATCGTTTGTTCCTCGAAGGGGATGGAAATACGGACACTTGAAAATTCGCGAAACGGGTAGATTCGTCATTTTTATAGTTATTTTAAATCTGAAAGCGGGTGATATTTCGTGATCGCTTGTACCTCAAAGGGAATGGAAATACGGGCACTTGAAAATTCGCGAAACCGGTAGATTCGTTATTGTTGTAGTTATTTGAAATCTGAAAGCGGGTGATATTTCGTGATCGTTTGTTCCTCAAAGGGGATGGAGATTCGCGAAACAGGTAGAATCGTCATTTTTGAAAATATTTGAGATCTGAAAGCGGGTGCTATTTCGTGATCGTTTGTTCCTCGAAGGGGATGGAAATACGGACATTTGAAAATTCGCGAAACGGGTTGATGCGTCATTTTTAAAGATTTTTGAAATCTGAAAGCGGGTGCTGCTTCGTGATCGTGTGCACCATTTTTACTTTCGTTTGTACCATTAAGGGGATGGAAATACGGACATTTGAAAATTCGTGAAACGGGTAGATTCGTCATTTTTATAGGTATTTCAAATCTGAAAGCGGGTGCTATTTCGTGATCGTTTGTACCTCAAAGGGGATGGAAATACGGACATTTGAAAATTCGCGAAACCGGTAGATTCGTAATTTTTATAGTTATTTGAAATCTGAAAGCGGGTGCTATATCGTGATCGTTTGGTCCTCGAAGGGGATGGAAATACGGACATTTGAAAATTCGCGAGACGGGTTGATTCGTCATTTTTAAAGATTTTTGAAATCTGAAAGCGGGTGCTGCTTCGTGATCGTGTGCACCATTTTTACTTTCGTTTGTACCATTAAGGGGATGGAAATACGGACATTTGAAAATTCGTGAAACGGGTAGATTCGTCATTTTTAATGATATTTGAAATCTGAAAGCGGGTGATATTTCGTGATCGCTTGTACCTCAAAGGGGCTGGAAATACGGACAGTTGGAATTTCGCAAAACGGCTAGATTCGTCATTTTTATAGTTATTTGAAATCTGAAAGTGGGTGATATTTCGTGATCGCTTGTTCCTCGAAGGGGATGGAAATACGGACACTTGAAAATTCGCGAAACGGGTAGATTCGTCATTTTTATAGTTATTTGAAATCTGAAAGCGGGTGATATTTCGTGATCGTGTGTTCCTCAAAGGGGTTTTAAATACGGACATTTGAAAATTCGCGAAACAGGTAGATTCGTCATTTTTATAGTTATTTGAAATCTGAAAGCGGGTGCTGCTTCGTGATCGTGTGCACCATTTTTACTTTCGTTTGTACCATTAAGGGGATGGAAATACGGACATTTGAAAATTCGTGAAACGGGTAGATTCCTCATTTTTAATGATATTTGAAATCTGAAAGCGGGTGATATTTCGTGATCGCTTGTACCTCAAAGGGGCTGGAAATACGGACAGTTGGAATTTCGCAAAACGGCTAGATTCGTCATTTTTATAGTTATTTGAAATCTGAAAGTGGGTGATATTTCGTGATCGTTTGTTCCTCAAAGGGGATGGAGATTCGCGAAACAGGTAGAATCGTCATTTTTGAAAATATTTGAGATCTGAAAGCGGGTGCTATTTCGTGATCGTTTGTTCCTCGAAGGGGATGGAAATACGGACATTTGAAAATTCGCGAAACGGGTTGATGCGTCATTTTTAAAGATTTTTGAAATCTGAAAGCGGGTGCTGCTTCGTGATCGTGTGCACCATTTTTACTTTCGTTTGTACCATTAAGGGGATGGAAATACGGACATTTGAAAATTCGTGAAACGGGTAGATTCGTCATTTTTATAGGTATTTCAAATCTGAAAGCGGGTGCTATTTCGTGATCGTTTGTACCTCAAAGGGGATGGAAATACGGACATTTGAAAATTCGCGAAACCGGTAGATTCGTAATTTTTATAGTTATTTGAAATCTGAAAGCGGGTGCTATTTCGTGATCGTTTGGTCCTCGAAGGGGATGGAAATACGGACATTTGAAAATTCGCGAAACGGGTTGATTCGTCATTTTTAAAGATTTTTGAAATCTGAAAGCGGGTGCTGCTTCGTGATCGTGTGCACCATTTTTACTTTCGTTTGTACCATTAAGGGGATGGAAATACGGACATTTGAAAATTCGTGAAACGGGTAGATTCGTCATTTTTAATGATATTTGAAATCTGAAAGCGGGTGATATTTCGTGATCGCTTGTACCTCAAAGGGGCTGGAAATACGGACAGTTGGAATTTCGCAAAACGGCTAGATTCGTCATTTTTATAGTTATTTGAAATCTGAAAGTGGGTGATATTTCGTGATCGCTTGTTCCTCGAACGGGATGGAAATACGGACACTTGAAAATTCGCGAAACGGGTAGATTCGTCATTTTTATAGTTATTTGAAATCTGAAAGCGGGTGATATTTCGTGATCGTGTGTTCCTCAAAGGGGTTTTAAATACGGACATTTGAAAATTCGTGAAACGGGTAGATTCGTCATTTTTATAGTTATTTGAAATCTGAAAGCGGGTGATATTTCGTGATCGCTTGCACCTCAAAGGGGGTGGAAATACGGACACTTGGAAATTCGTGAAAGGGGTGAATCGTCATTTGTCAAGATATTTGAAATCTGAAAGCGGGTGATATTTCGTGATCGTTTATTCCTCAAAGGGGATGGAGATTCGCGAAACAGGTAGAATCGTAATTTTTGAAAATATTTGAAATCTGAAAGCGGGTGATATTTCGTGATCGTTTGTAGCGTCTTTACTTTCGTTTGTACTTCAAAGGGGATTTAAATACGGACATTTGAAAATTCGCGAAACGGGTATATTCGTCATTTTTAAAGACGTTTGAAATCTGAAAGCGGGTGATATTTCGTGATCGTTTGTACCGTGTTTACTTTCGTTTGTCCCTCAAAGGGGTTTTAAATACGGACATTTGAAAATTCGCGAAACGGGTAGAATCGTCATTTTTAAAGATATTTGAAATCTGAAAGCGGGTGATATTTCGTGATCGTTTGTTCCTCAAAGGGGATGGAGATTCGCGAAACAGGTAGAATCGTCATTTTTGAAAATATTTGAAATCTGAGAGCGGGTGCTATTTCGTGATCGTTTGTTCCTCGAAGGGGATGGAAATACGGACACTTGAAAATTCGCGAAACGGGTAGATTCGTCATTTTTATAGTTATTTGAAATCTGAAAGCGGGTGATATTTCGTGATCGCTTGTACCTCAAAGGGAATGGAAATACGGGCACTTGAAAATTCGCGAAACCGGTAGATTCGTTATTGTTGTAGTTATTTGAAATCTGAAAGCGGGTGATATTTCGTGATCGTTTGTTCCTCAAAGGGGATGGAAATACGGACACTTGGAAATTCACGAAACGGGTAGAATCGTCATTTTTTAAAATATTTGAAATCTGAAAGCGGGTGATATTTCGTGATCGTTTGTTCCTCAAAGGGGATGGAGATTCGCGAAACAGGTAGAATCGTCATTTTTGAAAATATTTGAAATCTGAAAGCGGGTGCTATTTCGTGATCGTTTGTACCTCAAAGGGGGTGGAAATACGGACACTTGGAAATTCGTGAAAGGGGTGAATCGTCATTTGTCAAGATATTTGATATCTGAAAGCGGGTGATATTTCGTGATCGTGTGTTCCTCAAAGGGGTTTTAAATACGGACATTTGAAAATTCGCGAAACGGGTAGAATCGTCATTTTTAAAGATATTTGAAATCTGAAAGCGGGTGATATTTCGTGATCGTTTGTTCCTCAAAGGGGATGGAGATTCGCGAAACAGGTAGAATCGTCATTTTTGAAAATATTTGAGATCTGAAAGCGGGTGCTATTTCGTGATCGTTTGTTCCTCGAAGGGGATGGAAATACGGACATTTGAAAATTCGCGAAACGGGTTGATTCGTCATTTTTAAAGATTTTTGAAATCTGAAAGCGGGTGCTGCTTCGTGATCGTGTGCACCATTTTTACTTTCGTTTGTACCATTAAGGGGATGGAAATACGGACATTTGAAAATTCGTGAAACGGGTAGATTCGTCATTTTTAATGATATTTGAAATCTGAAAGCGGGTGATATTTCGTGATCGCTTGTACCTCAAAGGGGCTGGAAATACGGACAGTTGGAATTTCGCAAAACGGCTAGATTCGTCATTTTTATAGTTATTTGAAATCTGAAAGTGGGTGATATTTCGTGATCGCTGGTACCTCAAAGGGGATCGAAATACGGGCCCTTGAAAATTCGCTGAACGGGTAGATTCGTCATTTTTAAAGATGTTTGAAATCTGAAAGCGGGTGATAGTTCATGATCGGTTGTACCTCAAAGGGGATGGAAATACGGACATATGAAAATTCGCAAAACGGCTAGATTCGTCATTTTTGAAGATATTTCAAATCTGAAAGCGGGTGCTATTTCGTGATCGTTTGTTCCTCGAAGGGGATGGAAATACGGACACTTGGAAATTCGCGAAGCGGGTAGAATCGTCATTTTTAAAGTTATTTGAAATCTGAAAGCGGGTGATATTTCGAGATCGTTTGTACCTCAAAGGGGGTGGAAATACGGACATTTGAAAATTCGCGAAACGGGTTGATTCGTCATTTTTAAAGATGTTTGAAATCTGAAAGCGGGTGATATTTCGTGATCGTTTGTACCTCAAAGGGGGTGGAAATACGGACATTTGAAATTCGCGAAACGGGTAGAATCGTCACTTTTAAAGATTTTTGAAATCTGAAAGCGGGTGCTATTTCGTGATCATTTGTACCATTTTTACTTTCGTTTGTACCATTAAGGGAATGGAAATACGGACATTTGAAAATTCGCAAAACGGCAAGATTCGTCATTTTTATAGCGATTTGAAATCTGAAAGCGGGTGACATTTCATGATTGTTTGTACCTCAAAGGGGATGGAAATACGGACATTTGAAAATTCGCGAAACCGGTAGATTCGTCATTTTTATAGTTATTTGAAATCTGAAAGCGGGTGATATTTCGTGATCGTTTGTACCTCAAAGGGGGTGGAAATACGGACACTTGGAAATTCGTGAAAGGGGTGAATCGTCATTTGTCAAGATATTTGAAATTTGAAAGCGGGTGCTGCTTCGTGATCGTGTGCACCATTTTTACTTTCGTTTGTACCATTAAGGGGATGGAAATACGGACATTTGAAAATTCGTGAAACGGGTAGATTCGTCATTTTTATAGTTATTTGAAATCTGAAAGCGGGTGATATTTCGTGATCGCTTGTACCTCAAAGGGGATCGAAATACGGGCCCTTGAAAATTCGCTGAACGGGTAGATTCGTCATTTTTAAAGATGTTTGAAATCTGAAAGCGGGTGATAGTTCATGATCGGTTGTACCTCAAAGGGGATGGAAATACGGACATATGAAAATTCGCAAAACGGCTAGATTCGTCATTTTTGAAGATATTTCAAATCTGAAAGCGGGTGCTATTTCGTGATCGTTTGTTCCTCGAAGGGGATGGAAATACGGACACTTGGAAATTCGCGAATCGGGTAGAATCGTCATTTTTAAAGTTATTTGAAATCTGAAAGCGGGTGATATTTCGAGATCGTTTGTACCTCAAAGGGGGTGGAAATACGGACATTTGAAAATTCGCGAAACGGGTTGATTCGTCATTTTTAAAGATGTTTGAAATCTGAAAGCGGGTGATATTTCGTGATCGTTTGTACCTCAATGGGGGTGGAAATACGGACATTTGAAAATTCGCGAAACCGGTAGATTCGTCATTTTTATAGTTATTTGAAATCTGAAAGCGGGTGATATTTCGTGATCGTTTGTACCTCAAAGGGGGTGGAAATACGGACACTTGGAAATTCGTGAAAGGGGTGAATCGTCATTTGTCAAGATATTTGAAATTTGAAAGCGGGTGATATTTCGTGATCGTTTGTAGCGTTTTTACTTTCGTTTGTACTTCAAAGGGGATTTAAATACGGACATTTGAAAATTCGCGAAACGGGTATATTCGTCATTTTTAAAGAAGTTTGAAATCTGAAAGCGGGTGATATTTCGTGATCGTTTGTACCTCAATAGGGGTGGAAATACGGACATTTGAAATTCGCGAAACGGGTAGAATCGTCACTTTTAAAGATTTTTGAAATCTGAAAGCGGGTGCTATTTCGTGATCATTTGTACCATTTTTACTTTCGTTTGTACCATTAAGGGAATGGAAATACGGACATTTGAAAATTCGCAAAACGGCAAGATTCGTCATTTTTATAGTGATTTGAAATCTGAAAGCGGGTGATATTTCATGATTGTTTGTACCTCAAAGGGGATGGAAATACGGACATTTGAAAATTCGCGAAACCGGTAGATTCGTCATTTTTATAGTTATTTGAAATCTGAAAGCGGGTGATATTTCGTGATCGCTTGCACCTCAAAGGGGGTGGAAATACGGACACTTGGAAATTCGTGAAAGGGGTGAATCGTCATTTGTCAAGATATTTGAAATCTGAAAGCGGGTGATATTTCGTGATCGTTTGTTCCTCAAAGGGGATGGAGATTCGCGAAACAGGTAGAATCGTAATTTTTGAAAATATTTGAAATCTGAAAGCGGGTGATATTTCGTGATCGTTTGTAGCGTCTTTACTTTCGTTTGTACTTCAAAGGGGATTTAAATACGGACATTTGAAAATTCGCGAAACGCGTATATTCGTCATTTTTAAAGACGTTTGAAATCTGAAAGCGGGTGATATTTCGTGATCGTTTGTACCGTGTTTACTTTCGTTTGTCCCTCAAAGGGGTTTTAAATACGGACATTTGAAAATTCGCGAAACGGGTAGAATCGTCATTTTTAAAGATATTTGAAATCTGAAAGCGGGTGATATTTCGTGATCGTTTGTTCCTCAAAGGGGATGGAGATTCGCGAAACAGGTAGAATCGTCATTTTTGAAAATATTTGAAATCTGAGAGCGGGTGCTATTTCGTGATCGTTTGTTCCTCGAAGGGGATGGAAATACGGACACTTGAAAATTCGCGAAACGGGTAGATTCGTCATTTTTATAGTTATTTGAAATCTGAAAGCGGGTGATATTTCGTGATCGCTTGTACCTCAAAGGGAATGGAAATACGGGCACTTGAAAATTCGCGAAACCGGTAGATTCGTTATTGTTGTAGTTATTTGAAATCTGAAAGCGGGTGATATTTCGTGATCGTTTGTTCCTCAAAGGGGATGGAAATACGGACACTTGAAAATTCGTGAAACGGGTAGATTCGTCATTTTTATAGGTATTTCAAATCTGAAAGCGGGTGCTATTTCGTGATCGTTTGTACCTCAAAGGGGATGGAAATACGGACATTTGAAAATTCGCGAAACGGGTAGAATCGTCATTTTTAAAGATATTTGAAATCTGAAAGCGGGTGATATTTCGTGATCGTTTGTTCCTCAAAGGGGATGGAGATTCGCGAAACAGGTAGAATCGTCATTTTTGAAAATATTTGAAATCTGAGAGCGGGTGCTATTTCGTGATCGTTTGTTCCTCGAAGGGGATGGAAATACGGACACTTGAAAATTCGCGAAACGGGTAGATTCGTCATTTTTATAGTTATTTGAAATCTGAAAGCGGGTGATATTTCGTGATCGCTTGTACCTCAAAGGGAATGGAAATACGGGCACTTGAAAATTCGCGAAACCGGTAGATTCGTTATTGTTGTAGTTATTTGAAATCTGAAAGCGGGTGATATTTCGTGATCGTTTGTTCCTCAAAGGGGATGGAAATACGGACACTTGGAAATTCACGAAACGGGTAGAATCGTCATTTTTTAAAATATTTGAAATCTGAAAGCGGGTGATATTTCGTGATCGTTTGTTCCTCAAAGGGGATGGAGATTCGCGAAACAGGTAGAATCGTCATTTTTGAAAATATTTGAAATCTGAAAGCGGGTGCTATTTCGTGATCGTTTGTACCTCAAAGGGGGTGGAAATACGGACACTTGGAAATTCGTGAAAGGGGTGAATCGTCATTTGTCAAGATATTTGATATCTGAAAGCGGGTGATATTTCGTGATCGTGTGTTCCTCAAAGGGGTTTTAAATACGGACATTTGAAAATTCGCGAAACGGGTAGAATCGTCATTTTTAAAGATATTTGAAATCTGAAAGCGGGTGATATTTCGTGATCGTTTGTTCCTCAAAGGGGATGGAGATTCGCGAAACAGGTAGAATCGTCATTTTTGAAAATATTTGAGATCTGAAAGCGGGTGCTATTTCGTGATCGTTTGTTCCTCGAAGGGGATGGAAATGCGGACATTTGAAAATTCGCGAAACGGGTTGATGCGTCATTTTTAAAGATTTTTGAAATCTGAAAGCGGGTGCTGCTTCGTGATCGTGTGCACCATTTTTACTTTCGTTTGTACCATTAAGGGGATGGAAATACGGACATTTGAAAATTCGTGAAACGGGTAGATTCGTCATTTTTATAGGTATTTCAAATCTGAAAGCGGGTGCTATTTCGTGATCGTTTGTACCTCAAAGGGGATGGAAATACGGACATTTGAAAATTCGCGAAACCGGTAGATTCGTAATTTTTATAGTTATTTGAAATCTGAAAGCGGGTGCTATTTCGTGATCGTTTGTTCCTCGAAGGGGATGGAAATACGGACATTTGAAAATTCGCGAAACGGGTTGATTCGTCATTTTTAAAGATTTTTGAAATCTGAAAGCGGGTGCTGCTTCGTGATCGTGTGCACCATTTTTACTTTCGTTTGTACCATTAAGGGGATGGAAATACGGACATTTGAAAATTCGTGAAACGGGTAGATTCGTCATTTTTAATGATATTTGAAATCTGAAAGCGGGTGATATTTCGTGATCGCTTGTACCTCAAAGGGGCTGGAAATACGGACAGTTGGAATTTCGCAAAACGGCTAGATTCGTCATTTTTATAGTTATTTGAAATCTGAAAGTGGGTGATATTTCGTGATCGCTTGTACCTCAAAGGGGATCGAAATACGGGCCCTTGAAAATTCGCGAAACCGGTAGATTCGTCATTTTTATAGTTATTTGAAATCTGAAAGCGGGTGATATTTCGTGATCGCTTGTACCTCAAAGGGGATCGAAATACGGGCCCTTGAAAATTCGCTGAACGGGTAGATTCGTCATTTTTAAAGATGTTTGAAATCTGAAAGCGGGTGATAGTTCAGGATCGGTTGTACCTCAAAGGGGATGGAAATACGGACATATGAAAATTCGCAAAACGGCTAGATTCGTCATTTTTGAAGATATTTCAAATCTGAAAGCGGGTGCTATTTCGTGATCGTTTGTTCCTCGAAGGGGATGGAAATACGGACACTTGAAAATTCGCGAAACGGGTAGATTCGTCATTTTTATAGTTATTTGAAATCTGAAAGCGGGTGATATTTCGTGATCGTTTGTTTCTCAAAGGGGGTGGAAATACGGACACTTGGAAATTCGTGAAAGGGGTGAATCGTCATTTGTCAAGATATTTGAAATCTGAAAGCGGGTGATATTTCGTGATCGTTTGTTCCTCAAAGGGGATGGAGATTCGCGAAACAGGTAGAATCGTCATTTTTGAAAATATTTGAAATCTGAAAGCGGGTGCTATTTCGTGATCGTTTGTACCATTAAGGGAATGGAAATACGGACATTTGAAAATTCGCGAAACCGGTAGATTCGTCATTTTTATAGTTATTTGAAATCTGAAAGCGGGTGATATTTCGTGATCGCTTGCACCTCAAAGGGGGTGGAAATACGGACACTTGGAAATTCGTGAAAGGGGTGAATCGTCATTTGTCAAGATATTTGAAATCTGAAAGCGGGTGATATTTCGTGATCGTTTGTTCCTCAAAGGGGATGGAGATTCGCGAAACAGGTAGAATCGTAATTTTTGAAAATATTTGAAATCTGAAAGCGGGTGATATTTCGTGATCGTTTGTAGCGTCTTTACTTTCGTTTGTACTTCAAAGGGGATTTAAATACGGACATTTGAAAATTCGCGAAACGGGTATATTCGTCATTTTTAAAGACGTTTGAAATCTGAAAGCGGGTGATATTTCGTGATCGTTTGTACCGTGTTTACTTTCGTTTGTCCCTCAAAGGGGTTTTAAATACGGACATTTGAAAATTCGCGAAACGGGTAGAATCGTCATTTTTAAAGATATTTGAAATCTGAAAGCGGGTGATATTTCGTGATCGTTTGTTCCTCAAAGGGGATGGAGATTCGCGAAACAGGTAGAATCGTCATTTTTGAAAATATTTGAAATCTGAGAGCGGGTGCTATTTCGTGATCGTTTGTTCCTCGAAGGGGATGGAAATACGGACACTTGAAAATTCGCGAAACGGGTTGATTCGTCATTTTTAAAGATTTTTGAAATCTGAAAGCGGGTGCTGCTTCGTGATCGTGTGCACCATTTTTACTTTCGTTTGTACCATTAAGGGGATGGAAATACGGACATTTGAAAATTCGTGAAACGGGTAGATTCGTCATTTTTAATGATATTTGAAATCTGAAAGCGGGTGATATTTCGTGATCGCTTGTACCTCAAAGGGGCTGGAAATACGGACAGTTGGAATTTCGCAAAACGGCTAGATTCGTCATTTTTATAGTTATTTGAAATCTGAAAGTGGGTGATATTTCGTGATCGCTTGTACCTCAAAGGGGATCGAAATACGGGCCCTTGAAAATTCGCGAAACCGGTAGATTCGTCATTTTTATAGTTATTTGAAATCTGAAAGCGGGTGATATTTCGTGATCGCTTGTACCTCAAAGGGGATCGAAATACGGGCCCTTGAAAATTCGCTGAACGGGTAGATTCGTCATTTTTAAAGATGTTTGAAATCTGAAAGCGGGTGATAGTTCAGGATCGGTTGTACCTCAAAGGGGATGGAAATACGGACATATGAAAATTCGCAAAACGGCTAGATTCGTCATTTTTGAAGATATTTCAAATCTGAAAGCGGGTGCTATTTCGTGATCGTTTGTTCCTCGAAGGGGATGGAAATACGGACACTTGAAAATTCGCGAAACGGGTAGATTCGTCATTTTTATAGTTATTTGAAATCTGAAAGCGGGTGATATTTCGTGATCGTTTGTTTCTCAAAGGGGGTGGAAATACGGACACTTGGAAATTCGTGAAAGGGGTGAATCGTCATTTGTCAAGATATTTGAAATCTGAAAGCGGGTGATATTTCGTGATCGTTTGTTCCTCAAAGGGGATGGAGATTCGCGAAACAGGTAGAATCGTCATTTTTGAAAATATTTGAAATCTGAAAGCGGGTGCTATTTCGTGATCGTTTGTACCATTAAGGGAATGGAAATACGGACATTTGAAAATTCGCGAAACCGGTAGATTCGTCATTTTTATAGTTATTTGAAATCTGAAAGCGGGTGATATTTCGTGATCGCTTGCACCTCAAAGGGGGTGGAAATACGGACACTTGGAAATTCGTGAAAGGGGTGAATCGTCATTTGTCAAGATATTTGAAATCTGAAAGCGGGTGATATTTCGTGATCGTTTGTTCCTCAAAGGGGATGGAGATTCGCGAAACAGGTAGAATCGTAATTTTTGAAAATATTTGAAATCTGAAAGCGGGTGATATTTCGTGATCGTTTGTAGCGTCTTTACTTTCGTTTGTACTTCAAAGGGGATTTAAATACGGACATTTGAAAATTCGCGAAACGGGTATATTCGTCATTTTTAAAGACGTTTGAAATCTGAAAGCGGGTGATATTTCGTGATCGTTTGTACCGTGTTTACTTTCGTTTGTCCCTCAAAGGGGTTTTAAATACGGACATTTGAAAATTCGCGAAACGGGTAGAATCGTCATTTTTAAAGATATTTGAAATCTGAAAGCGGGTGATATTTCGTGATCGTTTGTTCCTCAAAGGGGATGGAGATTCGCGAAACAGGTAGAATCGTCATTTTTGAAAATATTTGAAATCTGAGAGCGGGTGCTATTTCGTGATCGTTTGTTCCTCGAAGGGGATGGAAATACGGACACTTGAAAATTCGCGAAACGGGTAGATTCGTCATTTTTATAGTTATTTTAAATCTGAAAGCGGGTGATATTTCGTGATCGCTTGTACCTCAAAGGGAATGGAAATACGGGCACTTGAAAATTCGCGAAACCGGTAGATTCGTTATTGTTGTAGTTATTTGAAATCTGAAAGCGGGTGATATTTCGTGATCGTTTGTTCCTCAAAGGGGATGGAAATACGGACACTTGGAAATTCACGAAACGGGTAGAATCGTCATTTTTTAAAATATTTGAAATCTGAAAGCGGGTGATATTTCGTGATCGTTTGTTCCTCAAAGGGGATGGAGATTCGCGAAACAGGTAGAATCGTCATTTTTGAAAATATTTGAAATCTGAAAGCGGGTGCTATTTCGTGATTGTTTGTACCTCAAAGGGGGTGGAAATACGGACACTTGGAAATTCGTGAAAGGGGTGAATCGTCATTTGTCAAGATATTTGATATCTGAAAGCGGGTGATATTTCGTGATCGTGTGTTCCTCAAAGGGGTTTTAAATACGGACATTTGAAAATTCGCGAAACGGGTAGAATCGTCATTTTTAAAGATATTTGAAATCTGAAAGCGGGTGATATTTCGTGATCGTGTGTTCCTCAAAGGGGTTTTAAATACGGACATTTGAAAATTCGCGAAACGGGTAGAATCGTCATTTTTAAAGATATTTGAAATCTGAAAGCGGGTGATATTTCGTGATCGTTTGTTCCTCAAAGGGGATGGAGATTCGCGAAACAGGTAGAATCGTCATTTTTGAAAATATTTGAGATCTGAAAGCGGGTGCTATTTCGTGATCGTTTGTTCCTCGAAGGGGATGGAAATACGGACATTTGAAAATTCGCGAAACGGGTTGATGCGTCATTTTTAAAGATTTTTGAAATCTGAAAGCGGGTGCTGCTTCGTGATCGTGTGCACCATTTTTACTTTCGTTTGTACCATTAAGGGGATGGAAATACGGACATTTGAAAATTCGTGAAACGGGTAGATTCGTCATTTTTAATGATATTTGAAATCTGAAAGCGGGTGATATTTCGTGATCGCTTGTACCTCAAAGGGGCTGGAAATACGGACAGTTGGAATTTCGCAAAACGGCTAGATTCGTCATTTTTATAGTTATTTGAAATCTGAAAGTGGGTGATATTTCGTGATCGCTTGTTCCTCGAAGGGGATGGAAATACGGACACTTGAAAATTCGCGAAACGGGTAGATTCGTCATTTTTATAGTTATTTGAAATCTGAAAGCGGGTGCTGCTTCGTGATCGTGTGCACCATTTTTACTTTCGTTTGTACCATTAAGGGGATGGAAATACGGACATTTGAAAATTCGTGAAACGGGTAGATTCGTCATTTTTAATGATATTTGAAATCTGAAAGCGGATGATATTTCGTGATCGCTTGTACCTCAAAGGGGCTGGAAATACGGACAGTTGGAATTTCGCAAAACGGCTAGATTCGTCATTTTTATAGTTATTTGAAATCTGAAAGTGGGTGATATTTCGTGATCGCTTGTTCCTCGAAGGGGATGGAAATACGGACACTTGAAAATTCGCGAAACGGGTAGATTCGTCATTTTTATAGTTATTTGAAATCTGAAAGCGGGTGATATTTCGTGATCGTGTGTTCCTCAAAGGGGTTTTAAATACGGACATTTGAAAATTCGTGAAACGGGTAGATTCGTCATTTTTATAGTTATTTGAAATCTGAAAGCGGGTGATATTTCGTGATCGCTTGTACCTCAAAGGGGCTGGAAATACGGACAGTTGGAATTTCGCAAAACGGCTAGATTCGTCATTTTTATAGTTATTTGAAATCTGAAAGTGGGTGATATTTCGTGATCGCTTGTACCTCAAAGGGGATCGAAATACGGGCCCTTGAAAATTCGCGAAACCGGTAGATTCGTCATTTTTATAGTTATTTGAAATCTGAAAGCGGGTGATATTTCGTGATCGCTTGTACCTCAAAGGGGATCGAAATACGGGCCCTTGAAAATTCGCTGAACGGGTAGATTCGTCATTTTTAAAGATGTTTGAAATCTGAAAGCGGGTGATAGTTCAGGATCGGTTGTACCTCAAAGGGGATGGAAATACGGACATATGAAAATTCGCAAAACGGCTAGATTCGTCATTTTTGAAGATATTTCAAATCTGAAAGCGGGTGCTATTTCGTGATCGTTTGTTCCTCGAAGGGGATGGAAATACGGACACTTGAAAATTCGCGAAACGGGTAGATTCGTCATTTTTATAGTTATTTGAAATCTGAAAGCGGGTGATATTTCGTGATCGTTTGTTCCTCAAAGGGGGTGGAAATACGGACACTTGGAAATTCGTGAAAGGGGTGAATCGTCATTTGTCAAGATATTTGAAATCTGAAAGCGGGTGATATTTCGTGATCGTTTGTTCCTCAAAGGGGATGGAGATTCGCGAAACAGGTAGAATCGTCATTTTTGAAAATATTTGAAATCTGAAAGCGGGTGCTATTTCGTGATCGTTTGTACCATTAAGGGAATGGAAATACGGACATTTGAAAATTCGCGAAACCGGTAGATTCGTCATTTTTATAGTTATTTGAAATCTGAAAGCGGGTGATATTTCGTGATCGCTTGCACCTCAAAGGGGGTGGAAATACGGACACTTGGAAATTCGTGAAAGGGGTGAATCGTCATTTGTCAAGATATTTGAAATCTGAAAGCGGGTGATATTTCGTGATCGTTTGTTCCTCAAAGGGGATGGAGATTCGCGAAACAGGTAGAATCGTAATTTTTGAAAATATTTGAAATCTGAAAGCGGGTGATATTTCGTGATCGTTTGTAGCGTCTTTACTTTCGTTTGTACTTCAAAGGGGATTTAAATACGGACATTTGAAAATTCGCGAAACGGGTATATTCGTCATTTTTAAAGACGTTTGAAATCTGAAAGCGGGTGATATTTCGTGATCGTTTGTACCGTGTTTACTTTCGTTTGTCCCTCAAAGGGGTTTTAAATACGGACATTTGAAAATTCGCGAAACGGGTAGAATCGTCATTTTTAAAGATATTTGAAATCTGAAAGCGGGTGATATTTCGTGATCGTTTGTTCCTCAAAGGGGATGGAGATTCGCGAAACAGGTAGAATCGTCATTTTTGAAAATATTTGAAATCTGAGAGCGGGTGCTATTTCGTGATCGTTTGTTCCTCGAAGGGGATGGAAATACGGACACTTGAAAATTCGCGAAACGGGTAGATTCGTCATTTTTATAGTTATTTTAAATCTGAAAGCGGGTGATATTTCGTGATCGCTTGTACCTCAAAGGGAATGGAAATACGGGCACTTGAAAATTCGCGAAACCGGTAGATTCGTTATTGTTGTAGTTATTTGAAATCTGAAAGCGGGTGATATTTCGTGATCGTTTGTTCCTCAAAGGGGATGGAAATACGGACACTTGGAAATTCACGAAACGGGTAGAATCGTCATTTTTTAAAATATTTGAAATCTGAAAGCGGGTGATATTTCGTGATCGTTTGTTCCTCAAAGGGGATGGAGATTCGCGAAACAGGTAGAATCGTCATTTTTGAAAATATTTGAAATCTGAAAGCGGGTGCTATTTCGTGATTGTTTGTACCTCAAAGGGGGTGGAAATACGGACACTTGGAAATTCGTGAAAGGGGTGAATCGTCATTTGTCAAGATATTTGATATCTGAAAGCGGGTGATATTTCGTGATCGTGTGTTCCTCAAAGGGGTTTTAAATACGGACATTTGAAAATTCGCGAAACGGGTAGAATCGTCATTTTTAAAGATATTTGAAATCTGAAAGCGGGTGATATTTCGTGATCGTTTGTTCCTCAAAGGGGATGGAGATTCGCGAAACAGGTAGAATCGTCATTTTTGAAAATATTTGAGATCTGAAAGCGGGTGCTATTTCGTGATCGTTTGTTCCTCGAAGGGGATGGAAATACGGACATTTGAAAATTCGCGAAACGGGTTGATGCGTCATTTTTAAAGATTTTTGAAATCTGAAAGCGGGTGCTGCTTCGTGATCGTGTGCACCATTTTTACTTTCGTTTGTACCATTAAGGGGATGGAAATACGGACATTTGAAAATTCGTGAAACGGGTAGATTCGTCATTTTTAATGATATTTGAAATCTGAAAGCGGGTGATATTTCGTGATCGCTTGTACCTCAAAGGGGCTGGAAATACGGACAGTTGGAATTTCGCAAAACGGCTAGATTCGTCATTTTTATAGTTATTTGAAATCTGAAAGTGGGTGATATTTCGTGATCGCTTGTTCCTCGAAGGGGATGGAAATACGGACACTTGAAAATTCGCGAAACGGGTAGATTCGTCATTTTTATAGTTATTTGAAATCTGAAAGCGGGTGCTGCTTCGTGATCGTGTGCACCATTTTTACTTTCGTTTGTACCATTAAGGGGATGGAAATACGGACATTTGAAAATTCGTGAAACGGGTAGATTCGTCATTTTTAATGATATTTGAAATCTGAAAGCGGGTGATATTTCGTGATCGCTTGTACCTCAAAGGGGCTGGAAATACGGACAGTTGGAATTTCGCAAAACGGCTAGATTCGTCATTTTTATAGTTATTTGAAATCTGAAAGTGGGTGATATTTCGTGATCGCTTGTTCCTCGAAGGGGATGGAAATACGGACACTTGAAAATTCGCGAAACGGGTAGATTCGTCATTTTTATAGTTATTTGAAATCTGAAAGCGGGTGATATTTCGTGATCGTGTGTTCCTCAAAGGGGTTTTAAATACGGACATTTGAAAATTCGTGAAACGGGTAGATTCGTCATTTTTATAGTTATTTGAAATCTGAAAGCGGGTGATATTTCGTGATCGCTTGTACCTCAAAGGGGCTGGAAATACGGACAGTTGGAATTTCGCAAAACGGCTAGATTCGTCATTTTTATAGTTATTTGAAATCTGAAAGTGGGTGATATTTCGTGATCGCTTGTACCTCAAAGGGGATCGAAATACGGGCCCTTGAAAATTCGCGAAACCGGTAGATTCGTCATTTTTATAGTTATTTGAAATCTGAAAGCGGGTGATATTTCGTGATCGCTTGTACCTCAAAGGGGATCGAAATACGGGCCCTTGAAAATTCGCTGAACGGGTAGATTCGTCATTTTTAAAGATGTTTGAAATCTGAAAGCGGGTGATAGTTCAGGATCGGTTGTACCTCAAAGGGGATGGAAATACGGACATATGAAAATTCGCAAAACGGCTAGATTCGTCATTTTTGAAGATATTTCAAATCTGAAAGCGGGTGCTATTTCGTGATCGTTTGTTCCTCGAAGGGGATGGAAATACGGACACTTGAAAATTCGCGAAACGGGTAGATTCGTCATTTTTATAGTTATTTGAAATCTGAAAGCGGGTGATATTTCGTGATCGTTTGTTCCTCAAAGGGGGTGGAAATACGGACACTTGGAAATTCGTGAAAGGGGTGAATCGTCATTTGTCAAGATATTTGAAATCTGAAAGCGGGTGATATTTCGTGATCGTTTGTTCCTCAAAGGGGATGGAGATTCGCGAAACAGGTAGAATCGTCATTTTTGAAAATATTTGAAATCTGAAAGCGGGTGCTATTTCGTGATCGTTTGTACCATTAAGGGAATGGAAATACGGACATTTGAAAATTCGCGAAACCGGTAGATTCGTCATTTTTATAGTTATTTGAAATCTGAAAGCGGGTGATATTTCGTGATCGCTTGCACCTCAAAGGGGGTGGAAATACGGACACTTGGAAATTCGTGAAAGGGGTGAATCGTCATTTGTCAAGATATTTGAAATCTGAAAGCGGGTGATATTTCGTGATCGTTTGTTCCTCAAAGGGGATGGAGATTCGCGAAACAGGTAGAATCGTAATTTTTGAAAATATTTGAAATCTGAAAGCGGGTGATATTTCGTGATCGTTTGTAGCGTCTTTACTTTCGTTTGTACTTCAAAGGGGATTTAAATACGGACATTTGAAAATTCGCGAAACGGGTATATTCGTCATTTTTAAAGACGTTTGAAATCTGAAAGCGGGTGATATTTCGTGATCGTTTGTACCGTGTTTACTTTCGTTTGTCCCTCAAAGGGGTTTTAAATACGGACATTTGAAAATTCGCGAAACGGGTAGAATCGTCATTTTTAAAGATATTTGAAATCTGAAAGCGGGTGATATTTCGTGATCGTTTGTTCCTCAAAGGGGATGGAGATTCGCGAAACAGGTAGAATCGTCATTTTTGAAAATATTTGAAATCTGAGAGCGGGTGCTATTTCGTGATCGTTTGTTCCTCGAAGGGGATGGAAATACGGACACTTGAAAATTCGCGAAACGGGTAGATTCGTCATTTTTATAGTTATTTTAAATCTGAAAGCGGGTGATATTTCGTGATCGCTTGTACCTCAAAGGGAATGGAAATACGGGCACTTGAAAATTCGCGAAACCGGTAGATTCGTTATTGTTGTAGTTATTTGAAATCTGAAAGCGGGTGATATTTCGTGATCGTTTGTTCCTCAAAGGGGATGGAAATACGGACACTTGGAAATTCACGAAACGGGTAGAATCGTCATTTTTGAAAATATTTGAAATCTGAAAGCGGGTGCTATTTCGTGATTGTTTGTACCTCAAAGGGGGTGGAAATACGGACACTTGGAAATTCGTGAAAGGGGTGAATCGTCATTTGTCAAGATATTTGATATCTGAAAGCGGGTGATATTTCGTGATCGTGTGTTCCTCAAAGGGGTTTTAAATACGGACATTTGTAAATTCGCGAAACGGGTAGAATCGTCATTTTTAAAGATATTTGAAATCTGAAAGCGGGTGATATTTCGTGATCGTTTGTTCCTCAAAGGGGATGGAGATTCGCGAAACAGGTAGAATCGTCATTTTTGAAAATATTTGAGATCTGAAAGCGGGTGCTATTTCGTGATCGTTTGTTCCTCGAAGGGGATGGAAATACGGACATTTGAAAATTCGCGAAACGGGTTGATGCGTCATTTTTAAAGATTTTTGAAATCTGAAAGCGGGTGCTGCTTCGTGATCGTGTGCACCATTTTTACTTTCGTTTGTACCATTAAGGGGATGGAAATACGGACATTTGAAAATTCGTGAAACGGGTAGATTCGTCATTTTTAATGATATTTGAAATCTGAAAGCGGGTGATATTTCGTGATCGCTTGTACCTCAAAGGGGCTGGAAATACGGACAGTTGGAATTTCGCAAAACGGCTGGATTCGTCATTTTTATAGTTATTTGAAATCTGAAAGTGGGTGATATTTCGTGATCGCTTGTTCCTCGAAGGGGATGGAAATACGGACACTTGAAAATTCGCGAAACGGGTAGATTCGTCATTTTTATAGTTATTTGAAATCTGAAAGCGGGTGCTGCTTCGTGATCGTGTGCACCATTTTTACTTTCGTTTGTACCATTAAGGGGATGGAAATACGGACATTTGAAAATTCGTGAAACGGGTAGATTCGTCATTTTTAATGATATTTGAAATCTGAAAGCGGGTGATATTTCGTGATCGCTTGTACCTCAAAGGGGCTGGAAATACGGACAGTTGGAATTTCGCAAAACGGCTAGATTCGTCATTTTTATAGTTATTTGAAATCTGAAAGTGGGTGATATTTCGTGATCGTTTGTTCCTCAAAGGGGATGGAGATTCGCGAAACAGGTAGAATCGTCATTTTTGAAAATATTTGAGATCTGAAAGCGGGTGCTATTTCGTGATCGTTTGTTCCTCGAAGGGGATGGAAATACGGACATTTAAAAATTCGCGAAACGGGTTGATGCGTCATTTTTAAAGATTTTTGAAATCTGAAAGCGGGTGCTGCTTCGTGATCGTGTGCACCATTTTTACTTTCGTTTGTACCATTAAGGGGATGGAAATACGGACATTTGAAAATTCGTGAAACGGGTAGATTCGTCATTTTTATAGGTATTTCAAATCTGAAAGCGGGTGCTATTTCGTGATCGTTTGTACCATTAAGGGAATGGAAATACGGACATTTGAAAATTCGCGAAACCGGTAGATTCGTCATTTTTATAGTTATTTGAAATCTGAAAGCGGGTGATATTTCGTGATCGCTTGCACCTCAAAGGGGGTGGAAATACGGACACTTGGAAATTCGTGAAAGGGGTGAATCGTCATTTGTCAAGATATTTGAAATCTGAAAGCGGGTGATATTTCGTGATCGTTTGTTCCTCAAAGGGGATGGAGATTCGCGAAACAGGTAGAATCGTAATTTTTGAAAATATTTGAAATCTGAAAGCGGGTGATATTTCGTGATCGTTTGTAGCGTCTTTACTTTCGTTTGTACTTCAAAGGGGATTTAAATACGGACATTTGAAAATTCGCGAAACGGGTATATTCGTCATTTTTAAAGACGTTTGAAATCTGAAAGCGGGTGATATTTCGTGATCGTTTGTACCGTGTTTACTTTCGTTTGTCCCTCAAAGGGGTTTTAAATACGGACATTTGAAAATTCGCGAAACGGGTAGAATCGTCATTTTTAAAGATATTTGAAATCTGAAAGCGGGTGATATTTCGTGATCGTTTGTTCCTCAAAGGGGATGGAGATTCGCGAAACAGGTAGAATCGTCATTTTTGAAAATATTTGAAATCTGAGAGCGGGTGCTATTTCGTGATCGTTTGTTCCTCGAAGGGGATGGAAATACGGACACTTGAAAATTCGCGAAACGGGTAGATTCGTCATTTTTATAGTTATTTTAAATCTGAAAGCGGGTGATATTTCGTGATCGCTTGTACCTCAAAGGGAATGGAAATACGGGCACTTGAAAATTCGCGAAACCGGTAGATTCGTTATTGTTGTAGTTATTTGAAATCTGAAAGCGGGTGATATTTCGTGATCGTTTGTTCCTCAAAGGGGATGGAAATACGGACACTTGGAAATTCACGAAACGGGTAGAATCGTCATTTTTTAAAATATTTGAAATCTGAAAGCGGGTGATATTTCGTGATCGCTTGCACCTCAAAGGGGGTGGAAATACGGACACTTGGAAATTCGTGAAAGGGGTGAATCGTCATTTGTCAAGATATTTGAAATCTGAAAGCGGGTGATATTTCGTGATCGTTTGTTCCTCAAAGGGGATGGAGATTCGCGAAACAGGTAGAATCGTAATTTTTGAAAATATTTGAAATCTGAAAGCGGGTGATATTTCGTGATCGTTTGTAGCGTCTTTACTTTCGTTTGTACTTCAAAGGGGATGGAAATACGGACATTTGAAAATTCGCGAAACGGGTTGATGCGTCATTTTTAAAGATTTTTGAAATCTGAAAGCGGGTGCTGCTTCGTGATCGTGTGCACCATTTTTACTTTCGTTTGTACCATTAAGGGGATGGAAATACGGACATTTGAAAATTCGTGAAACGGGTAGATTCGTCATTTTTAATGATATTTGAAATCTGAAAGCGGGTGATATTTCGTGATCGCTTGTACCTCAAAGGGGCTGGAAATACGGACAGTTGGAATTTCGCAAAACGGCTGGATTCGTCATTTTTATAGTTATTTGAAATCTGAAAGTGGGTGATATTTCGTGATCGCTTGTTCCTCGAAGGGGATGGAAATACGGACACTTGAAAATTCGCGAAACGGGTAGATTCGTCATTTTTATAGTTATTTGAAATCTGAAAGCGGGTGCTGCTTCGTGATCGTGTGCACCATTTTTACTTTCGTTTGTACCATTAAGGGGATGGAAATACGGACATTTGAAAATTCGTGAAACGGGTAGATTCGTCATTTTTAATGATATTTGAAATCTGAAAGCGGGTGATATTTCGTGATCGCTTGTACCTCAAAGGGGCTGGAAATACGGACAGTTGGAATTTCGCAAAACGGCTAGATTCGTCATTTTTATAGTTATTTGAAATCTGAAAGTGGGTGATATTTCGTGATCGTTTGTTCCTCAAAGGGGATGGAGATTCGCGAAACAGGTAGAATCGTCATTTTTGAAAATATTTGAGATCTGAAAGCGGGTGCTATTTCGTGATCGTTTGTTCCTCGAAGGGGATGGAAATACGGACATTTAAAAATTCGCGAAACGGGTTGATGCGTCATTTTTAAAGATTTTTGAAATCTGAAAGCGGGTGCTGCTTCGTGATCGTGTGCACCATTTTTACTTTCGTTTGTACCATTAAGGGGATGGAAATACGGACATTTGAAAATTCGTGAAACGGGTAGATTCGTCATTTTTATAGGTATTTCAAATCTGAAAGCGGGTGCTATTTCGTGATCGTTTGTACCATTAAGGGAATGGAAATACGGACATTTGAAAATTCGCGAAACCGGTAGATTCGTCATTTTTATAGTTATTTGAAATCTGAAAGCGGGTGATATTTCGTGATCGCTTGCACCTCAAAGGGGGTGGAAATACGGACACTTGGAAATTCGTGAAAGGGGTGAATCGTCATTTGTCAAGATATTTGAAATCTGAAAGCGGGTGATATTTCGTGATCGTTTGTTCCTCAAAGGGGATGGAGATTCGCGAAACAGGTAGAATCGTAATTTTTGAAAATATTTGAAATCTGAAAGCGGGTGATATTTCGTGATCGTTTGTAGCGTCTTTACTTTCGTTTGTACTTCAAAGGGGATTTAAATACGGACATTTGAAAATTCGCGAAACGGGTATATTCGTCATTTTTAAAGACGTTTGAAATCTGAAAGCGGGTGATATTTCGTGATCGTTTGTACCGTGTTTACTTTCGTTTGTCCCTCAAAGGGGTTTTAAATACGGACATTTGAAAATTCGCGAAACGGGTAGAATCGTCATTTTTAAAGATATTTGAAATCTGAAAGCGGGTGATATTTCGTGATCGTTTGTTCCTCAAAGGGGATGGAGATTCGCGAAACAGGTAGAATCGTCATTTTTGAAAATATTTGAGATCTGAAAGCGGGTGCTATTTCGTGATCGTTTGTTCCTCGAAGGGGATGGAAATACGGACATTTGAAAATTCGCGAAACGGGTTGATGCGTCATTTTTAAAGATTTTTGAAATCTGAAAGCGGGTGCTGCTTCGTGATCGTGTGCACCATTTTTACTTTCGTTTGTACCATTAAGGGGATGGAAATACGGACATTTGAAAATTCGTGAAACGGGTAGATTCGTCATTTTTAATGATATTTGAAATCTGAAAGCGGGTGATATTTCGTGATCGCTTGTACCTCAAAGGGGCTGGAAATACGGACAGTTGGAATTTCGCAAAACGGCTAGATTCGTCATTTTTATAGTTATTTGAAATCTGAAAGTGGGTGATATTTCGTGATCGCTTGTTCCTCGAAGGGGATGGAAATACGGACACTTGAAAATTCGCGAAACGGGTAGATTCGTCATTTTTATAGTTATTTGAAATCTGAAAGCGGGTGATATTTCGTGATCGTGTGTTCCTCAAAGGGGTTTTAAATACGGACATTTGAAAATTCGTGAAACGGGTAGATTCGTCATTTTTATAGTTATTTGAAATCTGAAAGCGGGTGATATTTCGTGATCGCTTGTACCTCAAAGGGGATCGAAATACGGGCCCTTGAAAATTCGCTGAACGGGTAGATTCGTCATTTTTAAAGATGTTTGAAATCTGAAAGCGGGTGATAGTTCATGATCGGTTGTACCTCAAAGGGGATGGAAATACGGACATATGAAAATTCGCAAAACGGCTAGATTCGTCATTTTTGAAGATATTTCAAATCTGAAAGCGGGTGCTATTTCGTGATCGTTTGTTCCTCGAAGGGGATGGAAATACGGACACTTGGAAATTCGCGAATCGGGTAGAATCGTCATTTTTAAAGTTATTTGAAATCTGAAAGCGGGTGATATTTCGAGATCGTTTGTACCTCAAAGGGGGTGGAAATACGGACATTTGAAAATTCGCGAAACGGGTTGATTCGTCATTTTTAAAGATGTTTGAAATCTGAAAGCGGGTGATATTTCGTGATCGTTTGTACCTCAATGGGGGTGGAAATACGGACATTTGAAAATTCGCGAAACCGGTAGATTCGTCATTTTTATAGTTATTTGAAATCTGAAAGCGGGTGATATTTCGTGATCGTTTGTACCTCAAAGGGGGTGGAAATACGGACACTTGGAAATTCGTGAAAGGGGTGAATCGTCATTTGTCAAGATATTTGAAATTTGAAAGCGGGTGATATTTCGTGATCGTTTGTAGCGTTTTTACTTTCGTTTGTACTTCAAAGGGGATTTAAATACGGACATTTGAAAATTCGCGAAACGGGTATATTCGTCATTTTTAAAGAAGTTTGAAATCTGAAAGCGGGTGATATTTCGTGATCGTTTGTACCTCAATGGGGGTGGAAATACGGACATTTGAAATTCGCGAAACGGGTAGAATCGTCACTTTTAAAGATTTTTGAAATCTGAAAGCGGGTGCTATTTCGTGATCATTTGTACCATTTTTACTTTCGTTTGTACCATTAAGGGAATGGAAATACGGACATTTGAAAATTCGCAAAACGGCAAGATTCGTCATTTTTATAGTGATTTGAAATCTGAAAGCGGGTGATATTTCATGATTGTTTGTACCTCAAAGGGGATGGAAATACGGACATTTGAAAATTCGCGAAACCGGTAGATTCGTCATTTTTATAGTTATTTGAAATCTGAAAGCGGGTGATATTTCGTGATCGCTTGCACCTCAAAGGGGGTGGAAATACGGACACTTGGAAATTCGTGAAAGGGGTGAATCGTCATTTGTCAAGATATTTGAAATCTGAAAGCGGGTGATATTTCGTGATCGTTTGTTCCTCAAAGGGGATGGAGATTCGCGAAACAGGTAGAATCGTAATTTTTGAAAATATTTGAAATCTGAAAGCGGGTGATATTTCGTGATCGTTTGTAGCGTCTTTACTTTCGTTTGTACTTCAAAGGGGATTTAAATACGGACATTTGAAAATTCGCGAAACGGGTATATTCGTCATTTTTAAAGACGTTTGAAATCTGAAAGCGGGTGATATTTCGTGATCGTTTGTACCGTGTTTACTTTCGTTTGTCCCTCAAAGGGGTTTTAAATACGGACATTTGAAAATTCGCGAAACGGGTAGAATCGTCATTTTTAAAGATATTTGAAATCTGAAAGCGGGTGATATTTCGTGATCGTTTGTTCCTCAAAGGGGATGGAGATTCGCGAAACAGGTAGAATCGTCATTTTTGAAAATATTTGAAATCTGAGAGCGGGTGCTATTTCGTGATCGTTTGTTCCTCGAAGGGGATGGAAATACGGACACTTGAAAATTCGCGAAACGGGTAGATTCGTCATTTTTATAGTTATTTGAAATCTGAAAGCGGGTGATATTTCGTGATCGCTTGTACCTCAAAGGGAATGGAAATACGGGCACTTGAAAATTCGCGAAACCGGTAGATTCGTTATTGTTGTAGTTATTTGAAATCTGAAAGCGGGTGATATTTCGTGATCGTTTGTTCCTCAAAGGGGATGGAAATACGGACACTTGGAAATTCACGAAACGGGTAGAATCGTCATTTTTTAAAATATTTGAAATCTGAAAGCGGGTGATATTTCGTGATCGTTTGTTCCTCAAAGGGGATGGAGATTCGCGAAACAGGTAGAATCGTCATTTTTGAAAATATTTGAAATCTGAAAGTGGGTGCTATTTCGTGATCGTTTGTACCTCAAAGGGGGTGGAAATACGGACACTTGGAAATTCGTGAAAGGGGTGAATCGTCATTTGTCAAGATATTTGATATCTGAAAGCGGGTGATATTTCGTGATCGTGTGTTCCTCAAAGGGGTTTTAAATACGGACATTTGAAAATTCGCGAAACGGGTAGAATCGTCATTTTTAAAGATATTTGAAATCTGAAAGCGGGTGATATTTCGTGATCGTTTGTTCCTCAAAGGGGATGGAGATTCGCGAAACAGGTAGAATCGTCATTTTTGAAAATATTTGAGATCTGAAAGCGGGTGCTATTTCGTGATCGTTTGTTCCTCGAAGGGGATGGAAATACGGACATTTGAAAATTCGCGAAACGGGTTGATGCGTCATTTTTAAAGATTTTTGAAATCTGAAAGCGGGTGCTGCTTCGTGATCGTGTGCACCATTTTTACTTTCGTTTGTACCATTAAGGGGATGGAAATACGGACATTTGAAAATTCGTGAAACGGGTAGATTCGTCATTTTTATAGGTATTTCAAATCTGAAAGCGGGTGCTATTTCGTGATCGTTTGTACCTCAAAGGGGATGGAAATACGGACATTTGAAAATTCGCGAAACCGGTAGATTCGTAATTTTTATAGTTATTTGAAATCTGAAAGCGGGTGCTATTTCGTGATCGTTTGTTCCTCGAAGGGGATGGAAATACGGACATTTGAAAATTCGCGAAACGGGTTGATTCGTCATTTTTAAAGATTTTTGAAATCTGAAAGCGGGTGCTGCTTCGTGATCGTGTGCACCATTTTTACTTTCGTTTGTACCATTAAGGGGATGGAAATACGGACATTTGAAAATTCGTGAAACGGGTAGATTCGTCATTTTTAATGATATTTGAAATCTGAAAGCGGGTGATATTTCGTGATCGCTTGTACCTCAAAGGGGCTGGAAATACGGACAGTTGGAATTTCGCAAAACGGCTAGATTCGTCATTTTTATAGTTATTTGAAATCTGAAAGTGGGTGATATTTCGTGATCGCTTGTACCTCAAAGGGGATCGAAATACGGGCCCTTGAAAATTCGCGAAACCGGTAGATTCGTCATTTTTATAGTTATTTGAAATCTGAAAGCGGGTGATATTTCGTGATCGCTTGTACCTCAAAGGGGATCGAAATACGGGCCCTTGAAAATTCGCTGAACGGGTAGATTCGTCATTTTTAAAGATGTTTGAAATCTGAAAGCGGGTGATAGTTCAGGATCGGTTGTACCTCAAAGGGGATGGAAATACGGACATATGAAAATTCGCAAAACGGCTAGATTCGTCATTTTTGAAGATATTTCAAATCTGAAAGCGGGTGCTATTTCGTGATCGTTTGTTCCTCGAAGGGGATGGAAATACGGACACTTGAAAATTCGCGAAACGGGCAGATTCGTCATTTTTATAGTTATTTGAAATCTGAAAGCGGGTGATATTTCGTGATCGTTTGATCCTCAAAGGGGGTGGAAATACGGACACTTGGAAATTCGTGAAAGGGGTGAATCGTCATTTGTCAAGATATTTGAAATCTGAAAGCGGGTGATATTTCGTGATCGTTTGTTCCTCAAAGGGGATGGAGATTCGCGAAACAGGTAGAATCGTCATTTTTGAAAATATTTGAAATCTGAAAGCGGGTGCTATTTCGTGATCGTTTGTACCATTAAGGGAATGGAAATACGGACATTTGAAAATTCGCGAAACCGGTAGATTCGTCATTTTTATAGTTATTTGAAATCTGAAAGCGGGTGATATTTCGTGATCGCTTGCACCTCAAAGGGGGTGGAAATACGGACACTTGGAAATTCGTGAAAGGGGTGAATCGTCATTTGTCAGGATATTTGAAATCTGAAAGCGGGTGATATTTCGTGATCGTTTGTTCCTCAAAGGGGATGGAGATTCGCGAAACAGGTAGAATCGTAATTTTTGAAAATATTTGAAATCTGAAAGCGGGTGATATTTCGTGATCGTTTGTAGCGTCTTTACTTTCGTTTGTACTTCAAAGGGGATTTAAATACGGACATTTGAAAATTCGCGAAACGGGTATATTCGTCATTTTTAAAGACGTTTGAAATCTGAAAGCGGGTGATATTTCGTGATCGTTTGTACCGTGTTTACTTTCGTTTGTCCCTCAAAGGGGTTTTAAATACGGACATTTGAAAATTCGCGAAACGGGTAGAATCGTCATTTTTAAAGATATTTGAAATCTGAAAGCGGGTGATATTTCGTGATCGTTTGTTCCTCAAAGGGGATGGAGATTCGCGAAACAGGTAGAATCGTCATTTTTGAAAATATTTGAAATCTGAAAGCGGGTGATATTTCGTGATCGCTTGTACCTCAAAGGGAATGGAAATACGGGCACTTGAAAATTCGCGAAACCGGTAGATTCGTTATTGTTGTAGTTATTTGAAATCTGAAAGCGGGTGATATTTCGTGATCGTTTGTTCCTCAAAGGGGATGGAAATACGGACACTTGGAAATTCACGAAACGGGTAGAATCGTCATTTTTTAAAATATTTGAAATCTGAAAGCGGGTGATATTTCGTGATCGTTTGTTCCTCAAAGGGGATGGAGATTCACGAAACAGGTAGAATCGTCATTTTTGAAAATATTTGAGATCTGAAAGCGGGTGCTATTTCGTGATCGTTTGTTCCTCGAAGGGGATGGAAATACGGACATTTGAAAATTCGCGAAACGGGTTGATGCGTCATTTTTAAAGATTTTTGAAATCTGAAAGCGGGTGCTGCTTCGTGATCGTGTGCACCATTTTTACTTTCGTTTGTACCATTAAGGGGATGGAAATACGGACATTTGAAAATTCGTGAAACGGGTAGATTCGTCATTTTTATAGGTATTTCAAATCTGAAAGCGGGTGCTATTTCGTGATCGTTTGTTCCTCGAAAGGGATGGAAATACGGACACTTGAAAATTCGCGAAACGGGTAGATTCGTCATTTTTATAGTTATTTGAAATCTGAAAGCGGGTGATATTTCGTGATCGTTTGTTCCTCAAAGGGGATGGAAATACGGACACTTGGAAATTCGTGAAAGGGGTGAATCGTCATTTGTCAAGATATTTGAAATCTGAAAGCGGGTGATATTTCGTGATCGTTTGTTCCTCAAAGGGGATGGAGATTCGCGAAACAGGTAGAATCGTCATTTTTGAAAATATTTGAAATCTGAAAGCGGGTGCTATTTCGTGATCGTTTGTACCATTAAGGGAATGGAAATACGGACATTTGAAAATTCGCGAAACCGGTAGATTCGTCATTTTTAAAGATATTTGAAATCTGAAAGCGGGTGATATTTCGTGATCGTTTGTTCCTCAAAGGGGATGGAGATTCGCGAAACAGGTAGAATCGTCATTTTTGGAAATATTTGAGATCTGAAAGCGGGTGCTATTTCGTGATCGTTTGTTCCTCGAAGGGGATGGAAATACGGACATTTGAAAATTCGCGAAACGGGTTGATGCGTCATTTTTAAAGATTTTTGAAATCTGAAAGCGGGTGCTGCTTCGTGATCGTGTGCACCATTTTTACTTTCGTTTGTACCATTAAGGGGATGGAAATACGGACATTTGAAAATTCGTGAAACGGGTAGATTCGTCATTTTTATAGGTATTTCAAATCTGAAAGCGGGTGCTATTTCGTGATCGTTTGTACCTCAAAGGGGATGGAAATACGGACATTTGAAAATTCGCGAAACCGGTAGATTCGTAATTTTTATAGTTATTTGAAATCTGAAAGCGGGTGCTATTTCGTGATCGTTTGGTCCTCGAAGGGGATGGAAATACGGACATTTGAAAATTCGCGAAACGGGTTGATTCGTCATTTTTAAAGATTTTTGAAATCTGAAAGCGGGTGCTGCTTCGTGATCGTGTGCACCATTTTTACTTTCGTTTGTACCATTAAGGGGATGGAAATACGGACATTTGAAAATTCGTGAAACGGGTAGATTCGTCATTTTTAATGATATTTGAAATCTGAAAGCGGGTGATATTTCGTGATCGCTTGTACCTCAAAGGGGCTGGAAATACGGACAGTTGGAATTTCGCAAAACGGCTAGATTCGTCATTTTTATAGTTATTTGAAATCTGAAAGTGGGTGATATTTCGTGATCGCTTGTACCTCAAAGGGGATCGAAATACGGGCCCTTGAAAATTCGCGAAACCGGTAGATTCGTCATTTTTATAGTTATTTGAAATCTGAAAGCGGGTGATATTTCGTGATCGCTTGTACCTCAAAGGGGATCGAAATACGGGCCCTTGAAAATTCGCTGAACGGGTAGATTCGTCATTTTTAAAGATGTTTGAAATCTGAAAGCGGGTGATAGTTCAGGATCGGTTGTACCTCAAAGGGGATGGAAATACGGACATATGAAAATTCGCAAAACGGCTAGATTCGTCATTTTTGAAGATATTTCAAATCTGAAAGCGGGTGCTATTTCGTGATCGTTTGTTCCTCGAAGGGGATGGAAATACGGACACTTGAAAATTCGCGAAACGGGCAGATTCGTCATTTTTATAGTTATTTGAAATCTGAAAGCGGGTGATATTTCGTGATCGTTTGATCCTCAAAGGGGGTGGAAATACGGACACTTGGAAATTCGTGAAAGGGGTGAATCGTCATTTGTCAAGATATTTGAAATCTGAAAGCGGGTGATATTTCGTGATCGTTTGTTCCTCAAAGGGGATGGAGATTCGCGAAACAGGTAGAATCGTCATTTTTGAAAATATTTGAAATCTGAAAGCGGGTGCTATTTCGTGATCGTTTGTACCATTAAGGGAATGGAAATACGGACATTTGAAAATTCGCGAAACCGGTAGATTCGTCATTTTTATAGTTATTTGAAATCTGAAAGCGGGTGATATTTCGTGATCGCTTGCACCTCAAAGGGGGTGGAAATACGGACACTTGGAAATTCGTGAAAGGGGTGAATCGTCATTTGTCAAGATATTTGAAATCTGAAAGCGGGTGATATTTCGTGATCGTTTGTTCCTCAAAGGGGATGGAGATTCGCGAAACAGGTAGAATCGTAATTTTTGAAAATATTTGAAATCTGAAAGCGGGTGATATTTCGTGATCGTTTGTAGCGTCTTTACTTTCGTTTGTACTTCAAAGGGGATTTAAATACGGACATTTGAAAATTCGCGAAACGGGTATATTCGTCATTTTTAAAGACGTTTGAAATCTGAAAGCGGGTGATATTTCGTGATCGTTTGTACCGTGTTTACTTTCGTTTGTCCCTCAAAGGGGTTTTAAATACGGACATTTGAAAATTCGCGAAACGGGTAGAATCGTCATTTTTAAAGATATTTGAAATCTGAAAGCGGGTGATATTTCGTGATCGTTTGTTCCTCAAAGGGGATGGAGATTCGCGAAACAGGTAGAATCGTCATTTTTGAAAATATTTGAAATCTGAGAGCGGGTGCTATTTCGTGATCGTTTGTTCCTCGAAGGGGATGGAAATACGGACACTTGAAAATTCGCGAAACGGGTAGATTCGTCATTTTTATAGTTATTTGAAATCTGAAAGCGGGTGATATTTCGTGATCGTTTGTAGCGTCTTTACTTTCGTTTGTACTTCAAAGGGGATTTAAATACGGACATTTGAAAATTCGCGAAACGGGTATATTCGTCATTTTTAAAGACGTTTGAAATCTGAAAGCGGGTGATATTTCGTGATCGTTTGTACCGTGTTTACTTTCGTTTGTCCCTCAAAGGGGTTTTAAATACGGACATTTGAAAATTCGCGAAACGGGTAGAATCGTCATTTTTAAAGATATTTGAAATCTGAAAGCGGGTGATATTTCGTGATCGTTTGTTCCTCAAAGGGGATGGAGATTCGCGAAACAGGTAGAATCGTCATTTTTGAAAATATTTGAAATCTGAGAGCGGGTGCTATTTCGTGATCGTTTGTTCCTCGAAGGGGATGGAAATACGGACACTTGAAAATTCGCGAAACGGGTAGATTCGTCATTTTTATAGTTATTTTAAATCTGAAAGCGGGTGATATTTCGTGATCGCTTGTACCTCAAAGGGAATGGAAATACGGGCACTTGAAAATTCGCGAAACCGGTAGATTCGTTATTGTTGTAGTTATTTGAAATCTGAAAGCGGGTGATATTTCGTGATCGTTTGTTCCTCAAAGGGGATGGAAATACGGACACTTGGAAATTCACGAAACGGGTAGAATCGTCATTTTTTAAAATATTTGAAATCTGAAAGCGGGTGATATTTCATGATCGTTTGTTCCTCAAAGGGGATGGAGATTCGCGAAACAGGTAGAATCGTCATTTTTGAAAATATTTGAAATCTGAAAGCGGGTGCTATTTCGTGATTGTTTGTACCTCAAAGGGGGTGGAAATACGGACACTTGGAAATTCGTGAAAGGGGTGAATCGTCATTTGTCAAGATATTTGATATCTGAAAGCGGGTGATATTTCGTGATCGTGTGTTCCTCAAAGGGGTTTTAAATACGGACATTTGTAAATTCGCGAAACGGGTAGAATCGTCATTTTTAAAGATATTTGAAATCTGAAAGCGGGTGATATTTCGTGATCGTTTGTTCCTCAAAGGGGATGGAGATTCGCGAAACAGGTAGAATCGTCATTTTTGAAAATATTTGAGATCTGAAAGCGGGTGCTATTTCGTGATCGTTTGTTCCTCGAAGGGGATGGAAATACGGACATTTGAAAATTCGCGAAACGGGTTGATGCGTCATTTTTAAAGATTTTTGAAATCTGAAAGCGGGTGCTGCTTCGTGATCGTGTGCACCATTTTTACTTTCGTTTGTACCATTAAGGGGATGGAAATACGGACATTTGAAAATTCGTGAAACGGGTAGATTCGTCATTTTTAATGATATTTGAAATCTGAAAGCGGGTGATATTTCGTGATCGCTTGTACCTCAAAGGGGCTGGAAATACGGACAGTTGGAATTTCGCAAAACGGCTGGATTCGTCATTTTTATAGTTATTTGAAATCTGAAAGTGGGTGATATTTCGTGATCGCTTGTTCCTCGAAGGGGATGGAAATACGGACACTTGAAAATTCGCGAAACGGGTAGATTCGTCATTTTTATAGTTATTTGAAATCTGAAAGCGGGTGCTGCTTCGTGATCGTGTGCACCATTTTTACTTTCGTTTGTACCATTAAGGGGATGGAAATACGGACATTTGAAAATTCGTGAAACGGGTAGATTCGTCATTTTTAATGATATTTGAAATCTGAAAGCGGGTGATATTTCGTGATCGCTTGTACCTCAAAGGGGCTGGAAATACGGACAGTTGGAATTTCGCAAAACGGCTAGATTCGTCATTTTTATAGTTATTTGAAATCTGAAAGTGGGTGATATTTCGTGATCGTTTGTTCCTCAAAGGGGATGGAGATTCGCGAAACAGGTAGAATCGTCATTTTTGAAAATATTTGAGATCTGAAAGCGGGTGCTATTTCGTGATCGTTTGTTCCTCGAAGGGGATGGAAATACGGACATTTGAAAATTCGCGAAACGGGTTGATGCGTCATTTTTAAAGATTTTTGAAATCTGAAAGCGGGTGCTGCTTCGTGATCGTGTGCACCATTTTTACTTTCGTTTGTACCATTAAGGGGATGGAAATACGGACATTTGAAAATTCGTGAAACGTGTAGATTCGTCATTTTTATAGGTATTTCAAATCTGAAAGCGGGTGCTATTTCGTGATCGTTTGTACCATTAAGGGAATGGAAATACGGACATTTGAAAATTCGCGAAACCGGTAGATTCGTCATTTTTATAGTTATTTGAAATCTGAAAGCGGGTGATATTTCGTGATCGCTTGCACCTCAAAGGGGGTGGAAATACGGACACTTGGAAATTCGTGAAAGGGGTGAATCGTCATTTGTCAAGATATTTGAAATCTGAAAGCGGGTGATATTTCGTGATCGTTTGTTCCTCAAAGGGGATGGAGATTCGCGAAACAGGTAGAATCGTAATTTTTGAAAATATTTGAAATCTGAAAGCGGGTGATATTTCGTGATCGTTTGTAGCGTCTTTACTTTCGTTTGTACTTCAAAGGGGATTTAAATACGGACATTTGAAAATTCGCGAAACGGGTATATTCGTCATTTTTAAAGACGTTTGAAATCTGAAAGCGGGTGATATTTCGTGATCGTTTGTACCGTGTTTACTTTCGTTTGTCCCTCAAAGGGGTTTTAAATACGGACATTTGAAAATTCGCGAAACGGGTAGAATCGTCATTTTTAAAGATATTTGAAATCTGAAAGCGGGTGATATTTCGTGATCGTTTGTTCCTCAAAGGGGATGGAGATTCGCGAAACAGGTAGAATCGTCATTTTTGAAAATATTTGAAATCTGAGAGCGGGTGCTATTTCGTGATCGTTTGTTCCTCGAAGGGGATGGAAATACGGACACTTGAAAATTCGCGAAACGGGTAGATTCGTCATTTTTATAGTTATTTTAAATCTGAAAGCGGGTGATATTTCGTGATCGCTTGTACCTCAAAGGGAATGGAAATACGGGCACTTGAAAATTCGCGAAACCGGTAGATTCGTTATTGTTGTAGTTATTTGAAATCTGAAAGCGGGTGATATTTCGTGATCGTTTGTTCCTCAAAGGGGATGGAAATACGGACACTTGGAAATTCACGAGACGGGTAGAATCGTCATTTTTTAAAATATTTGAAATCTGAAAGCGGGTGATATTTCGTGATCGTTTGTTCCTCAAAGGGGATGGAGATTCGCGAAACAGGTAGAATCGTCATTTTTGAAAATATTTGAAATCTGAAAGCGGGTGCTATTTCGTGATTGTTTGTACCTCAAAGGGGGTGGAAATACGGACACTTGGAAATTCGTGAAAGGGGTGAATCGTCATTTGTCAAGATATTTGATATCTGAAAGCGGGTGATATTTCGTGATCGTGTGTTCCTCAAAGGGGTTTTAAATACGGACATTTGAAAATTCGCGAAACGGGTAGAATCGTCATTTTTAAAGATATTTGAAATCTGAAAGCGGGTGATATTTCGTGATCGTTTGTTCCTCAAAGGGGATGGAGATTCGCGAAACAGGTAGAATCGTCATTTTTGAAAATATTTGAGATCTGAAAGCGGGTGCTATTTCGTGATCGTTTGTTCCTCGAAGGGGATGGAAATACGGACATTTGAAAATTCGCGAAACGGGTTGATGCGTCATTTTTAAAGATTTTTGAAATCTGAAAGCGGGTGCTGCTTCGTGATCGTGTGCACCATTTTTACTTTCGTTTGTACCATTAAGGGGATGGAAATACGGACATTTGAAAATTCGTGAAACGGGTAGATTCGTCATTTTTATAGGTATTTCAAATCTGAAAGCGGGTGCTATTTCGTGATCGTTTGTACCTCAAAGGGGATGGAAATACGGACATTTGAAAATTCGCGAAACCGGTAGATTCGTAATTTTTATAGTTATTTGAAATCTGAAAGCGGGTGCTATTTCGTGATCGTTTGGTCCTCGAAGGGGATGGAAATACGGACATTTGAAAATTCGCGAAACGGGTTGATTCGTCATTTTTAAAGATTTTTGAAATCTGAAAGCGGGTGCTGCTTCGTGATCGTGTGCACCATTTTTACTTTCGTTTGTACCATTAAGGGGATGGAAATACGGACATTTGAAAATTCGTGAAACGGGTAGATTCGTCATTTTTAATGATATTTGAAATCTGAAAGCGGGTGATATTTCGTGATCGCTTGTACCTCAAAGGGGCTGGAAATACGGACAGTTGGAATTTCGCAAAACGGCTAGATTCGTCATTTTTATAGTTATTTGAAATCTGAAAGTGGGTGATATTTCGTGATCGCTTGTTCCTCGAAGGGGATGGAAATACGGACACTTGAAAATTCGCGAAACGGGTAGATTCGTCATTTTTATAGTTATTTGAAATCTGAAAGCGGGTGATATTTCGTGATCGTGTGTTCCTCAAAGGGGTTTTAAATACGGACATTTGAAAATTCGTGAAACGGGTAGATTCGTCATTTTTATAGTTATTTGAAATCTGAAAGCGGGTGATATTTCGTGATCGCTTGTACCTCAAAGGGGATCGAAATACGGGCCCTTGAAAATTCGCTGAACGGGTAGATTCGTCATTTTTAAAGATGTTTGAAATCTGAAAGCGGGTGATAGTTCATGATCGGTTGTACCTCAAAGGGGATGGAAATACGGACATATGAAAATTCGCAAAACGGCTAGATTCGTCATTTTTGAAGATATTTCAAATCTGAAAGCGGGTGCTATTTCGTGATCGTTTGTTCCTCGAAGGGGATGGAAATACGGACACTTGGAAATTCGCGAATCGGGTAGAATCGTCATTTTTAAAGTTATTTGAAATCTGAAAGCGGGTGATATTTCGAGATCGTTTGTACCTCAAAGGGGGTGGAAATACGGACATTTGAAAATTCGCGAAACGGGTTGATTCGTCATTTTTAAAGATGTTTGAAATCTGAAAGCGGGTGATATTTCGTGATCGTTTGTACCTCAATGGGGGTGGAAATACGGACATTTGAAAATTCGCGAAACCGGTAGATTCGTCATTTTTATAGTTATTTGAAATCTGAAAGCGGGTGATATTTCGTGATCGTTTGTACCTCAAAGGGGGTGGAAATACGGACACTTGGAAATTCGTGAAAGGGGTGAATCGTCATTTGTCAAGATATTTGAAATTTGAAAGCGGGTGATATTTCGTGATCGTTTGTAGCGTTTTTACTTTCGTTTGTACTTCAAAGGGGATTTAAATACGGACATTTGAAAATTCGCGAAACGGGTATATTCGTCATTTTTAAAGAAGTTTGAAATCTGAAAGCGGGTGATATTTCGTGATCGTTTGTACCTCAATGGGGGTGGAAATACGGACATTTGAAATTCGCGAAACGGGTAGAATCGTCACTTTTAAAGATTTTTGAAATCTGAAAGCGGGTGCTATTTCGTGATCATTTGTACCATTTTTACTTTCGTTTGTACCATTAAGGGAATGGAAATACGGACATTTGAAAATTCGCAAAACGGCAAGATTCGTCATTTTTATAGTGATTTGAAATCTGAAAGCGGGTGATATTTCATGATTGTTTGTACCTCAAAGGGGATGGAAATACGGACATTTGAAAATTCGCGAAACCGGTAGATTCGTCATTTTTATAGTTATTTGAAATCTGAAAGCGGGTGATATTTCGTGATCGCTTGCACCTCAAAGGGGGTGGAAATACGGACACTTGGAAATTCGTGAAAGGGGTGAATCGTCATTTGTCAAGATATTTGAAATCTGAAAGCGGGTGATATTTCGTGATCGTTTGTTCCTCAAAGGGGATGGAGATTCGCGAAACAGGTAGAATCGTAATTTTTGAAAATATTTGAAATCTGAAAGCGGGTGATATTTCGTGATCGTTTGTAGCGTCTTTACTTTCGTTTGTACTTCAAAGGGGATTTAAATACGGACATTTGAAAATTCGCGAAACGGGTATATTCGTCATTTTTAAAGACGTTTGAAATCTGAAAGCGGGTGATATTTCGTGATCGTTTGTACCGTGTTTACTTTCGTTTGTCCCTCAAAGGGGTTTTAAATACGGACATTTGAAAATTCGCGAAACGGGTAGAATCGTCATTTTTAAAGATATTTGAAATCTGAAAGCGGGTGATATTTCGTGATCGTTTGTTCCTCAAAGGGGATGGAGATTCGCGAAACAGGTAGAATCGTCATTTTTGAAAATATTTGAAATCTGAGAGCGGGTGCTATTTCGTGATCGTTTGTTCCTCGAAGGGGATGGAAATACGGACACTTGAAAATTCGCGAAACGGGTAGATTCGTCATTTTTATAGTTATTTGAAATCTGAAAGCGGGTGATATTTCGTGATCGCTTGTACCTCAAAGGGAATGGAAATACGGGCACTTGAAAATTCGCGAAACCGGTAGATTCGTTATTGTTGTAGTTATTTGAAATCTGAAAGCGGGTGATATTTCGTGATCGTTTGTTCCTCAAAGGGGATGGAAATACGGACACTTGGAAATTCACGAAACGGGTAGAATCGTCATTTTTTAAAATATTTGAAATCTGAAAGCGGGTGATATTTCGTGATCGTTTGTTCCTCAAAGGGGATGGAGATTCGCGAAACAGGTAGAATCGTCATTTTTGAAAATATTTGAAATCTGAAAGTGGGTGCTATTTCGTGATCGTTTGTACCTCAAAGGGGGTGGAAATACGGACACTTGGAAATTCGTGAAAGGGGTGAATCGTCATTTGTCAAGATATTTGATATCTGAAAGCGGGTGATATTTCGTGATCGTGTGTTCCTCAAAGGGGTTTTAAATACGGACATTTGAAAATTCGCGAAACGGGTAGAATCGTCATTTTTAAAGATATTTGAAATCTGAAAGCGGGTGATATTTCGTGATCGTTTGTTCCTCAAAGGGGATGGAGATTCGCGAAACAGGTAGAATCGTCATTTTTGAAAATATTTGAGATCTGAAAGCGGGTGCTATTTCGTGATCGTTTGTTCCTCGAAGGGGATGGAAATACGGACATTTGAAAATTCGCGAAACGGGTTGATGCGTCATTTTTAAAGATTTTTGAAATCTGAAAGCGGGTGCTGCTTCGTGATCGTGTGCACCATTTTTACTTTCGTTTGTACCATTAAGGGGATGGAAATACGGACATTTGAAAATTCGTGAAACGGGTAGATTCGTCATTTTTATAGGTATTTCAAATCTGAAAGCGGGTGCTATTTCGTGATCGTTTGTACCTCAAAGGGGATGGAAATACGGACATTTGAAAATTCGCGAAACCGGTAGATTCGTAATTTTTATAGTTATTTGAAATCTGAAAGCGGGTGCTATTTCGTGATCGTTTGTTCCTCGAAGGGGATGGAAATACGGACATTTGAAAATTCGCGAAACGGGTTGATTCGTCATTTTTAAAGATTTTTGAAATCTGAAAGCGGGTGCTGCTTCGTGATCGTGTGCACCATTTTTACTTTCGTTTGTACCATTAAGGGGATGGAAATACGGACATTTGAAAATTCGTGAAACGGGTAGATTCGTCATTTTTAATGATATTTGAAATCTGAAAGCGGGTGATATTTCGTGATCGCTTGTACCTCAAAGGGGCTGGAAATACGGACAGTTGGAATTTCGCAAAACGGCTAGATTCGTCATTTTTATAGTTATTTGAAATCTGAAAGTGGGTGATATTTCGTGATCGCTTGTACCTCAAAGGGGATCGAAATACGGGCCCTTGAAAATTCGCGAAACCGGTAGATTCGTCATTTTTATAGTTATTTGAAATCTGAAAGCGGGTGATATTTCGTGATCGCTTGTACCTCAAAGGGGATCGAAATACGGGCCCTTGAAAATTCGCTGAACGGGTAGATTCGTCATTTTTAAAGATGTTTGAAATCTGAAAGCGGGTGATAGTTCAGGATCGGTTGTACCTCAAAGGGGATGGAAATACGGACATATGAAAATTCGCAAAACGGCTAGATTCGTCATTTTTGAAGATATTTCAAATCTGAAAGCGGGTGCTATTTCGTGATCGTTTGTTCCTCGAAGGGGATGGAAATACGGACACTTGAAAATTCGCGAAACGGGCAGATTCGTCATTTTTATAGTTATTTGAAATCTGAAAGCGGGTGATATTTCGTGATCGTTTGATCCTCAAAGGGGGTGGAAATACGGACACTTGGAAATTCGTGAAAGGGGTGAATCGTCATTTGTCAAGATATTTGAAATCTGAAAGCGGGTGATATTTCGTGATCGTTTGTTCCTCAAAGGGGATGGAGATTCGCGAAACAGGTAGAATCGTCATTTTTGAAAATATTTGAAATCTGAAAGCGGGTGCTATTTCGTGATCGTTTGTACCATTAAGGGAATGGAAATACGGACATTTGAAAATTCGCGAAACCGGTAGATTCGTCATTTTTATAGTTATTTGAAATCTGAAAGCGGGTGATATTTCGTGATCGCTTGCACCTCAAAGGGGGTGGAAATACGGACACTTGGAAATTCGTGAAAGGGGTGAATCGTCATTTGTCAGGATATTTGAAATCTGAAAGCGGGTGATATTTCGTGATCGTTTGTTCCTCAAAGGGGATGGAGATTCGCGAAACAGGTAGAATCGTAATTTTTGAAAATATTTGAAATCTGAAAGCGGGTGATATTTCGTGATCGTTTGTAGCGTCTTTACTTTCGTTTGTACTTCAAAGGGGATTTAAATACGGACATTTGAAAATTCGCGAAACGGGTATATTCGTCATTTTTAAAGACGTTTGAAATCTGAAAGCGGGTGATATTTCGTGATCGTTTGTACCGTGTTTACTTTCGTTTGTCCCTCAAAGGGGTTTTAAATACGGACATTTGAAAATTCGCGAAACGGGTAGAATCGTCATTTTTAAAGATATTTGAAATCTGAAAGCGGGTGATATTTCGTGATCGTTTGTTCCTCAAAGGGGATGGAGATTCGCGAAACAGGTAGAATCGTCATTTTTGAAAATATTTGAAATCTGAAAGCGGGTGATATTTCGTGATCGCTTGTACCTCAAAGGGAATGGAAATACGGGCACTTGAAAATTCGCGAAACCGGTAGATTCGTTATTGTTGTAGTTATTTGAAATCTGAAAGCGGGTGATATTTCGTGATCGTTTGTTCCTCAAAGGGGATGGAAATACGGACACTTGGAAATTCACGAAACGGGTAGAATCGTCATTTTTTAAAATATTTGAAATCTGAAAGCGGGTGATATTTCGTGATCGTTTGTTCCTCAAAGGGGATGGAGATTCACGAAACAGGTAGAATCGTCATTTTTGAAAATATTTGAAATCTGAAAGCGGGTGCTATTTCGTGATCGTTTGTACCTCAAAGGGGGTGGAAATACGGACACTTGGAAATTCGTGAAAGGGGTGAATCGTCATTTGTCAAGATATTTGATATCTGAAAGCGGGTGATATTTCGTGATCGTGTGTTCCTCAAAGGGGTTTTAAATACGGACATTTGAAAATTCGCGAAACGGGTAGAATCGTCATTTTTAAAGATATTTGAAATCTGAAAGCGGGTGATATTTCGTGATCGTTTGTTCCTCAAAGGGGATCGAGATTCGCGGAACAGGTAGAATCGTCATTTTTGAAAATATTTGAGATCTGAAAGCGGGTGCTATTTCGTGATCGTTTGTTCCTCGAAGGGGATGGAAATACGGACATTTGAAAATTCGCGAAACGGGTTGATGCGTCATTTTTAAAGATTTTTGAAATCTGAAAGCGGGTGCTGCTTCGTGATCGTGTGCACCATTTTTACTTTCGTTTGTACCATTAAGGGGATGGAAATACGGACATTTGAAAATTCGTGAAACGGGTAGATTCGTCATTTTTATAGGTATTTCAAATCTGAAAGCGGGTGCTATTTCGTGATCGTTTGTTCCTCGAAAGGGATGGAAATACGGACACTTGAAAATTCGCGAAACGGGTAGATTCGTCATTTTTATAGTTATTTGAAATCTGAAAGCGGGTGATATTTCGTGATCGTTTGTTCCTCAAAGGGGATGGAAATACGGACACTTGGAAATTCGTGAAAGGGGTGAATCGTCATTTGTCAAGATATTTGAAATCTGAAAGCGGGTGATATTTCGTGATCGTTTGTTCCTCAAAGGGGATGGAGATTCGCGAAACAGGTAGAATCGTCATTTTTGAAAATATTTGAAATCTGAAAGCGGGTGCTATTTCGTGATCGTTTGTACCATTAAGGGAATGGAAATACGGACATTTGAAAATTCGCGAAACCGGTAGATTCGTCATTTTTAAAGATATTTGAAATCTGAAAGCGGGTGATATTTCGTGATCGTTTGTTCCTCAAAGGGGATGGAGATTCGCGAAACAGGTAGAATCGTCATTTTTGGAAATATTTGAGATCTGAAAGCGGGTGCTATTTCGTGATCGTTTGTTCCTCGAAGGGGATGGAAATACGGACATTTGAAAATTCGCGAAACGGGTTGATGCGTCATTTTTAAAGATTTTTGAAATCTGAAAGCGGGTGCTGCTTCGTGATCGTGTGCACCATTTTTACTTTCGTTTGTACCATTAAGGGGATGGAAATACGGACATTTGAAAATTCGTGAAACGGGTAGATTCGTCATTTTTATAGGTATTTCAAATCTGAAAGCGGGTGCTATTTCGTGATCGTTTGTACCTCAAAGGGGATGGAAATACGGACATTTGAAAATTCGCGAAACCGGTAGATTCGTAATTTTTATAGTTATTTGAAATCTGAAAGCGGGTGCTATTTCGTGATCGTTTGGTCCTCGAAGGGGATGGAAATACGGACATTTGAAAATTCGCGAAACGGGTTGATTCGTCATTTTTAAAGATTTTTGAAATCTGAAAGCGGGTGCTGCTTCGTGATCGTGTGCACCATTTTTACTTTCGTTTGTACCATTAAGGGGATGGAAATACGGACATTTGAAAATTCGTGAAACGGGTAGATTCGTCATTTTTAATGATATTTGAAATCTGAAAGCGGGTGATATTTCGTGATCGCTTGTACCTCAAAGGGGCTGGAAATACGGACAGTTGGAATTTCGCAAAACGGCTAGATTCGTCATTTTTATAGTTATTTGAAATCTGAAAGTGGGTGATATTTCGTGATCGCTTGTACCTCAAAGGGGATCGAAATACGGGCCCTTGAAAATTCGCGAAACCGGTAGATTCGTCATTTTTATAGTTATTTGAAATCTGAAAGCGGGTGATATTTCGTGATCGCTTGTACCTCAAAGGGGATCGAAATACGGGCCCTTGAAAATTCGCTGAACGGGTAGATTCGTCATTTTTAAAGATGTTTGAAATCTGAAAGCGGGTGATAGTTCAGGATCAGTTGTACCTCAAAGGGGATGGAAATACGGACATATGAAAATTCGCAAAACGGCTAGATTCGTCATTTTTGAAGATATTTCAAATCTGAAAGCGGGTGCTATTTCGTGATCGTTTGTTCCTCGAAGGGGATGGAAATACGGACACTTGAAAATTCGCGAGACGGGTAGATTCGTCATTTTTATAGTTATTTGAAATCTGAAAGCGGGTGATATTTCGTGATCGTTTGTTCCTCAAAGGGGGTGGAAATACGGACATTTGAAAATTCGCGAAACCGGTAGATTCGTCATTTTTATAGTTATTTGAAATCTGAAAGCGGGTGATATTTCGTGATCGTTTGTACCTCAAAGGGGGTGGAAATACGGACACTTGGAAATTCGTGAAAGGGGTGAATCGTCATTTGTCAAGATATTTGAAATCTGAAAGCGGGTGATATTTCGTGATCGTTTGTTCCTCAAAGGGGATGGAAATACGGACACTTGAAAATTCGCGGAACGGGTAGATTCGTCGTTTTTATAGTTATTTGAAATCTGAAAGCGGGTGATATTTCGTGATCGTTTGAACCATTTTTACTTTTGTTTGTACCTCAAAGGGGATTTAAATACAGACATTTGAAAATTCGCGAACCCGGTAGATTCGGAATTTTTATAGTTATTTGAAATGTGAAAGCGAGTGATATTTCGTGATCGTTTGTTCCTCGAAGGGGATGGAAATACGGACACTTGAAAATTCGCGAAACGGGTAGATTCGTCATTTTTATAGTTATTTGAAATCTGAAAGCGGGTGATATTTCGTGATCGCTTGTACCTCAAAGGGAATGGAAATACGGGCACTTGAAAATTCGCGAAACCGGTAGATTCGTTATTGTTATAGTTATTTGAAATCTGAAAGCGGGTGATATTTCGTGATCGATTGTTCCTCAAAGGGGATGGAGATTCGCGAAACAGGTAGAATCGTCATTTTTGAAAATATTTGAAATCTGAAAGCGGGTGCTATTTCGTGATCGTTTGTACCTCAAAGGGGGTGGAAATACGGACACTTGGAAATTCGTGAAAGGGGTGAATCGTCATTTGTCAAGATATTTGATATATGAAAGCGGGTGATATTTCGTGATCGTGTGTTCCTCAAAGGGGTTTTAAACACGGACATTTGAAAATTCGCGAAACGGGTAGAATCGTCATTTTTAAAGATATTTGAAATCTGAAAGCGGGTGATATTTCGTGATCGCTTGTACCTCAAAGGGAATGGAAATACGGGCACTTGAAAATTCGCGAAACCGGTAGATTCGTTATTGTTATAGTTATTTGAAATCTGAAAGCGGGTGATATTTCGTGATCGATGGTTCCTCAAAGGGGATGGAGATTCGCGAAACAGGTAGAATCGTCATTTTTGAAAATATTTGAAATCTGAAAGCGGGTGCTATTTCGTGATCGTTTGTACCTCAAAGGGGGTGGAAATACGGACACTTGGAAATTCGTGAAAGGGGTGAATCGTCATTTGTTAAGATATTTGATATCTGAAAGCGGGTGATATTTCGTGATCGTGTGTTCCTCAAAGGGGTTTTAAACACGGACATTTGAAAATTCGCGAAACGGGTAGAATCGTCATTTTTAAAGATATTTGAAATCTGAAAGCGGGTGATATTTCGTGATCGTTTGTTCCTCAAAGGGGATGGAGATTCGCGAAACAGGTAGAATCGTCATTTTTGAAAATATTTGAAATCTGAAAGCGGGTGCTATTTCGTGATCGTTTGTTCCTCGAAGGGGATGGAAATACGGACACTTGAAAATTCGCGAAACGGGTAGATTCGTCATTTTTATAGTTATTTGAAATCTGAAAGCGGGTGATATTTCGTGATCGCTTGTACCTCAAAGGGAATGGAAATACGGGCACTTGAAAATTCGCGAAACCGGTAGATTCGTTATTGTTATAGTTATTTGAAATCTGAAAGCGGGTGATATTTCGTGATCGTTTGTTCCTCAAAGGGGGTGGAAATACGGACACTTGGAAATTCGTGAAAGGGGTGAATCGTCATTTGTCAAGATATTTGAAATCTGAAAGCGGGTGATATTTCGTGATCGTTTGTTCCTCAAAGGGGATGGAAATACGGACACTTGAAAATTCGCGGAACGGGTAGATTCGTCGTTTTTATAGTTATTTGAAATCTGAAAGCGGGTGATATTTCGTGATCGTTTGAACCATTTTTACTTTTGTTTGTACCTCAAAGGGGATTTAAATACAGACATTTGAAAATTCGCGAACCCGGTAGATTCGGAATTTTTATAGTTATTTGAAATGTGAAAGCGAGTGATATTTCGTGATCGTTTGTTCCTCAAAGGGGGTGGAAATACGCATACTTGGAAATTGGCGAAACGGGTAGATTCGTCATTTTTATAGTTATTTGAAATCTGAAAGCGGGTGCTATTTCGTGATCGTTTGTTCCTCGAAGAGGATGGAAATACGGACACTTGAAAGTTAGCGAAACGGGTAGATTCGTCATTTTTATAGTTATTTGAAATCTGAAGGCGGGTGATATTTCGTGATCGCTTGTACCTCAAAGGGGATCGAAATACGGACACTTGGAAATTCGCGAAACGGGTAGAATCGTCATTTTTTAAAATATTTGAAATGTGAAAGCGGGGGAAATTTCGTGATCGTTTGTAGCGTGTTTACTCTCGTTTTTACCTCATAGGGGATTTCAATACGGACATTTGAAAATTCGCGAAGTAGGTAGATTCGTCATTTTTAAAGACGTTTGAAATCTGAAAGCGGGTGATATTTCATGATCGCTTGTACCTCAAAGGGGATGGAAATACGGACACTTGGAAATTCGCGAAACGGGTAGAATCGTCATTTTTTAAAATATTTGAAATGTGAAAGCGGGTGAAATTTCGTGATCGTTTGTAGCGTGTTTACTCTCGTTTTTACCTCATAGGGGATTTAAATACGGACATTTGAAAATTCGCGAAATAGGTAGATTCGTCATTTTTAAAGATTTTTGAAATCTGAAACCGGGTGCTGCTTCGTGATCGTGTGCACCATTTTTACTTTCGTTTGTACCATTAAGGGGATGGAAATACGGACATTTGAAAATTCGTGAAACGGGTAGATTCGTCATTTTTAATGATATTTGAAATCTGAAAGCGGGTGATATTTCGTGATCGCTTGTACCTCAAAGGGGCTGGAAATACGGGCAGTTGGAATTTCGCAAAACGGCTAGATTCGTCATTTTTATAGTTATTTGAAATCTGAAAGCGGGTGATATTTCGTGATCGTTTGTTCCTCAAAGGGGATGGAGATTCGCGAAACAGGTAGAATCGTCATTTTTGAAAATATTTGAAATCTGAAAGCGGGTGCTATTTCGTGATCGTTTGTTCCTCGAAGGGGATGGAAATACGGACACTTGAAAATTCGCGAAACGGGTAGATTCGTCATTTTTATAGTTATTTGAAATCTGAAAGCGGGTGATATTTCGTGATCGCTTGTACCTCAAAGGGAATGGAAATACGGGCACTTGAAAATTCGCGAAACCGGTAGATTCGTTATTGTTATAGTTATTTGAAATCTGAAAGCGGGTGATATTTCGTGATCGATTGTTCCTCAAAGGGGATGGAGATTCGCGAAACAGGTAGAATCGTCATTTTTGAAAATATTTGAAATCTGAAAGCGGGTGCTATTTCGTGATCGTTTGTACCTCAAAGGGGGTGGAAATACGGACACTTGGAAATTCGTGAAAGGGGTGAATCGTCATTTGTCAAGATATTTGATATATGAAAGCGGGTGATATTTCGTGATCGTGTGTTCCTCAAAGGGGTTTTAAACACGGACATTTGAAAATTCGCGAAACGGGTAGAATCGTAATTTTTAAAGATATTTGAAATCTGAAAGCGGGTGATATTTCGTGATCGCTTGTACCTCAAAGGGAATGGAAATACGGGCACTTGAAAATTCGCGAAACCGGTAGATTCGTTATTGTTATAGTTATTTGAAATCTGAAAGCGGGTGATATTTCGTGATCGATGGTTCCTCAAAGGGGATGGAGATTCGCGAAACAGGTAGAATCGTCATTTTTGAAAATATTTGAAATCTGAAAGCGGGTGCTATTTCGTGATCGTTTGTACCTCAAAGGGGGTGGAAATACGGACACTTGGAAATTCGTGAAAGGGGTGAATCGTCATTTGTCAAGATATTTGATATCTGAAAGCGGGTGATATTTCGTGATCGTGTGTTCCTCAAAGGGGTTTTAAACACGGACATTTGAAAATTCGCGAAACGGGTAGAATCGTCATTTTTAAAGATATTTGAAATCTGAAAGCGGGTGATATTTCGTGATCGTTTGTTCCTCAAAGGGGATGGAGATTCGCGAAACAGGTAGAATCGTCATTTTTGAAAATATTTGAAATCTGAAAGCGGGTGCTATTTCGTGATCGTTTGTTCCTCGAAGGGGATGGAAATACGGACACTTGAAAATTCGCGAAACGGGTAGATTCGTCATTTTTATAGTTATTTGAAATCTGAAAGCGGGTGATATTTCGTGATCGCTTGTACCTCAAAGGGAATGGAAATACGGGCACTTGAAAATTCGCGAAACCGGTAGATTCGTTATTGTTATAGTTATTTGAAATCTGAAAGCGGGTGATATTTCGTGATCGTTTGTTCCTCAAAGGGGGTGGAAATACGGACACTTGGAAATTCGTGAAAGGGGTGAATCGTCATTTGTCAAGATATTTGAAATCTGAAAGCGGGTGATATTTCGTGATCGTTTGTAGCGTGTTTACTTTCGTTTGTTCCTCAAAGGGGATGGAAATGCGGACAGTTGGAAATTCGCGAAACGGGTAGACTCGTCATTTTTAATGATATTTGAAATCTGAAAGCGGGTGATATTTCGTGATCGTTTGTACCTCGAAGAGGATGGAAATACGGACACTTGAAAGTTAGCGAAACGGGTAGATTCGTCATTTTTATAGTTATTTGAAATCTGAAGGCGGGTGATATTTCGTGATCGCTTGTACCTCAAAGGGGATCGAAATACGGACACTTGGAAATTCGCGAAACGGGTAGAATCGTCATTTTTTAAAATATTCGAAATGTGAAAGCGGGTGAAATTTCGTGATCGTTTGTAGCGTGTTTACTCTCGTCTTTACCTCATAGGGGATTTAAATACGGACATTTGAAAATTCGCGAAACCGGTAGATTCGTTATTGTTATAGTTATTTGAAATCTGAAAGCGGGTGATATTTCGTGATCGTTTGTTCCTCAAAGGGGATGGAAATACGGACACTTGGAAATTCACGAAACGGGTAGAATCGTCATTTTTTAAAATATTTGATATCTGAAAGCGGGTGATATTTCGTGATCGTTTGTTCCTCAAAGGGGATGGAGATTCGCGAAACAGGTAGAATCGTCATTTTTGAAAATATTTGAAATCTGAAAGCGGGTGCTATTTCGTGATCGTTTGTTCCTCGAAGGGGATGGAAATACGGTCACTTGAAAATTCGCGAAACGGGTAGATTCGTCATTTTTATAGTTATTTGAAATCTGAAAGCGGGTGATATTTCGTGATCGTTTGTACCTCAAAGGGGGTGGAAATACGGACACTTGGAAATTCGTGAAAGGGGTGAATCGTCATTTGTCAAGATATTTGAAATCTGAAAGCGGGTGATATTTCGTGATCGTTTGTAGCGTGTTTACTTTCGTTTGTTCCTCAAAGGGGATGGAAATGTGGACAGTTGGAAATTCGCGAAACGGGTAGACTCGTCATTTTTAATGATATTTGAAATCTGAAAGCGGGTGATATTTCGTGATCGTTTGTACCTCAAAGGGGATGGAAATACGGACACTTGAAAATTCGCGAATCGGGTAGAATCGTCATTTTTGAAGATATTTCAAATCTGAAAGCGGGTGCTATTTCGTGATCGTTTGTACCTCAAAGGGGATGGAAATACGGACATTTGAAAATTCGCGAAACCGGTAGATTCGTAATTTTTATAGTTATTTGAAATCTGAAAGCGGGTGATATTTCGAGATCGTTTGTACCTCAAAGGGAATGGAAACACGGACACTTGAAAATTCGCGAAACGGGTTGATTCGTCATTTTTAAAGATTTTTGAAATCTGAAAGCGGGTGCTGCTTCGTGATCGTGTGCACCATTTTTACTTTCGTTTGTACCATTAAGGGGATGGAAATACGGACATTTGAAAATTCGTGAAACGGGTAGATTCGTCAGTTTTAAAGTTATTTGAAATCTGAAAGCGGGCGCTATTTCGTGATCATTTGTACCATTTTTACTTTCGTTTGTACCATTAAGGGAATGGAAATACGGACATTTGAAAATTCGCGAAACCAGTAGATTCGTCATTTTTATAGTTATTTGAAATCTGAAAGCGGGTGATATTTCGTGATCGTTTGTACCTCAAAGGGGGTGGAAATACGGACACTTGGAAATTCGTGAAAGGGGTGAATCGTCATTTGTCAAGATATTTGAAATCTGAAAGCGGGTGATATTTCGTGATCGTTTGTTCCTCAAAGGGGATGGAAATACGGACACTTGAAAATTCGCGGAACGGGTAGATTCGTCGTTTTTATAGTTATTTGAAATCTGAAAGCGGGTGATATTTCGTGATCGTTTGAACCATTTTTACTTTTGTTTGTACCTCAAAGGGGATTTAAATACAGACATTTGAAAATTCGCGAACCCGGTAGATTCGGAATTTTTATAGTTATTTGAAATGTGAAAGCGAGTGATATTTCGTGATCGTTTGTTCCTCAAAGGGGGTGGAAATACGCATACTTGGAAATTGGCGAAACGGGTAGATTCGTCATTTTTATAGTTATTTGAAATCTGAAAGCGGGTGCTATTTCGTGATCGTTTGTTCCTCGAAGAGGATGGAAATACGGACACTTGAAAGTTAGCGAAACGGGTAGATTCGTCATTTTTATAGTTATTTGAAATCTGAAGGCGGGTGATATTTCGTGATCGCTTGTACCTCAAAGGGGATCGAAATACGGACACTTGGAAATTCGCGAAACGGGTAGAATCGTCATTTTTTAAAATATTTGAAATGTGAAAGCGGGGGAAATTTCGTGATCGTTTGTAGCGTGTTTACTCTCGTTTTTACCTCATAGGGGATTTCAATACGGACATTTGAAAATTCGCGAAGTAGGTAGATTCGTCATTTTTAAACACGTTTGAAATCTGAAAGCGGGTGATATTTCATGATCGCTTGTACCTCAAAGGGGATGGAAATACGGACACTTGGAAATTCGCGAAACGGGTAGAATCGTCATTTTTTAAAATATTTGAAATGTGAAAGCGGGTGAAATTTCGTGATCGTTTGTAGCGTGTTTACTCTCGTTTTTACCTCATAGGGGATTTAAATACGGACATTTGAAAATTCGCGAAATAGGTAGATTCGTCATTTTTAAAGATTTTTGAAATCTGAAAGCGGGTGCTGCTTCGTGATCGTGTGCACCATTTTTACTTTCGTTTGTACCATTAAGGGGATGGAAATACGGACATTTGAAAATTCGTGAAACGGGTAGATTCGTCATTTTTAATGATATTTGAAATCTGAAAGCGGGTGATATTTCGTGATCGCTTGTACCTCAAAGGGGCTGGAAATACGGGCAGTTGGAATTTCGCAAAACGGCTAGATTCGTCATTTTTATAGTTATTTGAAATCTGAAAGCGGGTGATATTTCGTGATCGTTTGTTCCTCAAAGGGGATGGAGATTCGCGAAACAGGTAGAATCGTCATTTTTGAAAATATTTGAAATCTGAAAGCGGGTGCTATTTCGTGATCGTTTGTTCCTCGAAGGGGATGGAAATACGGACACTTGAAAATTCGCGAAACGGGTAGATTCGTCATTTTTATAGTTATTTGAAATCTGAAAGCGGGTGATATTTCGTGATCGCTTGTACCTCAAAGGGAATGGAAATACGGGCACTTGAAAATTCGCGAAACCGGTAGATTCGTTATTGTTATAGTTATTTGAAATCTGAAAGCGGGTGATATTTCGTGATCGATTGTTCCTCAAAGGGGATGGAGATTCGCGAAACAGGTAGAATCGTCATTTTTGAAAATATTTGAAATCTGAAAGCGGGTGCTATTTCGTGATCGTTTGTACCTCAAAGGGGGTGGAAATACGGACACTTGGAAATTCGTGAAAGGGGTGAATCGTCATTTGTCAAGATATTTGATATATGAAAGCGGGTGATATTTCGTGATCGTGTGTTCCTCAAAGGGGTTTTAAACACGGACATTTGAAAATTCGCGAAACGGGTAGAATCGTCATTTTTAAAGATATTTGAAATCTGAAAGCGGGTGATATTTCGTGATCGCTTGTACCTCAAAGGGAATGGAAATACGGGCACTTGAAAATTCGCGAAACCGGTAGATTCGTTATTGTTATAGTTATTTGAAATCTGAAAGCGGGTGATATTTCGTGATCGATGGTTCCTCAAAGGGGATGGAGATTCGCGAAACAGGTAGAATCGTCATTTTCGAAAATATTTGAAATCTGAAAGCGGGTGCTATTTCGTGATCGTTTGTACCTCAAAGGGGGTGGAAATACGGACACTTGGAAATTCGTGAAAGGGGTGAATCGTCATTTGTCAAGATATTTGATATCTGAAAGCGGGTGATATTTCGTGATCGTGTGTTCCTCAAAGGGGTTTTAAACACGGACATTTGAAAATTCGCGAAACGGGTAGAATCGTCATTTTTAAAGATATTTGAAATCTGAAAGCGGGTGATATTTCGTGATCGTTTGTTCCTCAAAGGGGATGGAGATTCGCGAAACAGGTAGAATCGTCATTTTTGAAAATATTTGAAATCTGAAAGCGGGTGCTATTTCGTGATCGTTTGTTCCTCGAAGGGGATGGAAATACGGACACTTGAAAATTCGCGAAACGGGTAGATTCGTAATTTTTATAGTTATTTGAAATCTGAAAGCGGGTGATATTTCGAGATCGTTTGTACCTCAAAGGGGATGGAAACACGGACACTTGAAAATTCGCGAAACGGGTTGATTCGTCATTTTTAAAGATTTTTGAAATCTGAAAGCGGGTGCTGCTTCGTGATCGTGTGCACCATTTTTACTTTCGTTTGTACCATTAAGGGGATGGAAATACGGACATTTGAAAATTCGTGAAACGGGTAGATTCGTCAGTTTTAAAGTTATTTGAAATCTGAAAGCGGGCGCTATTTCGTGATCATTTGTACCATTTTTACTTTCGTTTGTACCATTACGGGAATGGAAATACGGACATTTGAAAATTCGCGAAACCGGTAGATTCGTCATTTTTATAGTTATTTGAAATCTGAAAGCGGGTGATATTTCGTGATCGTTTGTACCTCAAAGGGGGTGGAAATACGGACACTTGGAAATTCGTGAAAGGGGTGAATCGTCATTTGTCAAGATATTTGAAATCTGAAAGCGGGTGATATTTCGTGATCGTTTGTTCCTCAAAGGGGATGGAAATACGGACACTTGAAAATTCGCGGAACGGGTAGATTCGTCGTTTTTATAGTTATTTGAAATCTGAAAGCGGGTGATATTTCGTGATCGTTTGAACCATTTTTACTTTTGTTTGTACCTCAAAGGGGATTTAAATACAGACATTTGAAAATTCGCGAACCCGGTAGATTCGGAATTTTTATAGTTATTTGAAATGTGAAAGCGAGTGATATTTCGTGATCGTTTGTTCCTCAAAGGGGGTGGAAATACGCATACTTGGAAATTGGCGAAACGGGTAGATTCGTCATTTTTATAGTTATTTGAAATCTGAAAGCGGGTGCTATTTCGTGATCGTTTGTTCCTCGAAGAGGATGGAAATACGGACACTTGAAAGTTAGCGAAACGGGTAGATTCGTCATTTTTATAGTTATTTGAAATCTGAAGGCGGGTGATATTTCGTGATCGCTTGTACCTCAAAGGGGATCGAAATACGGACACTTGGAAATTCGCGAAACGGGTAGAATCGTCATTTTTTAAAATATTTGAAATGTGAAAGCGGGGGAAATTTCGTGATCGTTTGTAGCGTGTTTACTCTCGTTTTTACCTCATAGGGGATTTCAATACGGACATTTGAAAATTCGCGAAGTAGGTAGATTCGTCATTTTTAAAGACGTTTGAAATCTGAAAGCGGGTGATATTTCATGATCGTGTTTGCTCGCCAACATTAAAAGAGGGTTAAGGGGAGGGAAACAACCGTGGTTAAAGTTTGTTAAATTCAAATTATATTAAATATCGGGACTGTGCAAAATAAATTACCTTAGGTTTAAGAGTTGCCGGCAAAAAAAAACCCCACGTCCCTATTGGGGAAAAAAGCCTGCAACCCTGTACAATCTTCGCCGCCTCCTAGTCACTAGTCACAAGCACGTGAGTGAATATGCTAAATGGCCATTCGCAAGAAAACGCTGAGAGCTCTCACCTCAGATCCTAATGCACCGGTGCGCTATGACCCCGCCCGCCGAGTTGCACGCAGCACCAGACTCGGGGACCAGAAAACGCTGCCGGTTGACTATGGCCGAACCACTCCGCCGCACCGAACAGGCACACGAAGGGCACCCTCTGCACACCTCCGTGGTCAAACGAAAGGGGTCACCGCACGGTTGGGGGCGTCTTAAGACGCGGTCAATCTAGGCTTCGCACGCACGCACTGATCACAATCAAAAAGAATATCGGACTCGCTCGCTCTCTGAATTGCACGGTGGTCGGCTCAAGAATGAAGACGCCCGAGCCACCGCGAGGCGACGATCCGCGATGCCGATTCGCATTTGTTTCAAAAAGATGAGGCTCGCTGTCGCTGGGCAGCTGCGTGAAGCCGCGCGAAGCCGCGCGAAGCCGCGCGAAGCCGCGCGAAGCCGCGCGAAAGTTCTAGAAGCGCGTGGAGCGTTTCTCGAACGCGAACAGATCGCTTGTACCTCAAAGGGGATGGAAATACGGACACTTGGAAATTCGCGAAACGGGTAGAATCGTCATTTTTTAAAATATTTGAAATGTGAAAGCGGGTGAAATTTCGTGATCGTTTGTAGCGTGTTTACTCTCGTTTTTACCTCATAGGGGATTTAAATACGGACATTTGAAAATTCGCGAAATAGGTAGATTCGTCATTATTAAAGATTTTTGAAATCTGAAAGCGGGTGCTGCTTCGTGATCGTGTGCACCATTTTTACTTTCGTTTGTACCATTAAGGGGATGGAAATACGGACATTTGAAAATTCGTGAAACGGGTAGATTCGTCATTTTTAATGATATTTGAAATCTGAAAGCGGGTGATATTTCGTGATCGCTTGTACCTCAAAGGGGCTGGAAATACGGGCAGTTGGAATTTCGCAAAACGGCTAGATTCGTCATTTTTATAGTTATTTGAAATCTGAAAGCGGGTGATATTTCGTGATCGTTTGTTCCTCAAAGGGGATGGAGATTCGCGAAACAGGTAGAATCGTCATTTTTGAAAATATTTGAAATCTGAAAGCGGGTGCTATTTCGTGATCGTTTGTTCCTCGAAGGGGATGGAAATACGGACACTTGAAAATTCGCGAAACGGGTAGATTCGTCATTTTTATAGTTATTTGAAATCTGAAAGCGGGTGATATTTCGTGATCGCTTGTACCTCAAAGGGAATGGAAATACGGGCACTTGAAAATTCGCGAAACCGGTAGATTCGTTATTGTTATAGTTATTTGAAATCTGAAAGCGGGTGATATTTCGTGATCGATTGTTCCTCAAAGGGGATGGAGATTCGCGAAACAGGTAGAATCGTCATTTTTGAAAATATTTGAAATCTGAAAGCGGGTGCTATTTCGTGATCGTTTGTACCTCAAAGGGGGTGGAAATACGGACACTTGGAAATTCGTGAAAGGGGTGAATCGTCATTTGTCAAGATATTTGATATATGAAAGCGGGTGATATTTCGTGATCGTGTGTTCCTCAAAGGGGTTTTAAACACGGACATTTGAAAATTCGCGAAACGGGTAGAATCGTCATTTTTAAAGATATTTGAAATCTGAAAGCGGGTGATATTTCGTGATCGCTTGTACCTCAAAGGGAATGGAAATACGGGCACTTGAAAATTCGCGAAACCGGTAGATTCGTTATTGTTATAGTTATTTGAAATCTGAAAGCGGGTGATATTTCGTGATCGATGGTTCCTCAAAGGGGATGGAGATTCGCGAAACAGGTAGAATCGTCATTTTTGAAAATATTTGAAATCTGAAAGCGGGTGCTATTTCGTGATCGTTTGTACCTCAAAGGGGGTGGAAATACGGACACTTGGAAATTCGTGAAAGGGGTGAATCGTCATTTGTCAAGATATTTGATATCTGAAAGCGGGTGATATTTCGTGATCGTGTGTTCCTCAAAGGGGTTTTAAACACGGACATTTGAAAATTCGCGAAACGGGTAGAATCGTCATTTTTAAAGATATTTGAAATCTGAAAGCGGGTGATATTTCGTGATCGTTTGTTCCTCAAAGGGGATGGAGATTCGCGAAACAGGTAGAATCGTCATTTTTGAAAATATTTGAAATCTGAAAGCGGGTGCTATTTCGTGATCGTTTGTTCCTCGAAGGGGATGGAAATACGGACACTTGAAAATTCGCGAAACGGGTAGATTCGTAATTTTTATAGTTATTTGAAATCTGAAAGCGGGTGATATTTCGAGATCGTTTGTACCTCAAAGGGGATGGAAACACGGACACTTGAAAATTCGCGAAACGGGTTGATTCGTCATTTTTAAAGATTTTTGAAATCTGAAAGCGGGTGCTGCTTCGTGATCGTGTGCACCATTTTTACTTTCGTTTGTACCTCAAAGGGGATGGAAATACGGACACTTGAAAATTCGCGGAACGGGTAGATTCGTCGTTTTTATAGTTATTTGAAATCTGAAAGCGGGTGATATTTCGTGATCGTTTGAACCATTTTTACTTTTGTTTGTACCTCAAAGGGGATTTAAATACAGACATTTGAAAATTCGCGAACCCGGTAGATTCGGAATTTTTATAGTTATTTGAAATGTGAAAGCGAGTGATATTTCGTGATCGTTTGTTCCTCAAAGGGGGTGGAAATACGCATACTTGGAAATTGGCGAAACGGGTAGATTCGTCATTTTTATAGTTATTTGAAATCTGAAAGCGGGTGCTATTTCGTGATCGTTTGTTCCTCGAAGAGGATGGAAATACGGACACTTGAAAGTTAGCGAAACGGGTAGATTCGTCATTTTTATAGTTATTTGAAATCTGAAGGCGGGTGATATTTCGTGATCGCTTGTACCTCAAAGGGGATCGAAATACGGACACTTGGAAATTCGCGAAACGGGTAGAATCGTCATTTTTTAAAATATTTGAAATGTGAAAGCGGGTGAAATTTCGTGATCGTTTGTAGCGTGTTTACTCTCGTTTTTACCTCATAGGGGATTTAAATACGGACATTTGAAAATTCGCGAAATAGGTAGATTCGTCATTTTTAAAGATTTTTGAAATCTGAAAGCGGGTGCTGCTTCGTGATCGTGTGCACCATTTTTACTTTCGTTTGTACCATTAAGGGGATGGAAATACGGACATTTGAAAATTCGTGAAACGGGTAGATTCGTCATTTTTAATGATATTTGAAATCTGAAAGCGGGTGATATTTCGTGATCGCTTGTACCTCAAAGGGGCTGGAAATACGGGCAGTTGGAATTTCGCAAAACGGCTAGATTCGTCATTTTTATAGTTATTTGAAATCTGAAAGCGGGTGATATTTCGTGATCGTTTGTTCCTCAAAGGGGATGGAGATTCGCGAAACAGGTAGAATCGTCATTTTTGAAAATATTTGAAATCTGAAAGCGGGTGCTATTTCGTGATCGTTTGTTCCTCGAAGGGGATGGAAATACGGACACTTGAAAATTCGCGAAACGGGTAGATTCGTAATTTTTATAGTTATTTGAAATCTGAAAGCGGGTGATATTTCGAGATCGTTTGTACCTCAAAGGGGATGGAAACACGGACACTTGAAAATTCGCGAAACGGGTTGATTCGTCATTTTTAAAGATTTTTGAAATCTGAAAGCGGGTGCTGCTTCGTGATCGTGTGCACCATTTTTACTTTCGTTTGTACCATTAAGGGGATGGAAATACGGACATTTGAAAATTCGTGAAACGGGTAGATTCGTCAGTTTTAAAGTTATTTGAAATCTGAAAGCGGGCGCTATTTCGTGATCATTTGTACCATTTTTACTTTCGTTTGTACCATTAAGGGAATGGAAATACGGACATTTGAAAATTCGCGAAACCGGTAGATTCGTCATTTTTATAGTTATTTGAAATCTGAAAGCGGGTGATATTTCGTGATCGTTTGTACCTCAAAGGGGGTGGAAATACGGACACTTGGAAATTCGTGAAAGGGGTGAATCGTCATTTGTCAAGATATTTGAAATCTGAAAGCGGGTGATATTTCGTGATCGTTTGTTCCTCAAAGGGGATGGAAATACGGACACTTGAAAATTCGCGGAACGGGTAGATTCGTCGTTTTTATAGTTATTTGAAATCTGAAAGCGGGTGATATTTCGTGATCGTTTGAACCATTTTTACTTTTGTTTGTACCTCAAAGGGGATTTAAATACAGACATTTGAAAATTCGCGAACCCGGTAGATTCGGAATTTTTATAGTTATTTGAAATGTGAAAGCGAGTGATATTTCGTGATCGTTTGTTCCTCAAAGGGGGTGGAAATACGCATACTTGGAAATTGGCGAAACGGGTAGATTCGTCATTTTTATAGTTATTTGAAATCTGAAAGCGGGTGCTATTTCGTGATCGTTTGTTCCTCGAAGAGGATGGAAATACGGACACTTGAAAGTTAGCGAAACGGGTAGATTCGTCATTTTTATAGTTATTTGAAATCTGAAGGCGGGTGATATTTCGTGATCGCTTGTACCTCAAAGGGGATCGAAATACGGACACTTGGAAATTCGCGAAACGGGTAGAATCGTCATTTTTTAAAATATTTGAAATGTGAAAGCGGGTGAAATTTCGTGATCGTTTATAGCGTGTTTACTCTCGTTTTTACCTCATAGGGGATTTAAATACGGACATTTGAAAATTCGCGAAATAGGTAGATTCGTCATTTTTAAAGATTTTTGAAATCTGAAAGCGGGTGCTGCTTCGTGATCGTGTGCACCATTTTTACTTTCGTTTGTACCATTAAGGGGATGGAAATACGGACATTTGAAAATTCGTGAAACGGGTAGATTCGTCATTTTTATAGTTATTTGAAATCTGAAAGCGGGTGATATTTCGTGATCGTTTGTTCCTCAAAGGGGATGGAGATTCGCGAAACAGGTAGAATCGTCATTTTTGAAAATATTTGAAATCTGAAAGCGGGTGCTATTTCGTGATCGTTTGTTCCTCGAAGGGGATGGAAATACGGACACTTGAAAATTCGCGAAACGGGTAGATTCGTCATTTTTATAGTTATTTGAAATCTGAAAGCGGGTGATATTTCGTGATCGCTTGTACCTCAAAGGGAATGGAAATACGGGCACTTGAAAATTCGCGAAACCGGTAGATTCGTTATTGTTATAGTTATTTGAAATCTGAAAGCGGGTGATATTTCGTGATCGATTGTTCCTCAAAGGGGATGGAGATTCGCGAAACAGGTAGAATCGTCATTTTTGAAAATATTTGAAATCTGAAAGCGGGTGCTATTTCGTGATCGTTTGTACCTCAAAGGGGGTGGAAATACGGACACTTGGAAATTCGTGAAAGGGGTGAATCGTCATTTGTCAAGATATTTGATATATGAAAGCGGGTGATATTTCGTGATCGTGTGTTCCTCAAAGGGGTTTTAAACACGGACATTTGAAAATTCGCGAAACGGGTAGAATCGTCATTTTTAAAGATATTTGAAATCTGAAAGCGGGTGATATTTCGTGATCGCTTGTACCTCAAAGGGAATGGAAATACGGGCACTTGAAAATTCGCGAAACCGGTAGATTCGTTATTGTTATAGTTATTTGAAATCTGAAAGCGGGTGATATTTCGTGATCGATGGTTCCTCAAAGGGGATGGAGATTCGCGAAACAGGTAGAATCGTCATTTTTGAAAATATTTGAAATCTGAAAGCGGGTGCTATTTCGTGATCGTTTGTACCTCAAAGGGGGTGGAAATACGGACACTTGGAAATTCGTGAAAGGGGTGAATCGTCATTTGTCAAGATATTTGATATCTGAAAGCGGGTGATATTTCGTGATCGTGTGTTCCTCAAAGGGGTTTTAAACACGGACATTTGAAAATTCGCGAAACGGGTAGAATCGTCATTTTTAAAGATATTTGAAATCTGAAAGCGGGTGATATTTCGTGATCGTTTGTTCCTCAAAGGGGATGGAGATTCGTGAAACAGGTAGAATCGTCATTTTTGAAAATATTTGAGATCTGAAAGCGGGTGCTATTTCGTGATCGTTTGTTCCTCGAAGGGGATGGAAATACGGACATTTGAAAATTCGCGAAACGGGTTGATGCGTCATTTTTAAAGATTTTTGAAATCTGAAAGCGGGTGATATTTCGTGATCGTTTGTACCTCGAAGAGGATGGAAATACGGACACTTGAAAGTTAGCGAAACGGGTAGATTCGTCATTTTTATAGTTATTTGAAATCTGAAGGCGGTTGATATTTCGTGATCGCTTGTACCTCAAAGGGGATCGAAATACGGACACTTGGAAATTCGCGAAACGGGTAGAATCGTCATTTTTTAAAATATTTGAAATGTGAAAGCGGGTGAAATTTCGTGATCGTTTGTAGCGTGTTTACTCTCGTTTTTACCTCTTAGGGGATTTAAATACGGACATTTGAAAATTCGCGAAACGGGTTGATTCGTCATTTTTAAAGATGTTTGAAATCTGAAAGCGGGTGATATTTCGTGATCGTTTGTACCTCAAAGGGGGTGGAAATACGGACATTAGAAATTCGCGAAACGGGTAGAATCGTCACTTTTAAAGATTTTTGAAATCTGAAAGCGGGTGCTATTTCGTGATCATTTGTACCATTTTTACTTTCGTTTGTACCATTAAGGGAATGGAAATACGGACATTTGAAAATTCGCAAAACGGCAAGATTCGTCATTTTTATAGTGATTTGAAATCTGAAAGCGGGTGATATTTCATGATTGTTTGTACCTCAAAGGGGATGGAAATACGGACATTTGAAAATTCGCGAAACCGGTGGATTCGTCATTTTTATAGTTATTTGAAATCTGAAAGCGGGTGATATTTCGTGATCGTTTGTACCTCAAAGGGGCTGGAAATACGGGCAGTTGGAATTTCGCAAAACGGCTAGATTCGTCATTTTTATAGTTATTTGAAATCTGAAAGCGGGTGATATTTCGTGATCGTTTGTTCCTCAAAGGGGATGGAGATTCGCGAAACAGGTAGAATCGTCATTTTTGAAAATATTTGAAATCTGAAAGCGGGTGCTATTTCGTGATCGTTTGTTCCTCGAAGGGGATGGAAATACGGACACTTGAAAATTCGCGAAACGGGTAGATTCGTAATTTTTATAGTTATTTGAAATCTGAAAGCGGGTGATATTTCGAGATCGTTTGTACCTCAAAGGGGATGGAAACACGGACACTTGAAAATTCGCGAAACGGGTTGATTCGTCATTTTTAAAGATTTTTGAAATCTGAAAGCGGGTGCTGCTTCGTGATCGTGTGCACCATTTTTACTTTCGTTTGTACCATTAAGGGGATGGAAATACGGACATTTGAAAATTCGTGAAACGGGTAGATTCGTCAGTTTTAAAGTTATTTGAAATCTGAAAGCGGGCGCTATTTCGTGATCATTTGTACCATTTTTACTTTCGTTTGTACCATTAAGGGAATGGAAATACGGACATTTGAAAATTCGCGAAACCGGTAGATTCGTCATTTTTATAGTTATTTGAAATCTGAAAGCGGGTGATATTTCGTGATCGTTTGTACCTCAAAGGGGGTGGAAATACGGACACTTGGAAATTCGTGAAAGGGGTGAATCGTCATTTGTCAAGATATTTGAAATCTGAAAGCGGGTGATATTTCGTGATCGTTTGTACCTCAAAGGGGGTGGAAATACGGACACTTGGAAATTCGTGAAAGGGGTGAATCGTCATTTGTCAAGATATTTGAAATCTGAAAGCGGGTGATATTTCGTGATCGTTTGTTCCTCAAAGGGGATGGAAATACGGACATTTGAAAATTCGCGAACCCGGTAGATTCGGAATTTTTATAGTTATTTGAAATGTGAAAGCGAGTGATATTTCGTGATCGTTTGTTCCTCAAAGGGGGTGGAAATACGCATACTTGGAAATTGGCGAAACGGGTAGATTCGTCATTTTTATAGTTATTTGAAATCTGAAAGCGGGTGCTATTTCGTGATCGTTTGTTCCTCGAAGAGGATGGAAATACGGACACTTGAAAGTTAGCGAAACGGGTAGATTCGTCATTTTTATAGTTATTTGAAATCTGAAGGCGGGTGATATTTCGTGATCGCTTGTACCTCAAAGGGGATCGAAATACGGACACTTGGAAATTCGCGAAACGGGTAGAATCGTCATTTTTTAAAATATTTGAAATGTGAAAGCGGGTGAAATTTCGTGATCGTTTGTAGCGTGTTTACTCTCGTTTTTACCTCATAGGGGATTTAAATACGGACATTTGAAAATTCGCGAAATAGGTAGATTCGTCATTTTTAAAGATTTTTGAAATCTGAAAGCGGGTGCTGCTTCGTGATCGTGTGCACCATTTTTACTTTCGTTTGTACCATTAAGGGGATGGAAATACGGACATTTGAAAATTCGTGAAACGGGTAGATTCGTCATTTTTATAGTTATTTGAAATCTGAAAGCGGGTGATATTTCGTGATCGCTTGTACCTCAAAGGGAATGGAAATACGGGCACTTGAAAATTCGCGAAACCGGTAGATTCGTTATTGTTATAGTTATTTGAAATCTGAAAGCGGGTGATATTTCGTGATCGATTGTTCCTCAAAGGGGATGGAGATTCGCGAAACAGGTAGAATCATCATTTTTGAAAATATTTGAAATCTGAAAGCGGGTGCTGCTTCGTGATCGTGTGCACCATTTTTACTTTCGTTTGTACCATTAAGGGGATGGAAATACGGACATTTGAAAATTCGTGAAACGGGTAGATTCGTCATTTTTATAGGTATTTCAAATCTGAAAGCGGGTGCTATTTCGTGATCGTTTGTACCTCAAAGGGGATGGAAATACGGACATTTGAAAATTCGCGAAAGGGGTGAATCGTCATTTGTCAAGATATTTGATATATGAAAGCGGGTGATATTTCGTGATCGTGTGTTCCTCAAAGGGGTTTTAAACACGGACATTTGAAAATTCGCGAAACGGGTAGAATCGTCATTTTTAAAGATATTTGAAATCTGAAAGCGGGTGATATTTCGTGATCGCTTGTACCTCAAAGGGAATGGAAATACGGGCACTTGAAAATTCGCGAAACCGGTAGATTCGTTATTGTTATAGTTATTTGAAATCTGAAAGCGGATGAGATTTCGTGATAGTTTGTACCTCAAAGGGGATCGAAATACGGGCCCTTGAAAATTCGCGAAACCGGTAGATTCGTCATTTTTATAGTTATTTGAAATCTGAAAGCGGGTGATATTTCGTGATCGCTTGTACCTCAAAGGGGATCGAAATACGGGCCCTTGAAAATTCGCTGAACGGGTAGATTCGTCATTTTTAAAGATGTTTGAAATCTGAAAGCGGGTGATAGTTCATGATCGGTTGTACCTCAAAGGGGATGGAAATACGGACATATGAAAATTCGCAAAACGGCTAGATTCGTCATTTTTGAAGATATTTCAAATCTGAAAGCGGGTGCTATTTCGTGATCGTTTGTTCCTCGAAGGGGATGGAAATACGGACACTTGAAAATTCGCGAAACGGGTAGATTCGTCATTTTTATAGTTATTTGAAATCTGAAAGCGGGTGCTGCTTCGTGATCGTGTGCACCATTTTTACTTTCGTTTGTACCATTAAGGGGATGGAAATACGGACATTTGAAAATTCGTGAAACGGGTAGATTCGTCATTTTTAATGATATTTGAAATCTGAAAGCGGGTGATATTTCGTGATCGCTTGTACCTCAAAGGGGCTGGAAATACGGACAGTTGGAATTTCGCAAAACGGCTAGATTCGTCATTTTTATAGTTATTTGAAATCTGAAAGTGGGTGATATTTCGTGATCGCTTGTACCTCAAAGGGGATCGAAATACGGGCCCTTGAAAATTCGCTGAACGGGTAGATTCGTCATTTTTAAAGATGTTTGAAATCTGAAAGCGGGTGATAGTTCATGATCGGTTGTACCTCAAAGGGGATGGAAATACGGACATATGAAAATTCGCAAAACGGCTAGATTCGTCATTTTTGAAGATATTTCAAATCTGAAAGCGGGTGCTATTTCGTGATCGTTTGTTCCTCGAAGGGGATGGAAATACGGACACTTGAAAATTCGCGAAACGGGTAGATTCGTGATTTTTATAGTTATTTGAAATCTGAAAGTGGGTAATATTTCGTGATCGCTTGTACCTTAAAGGGGATCGAAATACGGGCCCTTGAAAATTCGCGAAACCGGTAGATTCGTCATTTTTATAGTTATTTGAAATCTGAAAGCGGGTGATATTTCGTGATCGTTTGTTCCTCAAAGGGGATGGAGATTCGCGAAACAGGTAGAATCGTCATTTTTGAAAATATTTGAAATCTGAAAGCGGGTGCTATTTCGTGATCGTTTGTTCCTCGAAGGGGATGGAAATACGGACACTTGAAAATTCGCGAAACGGGTAGATTCGTCATTTTTATAGTTATTTGAAATCTGAAAGCGGGTGATATTTCGTGATCGCTTGTACCTCAAAGGGAATGGAAATACGGGCACTTGAAAATTCGCGAAACCGGTAGATTCGTTATTGTTATAGTTATTTGAAATCTGAAAGCGGGTGATATTTCGTGATCGATTGTTCCTCAAAGGGGATGGAGATTCGCGAAACAGGTAGAATCGTCATTTTTGAAAATATTTGAAATCTGAAAGCGGGTGCTATTTCGTGATCGTTTGTACCTCAAAGGGGGTGGAAATACGGACACTTGGAAATTCGTGAAAGGGGTGAATCGTCATTTGTCAAGATATTTGATATCTGAAAGCGGGTGATATTTCGTGATCGTGTGTTCCTCAAAGGGGTTTTAAACACGGACATTTGAAAATTCGCGAAACGGGTAGAATCGTCATTTTTAAAGATATTTGAAATCTGAAAGCGGGTGATATTTCGTGATCGTTTGTTCCTCAAAGGGGATGGAGATTCGTGAAACAGGGAGAATCGTCATTTTTGAAAATATTTGAGATCTGAAAGCGGGTGCTATTTCGTGATCGTTTGTTCCTCGAAGGGGATGGAAATACGGACATTTGAAAATTCGCGAAACGGGTTGATGCGTCATTTTTAAAGATTTTTGAAATCTGAAAGCGGGTGATATTTCGTGATCGTTTGTACCTCGAAGAGGATGGAAATACGGACACTTGAAAGTTAGCGAAACGGGTAGATTCGTCATTTTTATAGTTATTTGAAATCTGAAGGCGGTTGATATTTCGTGATCGCTTGTACCTCAAAGGGGATCGAAATACGGACACTTGGAAATTCGCGAAACGGGTAGAATCGTCATTTTTTAAAATATTTGAAATGTGAAAGCGGGTGAAATTTCGTGATCGTTTGTAGCGTGTTTACTCTCGTTTTTACCTCTTAGGGGATTTAAATACGGACATTTGAAAATTCGCGAAACGGGTTGATTCGTCATTTTTAAAGATGTTTGAAATCTGAAAGCGGGTGATATTTCGTGATCGTTTGTACCTCAAAGGGGGTGGAAATACGGACATTTGAAATTCGCGAAACGGGTAGAATCGTCACTTTTAAAGATTTTTGAAATCTGAAAGCGGGTGCTATTTCGTGATCATTTGTACCATTTTTACTTTCGTTTGTACCATTAAGGGAATGGAAATACGGACATTTGAAAATTCGCAAAACGGCAAGATTCGTCATTTTTATAGTGATTTGAAATCTGAAAGCGGGTGATATTTCATGATTGTTTGTACCTCAAAGGGGATGGAAATACGGACATTTGAAAATTCGCGAAACCGGTGGATTCGTCATTTTTATAGTTATTTGAAATCTGAAAGCGGGTGATATTTCGTGATCGTTTGTACCTCAAAGGGGGTGGAAATACGGACACTTGGAAATTCGTGAAAGGGGTGAATCGTCATTTGTCAAGATATTTGAAATTTGAAAGCGGGTGATATTTCGTGATCGTTTGTAGCGTCTTTACTTTCGTTTGTACTTCAAAGGGGATTTAAATACGGACATTTGAAAATTCGCGAAACGGGTATATTCGTCATTTTTAAAGAAGTTTGAAATCTGAAAGCGGGTGATATTTCGTGATCGTTTGTACCTCAATGGGGGTGGAAATACGGACATTTGAAATTCGCGAAACGGGTAGAATCGTCACTTTTAAAGATTTTTGAAATCTGAAAGCGGGTGCTATTTCGTGATCATTTGTACCATTTTTACTTTCGTTTGTACCATTAAGGGAATGGAAATACGGACATATGAAAATTCGCAAAACGGCTAGATTCGTCATTTTTGAAGATATTTCAAATCTGAAAGCGGGTGCTATTTCGTGATCGTTTGTTCCTCGAAGGGGATGGAAATACGGACACTTGAAAATTCGCGAAACGGGTAGATTCGTAATTTCAAAAGATATCTGAAATCTGAAAGCGGGTGATATTTCGTGATCGTTTGTACCATGTTTACATTCGTTTGTACCTCAAAGGGGATGCAAATGCGGACACTTGAGAATTCGCTAAACGGGTGCATTCGTCATTTTTAAAGATATTTGAAATCTGAAAGCGGGTGATATTTCGTGATCGTTTGTACCTCAAAGGGGATGGAAATACGGACACTTGGAAATTCGCGAATCGGGTAGAATCGTCATTTTTAAAGTTATTTGAAATCTGAAAGCGGGTGATATTTCGAGATCGTTTGTACCTCAAAGGGGGTGGAAATACGGACATTTGAAAATTCGCGAAACGGGTTGATTCGTCATTTTTAAAGATGTTTGAAATCTGAAAGCGGGTGATATTTCGTGATCGTTTGTACCTCAAAGGGGGTGGAAATACGGACATTTGAAATTCGCGAAACGGGTAGAATCGTCACTTTTAAAGATTTTTGAAATCTGAAAGCGGGTGCTATTTCGTGATCATTTGTACCATTTTTACTTTCGTTTGTACCATTAAGGGAATGGAAATACGGACATTTGAAAATTCGCGAAACCGGTGGATTCGTCATTTTTATAGTTATTTAAAATCTGAAAGCGGGTGATATTTCGTGATCGTTTGTACCTCAAAGGGGGTGGAAATACGGACACTTGGAAATTCGTGAAAGGGGTGAATCGTCATTTGTCAAGATATTTGAAATTTGAAAGCGGGTGATATTTCGTGATCGTTTGTTCCTCAAAGGGGATGGAGATTCGCGAAACAGGTAGAATCGTAATTTTTGAAAATATTTGAAATCTGAAAGCGGGTGATATTTCGTGATCGTTTGTAGCGTCTTTACTTTCGTTTGTACTTCAAAGGGGATTTAAATACGGACATTTGAAAATTCGCGAAACGGGTATATTCGTCATTTTTAAAGACGTTTGAAATCTGAAAGCGGGTGATATATCGTGATCGTTTGTTCCTCAAAGGGGATGGAGATTCGCGAAACAGGTAGAATCGTCATTTTTGAAAATATTTGAAATCTGAGAGCGGGTGCTATTTCGTGATCGTTTGTTCCTCGAAGGGGATGGAAATACGGACACTTGAAAATTCGCGAAACGGGTAGATTCGTCATTTTTATAGTTATTTGAAATCTGAAAGCGGGTGATATTTCGTGATCGTTTGTACCTCAAAGGGGGTGGAAATACGGACACTTGGAAATTCGTGAAAGGGGTGAATCGTCATTTGTCAAGATATTTGAAATCTGAAAGCGGGTGATATTTCGTGATCGTTTGTAGCGTGTTTACTTTCGTTTGTTCCTCAAAGGGGATGGAAATGTGGACAGTTGGAAATTCGCGAAACGGGTAGACTCGTCATTTTTAATGATATTTGAAATCTGAAAGCGGGTGATATTTCGTGATCGTTTGTACCTCAAAGGGGATGGAAATACGGACACTTGAAAATTCGCGAATCGGGTAGAATCGTCATTTTTGAAGATATTTCAAATCTGAAAGCGGGTGCTATTTCGTGATCGTTTGTACCTCAAAGGGGATGGAAATACGGACATTTGAAAATTCGCGAAACCGGTAGATTCGTAATTTTTATAGTTATTTGAAATCTGAAAGCGGGTGATATTTCGAGATCGTTTGTACCTCAAAGGGGATGGAAACACGGACACTTGAAAATTCGCGAAACGGGTTGATTCGTCATTTTTAAAGATTTTTGAAATCTGAAAGCGGGCGCTATTTCGTGATCATTTGTACCATTTTTACTTTCGTTTGTACCATTAAGGGAATGGAAATACGGACATTTGAAAATTCGCGAAACCGGTAGATTCGTCATTTTTATAGTTATTTGAAATCTGAAAGCGGGTGATATTTCGTGATCGTTTGTACCTCAAAGGGGGTGGAAATACGGACACTTGGAAATTCGTGAAAGGGGTGAATCGTCATTTGTCAAGATATTTGAAATCTGAAAGCGGGTGATATTTCGTGATCGTTTGTTCCTCAAAGGGGATGGAAATACGGACACTTGAAAATTCGCGGAACGGGTAGATTCGTCGTTTTTATAGTTATTTGAAATCTGAAAGCGGGTGATATTTCGTGATCGTTTGAACCATTTTTACTTTTGTTTGTACCTCAAAGGGGATTTAAATACAGACATTTGAAAATTCGCGAACCCGGTAGATTCGGAATTTTTATAGTTATTTGAAATGTGAAAGCGAGTGATATTTCGTGATCGTTTGTTCCTCAAAGGGGGTGGAAATACGCATACTTGGAAATTGGCGAAACGGGTAGATTCGTCATTTTTATAGTTATTTGAAATCTGAAAGCGGGTGCTATTTCGTGATCGTTTGTTCCTCGAAGAGGATGGAAATACGGACACTTGAAAGTTAGCGAAACGGGTAGATTCGTCATTTTTATAGTTATTTGAAATCTGAAGGCGGGTGATATTTCGTGATCGCTTGTACCTCAAAGGGGATCGAAATACGGACACTTGGAAATTCGCGAAACGGGTAGAATCGTCATTTTTTAAAATATTTGAAATGTGAAAGCGGGGGAAATTTCGTGATCGTTTGTAGCGTGTTTACTCTCGTTTTTACCTCATAGGGGATTTCAATACGGACATTTGAAAATTCGCGAAGTAGGTAGATTCGTCATTTTTAAAGACGTTTGAAATCTGAAAGCGGGTGATATTTCATGATCGCTTGTACCTCAAAGGGGATGGAAATACGGACACTTGGAAATTCGCGAAACGGGTAGAATCGTCATTTTGTAAAATATTTGAAATGTGAAAGCGGGTGAAATTTCGTGATCGTTTGTAGCGTGTTTACTCTCGTTTTTACCTCATAGGGGATTTAAATACGGACATTTGAAAATTCGCGAAATAGGTAGATTCGTCATTTTTAAAGATTTTTGAAATCTGAAAGCGGGTGATATTTCGTGATCGCTTGTACCTCAAAGGGGCTGGAAATACGGGCAGTTGGAATTTCGCAAAACGGCTAGATTCGTCATTTTTATAGTTATTTGAAATCTGAAAGCGGGTGATATTTCGTGATCGCTTGTACCTCAAAGGGGGTGGAAATACGGACACTTGGAAATTCGTGAAAGGGGTGAATCGTCATTTGTCAAGATATTTGATATATGAAAGCGGGTGATATTTCGTGATTGTGTGTTCCTCAAAGGGGTTTTAAACACGGACATTTGAAAATTCGCGAAACGGGTAGAATCGTCATTTTTAAAGATATTTGAAATCTGAAAGCGGGTGATATTTCGTGATCGCTTGTACCTCAAAGGGAATGGAAATACGGGCACTTGAAAATTCGCGAAACCGGTAGATTCGTTATTGTTATAGTTATTTGAAATCTGAAAGCGGGTGATATTTCGTGATCGATGGTTCCTCAAAGGGGATGGAGATTCGCGAAACAGGTAGAATCGTCATTTTTGAAAATATTTGAAATCTGAAAGCGGGTGCTATTTCGTGATCGTTTGTACCTCAAAGGGGGTGGAAATACGGACACTTGGAAATTCGTGAAAGGGGTGAATCGTCATTTGTCAAGATATTTGATATCTGAAAGCGGGTGATATTTCGTGATCGTGTGTTCCTCAAAGGGGTTTTAAACACGGACATTTGAAAATTCGCGAAACGGGTAGAATCGTCATTTTTAAAGATATTTGAAATCTGAAAGCGGGTGATATTTCGTGATCGTTTGTTCCTCAAAGGGGATGGAGATTCGCGAAACAGGTAGAATCGTCATTTTTGAAAATATTTGAAATCTGAAAGCGGGTGCTATTTCGTGATCGTTTGTTCCTCGAAGGGGATGGAAATACGGACACTTGAAAATTCGCGAAACGGGTAGATTCGTCATTTTTATAGTTATTTGAAATCTGAAAGCGGGTGATATTTCGTGATCGCTTGTACCTCAAAGGGAATGGAAATACGGGCACTTGAAAATTCGCGAAACCGGTAGATTCGTTATTGTTATAGTTATTTGAAATCTGAAAGCGGGTGATATTTCGTGATCGATTGTTCCTCAAAGGGGATGGAGATTCGCGAAACAGGTAGAATCGTCATTTTTGAAAATATTTGAAATCTGAAAGCGGGTGCTATTTCGTGATCGTTTGTACCTCAAAGGGGGTGGAAATACGGACACTTGGAAATTCGTGAAAGGGGTGAATCGTCATTTGTCAAGATATTTGATATCTGAAAGCGGGTGATATTTCGTGATCGTGTGTTCCTCAAAGGGGTTTTAAACACGGACATTTGAAAATTCGCGAAACGGGTAGAATCGTCATTTTTAAAGATATTTGAAATCTGAAAGCGGGTGATATTTCGTGATCGTTTGTTCCTCAAAGGGGATGGAGATTCGCGAAACAGGTAGAATCGTCATTTTTGAAAATATTTGAGATCTGAAAGCGGGTGCTATTTCGTGATCGTTTGTTCCTCGAAGGGGATGGAAATACGGACATTTGAAAATTCGCGAAACGGGTTGATGCGTCATTTTTAAAGATTTTTGAAATCTGAAAGCGGGTGCTGCTTCGTGATCGTGTGCACCATTTTTACTTTCGTTTGTACCATTAAGGGGATGGAAATACGGACATTTGAAAATTCGTGAAACGGGTAGATTCGTCATTTTTATAGGTATTTCAAATCTGAAAGCGGGTGCTATTTCGTGATCGTTTGTACCTCAAAGGGGATGGAAATACGGACATTTGAAAATTCGCGAAACCGGTAGATTCGTAATTTTTATAGTTATTTGAAATCTGAAAGCAGGTGCTATTTCGTGATCGTTTGTTCCTCGAAGGGGATGGAAATACGGACATTTGAAAATTCGCGAAACGGGTTGATTCCTCATTTTTAAAGGTTTTTGAAATCTGAAAGCGGGTGCTGCTTCGTGATCGTGTGCACCATTTTTACTTTCGTTTGTACCATTAAGGGGATGGAAATACGGACATTTGAAAATTCGTGAAACGGGTAGATTCGTCATTTTTAATGATATTTGAAATCTGAAAGCGGGTGATATTTCGTGATCGCTTGTACCTCAAAGGGGCTGGAAATACGGACAGTTGGAATTTCGCAAAACGGCTAGATTCGTCATTTTTATAGTTATTTGAAATCTGAAAGTGGGTGATATTTCGTGATCGCTTGTACCTCAAAGGGGATCGAAATACGGGCCCTTGAAAATTCGCGAAACCGGTAGATTCGTCATTTTTATAGTTATTTGAAATCTGAAAGCGGGTGATATTTCGTGATCGCTTGTACCTCAAAGGGGATCGAAATACGGGCCCTTGAAAATTCGCTGAACGGGTAGATTCGTCATTTTTAAAGATGTTTGAAATCTGAAAGCGGGTGATAGTTCAGGATCGGTTGTACCTCAAAGGGGATGGAAATACGGACATATGAAAATTCGCAAAACGGCTAGATTCGTCATTTTTGAAGATATTTCAAATCTGAAAGCGGGTGCTATTTCGTGATCGTTTGTTCCTCGAAGGGGATGGAAATACGGACACTTGAAAATTCGCGAAACGGGTAGATTCGTCATTTTTATAGTTATTTGAAATCTGAAAGCGGGTGCTGCTTCGTGATCGTGTGCACCATTTTTACTTTCGTTTGTACCATTAAGGGGATGGAAATACGGACATTTGAAAATTCGTGAAACGGGTAGATTCGTCATTTTTAATGATATTTGAAATCTGAAAGCGGGTGATATTTCGTGATCGCTTGTACCTCAAAGGGGCTGGAAATACGGACAGTTGGAATTTCGCAAAACGGCTAGATTCGTCATTTTTATAGTTATTTGAAATCTGAAAGTGGGTGATATTTCGTGATCGCTTGTACCTCAAAGGGGATCGAAATACGGGCCCTTGAAAATTCGCTGAACGGGTAGATTCGTCATTTTTAAAGATGTTTGAAATCTGAAAGCGGGTGATAGTTCATGATCGGTTGTACCTCAAAGGGGATGGAAATACGGACATATGAAAATTCGCAAAACGGCTAGATTCGTCATTTTTGAAGATATTTCAAATCTGAAAGCGGGTGCTATTTCGTGATCGTTTGTTCCTCGAAGGGGATGGAAATACGGACACTTGAAAATTCGCGAAACGGGTAGATTCGTCATTTTTATAGTTATTTGAAATCTGAAAGTGGGTAATATTTCGTGATCGCTTGTACCTCAAAGGGGATCGAAATACGGGCCCTTGAAAATTCGCGAAACCGGTAGATTCGTCATTTTTATAGTTATTTGTGTTACGGGCCGGCCGTGCGAGCCCGTTTTTCGCGTTTTTGGCACGAAAACCGAGTTCGGTTCCTACTCTAAAACTTTGTGTGAATCCAAAGAGGAGGGGTGTTGATCAGGATTCGAGATGATTAGACGTGGCGGTCGCTCAGTTACCCTTGAATAACCAAAGTGTCACCAAACCCAATATCTCTGTTTAGGAATAGGAGAGCACATCACCAGCACGATGGTTGCACCGTTACCCTTAGATAACAGCAGTATCACCGAGACCGGTAATGCCACGGATTGGTTTTAGCAAAGCGTAGGCTCGCAAGGTCGCACAATTACCCTTGGGTAATCGCAGTAACAGGCCAACCTAGCAATGCTTATTAAGGAATATCTCGAGCGGCTAAGATATCCTAAATTTTGTGGGTTCTATTTCCCTTACTCTCTCAGTGTTGTATGATAGACAGGTGGTTAAGAAGATGAAAAGAAACTCGTGATTGAGAATAAAAATAAGATCGCTATATTCTATTAAGATATATAAAATCAGTCTTACAAAAGTGTTCAGTGTTAGTGTAGTCTGGTTACACGGACCTTGGTTGTTGCTCGTCTGTTCACGCACTGTTTTCGCTGGTTAACAATACACTTTAAGAACTAACTCTAATTTTGGTCGGAGGTGCAGGGCACTACCTTCCTCGAGAACAACCCCGTGTTCTCACGTCTGGATTGAATTAACTGAGTACGATTTTGGTCGAAAGTAACTCGGTACGATCTTCCTCAAGAATAACCCCGTATTCTCGCGTCTGGTTTGGCTTCGAAGGTGACTAATGCACGATCTACTACTATCTGGGCAGAGCTTCGCCCTTAGGAGGTGATCAAAAACTAATGACGACGAGGCAGTTTTTGGGCGAGCTTATATACCCAAAAACCGTCTCGGAGTGGGGAAAACTCTATGGGTTTTCCATGGTAAGGTGGTGTTTGAATTTGAAAAGGCAGGTGGAACTGACCTGTGGTCCGGTTTTCTAGTTTGGGGGGTTGTGGAATGCGGGGGTGGTTGACGCGAAGCGGAGGCTGAGCGCCCAAAAACCGGTTTTGTGCTCGGAAAAGTGACTCTATGTGGAACGATTCCAGAATATTCTATAGTAGTCAAAAGGAAAAATTGCCTGAGAAAAGTGAGGATGTAACATTTGAAATCTGAAAGCGGGTGATATTTCGTGATCGTTTGTTCCTCAAAGGGGATGGAGATTCGCGAAACAGGTAGAATCGTCATTTTTGAAAATATTTGAGATCTGAAAGCGGGTGCTATTTCGTGATCGTTTGTTCCTCGAAGGGGATGGAAATACGGACATTTGAAAATTCGCGAAACGGGTTGATGCGTCATTTTTAAAGATTTTTGAAATCTGAAAGCGGGTGCTGCTTCGTGATCGTGTGCACCATTTTTACTTTCGTTTGTACCATTAAGGGGATGGAAATACGGACATTTGAAAATTCGTGAAACGGGTAGATTCGTCATTTTTATAGGTATTTCAAATCTGAAAGCGGGTGCTATTTCGTGATCGTTTGTACCTCAAAGGGGATGGAAATACGGACATTTGAAAATTCGCGAAACCGGTAGATTCGTAATTTTTATAGTTATTTGAAATCTGAAAGCAGGTGCTATTTCGTGATCGTTTGTTCCTCGAAGGGGATGGAAATACGGACATTTGAAAATTCGCGAAACGGGTTGATTCCTCATTTTTAAAGGTTTTTGAAATCTGAAAGCGGGTGCTGCTTCGTGATCGTGTGCACCATTTTTACTTTCGTTTGTACCATTAAGGGGATGGAAATACGGACATTTGAAAATTCGTGAAACGGGTAGATTCGTCATTTTTAATGATATTTGAAATCTGAAAGCGGGTGATATTTCGTGATCGCTTGTACCTCAAAGGGGCTGGAAATACGGACAGTTGGAATTTCGCAAAACGGCTAGATTCGTCATTTTTATAGTTATTTGAAATCTGAAAGTGGGTGATATTTCGTGATCGCTTGTACCTCAAAGGGGATCGAAATACGGGCCCTTGAAAATTCGCGAAACCGGTAGATTCGTCATTTTTATAGTTATTTGAAATCTGAAAGCGGGTGATATTTCGTGATCGCTTGTACCTCAAAGGGGATCGAAATACGGGCCCTTGAAAATTCGCTGAACGGGTAGATTCGTCATTTTTAAAGATGTTTGAAATCTGAAAGCGGGTGATAGTTCAGGATCGGTTGTACCTCAAAGGGGATGGAAATACGGACATATGAAAATTCGCAAAACGGCTAGATTCGTCATTTTTGAAGATATTTCAAATCTGAAAGCGGGTGCTATTTCGTGATCGCTTGTACCTCAAAGGGAATGGAAATACGGGCACTTGAAAATTCGCGAAACCGGTAGATTCGTTATTGTTATAGTTATTTGAAATCTGAAAGCGGGTGATATTTCGTGATCGATTGTTCCTCAAAGGGGATGGAGATTCGCGAAACAGGTAGAATCGTCATTTTTGAAAATATTTGAAATCTGAAAGCGGGTGCTATTTCGTGATCGTTTGTACCTCAAAGGGGGTGGAAATACGGACACTTGGAAATTCGTGAAAGGGGTGAATCGTCATTTGTCAAGATATTTGATATATGAAAGCGGGTGATATTTCGTGATCGTGTGTTCCTCAAAGGGGTTTTAAACACGGACATTTGAAAATTCGCGAAACGGGTAGAATCGTCATTTTTAAAGATATTTGAAATCTGAAAGCGGGTGATATTTCGTGATCGCTTGTACCTCAAAGGGAATGGAAATACGGGCACTTGAAAATTCGCGAAACCGGTAGATTCGTTATTGTTATAGTTATTTGAAATCTGAAAGCGGGTGATATTTCGTGATCGATGGTTCCTCAAAGGGGATGGAGATTCGCGAAACAGGTAGAATCGTCATTTTTGAAAATATTTGAAATCTGAAAGCGGGTGCTATTTCGTGATCGTTTGTACCTCAAAGGGGGTGGAAATACGGACACTTGGAAATTCGTGAAAGGGGTGAATCGTCATTTGTTAAGATATTTGATATCTGAAAGCGGGTGATATTTCGTGATCGTGTGTTCCTCAAAGGGGTTTTAAACACGGACATTTGAAAATTCGCGAAACGGGTAGAATCGTCATTTTTAAAGATATTTGAAATCTGAAAGCGGGTGATATTTCGTGATCGTTTGTTCCTCAAAGGGGATGGAGATTCGCGAAACAGGTAGAATCGTCATTTTTGAAAATATTTGAAATCTGAAAGCGGGTGCTATTTCGTGATCGTTTGTTCCTCGAAGGGGATGGAAATACGGACACTTGAAAATTCGCGAAACGGGTAGATTCGTCATTTTTATAGTTATTTGAAATCTGAAAGCGGGTGATATTTCGTGATCGCTTGTACCTCAAAGGGAATGGAAATACGGGCACTTGAAAATTCGCGAAACCGGTAGATTCGTTATTGTTATAGTTATTTGAAATCTGAAAGCGGGTGATATTTCGTGATCGTTTGTTCCTCAAAGGGGGTGGAAATACGGACACTTGGAAATTCGTGAAAGGGGTGAATCGTCATTTGTCAAGATATTTGAAATCTGAAAGCGGGTGATATTTCGTGATCGTTTGTTCCTCAAAGGGGATGGAAATACGGACACTTGAAAATTCGCGGAACGGGTAGATTCGTCGTTTTTATAGTTATTTGAAATCTGAAAGCGGGTGATATTTCGTGATCGTTTGAACCATTTTTACTTTTGTTTGTACCTCAAAGGGGATTTAAATACAGACATTTGAAAATTCGCGAACCCGGTAGATTCGGAATTTTTATAGTTATTTGAAATGTGAAAGCGAGTGATATTTCGTGATCGTTTGTTCCTCAAAGGGGGTGGAAATACGCATACTTGGAAATTGGCGAAACGGGTAGATTCGTCATTTTTATAGTTATTTGAAATCTGAAAGCGGGTGCTATTTCGTGATCGTTTGTTCCTCGAAGAGGATGGAAATACGGACACTTGAAAGTTAGCGAAACGGGTAGATTCGTCATTTTTATAGTTATTTGAAATCTGAAGGCGGGTGATATTTCGTGATCGCTTGTACCTCAAAGGGGATCGAAATACGGACACTTGGAAATTCGCGAAACGGGTAGAATCGTCATTTTTTAAAATATTTGAAATGTGAAAGCGGGGGAAATTTCGTGATCGTTTGTAGCGTGTTTACTCTCGTTTTTACCTCATAGGGGATTTCAATACGGACATTTGAAAATTCGCGAAGTAGGTAGATTCGTCATTTTTAAAGACGTTTGAAATCTGAAAGCGGGTGATATTTCATGATCGCTTGTACCTCAAAGGGGATGGAAATACGGACACTTGGAAATTCGCGAAACGGGTAGAATCGTCATTTTTTAAAATATTTGAAATGTGAAAGCGGGTGAAATTTCGTGATCGTTTGTAGCGTGTTTACTCTCGTTTTTACCTCATAGGGGATTTAAATACGGACATTTGAAAATTCGCGAAATAGGTAGATTCGTCATTTTTAAAGATTTTTGAAATCTGAAACCGGGTGCTGCTTCGTGATCGTGTGCACCATTTTTACTTTCGTTTGTACCATTAAGGGGATGGAAATACGGACATTTGAAAATTCGTGAAACGGGTAGATTCGTCATTTTTAATGATATTTGAAATCTGAAAGCGGGTGATATTTCGTGATCGCTTGTACCTCAAAGGGGCTGGAAATACGGGCAGTTGGAATTTCGCAAAACGGCTAGATTCGTCATTTTTATAGTTATTTGAAATCTGAAAGCGGGTGATATTTCGTGATCGTTTGTTCCTCAAAGGGGATGGAGATTCGCGAAACAGGTAGAATCGTCATTTTTGAAAATATTTGAAATCTGAAAGCGGGTGCTATTTCGTGATCGTTTGTTCCTCGAAGGGGATGGAAATACGGACACTTGAAAATTCGCGAAACGGGTAGATTCGTCATTTTTATAGTTATTTGAAATCTGAAAGCGGGTGATATTTCGTGATCGCTTGTACCTCAAAGGGAATGGAAATACGGGCACTTGAAAATTCGCGAAACCGGTAGATTCGTTATTGTTATAGTTATTTGAAATCTGAAAGCGGGTGATATTTCGTGATCGATTGTTCCTCAAAGGGGATGGAGATTCGCGAAACAGGTAGAATCGTCATTTTTGAAAATATTTGAAATCTGAAAGCGGGTGCTATTTCGTGATCGTTTGTACCTCAAAGGGGGTGGAAATACGGACACTTGGAAATTCGTGAAAGGGGTGAATCGTCATTTGTCAAGATATTTGATATATGAAAGCGGGTGATATTTCGTGATCGTGTGTTCCTCAAAGGGGTTTTAAACACGGACATTTGAAAATTCGCGAAACGGGTAGAATCGTAATTTTTAAAGATATTTGAAATCTGAAAGCGGGTGATATTTCGTGATCGCTTGTACCTCAAAGGGAATGGAAATACGGGCACTTGAAAATTCGCGAAACCGGTAGATTCGTTATTGTTATAGTTATTTGAAATCTGAAAGCGGGTGATATTTCGTGATCGATGGTTCCTCAAAGGGGATGGAGATTCGCGAAACAGGTAGAATCGTCATTTTTGAAAATATTTGAAATCTGAAAGCGGGTGCTATTTCGTGATCGTTTGTACCTCAAAGGGGGTGGAAATACGGACACTTGGAAATTCGTGAAAGGGGTGAATCGTCATTTGTCAAGATATTTGATATCTGAAAGCGGGTGATATTTCGTGATCGTGTGTTCCTCAAAGGGGTTTTAAACACGGACATTTGAAAATTCGCGAAACGGGTAGAATCGTCATTTTTAAAGATATTTGAAATCTGAAAGCGGGTGATATTTCGTGATCGTTTGTTCCTCAAAGGGGATGGAGATTCGCGAAACAGGTAGAATCGTCATTTTTGAAAATATTTGAAATCTGAAAGCGGGTGCTATTTCGTGATCGTTTGTTCCTCGAAGGGGATGGAAATACGGACACTTGAAAATTCGCGAAACGGGTAGATTCGTCATTTTTATAGTTATTTGAAATCTGAAAGCGGGTGATATTTCGTGATCGCTTGTACCTCAAAGGGAATGGAAATACGGGCACTTGAAAATTCGCGAAACCGGTAGATTCGTTATTGTTATAGTTATTTGAAATCTGAAAGCGGGTGATATTTCGTGATCGTTTGTTCCTCAAAGGGGGTGGAAATACGGACACTTGGAAATTCGTGAAAGGGGTGAATCGTCATTTGTCAAGATATTTGAAATCTGAAAGCGGGTGATATTTCGTGATCGTTTGTAGCGTGTTTACTTTCGTTTGTTCCTCAAAGGGGATGGAAATGCGGACAGTTGGAAATTCGCGAAACGGGTAGACTCGTCATTTTTAATGATATTTGAAATCTGAAAGCGGGTGATATTTCGTGATCGTTTGTACCTCGAAGAGGATGGAAATACGGACACTTGAAAGTTAGCGAAACGGGTAGATTCGTCATTTTTATAGTTATTTGAAATCTGAAGGCGGGTGATATTTCGTGATCGCTTGTACCTCAAAGGGGATCGAAATACGGACACTTGGAAATTCGCGAAACGGGTAGAATCGTCATTTTTTAAAATATTCGAAATGTGAAAGCGGGTGAAATTTCGTGATCGTTTGTAGCGTGTTTACTCTCGTCTTTACCTCATAGGGGATTTAAATACGGACATTTGAAAATTCGCGAAACCGGTAGATTCGTTATTGTTATAGTTATTTGAAATCTGAAAGCGGGTGATATTTCGTGATCGTTTGTTCCTCAAAGGGGATGGAAATACGGACACTTGGAAATTCACGAAACGGGTAGAATCGTCATTTTTTAAAATATTTGATATCTGAAAGCGGGTGATATTTCGTGATCGTTTGTTCCTCAAAGGGGATGGAGATTCGCGAAACAGGTAGAATCGTCATTTTTGAAAATATTTGAAATCTGAAAGCGGGTGCTATTTCGTGATCGTTTGTTCCTCGAAGGGGATGGAAATACGGTCACTTGAAAATTCGCGAAACGGGTAGATTCGTCATTTTTATAGTTATTTGAAATCTGAAAGCGGGTGATATTTCGTGATCGTTTGTACCTCAAAGGGGGTGGAAATACGGACACTTGGAAATTCGTGAAAGGGGTGAATCGTCATTTGTCAAGATATTTGAAATCTGAAAGCGGGTGATATTTCGTGATCGTTTGTAGCGTGTTTACTTTCGTTTGTTCCTCAAAGGGGATGGAAATGTGGACAGTTGGAAATTCGCGAAACGGGTAGACTCGTCATTTTTAATGATATTTGAAATCTGAAAGCGGGTGATATTTCGTGATCGTTTGTACCTCAAAGGGGATGGAAATACGGACACTTGAAAATTCGCGAATCGGGTAGAATCGTCATTTTTGAAGATATTTCAAATCTGAAAGCGGGTGCTATTTCGTGATCGTTTGTACCTCAAAGGGGATGGAAATACGGACATTTGAAAATTCGCGAAACCGGTAGATTCGTAATTTTTATAGTTATTTGAAATCTGAAAGCGGGTGATATTTCGAGATCGTTTGTACCTCAAAGGGAATGGAAACACGGACACTTGAAAATTCGCGAAACGGGTTGATTCGTCATTTTTAAAGATTTTTGAAATCTGAAAGCGGGTGCTGCTTCGTGATCGTGTGCACCATTTTTACTTTCGTTTGTACCATTAAGGGGATGGAAATACGGACATTTGAAAATTCGTGAAACGGGTAGATTCGTCAGTTTTAAAGTTATTTGAAATCTGAAAGCGGGCGCTATTTCGTGATCATTTGTACCATTTTTACTTTCGTTTGTACCATTAAGGGAATGGAAATACGGACATTTGAAAATTCGCGAAACCAGTAGATTCGTCATTTTTATAGTTATTTGAAATCTGAAAGCGGGTGATATTTCGTGATCGTTTGTACCTCAAAGGGGGTGGAAATACGGACACTTGGAAATTCGTGAAAGGGGTGAATCGTCATTTGTCAAGATATTTGAAATCTGAAAGCGGGTGATATTTCGTGATCGTTTGTTCCTCAAAGGGGATGGAAATACGGACACTTGAAAATTCGCGGAACGGGTAGATTCGTCGTTTTTATAGTTATTTGAAATCTGAAAGCGGGTGATATTTCGTGATCGTTTGAACCATTTTTACTTTTGTTTGTACCTCAAAGGGGATTTAAATACAGACATTTGAAAATTCGCGAACCCGGTAGATTCGGAATTTTTATAGTTATTTGAAATGTGAAAGCGAGTGATATTTCGTGATCGTTTGTTCCTCAAAGGGGGTGGAAATACGCATACTTGGAAATTGGCGAAACGGGTAGATTCGTCATTTTTATAGTTATTTGAAATCTGAAAGCGGGTGCTATTTCGTGATCGTTTGTTCCTCGAAGAGGATGGAAATACGGACACTTGAAAGTTAGCGAAACGGGTAGATTCGTCATTTTTATAGTTATTTGAAATCTGAAGGCGGGTGATATTTCGTGATCGCTTGTACCTCAAAGGGGATCGAAATACGGACACTTGGAAATTCGCGAAACGGGTAGAATCGTCATTTTTTAAAATATTTGAAATGTGAAAGCGGGGGAAATTTCGTGATCGTTTGTAGCGTGTTTACTCTCGTTTTTACCTCATAGGGGATTTCAATACGGACATTTGAAAATTCGCGAAGTAGGTAGATTCGTCATTTTTAAAGACGTTTGAAATCTGAAAGCGGGTGATATTTCATGATCGTGTTTGCTCGCCAACATTAAAAGAGGGTTAAGGGGAGGGAAACAACCGTGGTTAAAGTTTGTTAAATTCAAATTATATTAAATATCGGGACTGTGCAAAATAAATTACCTTAGGTTTAAGAGTTGCCGGCAAAAAAAAACCCCACGTCCCTATTGGGGAAAAAAGCCTGCAACCCTGTACAATCTTCGCCGCCTCCTAGTCACTAGTCACAAGCACGTGAGTGAATATGCTAAATGGCCATTCGCAAGAAAACGCTGAGAGCTCTCACCTCAGATCCTAATGCACCGGTGCGCTATGACCCCGCCCGCCGAGTTGCACGCAGCACCAGACTCGGGGACCAGAAAACGCTGCCGGTTGACTATGGCCGAACCACTCCGCCGCACCGAACAGGCACACGAAGGGCACCCTCTGCACACCTCCGTGGTCAAACGAAAGGGGTCACCGCACGGTTGGGGGCGTCTTAAGACGCGGTCAATCTAGGCTTCGCACGCACGCACTGATCACAATCAAAAAGAATATCGGACTCGCTCGCTCTCTGAATTGCACGGTGGTCGGCTCAAGAATGAAGACGCCCGAGCCACCGCGAGGCGACGATCCGCGATGCCGATTCGCATTTGTTTCAAAAAGATGAGGCTCGCTGTCGCTGGGCAGCTGCGTGAAGCCGCGCGAAGCCGCGCGAAGCCGCGCGAAGCCGCGCGAAGCCGCGCGAAAGTTCTAGAAGCGCGTGGAGCGTTTCTCGAACGCGAACAGATCGCTTGTACCTCAAAGGGGATGGAAATACGGACACTTGGAAATTCGCGAAACGGGTAGAATCGTCATTTTTTAAAATATTTGAAATGTGAAAGCGGGTGAAATTTCGTGATCGTTTGTAGCGTGTTTACTCTCGTTTTTACCTCATAGGGGATTTAAATACGGACATTTGAAAATTCGCGAAATAGGTAGATTCGTCATTATTAAAGATTTTTGAAATCTGAAAGCGGGTGCTGCTTCGTGATCGTGTGCACCATTTTTACTTTCGTTTGTACCATTAAGGGGATGGAAATACGGACATTTGAAAATTCGTGAAACGGGTAGATTCGTCATTTTTAATGATATTTGAAATCTGAAAGCGGGTGATATTTCGTGATCGCTTGTACCTCAAAGGGGCTGGAAATACGGGCAGTTGGAATTTCGCAAAACGGCTAGATTCGTCATTTTTATAGTTATTTGAAATCTGAAAGCGGGTGATATTTCGTGATCGTTTGTTCCTCAAAGGGGATGGAGATTCGCGAAACAGGTAGAATCGTCATTTTTGAAAATATTTGAAATCTGAAAGCGGGTGCTATTTCGTGATCGTTTGTTCCTCGAAGGGGATGGAAATACGGACACTTGAAAATTCGCGAAACGGGTAGATTCGTCATTTTTATAGTTATTTGAAATCTGAAAGCGGGTGATATTTCGTGATCGCTTGTACCTCAAAGGGAATGGAAATACGGGCACTTGAAAATTCGCGAAACCGGTAGATTCGTTATTGTTATAGTTATTTGAAATCTGAAAGCGGGTGATATTTCGTGATCGATTGTTCCTCAAAGGGGATGGAGATTCGCGAAACAGGTAGAATCGTCATTTTTGAAAATATTTGAAATCTGAAAGCGGGTGCTATTTCGTGATCGTTTGTACCTCAAAGGGGGTGGAAATACGGACACTTGGAAATTCGTGAAAGGGGTGAATCGTCATTTGTCAAGATATTTGATATATGAAAGCGGGTGATATTTCGTGATCGTGTGTTCCTCAAAGGGGTTTTAAACACGGACATTTGAAAATTCGCGAAACGGGTAGAATCGTCATTTTTAAAGATATTTGAAATCTGAAAGCGGGTGATATTTCGTGATCGCTTGTACCTCAAAGGGAATGGAAATACGGGCACTTGAAAATTCGCGAAACCGGTAGATTCGTTATTGTTATAGTTATTTGAAATCTGAAAGCGGGTGATATTTCGTGATCGATGGTTCCTCAAAGGGGATGGAGATTCGCGAAACAGGTAGAATCGTCATTTTTGAAAATATTTGAAATCTGAAAGCGGGTGCTATTTCGTGATCGTTTGTACCTCAAAGGGGGTGGAAATACGGACACTTGGAAATTCGTGAAAGGGGTGAATCGTCATTTGTCAAGATATTTGATATCTGAAAGCGGGTGATATTTCGTGATCGTGTGTTCCTCAAAGGGGTTTTAAACACGGACATTTGAAAATTCGCGAAACGGGTAGAATCGTCATTTTTAAAGATATTTGAAATCTGAAAGCGGGTGATATTTCGTGATCGTTTGTTCCTCAAAGGGGATGGAGATTCGCGAAACAGGTAGAATCGTCATTTTTGAAAATATTTGAAATCTGAAAGCGGGTGCTATTTCGTGATCGTTTGTTCCTCGAAGGGGATGGAAATACGGACACTTGAAAATTCGCGAAACGGGTAGATTCGTAATTTTTATAGTTATTTGAAATCTGAAAGCGGGTGATATTTCGAGATCGTTTGTACCTCAAAGGGGATGGAAACACGGACACTTGAAAATTCGCGAAACGGGTTGATTCGTCATTTTTAAAGATTTTTGAAATCTGAAAGCGGGTGCTGCTTCGTGATCGTGTGCACCATTTTTACTTTCGTTTGTACCTCAAAGGGGATGGAAATACGGACACTTGAAAATTCGCGGAACGGGTAGATTCGTCGTTTTTATAGTTATTTGAAATCTGAAAGCGGGTGATATTTCGTGATCGTTTGAACCATTTTTACTTTTGTTTGTACCTCAAAGGGGATTTAAATACAGACATTTGAAAATTCGCGAACCCGGTAGATTCGGAATTTTTATAGTTATTTGAAATGTGAAAGCGAGTGATATTTCGTGATCGTTTGTTCCTCAAAGGGGGTGGAAATACGCATACTTGGAAATTGGCGAAACGGGTAGATTCGTCATTTTTATAGTTATTTGAAATCTGAAAGCGGGTGCTATTTCGTGATCGTTTGTTCCTCGAAGAGGATGGAAATACGGACACTTGAAAGTTAGCGAAACGGGTAGATTCGTCATTTTTATAGTTATTTGAAATCTGAAGGCGGGTGATATTTCGTGATCGCTTGTACCTCAAAGGGGATCGAAATACGGACACTTGGAAATTCGCGAAACGGGTAGAATCGTCATTTTTTAAAATATTTGAAATGTGAAAGCGGGTGAAATTTCGTGATCGTTTGTAGCGTGTTTACTCTCGTTTTTACCTCATAGGGGATTTAAATACGGACATTTGAAAATTCGCGAAATAGGTAGATTCGTCATTTTTAAAGATTTTTGAAATCTGAAAGCGGGTGCTGCTTCGTGATCGTGTGCACCATTTTTACTTTCGTTTGTACCATTAAGGGGATGGAAATACGGACATTTGAAAATTCGTGAAACGGGTAGATTCGTCATTTTTAATGATATTTGAAATCTGAAAGCGGGTGATATTTCGTGATCGCTTGTACCTCAAAGGGGCTGGAAATACGGGCAGTTGGAATTTCGCAAAACGGCTAGATTCGTCATTTTTATAGTTATTTGAAATCTGAAAGCGGGTGATATTTCGTGATCGTTTGTTCCTCAAAGGGGATGGAGATTCGCGAAACAGGTAGAATCGTCATTTTTGAAAATATTTGAAATCTGAAAGCGGGTGCTATTTCGTGATCGTTTGTTCCTCGAAGGGGATGGAAATACGGACACTTGAAAATTCGCGAAACGGGTAGATTCGTAATTTTTATAGTTATTTGAAATCTGAAAGCGGGTGATATTTCGAGATCGTTTGTACCTCAAAGGGGATGGAAACACGGACACTTGAAAATTCGCGAAACGGGTTGATTCGTCATTTTTAAAGATTTTTGAAATCTGAAAGCGGGTGCTGCTTCGTGATCGTGTGCACCATTTTTACTTTCGTTTGTACCATTAAGGGGATGGAAATACGGACATTTGAAAATTCGTGAAACGGGTAGATTCGTCAGTTTTAAAGTTATTTGAAATCTGAAAGCGGGCGCTATTTCGTGATCATTTGTACCATTTTTACTTTCGTTTGTACCATTAAGGGAATGGAAATACGGACATTTGAAAATTCGCGAAACCGGTAGATTCGTCATTTTTATAGTTATTTGAAATCTGAAAGCGGGTGATATTTCGTGATCGTTTGTACCTCAAAGGGGGTGGAAATACGGACACTTGGAAATTCGTGAAAGGGGTGAATCGTCATTTGTCAAGATATTTGAAATCTGAAAGCGGGTGATATTTCGTGATCGTTTGTTCCTCAAAGGGGATGGAAATACGGACACTTGAAAATTCGCGGAACGGGTAGATTCGTCGTTTTTATAGTTATTTGAAATCTGAAAGCGGGTGATATTTCGTGATCGTTTGAACCATTTTTACTTTTGTTTGTACCTCAAAGGGGATTTAAATACAGACATTTGAAAATTCGCGAACCCGGTAGATTCGGAATTTTTATAGTTATTTGAAATGTGAAAGCGAGTGATATTTCGTGATCGTTTGTTCCTCAAAGGGGGTGGAAATACGCATACTTGGAAATTGGCGAAACGGGTAGATTCGTCATTTTTATAGTTATTTGAAATCTGAAAGCGGGTGCTATTTCGTGATCGTTTGTTCCTCGAAGAGGATGGAAATACGGACACTTGAAAGTTAGCGAAACGGGTAGATTCGTCATTTTTATAGTTATTTGAAATCTGAAGGCGGGTGATATTTCGTGATCGCTTGTACCTCAAAGGGGATCGAAATACGGACACTTGGAAATTCGCGAAACGGGTAGAATCGTCATTTTTTAAAATATTTGAAATGTGAAAGCGGGTGAAATTTCGTGATCGTTTATAGCGTGTTTACTCTCGTTTTTACCTCATAGGGGATTTAAATACGGACATTTGAAAATTCGCGAAATAGGTAGATTCGTCATTTTTAAAGATTTTTGAAATCTGAAAGCGGGTGCTGCTTCGTGATCGTGTGCACCATTTTTACTTTCGTTTGTACCATTAAGGGGATGGAAATACGGACATTTGAAAATTCGTGAAACGGGTAGATTCGTCATTTTTATAGTTATTTGAAATCTGAAAGCGGGTGATATTTCGTGATCGTTTGTTCCTCAAAGGGGATGGAGATTCGCGAAACAGGTAGAATCGTCATTTTTGAAAATATTTGAAATCTGAAAGCGGGTGCTATTTCGTGATCGTTTGTTCCTCGAAGGGGATGGAAATACGGACACTTGAAAATTCGCGAAACGGGTAGATTCGTCATTTTTATAGTTATTTGAAATCTGAAAGCGGGTGATATTTCGTGATCGCTTGTACCTCAAAGGGAATGGAAATACGGGCACTTGAAAATTCGCGAAACCGGTAGATTCGTTATTGTTATAGTTATTTGAAATCTGAAAGCGGGTGATATTTCGTGATCGATTGTTCCTCAAAGGGGATGGAGATTCGCGAAACAGGTAGAATCGTCATTTTTGAAAATATTTGAAATCTGAAAGCGGGTGCTATTTCGTGATCGTTTGTACCTCAAAGGGGGTGGAAATACGGACACTTGGAAATTCGTGAAAGGGGTGAATCGTCATTTGTCAAGATATTTGATATATGAAAGCGGGTGATATTTCGTGATCGTGTGTTCCTCAAAGGGGTTTTAAACACGGACATTTGAAAATTCGCGAAACGGGTAGAATCGTCATTTTTAAAGATATTTGAAATCTGAAAGCGGGTGATATTTCGTGATCGCTTGTACCTCAAAGGGAATGGAAATACGGGCACTTGAAAATTCGCGAAACCGGTAGATTCGTTATTGTTATAGTTATTTGAAATCTGAAAGCGGGTGATATTTCGTGATCGATGGTTCCTCAAAGGGGATGGAGATTCGCGAAACAGGTAGAATCGTCATTTTTGAAAATATTTGAAATCTGAAAGCGGGTGCTATTTCGTGATCGTTTGTACCTCAAAGGGGGTGGAAATACGGACACTTGGAAATTCGTGAAAGGGGTGAATCGTCATTTGTCAAGATATTTGATATCTGAAAGCGGGTGATATTTCGTGATCGTGTGTTCCTCAAAGGGGTTTTAAACACGGACATTTGAAAATTCGCGAAACGGGTAGAATCGTCATTTTTAAAGATATTTGAAATCTGAAAGCGGGTGATATTTCGTGATCGTTTGTTCCTCAAAGGGGATGGAGATTCGTGAAACAGGTAGAATCGTCATTTTTGAAAATATTTGAGATCTGAAAGCGGGTGCTATTTCGTGATCGTTTGTTCCTCGAAGGGGATGGAAATACGGACATTTGAAAATTCGCGAAACGGGTTGATGCGTCATTTTTAAAGATTTTTGAAATCTGAAAGCGGGTGATATTTCGTGATCGTTTGTACCTCGAAGAGGATGGAAATACGGACACTTGAAAGTTAGCGAAACGGGTAGATTCGTCATTTTTATAGTTATTTGAAATCTGAAGGCGGTTGATATTTCGTGATCGCTTGTACCTCAAAGGGGATCGAAATACGGACACTTGGAAATTCGCGAAACGGGTAGAATCGTCATTTTTTAAAATATTTGAAATGTGAAAGCGGGTGAAATTTCGTGATCGTTTGTAGCGTGTTTACTCTCGTTTTTACCTCTTAGGGGATTTAAATACGGACATTTGAAAATTCGCGAAACGGGTTGATTCGTCATTTTTAAAGATGTTTGAAATCTGAAAGCGGGTGATATTTCGTGATCGTTTGTACCTCAAAGGGGGTGGAAATACGGACATTAGAAATTCGCGAAACGGGTAGAATCGTCACTTTTAAAGATTTTTGAAATCTGAAAGCGGGTGCTATTTCGTGATCATTTGTACCATTTTTACTTTCGTTTGTACCATTAAGGGAATGGAAATACGGACATTTGAAAATTCGCAAAACGGCAAGATTCGTCATTTTTATAGTGATTTGAAATCTGAAAGCGGGTGATATTTCATGATTGTTTGTACCTCAAAGGGGATGGAAATACGGACATTTGAAAATTCGCGAAACCGGTGGATTCGTCATTTTTATAGTTATTTGAAATCTGAAAGCGGGTGATATTTCGTGATCGTTTGTACCTCAAAGGGGCTGGAAATACGGGCAGTTGGAATTTCGCAAAACGGCTAGATTCGTCATTTTTATAGTTATTTGAAATCTGAAAGCGGGTGATATTTCGTGATCGTTTGTTCCTCAAAGGGGATGGAGATTCGCGAAACAGGTAGAATCGTCATTTTTGAAAATATTTGAAATCTGAAAGCGGGTGCTATTTCGTGATCGTTTGTTCCTCGAAGGGGATGGAAATACGGACACTTGAAAATTCGCGAAACGGGTAGATTCGTAATTTTTATAGTTATTTGAAATCTGAAAGCGGGTGATATTTCGAGATCGTTTGTACCTCAAAGGGGATGGAAACACGGACACTTGAAAATTCGCGAAACGGGTTGATTCGTCATTTTTAAAGATTTTTGAAATCTGAAAGCGGGTGCTGCTTCGTGATCGTGTGCACCATTTTTACTTTCGTTTGTACCATTAAGGGGATGGAAATACGGACATTTGAAAATTCGTGAAACGGGTAGATTCGTCAGTTTTAAAGTTATTTGAAATCTGAAAGCGGGCGCTATTTCGTGATCATTTGTACCATTTTTACTTTCGTTTGTACCATTAAGGGAATGGAAATACGGACATTTGAAAATTCGCGAAACCGGTAGATTCGTCATTTTTATAGTTATTTGAAATCTGAAAGCGGGTGATATTTCGTGATCGTTTGTACCTCAAAGGGGGTGGAAATACGGACACTTGGAAATTCGTGAAAGGGGTGAATCGTCATTTGTCAAGATATTTGAAATCTGAAAGCGGGTGATATTTCGTGATCGTTTGTACCTCAAAGGGGGTGGAAATACGGACACTTGGAAATTCGTGAAAGGGGTGAATCGTCATTTGTCAAGATATTTGAAATCTGAAAGCGGGTGATATTTCGTGATCGTTTGTTCCTCAAAGGGGATGGAAATACGGACATTTGAAAATTCGCGAACCCGGTAGATTCGGAATTTTTATAGTTATTTGAAATGTGAAAGCGAGTGATATTTCGTGATCGTTTGTTCCTCAAAGGGGGTGGAAATACGCATACTTGGAAATTGGCGAAACGGGTAGATTCGTCATTTTTATAGTTATTTGAAATCTGAAAGCGGGTGCTATTTCGTGATCGTTTGTTCCTCGAAGAGGATGGAAATACGGACACTTGAAAGTTAGCGAAACGGGTAGATTCGTCATTTTTATAGTTATTTGAAATCTGAAGGCGGGTGATATTTCGTGATCGCTTGTACCTCAAAGGGGATCGAAATACGGACACTTGGAAATTCGCGAAACGGGTAGAATCGTCATTTTTTAAAATATTTGAAATGTGAAAGCGGGTGAAATTTCGTGATCGTTTGTAGCGTGTTTACTCTCGTTTTTACCTCATAGGGGATTTAAATACGGACATTTGAAAATTCGCGAAATAGGTAGATTCGTCATTTTTAAAGATTTTTGAAATCTGAAAGCGGGTGCTGCTTCGTGATCGTGTGCACCATTTTTACTTTCGTTTGTACCATTAAGGGGATGGAAATACGGACATTTGAAAATTCGTGAAACGGGTAGATTCGTCATTTTTATAGTTATTTGAAATCTGAAAGCGGGTGATATTTCGTGATCGCTTGTACCTCAAAGGGAATGGAAATACGGGCACTTGAAAATTCGCGAAACCGGTAGATTCGTTATTGTTATAGTTATTTGAAATCTGAAAGCGGGTGATATTTCGTGATCGATTGTTCCTCAAAGGGGATGGAGATTCGCGAAACAGGTAGAATCATCATTTTTGAAAATATTTGAAATCTGAAAGCGGGTGCTGCTTCGTGATCGTGTGCACCATTTTTACTTTCGTTTGTACCATTAAGGGGATGGAAATACGGACATTTGAAAATTCGTGAAACGGGTAGATTCGTCATTTTTATAGGTATTTCAAATCTGAAAGCGGGTGCTATTTCGTGATCGTTTGTACCTCAAAGGGGATGGAAATACGGACATTTGAAAATTCGCGAAAGGGGTGAATCGTCATTTGTCAAGATATTTGATATATGAAAGCGGGTGATATTTCGTGATCGTGTGTTCCTCAAAGGGGTTTTAAACACGGACATTTGAAAATTCGCGAAACGGGTAGAATCGTCATTTTTAAAGATATTTGAAATCTGAAAGCGGGTGATATTTCGTGATCGCTTGTACCTCAAAGGGAATGGAAATACGGGCACTTGAAAATTCGCGAAACCGGTAGATTCGTTATTGTTATAGTTATTTGAAATCTGAAAGCGGATGAGATTTCGTGATAGTTTGTACCTCAAAGGGGATCGAAATACGGGCCCTTGAAAATTCGCGAAACCGGTAGATTCGTCATTTTTATAGTTATTTGAAATCTGAAAGCGGGTGATATTTCGTGATCGCTTGTACCTCAAAGGGGATCGAAATACGGGCCCTTGAAAATTCGCTGAACGGGTAGATTCGTCATTTTTAAAGATGTTTGAAATCTGAAAGCGGGTGATAGTTCATGATCGGTTGTACCTCAAAGGGGATGGAAATACGGACATATGAAAATTCGCAAAACGGCTAGATTCGTCATTTTTGAAGATATTTCAAATCTGAAAGCGGGTGCTATTTCGTGATCGTTTGTTCCTCGAAGGGGATGGAAATACGGACACTTGAAAATTCGCGAAACGGGTAGATTCGTCATTTTTATAGTTATTTGAAATCTGAAAGCGGGTGCTGCTTCGTGATCGTGTGCACCATTTTTACTTTCGTTTGTACCATTAAGGGGATGGAAATACGGACATTTGAAAATTCGTGAAACGGGTAGATTCGTCATTTTTAATGATATTTGAAATCTGAAAGCGGGTGATATTTCGTGATCGCTTGTACCTCAAAGGGGCTGGAAATACGGACAGTTGGAATTTCGCAAAACGGCTAGATTCGTCATTTTTATAGTTATTTGAAATCTGAAAGTGGGTGATATTTCGTGATCGCTTGTACCTCAAAGGGGATCGAAATACGGGCCCTTGAAAATTCGCTGAACGGGTAGATTCGTCATTTTTAAAGATGTTTGAAATCTGAAAGCGGGTGATAGTTCATGATCGGTTGTACCTCAAAGGGGATGGAAATACGGACATATGAAAATTCGCAAAACGGCTAGATTCGTCATTTTTGAAGATATTTCAAATCTGAAAGCGGGTGCTATTTCGTGATCGTTTGTTCCTCGAAGGGGATGGAAATACGGACACTTGAAAATTCGCGAAACGGGTAGATTCGTGATTTTTATAGTTATTTGAAATCTGAAAGTGGGTAATATTTCGTGATCGCTTGTACCTTAAAGGGGATCGAAATACGGGCCCTTGAAAATTCGCGAAACCGGTAGATTCGTCATTTTTATAGTTATTTGAAATCTGAAAGCGGGTGATATTTCGTGATCGTTTGTTCCTCAAAGGGGATGGAGATTCGCGAAACAGGTAGAATCGTCATTTTTGAAAATATTTGAAATCTGAAAGCGGGTGCTATTTCGTGATCGTTTGTTCCTCGAAGGGGATGGAAATACGGACACTTGAAAATTCGCGAAACGGGTAGATTCGTCATTTTTATAGTTATTTGAAATCTGAAAGCGGGTGATATTTCGTGATCGCTTGTACCTCAAAGGGAATGGAAATACGGGCACTTGAAAATTCGCGAAACCGGTAGATTCGTTATTGTTATAGTTATTTGAAATCTGAAAGCGGGTGATATTTCGTGATCGATTGTTCCTCAAAGGGGATGGAGATTCGCGAAACAGGTAGAATCGTCATTTTTGAAAATATTTGAAATCTGAAAGCGGGTGCTATTTCGTGATCGTTTGTACCTCAAAGGGGGTGGAAATACGGACACTTGGAAATTCGTGAAAGGGGTGAATCGTCATTTGTCAAGATATTTGATATCTGAAAGCGGGTGATATTTCGTGATCGTGTGTTCCTCAAAGGGGTTTTAAACACGGACATTTGAAAATTCGCGAAACGGGTAGAATCGTCATTTTTAAAGATATTTGAAATCTGAAAGCGGGTGATATTTCGTGATCGTTTGTTCCTCAAAGGGGATGGAGATTCGTGAAACAGGTAGAATCGTCATTTTTGAAAATATTTGAGATCTGAAAGCGGGTGCTATTTCGTGATCGTTTGTTCCTCGAAGGGGATGGAAATACGGACATTTGAAAATTCGCGAAACGGGTTGATGCGTCATTTTTAAAGATTTTTGAAATCTGAAAGCGGGTGATATTTCGTGATCGTTTGTACCTCGAAGAGGATGGAAATACGGACACTTGAAAGTTAGCGAAACGGGTAGATTCGTCATTTTTATAGTTATTTGAAATCTGAAGGCGGTTGATATTTCGTGATCGCTTGTACCTCAAAGGGGATCGAAATACGGACACTTGGAAATTCGCGAAACGGGTAGAATCGTCATTTTTTAAAATATTTGAAATGTGAAAGCGGGTGAAATTTCGTGATCGTTTGTAGCGTGTTTACTCTCGTTTTTACCTCTTAGGGGATTTAAATACGGACATTTGAAAATTCGCGAAACGGGTTGATTCGTCATTTTTAAAGATGTTTGAAATCTGAAAGCGGGTGATATTTCGTGATCGTTTGTACCTCAAAGGGGGTGGAAATACGGACATTTGAAATTCGCGAAACGGGTAGAATCGTCACTTTTAAAGATTTTTGAAATCTGAAAGCGGGTGCTATTTCGTGATCATTTGTACCATTTTTACTTTCGTTTGTACCATTAAGGGAATGGAAATACGGACATTTGAAAATTCGCAAAACGGCAAGATTCGTCATTTTTATAGTGATTTGAAATCTGAAAGCGGGTGATATTTCATGATTGTTTGTACCTCAAAGGGGATGGAAATACGGACATTTGAAAATTCGCGAAACCGGTGGATTCGTCATTTTTATAGTTATTTGAAATCTGAAAGCGGGTGATATTTCGTGATCGTTTGTACCTCAAAGGGGGTGGAAATACGGACACTTGGAAATTCGTGAAAGGGGTGAATCGTCATTTGTCAAGATATTTGAAATTTGAAAGCGGGTGATATTTCGTGATCGTTTGTAGCGTCTTTACTTTCGTTTGTACTTCAAAGGGGATTTAAATACGGACATTTGAAAATTCGCGAAACGGGTATATTCGTCATTTTTAAAGAAGTTTGAAATCTGAAAGCGGGTGATATTTCGTGATCGTTTGTACCTCAATGGGGGTGGAAATACGGACATTTGAAATTCGCGAAACGGGTAGAATCGTCACTTTTAAAGATTTTTGAAATCTGAAAGCGGGTGCTATTTCGTGATCATTTGTACCATTTTTACTTTCGTTTGTACCATTAAGGGAATGGAAATACGGACATATGAAAATTCGCAAAACGGCTAGATTCGTCATTTTTGAAGATATTTCAAATCTGAAAGCGGGTGCTATTTCGTGATCGTTTGTTCCTCGAAGGGGATGGAAATACGGACACTTGAAAATTCGCGAAACGGGTAGATTCGTAATTTCAAAAGATATCTGAAATCTGAAAGCGGGTGATATTTCGTGATCGTTTGTACCATGTTTACATTCGTTTGTACCTCAAAGGGGATGCAAATGCGGACACTTGAGAATTCGCTAAACGGGTGCATTCGTCATTTTTAAAGATATTTGAAATCTGAAAGCGGGTGATATTTCGTGATCGTTTGTACCTCAAAGGGGATGGAAATACGGACACTTGGAAATTCGCGAATCGGGTAGAATCGTCATTTTTAAAGTTATTTGAAATCTGAAAGCGGGTGATATTTCGAGATCGTTTGTACCTCAAAGGGGGTGGAAATACGGACATTTGAAAATTCGCGAAACGGGTTGATTCGTCATTTTTAAAGATGTTTGAAATCTGAAAGCGGGTGATATTTCGTGATCGTTTGTACCTCAAAGGGGGTGGAAATACGGACATTTGAAATTCGCGAAACGGGTAGAATCGTCACTTTTAAAGATTTTTGAAATCTGAAAGCGGGTGCTATTTCGTGATCATTTGTACCATTTTTACTTTCGTTTGTACCATTAAGGGAATGGAAATACGGACATTTGAAAATTCGCGAAACCGGTGGATTCGTCATTTTTATAGTTATTTAAAATCTGAAAGCGGGTGATATTTCGTGATCGTTTGTACCTCAAAGGGGGTGGAAATACGGACACTTGGAAATTCGTGAAAGGGGTGAATCGTCATTTGTCAAGATATTTGAAATTTGAAAGCGGGTGATATTTCGTGATCGTTTGTTCCTCAAAGGGGATGGAGATTCGCGAAACAGGTAGAATCGTAATTTTTGAAAATATTTGAAATCTGAAAGCGGGTGATATTTCGTGATCGTTTGTAGCGTCTTTACTTTCGTTTGTACTTCAAAGGGGATTTAAATACGGACATTTGAAAATTCGCGAAACGGGTATATTCGTCATTTTTAAAGACGTTTGAAATCTGAAAGCGGGTGATATATCGTGATCGTTTGTTCCTCAAAGGGGATGGAGATTCGCGAAACAGGTAGAATCGTCATTTTTGAAAATATTTGAAATCTGAGAGCGGGTGCTATTTCGTGATCGTTTGTTCCTCGAAGGGGATGGAAATACGGACACTTGAAAATTCGCGAAACGGGTAGATTCGTCATTTTTATAGTTATTTGAAATCTGAAAGCGGGTGATATTTCGTGATCGTTTGTACCTCAAAGGGGGTGGAAATACGGACACTTGGAAATTCGTGAAAGGGGTGAATCGTCATTTGTCAAGATATTTGAAATCTGAAAGCGGGTGATATTTCGTGATCGTTTGTAGCGTGTTTACTTTCGTTTGTTCCTCAAAGGGGATGGAAATGTGGACAGTTGGAAATTCGCGAAACGGGTAGACTCGTCATTTTTAATGATATTTGAAATCTGAAAGCGGGTGATATTTCGTGATCGTTTGTACCTCAAAGGGGATGGAAATACGGACACTTGAAAATTCGCGAATCGGGTAGAATCGTCATTTTTGAAGATATTTCAAATCTGAAAGCGGGTGCTATTTCGTGATCGTTTGTACCTCAAAGGGGATGGAAATACGGACATTTGAAAATTCGCGAAACCGGTAGATTCGTAATTTTTATAGTTATTTGAAATCTGAAAGCGGGTGATATTTCGAGATCGTTTGTACCTCAAAGGGGATGGAAACACGGACACTTGAAAATTCGCGAAACGGGTTGATTCGTCATTTTTAAAGATTTTTGAAATCTGAAAGCGGGCGCTATTTCGTGATCATTTGTACCATTTTTACTTTCGTTTGTACCATTAAGGGAATGGAAATACGGACATTTGAAAATTCGCGAAACCGGTAGATTCGTCATTTTTATAGTTATTTGAAATCTGAAAGCGGGTGATATTTCGTGATCGTTTGTACCTCAAAGGGGGTGGAAATACGGACACTTGGAAATTCGTGAAAGGGGTGAATCGTCATTTGTCAAGATATTTGAAATCTGAAAGCGGGTGATATTTCGTGATCGTTTGTTCCTCAAAGGGGATGGAAATACGGACACTTGAAAATTCGCGGAACGGGTAGATTCGTCGTTTTTATAGTTATTTGAAATCTGAAAGCGGGTGATATTTCGTGATCGTTTGAACCATTTTTACTTTTGTTTGTACCTCAAAGGGGATTTAAATACAGACATTTGAAAATTCGCGAACCCGGTAGATTCGGAATTTTTATAGTTATTTGAAATGTGAAAGCGAGTGATATTTCGTGATCGTTTGTTCCTCAAAGGGGGTGGAAATACGCATACTTGGAAATTGGCGAAACGGGTAGATTCGTCATTTTTATAGTTATTTGAAATCTGAAAGCGGGTGCTATTTCGTGATCGTTTGTTCCTCGAAGAGGATGGAAATACGGACACTTGAAAGTTAGCGAAACGGGTAGATTCGTCATTTTTATAGTTATTTGAAATCTGAAGGCGGGTGATATTTCGTGATCGCTTGTACCTCAAAGGGGATCGAAATACGGACACTTGGAAATTCGCGAAACGGGTAGAATCGTCATTTTTTAAAATATTTGAAATGTGAAAGCGGGGGAAATTTCGTGATCGTTTGTAGCGTGTTTACTCTCGTTTTTACCTCATAGGGGATTTCAATACGGACATTTGAAAATTCGCGAAGTAGGTAGATTCGTCATTTTTAAAGACGTTTGAAATCTGAAAGCGGGTGATATTTCATGATCGCTTGTACCTCAAAGGGGATGGAAATACGGACACTTGGAAATTCGCGAAACGGGTAGAATCGTCATTTTGTAAAATATTTGAAATGTGAAAGCGGGTGAAATTTCGTGATCGTTTGTAGCGTGTTTACTCTCGTTTTTACCTCATAGGGGATTTAAATACGGACATTTGAAAATTCGCGAAATAGGTAGATTCGTCATTTTTAAAGATTTTTGAAATCTGAAAGCGGGTGATATTTCGTGATCGCTTGTACCTCAAAGGGGCTGGAAATACGGGCAGTTGGAATTTCGCAAAACGGCTAGATTCGTCATTTTTATAGTTATTTGAAATCTGAAAGCGGGTGATATTTCGTGATCGCTTGTACCTCAAAGGGGGTGGAAATACGGACACTTGGAAATTCGTGAAAGGGGTGAATCGTCATTTGTCAAGATATTTGATATATGAAAGCGGGTGATATTTCGTGATTGTGTGTTCCTCAAAGGGGTTTTAAACACGGACATTTGAAAATTCGCGAAACGGGTAGAATCGTCATTTTTAAAGATATTTGAAATCTGAAAGCGGGTGATATTTCGTGATCGCTTGTACCTCAAAGGGAATGGAAATACGGGCACTTGAAAATTCGCGAAACCGGTAGATTCGTTATTGTTATAGTTATTTGAAATCTGAAAGCGGGTGATATTTCGTGATCGATGGTTCCTCAAAGGGGATGGAGATTCGCGAAACAGGTAGAATCGTCATTTTTGAAAATATTTGAAATCTGAAAGCGGGTGCTATTTCGTGATCGTTTGTACCTCAAAGGGGGTGGAAATACGGACACTTGGAAATTCGTGAAAGGGGTGAATCGTCATTTGTCAAGATATTTGATATCTGAAAGCGGGTGATATTTCGTGATCGTGTGTTCCTCAAAGGGGTTTTAAACACGGACATTTGAAAATTCGCGAAACGGGTAGAATCGTCATTTTTAAAGATATTTGAAATCTGAAAGCGGGTGATATTTCGTGATCGTTTGTTCCTCAAAGGGGATGGAGATTCGCGAAACAGGTAGAATCGTCATTTTTGAAAATATTTGAAATCTGAAAGCGGGTGCTATTTCGTGATCGTTTGTTCCTCGAAGGGGATGGAAATACGGACACTTGAAAATTCGCGAAACGGGTAGATTCGTCATTTTTATAGTTATTTGAAATCTGAAAGCGGGTGATATTTCGTGATCGCTTGTACCTCAAAGGGAATGGAAATACGGGCACTTGAAAATTCGCGAAACCGGTAGATTCGTTATTGTTATAGTTATTTGAAATCTGAAAGCGGGTGATATTTCGTGATCGATTGTTCCTCAAAGGGGATGGAGATTCGCGAAACAGGTAGAATCGTCATTTTTGAAAATATTTGAAATCTGAAAGCGGGTGCTATTTCGTGATCGTTTGTACCTCAAAGGGGGTGGAAATACGGACACTTGGAAATTCGTGAAAGGGGTGAATCGTCATTTGTCAAGATATTTGATATCTGAAAGCGGGTGATATTTCGTGATCGTGTGTTCCTCAAAGGGGTTTTAAACACGGACATTTGAAAATTCGCGAAACGGGTAGAATCGTCATTTTTAAAGATATTTGAAATCTGAAAGCGGGTGATATTTCGTGATCGTTTGTTCCTCAAAGGGGATGGAGATTCGCGAAACAGGTAGAATCGTCATTTTTGAAAATATTTGAGATCTGAAAGCGGGTGCTATTTCGTGATCGTTTGTTCCTCGAAGGGGATGGAAATACGGACATTTGAAAATTCGCGAAACGGGTTGATGCGTCATTTTTAAAGATTTTTGAAATCTGAAAGCGGGTGCTGCTTCGTGATCGTGTGCACCATTTTTACTTTCGTTTGTACCATTAAGGGGATGGAAATACGGACATTTGAAAATTCGTGAAACGGGTAGATTCGTCATTTTTATAGGTATTTCAAATCTGAAAGCGGGTGCTATTTCGTGATCGTTTGTACCTCAAAGGGGATGGAAATACGGACATTTGAAAATTCGCGAAACCGGTAGATTCGTAATTTTTATAGTTATTTGAAATCTGAAAGCAGGTGCTATTTCGTGATCGTTTGTTCCTCGAAGGGGATGGAAATACGGACATTTGAAAATTCGCGAAACGGGTTGATTCCTCATTTTTAAAGGTTTTTGAAATCTGAAAGCGGGTGCTGCTTCGTGATCGTGTGCACCATTTTTACTTTCGTTTGTACCATTAAGGGGATGGAAATACGGACATTTGAAAATTCGTGAAACGGGTAGATTCGTCATTTTTAATGATATTTGAAATCTGAAAGCGGGTGATATTTCGTGATCGCTTGTACCTCAAAGGGGCTGGAAATACGGACAGTTGGAATTTCGCAAAACGGCTAGATTCGTCATTTTTATAGTTATTTGAAATCTGAAAGTGGGTGATATTTCGTGATCGCTTGTACCTCAAAGGGGATCGAAATACGGGCCCTTGAAAATTCGCGAAACCGGTAGATTCGTCATTTTTATAGTTATTTGAAATCTGAAAGCGGGTGATATTTCGTGATCGCTTGTACCTCAAAGGGGATCGAAATACGGGCCCTTGAAAATTCGCTGAACGGGTAGATTCGTCATTTTTAAAGATGTTTGAAATCTGAAAGCGGGTGATAGTTCAGGATCGGTTGTACCTCAAAGGGGATGGAAATACGGACATATGAAAATTCGCAAAACGGCTAGATTCGTCATTTTTGAAGATATTTCAAATCTGAAAGCGGGTGCTATTTCGTGATCGTTTGTTCCTCGAAGGGGATGGAAATACGGACACTTGAAAATTCGCGAAACGGGTAGATTCGTCATTTTTATAGTTATTTGAAATCTGAAAGCGGGTGCTGCTTCGTGATCGTGTGCACCATTTTTACTTTCGTTTGTACCATTAAGGGGATGGAAATACGGACATTTGAAAATTCGTGAAACGGGTAGATTCGTCATTTTTAATGATATTTGAAATCTGAAAGCGGGTGATATTTCGTGATCGCTTGTACCTCAAAGGGGCTGGAAATACGGACAGTTGGAATTTCGCAAAACGGCTAGATTCGTCATTTTTATAGTTATTTGAAATCTGAAAGTGGGTGATATTTCGTGATCGCTTGTACCTCAAAGGGGATCGAAATACGGGCCCTTGAAAATTCGCTGAACGGGTAGATTCGTCATTTTTAAAGATGTTTGAAATCTGAAAGCGGGTGATAGTTCATGATCGGTTGTACCTCAAAGGGGATGGAAATACGGACATATGAAAATTCGCAAAACGGCTAGATTCGTCATTTTTGAAGATATTTCAAATCTGAAAGCGGGTGCTATTTCGTGATCGTTTGTTCCTCGAAGGGGATGGAAATACGGACACTTGAAAATTCGCGAAACGGGTAGATTCGTCATTTTTATAGTTATTTGAAATCTGAAAGTGGGTAATATTTCGTGATCGCTTGTACCTCAAAGGGGATCGAAATACGGGCCCTTGAAAATTCGCGAAACCGGTAGATTCGTCATTTTTATAGTTATTTGTGTTACGGGCCGGCCGTGCGAGCCCGTTTTTCGCGTTTTTGGCACGAAAACCGAGTTCGGTTCCTACTCTAAAACTTTGTGTGAATCCAAAGAGGAGGGGTGTTGATCAGGATTCGAGATGATTAGACGTGGCGGTCGCTCAGTTACCCTTGAATAACCAAAGTGTCACCAAACCCAATATCTCTGTTTAGGAATAGGAGAGCACATCACCAGCACGATGGTTGCACCGTTACCCTTAGATAACAGCAGTATCACCGAGACCGGTAATGCCACGGATTGGTTTTAGCAAAGCGTAGGCTCGCAAGGTCGCACAATTACCCTTGGGTAATCGCAGTAACAGGCCAACCTAGCAATGCTTATTAAGGAATATCTCGAGCGGCTAAGATATCCTAAATTTTGTGGGTTCTATTTCCCTTACTCTCTCAGTGTTGTATGATAGACAGGTGGTTAAGAAGATGAAAAGAAACTCGTGATTGAGAATAAAAATAAGATCGCTATATTCTATTAAGATATATAAAATCAGTCTTACAAAAGTGTTCAGTGTTAGTGTAGTCTGGTTACACGGACCTTGGTTGTTGCTCGTCTGTTCACGCACTGTTTTCGCTGGTTAACAATACACTTTAAGAACTAACTCTAATTTTGGTCGGAGGTGCAGGGCACTACCTTCCTCGAGAACAACCCCGTGTTCTCACGTCTGGATTGAATTAACTGAGTACGATTTTGGTCGAAAGTAACTCGGTACGATCTTCCTCAAGAATAACCCCGTATTCTCGCGTCTGGTTTGGCTTCGAAGGTGACTAATGCACGATCTACTACTATCTGGGCAGAGCTTCGCCCTTAGGAGGTGATCAAAAACTAATGACGACGAGGCAGTTTTTGGGCGAGCTTATATACCCAAAAACCGTCTCGGAGTGGGGAAAACTCTATGGGTTTTCCATGGTAAGGTGGTGTTTGAATTTGAAAAGGCAGGTGGAACTGACCTGTGGTCCGGTTTTCTAGTTTGGGGGGTTGTGGAATGCGGGGGTGGTTGACGCGAAGCGGAGGCTGAGCGCCCAAAAACCGGTTTTGTGCTCGGAAAAGTGACTCTATGTGGAACGATTCCAGAATATTCTATAGTAGTCAAAAGGAAAAATTGCCTGAGAAAAGTGAGGATGTAACATTTGAAATCTGAAAGCGGGTGATATTTCGTGATCGTTTGTTCCTCAAAGGGGATGGAGATTCGCGAAACAGGTAGAATCGTCATTTTTGAAAATATTTGAAATCTGAAAGCGGGTGCTATTTCGTGATCGTTTGTTCCTCGAAGGGGATGGAAATACGGACACTTGAAAATTCGCGAAACGGGTAGATTCGTCATTTTTATAGTTATTTGAAATCTGAAAGCGGGTGATATTTCGTGATCGCTTGTACCTCAAAGGGAATGGAAATACGGGCACTTGAAAATTCGCGAAACCGGTAGATTCGTTATTGTTATAGTTATTTGAAATCTGAAAGCGGGTGATATTTCGTGATCGATTGTTCCTCAAAGGGGATGGAGATTCGCGAAACAGGTAGAATCGTCATTTTTGAAAATATTTGAAATGTGAAAGCGGGTGCTATTTCGTGATCGTTTGTACCTCAAAGGGGGTGGAAATACGGACACTTGGAAATTCGTGAAAGGGGTGAATCGTCATTTGTCAAGATATTTGATATCTGAAAGCGGGTGATATTTCGTGATCGTGTGTTCCTCAAAGGGGTTTTAAACACGGACATTTGAAAATTCGCGAAACGGGTAGAATCGTCATTTTTAAAGATATTTGAAATCTGAAAGCGGGTGATATTTCGTGATCGTTTGTTCCTCAAAGGGGATGGAGATTCGTGAAACAGGTAGAATCGTCATTTTTGAAAATATTTGAGATCTGAAAGCGGGTGCTATTTCGTGATCGTTTGTTCCTCGAAGGGGATGGAAATACGGACATTTGAAAATTCGCGAAACGGGTTGATGCGTCATTTTTAAAGATTTTTGAAATCTGAAAGCGGGTGATATTTCGTGATCGTTTGTACCTCGAAGAGGATGGAAATACGGACACTTGAAAGTTAGCGAAACGGGTAGATTCGTCATTTTTATAGTTATTTGAAATCTGAAGGCGGGTGATATTTCGTGATCGCTTGTACCTCAAAGGGGATCGAAATACGGACACTTGGAAATTCGCGAAACGGGTAGAATCGTCATTTTTTAAAATATTTGAAATGTGAAAGCGGGTGAAATTTCGTGATCGTTTGTAGCGTGTTTACTCTCGTTTTTACCTCATAGGGGATTTAAATACGGACATTTGAAAATTCGCGAAACGGGTTGATTCGTCATTTTTAAAGATGTTTGAAATCTGAAAGCGGGTGATATTTCGTGATCGTTTGTACCTCAAAGGGGGTGGAAATACGGACATTTGAAATTCGCGAAACGGGTAGAATCGTCACTTTTAAAGATTTTTGAAATCTGAAAGCGGGTGCTATTTCGTGATCATTTGTACCATTTTTACTTTCGTTTGTACCATTAAGGGAATGGAAATACGGACATTTGAAAATTCGCAAAACGGCAAGATTCGTCATTTTTATAGTGATTTGAAATCTGAAAGCGGGTGATATTTCATGATTGTTTGTACCTCAAAGGGGATGGAAATACGGACATTTGAAAATTCGCGAAACCGGTGGATTCGTCATTTTTATAGTTATTTGAAATCTGAAAGCGGGTGATATTTCGTGATCGTTTGTACCTCAAAGGGGGTGGAAATACGGACACTTGGAAATTCGTGAAAGGGGTGAATCGTCATTTGTCAAGATATTTGAAATTTGAAAGCGGGTGATATTTCGTGATCGTTTGTAGCGTCTTTACTTTCGTTTGTACTTCAAAGGGGATTTAAATACGGACATTTGAAAATTCGCGAACCGGTATATTCGTCATTTTTAAAGAAGTTTGAAATCTGAAAGCGGGTGATATTTCGTGATCGTTTGTACCTCAATGGGGGTGGAAATACGGACATTTGAAATTCGCGAAACGGGTAGAATCGTCACTTTTAAAGATTTTTGAAATCTGAAAGCGGGTGCTATTTCGTGATCATTTGTACCATTTTTACTTTCGTTTGTACCATTAAGGGAATGGAAATACGGACATTTGAAAATTCGCAAAACGGCAAGATTCGTCATTTTTATAGTGATTTGAAATCTGAAAGCGGGTGATATTTCATAATTGTTTGTACCTCAAAGGGGATGGAAATACGGACATTTGAAAATTCGCGAAACCGGTAGATTCGTCATTTTTATAGTTATTTGAAATCTGAAAGCGGGTGATATTTCGTGATCGCTTGCACCTCAAAGGGGGTGGAAATACGGACACTTGGAAATTCGTGAAAGGGGTGAATCGTCATTTGTCAAGATATTTGAAATCTGAAAGCGGGTGATATTTCGTGATCGTTTGTTCCTCAAAGGGGATGGAGATTCGCGAAACAGGTAGAATCGTAATTTTTGAAAATATTTGAAATCTGAAAGCGGGTGATATTTCGTGATCGTTTGTAGCGTCTTTACTTTCGTTTGTACTTCAAAGGGGATTTAAATACGGACATTTGAAAATTCGCGAAACGGGTATATTCGTCATTTTTAAAGACGTTTGAAATCTGAAAGCGGGTGATATTTCGTGATCGTTTGTACCGTGTTTACTTTCGTTTGTCCCTCAAAGGGGTTTTAAATACGGACATTTGAAAATTCGCGAAACGGGTAGAATCGTCATTTTTAAAGATATTTGAAATCTGAAAGCGGGTGATATATCGTGATCGTTTGTTCCTCAAAGGGGATGGAGATTCGCGAAACAGGTAGAATCGTCATTTTTGAAAATATTTGAAATCTGAGAGCGGGTGCTATTTCGTGATCGTTTGTTCCTCGAAGGGGATGGAAATACGGACACTTGGAAATTCGTGAAAGGGGTGAATCGTCATTTGTCAAGATATTTGAAATCTGAAAGCGGGTGATATTTCGTGATCGTTTGTTCCTCAAAGGGGGTGGAAATACGGACACTTGGAAATTCGTGAAAGGGGTGAATCGTCATTTGTCAAGATATTTGAAATCTGAAAGCGGGTGATATTTCGTGATCGTTTGTTCCTCAAAGGGGATGGAGATTCGCGAAACAGGTAGAATCGTCATTTTTGAAAATATTTGAAATCTGAAAGCGGGTGCTATTTCGTGATCGTTTGTTCCTCGAAGGGGATGGAAATACGGACACTTGAAAATTCGCGAAACGGGTAGATTCGTCATTTTTATAGTTATTTGAAATCTGAAAGCGGGTGATATTTCGTGATCGATGGTTCCTCAAAGGGGATGGAGATTCGCGAAACCGGTAGATTCGTTATTGTTATAGTTATTTGAAATCTGAAAGCGGGTGATATTTCGTGATCGTTTGTTCCTCAAAGGGGGTGGAAATACGGACACTTGGAAATTCGTGAAAGGGGTGAATCGTCATTTGTCAAGATATTTGAAATCTGAAAGCGGGTGATATTTCGTGATCGTTTGTAGCGTGTTTACTTTCGTTTGTTCCTCAAAGGGGATGGAAATGCGGACAGTTGGAAATTCGCGAAACGGGTAGACTCGTCATTTTTAATGATATTTGAAATCTGAAAGCGGGTGATATTTCGTGATCGTTTGTACCTCGAAGAGGATGGAAATACGGACACTTGAAAGTTAGCGAAACGGGTAGATTCGTCATTTTTATAGTTATTTGAAATCTGAAGGCGGGTGATATTTCGTGATCGCTTGTACCTCAAAGGGGATCGAAATACGGACACGTGGAAATTCGCGAAACGGGTAGAATCGTCATTTTTTAAAATATTTGAAATGTGAAAGCGGGTGAAATTTCGTGATCGTTTGTAGCGTGTTTACTCTCGTTTTTACCTCATAGGGGATTTAAATACGGACATTTGAAAATTCGCGAAACCGGTAGATTCGTTATTGTTATAGTTATTTGAAATCTGAAAGCGGGTGATATTTCGTGATCGATTGTTCCTCAAAGGGGATGGAGATTCGCGAAACAGGTAGAATCGTCATTTTTGAAAATATTTGAAATCTGAAAGCGGGTGCTATTTCGTGATCGTTTGTACCTCAAAGGGGGTGGAAATACGGACACTTGGAAATTCGTGAAAGGGGTGAATCGTCATTTGTCAAGATATTTGATATCTGAAAGCGGGTGATATTTCGTGATCGTGTGTTCCTCAAAGGGGTTTTAAACACGGACATTTGAAAATTCGCGAAACGGGTAGAATCGTCATTTTTAAAGATATTTGAAATCTGAAAGCGGGTGATATTTCGTGATCATTTGTTCCTCAAAGGGGATGGAGATTCGCGAAACAGGTAGAATCGTCATTTTTGAAAATATTTGAGATCTGAAAGCGGGTGCTATTTCGTGATCGTTTGTTCCTCGAAGGGGATGGAAATACGGACATTTGAAAATTCGCGAAACGGGTTGATGCGTCATTTTTAAAGATTTTTGAAATCTGAAAGCGGGTGCTGCTTCGTGATCGTGTGCACCATTTTTACTTTCGTTTGTACCATTAAGGGGATGGAAATACGGACATTTGAAAATTCGTGAAACGGGTAGATTCGTCATTTTTGTAGGTATTTCAAATCTGAAAGCGGGTGCTATTTCGTGATCGTTTGTACCTCAAAGGGGATGGAAATACGGACATTTGAAAATTCGCGAAACCGGTAGATTCGTAATTTTTATAGTTATTTGAAATCTGAAAGCGGGTGCTATTTCGTGATCGTTTGTTCCTCGAAGGGGATGGAAATACGGACATTTGAAAATTCGCGAAACGGGTTGATTCCTCATTTTTAAAGGTTTTTGAAATCTGAAAGCGGGTGCTGCTTCGTGATCGTGTGCACCATTTTTACTTTCGTTTGTACCATTAAGGGGATGGAAATACGGACATTTGAAAATTCGTGAAACGGGTAGATTCGTCATTTTTAATGATATTTGAAATCTGAAAGCGGGTGATATTTCGTGATCGCTTGTACCTCAAAGGGGCTGGAAATACGGACAGTTGGAATTTCGCAAAACGGCTAGATTCGTCATTTTTATAGTTATTTGAAATCTGAAAGTGGGTGATATTTCGTGATCGCTTGTACCTCAAAGGGGATCGAAATACGGGCCCTTGAAAATTCGCGAAACCGGTAGATTCGTCATTTTTATAGTTATTTGAAGTCTGAAAGCGGGTGATATTTCGTGATCGCTTGTACCTCAAAGGGGATCGAAATACGGGCCCTTGAAAATTCGCTGAACGGGTAGATTCGTCATTTTTAAAGATGTTTGAAATCTGAAAGCGGGTGATAGTTCAGGATCGGTTGTACCTCAAAGGGGATGGAAATACGGACATATGAAAATTCGCAAAACGGCTAGATTCGTCATTTTTGAAGATATTTCAAATCTGAAAGCGGGTGCTATTTCGTGATCGTTTGTTCCTCGAAGGGGATGGAAATACGGACACTTGAAAATTCGCGAAACGGGTAGATTCGTCATTTTTATAGTTATTTGAAATCTGAAAGCGGGTGATATTTCGTGATCGTTTGTTCCTCAAAGGGGGTGGAAATACGGACACTTGGAAATTCGTGAAAGGGGTGAATCGTCATTTGTCAAGATATTTGAAATCTGAAAGCGGGTGATATTTCGTGATCGTTTGTTCCTCAAAGGGGATGGAGATTCGCGAAACAGGTAGAATCGTCATTTTTGAAAATATTTGAAATCTGAAAGCGGGTGCTATTTCGTGATCGTTTGTTCCTCGAAGGGGATGGAAATACGGACACTTGAAAATTCGCGAAACGGGTAGATTCGTCATTTTTATAGTTATTTGAAATCTGAAAGCGGGTGATATTTCGTGATCGCTTGTACCTCAAAGGGAATGGAAATACGGGCACTTGAAAATTCGCGAAACCGGTAGATTCGTTATTGTTATAGTTATTTGAAATCTGTTTACTCACAAACATTAAGAAGTGAAAGGGAAGGGGAATGATCGCGGCTCAAGATTAAAACAAGTTAATTGAACATTCTGCTGCAAATTCTTTATCGGGACAAAACTCAAAATTTGACTTACGGGTAAGGAATACCGGCATAAAAAAACCCCAAGGTCCCTGTTGGGGAAAAAAGCCTGTATTCCTTCACAAGATCCGCGCCGCTATCTATCCTTTAACAGTCTTACCAAATCAAATCAATCATGAAAAATCTAACGCAAAATGGCCATTTACAATAACAAGAAGAGAGCTCTCTTACCGGGTACTCGCTGCCAACACCAACGCAGAGCGATATAGCCCGCCGAGTGTGCTCACACGCCTCGGGGAAACAAAATGCTGCAGGTGGGCACCAACCGCACCTTAACAGGCAAAAAGGACAGCACCCTTGCACTTCCTCACCAACAAATCACTTGCGCGGTGCAGCTCTCCCCGTCTAACTCGCCTAAATCGCCCGATTCTAACACTCTTTGTAACTCGCTAATTAGTCGCACACGCAGTCGCTTCTACCGTGGTCGGCTCGATTCTGCCACGCGCTCGGCTTCTCGCGAGGTCCCCGAACCGCTTTTGTTTTTCGAATCGCGCACGCTGCCGAAAACCGAAGCCTCGCCGTCGCCAGGGGAAAAGGCGGGAACGCCCAAGACGCGTCACGCTACCGCGAGCGTTTTTCAAACGCGAACAAAATCTGAAAGCGGGTGATATTTCGTGATCGTTTGTTCCTCAAAGGGGGTGGAAATACGAACACTTGGAAATTCGTGAAAGGGATGAATCGTCATTTGTCAAGATATTTGAAATCTGAAAGCGGGTGATATTTCGTGATCGTTTGTAGCGTGTTTACTTTCGTTTGTTCCTCAAAGGGGATGGAAATGCGGACAGTTGGAAATTCGCGAAACGGGTAGACTCGTCATTTTTAATGATATTTGAAATCTGAAAGCGGGTGATATTTCGTGATCGTTTGTACCTCGAAGAGGATGGAAATACGGACACTTGAAAGTTAGCGAAACGGGTAGATTCGTCATTTTTATAGTTATTTGAAATCTGAAGGCGGGTGATATTTCGTGATCGCTTGTACCTCAAAGGGGATCGAAATACGGACACTTGGAAATTCGCGAAACGGGTAGAATCGTCATTTTTTAAAATATTTGAAATGTGAAAGCGGGTGAAATTTCGTGATCGTTTGTAGCGTGTTTACTCTCGTTTTTACCTCATAGGGGATTTAAATACGGACATTTGAAAATTCGCGAAACCGGTAGATTCGTTATTGTTATAGTTATTTGAAATCTGAAAGCGGGTGATATTTCGTGATCGTTTGTTCCTCAAAGGGGATGGAAATACGGACACTTGGAAATTCACGAAACGGGTAGAATCGTCATTTTTTAAAATATTTGATATCTGAAAGCGGGTGATATTTCGTGATCGTTTGTTCCTCAAAGGGGATGGAGATTCGCGAAACAGGTAGAATCGTCATTTTTGAAAATATTTGAAATCTGAAAGCGGGTGCTATTTCGTGATCGTTTGTTCCTCGAAGGGGATGGAAATACGGTCACTTGAAAATTCGCGAAACGGGTAGATTCGTCATTTTTATAGTTATTTGAAATCTGAAAGCGGGTGATATTTCGTGATCGTTTGTACCTGAAAGGGGGTGGAAATACGGACACTTGGAAATTCGTGAAAGGGGTGAATCGTCATTTGTCAAGATATTTGAAATCTGAAAGCGGGTGATATTTCGTGATCGTTTGTAGCGTGTTTACTTTCGTTTGTTCCTCAAAGGGGATGGAAATGTGGACAGTTGGAAATTCGCGAAACGGGTAGACTCGTCATTTTTAATGATATTTGAAATCTGAAAGCGGGTGATATTTCGTGATCGTTTGTACCTCAAAGGGGATGGAAATACGGACACTTGAAAATTCGCGAATCGGGTAGAATCGTCATTTTTGAAGATATTTCAAATCTGAAAGCGGGTGCTATTTCGTGATCGTTTGTACCTCAAAGGGGATGGAAATACGGACATTTGAAAATTCGCGAAACCGGTAAATTCGTAATTTTTATAGTTATTTGAAATCTGAAAGCGGGTGATATTTCGAGATCGTTTGTACCTCAAAGGGGATGGAAACACGGACACTTGAAAATTCGCGAAACGGGTTGATTCGTCATTTTTAAAGATTTTTGAAATCTGAAAGCGGGTGCTGCTTCGTGATCGTGTGCACCATTTTTACTTTCGTTTGTACCATTAAGGGGATGGAAATACGGACATTTGAAAATTCGTGAAACGGGTTGATTCGTCATTTTTAAAGATTTTTGAAATCTGAAAGCGGGTGCTGCTTCGTGATCGTGTGCACCATTTTTACTTTCGTTTGTACCATTAAGGGGATGGAAATACGGACATTTGAAAATTCGTGAAACGGGTAGATTCGTCATTTTTATAGGTATTTCAAATCTGAAAGCGGGTGCTATTTCGTGATCGTTTGTACCTCAAAGGGGATGGAAATACGGACATTTGAAAATTCGCGAAACCGGTAGATTCGTAATTTTTATAGTTATTTGAAATCTGAAAGCGGGTGCTATTTCGTGATCGTTTGTTCCTCGAAGGGGATGGAAATACGGACATTTGAAAATTCGCGAAACGGGTTGATTCCTCATTTTTAAAGGTTTTTGAAATCTGAAAGCGGGTGCTGCTTCGTGATCGTGTGCACCATTTTTACTTTCGTTTGTACCATTAAGGGGATGGAAATACGGACATTTGAAAATTCGTGAAACGGGTAGATTCGTCATTTTTAATGATATTTGAAATCTGAAAGCGGGTGATATTTCGTGATCGCTTGTACCTCAAAGGGGATCGAAATACGGGCCCTTGAAAATTCGCTGAACGGGTAGATTCGTCATTTTTAAAGATGTTTGAAATCTGAAAGCGGGTGATAGTTCATGATCGGTTGTACCTCAAAGGGGATGGAAATACGGACATATGAAAATTCGCAAAACGGCTAGATTCGTCATTTTTGAAGATATTTCAAATCTGAAAGCGGGTGCTATTTCGTGATCGTTTGTTCCTCGAAGGGGATGGAAATACGGACACTTGAAAATTCGCGAAACGGGTAGATTCGTGATTTTTATAGTTATTTGAAATCTGAAAGTGGGTAATATTTCGTGATCGCTTGTACCTCAAAGGGGATCGAAATACGGGCCCTTGAAAATTCGCGAAACCGGTAGATTCGTCATTTTTATAGTTATTTGAAATCTGAAAGCGGGTGATATTTCGTGATCGTTTGTTCCTCAAAGGGGATGGAGATTCGCGAAACAGGTAGAATCGTCATTTTTGAAAATATTTGAAATCTGAAAGCGGGTGCTATTTCGTGATCGTTTGTTCCTCGAAGGGGATGGAAATACGGACACTTGAAAATTCGCGAAACGGGTAGATTCGTCATTTTTATAGTTATTTGAAATCTGAAAGCGGGTGATATTTCGTGATCGCTTGTACCTCAAAGGGAATGGAAATACGGGCACTTGAAAATTCGCGAAACCGGTAGATTCGTTATTGTTATAGTTATTTGAAATCTGAAAGCGGGTGATATTTCGTGATCGATTGTTCCTCAAAGGGGATGGAGATTCGCGAAACAGGTAGAATCGTCATTTTTGAAAATATTTGAAATGTGAAAGCGGGTGCTATTTCGTGATCGTTTGTACCTCAAAGGGGGTGGAAATACGGACACTTGGAAATTCGTGAAAGGGGTGAATCGTCATTTGTCAAGATATTTGATATCTGAAAGCGGGTGATATTTCGTGATCGTGTGTTCCTCAAAGGGGTTTTAAACACGGACATTTGAAAATTCGCGAAACGGGTAGAATCGTCATTTTTAAAGATATTTGAAATCTGAAAGCGGGTGATATTTCGTGATCGTTTGTTCCTCAAAGGGGATGGAGATTCGTGAAACAGGTAGAATCGTCATTTTTGAAAATATTTGAGATCTGAAAGCGGGTGCTATTTCGTGATCGTTTGTTCCTCGAAGGGGATGGAAATACGGACATTTGAAAATTCGCGAAACGGGTTGATGCGTCATTTTTAAAGATTTTTGAAATCTGAAAGCGGGTGATATTTCGTGATCGTTTGTACCTCGAAGAGGATGGAAATACGGACACGTGAAAGTTAGCGAAACGGGTAGATTCGTCATTTTTATAGTTATTTGAAATCTGAAGGCGGGTGATATTTCGTGATCGCTTGTACCTCAAAGGGGATCGAAATACGGACACTTGGAAATTCGCGAAACGGGTAGAATCGTCATTTTTTAAAATATTTGAAATGTGAAAGCGGGTGAAATTTCGTGATCGTTTGTAGCGTGTTTACTCTCGTTTTTACCTCATAGGGGATTTAAATACGGACATTTGAAAATTCGCGAAACGGGTTGATTCGTCATTTTTAAAGATGTTTGAAATCTGAAAGCGGGTGATATTTCGTGATCGTTTGTACCTCAAAGGGGGTGGAAATACGGACATTTGAAAATTCGCGAAACGGGTATATTCGTCATTTTTAAAGAAGTTTGAAATCTGAAAGCGGGTGATATTTCGTGATCGTTTGTACCTCAATGGGGGTGGAAATACGGACATTTGAAATTCGCGAAACGGGTAGAATCGTCACTTTTAAAGATTTTTGAAATCTGAAAGCGGGTGCTATTTCGTGATCATTTGTACCATTTTTACTTTCGTTTGTACCATTAAGGGAATGGAAATACGGACATTTGAAAATTCGCAAAACGGCAAGATTCGTCATTTTTATAGTGATTTGAAATCTGAAAGCGGGTGATATTTCATGATTGTTTGTACCTCAAAGGGGATGGAAATACGGACATTTGAAAATTCGCGAAACCGGTGGATTCGTCATTTTTATAGTTATTTGAAATCTGAAAGCGGGTGATATTTCGTGATCGTTTGTATCTCAAAGGGGGTGGAAATACGGACACTTGGAAATTCGTGAAAGGGGTGAATCGTCATTTGTCAAGATATTTGAAATTTGAAAGCGGGTGATATTTCGTGATCGTTTGTAGCGTCTTTACTTTCGTTTGTACTTCAAAGGGGATTTAAATACGGACATTTGAAAATTCGCGAAACGGGTATATTCGTCATTTTTAAAGAAGTTTGAAATCTGAAAGCGGGTGATATTTCGTGATCGTTTGTACCTCAATGGGGGTGGAAATACGGACATTTGAAATTCGCGAAACGGGTAGAATCGTCACTTTTAAAGATTTTTGAAATCTGAAAGCGGGTGCTATTTCGTGATCATTTGTACCATTTTTACTTTCGTTTGTACCATTAAGGGAATGGAAATACGGACATATGAAAATTCGCAAAACGGCTAGATTCGTCATTTTTGAAGATATTTCAAATCTGAAAGCGGGTGCTATTTCGTGATCGTTTGTTCCTCGAAGGGGATGGAAATACGGACACTTGAAAATTCGCGAAACGGGTAGATTCGTAATTTCAAAAGATATCTGAAATCTGAAAGCGGGTGATATTTCGTGATCGTTTGTACCATGTTTACATTCGTTTGTACCTCAAAGGGGGTGGAAATACGGACATTTGAAAATTCGCGAAACGGGTTGATTCGTCATTTTTAAAGATGTTTGAAATCTGAAAGCGGGTGATATTTCGTGATCGTTTGTACCTCAAAGGGGGTGGAAATACGGACATTTGAAATTCGCGAAACGGGTAGAATCGTCACTTTTAAAGATTTTTGAAATCTGAAAGCGGGTGCTATTTCGTGATCATTTGTACCATTTTTACTTTCGTTTGTACCATTAAGGGAATGGAAATACGGACATTTGAAAATTCGCAAAACGGCAAGATTCGTCATTTTTATAGTGATTTGAAATCTGAAAGCGGGTGATATTTCATGATTGTTTGTACCTCAAAGGGGATGGAAATACGGACATTTGAAAATTCGCGAAACCGGTGGATTCGTCATTTTTATAGTTATTTGAAATCTGAAAGCGGGTGATATTTCGTGATCGTTTGTACCTCAAAGGGGGTGGAAATACGGACACTTGGAAATTCGTGAAAGGGGTGAATCGTCATTTGTCAAGATATTTGAAATTTGAAAGCGGGTGATATTTCGTGATCGTTTGTAGCGTCTTTACTTTCGTTTGTACTTCAAAGGGGATTTAAATACGGACATTTGAAAATTCGCGAAACGGGTATATTCGTCATTTTTAAAGAAGTTTGAAATCTGAAAGCGGGTGATATTTCGTGATCGTTTGTACCTCAATGGGGGTGGAAATACGGACATTTGAAATTCGCGAAACGGGTAGAATCGTCACTTTTAAAGATTTTTGAAATCTGAAAGCGGGTGCTATTTCGTGATCATTTGTACCATTTTTACTTTCGTTTGTACCATTAAGGGAATGGAAATACGGACATTTGAAAATTCGCAAAACGGCAAGATTCGTCATTTTTATAGTGATTTGAAATCTGAAAGCGGGTGATATTTCATGATTGTTTGTACCTCAAAGGGGATGGAAATACGGACATTTGAAAATTCGCGAAACCGGTAGATTCGTCATTTTTATAGTTATTTGAAATCTGAAAGCGGGTGATATTTCGTGATCGCTTGCACCTCAAAGGGGGTGGAAATACGGACACTTGGAAATTCGTGAAAGGGGTGAATCGTCATTTGTCAAGATATTTGAAATCTGAAAGCGGGTGATATTTCGTGATCGTTTGTTCCTCAAAGGGGATGGAGATTCGCGAAACAGGTAGAATCGTAATTTTTGAAAATATTTGAAATCTGAAAGCGGGTGATATTTCGTGATCGTTTGTAGCGTCTTTACTTTCGTTTGTACTTCAAAGGGGATTTAAATACGGACATTTGAAAATTCGCGAAACGGGTATATTCGTCATTTTTAAAGACGTTTGAAATCTGAAAGCGGGTGATATATCGTGATCGTTTGTTCCTCAAAGGGGATGGAGATTCGCGACACAGGTAGAATCGTCATTTTTGAAAATATTTGAAATCTGAGAGCGGGTGCTATTTCGTGATCGTTTGTTCCTCGAAGGGGATGGAAATACGGACACTTGAAAATTCGCGAAACGGGTAGATTCGTCATTTTTATAGTTATTTGAAATCTGAAAGCGGGTGATATTTCGTGATCGTTTGTACCTCAAAGGGGGTGGAAATACGGACACTTGGAAATTCGTGAAAGGGGTGAATCGTCATTTGTCAAGATATTTGAAATCTGAAAGCGGGTGATATTTCGTGATCGTTTGTAGCGTGTTTACTTTCGTTTGTTCCTCAAAGGGGATGGAAATGTGGACAGTTGGAAATTCGCGAAACGGGTAGACTCGTCATTTTTAATGATATTTGAAATCTGAAAGCGGGTGATATTTCGTGATCGTTTGTACCTCAAAGGGGATGGAAATACGGACACTTGAAAATTCGCGAATCGGGTAGAATCGTCATTTTTGAAGATATTTCAAATCTGAAAGCGGGTGCTATTTCGTGATCGTTTGTACCTCAAAGGGGATGGAAATACGGACATTTGAAAATTCGCGAAACCGGTAGATTCGTAATTTTTATAGTTATTTGAAATCTGAAAGCGGGTGATATTTCGAGATCGTTTGTACCTCAAAGGGGATGGAAACACGGACACTTGAAAATTCGCGAAACGGGTTGATTCGTCATTTTTAAAGATTTTTGAAATCTGAAAGCGGGTGCTGCTTCGTGATCGTGTGCACCATTTTTACTTTCGTTTGTACCATTAAGGGGATGGAAATACGGACATTTGAAAATTCGTGAAACGGGTAGATTCGTCAGTTTTAAAGTTATTTGAAATCTGAAAGCGGGCGCTATTTCGTGATCATTTGTACCATTTTTACTTTCGTTTGTACCATTAAGGGAATGGAAATACGGACATTTGAAAATTCGCGAAACCGGTAGATTCGTCATTTTTATAGTTATTTGAAATCTGAAAGCGGGTGATATTTCGTGATCGTTTGTACCTCAAAGGGGGTGGAAATACGGACACTTGGAAATTCGTGAAAGGGGTGAATCGTCATTTGTCAAGATATTTGAAATCTGAAAGCGGGTGATATTTCGTGATCGTTTGTTCCTCAAAGGGGATGGAAATACGGACACTTGAAAATTCGCGGAACGGGTAGATTCGTCGTTTTTATAGTTATTTGAAATCTGAAAGCGGGTGATATTTCGTGATCGTTTGAACCATTTTTACTTTTGTTTGTACCTCAAAGGGGATTTAAATACAGACATTTGAAAATTCGCGAACCCGGTAGATTCGGAATTTTTATAGTTATTTGAAATGTGAAAGCGAGTGATATTTCGTGATCGTTTGTTCCTCAAAGGGGGTGGAAATACGCATACTTGGAAATTGGCGAAACGGGTAGATTCGTCATTTTTATAGTTATTTGAAATCTGAAAGCGGGTGCTATTTCGTGATCGTTTGTTCCTCGAAGAGGATGGAAATACGGACACTTGAAAGTTAGCGAAACGGGTAGATTCGTCATTTTTATAGTTATTTGAAATCTGAAGGCGGGTGATATTTCGTGATCGCTTGTACCTCAAAGGGGATCGAAATACGGACACTTGGAAATTCGCGAAACGGGTAGAATCGTCATTTTTTAAAATATTTGAAATGTGAAAGCGGGGGAAATTTCGTGATCGTTTGTAGCGTGTTTACTCTCGTTTTTACCTCATAGGGGATTTCAATACGGACATTTGAAAATTCGCGAAGTAGGTAGATTCGTCATTTTTGAAGACGTTTGAAATCTGAAAGCGGGTGATATTTCATGATCGCTTGTACCTCAAAGGGGATGGAAATACGGACACTTGGAAATTCGCGAAACGGGTAGAATCGTCATTTTTTAAAATATTTGAAATGTGAAAGCGGGTGAAATTTCGTGATCGTTTATAGCGTGTTTACTCTCGTTTTTACCTCATAGGGGATTTAAATACGGACATTTGAAAATTCGCGAAATAGGTAGATTCGTCATTTTTAAAGATTTTTGAAATCTGAAAGCGGGTGCTGCTTCGTGATCGTGTGCACCATTTTTACTTTCGTTTGTACCATTAAGGGGATGGAAATACGGACATTTGAAAATTCGTGAAACGGGTAGATTCGTCATTTTTAATGATATTTGAAATCTGAAAGCGGTTGATATTTCGTGATCGCTTGTACCTCAAAGGGGCTGGAAATACGGGCAGTTGGAATTTCGCAAAACGGCTAGATTCGTCATTTTTATAGTTATTTGAAATCTGAAAGCGGGTGATATTTCGTGATCGTTTGTTCCTCAAAGGGGATGGAGATTCGCGAAACAGGTAGAATCGTCATTTTTGAAAATATTTGAAATCTGAAAGCGGGTGCTATTTCGTGATCGTTTGTTCCTCGAAGGGGATGGAAATACGGACACTTGAAAATTCGCGAAACGGGTAGATTCGTCATTTTTATAGTTATTTGAAATCTGAAAGCGGGTGATATTTCGTGATCGCTTGTACCTCAAAGGGAATGGAAATACGGGCACTTGAAAATTCGCGAAACCGGTAGATTCGTTATTGTTATAGTTATTTGAAATCTGAAAGCGGGTGATATTTCGTGATCGATTGTTCCTCAAAGGGGATGGAGATTCGCGAAACAGGTAGAATCGTCATTTTTGAAAATATTTGAAATCTGAAAGCGGGTGCTATTTCGTGATCGTTTGTACCTCAAAGGGGGTGGAAATACGGACACTTGGAAATTCGTGAAAGGGGTGAATCGTCATTTGTCAAGATATTTGATATATGAAAGCGGGTGATATTTCGTGATCGTGTGTTCCTCAAAGGGGTTTTAAACACGGACATTTGAAAATTCGCGAAACGGGTAGAATCGTCATTTTTAAAGATATTTGAAATCTGAAAGCGGGTGATATTTCGTGATCGCTTGTACCTCAAAGGGAATGGAAATACGGGCACTTGAGAATTCGCGAAACCGGTAGATTCGTTATTGTTATAGTTATTTGAAATCTGAAAGCGGGTGATATTTCGTGATCGATGGTTCCTCAAAGGGGATGGAGATTCGCGAAACAGGTAGAATCGTCATTTTTGAAAATATTTGAAATCTGAAAGCGGGTGCTATTTCGTGATCGTTTGTACCTCAAAGGGGGTGGAAATACGGACACTTGGAAATTCGTGAAAGGGGTGAATCGTCATTTGTCAAGATATTTGATATCTGAAAGCGGGTGATATTTCGTGATCGTGTGTTCCTCAAAGGGGTTTTAAACACGGACATTTGAAAATTCGCGAAACGGGTAGAATCGTCATTTTTAAAGATATTTGAAATCTGAAAGCGGGTGATATTTCGTGATCGTTTGTTCCTCAAAGGGGATGGAGATTCGCGAAACAGGTAGAATCGTCATTTTTGAAAATATTTGAAATCTGAAAGCGGGTGCTATTTCGTGATCGTTTGTTCCTCGAAGGGGATGGAAATACGGACACTTGAAAATTCGCGAAACGGGTAGATTCGTCATTTTTATAGTTATTTGAAATCTGAAAGCGGGTGATATTTCGTGATCGCTTGTACCTCAAAGGGAATGGAAATACGGGCACTTGAAAATTCGCGAAACCGGTAGATTCGTTATTGTTATAGTTATTTGAAATCTGAAAGCGGGTGATATTTCGTGATCGATTGTTCCTCAAAGGGGATGGAGATTCGCGAAACAGGTAGAATCGTCATTTTTGAAAATATTTGAAATCTGAAAGCGGGTGCTATTTCGTGATCGTTTGTACCTCAAAGGGGGTGGAAATACGGACACTTGGAAATTCGTGAAAGGGGTGAATCGTCATTTGTCAAGATATTTGATATCTGAAAGCGGGTGATATTTCGTGATCGTGTGTTCCTCAAAGGGGTTTTAAACACAGACATTTGAAAATTCGCGAAACGGGTAGAATCGTCATTTTTAAAGATATTTGAAATCTGAAAGCGGGTGATATTTCGTGATCGTTTGTTCCTCAAAGGGGATGGAGATTCGCGAAACAGGTAGAATCGTCATTTTTGAAAATATTTGAGATCTGAAAGCGGGTGCTATTTCGTGATCGTTTGTTCCTCGAAGGGGATGGAAATACGGACACTTGAAAATTCGCGAAACGGGTAGATTCGTCATTTTTATAGTTATTTGAAATCTGAAAGTGGGTAATATTTCGTGATCGCTTGTACCTCAAAGGGGATCGAAATACGGGCCCTTGAAAATTCGCGAAACCGGTAGATTCGTCATTTTTATAGTTATTTGAAATCTGAAAGCGGGTGATATTTCGTGATCGTTTGTTCCTCAAAGGGGATGGAGATTCGCGAAACAGGTAGAATCGTCATTTTTGAAAATATTTGAAATCTGAAAGCGGGTGCTATTTCGTGATCGTTTGTTCCTCGAAGGGGATGGAAATACGGACACTTGAAAATTCGCGAAACGGGTAGATTCGTCATTTTTATAGTTATTTGAAATCTGAAAGCGGGTGATATTTCGTGATCGCTTGTACCTCAAAGGGAATGGAAATACGGGCACTTGAAAATTCGCGAAACCGGTAGATTCGTTATTGTTATAGTTATTTGAAATCTGAAAGCGGGTGATATTTCGTGATCGATTGTTCCTCAAAGGGGATGGAGATTCGCGAAACAGGTAGAATCGTCATTTTTGAAAATATTTGAAATCTGAAAGCGGGTGCTATTTCGTGATCGTTTGTACCTCAAAGGGGGTGGAAATACGGACACTTGGAAATTCGTGAAAGGGGTGAATCGTCATTTGTCAAGATATTTGATATATGAAAGCGGGTGATATTTCGTGATCGTGTGTTCCTCAAAGGGGTTTTAAACACGGACATTTGAAATTCGCGAAACGGGTAGAATCGTCACTTTTAAAGATTTTTGAAATCTGAAAGCGGGTGCTATTTCGTGATCATTTGTACCATTTTTACTTTCGTTTGTACCATTAAGGGAATGGAAATACGGACATTTGAAAATTCGCAAAACGGCAAGATTCGTCATTTTTATAGTGATTTGAAATCTGAAAGCGGGTGATATTTCATGATTGTTTGTACCTCAAAGGGGATGGAAATACGGACATTTGAAAATTCGCGAAACCGGTGGATTCGTCATTTTTATAGTTATTTGAAATCTGAAAGCGGGTGATATTTCGTGATCGTTTGTACCTCAAAGGGGGTGGAAATACGGACACTTGGAAATTCGTGAAAGGGGTGAATCGTCATTTGTCAAGATATTTGAAATTTGAAAGCGGGTGATATTTCGTGATCGTTTGTAGCGTCTTTACTTTCGTTTGTACTTCAAAGGGGATTTAAATACGGACATTTGAAAATTCGCGAAACGGGTATATTCGTCATTTTTAAAGAAGTTTGAAATCTGAAAGCGGGTGATATTTCGTGATCGTTTGTACCTCAATGGGGGTGGAAATACGGACATTTGAAATTCGCGAAACGGGTAGAATCGTCACTTTTAAAGATTTTTGAAATCTGAAAGCGGGTGCTATTTCGTGATCATTTGTACCATTTTTACTTTCGTTTGTACCATTAAGGGAATGGAAATACGGACATATGAAAATTCGCAAAACGGCTAGATTCGTCATTTTTGAAGATATTTCAAATCTGAAAGCGGGTGCTATTTCGTGATCGTTTGTTCCTCGAAGGGGATGGAAATACGGACACTTGAAAATTCGCGAAACGGGTAGATTCGTAATTTCAAAAGATATCTGAAATCTGAAAGCGGGTGATATTTCGTGATCGTTTGTACCTCAAAGGGGATGGAAATACGGACACTTGGAAATTCGCGAATCGGGTAGAATCGTCATTTTTAAAGTTATTTGAAATCTGAAAGCGGGTGATATTTCGAGATCGTTTGTACCTCAAAGGGGGTGGAAATACGGACATTTGAAAATTCGCGAAACGGGTTGATTCGTCATTTTTAAAGAAGTTTGAAATCTGAAAGCGGGTGATATTTCGTGATCGTTTGTACCTCAATGGGGGTGGAAATACGGACATTTGAAATTCGCGAAACGGGTAGAATCGTCACTTTTAAAGATTTTTGAAATCTGAAAGCGGGTGCTATTTCGTGATCATTTGTACCATTTTTACTTTCGTTTGTACCATTAAGGGAATGGAAATACGGACATTTGAAAATTCGCAAAACGGCAAGATTCGTCATTTTTATAGTGATTTGAAATCTGAAAGCGGGTGATATTTCATGATTGTTTGTACCTCAAAGGGGATGGAAATACGGACATTTGAAAATTCGCGAAACCGGTAGATTCGTCATTTTTATAGTTATTTGAAATCTGAAAGCGGGTGATATTTCGTGATCGTTTGTTCCTCAAAGGGGATGGAGATTCGCGAAACAGGTAGAATCGTCATTTTTGAAAATATTTGAGATCTGAAAGCGGGTGCTATTTCGTGATCGTTTGTTCCTCGAAGGGGATGGAAATACGGACATTTGAAAATTCGCGAAACGGGTTGATGCGTCATTTTTAAAGATTTTTGAAATCTGAAAGCGGGTGCTGCTTCGTGATCGTGTGCACCATTTTTACTTTCGTTTGTACCATTAAGGGGATGGAAATACGGACATTTGAAAATTCGTGAAACGGGTAGATTCGTCATTTTTATAGGTATTTCAAATCTGAAAGCGGGTGCTATTTCGTGATCGTTTGTACCTCAAAGGGGATGGAAATACGGACATTTGAAAATTCGCGAAACCGGTAGATTCGTAATTTTTATAGTTATTTGAAATCTGAAAGCGGGTGCTATTTCGTGATCGTTTGTTCCTCGAAGGGGATGGAAATACGGACACTTGAAAATTCGCGAAACGGGTTGATTCGTCATTTTTAAAGATTTTTGAAATCTGAAAGCGGGTGCTGCTTCGTGATCGTGTGCACCATTTTTACTTTCGTTTGTACCATTAAGGGGATGGAAATACGGACATTTGAAAATTCGTGAAACGGGTAGATTCGTCATTTTTAATGATATTTGAAATCTGAAAGCGGGTGATATTTCGTGATCGCTTGTACCTCAAAGGGGCTAGAAATACGGACAGTTGGAATTTCGCAAAACGGCTAGATTCGTCATTTTTATAGTTATTTGAAATCTGAAAGTGGGTGATATTTCGTGATCGCTTGTACCTCAAAGGGGATCGAAATACGGGCCCTTGAAAATTCGCGAAACCGGTAGATTCGTCATTTTTATAGTTATTTGAAATCTGAAAACGGGTGATATTTCGTGATCGCTTGTACCTCAAAGGGGATCGAAATACGGGCCCTTGAAAATTCGCTGAACGGGTAGATTCGTCATTTTTAAAGATGTTTGAAATCTGAAAGCGGGTGATAGTTCAGGATCGGTTGTACCTCAAAGGGGATGGAAATACGGACATATGAAAATTCGCAAAACGGCTAGATTCGTCATTTTTGAAGATATTTCAAATCTGAAAGCGGGAGCTATTTCGTGATCGTTTGTTCCTCGAAGGGGATGGAAATACGGACACTTGAAAATTCGCGAAACGGGTAGATTCGTCATTTTTGAAAATATTTGAAATCTGAAAGCGGGTGCTATTTCGTGATCGTTTGTTCCTCGAAGGGGATGGAAATACGGACACTTGAAAATTCGCGAAACGGGTAGATTCGTCATTTTTATAGTTATTTGAAATCTGAAAGCGGGTGATATTTCGTGATCGCTTGTACCTCAAAAGGAATGGAAATACGGGCACTTGAAAATTCGCGAAACCGGTAGATTCGTTATTGTTATAGTTATTTGAAATCTGAAAGCGGGTGATATTTCGTGATCGTTTGTTCCTCAAAGGGGATGGAGATTCGGTCACTTGAAAATTCGCGAAACGGGTAGATTCGTCATTTTTAATGATATTTGAAATCTGAAAGCGGGTGATATTTCGTGATCGTTTGTACCTCAAAGGGGATGGAAATACGGACACTTGGAAATTCGCGAATCGGGTAGAATCGTCATTTTTGAAGATATTTCAAATCTGAAAGCGGGTGCTATTTCGTGATCGTTTGTACCTCAAAGGGGATGGAAATACGGACATTTGAAAATTCGCGAAACCGGTAGATTCGTAATTTTTATAGTTATTTGAAATCTGAAAGCGGGTGATATTTCGAGATCGTTTGTACCTCAAAGGGGATGGAAACACGGACACTTGAAAATTCGCGAAACGGGTTGATTCGTCATTTTTAAAGATTTTTGAAATCTGAAAGCGGGTGCTGCTTCGTGATCGTGTGCACCATTTTTACTTTCGTTTGTACCATTAAGGGGATGGAAATACGGACATTTGAAAATTCGTGAAACGGGTAGATTCGTCAGTTTTAAAGTTATTTGAAATCTGAAAGCGGGCGCTATTTCGTGATCATTTGTACCATTTTTACTTTCGTTTGTACCATTAAGGGAATGGAAATACGGACATTTGAAAATTCGCGAAACCGGTAGATTCGTCATTTTTATAGTTATTTGAAATCTGAAAGCGGGTGATATTTCGTGATCGTTTGTACCTCAAAGGGGGTGGAAATACGGACACTTGGAAATTCGTGAAAGGGGTGAATCGTCATTTGTCAAGATATTTGAAATCTGAAAGCGGGTGATATTTCGTGATCGTTTGTACCTCAAAGGGGGTGGAAATACGGACACTTGGAAATTCGTGAAAGGGGTGAATCGTCAGTTTTAAAGTTATTTGAAATCTGAAAGCGGGCGCTATTTCGTGATCATTTGTACCATTTTTACTTTCGTTTGTACCATTAAGGGAATGGAAATACGGACATTTGAAAATTCGCAAAACGGCAAGATTCGTCATTTTTATAGTGATTTGAAATCTGAGAGCGGGTGATATTTCATGATTGTTTGTACCTCAAAGGGGATGGAAATACGGACATTTGAAAATTCGCGAAACCGGTAGATTCGTCATTTTTATAGTTATTTGAAATCTGAAAGCGGGTGATATTTCGTGATCGTTTGTTCCTCAAAGGGGGTGGAAATACGGACACTTGGAAATTCGTGAAAGGGGTGAATCGTCATTTGTCAAGATATTTGAAATCTGAAAGCGGGTGATATTTCGTGATCGTTTGTTCCTCAAAGGGGATGGAGATTCGCGAAACAGGTAGAATCGTCATTTTTGAAAATATTTGAAATCTGAAAGCGGGTGCTATTTCGTGATCGTTTGTTCCTCGAAGGGGATGGAAATACGGACACTTGAAAATTCGCGAAACGGGTAGATTCGTCATTTTTATAGTTATTTGAAATCTGAAAGCGGGTGATATTTCGTGATCGCTTGTACCTCAAAGGGAATGGAAATACGGGCACTTGAAAATTCGCGAAACCGGTAGATTCGTTATTGTTATAGTTATTTGAAATCTGAAAGCGGGTGATATTTCGTGATCGTTTGTTCCTCAAAGGGGGTGGAAATACGGACACTTGGAAATTCGTGAAAGGGGTGAATCGTCATTTGTCAAGATATTTGAAATCTGAAAGCGGGTGATATTTCGTGATCGTTTGTAGCGTGTTTACTTTCGTTTGTTCCTCAAAGGGGATGGAAATGCGGACAGTTGGAAATTCGCGAAACGGGTAGACTCGTCATTTTTAATGATATTTGAAATCTGAAAGCGGGTGATATTTCGTGATCGTTTGTACCTCGAAGAGGATGGAAATACGGACACTTGAAAGTTAGCGAAACGGGTAGATTCGTCATTTTTATAGTTATTTGAAATCTGAAGGCGGGTGATATTTCGTGATCGCTTGTACCTCAAAGGGGATCGAAATACGGACACTTGGAAATTCGCGAAACGGGTAGAATCGTCATTTTTTAAAATATTTGAAATGTGAAAGCGGGTGAAATTTCGTGATCGTTTGTAGCGTGTTTACTCTCGTTTTTACCTCATAGGGGATTTAAATACGGACATTTGAAAATTCGCGAAACCGGTAGATTCGTTATTGTTATAGTTATTTGAAATCTGAAAGCGGGTGATATTTCGTGATCGTTTGTTCCTCAAAGGGGATGGAAATACGGACACTTGGAAATTCACGAAACGGGTAGAATCGTCATTTTTTAAAATATTTGATATCTGAAAGCGGGTGATATTTCGTGATCGTTTGTTCCTCAAAGGGGATGGAGATTCGCGAAACAGGTAGAATCGTCATTTTTGAAAATATTTGAAATCTGAAAGCGGGTGCTATTTCGTGATCGTTTGTTCCTCGAAGGGGATGGAAATACGGTCACTTGAAAATTCGCGAAACGGGTAGATTCGTCATTTTTATAGTTATTTGAAATCTGAAAGCGGGTGCTATTTCGTGATCGTTTGTACCTCAAAGGGGGTGGAAATACGGACACTTGGAAATTCGTGAAAGGGGTGAATCGTCATTTGTCAAGATATTTGATATCTGAAAGCGGGTGATATTTCGTGATCGTGTGTTCCTCAAAGGGGTTTTAAACACGGACATTTGAAATTCGCGAAACGGGTAGAATCGTCACTTTTAAAGATTTTTGAAATCTGAAAGCGGGTGCTATTTCGTGATCATTTGTACCATTTTTACTTTCGTTTGTACCATTAAGGGAATGGAAATACGGACATTTGAAAATTCGCGAAACGGGTTGATTCGTCATTTTTAAAGAAGTTTGAAATCTGAAAGCGGGTGATATTTCGTGATCGTTTGTTCCTCAAAGGGGATGGAGATTCGCGAAACAGGTAGAATCGTCATTTTTGAAAATATTTGAAATCTGAAAGCGGGTGCTATTTCGTGATCGTTTGTACCTCAAAGGGGGTGGAAATACGGACACTTGGAAATTCGTGAAAGGGGTGAATCGTCATTTGTCAAGATATTTGAAATTTGAAAGCGGGTGATATTTCGTGATCGTTTGTAGCGTCTTTACTTTCGTTTGTACTTCAAAGGGGATTTAAATACGGACATTTGAAAATTCGCGAAACGGGTATATTCGTCATTTTTAAAGAAGTTTGAAATCTGAAAGCGGGTGATATTTCGTGATCGTTTGTACCTCAATGGGGGTGGAAATACGGACATTTGAAATTCGCGAAACGGGTAGAATCGTCACTTTTAAAGATTTTTGAAATCTGAAAGCGGGTGCTATTTCGTGATCATTTGTACCATTTTTACTTTCGTTTGTACCATTAAGGGAATGGAAATACGGACATATGAAAATTCGCAAAACGGCTAGATTCGTCATTTTTGAAGATATTTCAAATCTGAAAGCGGGTGCTATTTCGTGATCGTTTGTTCCTCGAAGGGGATGGAAATACGGACACTTGAAAATTCGCGAAACGGGTAGATTCGTAATTTCAAAAGATATCTGAAATCTGAAAGCGGGTGATATTTCGTGATCGTTTGTACCTCAAAGGGGATGGAAATACGGACACTTGGAAATTCGCGAATCGGGTAGAATCGTCATTTTTAAAGTTATTTGAAATCTGAAAGCGGGTGATATTTCGAGATCGTTTGTACCTCAAAGGGGGTGGAAATACGGACACTTGAAAATTCGTGAAACGGGTAGATTCGTCATTTTTAATGATATTTGAAATCTGAAAGCGGGTGATATTTCGTGATCGCTTGTACCTCAAAGGGGCTAGAAATACGGACAGTTGGAATTTCGCAAAACGGCTAGATTCGTCATTTTTATAGTTATTTGAAATCTGAAAGTGGGTGATATTTCGTGATCGCTTGTACCTCAAAGGGGATCGAAATACGGGCCCTTGAAAATTCGCGAAACCGGTAGATTCGTCATTTTTATAGTTATTTGAAATCTGAAAACGGGTGATATTTCGTGATCGCTTGTACCTCAAAGGGGATCGAAATACGGGCCCTTGAAAATTCGCTGAACGGGTAGATTCGTCATTTTTAAAGATGTTTGAAATCTGAAAGCGGGTGATAGTTCAGGATCGGTTGTACCTCAAAGGGGATGGAAATACGGACATATGAAAATTCGCAAAACGGCTAGATTCGTCATTTTTGAAGATATTTCAAATCTGAAAGCGGGAGCTATTTCGTGATCGTTTGTTCCTCGAAGGGGATGGAAATACGGACACTTGAAAATTCGCGAAACGGGTAGATTCGTCATTTTTGAAAATATTTGAAATCTGAAAGCGGGTGCTATTTCGTGATCGTTTGTTCCTCGAAGGGGATGGAAATACGGACACTTGAAAATTCGCGAAACGGGTAGATTCGTCATTTTTATAGTTATTTGAAATCTGAAAGCGGGTGATATTTCGTGATCGCTTGTACCTCAAAAGGAATGGAAATACGGGCACTTGAAAATTCGCGAAACCGGTAGATTCGTTATTGTTATAGTTATTTGAAATCTGAAAGCGGGTGATATTTCGTGATCGTTTGTTCCTCAAAGGGGATGGAGATTCGGTCACTTGAAAATTCGCGAAACGGGTAGATTCGTCATTTTTAATGATATTTGAAATCTGAAAGCGGGTGATATTTCGTGATCGTTTGTACCTCAAAGGGGATGGAAATACGGACACTTGGAAATTCGCGAATCGGGTAGAATCGTCATTTTTGAAGATATTTCAAATCTGAAAGCGGGTGCTATTTCGTGATCGTTTGTACCTCAAAGGGGATGGAAATACGGACATTTGAAAATTCGCGAAACCGGTAGATTCGTAATTTTTATAGTTATTTGAAATCTGAAAGCGGGTGATATTTCGAGATCGTTTGTACCTCAAAGGGGATGGAAACACGGACACTTGAAAATTCGCGAAACGGGTTGATTCGTCATTTTTAAAGATTTTTGAAATCTGAAAGCGGGTGCTGCTTCGTGATCGTGTGCACCATTTTTACTTTCGTTTGTACCATTAAGGGGATGGAAATACGGACATTTGAAAATTCGTGAAACGGGTAGATTCGTCAGTTTTAAAGTTATTTGAAATCTGAAAGCGGGCGCTATTTCGTGATCATTTGTACCATTTTTACTTTCGTTTGTACCATTAAGGGAATGGAAATACGGACATTTGAAAATTCGCGAAACCGGTAGATTCGTCATTTTTATAGTTATTTGAAATCTGAAAGCGGGTGATATTTCGTGATCGTTTGTACCTCAAAGGGGGTGGAAATACGGACACTTGGAAATTCGTGAAAGGGGTGAATCGTCATTTGTCAAGATATTTGAAATCTGAAAGCGGGTGATATTTCGTGATCGTTTGTACCTCAAAGGGGGTGGAAATACGGACACTTGGAAATTCGTGAAAGGGGTGAATCGTCAGTTTTAAAGTTATTTGAAATCTGAAAGCGGGCGCTATTTCGTGATCATTTGTACCATTTTTACTTTCGTTTGTACCATTAAGGGAATGGAAATACGGACATTTGAAAATTCGCAAAACGGCAAGATTCGTCATTTTTATAGTGATTTGAAATCTGAGAGCGGGTGATATTTCATGATTGTTTGTACCTCAAAGGGGATGGAAATACGGACATTTGAAAATTCGCGAAACCGGTAGATTCGTCATTTTTATAGTTATTTGAAATCTGAAAGCGGGTGATATTTCGTGATCGTTTGTTCCTCAAAGGGGGTGGAAATACGGACACTTGGAAATTCGTGAAAGGGGTGAATCGTCATTTGTCAAGATATTTGAAATCTGAAAGCGGGTGATATTTCGTGATCGTTTGTTCCTCAAAGGGGATGGAGATTCGCGAAACAGGTAGAATCGTCATTTTTGAAAATATTTGAAATCTGAAAGCGGGTGCTATTTCGTGATCGTTTGTTCCTCGAAGGGGATGGAAATACGGTCACTTGAAAATTCGCGAAACCGGTAGATTCGTTATTGTTATAGTTATTTGAAATCTGAAAGCGGGTGATATTTCGTGATCGTTTGTTCCTCAAAGGGGGTGGAAATACGGACACTTGGAAATTCGTGAAAGGGGTGAATCGTCATTTGTCAAGATATTTGAAATCTGAAAGCGGGTGATATTTCGTGATCGTTTGTAGCGTGTTTACTTTCGTTTGTTCCTCAAAGGGGATGGAAATGCGGACAGTTGGAAATTCGCGAAACGGGTAGACTCGTCATTTTTAATGATATTTGAAATCTGAAAGCGGGTGATATTTCGTGATCGTTTGTACCTCGAAGAGGATGGAAATACGGACACTTGAAAGTTAGCGAAACGGGTAGATTCGTCATTTTTATAGTTATTTGAAATCTGAAGGCGGGTGATATTTCGTGATCGCTTGTACCTCAAAGGGGATCGAAATACGGACACTTGGAAATTCGCGAAACGGGTAGAATCGTCATTTTTTAAAATATTTGAAATGTGAAAGCGGGTGAAATTTCGTGATCGTTTGTAGCGTGTTTACTCTCGTTTTTACCTCATAGGGGATTTAAATACGGACATTTGAAAATTCGCGAAACCGGTAGATTCGTTATTGTTATAGTTATTTGAAATCTGAAAGCGGGTGATATTTCGTGATCGTTTGTTCCTCAAAGGGGATGGAAATACGGACACTTGGAAATTCACGAAACGGGTAGAATCGTCATTTTTTAAAATATTTGATATCTGAAAGCGGGTGATATTTCGTGATCGTTTGTTCCTCAAAGGGGATGGAGATTCGCGAAACAGGTAGAATCGTCATTTTTGAAAATATTTGAAATCTGAAAGCGGGTGCTATTTCGTGATCGTTTGTTCCTCGAAGGGGATGGAAATACGGTCACTTGAAAATTCGCGAAACGGGTAGATTCGTCATTTTTATAGTTATTTGAAATCTGAAAGCGGGTGCTATTTCGTGATCGTTTGTACCTCAAAGGGGGTGGAAATACGGACACTTGGAAATTCGTGAAAGGGGTGAATCGTCATTTGTCAAGATATTTGATATCTGAAAGCGGGTGATATTTCGTGATCGTGTGTTCCTCAAAGGGGTTTTAAACACGGACATTTGAAATTCGCGAAACGGGTAGAATCGTCACTTTTAAAGATTTTTGAAATCTGAAAGCGGGTGCTATTTCGTGATCATTTGTACCATTTTTACTTTCGTTTGTACCATTAAGGGAATGGAAATACGGACATTTGAAAATTCGCGAAACGGGTTGATTCGTCATTTTTAAAGAAGTTTGAAATCTGAAAGCGGGTGATATTTCGTGATCGTTTGTACCTCAATGGGGGTGGAAATACGGACATTTGAAATTCGCGAAACGGGTAGAATCGTCACTTTTAAAGATTTTTGAAATCTGAAAGCGGGTGCTATTTCGTGATCATTTGTACCATTTTTACTTTCGTTTGTACCATTAAGGGAATGGAAATACGGACATTTGAAAATTCGCAAAACGGCAAGATTCGTCATTTTTATAGTGATTTGAAATCTGAAAGCGGGTGATATTTCATGATTGTTTGTACCTCAAAGGGGATGGAAATACGGACATTTGAAAATTCGCGAAACCGGTAGATTCGTCATTTTTATAGTTATTTGAAATCTGAAAGCGGGTGATATTTCGTGATCGTTTGTTCCTCAAAGGGGATGGAGATTCGCGAAACAGGTAGAATCGTCATTTTTGAAAATATTTGAGATCTGAAAGCGGGTGCTATTTCGTGATCGTTTGTTCCTCGAAGGGGATGGAAATACGGACATTTGAAAATTCGCGAAACGGGTTGATGCGTCATTTTTAAAGATTTTTGAAATCTGAAAGCGGGTGCTGCTTCGTGATCGTGTGCACCATTTTTACTTTCGTTTGTACCATTAAGGGGATGGAAATACGGACATTTGAAAATTCGTGAAACGGGTAGATTCGTCATTTTTATAGGTATTTCAAATCTGAAAGCGGGTGCTATTTCGTGATCGTTTGTACCTCAAAGGGGATGGAAATACGGACATTTGAAAATTCGCGAAACCGGTAGATTCGTAATTTTTATAGTTATTTGAAATCTGAAAGCGGGTGCTATTTCGTGATCGTTTGTTCCTCGAAGGGGATGGAAATACGGACACTTGAAAATTCGCGAAACGGGTTGATTCGTCATTTTTAAAGATTTTTGAAATCTGAAAGCGGGTGCTGCTTCGTGATCGTGTGCACCATTTTTACTTTCGTTTGTACCATTAAGGGGATGGAAATACGGACATTTGAAAATTCGTGAAACGGGTAGATTCGTCATTTTTAATGATATTTGAAATCTGAAAGCGGGTGATATTTCGTGATCGCTTGTACCTCAAAGGGGCTAGAAATACGGACAGTTGGAATTTCGCAAAACGGCTAGATTCGTCATTTTTATAGTTATTTGAAATCTGAAAGTGGGTGATATTTCGTGATCGCTTGTACCTCAAAGGGGGTGGAAATACGGACACTTGGAAATTCGTGAAAGGGGTGAATCGTCATTTGTCAAGATATTTGAAATCTGAAAGCGGGTGATATTTCGTGATCGTTTGTTCCTCAAAGGGGATGGAGATTCGCGAAACAGGTAGAATCGTCATTTTTGAAAATATTTGAAATCTGAAAGCGGGTGCTATTTCGTGATCGTTTGTTCCTCGAAGGGGATGGAAATACGGACACTTGAAAATTCGCGAAACGGGTAGATTCGTCATTTTTATAGTTATTTGAAATCTGAAAGCGGGTGATATTTCGTGATCGATTGTTCCTCAAAGGGGATGGAGATTCGCGAAACAGGTAGAATCGTCATTTTTGAAAATATTTGAAATCTGAAAGCGGGTGCTATTTCGTGATCGTTTGTACCTCAAAGGGGGTGGAAATACGGACACTTGGAAATTCGTGAAAGGGGTGAATCGTCATTTGTCAAGATATTTGATATATGAAAGCGGGTGATATTTCGTGATCGTGTGTTCCTCAAAGGGGTTTTAAACACGGACATTTGAAAATTCGCAAAACGGGTAGAATCGTCATTTTTAAAGATATTTGAAATCTGAAAGCGGGTGATATTTCGTGATCGCTTGTACCTCAAAAGGAATGGAAATACGGGCACTTGAAAATTCGCGAAACCGGTAGATTCGTTATTGTTATAGTTATTTGAAATCTGAAAGCGGGTGATATTTCGTGATCGATGGTTCCTCAAAGGGGATGGAGATTCGCGAAACAGGTAGAATCGTCATTTTTGAAAATATTTGAAATCTGAAAGCGGGTGCTATTTCGTGATCGTTTGTACCTCAAAGGGGGTGGAAATACGGACACTTGGAAATTCGTGAAAGGGGTGAATCGTCATTTGTCAAGATATTTGATATCTGAAAGCGGGTGATATTTCGTGATCGTGTGTTCCTCAAAGGGGTTTTAAACACGGACATTTGAAAATTCGCGAAACGGGTAGAATCGTCATTTTTGAAGATATTTGAAATCTGAAAGCGGGTGATATTTCGTGATCGCTTGTTCCTCAAAGGGGATGGAGATTCGCGAAACAGGTAGAATCGTCATTTTTGAAAATATTTGAAATCTGAAAGCGGGTGCTATTTCGTGATCATTTGTACCATTTTTACTTTCGTTTGTACCATTAAGGGAATGGAAATACGGACATATGAAAATTCGCAAAACGGCTAGATTCGTCATTTTTGAAGATATTTCAAATCTGAAAGCGGGTGCTATTTCGTGATCGTTTGTTCCTCGAAGGGGATGGAAATTCGGACACTTGAAAATTCGCGAAACGGGTAGATTCGTAATTTCAAAAGATATCTGAAATCTGAAAGCGGGTGATATTTCGTGATCGTTTGTACCTCAAAGGGGATGGAAATACGGACACTTGGAAATTCGCGAATCGGGTAGAATCGTCATTTTTAAAGTTATTTGAAATCTGAAAGCGGGTGATATTTCGAGATCGTTTGTACCTCAAAGGGGGTGGAAATACGGACATTTGAAAATTCGCGAAACGGGTTGATTCGTCATTTTTAAAGAAGTTTGAAATCTGAAAGCGGGTGATATTTCGTGATCGTTTGTTCCTCGAAGGGGATGGAAATACGGACACTTGAAAATTCGCGAAACGGGTAGATTCGTCATTTTTATAGTTATTTGAAATCTGAAAGCGGGTGATATTTCGTGATCGCTTGTACCTCAAAGGGAATGGAAATACGGGCACTTGTAAATTCGCGAAACCGGTAGATTCGTTATTGTTATAGTTATTTGAAATCTGAAAGCGGGTGATATTTCGTGATCGATTGTTCCTCAAAGGGGATGGAGATTCGCGAAACAGGTAGAATCGTCATTTTTGAAAATATTTGAAATCTGAAAGCGGGTGCTATTTCGTGATCGTTTGTACCTCAAAGGGGGTGGAAATACGGACACTTGGAAATTCGTGAAAGGGGTGAATCGTCATTTGTCAAGATATTTGATATCTGAAAGCGGGTGATATTTCGTGATCGTGTGTTCCTCAAAGGGGTTTTAAACACGGACATTTGAAAATTCGCGAAACGGGTAGAATCGTCATTTTTAAAGATATTTGAAATCTGAAAGCGGGTGATATTTCGTGATCGTTTGTTCCTCAAAGGGGATGGAGATTCGCGAAACAGATAGAATCGTCATTTTTGAAAATATTTGAGATCTGAAAGCGGGTGCTATTTCGTGATCGTTTGTTCCTCGAAGGGGATGGAAATACGGACATTTGAAAATTCGCGAAACGGGTTGATGCGTCATTTTTAAAGATTTTTGAAATCTGAAAGCGGGTGCTGCTTCGTGATCGTGTGCACCATTTTTACTTTCGTTTGTACCATTAAGGGGATGGAAATACGGACATTTGAAAATTCGTGAAACGGGTAGATTCGTCATTTTTATAGGTATTTCAAATCTGAAAGCGGGTGCTATTTCGTGATCGTTTGTACCTCAAAGGGGATGGAAATACGGACATTTGAAAATTCGCGAAACCGGTAGATTCGTAATTTTTATAGTTATTTGAAATCTGAAAGCGGGTGCTATTTCGTGATCGTTTGTTCCTCGAAGGGGATGGAAATACGGACATTTGAAAATTCGCGAAACGGGTTGATTCCTCATTTTTAAAGGTTTTTGAAATCTGAAAGCGGGTGCTGCTTCGTGATCGTGTGCACCATTTTTACTTTCGTTTGTACCATTAAGGGGATGGAAATACGGACATTTGAAAATTCGTGAAACGGGTAGATTCGTCATTTTTAATGATATTTGAAATCTGAAAGCGGGTGATATTTCGTGATCGCTTGTACCTCAAAGGGGATCGAAATACGGGCCCTTGAAAATTCGCTGAACGGGTAGATTCGTCATTTTTAAAGATGTTTGAAATCTGAAAGCGGGTGATAGTTCATGATCGGTTGTACCTCAAAGGGGATGGAAATACGGACATATGAAAATTCGCAAAACGGCTAGATTCGTGATTTTTATAGTTATTTGAAATCTGAAAGTGGGTAATATTTCGTGATCGCTTGTACCTCAAAGGGGATCGAAATACGGGCCCTTGAAAATTCGCGAAACCGGTAGATTCGTCATTTTTATAGTTATTTGAAATCTGAAAGCGGGTGCTATTTCGTGATCGTTTGTTCCTCGAAGGGGATGGAAATACGGACACTTGAAAATTCGCGAAACGGGTAGATTCGTGATTTTTATAGTTATTTGAAATCTGAAAGTGGGTAATATTTCGTGATCGCTTGTACCTCAAAGGGGATCGAAATACGGGCCCTTGAAAATTCGCGAAACCGGTAGATTCGTCATTTTTATAGTTATTTCAAATCTGAAAGCGGGTGCTATTTCGTGATCGTTTGTTCCTCGAAGGGGATGGAAATACGGACACTTGAAAATTCGCGAAACGGGTAGATTCGTGATTTTTATAGTTATTTGAAATCTGAAAGTGGGTAATATTTCGTGATCGCTTGTACCTCAAAGGGGATCGAAATACGGGCCCTTGAAAATTCGCGAAACCGGTAGATTCGTCATTTTTATAGTTATTTGAAATCTGAAAGCGGGTGATATTTCGTGATCGTTTGTTCCTCAAAGGGGATGGAGATTCGCGAAACAGGTAGAATCGTCATTTTTGAAAATATTTGAAATCTGAAAGCGGGTGCTATTTCGTGATCGTTTGTTCCTCGAAGGGGATGGAAATACGGACACTTGAAAATTCGCGAAACGGGTAGATTCGTCATTTTTATAGTTATTTGAAATCTGAAAGCGGGTGATATTTCGTGATCGCTTGTACCTCAAAGGGAATGGAAATACGGGCACTTGAAAATTCGCGAAACCGGTAGATTCGTTATTGTTATAGTTATTTGAAATCTGAAAGCGGGTGATATTTCGTGATCGATTGTTCCTCAAAGGGGATGGAGATTCGCGAAACAGGTAGAATCGTCATTTTTGAAAATATTTGAAATGTGAAAGCGGGTGCTATTTCGTGATCGTTTGTACCTCAAAGGGGGTGGAAATACGGACACTTGGAAATTCGTGAAAGGGGTGAATCGTCATTTGTCAAGATATTTGATATCTGAAAGCGGGTGATATTTCGTGATCGTGTGTTCCTCAAAGGGGTTTTAAACACGGACATTTGAAAATTCGCGAAACGGGTAGAATCGTCATTTTTAAAGATATTTGAAATCTGAAAGCGGGTGATATTTCGTGATCGTTTGTTCCTCAAAGGGGATGGAGATTCGTGAAACAGGTAGAATCGTCATTTTTGAAAATATTTGAGATCTGAAAGCGGGTGCTATTTCGTGATCGTTTGTTCCTCGAAGGGGATGGAAATACGGACATTTGAAAATTCGCGAAACGGGTTGATGCGTCATTTTTAAAGATTTTTGAAATCTGAAAGCGGGTGATATTTCGTGATCGTTTGTACCTCGAAGAGGATGGAAATACGGACACGTGAAAGTTAGCGAAACGGGTAGATTCGTCATTTTTATAGTTATTTGAAATCTGAAGGCGGGTGATATTTCGTGATCGCTTGTACCTCAAAGGGGATCGAAATACGGACACTTGGAAATTCGCGAAACGGGTAGAATCGTCATTTTTTAAAATATTTGAAATGTGAAAGCGGGTGAAATTTCGTGATCGTTTGTAGCGTGTTTACTCTCGTTTTTACCTCATAGGGGATTTAAATACGGACATTTGAAAATTCGCGAAACGGGTTGATTCGTCATTTTTAAAGATGTTTGAAATCTGAAAGCGGGTGATATTTCGTGATCGTTTGTACCTCAAAGGGGGTGGAAATACGGACATTTGAAAATTCGCGAAACGGGTATATTCGTCATTTTTAAAGAAGTTTGAAATCTGAAAGCGGGTGATATTTCGTGATCGTTTGTACCTCAATGGGGGTGGAAATACGGACATTTGAAATTCGCGAAACGGGTAGAATCGTCACTTTTAAAGATTTTTGAAATCTGAAAGCGGGTGCTATTTCGTGATCATTTGTACCATTTTTACTTTCGTTTGTACCATTAAGGGAATGGAAATACGGACATTTGAAAATTCGCAAAACGGCAAGATTCGTCATTTTTATAGTGATTTGAAATCTGAAAGCGGGTGATATTTCATGATTGTTTGTACCTCAAAGGGGATGGAAATACGGACATTTGAAAATTCGCGAAACCGGTGAATTCGTCATTTTTATAGTTATTTGAAATCTGAAAGCGGGTGATATTTCGTGATCGTTTGTATCTCAAAGGGGGTGGAAATACGGACACTTGGAAATTCGTGAAAGGGGTGAATCGTCATTTGTCAAGATATTTGAAATTTGAAAGCGGGTGATATTTCGTGATCGTTTGTAGCGTCTTTACTTTCGTTTGTACTTCAAAGGGGATTTAAATACGGACATTTGAAAATTCGCGAAACGGGTATATTCGTCATTTTTAAAGAAGTTTGAAATCTGAAAGCGGGTGATATTTCGTGATCGTTTGTACCTCAATGGGGGTGGAAATACGGACATTTGAAATTCGCGAAACGGGTAGAATCGTCACTTTTAAAGATTTTTGAAATCTGAAAGCGGGTGCTATTTCGTGATCATTTGTACCATTTTTACTTTCGTTTGTACCATTAAGGGAATGGAAATACGGACATTTGAAAATTCGCAAAACGGCAAGATTCGTCATTTTTATAGTGATTTGAAATCTGAAAGCGGGTGATATTTCATGATTGTTTGTACCTCAAAGGGGATGGAAATACGGACATTTGAAAATTCGCGAAACCGGTGGATTCGTCATTTTTATAGTTATTTGAAATCTGAAAGCGGGTGATATTTCGTGATCGTTTGTACCTCAAAGGGGGTGGAAATACGGACACTTGGAAATTCGTGAAAGGGGTGAATCGTCATTTGTCAAGATATTTGAAATCTGAAAGCGGGTGATATTTCGTGATCGTTTGTTCCTCAAAGGGGATGGAAATACGGACACTTGAAAATTCGCGGAACGGGTAGATTCGTCGTTTTTATAGTTATTTGAAATCTGAAAGCGGGTGATATTTCGTGATCGTTTGAACCATTTTTACTTTTGTTTGTACCTCAAAGGGGATTTAAATACAGACATTTGAAAATTCGCGAACCCGGTAGATTCGGAATTTTTATAGTTATTTGAAATGTGAAAGCGAGTGATATTTCGTGATCGTTTGTTCCTCAAAGGGGGTGGAAATACGCATACTTGGAAATTGGCGAAACGGGTAGATTCGTCATTTTTATAGTTATTTGAAATCTGAAAGCGGGTGCTATTTCGTGATCGTTTGTTCTTCGAAGAGGATGGAAATACGGACACTTGAAAGTTAGCGAAACGGGTAGATTCGTCATTTTTATAGTTATTTGAAATCTGAAGGCGGGTGATATTTCGTGATCGCTTGTACCTCAAAGGGGATCGAAATACGGACACTTGGAAATTCGCGAAACGGGTAGAATCGTCATTTTTTAAAATATTTGAAATGTGAAAGCGGGGGAAATTTCGTGATCGTTTGTAGCGTGTTTACTCTCGTTTTTACCTCATAGGGGATTTCAATACGGACATTTGAAAATTCGCGAAGTAGGTAGATTCGTCATTTTTGAAGACGTTTGAAATCTGAAAGCGGGTGATATTTCATGATCGCTTGTACCTCAAAGGGGATGGAAATACGGACACTTGGAAATTCGCGAAACGGGTAGAATCGTCATTTTTTAAAATATTTGAAATGTGAAAGCGGGTGAAATTTCGTGATCGTTTATAGCGTGTTTACTCTCGTTTTTACCTCATAGGGGATTTAAATACGGACATTTGAAAATTCGCGAAATAGGTAGATTCGTCATTTTTAAAGATTTTTGAAATCTGAAAGCGGGTGCTGCTTCGTGATCGTGTGCACCATTTTTACTTTCGTTTGTACCATTAAGGGGATGGAAATACGGACATTTGAAAATTCGTGAAACGGGTAGATTCGTCATTTTTAATGATATTTGAAATCTGAAAGCGGTTGATATTTCGTGATCGCTTGTACCTCAAAGGGGCTGGAAATACGGGCAGTTGGAATTTCGCAAAACGGCTAGATTCGTCATTTTTATAGTTATTTGAAATCTGAAAGCGGGTGATATTTCGTGATCGTTTGTTCCTCAAAGGGGATGGAGATTCGCGAAACAGGTAGAATCGTCATTTTTGAAAATATTTGAAATCTGAAAGCGGGTGCTATTTCGTGATCGTTTGTTCCTCGAAGGGGATGGAAATACGGACACTTGAAAATTCGCGAAACGGGTAGATTCGTCATTTTTATAGTTATTTGAAATCTGAAAGCGGGTGATATTTCGTGATCGCTTGTACCTCAAAGGGAATGGAAATACGGGCACTTGAAAATTCGCGAAACCGGTAGATTCGTTATTGTTATAGTTATTTGAAATCTGAAAGCGGGTGATATTTCGTGATCGATTGTTCCTCAAAGGGGATGGAGATTCGCGAAACAGGTAGAATCGTCATTTTTGAAAATATTTGAAATCTGAAAGCGGGTGCTATTTCGTGATCGTTTGTACCTCAAAGGGGGTGGAAATACGGACACTTGGAAATTCGTGAAAGGGGTGAATCGTCATTTGTCAAGATATTTGATATATGAAAGCGGGTGATATTTCGTGATCGTGTGTTCCTCAAAGGGGTTTTAAACACGGACATTTGAAAATTCGCGAAACGGGTAGAATCGTCATTTTTAAAGATATTTGAAATCTGAAAGCGGGTGATATTTCGTGATCGCTTGTACCTCAAAGGGAATGGAAATACGGGCACTTGAAAATTCGCGAAACCGGTAGATTCGTTATTGTTATAGTTATTTGAAATCTGAAAGCGGGTGATATTTCGTGATCGATGGTTCCTCAAAGGGGATGGAGATTCGCGAAACAGGTAGAATCGTCATTTTTGAAAATATTTGAAATCTGAAAGCGGGTGCTATTTCGTGATCGTTTGTACCTCAAAGGGGGTGGAAATACGGACACTTGGAAATTCGTGAAAGGGGTGAATCGTCATTTGTCAAGATATTTGATATCTGAAAGCGGGTGATATTTCGTGATCGTGTGTTCCTCAAAGGGGTTTTAAACACGGACATTTGAAAATTCGCGAAACGGGTAGAATCGTCATTTTTAAAGATATTTGAAATCTGAAAGCGGGTGATATTTCGTGATCGTTTGTTCCTCAAAGGGGATGGAGATTCGCGAAACAGGTAGAATCGTCATTTTTGAAAATATTTGAAATCTGAAAGCGGGTGCTATTTCGTGATCGTTTGTTCCTCGAAGGGGATGGAAATACGGACACTTGAAAATTCGCGAAACGGGTAGATTCGTCATTTTTATAGTTATTTGAAATCTGAAAGCGGGTGATATTTCGTGATCGCTTGTACCTCAAAGGGAATGGAAATACGGGCACTTGAAAATTCGCGAAACCGGTAGATTCGTTATTGTTATAGTTATTTGAAATCTGAAAGCGGGTGATATTTCGTGATCGATTGTTCCTCAAAGGGGATGGAGATTCGCGAAACAGGTAGAATCGTCATTTTTGAAAATATTTGAAATCTGAAAGCGGGTGCTATTTCGTGATCGTTTGTACCTCAAAGGGGGTGGAAATACGGACACTTGGAAATTCGTGAAAGGGGTGAATCGTCATTTGTCAAGATATTTGATATCTGAAAGCGGGTGATATTTCGTGATCGTGTGTTCCTCAAAGGGGTTTTAAACACAGACATTTGAAAATTCGCGAAACGGGTAGAATCGTCATTTTTAAAGATATTTGAAATCTGAAAGCGGGTGATATTTCGTGATCGTTTGTTCCTCAAAGGGGATGGAGATTCGCGAAACAGGTAGAATCGTCATTTTTGAAAATATTTGAGATCTGAAAGCGGGTGCTATTTCGTGATCGTTTGTTCCTCGAAGGGGATGGAAATACGGACACTTGAAAATTCGCGAAACGGGTAGATTCGTCATTTTTATAGTTATTTGAAATCTGAAAGTGGGTAATATTTCGTGATCGCTTGTACCTCAAAGGGGATCGAAATACGGGCCCTTGAAAATTCGCGAAACCGGTAGATTCGTCATTTTTATAGTTATTTGAAATCTGAAAGCGGGTGATATTTCGTGATCGTTTGTTCCTCAAAGGGGATGGAGATTCGCGAAACAGGTAGAATCGTCATTTTTGAAAATATTTGAACTCTGAAAGCGGGTGCTATTTCGTGATCGTTTGTTCCTCGAAGGGGATGGAAATACGGACACTTGAAAATTCGCGAAACGGGTAGATTCGTCATTTTTATAGTTATTTGAAATCTGAAAGCGGGTGATATTTCGTGATCGCTTGTACCTCAAAGGGAATGGAAATACGGGCACTTGAAAATTCGCGAAACCGGTAGATTCGTTATTGTTATAGTTATTTGAAATCTGAAAGCGGGTGATATTTCGTGATCGATTGTTCCTCAAAGGGGATGGAGATTCGCGAAACAGGTAGAATCGTCATTTTTGAAAATATTTGAAATCTGAAAGCGGGTGCTATTTCGTGATCGTTTGTACCTCAAAGGGGGTGGAAATACGGACACTTGGAAATTCGTGAAAGGGGTGAATCGTCATTTGTCAAGATATTTGATATATGAAAGCGGGTGATATTTCGTGATCGTGTGTTCCTCAAAGGGGTTTTAAACACGGACATTTGAAAATTCGCGAAACGGGTAGAATCGTCATTTTTAAAGATATTTGAAATCTGAAAGCGGGTGATATTTCGTGATCGCTTGTACCTCAAAGGGAATGGAAATACGGGCACTTGAAAATTCGCGAAACCGGTAGATTCGTTATTGTTATAGTTATTTGAAATCTGAAAGCGGGTGATATTTCGTGATCGATGGTTCCTCAAAGGGGATGGAGATTCGCGAAACAGGTAGAATCGTCATTTTTGAAAATATTTGAAATCTGAAAGCGGGTGCTATTTCGTGATCGTTTGTACCTCAAAGGGGGTGGAAATACGGACACTTGGAAATTCGTGAAAGGGGTGAATCGTCATTTGTCAAGATATTTGATATCTGAAAGCGGGTGATATTTCGTGATCGTGTGTTCCTCAAAGGGGTTTTAAACACGGACATTTGAAAATTCGCGAAACGGGTAGAATCGTCATTTTTAAAGATATTTGAAATCTGAAAGCGGGTGATATTTCGTGATCGTTTGTTCCTCAAAGGGGATGGAGATTCGCGAAACAGGTAGAATCGTCATTTTTGAAAATATTTGAAATCTGAAAGCGGGTGCTATTTCGTGATCGTTTGTTCCTCGAAGGGGATGGAAATACGGACACTTGAAAATTCGCGAAACGGGTAGATTCGTCATTTTTATAGTTATTTGAAATCTGAAAGCGGGTGATATTTCGTGATCGCTTGTACCTCAAAGGGAATGGAAATACGGGCACTTGAAAATTCGCGAAACCGGTAGATTCGTTATTGTTATAGTTATTTGAAATCTGAAAGCGGGTGATATTTCGTGATCGATTGTTCCTCAAAGGGGATGGAGATTCGCGAAACAGGTAGAATCGTCATTTTTGAAAATATTTGAAATCTGAAAGCGGGTGCTATTTCGTGATCGTTTGTACCTCAAAGGGGGTGGAAATACGGACACTTGGAAATTCGTGAAAGGGGTGAATCGTCATTTGTCAAGATATTTGATATCTGAAAGCGGGTGATATTTCGTGATCGTGTGTTCCTCAAAGGGGTTTTAAACACAGACATTTGAAAATTCGCGAAACGGGTAGAATCGTCATTTTTAAAGATATTTGAAATCTGAAAGCGGGTGATATTTCGTGATCGTTTGTTCCTCAAAGGGGATGGAGATTCGCGAAACAGGTAGAATCGTCATTTTTGAAAATATTTGAGATCTGAAAGCGGGTGCTATTTCGTGATCGTTTGTTCCTCGAAGGGGATGGAAATACGGACACTTGAAAATTCGCGAAACGGGTAGATTCGTCATTTTTATAGTTATTTGAAATCTGAAAGTGGGTAATATTTCGTGATCGCTTGTACCTCAAAGGGGATCGAAATACGGGCCCTTGAAAATTCGCGAAACCGGTAGATTCGTCATTTTTATAGTTATTTGAAATCTGAAAGCGGGTGATATTTCGTGATCGTTTGTTCCTCAAAGGGGATGGAGATTCGCGAAACAGGTAGAATCGTCATTTTTGAAAATATTTGAAATCTGAAAGCGGGTGCTATTTCGTGATCGTTTGTTCCTCGAAGGGGATGGAAATACGGACACTTGAAAATTCGCGAAACGGGTAGATTCGTCATTTTTATAGTTATTTGAAATCTGAAAGCGGGTGATATTTCGTGATCGCTTGTACCTCAAAGGGAATGGAAATACGGGCACTTGAAAATTCGCGAAACCGGTAGATTCGTTATTGTTATAGTTATTTGAAATCTGAAAGCGGGTGATATTTCGTGATCGATTGTTCCTCAAAGGGGATGGAGATTCGCGAAACAGGTAGAATCGTCATTTTTGAAAATATTTGAAATGTGAAAGCGGGTGCTATTTCGTGATCGTTTGTACCTCAAAGGGGGTGGAAATACGGACACTTGGAAATTCGTGAAAGGGGTGAATCGTCATTTGTCAAGATATTTGATATCTGAAAGCGGGTGATATTTCGTGATCGTGTGTTCCTCAAAGGGGTTTTAAACACGGACATTTGAAATTCGCGAAACGGGTAGAATCGTCACTTTTAAAGATTTTTGAAATCTGAAAGCGGGTGCTATTTCGTGATCATTTGTACCATTTTTACTTTCGTTTGTACCATTAAGGGAATGGAAATACGGACATTTGAAAATTCGCAAAACGGCAAGATTCGTCATTTTTATAGTGATTTGAAATCTGAAAGCGGGTGATATTTCATGATTGTTTGTACCTCAAAGGGGATGGAAATACGGACATTTGAAAATTCGCGAAACCGGTGGATTCGTCATTTTTATAGTTATTTGAAATCTGAAAGCGGGTGATATTTCGTGATCGTTTGTACCTCAAAGGGGGTGGAAATACGGACACTTGGAAATTCGTGAAAGGGGTGAATCGTCATTTGTCAAGATATTTGAAATTTGAAAGCGGGTGATATTTCGTGATCGTTTGTAGCGTCTTTACTTTCGTTTGTACTTCAAAGGGGATTTAAATACGGACATTTGAAAATTCGCGAAACGGGTATATTCGTCATTTTTAAAGAAGTTTGAAATCTGAAAGCGGGTGATATTTCGTGATCGTTTGTACCTCAATGGGGGTGGAAATACGGACATTTGAAATTCGCGAAACGGGTAGAATCGTCACTTTTAAAGATTTTTGAAATCTGAAAGCGGGTGCTATTTCGTGATCATTTGTACCATTTTTACTTTCGTTTGTACCATTAAGGGAATGGAAATACGGACATATGAAAATTCGCAAAACGGCTAGATTCGTCATTTTTGAAGATATTTCAAATCTGAAAGCGGGTGCTATTTCGTGATCGTTTGTTCCTCGAAGGGGATGGAAATACGGACACTTGAAAATTCGCGAAACGGGTAGATTCGTTATTGTTATAGTTATTTGAAATCTGAAAGCGGGTGATATTTCGTGATCGATTGTTCCTCAAAGGGGATGGAGATTCGCGAAACAGGTAGAATCGTCATTTTTGAAAATATTTGAAATCTGAAAGCGGGTGCTATTTCGTGATCGTTTGTACCTCAAAGGGGGTGGAAATACGGACACTTGGAAATTCGTGAAAGGGGTGAATCGTCATTTGTCAAGATATTTGATATCTGAAAGCGGGTGATATTTCGTGATCGTGTGTTCCTCAAAGGGGTTTTAAACACAGACATTTGAAAATTCGCGAAACGGGTAGAATCGTCATTTTTAAAGATATTTGAAATCTGAAAGCGGGTGATATTTCGTGATCGTTTGTTCCTCAAAGGGGATGGAGATTCGCGAAACAGGTAGAATCGTCATTTTTGAAAATATTTGAGATCTGAAAGCGGGTGCTATTTCGTGATCGTTTGTTCCTCGAAGGGGATGGAAATACGGACACTTGAAAATTCGCGAAACGGGTAGATTCGTCATTTTTATAGTTATTTGAAATCTGAAAGTGGGTAATATTTCGTGATCGCTTGTACCTCAAAGGGGATCGAAATACGGGCCCTTGAAAATTCGCGAAACCGGTAGATTCGTCATTTTTATAGTTATTTGAAATCTGAAAGCGGGTGATATTTCGTGATCGTTTGTTCCTCAAAGGGGATGGAGATTCGCGAAACAGGTAGAATCGTCATTTTTGAAAATATTTGAACTCTGAAAGCGGGTGCTATTTCGTGATCGTTTGTTCCTCGAAGGGGATGGAAATACGGACACTTGAAAATTCGCGAAACGGGTAGATTCGTCATTTTTATAGTTATTTGAAATCTGAAAGCGGGTGATATTTCGTGATCGCTTGTACCTCAAAGGGAATGGAAATACGGGCACTTGAAAATTCGCGAAACCGGTAGATTCGTTATTGTTATAGTTATTTGAAATCTGAAAGCGGGTGATATTTCGTGATCGATTGTTCCTCAAAGGGGATGGAGATTCGCGAAACAGGTAGAATCGTCATTTTTGAAAATATTTGAAATCTGAAAGCGGGTGCTATTTCGTGATCGTTTGTACCTCAAAGGGGGTGGAAATACGGACACTTGGAAATTCGTGAAAGGGGTGAATCGTCATTTGTCAAGATATTTGATATATGAAAGCGGGTGATATTTCGTGATCGTGTGTTCCTCAAAGGGGTTTTAAACACGGACATTTGAAAATTCGCGAAACGGGTAGAATCGTCATTTTTAAAGATATTTGAAATCTGAAAGCGGGTGATATTTCGTGATCGCTTGTACCTCAAAGGGAATGGAAATACGGGCACTTGAAAATTCGCGAAACCGGTAGATTCGTTATTGTTATAGTTATTTGAAATCTGAAAGCGGGTGATATTTCGTGATCGATGGTTCCTCAAAGGGGATGGAGATTCGCGAAACAGGTAGAATCGTCATTTTTGAAAATATTTGAAATCTGAAAGCGGGTGCTATTTCGTGATCGTTTGTACCTCAAAGGGGGTGGAAATACGGACACTTGGAAATTCGTGAAAGGGGTGAATCGTCATTTGTCAAGATATTTGATATCTGAAAGCGGGTGATATTTCGTGATCGTGTGTTCCTCAAAGGGGTTTTAAACACGGACATTTGAAAATTCGCGAAACGGGTAGAATCGTCATTTTTAAAGATATTTGAAATCTGAAAGCGGGTGATATTTCGTGATCGTTTGTTCCTCAAAGGGGATGGAGATTCGCGAAACAGGTAGAATCGTCATTTTTGAAAATATTTGAAATCTGAAAGCGGGTGCTATTTCGTGATCGTTTGTTCCTCGAAGGGGATGGAAATACGGACACTTGAAAATTCGCGAAACGGGTAGATTCGTCATTTTTATAGTTATTTGAAATCTGAAAGCGGGTGATATTTCGTGATCGCTTGTACCTCAAAGGGAATGGAAATACGGGCACTTGAAAATTCGCGAAACCGGTAGATTCGTTATTGTTATAGTTATTTGAAATCTGAAAGCGGGTGATATTTCGTGATCGATTGTTCCTCAAAGGGGATGGAGATTCGCGAAACAGGTAGAATCGTCATTTTTGAAAATATTTGAAATCTGAAAGCGGGTGCTATTTCGTGATCGTTTGTACCTCAAAGGGGGTGGAAATACGGACACTTGGAAATTCGTGAAAGGGGTGAATCGTCATTTGTCAAGATATTTGATATCTGAAAGCGGGTGATATTTCGTGATCGTGTGTTCCTCAAAGGGGTTTTAAACACAGACATTTGAAAATTCGCGAAACGGGTAGAATCGTCATTTTTAAAGATATTTGAAATCTGAAAGCGGGTGATATTTCGTGATCGTTTGTTCCTCAAAGGGGATGGAGATTCGCGAAACAGGTAGAATCGTCATTTTTGAAAATATTTGAGATCTGAAAGCGGGTGCTATTTCGTGATCGTTTGTTCCTCGAAGGGGATGGAAATACGGACACTTGAAAATTCGCGAAACGGGTAGATTCGTCATTTTTATAGTTATTTGAAATCTGAAAGTGGGTAATATTTCGTGATCGCTTGTACCTCAAAGGGGATCGAAATACGGGCCCTTGAAAATTCGCGAAACCGGTAGATTCGTCATTTTTATAGTTATTTGAAATCTGAAAGCGGGTGATATTTCGTGATCGTTTGTTCCTCAAAGGGGATGGAGATTCGCGAAACAGGTAGAATCGTCATTTTTGAAAATATTTGAAATCTGAAAGCGGGTGCTATTTCGTGATCGTTTGTTCCTCGAAGGGGATGGAAATACGGACACTTGAAAATTCGCGAGACGGGTAGATTCGTCATTTTTATAGTTATTTGAAATCTGAAAGCGGGTGATATTTCGTGATCGCTTGTACCTCAAAGGGAATGGAAATACGGGCACTTGAAAATTCGCGAAACCGGTAGATTCGTTATTGTTATAGTTATTTGAAATCTGAAAGCGGGTGATATTTCGTGATCGATTGTTCCTCAAAGGGGATGGAGATTCGCGAAACAGGTAGAATCGTCATTTTTGAAAATATTTGAAATGTGAAAGCGGGTGCTATTTCGTGATCGTTTGTACCTCAAAGGGGGTGGAAATACGGACACTTGGAAATTCGTGAAAGGGGTGAATCGTCATTTGTCAAGATATTTGATATCTGAAAGCGGGTGATATTTCGTGATCGTGTGTTCCTCAAAGGGGTTTTAAACACGGACATTTGAAATTCGCGAAACGGGTAGAATCGTCACTTTTAAAGATTTTTGAAATCTGAAAGCGGGTGCTATTTCGTGATCATTTGTACCATTTTTACTTTCGTTTGTACCATTAAGGGAATGGAAATACGGACATTTGAAAATTCGCAAAACGGCAAGATTCGTCATTTTTATAGTGATTTGAAATCTGAAAGCGGGTGATATTTCATGATTGTTTGTACCTCAAAGGGGATGGAAATACGGACATTTGAAAATTCGCGAAACCGGTGGATTCGTCATTTTTATAGTTATTTGAAATCTGAAAGCGGGTGATATTTCGTGATCGTTTGTACCTCAAAGGGGGTGGAAATACGGACACTTGGAAATTCGTGAAAGGGGTGAATCGTCATTTGTCAAGATATTTGAAATTTGAAAGCGGGTGATATTTCGTGATCGTTTGTAGCGTCTTTACTTTCGTTTGTACTTCAAAGGGGATTTAAATACGGACATTTGAAAATTCGCGAAACGGGTATATTCGTCATTTTTAAAGAAGTTTGAAATCTGAAAGCGGGTGATATTTCGTGATCGTTTGTACCTCAATGGGGGTGGAAATACGGACATTTGAAATTCGCGAAACGGGTAGAATCGTCACTTTTAAAGATTTTTGAAATCTGAAAGCGGGTGCTATTTCGTGATCATTTGTACCATTTTTACTTTCGTTTGTACCATTAAGGGAATGGAAATACGGACATATGAAAATTCGCAAAACGGCTAGATTCGTCATTTTTGAAGATATTTCAAATCTGAAAGCGGGTGCTATTTCGTGATCGTTTGTTCCTCGAAGGGGATGGAAATACGGACACTTGAAAATTCGCGAAACGGGTAGATTCGTAATTTCAAAAGATATCTGAAATCTGAAAGCGGGTGATATTTCGTGATCGTTTGTACCTCAAAGGGGATGGAAATACGGACACTTGGAAATTCGCGAATCGGGTAGAATCGTCATTTTTAAAGTTATTTGAAATCTGAAAGCGGGTGATATTTCGAGATCGTTTGTACCTCAAAGGGGGTGGAAATACGGACATTTGAAAATTCGCGAAACGGGTTGATTCGTCATTTTTAAAGAAGTTTGAAATCTGAAAGCGGGTGATATTTCGTGATCGTTTGTACCTCAATGGGGGTGGAAATACGGACATTTGAAATTCGCGAAACGGGTAGAATCGTCACTTTTAAAGATTTTTGAAATCTGAAAGCGGGTGCTATTTCGTGATCATTTGTACCATTTTTACTTTCGTTTGTACCATTAAGGGAATGGAAATACGGACATTTGAAAATTCGCAAAACGGCAAGATTCGTCATTTTTATAGTGATTTGAAATCTGAAAGCGGGTGATATTTCATGATTGTTTGTACCTCAAAGGGGATGGAAATACGGACATTTGAAAATTCGCGAAACCGGTAGATTCGTCATTTTTATAGTTATTTGAAATCTGAAAGCGGGTGATATTTCGTGATCGTTTGTTCCTCAAAGGGGATGGAGATTCGCGAAACAGGTAGAATCGTCATTTTTGAAAATATTTGAGATCTGAAAGCGGGTGCTATTTCGTGATCGTTTGTTCCTCGAAGGGGATGGAAATACGGACATTTGAAAATTCGCGAAACGGGTTGATGCGTCATTTTTAAAGATTTTTGAAATCTGAAAGCGGGTGCTGCTTCGTGATCGTGTGCACCATTTTTACTTTCGTTTGTACCATTAAGGGGATGGAAATACGGACATTTGAAAATTCGTGAAACGGGTAGATTCGTCATTTTTATAGGTATTTCAAATCTGAAAGCGGGTGCTATTTCGTGATCGTTTGTACCTCAAAGGGGATGGAAATACGGACATTTGAAAATTCGCGAAACCGGTAGATTCGTAATTTTTATAGTTATTTGAAATCTGAAAGCGGGTGCTATTTCGTGATCGTTTGTTCCTCGAAGGGGATGGAAATACGGACACTTGAAAATTCGCGAAACGGGTTGATTCGTCATTTTTAAAGATTTTTGAAATCTGAAAGCGGGTGCTGCTTCGTGATCGTGTGCACCATTTTTACTTTCGTTTGTACCATTAAGGGGATGGAAATACGGACATTTGAAAATTCGTGAAACGGGTAGATTCGTCATTTTTAATGATATTTGAAATCTGAAAGCGGGTGATATTTCGTGATCGCTTGTACCTCAAAGGGGCTAGAAATACGGACAGTTGGAATTTCGCAAAACGGCTAGATTCGTCATTTTTATAGTTATTTGAAATCTGAAAGTGGGTGATATTTCGTGATCGCTTGTACCTCAAAGGGGATCGAAATACGGGCCCTTGAAAATTCGCGAAACCGGTAGATTCGTCATTTTTATAGTTATTTGAAATCTGAAAACGGGTGATATTTCGTGATCGCTTGTACCTCAAAGGGGATCGAAATACGGGCCCTTGAAAATTCGCTGAACGGGTAGATTCGTCATTTTTAAAGATGTTTGAAATCTGAAAGCGGGTGATAGTTCAGGATCGGTTGTACCTCAAAGGGGATGGAAATACGGACATATGAAAATTCGCAAAACGGCTAGATTCGTCATTTTTGAAGATATTTCAAATCTGAAAGCGGGAGCTATTTCGTGATCGTTTGTTCCTCGAAGGGGATGGAAATACGGACACTTGAAAATTCGCGAAACGGGTAGATTCGTCATTTTTGAAAATATTTGAAATCTGAAAGCGGGTGCTATTTCGTGATCGTTTGTTCCTCGAAGGGGATGGAAATACGGACACTTGAAAATTCGCGAAACGGGTAGATTCGTCATTTTTATAGTTATTTGAAATCTGAAAGCGGGTGATATTTCGTGATCGCTTGTACCTCAAAAGGAATGGAAATACGGGCACTTGAAAATTCGCGAAACCGGTAGATTCGTTATTGTTATAGTTATTTGAAATCTGAAAGCGGGTGATATTTCGTGATCGTTTGTTCCTCAAAGGGGATGGAGATTCGGTCACTTGAAAATTCGCGAAACGGGTAGATTCGTCATTTTTAATGATATTTGAAATCTGAAAGCGGGTGATATTTCGTGATCGTTTGTACCTCAAAGGGGATGGAAATACGGACACTTGGAAATTCGCGAATCGGGTAGAATCGTCATTTTTGAAGATATTTCAAATCTGAAAGCGGGTGCTATTTCGTGATCGTTTGTACCTCAAAGGGGATGGAAATACGGACATTTGAAAATTCGCGAAACCGGTAGATTCGTAATTTTTATAGTTATTTGAAATCTGAAAGCGGGTGATATTTCGAGATCGTTTGTACCTCAAAGGGGATGGAAACACGGACACTTGAAAATTCGCGAAACGGGTTGATTCGTCATTTTTAAAGATTTTTGAAATCTGAAAGCGGGTGCTGCTTCGTGATCGTGTGCACCATTTTTACTTTCGTTTGTACCATTAAGGGGATGGAAATACGGACATTTGAAAATTCGTGAAACGGGTAGATTCGTCAGTTTTAAAGTTATTTGAAATCTGAAAGCGGGCGCTATTTCGTGATCATTTGTACCATTTTTACTTTCGTTTGTACCATTAAGGGAATGGAAATACGGACATTTGAAAATTCGCGAAACCGGTAGATTCGTCATTTTTATAGTTATTTGAAATCTGAAAGCGGGTGATATTTCGTGATCGTTTGTACCTCAAAGGGGGTGGAAATACGGACACTTGGAAATTCGTGAAAGGGGTGAATCGTCATTTGTCAAGATATTTGAAATCTGAAAGCGGGTGATATTTCGTGATCGTTTGTACCTCAAAGGGGGTGGAAATACGGACACTTGGAAATTCGTGAAAGGGGTGAATCGTCAGTTTTAAAGTTATTTGAAATCTGAAAGCGGGCGCTATTTCGTGATCATTTGTACCATTTTTACTTTCGTTTGTACCATTAAGGGAATGGAAATACGGACATTTGAAAATTCGCAAAACGGCAAGATTCGTCATTTTTATAGTGATTTGAAATCTGAGAGCGGGTGATATTTCATGATTGTTTGTACCTCAAAGGGGATGGAAATACGGACATTTGAAAATTCGCGAAACCGGTAGATTCGTCATTTTTATAGTTATTTGAAATCTGAAAGCGGGTGATATTTCGTGATCGTTTGTTCCTCAAAGGGGGTGGAAATACGGACACTTGGAAATTCGTGAAAGGGGTGAATCGTCATTTGTCAAGATATTTGAAATCTGAAAGCGGGTGATATTTCGTGATCGTTTGTTCCTCAAAGGGGATGGAGATTCGCGAAACAGGTAGAATCGTCATTTTTGAAAATATTTGAAATCTGAAAGCGGGTGCTATTTCGTGATCGTTTGTTCCTCGAAGGGGATGGAAATACGGACACTTGAAAATTCGCGAAACGGGTAGATTCGTCATTTTTATAGTTATTTGAAATCTGAAAGCGGGTGATATTTCGTGATCGCTTGTACCTCAAAGGGAATGGAAATACGGGCACTTGAAAATTCGCGAAACCGGTAGATTCGTTATTGTTATAGTTATTTGAAATCTGAAAGCGGGTGATATTTCGTGATCGTTTGTTCCTCAAAGGGGGTGGAAATACGGACACTTGGAAATTCGTGAAAGGGGTGAATCGTCATTTGTCAAGATATTTGAAATCTGAAAGCGGGTGATATTTCGTGATCGTTTGTAGCGTGTTTACTTTCGTTTGTTCCTCAAAGGGGATGGAAATGCGGACAGTTGGAAATTCGCGAAACGGGTAGACTCGTCATTTTTAATGATATTTGAAATCTGAAAGCGGGTGATATTTCGTGATCGTTTGTACCTCGAAGAGGATGGAAATACGGACACTTGAAAGTTAGCGAAACGGGTAGATTCGTCATTTTTATAGTTATTTGAAATCTGAAGGCGGGTGATATTTCGTGATCGCTTGTACCTCAAAGGGGATCGAAATACGGACACTTGGAAATTCGCGAAACGGGTAGAATCGTCATTTTTTAAAATATTTGAAATGTGAAAGCGGGTGAAATTTCGTGATCGTTTGTAGCGTGTTTACTCTCGTTTTTACCTCATAGGGGATTTAAATACGGACATTTGAAAATTCGCGAAACCGGTAGATTCGTTATTGTTATAGTTATTTGAAATCTGAAAGCGGGTGATATTTCGTGATCGTTTGTTCCTCAAAGGGGATGGAAATACGGACACTTGGAAATTCACGAAACGGGTAGAATCGTCATTTTTTAAAATATTTGATATCTGAAAGCGGGTGATATTTCGTGATCGTTTGTTCCTCAAAGGGGATGGAGATTCGCGAAACAGGTAGAATCGTCATTTTTGAAAATATTTGAAATCTGAAAGCGGGTGCTATTTCGTGATCGTTTGTTCCTCGAAGGGGATGGAAATACGGTCACTTGAAAATTCGCGAAACGGGTAGATTCGTCATTTTTATAGTTATTTGAAATCTGAAAGCGGGTGATATTTCGTGATCGTTTGTACCTCAAAGGGGGTGGAAATACGGACACTTGGAAATTCGTGAAAGGGGTGAATCGTCATTTGTCAAGATATTTGAAATCTGAAAGCGGGTGATATTTCGTGATCGTTTGTAGCGTGTTTACTTTCGTTTGTTCCTCAAAGGGGATGGAAATGTGGACACTTGGAAATTCGCGAAACCGGTAGATTCGTCATTTTTGAAGATATTTCAAATCTGAAAGCGGGTGCTATTTCGTGATCGTTTGTACCTCAAAGGGGATGGAAATACGGACACTTGGAAATTCGCGAATCGGGTAGAATCGTCATTTTTGAAGATATTTCAAATCTGAAAGCGGGTGCTATTTCGTGATCGTTTGTACCTCAAAGGGGATGGAAATACGGACATTTGAAAATTCGCGGAACGGGTAGATTCGTCGTTTTTATAGTTATTTGAAATCTGAAAGCGGGTGATATTTCGTGATCGTTTGAACCATTTTTACTTTTGTTTGTACCTCAAAGGGGATTTAAATACAGACATTTGAAAATTCGCGAACCCGGTAGATTCGGAATTTTTATAGTTATTTGAAATGTGAAAGCGAGTGATATTTCGTGATCGTTTGTTCCTCAAAGGGGGTGGAAATACGCATACTTGGAAATTGGCGAAACGGGTAGATTCGTCATTTTTATAGTTATTTGAAATCTGAAAGCGGGTGCTATTTCGTGATCGTTTGTACCTCAAAGGGGGTGGAAATACGGACACTTGGAAATTCGTGAAAGGGGTGAATCGTCATTTGTCAAGATATTTGAAATCTGAAAGCGGGTGATATTTCGTGATCGTTTGTAGCGTGTTTACTTTCGTTTGTTCCTCAAAGGGGATGGAAATGTGGACACTTGGAAATTCGCGAAACCGGTAGATTCGTCATTTTTGAAGATATTTCAAATCTGAAAGCGGGTGCTATTTCGTGATCGTTTGTACCTCAAAGGGGATGGAAATACGGACACTTGGAAATTCGCGAATCGGGTAGAATCGTCATTTTTGAAGATATTTCAAATCTGAAAGCGGGTGCTATTTCGTGATCGTTTGTACCTCAAAGGGGATGGAAATACGGACATTTGAAAATTCGCGAAACCGGTAGATTCGTAATTTTTATAGTTATTTGAAATCTGAAAGCGGGTGATATTTCGAGATCGTTTGTACCTCAAAGGGGATGGAAACACGGACACTTGAAAATTCGCGAAACGGGTTGATTCGTCATTTTTAAAGATTTTTGAAATCTGAAAGCGGGTGCTATTTCGTGATCATTTGTACCATTTTTACTTTCGTTTGTACCATTAAGGGAATGGAAATACGGACATTTGAAAATTCGTGAAACGGGTAGATTCGTCAGTTTTAAAGTTATTTGAAATCTGAAAGCGGGCGCTATTTCGTGATCATTTGTACCATTTTTACTTTCGTTTGTACCATTAAGGGAATGGAAATACGGACATTTGAAAATTCGCAAAACGGCAAGATTCGTCATTTTTATAGTGATTTGAAATCTGAAAGCGGGTGATATTTCATGATTGTTTGTACCTCAAAGGGGATGGAAATACGGACATTTGAAAATTCGCGAAACCGGTGGATTCGTCATTTTTATAGTTATTTGAAATCTGAAAGCGGGTGATATTTCGTGATCGTTTGTATCTCAAAGGGGGTGGAAATACGGACACTTGGAAATTCGTGAAAGGGGTGAATCGTCATTTGTCAAGATATTTGAAATTTGAAAGCGGGTGATATTTCGTGATCGTTTGTAGCGTCTTTACTTTCGTTTGTACTTCAAAGGGGATTTAAATACGGACATTTGAAAATTCGCGAAACGGGTATATTCGTCATTTTTAAAGAAGTTTGAAATCTGAAAGCGGGTGATATTTCGTGATCGTTTGTACCTCAATGGGGGTGGAAATACGGACATTTGAAATTCGCGAAACGGGTAGAATCGTCACTTTTAAAGATTTTTGAAATCTGAAAGCGGGTGCTATTTCGTGATCATTTGTACCATTTTTACTTTCGTTTGTACCATTAAGGGAATGGAAATACGGACATTTGAAAATTCGCAAAACGGCAAGATTCGTCATTTTTATAGTGATTTGAAATCTGAAAGCGGGTGATATTTCATGATTGTTTGTACCTCAAAGGGGATGGAAATACGGACATTTGAAAATTCGCGAAACCGGTGGATTCGTCATTTTTATAGTTATTTGAAATCTGAAAGCGGGTGATATTTCGTGATCGTTTGTACCTCAAAGGGGGTGGAAATACGGACACTTGGAAATTCGTGAAAGGGGTGAATCGTCATTTGTCAAGATATTTGAAATCTGAAAGCGGGTGATATTTCGTGATCGTTTGTTCCTCAAAGGGGATGGAAATACGGACACTTGAAAATTCGCGGAACGGGTAGATTCGTCGTTTTTATAGTTATTTGAAATCTGAAAGCGGGTGATATTTCGTGATCGTTTGAACCATTTTTACTTTTGTTTGTACCTCAAAGGGGATTTAAATACAGACATTTGAAAATTCGCGAACCCGGTAGATTCGGAATTTTTATAGTTATTTGAAATGTGAAAGCGAGTGATATTTCGTGATCGTTTGTTCCTCAAAGGGGGTGGAAATACGCATACTTGGAAATTGGCGAAACGGGTAGATTCGTCATTTTTATAGTTATTTGAAATCTGAAAGCGGGTGCTATTTCGTGATCGTTTGTTCCTCGAAGAGGATGGAAATACGGACACTTGAAAGTTAGCGAAACGGGTAGATTCGTCATTTTTATAGTTATTTGAAATCTGAAGGCGGGTGATATTTCGTGATCGCTTGTACCTCAAAGGGGATCGAAATACGGACACTTGGAAATTCGCGAAACGGGTAGAATCGTCATTTTTTAAAATATTTGAAATGTGAAAGCGGGGGAAATTTCGTGATCGTTTGTAGCGTGTTTACTCTCGTTTTTACCTCATAGGGGATTTCAATACGGACATTTGAAAATTCGCGAAGTAGGTAGATTCGTCATTTTTGAAGACGTTTGAAATCTGAAAGCGGGTGATATTTCATGATCGCTTGTACCTCAAAGGGGATGGAAATACGGACACTTGGAAATTCGCGAAACGGGTAGAATCGTCATTTTTTAAAATATTTGAAATGTGAAAGCGGGTGAAATTTCGTGATCGTTTATAGCGTGTTTACTCTCGTTTTTACCTCATAGGGGATTTAAATACGGACATTTGAAAATTCGCGAAATAGGTAGATTCGTCATTTTTAAAGATTTTTGAAATCTGAAAGCGGGTGCTGCTTCGTGATCGTGTGCACCATTTTTACTTTCGTTTGTACCATTAAGGGGATGGAAATACGGACATTTGAAAATTCGTGAAACGGGTAGATTCGTCATTTTTAATGATATTTGAAATCTGAAAGCGGTTGATATTTCGTGATCGCTTGTACCTCAAAGGGGCTGGAAATACGGGCAGTTGGAATTTCGCAAAACGGCTAGATTCGTCATTTTTATAGTTATTTGAAATCTGAAAGCGGGTGATATTTCGTGATCGTTTGTTCCTCAAAGGGGATGGAGATTCGCGAAACAGGTAGAATCGTCATTTTTGAAAATATTTGAAATCTGAAAGCGGGTGCTATTTCGTGATCGTTTGTTCCTCGAAGGGGATGGAAATACGGACACTTGAAAATTCGCGAAACGGGTAGATTCGTCATTTTTATAGTTATTTGAAATCTGAAAGCGGGTGATATTTCGTGATCGCTTGTACCTCAAAGGGAATGGAAATACGGGCACTTGAAAATTCGCGAAACCGGTAGATTCGTTATTGTTATAGTTATTTGAAATCTGAAAGCGGGTGATATTTCGTGATCGATTGTTCCTCAAAGGGGATGGAGATTCGCGAAACAGGTAGAATCGTCATTTTTGAAAATATTTGAAATCTGAAAGCGGGTGCTATTTCGTGATCGTTTGTACCTCAAAGGGGGTGGAAATACGGACACTTGGAAATTCGTGAAAGGGGTGAATCGTCATTTGTCAAGATATTTGATATATGAAAGCGGGTGATATTTCGTGATCGTGTGTTCCTCAAAGGGGTTTTAAACACGGACATTTGAAAATTCGCGAAACGGGTAGAATCGTCATTTTTAAAGATATTTGAAATCTGAAAGCGGGTGATATTTCGTGATCGCTTGTACCTCAAAGGGAATGGAAATACGGGCACTTGAAAATTCGCGAAACCGGTAGATTCGTTATTGTTATAGTTATTTGAAATCTGAAAGCGGGTGATATTTCGTGATCGATGGTTCCTCAAAGGGGATGGAGATTCGCGAAACAGGTAGAATCGTCATTTTTGAAAATATTTGAAATCTGAAAGCGGGTGCTATTTCGTGATCGTTTGTACCTCAAAGGGGGTGGAAATACGGACACTTGGAAATTCGTGAAAGGGGTGAATCGTCATTTGTCAAGATATTTGATATCTGAAAGCGGGTGATATTTCGTGATCGTGTGTTCCTCAAAGGGGTTTTAAACACGGACATTTGAAAATTCGCGAAACGGGTAGAATCGTCATTTTTAAAGATATTTGAAATCTGAAAGCGGGTGATATTTCGTGATCGTTTGTTCCTCAAAGGGGATGGAGATTCGCGAAACAGGTAGAATCGTCATTTTTGAAAATATTTGAAATCTGAAAGCGGGTGCTATTTCGTGATCGTTTGTTCCTCGAAGGGGATGGAAATACGGACACTTGAAAATTCGCGAAACGGGTAGATTCGTCATTTTTATAGTTATTTGAAATCTGAAAGCGGGTGATATTTCGTGATCGCTTGTACCTCAAAGGGAATGGAAATACGGGCACTTGAAAATTCGCGAAACCGGTAGATTCGTTATTGTTATAGTTATTTGAAATCTGAAAGCGGGTGATATTTCGTGATCGATTGAACCATTTTTACTTTTGTTTGTACCTCAAAGGGGATTTAAATACAGACATTTGAAAATTCGCGAACCCGGTAGATTCGGAATTTTTATAGTTATTTGAAATGTGAAAGCGAGTGATATTTCGTGATCGTTTGTTCCTCAAAGGGGGTGGAAATACGCATACTTGGAAATTGGCGAAACGGGTAGATTCGTCATTTTTATAGTTATTTGAAATCTGAAAGCGGGTGCTATTTCGTGATCGTTTGTTCCTCGAAGGGGATGGAAATACGGACACTTGAAAATTCGCGAAACGGGTAGATTCGTCATTTTTATAGTTATTTGAAATCTGAAAGCGGGTGATATTTCGTGATCGCTTGTACCTCAAAGGGAATGGAAATACGGGCACTTGAAAATTCGCGAAACCGGTAGATTCGTTATTGTTATAGTTATTTGAAATCTGAAAGCGGGTGATATTTCGTGATCGATTGTTCCTCAAAGGGGATGGAGATTCGCGAAACAGGTAGAATCGTCATTTTTGAAAATATTTGAAATCTGAAAGCGGGTGCTATTTCGTGATCGTTTGTACCTCAAAGGGGGTGGAAATACGGACACTTGGAAATTCGTGAAAGGGGTGAATCGTCATTTGTCAAGATATTTGATATATGAAAGCGGGTGATATTTCGTGATCGTGTGTTCCTCAAAGGGGTTTTAAACACGGACATTTGAAAATTCGCGAAACGGGTAGAATCGTCATTTTTAAAGATATTTGAAATCTGAAAGCGGGTGATATTTCGTGATCGCTTGTACCTCAAAGGGAATGGAAATACGGGCACTTGAAAATTCGCGAAACCGGTAGATTCGTTATTGTTATAGTTATTTGAAATCTGAAAGCGGGTGATATTTCGTGATCGATGGTTCCTCAAAGGGGATGGAGATTCGCGAAACAGGTAGAATCGTCATTTTTGAAAATATTTGAAATCTGAAAGCGGGTGCTATTTCGTGATCGTTTGTACCTCAAAGGGGGTGGAAATACGGACACTTGGAAATTCGTGAAAGGGGTGAATCGTCATTTGTCAAGATATTTGATATCTGAAAGCGGGTGATATTTCGTGATCGTGTGTTCCTCAAAGGGGTTTTAAACACGGACATTTGAAAATTCGCGAAACGGGTAGAATCGTCATTTTTAAAGATATTTGAAATCTGAAAGCGGGTGATATTTCGTGATCGTTTGTTCCTCAAAGGGGATGGAGATTCGCGAAACAGGTAGAATCGTCATTTTTGAAAATATTTGAAATCTGAAAGCGGGTGCTATTTCGTGATCGTTTGTTCCTCGAAGGGGATGGAAATACGGACACTTGAAAATTCGCGAAACGGGTAGATTCGTCATTTTTATAGTTATTTGAAATCTGAAAGCGGGTGATATTTCGTGATCGCTTGTACCTCAAAGGGAATGGAAATACGGGCACTTGAAAATTCGCGAAACCGGTAGATTCGTTATTGTTATAGTTATTTGAAATCTGAAAGCGGGTGATATTTCGTGATCGATTGTTCCTCAAAGGGGATGGAGATTCGCGAAACAGGTAGAATCGTCATTTTTGAAAATATTTGAAATCTGAAAGCGGGTGCTATTTCGTGATCGTTTGTACCTCAAAGGGGGTGGAAATACGGACACTTGGAAATTCGTGAAAGGGGTGAATCGTCATTTGTCAAGATATTTGATATCTGAAAGCGGGTGATATTTCGTGATCGTGTGTTCCTCAAAGGGGTTTTAAACACAGACATTTGAAAATTCGCGAAACGGGTAGAATCGTCATTTTTAAAGATATTTGAAATCTGAAAGCGGGTGATATTTCGTGATCGTTTGTTCCTCAAAGGGGATGGAGATTCGCGAAACAGGTAGAATCGTCATTTTTGAAAATATTTGAGATCTGAAAGCGGGTGCTATTTCGTGATCGTTTGTTCCTCGAAGGGGATGGAAATACGGACACTTGAAAATTCGCGAAACGGGTAGATTCGTCATTTTTATAGTTATTTGAAATCTGAAAGTGGGTAATATTTCGTGATCGCTTGTACCTCAAAGGGGATCGAAATACGGGCCCTTGAAAATTCGCGAAACCGGTAGATTCGTCATTTTTATAGTTATTTGAAATCTGAAAGCGGGTGATATTTCGTGATCGTTTGTTCCTCAAAGGGGATGGAGATTCGCGAAACAGGTAGAATCGTCATTTTTGAAAATATTTGAAATCTGAAAGCGGGTGCTATTTCGTGATCGTTTGTTCCTCGAAGGGGATGGAAATACGGACACTTGAAAATTCGCGAAACGGGTAGATTCGTCATTTTTATAGTTATTTGAAATCTGAAAGCGGGTGATATTTCGTGATCGCTTGTACCTCAAAGGGAATGGAAATACGGGCACTTGAAAATTCGCGAAACCGGTAGATTCGTTATTGTTATAGTTATTTGAAATCTGAAAGCGGGTGATATTTCGTGATCGATTGTTCCTCAAAGGGGATGGAGATTCGCGAAACAGGTAGAATCGTCATTTTTGAAAATATTTGAAATGTGAAAGCGGGTGCTATTTCGTGATCGTTTGTACCTCAAAGGGGGTGGAAATACGGACACTTGGAAATTCGTGAAAGGGGTGAATCGTCATTTGTCAAGATATTTGATATCTGAAAGCGGGTGATATTTCGTGATCGTGTGTTCCTCAAAGGGGTTTTAAACACGGACATTTGAAATTCGCGAAACGGGTAGAATCGTCACTTTTAAAGATTTTTGAAATCTGAAAGCGGGTGCTATTTCGTGATCATTTGTACCATTTTTACTTTCGTTTGTACCATTAAGGGAATGGAAATACGGACATTTGAAAATTCGCAAAACGGCAAGATTCGTCATTTTTATAGTGATTTGAAATCTGAAAGCGGGTGATATTTCATGATTGTTTGTACCTCAAAGGGGATGGAAATACGGACATTTGAAAATTCGCGAAACCGGTGGATTCGTCATTTTTATAGTTATTTGAAATCTGAAAGCGGGTGATATTTCGTGATCGTTTGTACCTCAAAGGGGGTGGAAATACGGACACTTGGAAATTCGTGAAAGGGGTGAATCGTCATTTGTCAAGATATTTGAAATTTGAAAGCGGGTGATATTTCGTGATCGTTTGTAGCGTCTTTACTTTCGTTTGTACTTCAAAGGGGATTTAAATACGGACATTTGAAAATTCGCGAAACGGGTATATTCGTCATTTTTAAAGAAGTTTGAAATCTGAAAGCGGGTGATATTTCGTGATCGTTTGTACCTCAATGGGGGTGGAAATACGGACATTTGAAATTCGCGAAACGGGTAGAATCGTCACTTTTAAAGATTTTTGAAATCTGAAAGCGGGTGCTATTTCGTGATCATTTGTACCATTTTTACTTTCGTTTGTACCATTAAGGGAATGGAAATACGGACATATGAAAATTCGCAAAACGGCTAGATTCGTCATTTTTGAAGATATTTCAAATCTGAAAGCGGGTGCTATTTCGTGATCGTTTGTTCCTCGAAGGGGATGGAAATACGGACACTTGAAAATTCGCGAAACGGGTAGATTCGTAATTTCAAAAGATATCTGAAATCTGAAAGCGGGTGATATTTCGTTATCGTTTGTACCTCAAAGGGGATGGAAATACGGACACTTGGAAATTCGCGAATCGGGTAGAATCGTCATTTTTAAAGTTATTTGAAATCTGAAAGCGGGTGATATTTCGAGATCGTTTGTACCTCAAAGGGGGTGGAAATACGGACATTTGAAAATTCGCGAAACGGGTTGATTCGTCATTTTTAAAGAAGTTTGAAATCTGAAAGCGGGTGATATTTCGTGATCGTTTGTACCTCAATGGGGGTGGAAATACGGACATTTGAAATTCGCGAAACGGGTAGAATCGTCACTTTTAAAGATTTTTGAAATCTGAAAGCGGGTGCTATTTCGTGATCATTTGTACCATTTTTACTTTCGTTTGTACCATTAAGGGAATGGAAATACGGACATTTGAAAATTCGCAAAACGGCAAGATTCGTCATTTTTATAGTGATTTGAAATCTGAAAGCGGGTGATATTTCATGATTGTTTGTACCTCAAAGGGGATGGAAATACGGACATTTGAAAATTCGCGAAACCGGTAGATTCGTCATTTTTATAGTTATTTGAAATCTGAAAGCGGGTGATATTTCGTGATCGTTTGTTCCTCAAAGGGGATGGAGATTCGCGAAACAGGTAGAATCGTCATTTTTGAAAATATTTGAGATCTGAAAGCGGGTGCTATTTCGTGATCGTTTGTTCCTCGAAGGGGATGGAAATACGGACATTTGAAAATTCGCGAAACGGGTTGATGCGTCATTTTTAAAGATTTTTGAAATCTGAAAGCGGGTGCTGCTTCGTGATCGTGTGCACCATTTTTACTTTCGTTTGTACCATTAAGGGGATGGAAATACGGACATTTGAAAATTCGTGAAACGGGTAGATTCGTCATTTTTATAGGTATTTCAAATCTGAAAGCGGGTGCTATTTCGTGATCGTTTGTACCTCAAAGGGGATGGAAATACGGACATTTGAAAATTCGCGAAACCGGTAGATTCGTAATTTTTATAGTTATTTGAAATCTGAAAGCGGGTGCTATTTCGTGATCGTTTGTTCCTCGAAGGGGATGGAAATACGGACACTTGAAAATTCGCGAAACGGGTTGATTCGTCATTTTTAAAGATTTTTGAAATCTGAAAGCGGGTGCTGCTTCGTGATCGTGTGCACCATTTTTACTTTCGTTTGTACCATTAAGGGGATGGAAATACGGACATTTGAAAATTCGTGAAACGGGTAGATTCGTCATTTTTAATGATATTTGAAATCTGAAAGCGGGTGATATTTCGTGATCGCTTGTACCTCAAAGGGGCTAGAAATACGGACAGTTGGAATTTCGCAAAACGGCTAGATTCGTCATTTTTATAGTTATTTGAAATCTGAAAGTGGGTGATATTTCGTGATCGCTTGTACCTCAAAGGGGATCGAAATACGGGCCCTTGAAAATTCGCGAAACCGGTAGATTCGTCATTTTTATAGTTATTTGAAATCTGAAAGCGGGTGATATTTCGTGATCGCTTGTACCTCAAAGGGGATCGAAATACGGGCCCTTGAAAATTCGCTGAACGGGTAGATTCGTCATTTTTAAAGATGTTTGAAATCTGAAAGCGGGTGATAGTTCAGGATCGGTTGTACCTCAAAGGGGATGGAAATACGGACATATGAAAATTCGCAAAACGGCTAGATTCGTCATTTTTGAAGATATTTCAAATCTGAAAGCGGGAGCTATTTCGTGATCGTTTGTTCCTCGAAGGGGATGGAAATACGGACACTTGAAAATTCGCGAAACGGGTAGATTCGTCATTTTTGAAAATATTTGAAATCTGAAAGCGGGTGCTATTTCGTGATCGTTTGTTCCTCGAAGGGGATGGAAATACGGACACTTGAAAATTCGCGAAACGGGTAGATTCGTCATTTTTATAGTTATTTGAAATCTGAAAGCGGGTGATATTTCGTGATCGCTTGTACCTCAAAAGGAATGGAAATACGGGCACTTGAAAATTCGCGAAACCGGTAGATTCGTTATTGTTATAGTTATTTGAAATCTGAAAGCGGGTGATATTTCGTGATCGTTTGTTCCTCAAAGGGGATGGAGATTCGGTCACTTGAAAATTCGCGAAACGGGTAGATTCGTCATTTTTAATGATATTTGAAATCTGAAAGCGGGTGATATTTCGTGATCGTTTGTACCTCAAAGGGGATGGAAATACGGACACTTGGAAATTCGCGAATCGGGTAGAATCGTCATTTTTGAAGATATTTCAAATCTGAAAGCGGGTGCTATTTCGTGATCGTTTGTACCTCAAAGGGGATGGAAATACGGACATTTGAAAATTCGCGAAACCGGTAGATTCGTAATTTTTATAGTTATTTGAAATCTGAAAGCGGGTGATATTTCGAGATCGTTTGTACCTCAAAGGGGATGGAAACACGGACACTTGAAAATTCGCGAAACGGGTTGATTCGTCATTTTTAAAGATTTTTGAAATCTGAAAGCGGGTGCTGCTTCGTGATCGTGTGCACCATTTTTACTTTCGTTTGTACCATTAAGGGGATGGAAATACGGACATTTGAAAATTCGTGAAACGGGTAGATTCGTCAGTTTTAAAGTTATTTGAAATCTGAAAGCGGGCGCTATTTCGTGATCATTTGTACCATTTTTACTTTCGTTTGTACCATTAAGGGAATGGAAATACGGACATTTGAAAATTCGCGAAACCGGTAGATTCGTCATTTTTATAGTTATTTGAAATCTGAAAGCGGGTGATATTTCGTGATCGTTTGTACCTCAAAGGGGGTGGAAATACGGACACTTGGAAATTCGTGAAAGGGGTGAATCGTCATTTTTAAAGATGTTTGAAATCTGAAAGCGGGTGATATTTCGTGATCGTTTGTACCTCAAAGGGGGTGGAAATACGGACACTTGGAAATTCGTGAAAGGGGTGAATCGTCAGTTTTAAAGTTATTTGAAATCTGAAAGCGGGCGCTATTTCGTGATCATTTGTACCATTTTTACTTTCGTTTGTACCATTAAGGGAATGGAAATACGGACATTTGAAAATTCGCAAAACGGCAAGATTCGTCATTTTTATAGTGATTTGAAATCTGAGAGCGGGTGATATTTCATGATTGTTTGTACCTCAAAGGGGATGGAAATACGGACATTTGAAAATTCGCGAAACCGGTAGATTCGTCATTTTTATAGTTATTTGAAATCTGAAAGCGGGTGATATTTCGTGATCGTTTGTTCCTCAAAGGGGGTGGAAATACGGACACTTGGAAATTCGTGAAAGGGGTGAATCGTCATTTGTCAAGATATTTGAAATCTGAAAGCGGGTGATATTTCGTGATCGTTTGTTCCTCAAAGGGGATGGAGATTCGCGAAACAGGTAGAATCGTCATTTTTGAAAATATTTGAAATCTGAAAGCGGGTGCTATTTCGTGATCGTTTGTTCCTCGAAGGGGATGGAAATACGGACACTTGAAAATTCGCGAAACGGGTAGATTCGTCATTTTTATAGTTATTTGAAATCTGAAAGCGGGTGATATTTCGTGATCGCTTGTACCTCAAAGGGAATGGAAATACGGGCACTTGAAAATTCGCGAAACCGGTAGATTCGTTATTGTTATAGTTATTTGAAATCTGAAAGCGGGTGATATTTCGTGATCGTTTGTTCCTCAAAGGGGGTGGAAATACGGACACTTGGAAATTCGTGAAAGGGGTGAATCGTCATTTGTCAAGATATTTGAAATCTGAAAGCGGGTGATATTTCGTGATCGTTTGTAGCGTGTTTACTTTCGTTTGTTCCTCAAAGGGGATGGAAATGCGGACAGTTGGAAATTCGCGAAACGGGTAGACTCGTCATTTTTAATGATATTTGAAATCTGAAAGCGGGTGATATTTCGTGATCGTTTGTACCTCGAAGAGGATGGAAATACGGACACTTGAAAGTTAGCGAAACGGGTAGATTCGTCATTTTTATAGTTATTTGAAATCTGAAGGCGGGTGATATTTCGTGATCGCTTGTACCTCAAAGGGGATCGAAATACGGACACTTGGAAATTCGCGAAACGGGTAGAATCGTCATTTTTTAAAATATTTGAAATGTGAAAGCGGGTGAAATTTCGTGATCGTTTGTAGCGTGTTTACTCTCGTTTTTACCTCATAGGGGATTTAAATACGGACATTTGAAAATTCGCGAAACCGGTAGATTCGTTATTGTTATAGTTATTTGAAATCTGAAAGCGGGTGATATTTCGTGATCGTTTGTTCCTCAAAGGGGATGGAAATACGGACACTTGGAAATTCACGAAACGGGTAGAATCGTCATTTTTTAAAATATTTGATATCTGAAAGCGGGTGATATTTCGTGATCGTTTGTTCCTCAAAGGGGATGGAGATTCGCGAAACAGGTAGAATCGTCATTTTTGAAAATATTTGAAATCTGAAAGCGGGTGCTATTTCGTGATCGTTTGTTCCTCGAAGGGGATGGAAATACGGTCACTTGAAAATTCGCGAAACGGGTAGATTCGTCATTTTTATAGTTATTTGAAATCTGAAAGCGGGTGCTATTTCGTGATCGTTTGTACCTCAAAGGGGGTGGAAATACGGACACTTGGAAATTCGTGAAAGGGGTGAATCGTCATTTGTCAAGATATTTGATATCTGAAAGCGGGTGATATTTCGTGATCGTGTGTTCCTCAAAGGGGTTTTAAACACGGACATTTGAAATTCGCGAAACGGGTAGAATCGTCACTTTTAAAGATTTTTGAAATCTGAAAGCGGGTGCTATTTCGTGATCATTTGTACCATTTTTACTTTCGTTTGTACCATTAAGGGAATGGAAATACGGACATTTGAAAATTCGCAAAACGGCAAGATTCGTCATTTTTATAGTGATTTGAAATCTGAAAGCGGGTGATATTTCATGATTGTTTGTACCTCAAAGGGGATGGAAATACGGACATTTGAAAATTCGCGAAACCGGTGGATTCGTCATTTTTATAGTTATTTGAAATCTGAAAGCGGGTGATATTTCGTGATCGTTTGTACCTCAAAGGGGGTGGAAATACGGACACTTGGAAATTCGTGAAAGGGGTGAATCGTCATTTGTCAAGATATTTGAAATTTGAAAGCGGGTGATATTTCGTGATCGTTTGTAGCGTCTTTACTTTCGTTTGTACTTCAAAGGGGATTTAAATACGGACATTTGAAAATTCGCGAAACGGGTATATTCGTCATTTTTAAAGAAGTTTGAAATCTGAAAGCGGGTGATATTTCGTGATCGTTTGTACCTCAATGGGGGTGGAAATACGGACATTTGAAATTCGCGAAACGGGTAGAATCGTCACTTTTAAAGATTTTTGAAATCTGAAAGCGGGTGCTATTTCGTGATCATTTGTACCATTTTTACTTTCGTTTGTACCATTAAGGGAATGGAAATACGGACATATGAAAATTCGCAAAACGGCTAGATTCGTCATTTTTGAAGATATTTCAAATCTGAAAGCGGGTGCTATTTCGTGATCGTTTGTTCCTCGAAGGGGATGGAAATACGGACACTTGAAAATTCGCGAAACGGGTAGATTCGTAATTTCAAAAGATATCTGAAATCTGAAAGCGGGTGATATTTCGTGATCGTTTGTACCTCAAAGGGGATGGAAATACGGACACTTGGAAATTCGCGAATCGGGTAGAATCGTCATTTTTAAAGTTATTTGAAATCTGAAAGCGGGTGATATTTCGAGATCGTTTGTACCTCAAAGGGGGTGGAAATACGGACATTTGAAAATTCGCGAAACGGGTTGATTCGTCATTTTTAAAGAAGTTTGAAATCTGAAAGCGGGTGATATTTCGTGATCGTTTGTACCTCAATGGGGGTGGAAATACGGACATTTGAAATTCGCGAAACGGGTAGAATCGTCACTTTTAAAGATTTTTGAAATCTGAAAGCGGGTGCTATTTCGTGATCATTTGTACCATTTTTACTTTCGTTTGTACCATTAAGGGAATGGAAATACGGACATTTGAAAATTCGCAAAACGGCAAGATTCGTCATTTTTATAGTGATTTGAAATCTGAAAGCGGGTGATATTTCATGATTGTTTGTACCTCAAAGGGGATGGAAATACGGACATTTGAAAATTCGCGAAACCGGTAGATTCGTCATTTTTATAGTTATTTGAAATCTGAAAGCGGGTGATATTTCGTGATCGTTTGTTCCTCAAAGGGGATGGAGATTCGCGAAACAGGTAGAATCGTCATTTTTGAAAATATTTGAGATCTGAAAGCGGGTGCTATTTCGTGATCGTTTGTTCCTCGAAGGGGATGGAAATACGGACATTTGAAAATTCGCGAAACGGGTTGATGCGTCATTTTTAAAGATTTTTGAAATCTGAAAGCGGGTGCTGCTTCGTGATCGTGTGCACCATTTTTACTTTCGTTTGTACCATTAAGGGGATGGAAATACGGACATTTGAAAATTCGTGAAACGGGTAGATTCGTCATTTTTATAGGTATTTCAAATCTGAAAGCGGGTGCTATTTCGTGATCGTTTGTACCTCAAAGGGGATGGAAATACGGACATTTGAAAATTCGCGAAACCGGTAGATTCGTAATTTTTATAGTTATTTGAAATCTGAAAGCGGGTGCTATTTCGTGATCGTTTGTTCCTCGAAGGGGATGGAAATACGGACACTTGAAAATTCGCGAAACGGGTTGATTCGTCATTTTTAAAGATTTTTGAAATCTGAAAGCGGGTGCTGCTTCGTGATCGTGTGCACCATTTTTACTTTCGTTTGTACCATTAAGGGGATGGAAATACGGACATTTGAAAATTCGTGAAACGGGTAGATTCGTCATTTTTAATGATATTTGAAATCTGAAAGCGGGTGATATTTCGTGATCGCTTGTACCTCAAAGGGGCTAGAAATACGGACAGTTGGAATTTCGCAAAACGGCTAGATTCGTCATTTTTATAGTTATTTGAAATCTGAAAGTGGGTGATATTTCGTGATCGCTTGTACCTCAAAGGGGATCGAAATACGGGCCCTTGAAAATTCGCGAAACCGGTAGATTCGTCATTTTTATAGTTATTTGAAATCTGAAAGCGGGTGATATTTCGTGATCGCTTGTACCTCAAAGGGGATCGAAATACGGGCCCTTGAAAATTCGCTGAACGGGTAGATTCGTCATTTTTAAAGATGTTTGAAATCTGAAAGCGGGTGATAGTTCAGGATCGGTTGTACCTCAAAGGGGATGGAAATACGGACATATGAAAATTCGCAAAACGGCTAGATTCGTCATTTTTGAAGATATTTCAAATCTGAAAGCGGGAGCTATTTCGTGATCGTTTGTTCCTCGAAGGGGATGGAAATACGGACACTTGAAAATTCGCGAAACGGGTAGATTCGTCATTTTTGAAAATATTTGAAATCTGAAAGCGGGTGCTATTTCGTGATCGTTTGTTCCTCGAAGGGGATGGAAATACGGACACTTGAAAATTCGCGAAACGGGTAGATTCGTCATTTTTATAGTTATTTGAAATCTGAAAGCGGGTGATATTTCGTGATCGCTTGTACCTCAAAAGGAATGGAAATACGGGCACTTGAAAATTCGCGAAACCGGTAGATTCGTTATTGTTATAGTTATTTGAAATCTGAAAGCGGGTGATATTTCGTGATCGTTTGTTCCTCAAAGGGGATGGAGATTCGGTCACTTGAAAATTCGCGAAACGGGTAGATTCGTCATTTTTAATGATATTTGAAATCTGAAAGCGGGTGATATTTCGTGATCGTTTGTACCTCAAAGGGGATGGAAATACGGACACTTGGAAATTCGCGAATCGGGTAGAATCGTCATTTTTGAAGATATTTCAAATCTGAAAGCGGGTGCTATTTCGTGATCGTTTGTACCTCAAAGGGGATGGAAATACGGACATTTGAAAATTCGCGAAACCGGTAGATTCGTAATTTTTATAGTTATTTGAAATCTGAAAGCGGGTGATATTTCGAGATCGTTTGTACCTCAAAGGGGATGGAAACACGGACACTTGAAAATTCGCGAAACGGGTTGATTCGTCATTTTTAAAGATTTTTGAAATCTGAAAGCGGGTGCTGCTTCGTGATCGTGTGCACCATTTTTACTTTCGTTTGTACCATTAAGGGGATGGAAATACGGACATTTGAAAATTCGTGAAACGGGTAGATTCGTCAGTTTTAAAGTTATTTGAAATCTGAAAGCGGGCGCTATTTCGTGATCATTTGTACCATTTTTAGTTTCGTTTGTACCATTAAGGGAATGGAAATACGGACATTTGAAAATTCGCGAAACCGGTAGATTCGTCATTTTTATAGTTATTTGAAATCTGAAAGCGGGTGATATTTCGTGATCGTTTGTACCTCAAAGGGGGTGGAAATACGGACACTTGGAAATTCGTGAAAGGGGTGAATCGTCATTTTTAAAGATGTTTGAAATCTGAAAGCGGGTGATATTTCGTGATCGTTTGTACCTCAAAGGGGGTGGAAATACGGACACTTGGAAATTCGTGAAAGGGGTGAATCGTCAGTTTTAAAGTTATTTGAAATCTGAAAGCGGGCGCTATTTCGTGATCATTTGTACCATTTTTACTTTCGTTTGTACCATTAAGGGAATGGAAATACGGACATTTGAAAATTCGCAAAACGGCAAGATTCGTCATTTTTATAGTGATTTGAAATCTGAGAGCGGGTGATATTTCATGATTGTTTGTACCTCAAAGGGGATGGAAATACGGACATTTGAAAATTCGCGAAACCGGTAGATTCGTCATTTTTATAGTTATTTGAAATCTGAAAGCGGGTGATATTTCGTGATCGTTTGTTCCTCAAAGGGGGTGGAAATACGGACACTTGGAAATTCGTGAAAGGGGTGAATCGTCATTTGTCAAGATATTTGAAATCTGAAAGCGGGTGATATTTCGTGATCGTTTGTTCCTCAAAGGGGATGGAGATTCGCGAAACAGGTAGAATCGTCATTTTTGAAAATATTTGAAATCTGAAAGCGGGTGCTATTTCGTGATCGTTTGTTCCTCGAAGGGGATGGAAATACGGACACTTGAAAATTCGCGAAACGGGTAGATTCGTCATTTTTATAGTTATTTGAAATCTGAAAGCGGGTGATATTTCGTGATCGCTTGTACCTCAAAGGGAATGGAAATACGGGCACTTGAAAATTCGCGAAACCGGTAGATTCGTTATTGTTATAGTTATTTGAAATCTGAAAGCGGGTGATATTTCGTGATCGTTTGTTCCTCAAAGGGGGTGGAAATACGGACACTTGGAAATTCGTGAAAGGGGTGAATCGTCATTTGTCAAGATATTTGAAATCTGAAAGCGGGTGATATTTCGTGATCGTTTGTAGCGTGTTTACTTTCGTTTGTTCCTCAAAGGGGATGGAAATGCGGACAGTTGGAAATTCGCGAAACGGGTAGACTCGTCATTTTTAATGATATTTGAAATCTGAAAGCGGGTGATATTTCGTGATCGTTTGTACCTCGAAGAGGATGGAAATACGGACACTTGAAAGTTAGCGAAACGGGTAGATTCGTCATTTTTATAGTTATTTGAAATCTGAAGGCGGGTGATATTTCGTGATCGCTTGTACCTCAAAGGGGATCGAAATACGGACACTTGGAAATTCGCGAAACGGGTAGAATCGTCATTTTTTACAATATTTGAAATGTGAAAGCGGGTGAAATTTCGTGATCGTTTGTAGCGTGTTTACTCTCGTTTTTACCTCATAGGGGATTTAAATACGGACATTTGAAAATTCGCGAAACCGGTAGATTCGTTATTGTTATAGTTATTTGAAATCTGAAAGCGGGTGATATTTCGTGATCGTTTGTTCCTCAAAGGGGATGGAAATACGGACACTTGGAAATTCACGAAACGGGTAGAATCGTCATTTTTTAAAATATTTGATATCTGAAAGCGGGTGATATTTCGTGATCGTTTGTTCCTCAAAGGGGATGGAGATTCGCGAAACAGGTAGAATCGTCATTTTTGAAAATATTTGAAATCTGAAAGCGGGTGCTATTTCGTGATCGTTTGTTCCTCGAAGGGGATGGAAATACGGTCACTTGAAAATTCGCGAAACGGGTAGATTCGTCATTTTTATAGTTCTTTGAAATCTGAAAGCGGGTGATATTTCGTGATCGTTTGTACCTCAAAGGGGGTGGAAATACGGACACTTGGAAATTCGTGAAAGGGGTGAATCGTCATTTGTCAAGATATTTGAAATCTGAAAGCGGGTGATATTTCGTGATCGTTTGTAGCGTGTTTACTTTCGTTTGTTCCTCAAAGGGGATGGAAATGTGGACACTTGGAAATTCGCGAAACCGGTAGATTCGTCATTTTTGAAGATATTTCAAATCTGAAAGCGGGTGCTATTTCGTGATCGTTTGTACCTCAAAGGGGATGGAAATACGGACACTTGGAAATTCGCGAATCGGGTAGAATCGTCATTTTTGAAGATATTTCAAATCTGAAAGCGGGTGCTATTTCGTGATCGTTTGTACCTCAAAGGGGATGGAAATACGGACATTTGAAAATTCGCGAAACCGGTAGATTCGTAATTTTTATAGTTATTTGAAATCTGAAAGCGGGTGATATTTCGAGATCGTTTGTACCTCAAAGGGGATGGAAACACGGACACTTGAAAATTCGCGAAACGGGTTGATTCGTCATTTTTAAAGATTTTTGAAATCTGAAAGCGGGTGCTGCTTCGTGATCGTGTGCACCATTTTTACTTTCGTTTGTACCATTAAGGGGATGGAAATACGGACATTTGAAAATTCGTGAAACGGGTAGATTCGTCAGTTTTAAAGTTATTTGAAATCTGAAAGCGGGCGCTATTTCGTGATCATTTGTACCATTTTTACTTTCGTTTGTACCATTAAGGGAATGGAAATACGGACATTTGAAAATTCGCGAAACCGGTAGATTCGTCATTTTTATAGTTATTTGAAATCTGAAAGCGGGTGATATTTCGTGATCGTTTGTACCTCAAAGGGGGTGGAAATACGGACACTTGGAAATTCGTGAAAGGGGTGAATCGTCATTTTTAAAGATGTTTGAAATCTGAAAGCGGGTGATATTTCGTGATCGTTTGTACCTCAAAGGGGGTGGAAATACGGACACTTGGAAATTCGTGAAAGGGGTGAATCGTCAGTTTTAAAGTTATTTGAAATCTGAAAGCGGGCGCTATTTCGTGATCATTTGTACCATTTTTACTTTCGTTTGTACCATTAAGGGAATGGAAATACGGACATTTGAAAATTCGCAAAACGGCAAGATTCGTCATTTTTATAGTGATTTGAAATCTGAGAGCGGGTGATATTTCATGATTGTTTGTACCTCAAAGGGGATGGAAATACGGACATTTGAAAATTCGCGAAACCGGTAGATTCGTCATTTTTATAGTTATTTGAAATCTGAAAGCGGGTGATATTTCGTGATCGTTTGTTCCTCAAAGGGGGTGGAAATACGGACACTTGGAAATTCGTGAAAGGGGTGAATCGTCATTTGTCAAGATATTTGAAATCTGAAAGCGGGTGATATTTCGTGATCGTTTGTTCCTCAAAGGGGATGGAGATTCGCGAAACAGGTAGAATCGTCATTTTTGAAAATATTTGAAATCTGAAAGCGGGTGCTATTTCGTGATCGTTTGTTCCTCGAAGGGGATGGAAATACGGACACTTGAAAATTCGCGAAACGGGTAGATTCGTCATTTTTATAGTTATTTGAAATCTGAAAGCGGGTGATATTTCGTGATCGCTTGTACCTCAAAGGGAATGGAAATACGGGCACTTGAAAATTCGCGAAACCGGTAGATTCGTTATTGTTATAGTTATTTGAAATCTGAAAGCGGGTGATATTTCGTGATCGTTTGTTCCTCAAAGGGGGTGGAAATACGGACACTTGGAAATTCGTGAAAGGGGTGAATCGTCATTTGTCAAGATATTTGAAATCTGAAAGCGGGTGATATTTCGTGATCGTTTGTAGCGTGTTTACTTTCGTTTGTTCCTCAAAGGGGATGGAAATGCGGACAGTTGGAAATTCGCGAAACGGGTAGACTCGTCATTTTTAATGATATTTGAAATCTGAAAGCGGGTGATATTTCGTGATCGTTTGTACCTCGAAGAGGATGGAAATACGGACACTTGAAAGTTAGCGAAACGGGTAGATTCGTCATTTTTATAGTTATTTGAAATCTGAAGGCGGGTGATATTTCGTGATCGCTTGTACCTCAAAGGGGATCGAAATACGGACACTTGGAAATTCGCGAAACGGGTAGAATCGTCATTTTTTAAAATATTTGAAATGTGAAAGCGGGTGAAATTTCGTGATCGTTTGTAGCGTGTTTACTCTCGTTTTTACCTCATAGGGGATTTAAATACGGACATTTGAAAATTCGCGAAACCGGTAGATTCGTTATTGTTATAGTTATTTGAAATCTGAAAGCGGGTGATATTTCGTGATCGTTTGTTCCTCAAAGGGGATGGAAATACGGACACTTGGAAATTCACGAAACGGGTAGAATCGTCATTTTTTAAAATATTTGATATCTGAAAGCGGGTGATATTTCGTGATCGTTTGTTCCTCAAAGGGGATGGAGATTCGCGAAACAGGTAGAATCGTCATTTTTGAAAATATTTGAAATCTGAAAGCGGGTGCTATTTCGTGATCGTTTGTTCCTCGAAGGGGATGGAAATACGGTCACTTGAAAATTCGCGAAACGGGTAGATTCGTCATTTTTATAGTTATTTGAAATCTGAAAGCGGGTGATATTTCGTGATCGTTTGTACCTCAAAGGGGGTGGAAATACGGACACTTGGAAATTCGTGAAAGGGGTGAATCGTCATTTGTCAAGATATTTGAAATCTGAAAGCGGGTGATATTTCGTGATCGTTTGTAGCGTGTTTACTTTCGTTTGTTCCTCAAAGGGGATGGAAATGTGGACACTTGGAAATTCGCGAAACCGGTAGATTCGTCATTTTTGAAGATATTTCAAATCTGAAAGCGGGTGCTATTTCGTGATCGTTTGTACCTCAAAGGGGATGGAAATACGGACACTTGGAAATTCGCGAATCGGGTAGAATCGTCATTTTTGAAGATATTTCAAATCTGAAAGCGGGTGCTATTTCGTGATCGTTTGTACCTCAAAGGGGATGGAAATACGGACATTTGAAAATTCGCGGAACGGGTAGATTCGTCGTTTTTATAGTTATTTGAAATCTGAAAGCGGGTGATATTTCGTGATCGTTTGAACCATTTTTACTTTTGTTTGTACCTCAAAGGGGATTTAAATACAGACATTTGAAAATTCGCGAACCCGGTAGATTCGGAATTTTTATAGTTATTTGAAATGTGAAAGCGAGTGATATTTCGTGATCGTTTGTTCCTCAAAGGGGGTGGAAATACGCATACTTGGAAATTGGCGAAACGGGTAGATTCGTCATTTTTATAGTTATTTGAAATCTGAAAGCGGGTGCTATTTCGTGATCGTTTGTACCTCAAAGGGGGTGGAAATACGGACACTTGGAAATTCGTGAAAGGGGTGAATCGTCATTTGTCAAGATATTTGAAATCTGAAAGCGGGTGATATTTCGTGATCGTTTGTAGCGTGTTTACTTTCGTTTGTTCCTCAAAGGGGATGGAAATGTGGACACTTGGAAATTCGCGAAACCGGTAGATTCGTCATTTTTGAAGATATTTCAAATCTGAAAGCGGGTGCTATTTCGTGATCGTTTGTACCTCAAAGGGGATGGAAATACGGACACTTGGAAATTCGCGAATCGGGTAGAATCGTCATTTTTGAAGATATTTCAAATCTGAAAGCGGGTGCTATTTCGTGATCGTTTGTACCTCAAAGGGGATGGAAATACGGACATTTGAAAATTCGCGAAACCGGTAGATTCGTAATTTTTATAGTTATTTGAAATCTGAAAGCGGGTGATATTTCGAGATCGTTTGTACCTCAAAGGGGATGGAAACACGGACACTTGAAAATTCGCGAAACGGGTTGATTCGTCATTTTTAAAGATTTTTGAAATCTGAAAGCGGGTGCTGCTTCGTGATCGTGTGCACCATTTTTACTTTCGTTTGTACCATTAAGGGGATGGAAATACGGACATTTGAAAATTCGTGAAACGGGTAGATTCGTCAGTTTTAAAGTTATTTGAAATCTGAAAGCGGGCGCTATTTCGTGATCATTTGTACCATTTTTACTTTCGTTTGTACCATTAAGGGAATGGAAATACGGACATTTGAAAATTCGCGAAACCGGTAGATTCGTCATTTTTATAGTTATTTGAAATCTGAAAGCGGGTGATATTTCGTGATCGTTTGTACCTCAAAGGGGGTGGAAATACGGACACTTGGAAATTCGTGAAAGGGGTGAATCGTCATTTTTAAAGATGTTTGAAATCTGAAAGCGGGTGATATTTCGTGATCGTTTGTACCTCAAAGGGGGTGGAAATACGGACACTTGGAAATTCGTGAAAGGGGTGAATCGTCAGTTTTAAAGTTATTTGAAATCTGAAAGCGGGCGCTATTTCGTGATCATTTGTACCATTTTTACTTTCGTTTGTACCATTAAGGGAATGGAAATACGGACATTTGAAAATTCGCAAAACGGCAAGATTCGTCATTTTTATAGTGATTTGAAATCTGAGAGCGGGTGATATTTCATGATTGTTTGTACCTCAAAGGGGATGGAAATACGGACATTTGAAAATTCGCGAAACCGGTAGATTCGTCATTTTTATAGTTATTTGAAATCTGAAAGCGGGTGATATTTCGTGATCGTTTGTTCCTCAAAGGGGGTGGAAATACGGACACTTGGAAATTCGTGAAAGGGGTGAATCGTCATTTGTCAAGATATTTGAAATCTGAAAGCGGGTGATATTTCGTGATCGTTTGTTCCTCAAAGGGGATGGAGATTCGCGAAACAGGTAGAATCGTCATTTTTGAAAATATTTGAAATCTGAAAGCGGGTGCTATTTCGTGATCGTTTGTTCCTCGAAGGGGATGGAAATACGGACACTTGAAAATTCGCGAAACGGGTAGATTCGTCATTTTTATAGTTATTTGAAATCTGAAAGCGGGTGATATTTCGTGATCGCTTGTACCTCAAAGGGAATGGAAATACGGGCACTTGAAAATTCGCGAAACCGGTAGATTCGTTATTGTTATAGTTATTTGAAATCTGAAAGCGGGTGATATTTCGTGATCGTTTGTTCCTCAAAGGGGGTGGAAATACGGACACTTGGAAATTCGTGAAAGGGGTGAATCGTCATTTGTCAAGATATTTGAAATCTGAAAGCGGGTGATATTTCGTGATCGTTTGTAGCGTGTTTACTTTCGTTTGTTCCTCAAAGGGGATGGAAATGCGGACAGTTGGAAATTCGCGAAACGGGTAGACTCGTCATTTTTAATGATATTTGAAATCTGAAAGCGGGTGATATTTCGTGATCGTTTGTACCTCGAAGAGGATGGAAATACGGACACTTGAAAGTTAGCGAAACGGGTAGATTCGTCATTTTTATAGTTATTTGAAATCTGAAGGCGGGTGATATTTCGTGATCGCTTGTACCTCAAAGGGGATCGAAATACGGACACTTGGAAATTCGCGAAACGGGTAGAATCGTCATTTTTTAAAATATTTGAAATGTGAAAGCGGGTGAAATTTCGTGATCGTTTGTAGCGTGTTTACTCTCGTTTTTACCTCATAGGGGATTTAAATACGGACATTTGAAAATTCGCGAAACCGGTAGATTCGTTATTGTTATAGTTATTTGAAATCTGAAAGCGGGTGATATTTCGTGATCGTTTGTTCCTCAAAGGGGATGGAAATACGGACACTTGGAAATTCACGAAACGGGTAGAATCGTCATTTTTTAAAATATTTGATATCTGAAAGCGGGTGATATTTCGTGATCGTTTGTTCCTCAAAGGGGATGGAGATTCGCGAAACAGGTAGAATCGTCATTTTTGAAAATATTTGAAATCTGAAAGCGGGTGCTATTTCGTGATCGTTTGTTCCTCGAAGGGGATGGAAATACGGTCACTTGAAAATTCGCGAAACGGGTAGATTCGTCATTTTTATAGTTATTTGAAATCTGAAAGCGGGTGTTATTTCGTGATCGTTTGTACCTCAAAGGGGGTGGAAATACGGACACTTGGAAATTCGTGAAAGGGGTGAATCGTCATTTGTCAAGATATTTGAAATCTGAAAGCGGGTGATATTTCGTGATCGTTTGTAGCGTGTTTACTTTCGTTTGTTCCTCAAAGGGGATGGAAATGTGGACACTTGGAAATTCGCGAAACCGGTAGATTCGTCATTTTTGAAGATATTTCAAATCTGAAAGCGGGTGCTATTTCGTGATCGTTTGTACCTCAAAGGGGATGGAAATACGGACACTTGGAAATTCGCGAATCGGGTAGAATCGTCATTTTTGAAGATATTTCAAATCTGAAAGCGGGTGCTATTTCGTGATCGTTTGTACCTCAAAGGGGATGGAAATACGGACATTTGAAAATTCGCGGAACGGGTAGATTCGTCGTTTTTATAGTTATTTGAAATCTGAAAGCGGGTGATATTTCGTGATCGTTTGAACCATTTTTACTTTTGTTTGTACCTCAAAGGGGATTTAAATACAGACATTTGAAAATTCGCGAACCCGGTAGATTCGGAATTTTTATAGTTATTTGAAATGTGAAAGCGAGTGATATTTCGTGATCGTTTGTTCCTCAAAGGGGGTGGAAATACGCATACTTGGAAATTGGCGAAACGGGTAGATTCGTCATTTTTATAGTTATTTGAAATCTGAAAGCGGGTGCTATTTCGTGATCGTTTGTTCCTCGAAGAGGATGGAAATGCGGACACTTGAAAGTTAGCGAAACGGGTAGATTCGTCATTTTTATAGTTATTTGAAATCTGAAGGCGGGTGATATTTCGTGATCGCTTGTACCTCAAAGGGGATCGAAATACGGACACTTGGAAATTCGCGAAACGGGTAGAATCGTCATTTTTTAAAATATTTGAAATGTGAAAGCGGGTGAAATTTCGTGATCGTTTGTAGCGTGTTTACTCTCGTTTTTACCTCATAGGGGATTTAAATACGGACATTTGAAAATTCGCGAAGTAGGTAGATTCGTCATTTTTAAAGACGTTTGAAATCTGAAAGCGGGTGATTTTTTATGATCGCTTGTACCTCAAAGGGGATGGAAATACGGACACTTGGAAATTCGCGAAACGGGTAGAATCGTCATTTTTTAAAATATTTGAAATGTGAAAGCGGGTGAAATTTCGTGATCGTTTGTAGCGTGTTTACTCTCGCTTTTTCCTCAAAGGGGATTTAAATACGGACATTTGAAAATTCGCGAAACCGGTAGATTCGTAATTTTTATAGTTATTTGAAATCTGAAAGCGGATGAGATTTCGTGATAGTTTGTACCTCAAAGGGGATCGAAATACGGACACTTGGAAATTCGCGAAACGGTTAGAATCGTCATTTTTTAAAATATTTGAAATGTGAAAGCGGGTGCTATTTCGTGATCGTTTGTTCCTCAAAGGGGATGGAAATACGGACACTTGGAAATTCGCGAAACGGGTAGAATCGTCATTTTTTAAAATATTTGAAATGTGAAAGCGGGTGCTATTTCGTGATCGTTTGTTCCTCAAAGGGGGTGGAAATACGGACACTTGGAAATTCGTGAAAGGGGTGAATCGTCATTTTTAAAGATGTTTGAAATCTGAAAGCGGGTGATATTTCGTGATCGTTTGTACCTCAAAGGGGGTGGAAATACGGACACTTGGAAATTCGTGAAAGGGGTGAATCGTCAGTTTTAAAGTTATTTGAAATCTGAAAGCGGGCGCTATTTCGTGATCATTTGTACCATTTTTACTTTCGTTTGTACCATTAAGGGAATGGAAATACGGACATTTGAAAATTCGCAAAACGGCAAGATTCGTCATTTTTATAGTGATTTGAAATCTGAGAGCGGGTGATATTTCATGATTGTTTGTACCTCAAAGGGGATGGAAATACGGACATTTGAAAATTCGCGAAACCGGTAGATTCGTCATTTTTATAGTTATTTGAAATCTGAAAGCGGGTGATATTTCGTGATCGTTTGTTCCTCAAAGGGGGTGGAAATACGGACACTTGGAAATTCGTGAAAGGGGTGAATCGTCATTTGTCAAGATATTTGAAATCTGAAAGCGGGTGATATTTCGTGATCGTTTGTTCCTCAAAGGGGATGGAGATTCGCGAAACAGGTAGAATCGTCATTTTTGAAAATATTTGAAATCTGAAAGCGGGTGCTATTTCGTGATCGTTTGTTCCTCGAAGGGGATGGAAATACGGACACTTGAAAATTCGCGAAACGGGTAGATTCGTCATTTTTATAGTTATTTGAAATCTGAAAGCGGGTGATATTTCGTGATCGCTTGTACCTCAAAGGGAATGGAAATACGGGCACTTGAAAATTCGCGAAACCGGTAGATTCGTTATTGTTATAGTTATTTGAAATCTGAAAGCGGGTGATATTTCGTGATCGTTTGTTCCTCAAAGGGGGTGGAAATACGGACACTTGGAAATTCGTGAAAGGGGTGAATCGTCATTTGTCAAGATATTTGAAATCTGAAAGCGGGTGATATTTCGTGATCGTTTGTAGCGTGTTTACTTTCGTTTGTTCCTCAAAGGGGATGGAAATGCGGACAGTTGGAAATTCGCGAAACGGGTAGACTCGTCATTTTTAATGATATTTGAAATCTGAAAGCGGGTGATATTTCGTGATCGTTTGTACCTCGAAGAGGATGGAAATACGGACACTTGAAAGTTAGCGAAACGGGTAGATTCGTCATTTTTATAGTTATTTGAAATCTGAAGGCGGGTGATATTTCGTGATCGCTTGTACCTCAAAGGGGATCGAAATACGGACACTTGGAAATTCGCGAAACGGGTAGAATCGTCATTTTTTAAAATATTTGAAATGTGAAAGCGGGTGAAATTTCGTGATCGTTTGTAGCGTGTTTACTCTCGTTTTTACCTCATAGGGGATTTAAATACGGACATTTGAAAATTCGCGAAACCGGTAGATTCGTTATTGTTATAGTTATTTGAAATCTGAAAGCGGGTGATATTTCGTGATCGTTTGTTCCTCAAAGGGGATGGAAATACGGACACTTGGAAATTCACGAAACGGGTAGAATCGTCATTTTTTAAAATATTTGATATCTGAAAGCGGGTGATATTTCGTGATCGTTTGTTCCTCAAAGGGGATGGAGATTCGCGAAACAGGTAGAATCGTCATTTTTGAAAATATTTGAAATCTGAAAGCGGGTGCTATTTCGTGATCGTTTGTTCCTCGAAGGGGATGGAAATACGGTCACTTGAAAATTCGCGAAACGGGTAGATTCGTCATTTTTATAGTTATTTGAAATCTGAAAGCGGGTGATATTTCGTGATCGTTTGTACCTCAAAGGGGGTGGAAATACGGACACTTGGAAATTCGTGAAAGGGGTGAATCGTCATTTGTCAAGATATTTGAAATCTGAAAGCGGGTGATATTTCGTGATCGTTTGTAGCGTGTTTACTTTCGTTTGTTCCTCAAAGGGGATGGAAATGTGGACACTTGGAAATTCGCGAAACCGGTAGATTCGTCATTTTTGAAGATATTTCAAATCTGAAAGCGGGTGCTATTTCGTGATCGTTTGTACCTCAAAGGGGATGGAAATACGGACACTTGGAAATTCGCGAATCGGGTAGAATCGTCATTTTTGAAGATATTTCAAATCTGAAAGCGGGTGCTATTTCGTGATCGTTTGTACCTCAAAGGGGATGGAAATACGGACATTTGAAAATTCGCGAAACCGGTAGATTCGTAATTTTTACAGTTATTTGAAATCTGAAAGCGGGTGATATTTCGAGATCGTTTGTACCTCAAAGGGGATGGAAACACGGACACTTGAAAATTCGCGAAACGGGTTGATTCGTCATTTTTAAAGATTTTTGAAATCTGAAAGCGGGTGCTGCTTCGTGATCGTGTGCACCATTTTTACTTTCGTTTGTACCATTAAGGGGATGGAAATACGGACATTTGAAAATTCGTGAAATGGGTAGATTCGTCAGTTTTAAAGTTATTTGAAATCTGAAAGCGGGCGCTATTTCGTGATCATTTGTACCATTTTTACTTTCGTTTGTACCATTAAGGGAATGGAAATACGGACATTTGAAAATTCGCGAAACCGGTAGATTCGTCATTTTTATAGTTATTTGAAATCTGAAAGCGGGTGATATTTCGTGATCGTTTGTACCTCAAAGGGGGTGGAAATACGGACACTTGGAAATTCGTGAAAGGGGTGAATCGTCATTTTTAAAGATGTTTGAAATCTGAAAGCGGGTGATATTTCGTGATCGTTTGTTCCTCAAAGGGGATGGAAATACGGACACTTGAAAATTCGCGGAACGGGTAGATTCGTCGTTTTTGTAGTTATTTGAAATCTGAAAGCGGGTGATATTTCGTGATCGTTTGAACCATTTTTACTTTTGTTTGTACCTCAAAGGGGATTTAAATACAGACATTTGAAAATTCGCGAACCCGGTAGATTCGGAATTTTTATAGTTATTTGAAATGTGAAAGCGAGTGATATTTCGTGATCGTTTGTTCCTCAAAGGGGGTGGAAATACGCATACTTGGAAATTGGCGAAACGGGTAGATTCGTCATTTTTATAGTTATTTGAAATCTGAAAGCGGGTGCTATTTCGTGATCGTTTGTTCCTCGAAGAGGATGGAAATGCGGACACTTGAAAGTTAGCGAAACGGGTAGATTCGTCATTTTTATAGTTATTTGAAATCTGAAGGCGGGTGATATTTCGTGATCGCTTGTACCTCAAAGGGGATCGAAATACGGACACTTGGAAATTCGCGAAACGGGTAGAATCGTCATTTTTTAAAATATTTGAAATGTGAAAGCGGGTGAAATTTCGTGATCGTTTGTAGCGTGTTTACTCTCGTTTTTACCTCATAGGGGATTTAAATACGGACATTTGAAAATTCGCGAAGTAGGTAGATTCGTCATTTTTAAAGACGTTTGAAATCTGAAAGCGGGTGATTTTTTATGATCGCTTGTACCTCAAAGGGGATGGAAATACGGACACTTGGAAATTCGCGAAACGGGTAGAATCGTCATTTTTTAAAATATTTGAAATGTGAAAGCGGGTGAAATTTCGTGATCGTTTGTAGCGTGTTTACTCTCGCTTTTTCCTCAAAGGGGATTTAAATACGGACATTTGAAAATTCGCGAAACCGGTAGATTCGTAATTTTTATAGTTATTTGAAATCTGAAAGCGGATGAGATTTCGTGATAGTTTGTACCTCAAAGGGGATCGAAATACGGACACTTGGAAATTCGCGAAACGGTTAGAATCGTCATTTTTTAAAATATTTGAAATGTGAAAGCGGGTGATATTTCGAGATCGTTTGTTCCTCAAAGGGGATGGAGATTCGCGAAACAGGTAGAATCGTCATTTTTGAAAATATTTGAAATCTGAAAGCGGGTGCTATTTCGTGATCGTTTGTTCCTCGAAGGGGATGGAAATACGGACACTTGAAAATTCGCGAAACGGGTAGATTCGTCATTTTTTTAGTTATTTGAAATCTGAAAGCGGGTGATATTTCGTGATCGTTTGTTCCTCAAAGGGGATGGAGATTCGCGAAACAGGTAGAATCGTCATTTTTGAAAATATTTGAAATCTGAAAGCGGGTGCTATTTCGTGATCGTTTGTTCCTCGAAGGGGATGGAAATACGGTCACTTGAAAATTCGCGAAACGGGTAGATTCGTCATTTTTAATGATATTTGAAATCTGAAAGCGGGTGATATTTCGTGATCGTTTGTACCTCAAAGGGGATGGAAATACGGACACTTGGAAATTCGCGAATCGGGTAGAATCGTCATTTTTGAAGATATTTCAAATCTGAAAGCGGGTGCTATTTCGTGATCGTTTGTACCTCAAAGGGGATGGAAATACGGACATTTGAAAATTCGCGAAACCGGTAGATTCGTAATTTTTATAGTTATTTGAAATCTGAAAGCGGGTGATATTTCGAGATCGTTTGTACCTCAAAGGGGATGGAAACACGGACACTTGAAAATTCGCGAAACGGGTTGATTCGTCATTTTTAAAGATTTTTGAAATCTGAAAGCGGGTGCTGCTTCGTGATCGTGTGCACCATTTTTACTTTCGTTTGTACCATTAAGGGGATGGAAATACGGACATTTGAAAATTCGTGAAACGGGTAGATTCGTCAGTTTTAAAGTTATTTGAAATCTGAAAGCGGGCGCTATTTCGTGATCATTTGTACCATTTTTACTTTCGTTTGTACCATTAAGGGAATGGAAATACGGACATTTGAAAATTCGCGAAACCGGTAGATTCGTCATTTTTATAGTTATTTGAAATCTGAAAGCGGGTGATATTTCGTGATCGTTTGTACCTCAAAGGGGGTGGAAATACGGACACTTGGAAATTCGTGAAAGGGGTGAATCGTCATTTTTAAAGATGTTTGAAATCTGAAAGCGGGTGATATTTCGTGATCGTTTGTACCTCAAAGGGGGTGGAAATACGGACACTTGGAAATTCGTGAAAGGGGTGAATCGTCATTTGTCAAGATATTTGAAATCTGAAAGCGGGTGATATTTCGTGATCGTTTGTTCCTCAAAGGGGATGGAGATTCGCGAAACAGGTAGAATCGTCATTTTTGAAAATATTTGAAATCTGAAAGCGGGTGCTATTTCGTGATCGTTTGTTCCTCAAAGGGGGTGGAAATACGCATACTTGGAAATTGGCGAAACGGGTAGATTCGTCATTTTTATAGTTATTTGAAATCTGAAAGCGGGTGCTATTTCGTGATCGTTTGTTCCTCGAAGAGGATGGAAATGCGGACACTTGAAAGTTAGCGAAACGGGTAGATTCGTCATTTTTATAGTTATTTGAAATCTGAAGGCGGGTGATATTTCGTGATCGCTTGTACCTCAAAGGGGATCGAAATACGGACACTTGGAAATTCGCGAAACGGGTAGAATCGTCATTTTTTAAAATATTTGAAATGTGAAAGCGGGTGAAATTTCGTGATCGTTTGTACCTCAAACGGGATTTAAATACGGGCACTTGAAAATTCGCTAAGCGGGTAGATTCGTCATTTTTAATGATATTTGAAATCTGAAAGCGGGTGATATTTCGTGATCGTTTGTACCTCAAAGGGGATCGAAATACGGGCCCTTGAAAATTCGCGAAACCGGTAGATTCGTCATTTTTATAGTTATTTGAAATCTGAAAGCGGATGAGATTTCGTGATAGTTTGTACCTCAAAGGGGATCGAAATACGGACACTTGGAAATTCGCGAAACGGTTAGAATCGTCATTTTTTAAAATATTTGAAATGTGAAAGCGGGTGCTATTTCGTGATCGTTTGTTCCTCAAAGGGGATGGAAATACGGACAGTTGGAAATTCGCGAAACGGGTAGATTCGTCATTTTTATAGGTATTTGAAATCTGAAAGCTGATGATATTTCGTGATCGTTAGTACCTCAAACGGGATTTAAATACGGGCACTTGAAAATTCGCGAAACGGGTAGATTCGTCATTTTTATAGTTATTTGAAATCTGAAAGCGGGTGATATTTCGTGATCGCTTGTACCTCAAAGGGAATGGAAATACGGGCACTTGAAAATTCGCGAAACCGGTAGATTCGTTATTGTTGTAGTTATTTGAAATCTGAAAGCGGGTGATATTTCGTGATCGTTTGTTCCTCAAAGGGGATGGAAATACGGACACTTGGAAATTCACGAAACGGGTAGAATCGTCATTTTTGAAAATATTTGAAATCTGAAAGCGGGTGCTATTTCGTGATCGTTTGTACCTCAAGGGGGGTGGAAATACGGACACTTGGAAATTCGTGAAAGGGGTGAATCGTCATTTGTCAAGATATTTGATATCTGAAAGCGGGTGATATTTCGTGATCGTGTGTTCCTCAAAGGGGTTTTAAATACGGACATTTAAAAATTCGCGAAACGGGTAGAATCGTCATTTTTAAAGATATTTGAAATCTGAAAGCGGGTGCTATTTCGTGATCGTTTGTTCCTCGAAGGGGATGGAAATACGGACATTTGAAAATTCGCGAAACGGGTTGATGCGTCATTTTTAAAGATTTTTGAAATCTGAAAGCGGGTGCTGCTTCGTGATCGTGTGCACCATTTTTACTTTCGTTTGTACCATTAAGGGGATGGAAATACGGACATTTGAAAATTCGTGAAACGGGTAGATTCGTCATTTTTATAGGTATTTCAAATCTGAAAGCGGGTGCTATTTCGTGATCGTTTGTACCTCAAAGGGGATGGAAATACGGACATTTGAAAATTCGCGAAACCGGTAGATTCGTAATTATTATAGTTATTTGAAATCTGAAAGCGGGTGCTATTTCGTGATCGTTTGTTCCTCGAAGGGGATGGAAATACGGACACTTGAAAATTCGCGAAACGGGTTGATTCGTCATTTTTAAAGATTTTTGAAATCTGAAAGCGGGTGCTGCTTCGTGATCGTGTGCACCATTTTTACTTTCGTTTGTACCATTAAGGGGATGGAAATACGGACATTTGAAAATTCGTGAAACGGGTAGATTCGTCATTTTTAATGATATTTGAAATCTGAAAGCGGGTGATATTTCGTGATCGCTTGTACCTCAAAGGGGCTAGAAATACGGACAGTTGGAATTTCGCAAAACGGCTAGATTCGTCATTTTTATAGTTATTTGAAATCTGAAAGTGGGTGATATTTCGTGATCGCTTGTACCTCAAAGGGGATCGAAATACGGGCCCTTGAAAATTCGCGAAACCGGTAGATTCGTCATTTTTATAGTTATTTGAAATCTGAAAGCGGGTGATATTTCGTGATCACTTGTACCTCAAAGGGGATCGAAATACGGGCCCTTGAAAATTCGCTGAACGGGTAGATTCGTCATTTTTAAAGATGTTTGAAATCTGAAAGCGGGTGATAGTTCAGGATCGGTTGTACCTCAAAGGGGATGGAAATACGGACATATGAAAATTCGCAAAACGGCTAGATTCGTCATTTTTGAAGATATTTCAAATCTGAAAGCGGGTGCTATTTCGTGATCGTTTGTTCCTCGAAGGGGATGGAAATACGGACACTTGAAAATTCGCGAAACGGGTAGATTCGTCATTTTTGAAAATATTTGAAATCTGAAAGCGGGTGCTATTTCGTGATCGTTTGTTCCTCGAAGGGGATGGAAATACGGACACTTGAAAATTCGCGAAACGGGTAGATTCCTCATTTTTATAGTTATTTGAAATCTGAAAGCGGGTGATATTTCGTGATCGTTTGTTCCTCAAAGGGGATGGAGATTCGCGAAACAGGTAGAATCGTCATTTTTGAAAATATTTGAAATCTGAAAGCGGGTGCTATTTCGTGATCGTTTGTTCCTCGAAGGGGATGGAAATACGGTCACTTGAAAATTCGCGAAACGGGTAGATTCGTCATTTTTAATGATATTTGAAATCTGAAAGCGGGTGATATTTCGTGATCGTTTGTACCTCAAAGGGGATGGAAATACGGACACTTGGAAATTCGCGAATCGGGTAGAATCGTCATTTTTGAAGATATTTCAAATCTGAAAGCGGGTGCTATTTCGTGATCGTTTGTACCTCAAAGGGGATGGAAATACGGACATTTGAAAATTCGCGAAACCGGTAGATTCGTAATTTTTATAGTTATTTGAAATCTGAAAGCGGGTGATATTTCGAGATCGTTTGTACCTCAAAGGGGATGGAAACACGGACACTTGAAAATTCGCGAAACGGGTTGATTCGTCATTTTTAAAGATTTTTGAAATCTGAAAGCGGGTGCTGCTTCGTGATCGTGTGCACCATTTTTACTTTCGTTTGTACCATTAAGGGGATGGAAATACGGACATTTGAAAATTCGTGAAACGGGTAGATTCGTCAGTTTTAAAGTTATTTGAAATCTGAAAGCGGGCGCTATTTCGTGATCATTTGTACCATTTTTACTTTCGTTTGTACCATTAAGGGAATGGAAATACGGACATTTGAAAATTCGCGAAACCGGTAGATTCGTCATTTTTATAGTTATTTGAAATCTGAAAGCGGGTGATATTTCGTGATCGTTTGTACCTCAAAGGGGGTGGAAATACGGACACTTGGAAATTCGTGAAAGGGGTGAATCGTCATTTTTAAAGATGTTTGAAATCTGAAAGCGGGTGATATTTCGTGATCGTTTGTACCTCAAAGGGGGTGGAAATACGGACACTTGGAAATTCGTGAAAGGGGTGAATCGTCAGTTTTAAAGTTATTTGAAATCTGAAAGCGGGCGCTATTTCGTGATCATTTGTACCATTTTTACTTTCGTTTGTACCATTAAGGGAATGGAAATACGGACATTTGAAAATTCGCAAAACGGCAAGATTCGTCATTTTTATAGTGATTTGAAATCTGAAAGCGGGTGATATTTCATGATTGTTTGTACCTCAAAGGGGATGGAAATACGGACATTTGAAAATTCGCGAAACCGGTAGATTCGTCATTTTTATAGTTATTTGAAATCTGAAAGCGGGTGATATTTCGTGATCGTTTGTTCCTCAAAGGGGGTGGAAATACGGACACTTGGAAATTCGTGAAAGGGGTGAATCGTCATTTGTCAAGATATTTGAAATCTGAAAGCGGGTGATATTTCGTGATCGTTTGTTCCTCAAAGGGGATGGAGATTCGCGAAACAGGTAGAATCGTCATTTTTGAAAATATTTGAAATCTGAAAGCGGGTGCTATTTCGTGATCGTTTGTTCCTCGAAGGGGATGGAAATACGGTGTTACGGGCTAGCCGTGCGAGACCGTTTTTACATCCGTTTGGTTACGGAAAAACGTGTGCTCGCTCCTAAACCTTTAAGGATACGCGAGCCCAATCAACAGTCGCCAATTCGAATAAGCCTGAGATTAATTAAGTTCCAAACACATCTCACTGCGCTATAGTCAATGAGCACTATTGGCAAAATAATACCTTTCAGGCGGATTCTCCTTGACGGTCGAAGCTGATTGGTACAGGATGTGGTTTAAGGGTAGGAAAGACCCCGCTTGAGGTAACACACGGCGTTCCACGAAGGCGCCTAGTCTCTCTCAAGTCTAACGATGTCTTTAGGCAGGTAGCCCTACTTATATAATCGTTCTTTAAACTACCCTACTGTTTCCCTGATTCGCGAGGGTGTCAGTCCAGAGACCCGTCCTACCAGGTGTATAGTCAGATCTTTTAATTGAGGTCCAAACACATCTCACTGCGCTATAGTCAATGAGACCTATTGGCACAACAATATTAATCCGATTATACCCGAATCGGTTCGAAGGTCCCTAGAAAGGAAAAAGGTTTAGGATGGCTAAAAGGTAAATGCTTGAGGTACCAGACGGCGTTCCACGGAGGCGCCGAATCTCTCTCGAGTCTTATATTACCCCGGATAGGAATAATTGAGCGGCTAACTATTCCTACACTAAAATGTGGGTTCTATGTACGATGTCGCTTTCAGTGTTGTTCGCTATTGACAGGTGGTGATTGAATGTAGAACAAGGAGTAATTGAGACGAAAAATAAGATAACTATATTGAAAGGATTTAAAAGAATAGAGAATACAATCGTGTTTAGTGTGTGTTCGCTTGTTACAAAATACCTTGTGTATTCCTCGTCTGTCTGTACAGATATAACTCGCGGCGTATGTTGAATGCTTAAGAATATAATTGCAACTAATGCAATGATTTGGTTGAAAGTGCCGTGCACGATCTCCCTCGGAATATCCCCGTATTCCAACGTCTAAGGTTTACAAAGAGATTCGAATGATTTGGTCGAAAGTAACAAATACGATCTTCCTCGGAATATCCCCGTATTCCAACGTCTAATTCTTATGAAGAGATTCGAATGATTTGGTCGAAAGTAACAAATACGATCTTCCTCGGAATAACCCCGTATTCCAACGTCTAAGATTTGAATGGTTTGAGATGCTTCGAAAGTGCCTAGCACGATCTACTACAAGGAGGACAGAGCTTCGCCCTTCGGGAAAGAATCAAAGACTGAACTCCCAGAGTAGAATTTTCGGTGGTTTATATAGTCGAGCGCGCCCTAATTTCTCGGAAAAAGTGGGGCTAATTCTTAGGATTTTCCTAGACAAGCCCTAGGATGTAGCTGTATGTGAATCATGCGCGTCTTGCATGCAGCTGTATATGAATCATTGCAGCTGGGGCTGCATGAGAATGTTTATAGGACTGGGGTATCTGGGGCGTTGGTGGCTCGAAACTAAGATTTTAGCTGAATGCTAGAATATTCTCGATTTTTAAAGTGGAAAAATTGCTTGCGTAAAATACGGACGTAACACCTCCCCCCTTACATTGAACATCGCGCTGAGCGCGGTGCTTCGACAAGAAAAAGCAGGCAAGTTTTCTCTTCAAAAAAACTAGACAATAATCGGAGAAGAATACAGACGAGGGGTGTATAATGTGTGTGTAACGCAGTGTAGGTGTGTAGTGCGTGTACTTACAAAATTATTTTGCTGGAGCGGATGTCTGGAACTAAAAGAAATTTATACATGGGCCAATTTAAGTTTATCCATGAGACGGGTTTTATTTTTAAGGAATTTATTTGAGATGAAAACCCACACCCGGCGCGGCCTGGGTCAAGGGCTGCCGGGGCTCAAAAGTTAATTTGACAAAATAAATATAATTCATTAATTATTTGGGCGCCAGCCGATTTACTCAAATCGGCAAAGAAACAAGATTACGTTATCCCAGGGAAGTGGGAAAGTTGGAATGACCCAAGGAAGCAAAATAATATAGAATTCCAGATAAATTATAAAATTTTATGACTTACTTGGCAATATTGGTGAGTCTTTTCTTAAAGTTGAACGCCTTACACAATTTGGCGAACAACTAATACGATTGGGCCCTTTTGACAAAACTACGCATTTGGCCACTTACTTTACTAAATTACCGCGCACACAGGACAAAGGATCTATTCGCTATCGGGGCTCGAGCCGAAATCTACGTGTGCTCATTACGAGAGCTAGCGAGGTAATCTCCTCGATCTCTCATCGATCACTCCTTCGTTCGCCGTTGATCGGGCGTCTTCGGTCTTTTTCGTGTCGCGACAATTATTATTTCGGCGCTACGGTCTTTCTCGGAAGTAATCGACAAATCCGTTGTCAACCTCCAGGCGACTCTTTGACTCGTCGAGGGAATTAGAAATCTCCCGTCACACTCTCCCCCCTTAGACCTTGACGTAGGAGAAGAGTGCCCTGGGTGACCACGAATTTGCATTCCTAGGACAGATAGATGTTAGTAGCTTATACAATAAAGATATCGTATGGACAAAGTCAAAAAATTTCACAACTTTACCTGGAATTTTGCCGAATCAATTACCCACTAGGGTCAACTGCAAAACCAATGAACTCAATATTTTGCGTCCTGTGGAAGGTTGGGTTCGGGAAGTCACACGTACTTGACAAGGCTGGAGGTGTACTTGAAGGTTTTTCAACAGCAGGTGTAGGATAATTGACAGACAATGATATTCTTGATATCGGAAATCGAACATAAAGGATCACACAACATAGACAACGTTTTGCCAAATCGCTCAATAATAACAAGGCATCAAAAAATTTGGCGGACAGCTTCCAAGCGCGATAGGGCCTAGTTCCTTGGTCAAAACCTTGGGTCTTCTATCTTCTTCTTCTCCTGGTAACGTGTGGAAGCGATTACTGCGACTTCGTCCGCGCCCTGTAGCTCCGGTCTCTCCTTGAAGACCTCATCGAGTGACTTGAAGGCATAAAGGTTGTAAGGAGCCTGTATGTCCTGCTGGTGTCTCCCTTGCGACAGTTGCATTCTGGTTTTAACTGCCAGGTTGGCAAAAAGAATTGATTTTGGCGAGGGCATTCTCCTTAACGAGGAAACTTCTGATTTGCTGGCTTCGTTGGTAGGATCGTCAAACCTCATACGAAATCGGCGTCTGAGAGCGCCGGTCATCGCTTGGTGGTCAGCGGGAACTGTCCATACTGGCTGCATGGTGTACTTCGGCTGCAACCGATTGGTGGGCCTCTTGTAGCGGATGTTGGAGTCCGGACATTCAAGGCAGTATAGGTTTGGTTGTGGCCGCATCCCGAGCATTTTCCCAGGATTCGTATATGTTCCACACCGTGTAGATGGATGCAATCCTCCGTATCGAAACTGTCGGTGGTGTACATTTGACAAAGTTTCTGCTCTGGTGATTAGCAATTGATGCACCTCGCCACATGCTGCTTTTTGACCTTCGTGACGTAGGTTTTGAGTCTCGTGGTCTACTGTCTGAGACGATCCAACAATTGACGAGGTATAGTGGTCCTCGTTGTTGTCAGGAATCGGGCGTGCTGAGCCATATTCCCTCGGCAGGTCTTGGATTTAGCTGCACGAGTTCGTTGTCAGGGTCTCCGACTGCTGTTCAATTGCACGCCATGGTTTCTCGGTGTTCTTCCTTGACGTCGATGCTCCTCCATGGCATCCTCGACTTCTGACGCTACGTTGTTGGCGAGGGTATCCGGGCTAAGATTTGACATAGTGTATCTCGACGTACACAAGGTTAACGTTGACAAAGGAATCATATTGGGGAACGCAAGATTTTCTTAAACTATGTCGCAGTATGTACAAATCGGTAAGGCATTACTTGCCAACGACCCTGTTGTCTTTATCTACCAACTCTGCTGTCATGAGCCCTAATCACTTTCTGGTCTTCGCTGGACCAAGATATTTATAGGCTAATTTGGCATTGTAGCCTTCCGCTTTGTTAGTAAAAATTTTTTGTTAGGGTAATAGACCTTCTTCCCTTCTCTCACTTAAATAAAGTTATTTATCTTCATTTAATTTGGCAATCCGCTCATCCGTATACTTTTTCAATTGAAATTCGATTATATGCGTTACTTTGTCTGTCCGATTCGTTCTTCCTAACCACTCGTTCACAATCTCGTTCGGAGGGATTGGTGGACTGCCCAAGTTGACCATATTCGACTAATAGTTCCCCGCCCGTGATTTCTTTTAAAAAAAGAACGGAGATATCCGTGTTTCCGCGATCTAATTGTTGTCGCGTCAATAGGTGGACTTAATATACTGAGAATTTTTTCCTCTTTTTCCAATCTCTTAACGGCGTCCTAACAAGTGCTGGACTAACGGTTGGCATAAAGTCTTCAGGTATTCCGTTATCATGGATTGTCAAAAGTTCAACTGGTTCGTTTCCGCAGGCGTCAAATGCGGTGTTTGATTTATCATCCATTGGGTTCAGTTCTTCGTCCGTCTCGTTATCTATGTCCAGCGAAACAATTTGACTGTTGTCGTATGTCTGCACGTTAGTTTCTGCACAGAGTGATATTCTGATTTCAAACTGGTCCCTGTTGTCGAGATCTTTCTGCAGTTCGATGTTAATATTATTATTTTTGTTGAAATCAGTCTCTTTTAACGCGCGCTGTGCATCAATAGCTGAGGGAATCGCTACGGAGGGTTTAGTGTCAGGTGTTAATGAGGCAGTCGCTGTTCGTCTATTCGGTTTGTTACTAACGCCCGAGTCACCGGTTCGGCAATAAAATGTGCGCGTTCTCGACGGCTCCTTACGTCGGCTCGAATTATTGTGAAAGGACGATAAGACATCGTCACAATCCGACTCCGTTTCATTTACACGACGCGCTCCGTATTGCGAGTAATTATGACCCGGTCCGTGAGATGCGGAGTTGCAAATAGTTTTGGCAAGTTCTTCTGACCGAGATATTCGACGATATTCTTCAGTTGCTACGAGAGATTGCTCGGTATTCCGGCGATGCCTACTTATTCTTTCGCGCGCGGCCAACGTTGACATGGTGTGTCTAACCGGTTCGTCGCTATCCGATTCACTGGTTGGCCAATAAAACGCGCCCCTTCTTGTCGACTGATTAGGTTCCCTAGATCGAAATGGATAACTCCGGGAAGGCGCTGTGTCATTGTCACTATCGGAACTTGTTATTTGTCGCGTCCTAAATTGGGACTCTCTCGGGCCCGATCTTCGCGACCAGCAATCTCTATTTCGCAACAAAGAATCCCTATTTCGCGACCAAGAGTCTCTACAATCATTGTCAATAAAATCGTCTAATCTGGATATCCGGCAGTACTCTTCGTCTGTCACTAATCTTTCCTCGACAACTCTCCTGCCGTTCGGCAAGAAGTGGATACTTTGAATCCTTCTTAATTCCCGGTGGAAACCTCGTTCTAGTTCGTTTTGTCTTCTATCGAACTGTACTGCCGAATCGACTCTATATTTGTTGTTAGATCCCGAATTGTCAAAGTGTACTCTTCGGGACTCCCCCTCTCTCAGCATCTCTGCTCTCGCGAACGTTCTGTACTCGTTACTCTGGTTCGAATACAGCTTTGACGGTTGGAAATTTGTTTCAATTTGACTTTTGCAGGGGCCGTAATGGGAATGGTCGTTGATTCGCGCTCGTCGCGGTCCTCCCCGGCTGTCATCCATTACGGTATCCCTGCTAGCTAAGGACGGCCGTTGCCGACATTCTATAGATTGGCTTGGATGGATCCTAGACGGATCCCCCTGGTTTGGATCGGGTATCCCCGAACTACAGACTAAATCTCGGTTTTCTACTATATGGCGGTTTCTTAAATATGGCTCGGGTTCGACGATAGACCGTGTCACCCGAGTCGGTTTGTATCTACGCGCGTCTACAGGCCGGCTGGATTCCCTTCGTACCCTACTACGCGAGATTGGAATATTTAATTCCTGATTAGAGCCTTCGCTGTCAGATGAGAAACTCGTCAAATCATCTGGCAGTCTTGGCACACAAGACGCGTCTCCCCCCCTAGACGGATGGGTATGACGCGACGGGCTAATTATTTCCATATGACGATTTCTTGAATGTTGCTCGGGTTCGACAATAGACTGCTTCACCCGAGTCTGTTTGTATCTACGCGCGTCTACAGGCCGGCTGGATTCCCTTCGTACCCTACTACGCGAGATTGTACTATATTCTTCACTAGTGCCTTCGCTGTCGGAGGAGAAAATCGACAAAGCCTCCGGTCGCGTTGGCAAATTAGACGCGTCTCCCCTCCTAGACGGATAGGTGTGACGTGACGGATTTCTATTTTCCATTTCTTCAACGAAATGGCCTAAAGCGAGATTCCCTTGTGTGCGCGGATTTTGGTTCTGACTCTGCCCCATATAATTTTGAATTAATTGAAAGAATTCGAAAAATTTTTCCATGTGCCCTTGACTATCGTTAAACTCAGGATCAGCCTGTAGACCAGGCGCCTGAATACCGTTGTCGATCGCGTTGTTGGCGGAATCCAGGTCCGGTAAATCCCTTTCCCCTTCCATCGCCGAAGTCCCCGTCCGATCAGACGCAAACGGAGGCTCCATATTGCCTTCGACAATTACACGCGAGACGACATTTTGTCCTAATTGCCGGTTTTCCCCTGAAATTCCCGGCGGCACTTCCGAATTCTCACGGTTAGTTTGATCGGTCCTACTAGTAACTCCACCCGGGGATACAACTCCACCCGAGATTGAGAACGTTCCGGACTCTATTACCTTTTGACTATTTTTCGTTCGTCGCCCGGTTTTCCCTTTTGATTTGACCGGCGGCGAATTAGACGTAATGACTTCAAGAACGGATAGCCAAATTATTTAATGAATAATGATTCTTGCTAATTTCAATTGCTTTCAAGAAGAAAAGATTATTATGTAATTTTGTATCGGTGTATTACCCCTTCAATATTTCGAGGGACAAGCACACTTGTATAAACATAAAATAAACTATAAAGTTTCTGCAATATATCGCATAAAATTCGGTACAAGACAATAATTCAATATAGACAATAATGTTCGACAAAAATATCTTGTTGTCGAAATCGCAAAACAAAATTTCGATGTATAATGGTTCATAACAGTTCGTAAAATTTAATGAAAGATTCGTTGCTGGGACCATGAAGCTAAAATTCAATATAAATTAACAATTCCAATGTACAACAAGTAATAAACTTCATCAGCAAGTTAAGATTTTAACAATAAAATTGGTACGACGGGCAATAATAAATAACAAAAAGTAACTATTAACAACTGTAAAATGTGGTAAAATGAACATTAAATAATAATTCTCCTATTGCACAATTAATTATAAAATCTTCGCAAATAACAATTAACATTCTGTAAATCCCAGCATCATGACAACAGATTTAAATTTATTTGACAAATCGTTCAACTCGATAGTTTCTTGATAGCGTTATAAAATTCAGCCCATAATGTATTTCGTACTATTGAACGATCAGTATTGGTAGATAAAGGCGTACACAGCATAATATTCGTATATAAATAGTCAGTACAATATAACAGTCGCTTCGCTTATTCCAATATTCATGGGACACAGTGTAGACAAGAGGTCTTGGAACATAGCAACAGTGGAAATTGAGGAGAGGCTCACATAAAGGAAATTTTTTCTACGGCCCGCTTTGTATCGGCACGTAATGTAAACACATGATCTGTTCGACTGAGCAAGAAGTGTGACTCTATTAGACTAAATTTCTGCGCCGTTACTAATCTGAATTCTCCTTCTAATTATTGAAAAGAAATTTCCAACTGATTCAAATTATCAGATTTTACTTTATTTCTTGCAAATTTTAAAGCGACGTTAATTATCAATATTTGTGTTCTTTCTAGTATTGCCTTTACAATAAACTTGTTTAATTATTAATATTTTCCAACGGGCCCCACGTTGGGCGCCAATTGAGACGGGTTTTATTTTTAAGGAATTTATTTGAGATGAAAACCCACACCCGGCGCGGCCTGGGTCAAGGGCTGCCGGGGCTCAAAAGTTAATTTGACAAAATAAATATAATTCATTAATTATTTGGGCGCCAGCCGATTTACTCAAATCGGCAAAGAAACAAGATTACGTTATCCCAGGGAAGTGGGAAAGTTGGAATGACCCAAGGAAGCAAAATAATATAGAATTCCAGATAAATTATAAAATTTTATGACTTACTTGGCAATATTGGTGAGTCTTTTCTTAAAGTTGAACGCCTTACACAATTTGGCGAACAACTAATACGATTGGGCCCTTTTGACAAAACTACGCATTTGGCCACTTACTTTACTAAATTACCGCGCACACAGGACAAAGGATCTATTCGCTATCGGGGCTCGAGCCGAAATCTACGTGTGCTCATTACGAGAGCTAGCGAGGTAATCTCCTCGATCTCTCATCGATCACTCCTTCGTTCGCCGTTGATCGGGCGTCTTCGGTCTTTTTCGTGTCGCGACAATTATTATTTCGGCGCTACGGTCTTTCTCGGAAGTAATCGACAAATCCGTTGTCAACCTCCAGGCGACTCTTTGACTCGTCGAGGGAATTAGAAATCTCCCGTCACATCCATATGTTTGATCACAATTTTGTTTTCTGGCGTTTGAAGTACTACATTATTCAGGTCGGTAGTGTTGATAACTTCATACGGTCCCACATATTGCGGATCGAATTTGCTGTGGCGAGGTTCTTTTAATACAAATACTGAGTCACCCACGTTAATTTCTATCGGATGCGCATTTCTATCGTAATATGATTTTGATTTGTGTTTCGCTGCTATTAAGTTATCGGTTGCTTCGTTCCGCATACAGTCCATGCGCTTCATTAGGTCTATTACATAATCATCGTACGTTGGTAAATTATCATACTTATCAAAAGCGGTAGGTATTCTAGCGGGTCTTCCAAAGATTAATTGGTAAGGAGTAAAGTTGGTGGCTTCATGAACTGAGGTATTGTAAGAGAACATAGCAAAAGGTAGAAGATCATCCCAATCTTCGTAATCGTTCATATAGTGTTTTAAGTATTCTGTCAAAACTATGTGGCTCCTTTCCAATGAACCATTGGTTTGCGGACGGTAACCTGAGGTGGTTACTTGCTTAATTTTAAAAATTTCAGCTAGTTGTGTTAATATTTTCCCTATGAAACTAGTACCTCTGTCTGTTAAAATTGCTTTTGGTGTTCCGTAGACGGCTATGAAATTTTTGGCGAATGCTTCAGCTATAGTCTCTGCTCTAATGTTCGGAATAGCTACTGCTAGACAATATTTGGTTAGGTTATCCTGCATCGTCAATATGTATTTATTTCCGTTTGGTGAAATTGGTAATGGTCCTACTGTGTCTAAAGAAATTTTGTCAAAAGGTTCTAGCGGTGTATCTGTTATTAACATCGGTTGTTTGGTTTTGACACGAACTAATTTCTGTTGTTGGCAGCTTATGCACTTTCTAATATGGTTCTGTATGTCCAATTTCATTTCAGGCCAGAAGTAGTAAGGACGCAAACGCTTGTAAGTTTTTGTGACTCCCTTGTGACCTCCTATCAAACTACCATGAGCTTCCTCTATTAAATTCTGTCTAATTTCTGGTTTCGGAATTGTAACTTCGGATGTGCAAACTGTGATGTGAACGTCTGAATGTTTAAAAGTCTGTCTCAATAATTGAGTGAATTCTTCCTGTGGGATGTGGTCGTGATTATCTCCTTTTAAGGAGATTCTAAATGAGTGGATTCTAGATTTATATAAAGCTACTTTCAGATTCTCTAAACCGTTTACTATATCCTGTTTGTCTAGTTGGTCAAAGAAATACTTAGTTCCTACGATACTGAAAATTTTCTGATTGTTATCTGAGGATTCTAAAATCTGTCCTTTCTTGGGGTTCCGTTTCAATAAACTGTCTTTGTCTATGTATTCCATTTCTTCTAACGATTTGATTATTGCTGTATTTAGGTTACAATCGGCGGAAATGAAATGTACTAAATGTGCTTTACTAGCAAGGAAAGGGCTGTCGGATGTGTCTATTTGAAGGTTGTTTGTTTCCGGGTCGCTCTCGCTATCACTACTTTCAAAAGAGATTAGGTTCTCCGGGAGGTCTAAAATTGAATCTGAAACTCTTTGAGATATTACTGGAGGAAGTAAATTATTAGATTCTGATTGTGTAGGTGTGAGCGGTTCTGGCAAAAGTACTGTGTCGTCTAAATTATCAGCCAATAATGGTGGTGATCGTGGACGAACGGTGCTACTCGAAAGATTCTGACTGTCTGAATTTTCTAATAGTTCTGTCGGAGCTAGGCTTGCATTACTGGTGGATTCCTCAAAGGACATAAGGTTTTCAGGTGGATCATTGCTTCCAGAAGGGATCGGTTGCAGAGGGTACGGATCAGGTCTGAGGTTTTCTGCACTAGGTGAATAGGAAGGGTTAAAAGGAAATTTACGACGTTGTGGAATTTCGTTATCGTCACTGTCATCTGAAATTTCTATGGACCTATTTGATCTATTCTGCCTATTTTGTTTTTTCCGAGCTAATTCCCTTATACGTTGACCGATGCCTTCGGCCCGAGAGGTGCCTTTTGGAATTTGTGCTTTGAAATCTGGATCGTCGTCCCTGGTCATTAACGGTAAGCATTTGGTAGGATTACGCGAAAGAGCGTCTGCATTCTTATTACTTTTTCCGTCCTTGTAAACGACTTTATATTCGTATTCCAGTAATCTAAGTTTCCATTTCATCAGGCGCGAGGTAGGATCCTTTACTGAGTGTAACCAAACTAATGGTCTATGGTCGGTGACTAAAGTAAACGTAGTCCCGTAAACATATGGTCTGAAGTATTGAACTGCATAGACCATAGCTAAGCATTCTTTCTCTGTAGTCGAATAGTTTTGCTCTGCTTTATTTAGGGTTCTCGATGCGTATGCTATCGGTAAATCTTTCCCTATTTCGCCTTGGCTAAGTACGGCTCCTACTGCAACGTCTGATGCATCGGTGGTTATTATAAACGGTTTCGAAAAGTCGGGATATTGTAAAATCGGTTGTTTACAGAGTTCTTCGCGTAGTTGGTCGAAACTATTTTGGTGTTCGCTATCCCATCTAAATCTGGTACCTTTTCCTAATAGTTGAGTGAGAGGTTTTGCTTTTTCTGTAATATTTTCAATGAAACGTCTATAATATCCTATTAATCCTAAAAATTCTCGGATGTTCCTTTGGTTCTTTGGTACTGGGAATTCTCTTACTGCTTTTAGTTTCTTGGGATCTGGTTTAACGCCTTTTGCTGATATTATGTGACCTAGGTACGCTACTTCTTTTCGCAAGAATTGGCATTTACTGGTTTGCAATGTGAGGCCATTTTCTCTCAATCGTTCCATTAGTTTCCGGATTTTGACTTCGTGTTCTTTTAGAGAGCAGGAATAAACTACAATGTCATCTAGGTATACGAACAATTCAGTGCCTTGCAATCCGGTTAATACCTGATTCATGAGTCGCTGAAATGTCGGTGGCGCGTTTTTTAAACCAAATGGCATTCGTGCAAATTCGTAATGTCCGGTCGGGGTCGTAAACGCTGTTTTTGGCCGATCTTTTGGATTCATTGGTATTTGGTGGAAACCATTCGCGAGATCAAAAACTGAGAAATATTTGGCTCCACCCAATCTATCTAGTATTTCCGTAATTTGTGGTAATGGGAATTTATCACTAACTGTTTTTTCGTTTAAAGCGCGGTAGTCGATGACCATACGCCAGCGTTTATTACCCTGCGCATCTGGTTTCTTCGGAACAATCCAAAGCGGACTGTTGTACGGCGAGCTCGAGGGTTCTATAATCCCTTCTCTAAGTAATGCGGTTACCTGATCGTCGATTTCTTTTTGGTGGACTGGTGGGTACCTGTACTGCCTGGTGTTGATCGGGATGTCATCAGTAGTGTGGATGGTGTGGTAGAAATTCGGGACCTTCCCCAAATTATCGCCAGGTATAAAAAATCGGTCTGGGAACTCCTCCACTAGCTTGTGCACGTGTTCTCGTTCCTCACTGTTTAAATGTCCGAAGTCTAACTGTTTCTTTATTTCGTTGATTCGGTCTTGGATGCAGGTGATTTTCCTTGGTGGTTGTTTGTAGTATTCTTCATCTGACGAGCTGATGATATCATACGGGAAGATGTCCTGATCGTCTAATTCGATGTCGATGTCTTCGTCGCTGGTATTTGTTGCCATAACTTGGCAAGAACCGTGGTTGTTCATTACGGCTGCTTCGCCAATGAATACATCGTCGTGCGTCTTGATACGCGGAAGGTAACCTTCGCGAATTGAGGTGTTGGCAAGACGTACGGTGATGCGTTGCGAGGTTCGTCCAGGTATTGTGTAGCGGTTGCTCAGATCGCCGAACTTCCTGATTTCCTCTGCTTCTTCCTTACGATTCGGGTAATTGATGAATCTTATCGGTCTCGTGGGTTTGTCCCTTATCACCAAGGTTTTATGGTAGTAAGAAACCTCTGCCTCTTCTTGAAGCAGGAAGGGGCTACCCAATAGTCCGATTGCAGATGGTAACGTCAGTCCTTTGATTGCGTAAAACAATACTGGAATGTCGTTGATATGTATAAATACAGTTCCTATGGTGAGAATTGGTACAGAGGCTACTCCGGTGATTTCTATTTCTTCTTCATAGATCTTGGCTTTCTGAAGATCCAGGGCTTCGAGCATAATAAGATTTACAGCAGCTCCACCGTCTATTAAGAATTCACCGAATTCTCCGATTACTTCCGGGACCTTTGCACGTATCCTTGGTACTGGTGCTTCCTTAACTATTGCTTTCTTCTTTTCTTCTTTTTTGTTATTGATCTTCGGCGTGTTTATTGTGTCTCGTTCGCTTGGCCGCCGGCGAAGCGAACGCGGTTGGAGTTTAAATGATTCGAGTCATTTTTCTTAAAACTACTCGGTCGAGGGCTTGGGCTTCTCGACGAGGCTTGGTTTCGGTTAGTTTGCTTGCCATCTGGGCATGTGCAGGTGCATTTACAGCTGCGTTGGGTGATCCGGTGGTTATCGGTCCTTCCTTCTGCACTTGACCTCCTAGGCGAACGCTCGTAACGGCGGTCAGGTACATTTAAAAGGCCCGGGGTTGTTGACCTACCCTCTCGGTCCAGGGCAAATGCTGTCGGTCGTGTGTATCCGCGAGGGTCCTCTTCGTTGGTTGAGTCATCGTTGTTGCGGGGCTCTGGACTGCGGCGCCAGTGCGGGCTGAACGAACTTCGTTGTCTTACGAAGCTTCTACGAGGACGATACTCCTCGTATTCTCCATCGCTGCGATCTTCGCGTGAAGCCCAACTAGTCCAGCTTCGGTTGATCTCCAACACCTTCTCGAAGACTTCCTTTAGTTTCTTGAATCGGCTTGGATCTATTCGAGACCCGTATTTCGTCGGCAATCCGTTCACGAAACGATTCATGATTTCTTTTTCGTTGTGGGCAATCACTTCGATGCAGTTGCCTCCGTATTCTTCATTAATAGCTGCGCGCGTATTGTGTAGCAGATGTCTTGTTCTGTCGATATACTCGCGCACTGTTTCCTCGCGACCTATGCGTAGACGTTCTATTTCGGCCTGAAACGATAGCAGGCTACGTCCCGGCGCGAAACACTTCTTCAAAAATTGCAATAACTCTACAGTGGTCTTAAACTTTTCTCCGTCCACAGCTTCCCTAGCGGGACCGTCTAATTTTGTCAAAACTATTGTCAGATATCGTTGTTCTAAAGTTGCGGGTAGTATAGATTTCCCGTCTTCTACGCGATGCACGAAATGTTTCAGGTTAGCTGATTTTCCGTCGAATCTCGGTACTCCCTGAGCAGCTTGTTGGATTGCTGAACTAATCCTCATCTCATTCATGAGAACGGTTAGTTCACTCTCGACAACAGCCATTTTAGTTTGATTTGAAAGAGACTTTGATTTTCAAGAAAGTAACACTGAAAAGGACATGTACACAGAATACTCAACGGTTTCGGAAGGAAACCACTATTTTTGAGTATCCCACCGCTGTCACCAGTTTTGTTACGGGCTAGCCGTGCGAGACCGTTTTTACATCCGTTTGGTTACGGAAAAACGTGTGCTCGCTCCTAAACCTTTAAGGATACGCGAGCCCAATCAACAGTCGCCAATTCGAATAAGCCTGAGATTAATTAAGTTCCAAACACATCTCACTGCGCTATAGTCAATGAGCACTATTGGCAAAATAATACCTTTCAGGCGGATTCTCCTTGACGGTCGAAGCTGATTGGTACAGGATGTGGTTTAAGGGTAGGAAAGACCCCGCTTGAGGTAACACACGGCGTTCCACGAAGGCGCCTAGTCTCTCTCAAGTCTAACGATGTCTTTAGGCAGGTAGCCCTACTTATATAATCGTTCTTTAAACTACCCTACTGTTTCCCTGATTCGCGAGGGTGTCAGTCCAGAGACCCGTCCTACCAGGTGTATAGTCAGATCTTTTAATTGAGGTCCAAACACATCTCACTGCGCTATAGTCAATGAGACCTATTGGCACAACAATATTAATCCGATTATACCCGAGTCGGTTCGAAGGTCCCTAGAAAGGAAAAAGGTTTAGGATGGCTAAAAGGTAAATGCTTGAGGTACCAGACGGCGTTCCACGGAGGCGCCGAATCTCTCTCGAGTCTTATATTACCCCGGATAGGAATAATTGAGCGGCTAACTATTCCTACACTAAAATGTGGGTTCTATGTACGATGTCGCTTTCAGTGTTGTTCGCTATTGACAGGTGGTGATTGAATGTAGAACAAGGAGTAATTGAGACGAAAAATAAGATAACTATATTGAAAGGATTTAAAAGAATAGAGAATACAATCGTGTTTAGTGTGTGTTCGCTTGTTACAAAATACCTTGTGTATTCCTCGTCTGTCTGTACAGATATAACTCGCGGCGTATGTTGAATGCTTAAGAATATAATTGCAACTAATGCAATGATTTGGTTGAAAGTGCCGTGCACGATCTCCCTCGGAATATCCCCGTATTCCAACGTCTAAGGTTTACAAAGAGATTCGAATGATTTGGTCGAAAGTAACAAATACGATCTTCCTCGGAATAACCCCGTATTCCAACGTCTAAGATTTGAATGGTTTGAGATGCTTCGAAAGTGCCTAGCACGATCTACTACAAGGAGGACAGAGCTTCGCCCTTCGGGAAAGAATCAAAGACTGAACTCCCAGAGTAGAATTTTCGGTGGTTTATATAGTCGAGCGCGCCCTAATTTCTCGGAAAAAGTGGGGCTAATTCTTAGGATTTTCCTAGACAAGCCCTAGGATGTAGCTGTATGTGAATCATGCGCGTCTTGCATGCAGCTGTATATGAATCATTGCAGCTGCGGCTGCATGAGAATGTTTATAGGACTGGGGTATCTGGGGCGTTGGTGGCTCGAAACTAAGATTTTAGCTGAATGCTAGAATATTCTCGATTTTTAAAGTGGAAAAATTGCTTGCGTAAAATACGGACGTAACAACGGACACTTGAAAATTCGCGAAACGGGTAGATTCGTCATTTTTATAGTTATTTGAAATCTGAAAGCGGGTGATATTTCGTGATCGCTTGTACCTCAAAGGGAATGGAAATACGGGCACTTGAAAATTCGCGAAACCGGTAGATTCGTTATTGTTATAGTTATTTGAAATCTGAAAGCGGGTGATATTTCGTGATCGTTTGTTCCTCAAAGGGGGTGGAAATACGGACACTTGGAAATTCGTGAAAGGGGTGAATCGTCATTTGTCAAGATATTTGAAATCTGAAAGCGGGTGATATTTCGTGATCGTTTGTAGCGTGTTTACTTTCGTTTGTTCCTCAAAGGGGATGGAAATGCGGACAGTTGGAAATTCGCGAAACGGGTAGACTCGTCATTTTTAATGATATTTGAAATCTGAAAGCGGGTGATATTTCGTGATCGTTTGTACCTCGAAGAGGATGGAAATACGGACACTTGAAAGTTAGCGAAACGGGTAGATTCGTCATTTTTATAGTTATTTGAAATCTGAAGGCGGGTGATATTTCGTGATCGCTTGTACCTCAAAGGGGATCGAAATACGGACACTTGGAAATTCGCGAAACGGGTAGAATCGTCATTTTTTAAAATATTTGAAATGTGAAAGCGGGTGAAATTTCGTGATCGTTTGTAGCGTGTTTACTCTCGTTTTTACCTCATAGGGGATTTAAATACGGACATTTGAAAATTCGCGAAACCGGTAGATTCGTTATTGTTATAGTTATTTGAAATCTGAAAGCGGGTGATATTTCGTGATCGTTTGTTCCTCAAAGGGGATGGAAATACGGACACTTGGAAATTCACGAAACGGGTAGAATCGTCATTTTTTAAAATATTTGATATCTGAAAGCGGGTGATATTTCGTGATCGTTTGTTCCTCAAAGGGGATGGAGATTCGCGAAACAGGTAGAATCGTCTGTTATGATGGCTTCGAATGTGCCGCGACCGCCCGCCCGTAATTAGGCGAATGCGCGATTGGCGGCGCTCCACTTATCCGCGTGCGACAAAGGTGCGTGCGCGAAGGACCAGAGTCGTGTACGGACTGCGGAAGAAGTTACATGTGAAACGAAGGAGTTGGAGAAATACATAGTTATTAACACAAAAGTTCTCGGTAGTGAATATCATTTAATCAGCAAAAATTCGTACCCATATTATTTCACCTTCAATACACAACAAGAATTGGCGACGAGGATGGGATGCTGATACTACGAGAAGAAATACACGCCGAATTACATCCAACGCCACGTGGGCCCCAACGTACAATTTGCCGTGCAAGTAAGCCAAGATGTCCGAGGTACGAGTACAAGCTACATTCAATTTCGAACCATACGATCCGTCGACTAGCTGGGAACGATGGGTTAAACGCCTAGAAGGCGCGTTCAAATTATTCAAAATCGCGGAGACCGATAAGGTTCCGTACTTACTCCATTACATCGGCGCGGGGGCATTCGACGTCGTAAGCAACAAATGCGCGCCGGCAGATCCGTACACGCGTACATACACAGACTTAGTGGAAAAACTCGGGCAATTTTACGCACCAGCACCGTTAGAAATAGCGGAAAATTTTCGATTCCACCAGCGGAAGCAACGCGAGGGGGAAAATGTACAACAATTCACGGCAGCTTTGCAAAAGTTGAGCTTACATTGCAACTTCGGTACATATTTGAATACGGCGTTACGTAATCAGTTTGTGTTTGGGATGACGAGCACACGCATACAGTCGAGGCTTTTGGAAACAAAGGACCTGACCTTCAACAAGGCCGTGGAATTAGCAACCGCCATGGAAATGTCTGCAATAGACACGGACCAATTACAAGGATCGTCGGCAGCAATCCAAGTGGCGGATTCAAAAAAATTTCAAAGACGATCACCGTCAGGACAGTCAAATCGGTTCAAGGGAACGCCGAAACCACGGACTACAATTGCACCTACACCTACAGCTACATTCTCATCGGGGCATACGAGGAACCGAAACCATAATAAAATTACAAATTCAAATGATATTACCTGTTACAGATGCGGAAAAGGACATTTAGCGACGAAATGTACACTAAATCGAAATATCCGATGCGCGGCGTGCGGGGTGCGAGGGCACCTACAGTCGATCTGCTTCAAAAACAATGGATCTGCGCATTACATAGAGGAGGTCGAACGCTATACGCCAAACGAAAATATTTACCAGATAGAACATGCGATGTACAGAGACAAATTCATAACCCGACTACAGGTAAATAATAAGTATATTGATTTCGAAGTCGACAGCGGCGCAGCGGTTACGTTAGCGAATAAGACGCACATGCGGAAATTGTTTCCAAATTTACAAATTTACCCTTCTACTCTTAAGTTAGTTACTTTTTGCGAAAATACATTAAAGACAGCAGGATACATGCAAGTACGTGTTCGTTACGGAAATACGATAAAAGAATTGAACATTTACCTCACGGAAGTAAACAGAACTCCGTTACTGGGACGCGAGTGGTTACGCCAATTACTTACAAATGGAGAATTACGCGGAATCGCGTTAGAGGACGGAAATACGATAGATACAGTTAATTTAATAGAGACTGAAAGAAATGCAAAGTTAAATGCGATTTTACAAAAATACAAAGAAATTTTAGCTCCAGGGTTAGATTGCATTAGGAATAGGCAAGCGCGTCTAAGGCTTAAGGACAATCCGAAACCCGTACACTTAAAATCCCGCACTGTTCCTTTCAAACTACTCCCCATGGTAGAAAAAGAAATACAAAATTTGGAAGCCGCAGGCATTTTAGTTAAAGTAGATACATCGGAATGGGCTACACCCATAGTACCTGTGCTAAAAAAGGAGGGGAAAATACGAATTTGCGGTGACTACAGCGTCACATTAAACCCAAATTTGATAGTCGATGAACATCCACTGCCTACAGTAGACGAATTGTTCGCGTCGATGGCAGGTGGCAAGGTATTTTCAAAAATAGACTTACGTCAGGCTTATTTACAATTACAAGTACGCGAAGAGGATCAAGCCTGCCTCACGTTAAATACACCGAAAGGATTGTACAGACCTACGCGATTGATGTACGGAATCGCGTCGGCACCAGCGATATGGCAAAGAGAAATTGAAAATATATTACAGGGCATTCCAGGAATTACAGTCCTTCTAGATGACATTAAGATTACAGGGTCTAATGATTTAGAACACTTAGAAAGGTTAGAAATGGTTTTTAAAAGATTACACGAAAATAATATTCGAATAAACAAAGAAAAAAGTGTGTTTTTCACAGACCGGATCGAGTATTGCGGTTATGTTATAGATCGAAAGGGAATACATAAAGATAGCAAAAAAATTAAAGCCATAGAGAAAATGCCCACTCCGAAAAACGCATCAGAGGTACGCGCTTTTATAGGGTTTGTAAACTATTACGGAAGATTTATTAAGGATCTTAGTTCAATTCTGTACCCCCCTAAATAAATTGCTACATAAAAACGCGAAATTTATTTGGACTAAAGAATGCGAAGATGCATTCAAAAAGGCAAAGCAAGCTTTCCAAAGCAAACAAATACTAGCACATTACGACCCAAAACTACCGCTGATACTGGCTACGGATGCAAGCGCTTACGGAGTAGGAGCAGTTTTGTCGCATTTATACCCGGACGGTAGCGAACGAGCTCTTCAATACGCATCTAGTACACTGACCGATACACAAAAGAAATACGCGCAAATCGATAAGGAGGCATACAGTATAATATTCGGTATCAAAAAATTTCACCAATACCTTTACGGTAATAAGTTTACTTTGTACACGGACCATAGGCCGTTAGTTCATATATTAGCTCCAGCAAAAAGCTTACCGATGTACAGCGCGATGCGCATGCAACACTACGCACTCTTTTTAAGAGGTTTTAACTACACAATTAAATACAAAAATACAAAACTGCATAGCAACGCAGACTGCTTGTCTAGGTTACCAGTTACAAATTGCAACGGAGATACGTACGATGCGGTTGATATACACGAAATCGACACAATCGAAACTTTACCAGTTACATTTGAGGAACTCGCTAGAGAAACAAGACGAGATACACAGTTAAAGGAAATTATACACGCGGTAGAAAACGGTTCGTCGAAAGAATTAGAATACACAGTGCAGCAAGGAGTGTTATTACGAGGACACAGAGTAGTCATACCCAAAGCTTTGCAAAAGAAAATACTTAAAGAATTACATTGCGAACATTTTGGAATAGTTAAAATGAAAATGTTAGCGAGAGGATACGTCTGGTGGTCTGGTATAGATTCAGACATTAAAAATATTACAGACAATTGCGCGGAATGCAATGCCAATAAGAATAACCCCCCTAAAATTAAGCATGCGTGGGAACCAGCCACATTACCATTCGAAAGAATACACATTGATTTCGCGGGACCTTTCAAAGGGCACAATTTTCTAATTATAATAGATGCATACTCGAAGTGGCCAGAAGTTTTTGCGGTACATAATATAACTGCGGATACTACTATACAGAAATGTCGTGAAGTGTTTGCGAGATTTGGCCTGCCGATGCAAGTGGTGACGGACAATGGGCGTACTTTTATATCTCACGAATTTGAGAATTTCCTACGAGAATTAGGTGTTAGCCATAAATTGACAGCACCGTACCATCCAGCTACAAATGGATTAGCAGAACGTTTCGTTCAAACCTTAAAGAAATCATTACGTACAATGCAGCTACAAAAGATTAATATACATACAGCGCTACAGCGCATATTAATGCAATATAGAATTACGCCACATTGCACCACGGGAGTTTCGCCAGCAGAATTAATGTTTGAGCGAAAAATTAGATGTACTCTAGATATAATGCGACCTAGTGATAAGAAACCTGTACATAGTTACGATATTACGAGGAATTTCAAAGAAGGGGCGAGAGTTAGTGGTAGAAACTACTCGAGCGGCGACAAATGGATGTTTGGCAGAATCCAAAGTCGCAGTGGGAAATGCCACTATTTAATCAAGCTAGATGATGGTCGAATCTGGAGACGCCATGCAAACCAATTACGAGGAATAGGAGAGAATACACCCTTACGTGCATCAACGGGACACAGAATCCAAGAGAGGTACATTGACTATGGGATAGATACAGGACCCCAACAGACTACAGGGCAAGACAGGAACGAACGAGTCCGACAACAACCGTTTCCAGAGCAACCAGAGAATACAAGACCGATACAAAGGTCTGATAGAATTAGGGCACCGCCCGAAAGATACGGCGAATTTAGAACACATTAAGTACGTAGAGAGTAAGAAAAACAATTGTTCAAGCGAATTAATTTTAATTACGTTTCTTTTTGACTTACATTTATTTCTTCGCGGTTACATTATGTTGTACAGAAGTGTTAAAGGGGATACACCCACTTTATGTTACCTTTTTCAAATTACGTTACATTCCCGTAGGGAAACATTGTTACAATACATCTTTTTCGTTCGACCCTACGGGTTCTCCTTTTAAGGAAGGGGAGTGTTATGATGGCTTCGAATGTGCCGCGACCGCCCGCCCGTAATTAGGCGAATGCGCGATTGGCGGCGCTCCACTTATCCGCGTGCGACAAAGGTGCGTGCGCGAAGGACCAGAGTCGTGTACGGACTGCGGAAGAAGTTACATGTGAAACGAAGGAGTTGGAGAAATACATAGTTATTAACACAAAAGTTCTCGGTAGTGAATATCATTTAATCAGCAAAAATTCGTACCCATATTATTTCACCTTCAATACACAACACGTCATTTTTGAAAATATTTGAAATCTGAAAGCGGGTGCTATTTCGTGATCGTTTGTTCCTCGAAGGGGATGGAAATACGGTCACTTGAAAATTCGCGAAACGGGTAGATTCGTCATTTTTATAGTTATTTGAAATCTGAAAGCGGGTGATATTTCGTGATCGTTTGTACCTCAAAGGGGGTGGAAATACGGACACTTGGAAATTCGTGAAAGGGGTGAATCGTCATTTGTCAAGATATTTGAAATCTGAAAGCGGGTGATATTTCGTGATCGTTTGTAGCGTGTTTACTTTCGTTTGTTCCTCAAAGGGGATGGAAATGTGGACAGTTGGAAATTCGCGAAACGGGTAGACTCGTCATTTTTAATGATATTTGAAATCTGAAAGCGGGTGATATTTCGTGATCGTTTGTACCTCAAAGGGGATGGAAATACGGACACTTGGAAATTCGCGAATCGGGTAGAATCGTCATTTTTGAAGATATTTCAAATCTGAAAGCGGGTGCTATTTCGTGATCGTTTGTACCTCAAAGGGGATGGAAATACGGACATTTGAAAATTCGCGAAACCGGTAGATTCGTAATTTTTATAGTTATTTGAAATCTGAAAGCGGGTGATATTTCGAGATCGTTTGTACCTCAAAGGGGATGGAAACACGGACACTTGAAAATTCGCGAAACGGGTTGATTCGTCATTTTTAAAGATTTTTGAAATCTGAAAGCGGGTGCTGCTTCGTGATCGTGTGCACCATTTTTACTTTCGTTTGTACCATTAAGGGGATGGAAATACGGACATTTGAAAATTCGTGAAATGGGTAGATTCGTCAGTTTTAAAGTTATTTGAAATCTGAAAGCGGGCGCTATTTCGTGATCATTTGTACCATTTTTACTTTCGTTTGTACCATTAAGGGAATGGAAATACGGACATTTGAAAATTCGCGAAACCGGTAGATTCGTCATTTTTATAGTTATTTGAAATCTGAAAGCGGGTGATATTTCGTGATCGTTTGTACCTCAAAGGGGGTGGAAATACGGACACTTGGAAATTCGTGAAAGGGGTGAATCGTCATTTTTAAAGATGTTTGAAATCTGAAAGCGGGTGATATTTCGTGATCGTTTGTTCCTCAAAGGGGATGGAAATACGGACACTTGAAAATTCGCGGAACGGGTAGATTCGTCGTTTTTATAGTTATTTGAAATCTGAAAGCGGGTGCTATTTCGTGATCGTTTGTTCCTCGAAGAGGATGGAAATGCGGACACTTGAAAGTTAGCGAAACGGGTAGATTCGTCATTTTTATAGTTATTTGAAATCTGAAGGCGGGTGATATTTCGTGATCGCTTGTACCTCAAAGGGGATCGAAATACGGACACTTGGAAATTCGCGAAACGGGTAGAATCGTCATTTTTTAAAATATTTGAAATGTGAAAGCGGGTGCTATTTCGTGATCGTTTGTTCCTCAAAGGGGATGGAAATACGGACAGTTGGAAATTCGCGAAACGGGTAGATTCGTCATTTTTATAGGTATTTGAAATCTGAAAGCTGATGATATTTCGAGATCGTTAGTACCTCAAACGGGATTTAAATACGGGCACTTGAAAATTCGCTAAGCGGGTAGATTCGTCATTTTTAATGATATTTGAAATCTGAAAGCGGGTGATATTTCGTGATCGTTTGTACCTCAAAGGGGATCGAAATACGGGCCCTTGAAAATTCGCGAAACCGGTAGATTCGTCATTTTTATAGTTATTTGAAATCTGAAAGCGGATGAGATTTCGTGATAGTTTGTACCTCAAAGGGGATCGAAATACGGACCCTTGGAAATTCACGAAACGGGTAGAATCGTCATTTTTGAAAATATTTGAAATCTGAAAGCGGGTGCTATTTCGTGATCGTTTGTACCTCAAGGGGGGTGGAAATACGGACACTTGGAAATTCGTGAAAGGGGTGAATCGTCATTTGTCAAGATATTTGATATCTGAAAGCGGGTGATATTTCGTGATCGTGTGTTCCTCAAAGGGGTTTTAAATACGGACATTTGAAAATTCGCGAAACGGGTAGAATCGTCATTTTTAAAGATATTTGAAATCTGAAAGCGGGTGATATTTCGTGATCGTTTGTTCCTCAAAGGGGATGGAGATTCGCGAAACAGGTAGAATCGTCATTTTTTAAAATATTTGAAATCTGAAAGCGGGTGCTATTTCGTGATCGTTTGTTCCTCGAAGGGGATGGAAATACGGACATTTGAAAATTCGCGAAACGGGTGGATGCGTCATTTTTAAAGATTTTTGAAATCTGAAAGCGGGTGCTGCTTCGTGATCGTGTGCACCATTTTTACTTTCGTTTGTACCATTAAGGGGATGGAAATACGGACATTTGAAAATTCGTGAAACGGGTAGATTCGTCATTTTTATAGGTATTTCAAATCTGAAAGCGGGTGCTATTTCGTGATCGTTTGTACCTCAAAGGGGATGGAAATACGGACATTTGAAAATTCGCGAAGCCGGTAGATTCGTAATTTTTATAGTTATTTGAAATCTGAAAGCGGGTGCTATTTCGTGATCGTTTGTTCCTCGAAGGGGATGGAAATACGGACATTTGAAAATTCGCGAAACGGGTTGATTCGTCATTTTTAAAGATTTTTGAAATCTGAAAGCGGGTGCTGCTTCGTGATCGTGTGCACCATTTTTACTTTCGTTTGTACCATTAAGGGGATGGAAATACGGACATTTGAAAATTCGTGAAACGGGTAGATTCGTCATTTTTAATGATATTTGAAATCTGAAAGCGGGTGATATTTCGTGATCGCTTGTACCTCAAAGGGGCTGGAAATACGGACAGTTGGAATTTCGCAAAACGGCTAGATTCGTCATTTTTATAGTTATTTGAAATCTGAAAGTGGGTGATATTTCGTGATCGCTTGTACCTCAAAGGGGATCGAAATACGGGCCCTTGAAAATTCGCGAGACCGGTAGATTCGTCATTTTTATAGTTATTTGAAATCTGAAAGCGGGTGATATTTCGTGATCGCTTGTACCTCAAAGGGGATCGAAATACGGGCCCTTGAAAATTCGCTGAACGGGTAGATTCGACATTTTTAAAGATGTTTGAAATCTGAAAGCGGGTGATAGTTCATGATCGTTTGTACCTCAAAGGGGATGGAAATACGGACATATGAAAATTCGCAAAACGGCTAGATTCGTCATTTTTTAAGATATTTCAAATCTGAAAGCGGGTGCTATTTCGTGATCGTTTGTTCCTCGAAGGGGATGGAAATACGGACACTTGAAAATTCGCGAAACGGGTAGATTCGTCATTTTTATAGTTATTTGAAATCTGAAAGTGGGTGATATTTCGTGATCGCTTGTACCTCAAAGGGGATCGAAATACGGGCCCTTGAAAATTCGCTGAACGGGTAGATTCGTCATTTTTAAAGATGTTTGAAATCTGAAAGCGGGTGATAGTTCATGATCGGTTGTACCTCAAAGGGGATGGAAATACGGACATATGAAAATTCGCAAAACGGCTAGAATCGTCATTTTTTAAAATATTTGAAATGTGAAAGCGGGTGCTATTTCGTGATCGTTTGTTCCTCAAAGGGGATGGAAATACGGACAGTTGGAAATTCGCGAAACGGGTAGATTCGTCATTTTTATAGGTATTTGAAATCTGAAAGCTGATGATATTTCGTGATCGTTAGTACCTCAAACGGGATTTAAATACGGGCACTTGAAAATTCGCGAAACGGGTAGATTCGTCATTTTTATAGTTATTTGAAATCTGAAAGCGGGTGATATTTCGTGATCGCTTGTACCTCAAAGGGAATGGAAATACGGGCACTTGAAAATTCGCGAAACCGGTAGATTCGTTATTGTTGTAGTTATTTGAAATCTGAAAGCGGGTGATATTTCGTGATCGTTTGTTCCTCAAAGGGGATGGAAATACGGACACTTGGAAATTCACGAAACGGGTAGAATCGTCATTTTTGAAAATATTTGAAATCTGAAAGCGGGTGCTATTTCGTGATCGTTTGTACCTCAAGGGGGGTGGAAATACGGACACTTGGAAATTCGTGAAAGGGGTGAATCGTCATTTGTCAAGATATTTGATATCTGAAAGCGGGTGATATTTCGTGATCGTGTGTTCCTCAAAGGGGTTTTAAATACGGACATTTGAAAATTCGCGAAACGGGTAGAATCGTCATTTTTAAAGATATTTGAAATCTGAAAGCGGGTGATATTTCGTGATCGTTTGTTCCTCAAAGGGGATGGAGATTCGCGAAACAGGTAGAATCGTCATTTTTTAAAATATTTGAAATCTGAAAGCGGGTGCTATTTCGTGATCGTTTGTTCCTCGAAGGGGATGGAAATACGGACATTTGAAAATTCGCGAAACGGGTTGATGCGTCATTTTTAAAGATTTTTGAAATCTGAAAGCGGGTGCTGCTTCGTGATCGTGTGCACCATTTTTACTTTCGTTTGTACCATTAAGGGGATGGAAATACGGACATTTGAAAATTCGTGAAACGAGTAGATTCGTCATTTTTATAGGTATTTCAAATCTGAAAGCGGGTGCTATTTCGTGATCGTTTGTACCTCAAAGGGGGATGGAAATACGGACATTTGAAAATTCGCGAAGCCGGTAGATTCGTAATTTTTATAGTTATTTGAAATCTGAAAGCGGGTGCTATTTCGTGATCGTTTGTTCCTCGAAGGGGATGGAAATACGGACATTTGAAAATTCGCGAAACGGGTTGATTCGTCATTTTTAAAGATTTTTGAAATCTGAAAGCGGGTGCTGCTTCGTGATCGTGTGCACCATTTTTACTTTCGTTTGTACCATTAAGGGGATGGAAATACGGACATTTGAAAATTCGTGAAACGGGTAGATTCGTCATTTTTAATGATATTTGAAATCTGAAAGCGGGTGATTTCGTGATCGCTTGTACCTCAAAGGGGCTGGAAATACGGACAGTTGGAATTTCGCAAAACGGCTAGATTCGTCATTTTTATAGTTATTTGAAATCTGAAAGTGGGTGATATTTCGTGATCGCTTGTACCTCAAAGGGGATCGAAATACGGGCCCTTGAAAATTCGCTGAACGGGTAGATTCGTCATTTTTAAAGATGTTTGAAATCTGAAAGCGGTTGATAGTTCATGATCGGTTGTACCTCAAAGGGGATGGAAATACGGACATATGAAAATTCGCAAAACGGCTAGATTCGTCATTTTTTAAGATATTTCAAATCTGAAAGCGGGTGCTATTTCGTGATCGTTTGTTCCTCGAAGGGGATGGAAATACGGACACTTGAAAATTCGCGAAACGGGTAGATTCGTCATTTTTATAGTTATTTGAAATCTGAAAGTGGGTGATATTTCGTGATCGCTTGTACCTCAAAGGGGATCGAAATACGGGCCCTTGAAAATTCGCTGAACGGGTAGATTCGTCATTTTTAAAGATGTTTGAAATCTGAAAGCGGGTGATAGTTCATGATCGGTTGTTCCTCAAAGGGGATGGAAATACGGACAGTTGGAAATTCGCGAAACGGGTAGATTCGTCATTTTTATAGGTATTTGAAATCTGAAAGCTGATGATATTTCGTGATCGTTAGTACCTCAAACGGGATTTAAATACGGGCACTTGAAAATTCGCGAAACGGGTAGATTCGTCATTTTTATAGTTATTTGAAATCTGAAAGCGGGTGATATTTCGTGATCGCTTGTACCTCAAAGGGAATGGAAATACGGGCACTTGAAAATTCGCGAAACCGGTAGATTCGTTATTGTTGTAGTTATTTGAAATCTGAAAGCGGGTGATATTTCGTGATCGTTTGTTCCTCAAAGGGGATGGAAATACGGACACTTGGAAATTCACGAAACGGGTAGAATCGTCATTTTTGAAAATATTTGAAATCTGAAAGCGGGTGCTATTTCGTGATCGTTTGTACCTCAAGGGGGGTGGAAATACGGACACTTGGAAATTCGTGAAAGGGGTGAATCGTCATTTGTCAAGATATTTGATATCTGAAAGCGGGTGATATTTCGTGATCGTGTGTTCCTCAAAGGGGTTTTAAATACGGACATTTGAAAATTCGCGAAACGGGTAGAATCGTCATTTTTAAAGATATTTGAAATCTGAAAGCGGGTGATATTTCGTGATCGTTTGTTCCTCAAAGGGGATGGAGATTCGCGAAACAGGTAGAATCGTCATTTTTTAAAATATTTGAAATCTGAAAGCGGGTGCTATTTCGTGATCGTTTGTTCCTCGAAGGGGATGGAAATACGGACATTTGAAAATTCGCGAAACGGGTTGATGCGTCATTTTTAAAGATTTTTGAAATCTGAAAGCGGGTGCTGCTTCGTGATCGTGTGCACCATTTTTACTTTCGTTTGTACCATTAAGGGGATGGAAATACGGACATTTGAAAATTCGTGAAACGGGTAGATTCGTCATTTTTATAGGTATTTCAAATCTGAAAGCGGGTGCTATTTCGTGATCGTTTGTACCTCAAAGGGGATGGAAATACGGACATTTGAAAATTCGCGAAGCCGGTAGATTCGTAATTTTTATAGTTATTTGAAATCTGAAAGCGGGTGCTATTTCGTGATCGTTTGTTCCTCGAAGGGGATGGAAATACGGACATTTGAAAATTCGCGAAACGGGTTGATTCGTCATTTTTAAAGATTTTTGAAATCTGAAAGCGGGTGCTGCTTCGTGATCGTGTGCACCATTTTTACTTTCGTTTGTACCATTAAGGGGATGGAAATACGGACATTTGAAAATTCGTGAAACGGGTAGATTCGTCATTTTTAATGATATTTGAAATCTGAAAGCGGGTGATATTTCGTGATCGCTTGTACCTCAAAGGGGCTGGAAATACGGACAGTTGGAATTTCGCAAAACGGCTAGATTCGTCATTTTTATAGTTATTTGAAATCTGAAAGTGGGTGATATTTCGTGATCGCTTGTACCTCAAAGGGGATCGAAATACGGGCCCTTGAAAATTCGCGAAACCGGTAGATTCGTCATTTTTATAGTTATTTGAAATCTGAAAGCGGGTGATATTTCGTGATCGCTTGTACCTCAAAGGGGATCGAAATACGGGCCCTTGAAAATTCGCTGAACGGGTAGATTCGTCATTTTTAAAGATGTTTGAAATCTGAAAGCGGGTGATAGTTCATGATCGGTTGTACCTCAAAGGGGATGGAAATACGGACATATGAAAATTCGCAAAACGGCTAGATTCGTCATTTTTTAAGATATTTCAAATCTGAAAGCGGGTGCTATTTCGTGATCGTTTGTTCCTCGAAGGGGATGGAAATACGGACACTTGAAAATTCGCGAAACGGGTAGATTCGTCATTTTTATAGTTATTTGAAATCTGAAAGTGGGTGATATTTCGTGATCGCTTGTACCTCAAAGGGGATCGAAATACGGGCCCTTGAAAATTCGCTGAACGGGTAGATTCGTCATTTTTAAAGATGTTTGAAATCTGAAAGCGGGTGATAGTTCATGATCGGTTGTACCTCAAAGGGGATGGAAATACGGACATATGAAAATTCGCAAAACGGCTAGATTCGTCATTTTTTAAGATATTTCAAATCTGAAAGCGGGTGCTATTTCGTGATCGTTTGTTCCTCGAAGGGGATGGAAATACGGACACTTGAAAATTCGCGAAACGGGTAGATTCGTCATTTTTATAGTTATTTGAAATCTGAAAGCACGTGAAATTTCGTGATCGCTTGTACCTTGTAACGGACGCTACGACCCTGACTATTAAACCGCTGACTCTGCACCCCCTACCCGGACGCAAGGCTTATCACACCGAAGGACCGGACCCAAGTGACGACTAGACGACAGACAGATTCGAACCACTCGACGTTACAGACCTTTATAGATTTTCGACCGGGTTTAATAAATCTTAACACTTAAACTCTTGAACGCGTCACTCACTCTACTGCTGACCATCCTTGACATTACATGGTGTCAGAAGTGTGCCCCTAACAAAACACGGGAAAGGAAGACGAACACCACCACGCAGGACGCAAAACAACAAACAGACCCACACAACACCACCAACAATACCAGCACCGACGAACAAGGACAGACGTAAACACAAAAATATGCAGGCACCAGCGAAATTGTAAGTCACACAAATTAATAATATCTAACAGGACTAACGTGCATGCTCATAACTAACACTGCTTTCTAACATACCGGGTTCTCGGAGTAGTCAAAATTCCTCGCGAAAAGTCAGTATTAGGGCCAAAACAAGGCCAAGATAGAATCTCCGCATCCACGTTTTACGTCAGATTACCACAACCGATTAGCGAAACCGACATAATGACGACACAGACTGTAACATTTAAAGATGTATTCACGACCATCCCGACGTTCGATGGGAAAAATATACCGACGGATAGATTCATAAGAGCATGTAAGCGCGCGGAAGGAATTCTAAACGAAACAGACCGACAGAAGTTTTTCCAGATGATACCCTTTAAATTAGCAGGCGCGGCCCTTGATATAGTAGACGCAAAAAAATATAATTCTCTGACTGAAATATTAAAAGACTTAAAGACAACATTTACGGAACAGGCGGAATTAGGAGACCTTGAGGCCGAATTGAAATCGACACCCCAGAGATATAACGAGACGGTATTAGAATACGCGAGTAGACTACGCAGGATAAAAATTAAGATAGACGAGCGGATACAGGCAGTGTACAATTCGGTACAACACGCAGCATATTTAGACGGTAGATTAAAAGAAATAGAATTGACCACAATTAAAGCGTTCATTAGAGGGTTATGCGACGAATTTGGGACATATTTTTTACACAAAGATTTCAAGTCATTCGAAGAAGCGGTAAAACAGGTAAAAGACATAGAGGACGAAATTAATAGGAAAAGGAAATTAGCAATAATTCGAAAGTCAGAACAAGTAGATTCAATAAACAGTGCTCATGTAAAATTCGCGGATGTAATAACGACAAATGATGTAAAATATTGTAAAGTTTGCAAAAAATTAACGCATAATACGGACGAGTGTACGGTGTTAGACAGGATGTTAGAGGACAAAAACGCTGACGGTAACAGTACCCGATACGGAGAAAGACGCGGACCACAGCAGCACAGATATCGCGATAACAATTCCCACGACGACACACTACCCGGAATGCGACTTAGTTACACATCGCGCTACGCTAATCAAAATTCGACCATGCCAGATAACAGATATAGACGAGATTCGTGGAACCGACAGCCAAGCAGATTTTATAACGAAAATTACTCACGAAACGGATACAGAGGCAATGCATTTAACAGATATAGAAATAATTCACGCGAAAGGTACAGGGACGACTCAAGAGACAGAAACAATAGATATAGGAATAATTCTCAAGACCGATACAGATACGAGACGAATGACAGGAATAGGGAAAAATCACAAGACAGAAATACACGCGAATCGAGAGGGAGGTATAGGGAAAATCCGGCAGACGCAGACAGGCATGACTCGAGAAGTAGGGACAGAGGACGCGCTAATTCAGGGAACAGATACGACAGCATAAATAGTTCGACTGATAGAGCAAGGAGTAATAGTAAAAGTAGGCCAGTAAGCTGGAGCGATATACAAGAATTAAAAGACGGAATGGCAATGCTCTTAAAAAACTCCGGAAGCGTTCCGAAGGAGGGCACGACACGGGATGCGACACAAACGTGCCCAATGGAAATATCGAGTTAAATAACAATGTAAAAATTCAAAAACCGACGACTCAAATAATGCAAATACAGGACAAGGAAAGACAGAAATTGACGGAGATAGACGAACACACATCAATGACTCAAACGATACAGTTACCAAACATAGAATCACAGGAACCGAAGATCAGACAGGTTGAGGTCAGATATGGACTATCGCAAAAACACGTGCCACCGACAGTTACTATAAACTCACCCGACGTCATATCAGGACAATGTAAATTATTTGTAGACACCGGCGCAGGTATAAATTTGATAAAAATAGGTAGGATCGCAAACCCGACAAGGATACAATCAGGCGTAATTTACGAAGTGACGGGAATAACGGACAACAAAATAAGGACATTAGGAATGTACATGGTACAAATAGAAAAATATAACGTAGAATTTCATGCAGTAAGAAACACATTTCCAGTACCTGAACACGGATTATTAGGTAACCCATTTTTTAAACAAACAAAGGCAGACATCAGCTACTCACAAGGACACGTACACTTTGACAATTACATAATACCATTTGACACAGACGAAACACTCACAGTACCACCAAAAACGACAATACAGACACACATACGACTAATTAAAACAGATCTCAGGGAGGGATATATTCCAAAAATAACGACCTGTCCAGGGCTACATTTTTCACACGCCTTGGTGAAAAATGATGGAAATAAGGCATACGTGCATGTCGCTAACACAACAAATGACACAATACGTACCAAAATTCCCCAGGTAAAACTGGAGCCCGTCGAACAAATATCTAGCAGCTCTGGTAATATTCATTCGGAATATTGCACAGAAGCCCAAAGAAAGACAAAGACAGACAGGTTAGAGAAAATCCGATCTCTCTTACACTTGGATGACCTAAGTGGCGAGGAGAAAGATCGAGTGAATCGTTTAATTTCAGAGTTTCCAAATTTATTTTACATTCCCGGAGATCAATTAGGACGAACGACAGTCGTAGAACACAAAATACACACGACAGATGACAGACCAATAAACATAAAACAGTACAGACACCCACACGCACACAAGACAGAAATACAAAAACAGGTACAGGATTTGTTGAGCAAAGACATAATTCAGACTTCGACTTCACCCTATAATTCCCCAGTTTGGATAGTACCTAAAAAACCGGACAGTGACGGAAATAAGAGATGGCGCATGGTAATTGATTATAGAAAATTGAATGAAAAAACGGTACCATTTACATATCCTATTCCAAATCCAATAGACATATTAGACCAGTTAGGAAATGCGGAATATTTCACAGTATTAGATGTAGCATCGGGATTTCACCAAATCAGAATTCACCCAGAGCATACACACAAGACAGCGTTTTCGACAGCAGACGGACATTTCGAATATAAATATATGCCTTTCGGACTGAGAAACGGACCAAGCACTTTTCAGAACGCGATAGATTTAGTTACATCAGGATTACAGAACGACTTATTCAAGTATATAGACGATATGATAATTCACGCAAAAGACTTGACGGAACACGATACGAAATTCAGACGAGTAGCCACACGATTGGAACGCGCAGGATTTAAGTTACAAACAGAAAAATGTTTATTTTTGAAAAAACAAGTGACATACTTAGGACATAAGATAACATCAAGAGGAGTTGAACCGAACCCAGCACTCATCACAGCAATCGAAGATTTTCCACGACCACAAACCAAGAAAAACATCAAACAGTTTATCGGAATGACGGGATTTTACAGGAGGTTCATAAAAGATTACGCAAAAATAGTAGCACCAATAATTAAATTATTGCGGAAAACGGAAGACTTTGAATGGACGAATGACTGCCAGACTGCATTTGATACGCTAAAACAGAAATTGACAGATAAGCCGATTTTAAAATACCCCGACTTCAATAGACCATTTACGATAACGACTGACGCATCAGATTACGCCATGGGAGCAGTACTGAGCCAGAAACATACCAATTTTGACCACCCGATAGCATACTACTCAAGAGGACTGACGAAAGCTGAACAAAAATACGACTCAATGAGAAAGGAATTATTGGCAATCATGAACGCGATAGAACATTTTCGACCCTACGTATATGGGAAAAGATTTAAGTTAATAACGGACAATAGAGCATTAGTGTACCTGAAAAACAAACCGAATCCCCCTCAACAATTACAGAGATGGCAAGTAATACTAAATGACTATGACTTTGAAATGGAACATAAACCCGGCAAACTAAACGTAGTAGCAGACGCACTATCAAGAAACCCAGTAAGTGTATTACCAATTAGATTGAGATCGAGCGACACGAATGACGACGGACCAGACGACAAAAGACTAAAGCAATACCACCAACACAACACGAGACCACGGAGCACATCGGGAGAGGAATCACAAAACCCAACACAGAGAAAGAAAAGGCGCGAAGAAATAGAAGACAGCGAAGACGAAATGGACTGGACATCAGATGACGAAAACATGGCAACCACAGATAAGGATACGGAGATGGAACAAATAGAGGAAGCAACGAGACGAAAACAAAAAAGAAATCGGAAAACGAATGACGACAAGGCACTTACGAAAAAGGACAGGAACTCGGAAACAGAAGAGGAAAGAAGCGGACGTGAAGAGGAAAAAAGGAGGAAAGCGGAGAATGACGATTTAAGGTATTACGACACGGAGGAAGAAACAAGAGAAAAGGAACAAAGTAGAAAAAGAAGAATATATGAAGAAAGAGAAGAAATAAATAATGAAAACAAAAGAGAAGCTATGAAGAAAGTAAACGAAAACGATAAACAATATACAAATGAAAAAATGAGTGAAGAAGAGGATAAGAACGCACTTGAAGATAAAAGTCTAAGTAACGGATCAGAGCCAATAGAGGGAAAAAATAAAGGAAAAATCCCCAAGGAACCAGTGAATCCAAAGGAAACAGACAAAATAGAAGAAGGAAGTGCGGAAAAAACGAAGGTAACGATGACTGGACAAACGGAACAAGGACAAATGAGCATAACCCAAAAACGTGATTTAGAGCAGCAAACAGAAGCACCACCGGAGGCGAATTTTAGGTCACCAACGCGAAACACAGAAAAAGAAATGAAAACCGAGGATCACACGGAAATATCAATAAACACGGAAATCGAACCAACTTTCCGCTCACCACCAGGGATAGAAGAAGCAATTAAACCACTAAAGATCAAAATGAACGAATTTGGCAAGTGGAAAACGACGATGGAAGATTACACAGAAGACGATACAGAAGATTCAAGGACGTCAGAAGACTATGATACAGAGACAGACGACGAGGCATACCAACCGACTGCTTATCACAGAAAACAGCTGACAGTACGAGACGCTAGACGACCGACAAGGAACGCGGAGGATCACCAGACGAATACACGAAATGAGACTGACGAAAATAATACAATAATAATAACGCGAAATAATATACTGAAACAAAAAGACAACATAGCATACTTCATTTCAGCTGACTGCATTTTTAATACTATGACCACGAAAATATTACAAGAAAAAGGAAAGATCAGCAGGGCTTCATTGTTAACTCATAATCCGGAAGTAGGGAATATAATAATAACGAGAAGTAATTTGACATGCTATTTTGCGCTAATATGTAAACAAAAATACACGGACGGTACTAATATACAGACAGTGAAACAATGCTTGCAGACGCTATTACAGGTTCTACACGAAGCACAGATTAAAAGCGTGACAATTTCGAAGGATACGAATATTATAGATAATTTAACATGGTCAACAATAAGCGCATATTTCCAAAGTAAAATCAATAGAGAAAGTCCTAAAGTTACATTATGTGAGGGAGTAATATCGGTGCCACCAAGAGATAGAAGACAAGACATAATAAAAGAAATGCACTGTTCAACAATAGGTGGACACAAAGGACTGACGAAGACGTATAGGCGAATAAGAGACAGATACTATTGGAAAAACATGAAACAGGACATAGGAAATTTTATTAAGTACTGCTTAAACTGTCAAAAGAATAAATTAGTTAGAGTAAAACAAAGAGCACCAATGGTCATTACTGACACGCCGACGGAACCCTTTGATAAAATAGCGATCGACATTTGCGGACCCCTACGGAAGACGAAAAACGGAAACGAATACATACTGACGATACTGGACCTCTTTAGTAAATTCGGAATAGCGATACCATTAAGACAACAAACAGCAACGGAAGTAGCAACAGCAATAGCAATGAAAGTGATAGCGATATTTGGAGCCCCGAAGGCAATATTATCTGATCAAGGATCTAATTTTATGTCAGAAACGTTTAGGCAATTCACAGAAATTTTTCAAATCAGACATTACAAGACATCGACGTATCACCCACAATCAAACGGAGCAATTGAGAGAAGCCACCACGGATTAGTAGAATTTTTGAAACAATATATTAACAATAGGAAGGAATGGGACGAACTCTTGCCATTAGCATCATTCTCATATAATACAAGCATACACGAAAGCACTGGGTATACACCATTTGAGATAGTATTCAACAGAACTGCACGGACACCATCAGAATTCCCATCACCCGATAGGACACTGACGTATGACGATTACATGAAACAATTAAACAACCAAGTAAAACAGACACAACAAATGGTTTTTGAGAAATTAGTTAAATTCAAGGAAAGAACAAAACAGTACTATGATAAGAACACGAAACAAGTAGAATATCAAGTAGGGCAGAAAGTATTTTTATTGAAACAACCGAAAAAAGACAAATTGGACAGTAATTACGTAGGACCGTATAACATTACACGAGTATTAGACAGGAATAACGTAGAAATACAGATTGACCAACAGAAAACGAAAATTGTACACATTGACAAAATCAAACCCGCATATGTTGCAGGTGCCTCGCATACGTAATCAGCGTAGCGATGGCTAAATCAATCACACCGCTAAACAACAACCAAGGACTATATTCGAATGCGATAGCGACGATACGACTGTACCACACAACATGGTCACTGATAGCCTACATAGACACACGAGAAATTACGAACGAATATGACAGAATACGACGGAACGAGGACGCACTCACACAAATTTGCAACACACTTGGCGCATCTTGTTATTCGTACGCGAAATTAAAAGCAATAGCAAGACAGTTAAATAATACAAAACGGGAAATCGACATGTTAGAAGAACTGACACCGACGATACAAACTAACAGACGAAAAAGGGGAGCACCGTTAACATTTGTAGGGAAAATTAGCAAAGCGCTATTCGGGACATTGGACGCAACGGATGCGAAAAGGATCGACGAACAGATTAACACATTGGCCGACAGCACGCAGGAACTAGCACAAGTAATCGAAAATCGAACCCATATCGTAAAATCCAAATTTGATCAAACGAAACAGCAGATACGAAACTTAACGACGATATTAAGAAACGAAATAGAGAACATTAACGAGAAATTGACGCAAATTAACAGACAAGAAACAATAACGCAGAGGAATATAGAAATAGGAGCGGAAGTCGCACAGCTAGATAGAATCGTGGCAGAACTGGACAGACATGTAGACAAAATAATCGAAGCTACACTATTTGCAAAGACGGGACAGATTCACCCACAGGTGCTTTCGACACAACAAATTCTAAGAAGCGCAAAGAATATTCAACAGACAGTAACGAATTACGAGCTACCGGTACCACTAGACACGACGCATATTACTCAACTGATCACACTTAGCAAGGTTGCGATATATCATAACGGCAAGAAATTAATTTACGTAATTAAAGTACCACTTTTGGACACAGTACGATATAGCTTATATCAACACATTCCGGTACCGACACACCAAATATTCAGTAACAAGACAGTAAAATTCGCATTTATAAAACCATCGGCAAAATACTCAGCGATAGCGACGAATTTCGAAGATTACTATAACATTCAAGACTTATCGACATGCAAGACGGTGACATCAGACTATATATGCGAGCAAATAAACCCGATACAGAAAGTTAGAAAAGACGCGGAGTGCGAAATCCGCATGCTAGTAAACCCACAATTTAGAAATCTGCAAGACTGCGACATAAGACTGAGGACTCTGAGGACAACATATTGGACGAGAATAGAAAATACAAACTCTTGGATATTTACAGCACCAAAACCTGAACCACTGTATATGACATGCGACGGACAAAACTCGAAAATCGAAACAATAAGCGAAGTAGGCATACTGACTTTAGACGAACATTGTACAGCGCGAACGGAAGCGGCGACATTAATACCCTCAGTAAACATAGTATCGAATATTTCAATAACAGTACCGAACAAAACATTGTATACACTAAACGTAACAAAAATTATACGCGACGAATTACAGGGACAAGACGTAACAAATTTCACGCACATATTAACGGAAACCGAAACGTTTTTACAGGGATTAGAAAAGACTAACACGAACGACAACTTAGACAATGGCGAAATTGCGCTAAAAACGGTAATACGTAAAGCGAAAGAAATAAATAACATACACAAAAGATTCTCATGGATAGAAACAGTATTAAAGTACATAGGTATTTCGGCAGCACCAGTGATAGCGATAAGCGCAATGTTAGGAAAATTACCAGCGTGTGGAATCGGACAGGTAATACGTGGATTGACATACTGCACAAGACGGAACAGAAGGACGGATCCGGGGAGGCGCGAACGAGACGTACAGACAATACATAACGCGAACGAGACGATTCCGAGGGCAATAGAGCTAACACCTATAACACGTAGTGATATCCCATAGTATAACCCTAATATAACAGGTAAATAACCCCAGCAACTAACAATTCATGAAATTAACGCACGGAAACTAATAAACAAATGGAAACAAACACAACAGTGCAATCATGACGAAAGAGATGGCAAGGCCAGAAGTGATGTGCCCAATCTGTGAGGGCATAACCAGAAGAGGAAAGGACCATATACTGCGGTGTTTACAACTGTTAGAGGAAGAGCAGCAGCAGCAGCCGACCAGGACGAAGAGGTGCGGCTTATGTGACGAAAAGATGCCCATAGCGGACATCTTTGCGCACATGGACACGTGCGCAAAGAAAATAATCAAAACATTGAAGAAGGAGGACGAGGACAAAACGATACCCGCAGAGGATGACGAGATATCAGGGAAATGGACGAGAGGACAGGCAACACAAACGGACGAAACAGGAGACACGACCAAAGACAAGAAACAAGGGACAGAACAGACAAAAAAGCCGAACAAAGACGAAAAAACACAAACGGAAGGAGAGAAACACGAATACAAAGACCAGAAGGTACAGACGGACCAGAGAGGGACAGAAGAACAGAAATGGACAATAGAAATAGACGACGAAGGACGTGAACTGAGACGACGAGACGCAACGGACATAGTAGCAGAGATAGACACATTACAAAACGAATTAATGAGACGGACGGTGATAATGACGACACAAAGGTTCGGAGGAATACACATAACGGAAATAGACAGCGACGAGCAATAAACACCCACATACAAAAAAAAAACTAACTAACAATATAAATAGACAACAAACATACTAACACATCTTTATATACCTTACGGGGACTCTATACATTTTATATCTTTATATTTTTTTTACCTTTACATTTTTATACATATAATTTTATACAACATATTAACATCCATGATTATAACCACTTTTGTACATTATATATAAAAAAAAAAAAAAAAAAAAAAAAAAAAAAAAAAAAACGAGGAAAATAACAACAAATTAACCGCAGTTTTATTCATCTATCTCAACCAAGCGAAATAATCAAGGCCAAAAGCAACAAAGACATTTCAGGCAATAAACAGACATACACAGGGGACATACTAGATCAATTGCAGGAATGAGGACAAGACACACACAACAATAACAGGGATTGAGGTAAAATAAGTACACAAATAACAATGGGAAGGACGAGGTAACAGAAAATAATAATACAATCAATGCCAGCAGGTAACAAGGACACACAAAAAACAGTAGAAACAAATTTAAACAACGAGAGCGAGCACGTGGTATAGGTAAACTAATAAATATTTATTTATCAGATAGACAGTTACACAAAGACAATGACGGACGCTACTGACCAAGGACTAGATGGACAAAAATTGATGCAGGAGCATCAAAATCAAAAGCGAGGGGAGTGTAACGGACGCTACGACCCTGACTATTAAACCGCTGACTCTGCACCCCCTACCCGGACGCAAGGCTTATCACACCGAAGGACCGGACCCAAGTGACGACTAGACGACAGACAGATTCGAACCACTCGACGTTACAGACCTTTATAGATTTTCGACCGGGTTTAATAAATCTTAACACTTAAACTCTTGAACGCGTCACTCACTCTACTGCTGACCATCCTTGACATTACAACCTCAAAGGGAATGGAAATACGGGCACTTGAAAATTCGCGAAACCGGTAGATTCGTTATTGTTGTAGTTATTTGAAATCTGAAAGCGGGTGCTATTTCGTGATCGTTTGTACCTCAAGGGGGGTGGAAATACGGACACTTGGAAATTCGTGAAAGGGGTGAATCGTCATTTGTCAAGATATTTGATATCTGAAAGCGGGTGATATTTCGTGATCGTGTGTTCCTCAAAGGGGTTTTAAATACGGACATTTGAAAATTCGCGAAACGGGTAGAATCGTCATTTTTAAAGATATTTGAAATCTGAAAGCGGGTGATATTTCGTGATCGTTTGTTCCTCAAAGGGGATGGAGATTCGCGAAACAGGTAGAATCGTAATTTTTGAAAATATTTGAAATCTGAAAGCGGGTGATATTTCGTGATCGTTTGTAGCGTCTTTACTTTCGTTTGTACTTCAAAGGGGATTTAAATACGGACATTTGAAAATTCGCGAAACGGGTATATTCGTCATTTTTAAAGACGTTTGAAATCTGAAAGCGGGTGATATTTCGTGATCGTTTGTACCTCAAAGGGGATGGAAATACGGACATTTGAAAATTCGCGAAACCGGTAGATTCGTAATTTTTATAGTTATTTGAAATCTGAAAGCGGGTGCTATTTCGTGATCGTTTGGTCCTCGAAGGGGATGGAAATACGGACATTTGAAAATTCGCGAAACGGGTTGATTCGTCATTTTTAAAGATTTTTGAAATCTGAAAGCGGGTGCTGCTTCGTGATCGTGTGCACCATTTTTACTTTCGTTTGTACCATTAAGGGGATGGAAATACGGACATTTGAAAATTCGTGAAACGGGTAGATTCGTCATTTTTAATGATATTTGAAATCTGAAAGCGGGTGATATTTCGTGATCGCTTGTACCTCAAAGGGGCTGGAAATACGGACAGTTGGAATTTCGCAAAACGGCTAGATTCGTCATTTTTATAGTTATTTGAAATCTGAAAGTGGGTGATATTTCGTGATCGCTTGTACCTCAAAGGGGATCGAAATACGGGCCCTTGAAAATTCGCGAAACCGGTAGATTCGTCATTTTTATAGTTATTTGAAATCTGAAAGCGGGTGATATTTCGTGATCGCTTGTACCTCAAAGGGGATCGAAATACGGGCCCTTGAAAATTCGCTGAACGGGTAGATTCGTCATTTTTAAAGATGTTTGAAATCTGAAAGCGGGTGATAGTTCAGGATCAGTTGTACCTCAAAGGGGATGGAAATACGGACATATGAAAATTCGCAAAACGGCTAGATTCGTCATTTTTGAAGATATTTCAAATCTGAAAGCGGGTGCTATTTCGTGATCGTTTGTTCCTCGAAGGGGATGGAAATACGGACACTTGAAAATTCGCGAGACGGGTAGATTCGTCATTTTTATAGTTATTTGAAATCTGAAAGCGGGTGATATTTCGTGATCGTTTGTTCCTCAAAGGGGGTGGAAATACGGACATTTGAAAATTCGCGAAACCGGTAGATTCGTCATTTTTATAGTTATTTGAAATCTGAAAGCGGGTGATATTTCGTGATCGTTTGTACCTCAAAGGGGGTGGAAATACGGACACTTGGAAATTCGTGAAAGGGGTGAATCGTCATTTGTCAAGATATTTGAAATTTGAAAGCGGGTGATATTTCGTGATCGTTTGTAGCGTCTTTACTTTCGTTTGTACTTCAAAGGGGATTTAAATACGGAGATTTGAAAATTCGCGAAACGGGTATATTCGTCATTTTTAAAGAAGTTTGAAATCTGAAAGCGGGTGATATTTCGTGATCGTTTGTACCTCAATGGGGGTGGAAATACGGACATTTGAAATTCGCGAAACGGGTAGAATCGTCACTTTTAAAGATTTTTGAAATCTGAAAGCGGGTGCTATTTCGTGATCATTTGTACCATTTTTACTTTCGTTTGTACCATTAAGGGAATGGAAATACGGACATTTGAAAATTCGCAAAACGGCAAGATTCGTCATTTTTATAGTGATTTGAAATCTGAAAGCGGGTGATATTTCATGATTGTTTGTACCTCAAAGGGGATGGAAATACGGACATTTGAAAATTCGCGAAACCGGTAGATTCGTCATTTTTATAGTTATTTGAAATCTGAAAGCGGGTGATATTTCGTGATCGCTTGCACCTCAAAGGGGGTGGAAATACGGACACTTGGAAATTCGTGAAAGGGGTGAATCGTCATTTGTCAAGATATTTGAAATCTGAAAGCGGGTGATATTTCGTGATCGTTTGTTCCTCAAAGGGGATGGAGATTCGCGAAACAGGTAGAATCGTAATTTTTGAAAATATTTGAAATCTGAAAGCGGGTGATATTTCGTGATCGTTTGTAGCGTCTTTACTTTCGTTTGTACTTCAAAGGGGATTTAAATACGGAGATTTGAAAATTCGCGAAACGGGTATATTCGTCATTTTTAAAGAAGTTTGAAATCTGAAAGCGGGTGATATTTCGTGATCGTTTGTACCTCAATGGGGGTGGAAATACGGACATTTGAAATTCGCGAAACGGGTAGAATCGTCACTTTTAAAGATTTTTGAAATCTGAAAGCGGGTGCTATTTCGTGATCATTTGTACCATTTTTACTTTCGTTTGTACCATTAAGGGAATGGAAATACGGACATTTGAAAATTCGCAAAACGGCAAGATTCGTCATTTTTATAGTGATTTGAAATCTGAAAGCGGGTGATATTTCATGATTGTTTGTACCTCAAAGGGGATGGAAATACGGACATTTGAAAATTCGCGAAACCGGTAGATTCGTCATTTTTATAGTTATTTGAAATCTGAAAGCGGGTGATATTTCGTGATCGCTTGCACCTCAAAGGGGGTGGAAATACGGACACTTGGAAATTCGTGAAAGGGGTGAATCGTCATTTGTCAAGATATTTGAAATCTGAAAGCGGGTGATATTTCGTGATCGTTTGTTCCTCAAAGGGGATGGAGATTCGCGAAACAGGTAGAATCGTAATTTTTGAAAATATTTGAAATCTGAAAGCGGGTGATATTTCGTGATCGTTTGTAGCGTCTTTACTTTCGTTTGTACTTCAAAGGGGATTTAAATACGGACATTTGAAAATTCGCGAAACGGGTATATTCGTCATTTTTAAAGACGTTTGAAATCTGAAAGCGGGTGATATTTCGTGATCGTTTGTACCGTGTTTACTTTCGTTTGTCCCTCAAAGGGGTTTTAAATACGGACATTAGAAAATTCGCGAAATGGGTAGAATCGTCATTTTTAAAGATATTTGAAATCTGAAAGCGGGTGCTATTTCGTGATCGTTTGTTCCTCGAAGGGGATGGAAATACGGACAGTTGGAATTTCGCAAAACGGCTAGATTCGTCATTTTTATAGTTATTTGAAATCTGAAAGTGGGTGATATTTCGTGATCGCTTGTACCTCAAAGGGGATCGAAATACGGGCCCTTGAAAATTCGCTGAACGGGTAGATTCGTCATTTTTATAGTTATTTGAAATCTGAAAGCGGGTGATATTTCGTGATCGTTTGTTCCTCAAAGGGGATGGAGATTCGCGAAACAGGTAGAATCGTCATTTTTGAAAATATTTGAAATCTGAAAGCGGGTGCTATTTCGTGGTCGTTTGTTCCTCGAAGGGGATGGAAATACGGACACTTGAAAATTCGCGAAACGGGTAGATTCGTCATTTTTATAGTTATTTGAAATCTGAAAGCGGGTGATATTTCGTGATCGCTTGTACCTCAAAGGGAATGGAAATACGGGCACTTGAAAATTCGCGAAACCGGTAGATTCGTTATTGTTATAGTTATTTGAAATCTGAAAACGGGTGATATTTCGTGATGGTTTGTTCCTCAAAGGGGATGGAGATTAGCGAAACAGGTAGAATCGTCATTTTTGAAAATATTTGAAATCTGAAAGCGGGTGCTATTTCGTGATCGTTTGTTCCTCGAAGGGGATGGAAATACGGACACTTGAAAATTCGCGAAACGGGTAGATTCGTCATTTTTATAGTTATTTGAAATCTGAAAGCGGGTGATATTTCGTGATCGATTGTTCCTCAAAGGGGATGGAGATTCGCGAAACAGGTAGAATCGTCATTTTTGAAAATATTTGAAATGTGAAAGCGGGTGCTATTTCGTGGTCGTTTGTACCTCAAAGGGGGTGGAAATACGGACACTTGGAAATTCGTGAAAGGGGTGAATCGTCATTTGTCAAGATATTTGATATCTGAAAGCGGGTGATATTTCGTGATCGTGTGTTCCTCAAAGGGGTTTTAAATACGGACATTTGAAAATTCGCGAAACGGGTAGAATCGTCATTTTTAAAGATATTTGAAATCTGAAAGCGGGTGATATTTCGTGATCGTTTGTTCCTCAAAGGGGATGGAGATTCGCGAAACAGGTAGAATCGTCATTTTTGAAAATATTTGAGATCTGAAAGCGGGTACTATTTCGTGATCGTGTGCACCATTTTTACTTTCGTTTGTACCATTAAGGGGATGGAAATACGGACATTTGAAAATTCGTGAAACGGGTAGATTCGTCATTTTTATAGGTATTTCAAATCTGAAAGCGGGTGCTATTTCGTGATCGTTTGTACCTCAAAGGGGATGGAAATACGGACATTTGAAAATTCGCGAAACCGGTAGATTCGTAATTTTTATAGTTATTTGAAATCTGAAAGCGGGTGCTATTTCGTGATCGTTTGTTCCTCTAAGGGGATGGAAATACGGACATTTGAAAATTCGCGAAACGGGTTGATTCGTCATTTTTAAAGATTTTTGAAATCCGAAAGCGGGTGCTGCTTCGTGATCGTGTGCACCATTTTTACTTTCGTTTGTACCATTAAGGGGATGGAAATACGGACATTTGAAAATTCGTGAAACGGGTAGATTCGTCATTTTTAATGATATTTGAAATCTGAAAGCGGGTGATATTTCGTGATCGCTTGTACCTCAAAGGGGCTGGAAATACGGACAGTTGGAATTTCGCAAAACGGCTAGATTCGTCATTTTTATAGTTATTTGAAATCTGAAAGTGGGTGATATTTCGTGATCGCTTGTACCTCAAAGGGGATCGAAATACGGGCCCTTGAAAATTCGCGAAACCGGTAGATTCGTCATTTTTATAGTTATTTGAAATCTGAAAGCGGGTGATATTTCGTGATCGCTTGTACCTCAAAGGGGATCGAAATACGGGCCCTTGAAAATTCGCTGAACGGGTAGATTCGTCATTTTTAAAGATGTTTGAAATCTGAAAGCGGGTGATAGTTCATGATCGGTTGTACCTCAAAGGGGATGGAAATACGGACATATGAAAATTCGCAAAACGGCTAGATTCGTCATTTTTTAAGATATTTCAAATCTGAAAGCGGGTGCTATTTCGTGATCGTTTGTTCCTCGAAGGGGATGGAGATTCGCGAAACAGGTAGAATCGTCATTTTTGAAAATATTTGAAATCTGAAAGCGGGTGCTATTTCGTGATCGTTTGTTCCTCGAAGGGGATGGAAATACGGACACTTGAAAATTCGCGAAACGGGTAGATTCGTCATTTTTATAGTTATTTGAAATCTGAAAGTGGGTGATATTTCGTGATCGCTTGTACCTCAAAGGGGATCGAAATACGGGCCCTTGAAAATTCGCTGAACGGGTAGATTCGTCATTTTTAAAGATGTTTGAAATCTGAAAGCGGGTGATAGTTCATGATCGGTTGTACCTCAAAGGGGTTGGAAATACGGACATATGAAAATTCGCAAAACGGCTAGATTCGTCATTTTTTAAGATATTTCAAATCTGAAAGCGGGTGCTATTTCGTGATCGTTTGTTCCTCGAAGGGGATGGAAATACGGACACTTGAAAATTCGCGAAACGGGTAGATTCGTCATTTTTATAGTTATTTGAAATCTGAAAGCACGTGAAATTTCGTGATCGCTTGTACCTCAAAGGGAATGGAAATACGGGCACTTGAAAATTCGCGAAACCGGTAGATTCGTTATTGTTGTAGTTATTTGAAATCTGAAAGCGGGTGCTATTTCGTGATCGTTTGTACCTCAAGGGGGGTGGAAATACGGACACTTGGAAATTCGTGAAAGGGGTGAATCGTCATTTGTCAAGATATTTGATATCTGAAAGCGGGTGATATTTCGTGATCGTGTGTTCCTCAAAGGGGTTTTAAATACGGACATTTGAAAATTCGCGAAACGGGTAGAATCGTCATTTTTAAAGATATTTGAAATCTGAAAGCGGGTGATATTTCGTGATCGTTTGTTCCTCAAAGGGGATGGAGATTCGCGAAACAGGTAGAATCGTAATTTTTGAAAATATTTGAAATCTGAAAGCGGGTGATATTTCGTGATCGTTTGTAGCGTCTTTACTTTCGTTTGTACTTCAAAGGGGATTTAAATACGGACATTTGAAAATTCGCGAAACGGGTATATTCGTCATTTTTAAAGACGTTTGAAATCTGAAAGCGGGTGATATTTCGTGATCGTTTGTACCTCAAAGGGGATGGAAATACGGACATTTGAAAATTCGCGAAACCGGTAGATTCGTAATTTTTATAGTTATTTGAAATCTGAAAGCGGGTGCTATTTCGTGATCGTTTGGTCCTCGAAGGGGATGGAAATACGGACATTTGAAAATTCGCGAAACGGGTTGATTCGTCATTTTTAAAGATTTTTGAAATCTGAAAGCGGGTGCTGCTTCGTGATCGTGTGCACCATTTTTACTTTCGTTTGTACCATTAAGGGGATGGAAATACGGACATTTGAAAATTCGTGAAACGGGTAGATTCGTCATTTTTAATGATATTTGAAATCTGAAAGCGGGTGATATTTCGTGATCGCTTGTACCTCAAAGGGGCTGGAAATACGGACAGTTGGAATTTCGCAAAACGGCTAGATTCGTCATTTTTATAGTTATTTGAAATCTGAAAGTGGGTGATATTTCGTGATCGCTTGTACCTCAAAGGGGATCGAAATACGGGCCCTTGAAAATTCGCGAAACCGGTAGATTCGTCATTTTTATAGTTATTTGAAATCTGAAAGCGGGTGATATTTCGTGATCGCTTGTACCTCAAAGGGGATCGAAATACGGGCCCTTGAAAATTCGCTGAACGGGTAGATTCGTCATTTTTAAAGATGTTTGAAATCTGAAAGCGGGTGATAGTTCAGGATCAGTTGTACCTCAAAGGGGATGGAAATACGGACATATGAAAATTCGCAAAACGGCTAGATTCGTCATTTTTGAAGATATTTCAAATCTGAAAGCGGGTGCTATTTCGTGATCGTTTGTTCCTCGAAGGGGATGGAAATACGGACACTTGAAAATTCGCGAGACGGGTAGATTCGTCATTTTTATAGTTATTTGAAATCTGAAAGCGGGTGATATTTCGTGATCGTTTGTTCCTCAAAGGGGGTGGAAATACGGACATTTGAAAATTCGCGAAACCGGTAGATTCGTCATTTTTATAGTTATTTGAAATCTGAAAGCGGGTGATATTTCGTGATCGTTTGTACCTCAAAGGGGGTGGAAATACGGACACTTGGAAATTCGTGAAAGGGGTGAATCGTCATTTGTCAAGATATTTGAAATTTGAAAGCGGGTGATATTTCGTGATCGTTTGTAGCGTCTTTACTTTCGTTTGTACTTCAAAGGGGATTTAAATACGGAGATTTGAAAATTCGCGAAACGGGTATATTCGTCATTTTTAAAGAAGTTTGAAATCTGAAAGCGGGTGATATTTCGTGATCGTTTGTACCTCAATGGGGGTGGAAATACGGACATTTGAAATTCGCGAAACGGGTAGAATCGTCACTTTTAAAGATTTTTGAAATCTGAAAGCGGGTGCTATTTCGTGATCATTTGTACCATTTTTACTTTCGTTTGTACCATTAAGGGAATGGAAATACGGACATTTGAAAATTCGCAAAACGGCAAGATTCGTCATTTTTATAGTGATTTGAAATCTGAAAGCGGGTGATATTTCATGATTGTTTGTACCTCAAAGGGGATGGAAATACGGACATTTGAAAATTCGCGAAACCGGTAGATTCGTCATTTTTATAGTTATTTGAAATCTGAAAGCGGGTGATATTTCGTGATCGCTTGCACCTCAAAGGGGGTGGAAATACGGACACTTGGAAATTCGTGAAAGGGGTGAATCGTCATTTGTCAAGATATTAGAAATCTGAAAGCGGGTGATATTTCGTGATCGTTTGTTCCTCAAAGGGGATGGAGATTCGCGAAACAGGTAGAATCGTAATTTTTGAAAATATTTGAAATCTGAAAGCGGGTGATATTTCGTGATCGTTTGTAGCGTCTTTACTTTCGTTTGTACTTCAAAGGGGATTTAAATACGGAGATTTGAAAATTCGCGAAACGGGTATATTCGTCATTTTTAAAGAAGTTTGAAATCTGAAAGCGGGTGATATTTCGTGATCGTTTGTACCTCAATGGGGGTGGAAATACGGACATTTGAAATTCGCGAAACGGGTAGAATCGTCACTTTTAAAGATTTTTGAAATCTGAAAGCGGGTGCTATTTCGTGATCATTTGTACCATTTTTACTTTCGTTTGTACCATTAAGGGAATGGAAATACGGACATTTGAAAATTCGCAAAACGGCAAGATTCGTCATTTTTATAGTGATTTGAAATCTGAAAGCGGGTGATATTTCATGATTGTTTGTACCTCAAAGGGGATGGAAATACGGACATTTGAAAATTCGCGAAACCGGTAGATTCGTCATTTTTATAGTTATTTGAAATCTGAAAGCGGGTGATATTTCGTGATCGCTTGCACCTCAAAGGGGGTGGAAATACGGACACTTGGAAATTCGTGAAAGGGGTGAATCGTCATTTGTCAAGATATTTGAAATCTGAAAGCGGGTGATATTTCGTGATCGTTTGTTCCTCAAAGGGGATGGAGATTCGCGAAACAGGTAGAATCGTAATTTTTGAAAATATTTGAAATCTGAAAGCGGGTGATATTTCGTGATCGTTTGTAGCGTCTTTACTTTCGTTTGTACTTCAAAGGGGATTTAAATACGGACATTTGAAAATTCGCGAAACGGGTATATTCGTCATTTTTAAAGACGTTTGAAATCTGAAAGCGGGTGATATTTCGTGATCGTTTGTACCGTGTTTACTTTCGTTTGTCCCTCAAAGGGGTTTTAAATACGGACATTAGAAAATTCGCGAAATGGGTAGAATCGTCATTTTTAAAGATATTTGAAATCTGAAAGCGGGTGCTATTTCGTGATCGTTTGTTCCTCGAAGGGGATGGAAATACGGACAGTTGGAATTTCGCAAAACGGCTAGATTCGTCATTTTTATAGTTATTTGAAATCTGAAAGTGGGTGATATTTCGTGATCGCTTGTACCTCAAAGGGGATCGAAATACGGGCCCTTGAAAATTCGCTGAACGGGTAGATTCGTCATTTTTATAGTTATTTGAAATCTGAAAGCGGGTGATATTTCGTGATCGTTTGTTCCTCAAAGGGGATGGAGATTCGCGAAACAGGTAGAATCGTCATTTTTGAAAATATTTGAAATCTGAAAGCGGGTGCTATTTCGTGGTCGTTTGTTCCTCGAAGGGGATGGACATACGGACACTTGAAAATTCGCGAAACGGGTAGATTCGTCATTTTTATAGTTATTTGAAATCTGAAAGCGGGTGATATTTCGTGATCGCTTGTACCTCAAAGGGAATGGAAATACGGGCACTTGAAAATTCGCGAAACCGGTAGATTCGTTATTGTTATAGTTATTTGAAATCTGAAAACGGGTGATATTTCGTGATGGTTTGTTCCTCAAAGGGGATGGAGATTAGCGAAACAGGTAGAATCGTCATTTTTGAAAATATTTGAAATCTGAAAGCGGGTGCTATTTCGTGATCGTTTGTTCCTCGAAGGGGATGGAAATACGGACACTTGAAAATTCGCGAAACGGGTAGATTCGTCATTTTTATAGTTATTTGAAATCTGAAAGCGGGTGATATTTCGTGATCGATTGTTCCTCAAAGGGGATGGAGATTCGCGAAACAGGTAGAATCGTCATTTTTGAAAATATTTGAAATGTGAAAGCGGGTGCTATTTCGTGGTCGTTTGTACCTCAAAGGGGGTGGAAATACGGACACTTGGAAATTCGTGAAAGGGGTGAATCGTCATTTGTCAAGATATTTGATATCTGAAAGCGGGTGATATTTCGTGATCGTGTGTTCCTCAAAGGGGTTTTAAATACGGACATTTGAAAATTCGCGAAACGGGTAGAATCGTCATTTTTAAAGATATTTGAAATCTGAAAGCGGGTGATATTTCGTGATCGTTTGTTCCTCAAAGGGGATGGAGATTCGCGAAACAGGTAGAATCGTCATTTTTGAAAATATTTGAGATCTGAAAGCGGGTACTATTTCGTGATCGTGTGCACCATTTTTACTTTCGTTTGTACCATTAAGGGGATGGAAATACGGACATTTGAAAATTCGTGAAACGGGTAGATTCGTCATTTTTATAGGTATTTCAAATCTGAAAGCGGGTGCTATTTCGTGATCGTTTGTACCTCAAAGGGGATGGAAATACGGACATTTGAAAATTCGCGAAACCGGTAGATTCGTAATTTTTATAGTTATTTGAAATCTGAAAGCGGGTGCTATTTCGTGATCGTTTGTTCCTCTAAGGGGATGGAAATACGGACATTTGAAAATTCGCGAAACGGGTTGATTCGTCATTTTTAAAGATTTTTGAAATCCGAAAGCGGGTGCTGCTTCGTGATCGTGTGCACCATTTTTACTTTCGTTTGTACCATTAAGGGGATGGAAATACGGACATTTGAAAATTCGTGAAACGGGTAGATTCGTCATTTTTAATGATATTTGAAATCTGAAAGCGGGTGATATTTCGTGATCGCTTGTACCTCAAAGGGGCTGGAAATACGGACAGTTGGAATTTCGCAAAACGGCTAGATTCGTCATTTTTATAGTTATTTGAAATCTGAAAGTGGGTGATATTTCGTGATCGCTTGTACCTCAAAGGGGATCGAAATACGGGCCCTTGAAAATTCGCGAAACCGGTAGATTCGTCATTTTTATAGTTATTTGAAATCTGAAAGCGGGTGATATTTCGTGATCGCTTGTACCTCAAAGGGGATCGAAATACGGGCCCTTGAAAATTCGCTGAACGGGTAGATTCGTCATTTTTAAAGATGTTTGAAATCTGAAAGCGGGTGATAGTTCATGATCGGTTGTACCTCAAAGGGGATGGAAATACGGACATATGAAAATTCGCAAAACGGCTAGATTCGTCATTTTTTAAGATATTTCAAATCTGAAAGCGGGTGCTATTTCGTGATCGTTTGTTCCTCGAAGGGGATGGAGATTCGCGAAACAGGTAGAATCGTCATTTTTGAAAATATTTGAAATCTGAAAGCGGGTGCTATTTCGTGATCGTTTGTTCCTCGAAGGGGATGGAAATACGGACACTTGAAAATTCGCGAAACGGGTAGATTCGTCATTTTTATAGTTATTTGAAATCTGAAAGCGGGTGATATTTCGTGATCGCTTGTACCTCAAAGGGAATGGAAATACGGGCACTTGAAAATTCGCGAAACCGGTAGATTCGTTATTGTTATAGTTATTTGAAATCTGAAAGCGGGTGATATTTCGTGATCGATTGTTCCTCAAAGGGGATGGAGATTCGCGAAACAGGTAGAATCGTCATTTTTGAAAATATTTGAAATCTGAAAGCGGGTGCTATTTCGTGATCGTTTGTTCCTCGAAGGGGATGGAAATACGGACACTTGAAAATTCGCGAAACGGGTAGATTCGTCATTTTTATAGTTATTTGAAATCTGAAAGTGGGTGATATTTCGTGATCGCTTGTACCTCAAAGGGGATCGAAATACGGGCCCTTGAAAATTCGCGAAACCGGTAGATTCGTCATTTTTATAGTTATTTGAAATCTGAAAGCGGGTGATATTTCGTGATCGTTTGTAGCGTGTTTACTTTCGTTTGTTCCTCAAAGGGGATGGAAATGTGGACAGTTGGAAATTCGCGAAACGGGTAGACTCGTCATTTTTAATGATATTTGAAATCTGAAAGCGGGTGATATTTCGTGATCGTTTGTACCTCAAAGGGGATGGAAATACGGACACTTGGAAATTCGCGAATCGGGTAGAATCGTCATTTTTGAAGATATTTCAAATCTGAAAGCGGGTGCTATTTCGTGATCGTTTGTACCTCAAAGGGGATGGAAATACGGACACTTGAAAATTCGCGAAACGGGTTGATTCGTCATTTTTAAAGATTTTTGAAATCTGAAAGCGGGTGCTGCTTCGTGATCGTGTGCACCATTTTTACTTTCGTTTGTACCATTAAGGGGATGGAAATACGGACATTTGAAAATTCGTGAAACGGGTAGATTCGTCAGTTTTAAAGTTATTTGAAATCTGAAAGCGGGCGCTATTTCGTGATCATTTGTACCATTTTTACTTTCGTTTGTACCATTAAGGGAATGGAAATACGGACATTTGAAAATTCGCGAAACCGGTAGATTCGTCATTTTTATAGTTATTTGAAATCTGAAAGCGGGTGATATTTCGTGATCGTTTGTACCTCAAAGGGGGTGGAAATACGGACACTTGGAAATTCGTGAAAGTCGTGAATCGTCATTTTTAAAGATGTTTGAAATCTGAAAGCGGGTGATATTTCGTGATCGTTTGTACCTCAAAGGGGGTGGAAATACGGACACTTGGAAATTCGTGAAAGGGGTGAATCGTCAGTTTTAAAGTTATTTGAAATCTGAAAGCGGGCGCTATTTCGTGATCATTTGTACCATTTTTACTTTCGTTTGTACCATTAAGGGAATGGAAATACGGACATTTGAAAATTCGCAAAACGGCAAGATTCGTCATTTTTATAGTGATTTGAAATCTGAAAGCGGGTGATATTTCATGATTGTTTGTACCTCAAAGGGGATGGAAATACGGACATTTGAAAATTCGCGAAACCGGTAGATTCGTCATTTTTATAGTTATTTGAAATCTGAAAGCGGGTGATATTTCGTGATCGTTTGTACCTCAAAGGGGGTGGAAATACGGACACTTGGAAATTCGTGAAAGGGGTGAATCGTCATTTGTCAAGATATTTGAAATCTGAAAGCGGGTGATATTTCGTGATCGTTTGTTCCTCAAAGGGGATGGAAATACGGACACTTGAAAATTCGCGGAACGGGTAGATTCGTCGTTTTTATAGTTATTTGAAATCTGAAAGCGGGTGATATTTCGTGATCGTTTGAACCATTTTTACTTTTGTTTGTACCTCAAAGGGGATTTAAATACAGACATTTGAAAATTCGCGAACCCGGTAGATTCGGAATTTTTATAGTTATTTGAAATGTGAAAGCGAGTGATATTTCGTGATCGTTTGTTCCTCAAAGGGGGTGGAAATGCGGACACTTGAAAGTTAGCGAAACGGGTAGATTCGTCATTTTTATAGTTATTTGAAATCTGAAGGCGGGTGATATTTCGGGATCGCTTGTACCTTAAAGGGGATCGAAATACGGACACTTGGAAATTCGCGAAACGGGTAGAATCGTCATTTTTTAAAATATTTGAAATGTGAAAGCGGGTGAAATTTCGTGATCGTTTGTAGCGTGTTTACTCACGTTTTTACCTCATAGGGGATTTAAATACGGACATTTGAAAATTCGCGAAGTAGGTAGATTCGTCATTTTTAAAGACGTTTGGAATCTGAAAGCGGGTGATATTTCATGATCGCTTGTACCTCAAAGGGGATGGAAATACGGACACTTGGAAATTCGCGAAACGGGTAGAATCGTCATTTTTTAAAATATTTGAAATGTGAAAGCGGGTGAAATTTCGTGATCGTTTGTAGCGTGTTTACTCTCGCTTTTTCCTCAAAGGGGATTTAAATACGGACATTTGAAAATTCGCGAAACCGGTAGATTCGTAATTTTTATAGTTATTTGAAATCTGAAAGCGGATGAGATTTCGTGATAGTTTGTACCTCAAAGGGGATCGAAATACGGACACTTGGAAATTCGCGAAACGGTTAGAATCGTCATTTTTTAAAATATTTGAAATGTGAAAGCGGGTGCTATTTCGTGATCGTTTGTTCCTCAAAGGGGATGGAAATACGGACACTTGGAAATTCGCGAAACGGGTAGAATCGTCATTTTTTAAAATATTTGAAATGTGAAAGCGGGTGCTATTTCGTGATCGTTTGTTCCTCAAAGGGGATGGAAATACGGACAGTTGGAAATTCGCGAAACGGGTAGATTCGTCATTTTTATAGGTATTTGAAATCTGAAAGCTGATGATATTTCGAGATCGTTAGTACCTCAAACGGGATTTAAATACGGGCACTTGAAAATTCGCTAAGCGGGTAGATTCGTCATTTTTAATGATATTTGAAATCTGAAAGCGGGTGATATTTCGTGATCGTTTGTTCCTCAAAGGGGATGGAAATACGGACACTTGGAAATTCGCGAAACGGGTAGATTCGTCATTTTTATAGTTAGTTGAAACCTGAAAGCGGGTGATATTTCGTGATCGCTTGTACCTCAAAGGGGATCGAAATACGGGCCCTTGAAAATTCGCGAAACGGGTAGATTCGTCATTTTTATAGTTAGTTGAAACCTGAAAGCGGGTGATATTTCGTGATCGCTTGTACCTCAAAGGGGATCGAAATACGGGCCCTTGAAAATTCGCGAAACCGGTAGATTCGTCATTTTTATAGTTATTTGAAATCTGAAAGCGGATGAGATTTCGTGATAGTTTGTACCTCAAAGGGGATCGAAATACGGACACTTGGAAATTCGCGAAACGGTTAGAATCGTCATTTTTTAAAATATTTGAAATGTGAAAGCGGGTGCTATTTCGTGATCGTTTGTTCCTCAAAGGGGATGGAAATACGGACAGTTGGAAATTCGCGAAACGGGTAGATTCGTCATTTTTATAGGTATTTGAAATCTGAAAGCTGATGATATTTCGTGATCGTTAGTACCTCAAACGGGATTTAAATACGGGCACTTGAAAATTCGCGAAACGGGTAGATTCGTCATTTTTATAGTTATTTGAAATCTGAAAGCGGGTGATATTTCGTGATCGCTTGTACCTCAAAGGGAATGGAAATACGGGCACTTGAAAATTCGCGAAACCGGTAGATTCGTTATTTTTGTAGTTATTTGAAATCTGAAAGCGGGTGATATTTCGTGATCGTTTGTTCCTCAAAGGGGATGGAAATACGGACACTTGGAAATTCACGAAACGGGTAGAATCGTCATTTTTGAAAATATTTGAAATCTGAAAGCGGGTGCTATTTCGTGATCGTTTGTACCTCAAGGGGGGTGGAAATACGGACACTTGGAAATTCCTGAAAGGGGTGAATCGTCATTTGTCAAGATATTTGATATCTGAAAGCGGGTGATATTTCGTGATCGTGTGTTCCTCAAAGGGGTTTTAAATACGGACATTTGAAAATTCGCGAAACGGGTAGAATCGTCATTTTTAAAGATATTTGAAATCTGAAAGCGGGTGATATTTCGTGATCGTTTGTTCCTCAAAGGGGATGGAGATTCGCGAAACAGGTAGAATCGTCATTTTTTAAAATATTTGAAATCTGAAAGCGGGTGAAATTTCGTGATCGTTTGTAGCGTGTTTACTCTCGCTTTTTCCTCAAAGGGGATTTAAATACGGACATTTGAAAATTCGCGAAACCGGTAGATTCGTAATTTTTATAGTTATTTGAAATCTGAAAGCGGATGAGATTTCGTGATAGTTTGTACCTCAAAGGGGATCGAAATACGGACACTTGGAAATTCGCGAAACGGTTAGAATCGTCATTTTTTAAAATATTTGAAATGTGAAAGCGGGTGCTATTTCGTGATCGTTTGTTCCTCAAAGGGGATGGAAATACGGACAGTTGGAAATTCGCGAAACGGGTAGATTCGTCATTTTTATAGGTATTTGAAATCTGAAAGCTGATGATATTTCGTGATCGTTAGTACCTCAAACGGGATTTAAATACGGGCACTTGAAAATTCGCGAAACGGGTAGATTCGTCATTTTTATAGTTATTTGAAATCTGAAAGCGGGTGATATTTCGTGATCGCTTGTACCTCAAAGGGAATGGAAATACGGGCACTTGAAAATTCGCGAAACCGGTAGATTCGTTATTGTTGTAGTTATTTGAAATCTGAAAGCGGGTGATATTTCGTGATCGTTTGTTCCTCAAAGGGGATGGAAATACGGACACTTGGAAATTCACGAAACGGGTAGAATCGTCATTTTTGAAAATATTTGAAATCTGAAAGCGGGTGCTATTTCGTGATCGTTTGTACCTCAAGGGGGGTGGAAATACGGACACTTGGAAATTCCTGAAAGGGGTGAATCGTCATTTGTCAAGATATTTGATATCTGAAAGCGGGTGATATTTCGTGATCGTGTGTTCCTCAAAGGGGTTTTAAATACGGACATTTGAAAATTCGCGAAACGGGTAGAATCGTCATTTTTAAAGATATTTGAAATCTGAAAGCGGGTGATATTTCGTGATCGTTTGTTCCTCAAAGGGGATGGAGATTCGCGAAACAGGTAGAATCGTCATTTTTTAAAATATTTGAAATCTGAAAGCGGGTGCTATTTCGTGATCGTTTGTTCCTCGAAGGGGATGGAAATACGGACATTTGAAAATTCGCGAAACGGGTAGATTCGTCATTTTTATAGGTATTTCAAATCTGAAAGCGGGTGCTATTTCGTGATCGTTTGTACCTCAAAGGGGATGGAAATACGGACATTTGAAAATTCGCGAAGCCGGTAGATTCGTAATTTTTATAGTTATTTGAAATCTGAAAGCGGGTGCTATTTCGTGATCGTTTGTTCCTCGAAGGGGATGGAAATACGGACACTTGGAAATTCGCGAAACGGGTAGATTCGTCATTTTTATAGTTAGTTGAAACCTGAAAGCGGGTGATATTTCGTGATCGCTTGTACCTCAAAGGGGATCGAAATACGGGCCCTTGAAAATTCGCGAAACGGGTAGATTCGTCATTTTTATAGTTAGTTGAAACCTGAAAGCGGGTGATATTTCGTGATCGCTTGTACCTCAAAGGGGATGGAAATACGGACAGTTGGAAATTCGCGAAACGGGTAGATTCGTCATTTTTATAGGTATTTGAAATCTGAAAGCTGATGATATTTCGTGATCGTTAGTACCTCAAACGGGATTTAAATACGGGCACTTGAAAATTCGCGAAACGGGTAGATTCGTCATTTTTATAGTTATTTGAAATCTGAAAGCGGGTGATATTTCGTGATCGCTTGTACCTCAAAGGGAATGGAAATACGGGCACTTGAAAATTCGCGAAACCGGTAGATTCGTTATTGTTGTAGTTATTTGAAATCTGAAAGCGGGTGATATTTCGTGATCGTTTGTTCCTCAAAGGGGATGGAAATACGGACACTTGGAAATTCACGAAACGGGTAGAATCGTCATTTTTGAAAATATTTGAAATCTGAAAGCGGGTGCTATTTCGTGATCGTTTGTACCTCAAGGGGGGTGGAAATACGGACACTTGGAAATTCCTGAAAGGGGTGAATCGTCATTTGTCAAGATATTTGATATCTGAAAGCGGGTGATATTTCGTGATCGTGTGTTCCTCAAAGGGGTTTTAAATACGGACATTTGAAAATTCGCGAAACGGGTAGAATCGTCATTTTTAAAGATATTTGAAATCTGAAAGCGGGTGATATTTCGTGATCGTTTGTTCCTCAAAGGGGATGGAGATTCGCGAAACAGGTAGAATCGTCATTTTTTAAAATATTTGAAATCTGAAAGCGGGTGCTATTTCGTGATCGTTTGTTCCTCGAAGGGGATGGAAATACGGACATTTGAAAATTCGCGAAACGGGTAGATTCGTCATTTTTATAGGTATTTCAAATCTGAAAGCGGGTGCTATTTCGTGATCGTTTGTACCTCAAAGGGGATGGAAATACGGACATTTGAAAATTCGCGAAGCCGGTAGATTCGTAATTTTTATAGTTATTTGAAATCTGAAAGCGGGTGCTATTTCGTGATCGTTTGTTCCTCGAAGGGGATGGAAATACGGACACTTGGAAATTCGCGAAACGGGTAGATTCGTCATTTTTATAGTTAGTTGAAACCTGAAAGCGGGTGATATTTCGTGATCGTTTGTTCCTCAAAGGGGATGGAAATACGGACAGTTGGAAATTCGCGAAACGGGTAGATTCGTCATTTTTATAGGTATTTGAAATCTGAAAGCTGATGATATTTCGAGATCGTTAGTACCTCAAACGGGATTTAAATACGGGCACTTGAAAATTCGCTAAGCGGGTAGATTCGTCATTTTTAATGATATTTGAAATCTGAAAGCGGGTGATATTTCGTGATCGTTTGTTCCTCAAAGGGGATGGAAATACGGACACTTGGAAATTCGCGAAACGGGTAGATTCGTCATTTTTATAGTTAGTTGAAACCTGAAAGCGGGTGATATTTCGTGATCGCTTGTACCTCAAAGGGGATCGAAATACGGGCCCTTGAAAATTCGCGAAACGGGTAGATTCGTCATTTTTATAGTTAGTTGAAACCTGAAAGCGGGTGATATTTCGTGATCGCTTGTACCTCAAAGGGGATCGAAATACGGGCCCTTGAAAATTCGCGAAACCGGTAGATTCGTCATTTTTATAGTTATTTGAAATCTGAAAGCGGATGAGATTTCGTGATAGTTTGTACCTCAAAGGGGATCGAAATACGGACACTTGGAAATTCGCGAAACGGTTAGAATCGTCATTTTTTAAAATATTTGAAATGTGAAAGCGGGTGCTATTTCGTGATCGTTTGTTCCTCAAAGGGGATGGAAATACGGACAGTTGGAAATTCGCGAAACGGGTAGATTCGTCATTTTTATAGGTATTTGAAATCTGAAAGCTGATGATATTTCGTGATCGTTAGTACCTCAAACGGGATTTAAATACGGGCACTTGAAAATTCGCGAAACGGGTAGATTCGTCATTTTTATAGTTATTTGAAATCTGAAAGCGGGTGATATTTCGTGATCGCTTGTACCTCAAAGGGAATGGAAATACGGGCACTTGAAAATTCGCGAAACCGGTAGATTCGTTATTGTTGTAGTTATTTGAAATCTGAAAGCGGGTGATATTTCGTGATCGTTTGTTCCTCAAAGGGGATGGAAATACGGACACTTGGAAATTCACGAAACGGGTAGAATCGTCATTTTTGAAAATATTTGAAATCTGAAAGCGGGTGCTATTTCGTGATCGTTTGTACCTCAAGGGGGGTGGAAATACGGACACTTGGAAATTCCTGAAAGGGGTGAATCGTCATTTGTCAAGATATTTGATATCTGAAAGCGGGTGATATTTCGTGATCGTGTGTTCCTCAAAGGGGTTTTAAATACGGACATTTGAAAATTCGCGAAACGGGTAGAATCGTCATTTTTAAAGATATTTGAAATCTGAAAGCGGGTGATATTTCGTGATCGTTTGTTCCTCAAAGGGGATGGAGATTCGCGAAACAGGTAGAATCGTCATTTTTTAAAATATTTGAAATCTGAAAGCGGGTGCTATTTCGTGATCGTTTGTTCCTCGAAGGGGATGGAAATACGGACATTTGAAAATTCGCGAAACGGGTAGATTCGTCATTTTTATAGGTATTTCAAATCTGAAAGCGGGTGCTATTTCGTGATCGTTTGTACCTCAAAGGGGATGGAAATACGGACATTTGAAAATTCGCGAAGCCGGTAGATTCGTAATTTTTATAGTTATTTGAAATCTGAAAGCGGGTGCTATTTCGTGATCGTTTGTACCTCAAAGGGGGTGGAAATACGGACACTTGGAAATTCGTGAAAGGGGTGAATCGTCATTTGTCAAGATATTTGATATCTGAAAGCGGGTGATATTTCGTGATCGTGTGTTCCTCAAAGGGGTTTTAAATACGGACATTTGAAAATTCGCGAAACGGGTAGAATCGTCATTTTTAAAGATATTTGAAATCTGAAAGCGGGTGATATCTCGTGGTCGTTTGTTCCTCAAAGGGGATGGAGATTCGCGAAACAGGTAGAATCGTCATTTTTGAAAATATTTGAGATCTGAAAGCGGGTGCTATTTCGTGATCGTTTGTTCCTCGAAGGGGATGGAAATACGGACATTTGAAAATTCGCGAAACGGGTTGATGCGTCATTTTTAAAGATTTTTGAAATCTGAAAGCGGGTGCTGCTTCGTGATCGTGTGCACCATTTTTACTTTCGTTTGTACCATTAAGGGGATGGAAATACGGACATTTGAAAATTCGTGAAACGGGTAGATTCGTCATTTTTATAGGTATTTCAAATCTGAAAGCGGGTGCTATTTCGTGATCGTTTGTACCTCAAAGGGGATGGAAATACGGACATTTGAAAATTCGCGAAACCGGTAGATTCGTAATTTTTATAGTTATTTGAAATCTGAAAGCGGGTGCTATTTCGTGATCGTTTGTTCCTCGAAGGGGATGGAAATACGGACATTTGAAAATTCGCGAAACGGGTTGATTCGTCATTTTTAAAGATTTTTGAAATCCGAAAGCGGGTGCTGCTTCGTGATCGTGTGCACCATTTTTACTTTCGTTTGTACCATTAAGGGGATGGAAATACGGACATTTGAAAATTCGTGAAACGGGTAGATTCGTCATTTTTAATGATATTTGAAATCTGAAAGCGGGTGATATTTCGTGATCGCTTGTACCTCAAAGGGGCTGGAAATACGGACAGTTGGAATTTCGCAAAACGGCTAGATTCGTCATTTTTATAGTTATTTGAAATCTGAAAGTGGGTGATATTTCGTGATCGCTTGTACCTCAAAGGGGATCGAAATACGGGCCCTTGAAAATTCGCGAAACCGGTAGATTCGTCATTTTTATAGTTATTTGAAATCTGAAAGCGGGTGATATTTCGTGATCGCTTGTACCTCAAAGGGGATCGAAATACGGGCCCTTGAAAATTCGCTGAACGGGTAGATTCGTCATTTTTAAAGATGTTTGAAATCTGAAAGCGGGTGATAGTTCAGGATCGGTTGTACCTCAAAGGGGGTGGAAATACGGACATATGAAAATTCGCAAAACGGCTAGATTCGTCATTTTTGAAGATATTTCAAATCTGAAAGCGGGTGCTATTTCGTGATCGTTTGTTCCTCGAAGGGGATGGAAATACGGACACTTGAAAATTCGCGAAACGGGTAGATTCGTCATTTTTATAGTTATTTGAAATCTGAAAGTGGGTGATATTTCGTGATCGCTTGTACCACAAAGGGGATCGAAATACGGACCCTTGAAAATTCGCGAAACCGGTAGATTCGTCATTTTTATAGTTATTTGAAATCTGAAAGCGGGTGATATTTCGTGATCGTTTGTTCCTCAAAGGGGATGGAGATTAGCGAAACAGGTAGAATCGTCATTTTTGAAAATATTTGAAATCTGAAAGCGGGTGCTATTTCGTGATCGTTTGTTCCTCGAAGGGGATGGAAATACGGACACTTGAAAATTCGCGAAACGGGTAGATTCGTAATTTTTATAGTTATTTGAAATCTGAAAGCGGGTGCTATTTCGTGATCGTTTGTTCCTCGAAGGGGATGGAAATACGGACATTTGAAAATTCGCGAAACGGGTTGATGCGTCATTTTTAAAGATTTTTGAAATCTGAAAGCGGGTGCTGCTTCGTGATCGTGTGCACCATTTTTTCTTTCGTTTGTACCATTAAGGGGATGGAAATACGGACATTTGAAAATTCGTGAAACGGGTAGATTCGTCATTTTTATAGGTATTTCAAATCTGAAAGCGGGTGCTATTTCGTGATCGTTTGTACCTCAAAGGGGATGGAAATACGGACATTTGAAAATTCGCGAAACCGGTAGATTCGTAATTTTTATAGTTATTTGAAATCTGAAAGCGGGTGCTATTTCGTGATCGTTTGTTCCTCGAAGGGGATGGAAATACGGACATTTGAAAATTCGCGAAACGGGTTGATTCGTCATTTTTAAAGATTTTTGAAATCCGAAAGCGGGTGCTGCTTCGTGATCGTGTGCACCATTTTTACTTTCGTTTGTACCATTAAGGGGATGGAAATACGGACATTTGAAAATTCGTGAAACGGGTAGATTCGTCATTTTTAATGATATTTGAAATCTGAAAGCGGGTGATATTTCGTGATCGCTTGTACCTCAAAGGGGCTGGAAATACGGACAGTTGGAATTTCGCAAAACGGCTAGATTCGTCATTTTTATAGTTATTTGAAATCTGAAAGTGGGTGATATTTCGTGATCGCTTGTACCTCAAAGGGGATCGAAATACGGGCCCTTGAAAATTCGCGAAACCGGTAGATTCGTCATTTTTATAGTTATTTGAAATCTGAAAGCGGGTGATATTTCGTGATCGCTTGTACCTCAAAGGGGATCGAAATACGGGCCCTTGAAAATTCGCTGAACGGGTAGATTCGTCATTTTTAAAGATGTTTGAAATCTGAAAGCGGGTGATAGTTCAGGATCGGTTGTACCTCAAAGGGGGTGGAAATACGGACATATGAAAATTCGCAAAACGGCTAGATTCGTCATTTTTGAAGATATTTCAAATCTGAAAGCGGGTGCTATTTCGTGATCGTTTGTTCCTCGAAGGGGATGGAAATACGGACACTTGAAAATTCGCGAAACGGGTAGATTCGTCATTTTTATAGTTATTTGAAATCTGAAAGTGGGTGATATTTCGTGATCGCTTGTACCTCAAAGGGGATCGAAATACGGACCCTTGAAAATTCGCGAAACCGGTAGATTCGTCATTTTTATAGTTATTTGAAATCTGAAAGCGGGTGATATTTCGTGATCGTTTGTTCCTCAAAGGGGATGGAGATTAGCGAAACAGGTAGAATCGTCATTTTTGAAAATATTTGAAATCTGAAAGCGGGTGCTATTTCGTGATCGTTTGTTCCTCGAAGGGGATGGAAATACGGACACTTGAAAATTCGCGAAACGGGTAGATTCGTAATTTTTATAGTTATTTGAAATCTGAAAGCGGGTGCTATTTCGTGATCGTTTGTTCCTCGAAGGGGATGGAAATACGGACATTTGAAAATTCGCGAAACGGGTTGATGCGTCATTTTTAAAGATTTTTGAAATCTGAAAGCGGGTGCTGCTTCGTGATCGTGTGCACCATTTTTTCTTTCGTTTGTACCATTAAGGGGATGGAAATACGGACATTTGAAAATTCGTGAAACGGGTAGATTCGTCATTTTTATAGGTATTTCAAATCTGAAAGCGGGTGCTATTTCGTGATCGTTTGTACCTCAAAGGGGATGGAAATACGGACATTTGAAAATTCGCGAAACCGGTAGATTCGTAATTTTTATAGTTATTTGAAATCTGAAAGCGGGTGCTATTTCGTGATCGATTGCTCCTCGAAGGGGATGGAAATACGGACATTTGAAAATTCGCGAAACGGGTTGATTCGTCATTTTTAAAGATTTTTGAAATCTGAAAGCGGGTGCTGCTTCGTGATCGTGTGCACCATTTTTACTTTCGTTTGTACCATTAAGGGGATGGAAATACGGACATTTGAAAATTCGTGAAACGGGTAGATTCGTCATTTTTAATGATATTTGAAATCTGAAAGCGGGTGATATTTCGTGATCGCTTGTACCTCAAAGGGGCTGGAAATACGGACAGTTGGAATTTCGCAAAACGGCTAGATTCGTCATTTTTATAGTTATTTGAAATCTGAAAGTGGGTGATATTTCGTGATCGCTTGTACCTCAAAGGGGATCGAAATACGGGCCCTTGAAAATTCGCGAAACCGGTAGATTCGTCATTTTTATAGTTATTTGAAATCTGAAAGCGGGTGATATTTCGTGATCGCTTGTACCTCAAAGGGGATCGAAATACGGGCCCTTGAAAATTCGCTGAACGGGTAGATTCGTCATTTTTAAAGATGTTTGAAATCTGAAAGCGGGTGATAGTTCATGATCGGTTGTACCTCAAAGGGGATGGAAATACGGACATATGAAAATTCGCAAAACGGCTAGATTCGTCATTTTTTAAGATATTTCAAATCTGAAAGCGGGTGCTATTTCGTGATCGTTTGTTCCTCGAAGGGGATGGAAATACGGACACTTGAAAATTCGCGAAACGGGTAGATTCGTCATTTTTATAGTTATTTGAAATCTGAAAGTGGGTGATATTTCGTGATCGCTTGTACCTCAAAGGGGATCGAAATACGGGCCCTTGAAAATTCGCGAAACCGGTAGATTCGTCATTTTTATAGTTATTTGAAATCTGAAAGCGGGTGATATTTCGTGATCGTTTGTTCCTCAAAGGGGATGGAGATTCGCGAAACAGGTAGAATCGTCATTTTTGAAAATATTTGAAATCTGAAAGCGGGTGCTATTTCGTGATCGTTTGTTCCTCGAAGGGGATGGAAATACGGACACTTGAAAATTCGCGAAACGGGTAGATTCGTCATTTTTATAGTTATTTGAAATCTGAAAGCGGGTGATATTTCGTGATCGCTTGTACCTCAAAGGGAATGGAAATACGGGCACTTGAAAATTCGCGAAACCGGTAGATTCGTTGTTGTTATAGTTATTTGAAATCTGAAAGCGGGTGATATTTCGTGATCGATTGTTCCTCAAAGGGGATGGAGATTCGCGAAACAGGTAGAATCGTCATTTTTGAAAATATTTGAAATCTGAAAGCGGGTGCTATTTCGTGATCGTTTGTACCTCAAAGGGGGTGGAAATACGGACACTTGGAAATTCGTGAAAGGGGTGAATCGTCATTTGTCAAGATATTTGATATCTGAAAGCGGGTGATATTTCGTGATCGTGTGTTCCTCAAAGGGGTTTTAAATACGGACATTTGAAAATTCGCGAAACGGGTAGAATCGTCATTTTTAAAGATATTTGAAATCTGAAAGCGGGTGATATCTCGTGGTCGTTTGTTCCTCAAAGGGGATGGAGATTCGCGAAACAGGTAGAATCGTCATTTTTGAAAATATTTGAGATCTGAAAGCGGGTGCTATTTCGTGATCGTTTGTTCCTCGAAGGGGATGGAAATACGGACATTTGAAAATTCGCGAAACGGGTTGATGCGTCATTTTTAAAGATTTTTGAAATCTGAAAGCGGGTGCTGCTTCGTGATCGTGTGCACCATTTTTACTTTCGTTTGTACCATTAAGGGGATGGAAATACGGACATTTGAAAATTCGTGAAACGGGTAGATTCGTCATTTTTATAGGTATTTCAAATCTGAAAGCGGGTGCTATTTCGTGATCGTTTGTACCTCAAAGGGGATGGAAATACGGACATTTGAAAATTCGCGAAACCGGTAGATTCGTAATTTTTATAGTTATTTGAAATCTGAAAGCGGGTGCTATTTCGTGATCGTTTGTTCCTCGAAGGGGATGGAAATACGGACATTTGAAAATTCGCGAAACGGGTTGATTCGTCATTTTTAAAGATTTTTGAAATCCGAAAGCGGGTGCTGCTTCGTGATCGTGTGCACCATTTTTACTTTCGTTTGTACCATTAAGGGGATGGAAATACGGACATTTGAAAATTCGTGAAACGGGTAGATTCGTCATTTTTAATGATATTTGAAATCTGAAAGCGGGTGATATTTCGTGATCGCTTGTACCTCAAAGGGGCTGGAAATACGGACAGTTGGAATTTCGCAAAACGGCTAGATTCGTCATTTTTATAGTTATTTGAAATCTGAAAGTGGGTGATATTTCGTGATCGCTTGTACCTCAAAGGGGATCGAAATACGGGCCCTTGAAAATTCGCGAAACCGGTAGATTCGTCATTTGTATAGTTATTTGAAATCTGAAAGCGGGTGATATTTCGTGATCGCTTGTACCTCAAAGGGGATCGAAATACGGGCCCTTGAAAATTCGCTGAACGGGTAGATTCGTCATTTTTAAAGATGTTTGAAATCTGAAAGCGGGTGATAGTTCAGGATCGGTTGTACCTCAAAGGGGGTGGAAATACGGACATATGAAAATTCGCAAAACGGCTAGATTCGTCATTTTTGAAGATATTTCAAATCTGAAAGCGGGTGCTATTTCGTGATCGTTTGTTCCTCGAAGGGGATGGAAATACGGACACTTGAAAATTCGCGAAACGGGTAGATTCGTCATTTTTATAGTTATTTGAAATCTGAAAGTGGGTGATATTTCGTGATCGCTTGTACCTCAAAGGGGATCGAAATACGGACCCTTGAAAATTCGCGAAACCGGTAGATTCGTCATTTTTATAGTTATTTGAAATCTGAAAGCGGGTGATATTTCGTGATCGTTTGTTCCTCAAAGGGGATGGAGATTAGCGAAACAGGTAGAATCGTCATTTTTGAAAATATTTGAAATCTGAAAGCGGGTGCTATTTCGTGATCGTTTGTTCCTCGAAGGGGATGGAAATACGGACACTTGAAAATTCGCGAAACGGGTAGATTCGTAATTTTTATAGTTATTTGAAATCTGAAAGCGGGTGCTATTTCGTGATCGTTTGTTCCTCGAAGGGGATGGAAATACGGACATTTGAAAATTCGCGAAACGGGTTGATGCGTCATTTTTAAAGATTTTTGAAATCTGAAAGCGGGTGCTGCTTCGTGATCGTGTGCACCATTTTTTCTTTCGTTTGTACCATTAAGGGGATGGAAATACGGACATTTGAAAATTCGTGAAACGGGTAGATTCGTCATTTTTATAGGTATTTCAAATCTGAAAGCGGGTGCTATTTCGTGATCGTTTGTACCTCAAAGGGGATGGAAATACGGACATTTGAAAATTCGCGAAACCGGTAGATTCGTAATTTTTATAGTTATTTGAAATCTGAAAGCGGGTGCTATTTCGTGATCGATTGCTCCTCGAAGGGGATGGAAATACGGACATTTGAAAATTCGCGAAACGGGTTGATTCGTCATTTTTAAAGATTTTTGAAATCTGAAAGCGGGTGCTGCTTCGTGATCGTGTGCACCATTTTTACTTTCGTTTGTACCATTAAGGGGATGGAAATACGGACATTTGAAAATTCGTGAAACGGGTAGATTCGTCATTTTTAATGATATTTGAAATCTGAAAGCGGGTGATATTTCGTGATCGCTTGTACCTCAAAGGGGCTGGAAATACGGACAGTTGGAATTTCGCAAAACGGCTAGATTCGTCATTTTTATAGTTATTTGAAATCTGAAAGTGGGTGATATTTCGTGATCGCTTGTACCTCAAAGGGGATCGAAATACGGGCCCTTGAAAATTCGCGAAACCGGTAGATTCGTCATTTTTATAGTTATTTGAAATCTGAAAGCGGGTGATATTTCGTGATCGCTTGTACCTCAAAGGGGATCGAAATACGGGCCCTTGAAAATTCGCTGAACGGGTAGATTCGTCATTTTTAAAGATGTTTGAAATCTGAAAGCGGGTGATAGTTCATGATCGGTTGTACCTCAAAGGGGATGGAAATACGGACATATGAAAATTCGCAAAACGGCTAGATTCGTCATTTTTTAAGATATTTCAAATCTGAAAGCGGGTGCTATTTCGTGATCGTTTGTTCCTCGAAGGGGATGGAAATACGGACACTTGAAAATTCGCGAAACGGGTAGATTCGTCATTTTTATAGTTATTTGAAATCTGAAAGTGGGTGATATTTCGTGATCGCTTGTACCTCAAAGGGGATCGAAATACGGGCCCTTGAAAATTCGCTGAACGGGTAGATTCGTCATTTTTAAAGATGTTTGAAATCTGAAAGCGGGTGATAGTTCATGATCGGTTGTACCTCAAAGGGGATGGAAATACGGACATATGAAAATTCGCAAAACGGCTAGATTCGTCATTTTTTAAGATATTTCAAATCTGAAAGCGGGTGCTATTTCGTGATCGTTTGTTCCTCGAAGGGGATGGAAATACGGACACTTGAAAATTCGCCAAACGGGTAGATTCGTCATTTTTATAGTTATTTGAAATCTGAAAGTGGGTGATATTTCGTGATCGCTTGTACCTCAAAGGGGATCGAAATACGGGCCCTTGAAAATTCGTGAAACCGGTAGATTCGTCATTTTTATAGTTATTTGAAATCTGAAAGCGGGTGATATTTCGTGATCGTTTGTTCCTCAAAGGGGATGGAGATTCGCGAAACAGGTAGAATCGTCATTTTTGAAAATATTTGAAATCTGAAAGCGGGTGCTATTTCGTGATCGTTTGTTCCTCGAAGGGGATGGAAATACGGACACTTGAAAATTCGCGAAACGGGTAGATTCGTCATTTTTATAGTTATTTGAAATCTGAAAGCGGGTGATATTTCGTGATCGCTTGTACCTCAAAGGGAATGGAGATTCGCGAAACAGGTAGAATCGTCATTTTTGAAAATATTTGCAATCTGAAAGCGGGTGCTATTTCGTGATCGTTTGTACCTCAAAGGGGGTGGAAATACGGACACTTGGAAATTCGTGAAAGGGGTGAATCGTCATTTGTCAAGATATTTGATATCTGAAAGCGGGTGATATTTCGTGATCGTGTGTTCCTCAAAGGGGTTTTAAATACGGACATTTGAAAATTCGCGAAACGGGTAGAATCGTCATTTTTAAAGATATTTGAAATCTGAAAGCGGGTGATATTTCGTGATCGTTTGTTCCTCAAAGGGGATGGAGATTCGCGAAACAGGTAGAATCGTCATTTTTGAAAATATTTGAGATCTGAAAGCGGGTGCTATTTCGTGATCGTTTGTTCCTCGAAGGGGATGGAAATACGGACATTTGAAAATTCGCGAAACGGGTTGATGCGTCATTTTTAAAGATTTTTGAAATCTGAAAGCGGGTGCTGCTTCGTGATCGTGTGCACCATTTTTACTTTCGTTTGTACCATTAAGGGGATGGAAATACGGACATTTGAAAATTCGTGAAACGGGTAGATTCGTCATTTTTATAGGTATTTCAAATCTGAAAGCGGGTGCTATTTCGTGATCGTTTGTACCTCAAAGGGGATGGAAATACGGACATTTGAAAATTCGCGAAACCGGTAGATTCGTAATTTTTATAGTTATTTGAAATCTGAAAGCGGGTGCTATTTCGTGATCGTTTGTTCCTCGAAGGGGATGGAAATACGGACATTTGAAAATTCGCGAAACGGGTTGATTCGTCATTTTTAAAGATTTTTGAAATCTGAAAGCGGGTGCTGCTTCGTGATCGTGTGCACCATTTTTACTTTCGTTTGTACCATTAAGGGGATGGAAATACGGACATTTGAAAATTCGTGAAACGGGTAGATTCGTCATTTTTAATGATATTTGAAATCTGAAAGCGGGAGATATTTCGTGATCGCTTGTACCTCAAAGGGGCTGGAAATACGGACAGTTGGAATTTCGCAAAACGGCTAGATTCGTCATTTTTATAGTTATTTGAAATCTGAAAGTGGGTGATATTTCGTGATCGCTTGTACCTCAAAGGGGATCGAAATACGGGCCCTTGAAAATTCGCGAAACCGGTAGATTCGTCATTTTTATAGTTATTTGAAATCTGAAAGCGGGTGATATTTCGTGATCGCTTGTACCTCAAAGGGGATCGAAATACGGGCCCTTGAAAATTCGCTGAAGGGGTAGATTCGTCATTTTTAAAGATGTTTGAAATCTGAAAGCGGGTGATAGTTCAGGATCGGTTGTACCTCAAAGGGGATGGAAATACGGACATATGAAAATTCGCAAAACGGCTAGATTCGTCATTTTTGAAGATATTTCAAATCTGAAAGCGGGTGCTATTTCGTGATCGTTTGTTCCTCGAAGGGGATGGAAATACGGACATATGAAAATTCGCGAAACGGGTAGATTCGTCATTTTTATAGTTATTTGAAATCTGAAAGTGGGTGATATTTCGTGATCGCTTGTACCTCAAAGGGGATCGAAATACGGGCCCTTGAAAATTCGCGAAACCGGTAGATTCGTCATTTTTATAGTTATTTGAAATCTGAAAGCGGGTGATATTTCGTGATCGCTTGTACCTCAAAGGGAATGGAAATACGGGCAGTTGAAAATTCGCGAAACCGGTAGATTCGTTATTGTTATCGTTATTTGAAATCTGAAAGCGGGTGATATTTCGTGATCGTTTGTTCCTCAAAGGGGGTGGAAATACGGACACTTGGAAATTCGTGAAAGGGGTGAATCGTCATTTGTCAAGATATTTGAAATCTGAAAGCGGGTGATATTTCGTGATCGTTTGTAGCGTGTTTACTTTCGTTTGTTCCTCAAAGGGGATGGAAATGTGGACAGTTGGAAATTCGCGAAACGGGTAGACTCGTCATTTTTAATGATATTTGAAATCTGAAAGCGGGTGATATTTCGTGATCGTTTGTACCTCAAAGGGGATGGAAATACGGACACTTGGAAATTCGCGAATCGGGTAGAATCGTCATTTTTGAAGATATTTCAAATCTGAAAGCGGGTGCTATTTCGTGATCGTTTGTACCTCAAAGGGGATGGAAATACGGACATTTGAAAATTCGCGAAACCGGTAGATTCGTAATTTTTATAGTTATTTGAAATCTGAAAGCGGGTGATATTTCGAGATCGTTTGTACCTCAAAGGGGATGGAAACACGGACACTTGAAAATTCGCGAAACGGGTTGATTCGTCATTTTTAAAGATTTTTGAAATCTGAAAGCGGGTGCTGCTTCGTGATCGTGTGCACCATTTTTACTTTCGTTTGTACCATTAAGGGGATGGAAATACGGACATTTGAAAATTCGTGAAACGGGTAGATTCGTCAGTTTTCAAGTTATTTGAAATCTGAAAGCGGGCGCTATTTCGTGATCATTTGTACCATTTTTACTTTCGTTTGTACCATTAAGGGAATGGAAATACGGACATTTGAAAATTCGCGAAACCGGTAGATTCGTCATTTTTATAGTTATTTGAAATCTGAAAGCGGGTGATATTTCGTGATCGTTTGTACCTCAAAGGGGGTGGAAATACGGACACTTGGAAATTCGTGAAAGGGGTGAATCGTCATTTTTAAAGATGTTTGAAATCTGAAAGCGGGTGATATTTCGTGATCGTTTGTACCTCAAAGGGGGTGGAAATACGGACACTTGGAAATTCGTGAAAGGGGTGAATCGTCAGTTTTAAAGTTATTTGAAATCTGAAAGCGGGCGCTATTTCGTGATCATTTGTACCATTTTTACTTTCGTTTGTACCATTAAGGGAATGGAAATACGGACATTTGAAAATCCGCAAAACGGCAAGATTCGTCATTTTTATAGTGATTTGAAATCTGAAAGCGGGTGATATTTCGTGATCGTTTGTTCCTCAAAGGGGATGGAAATACGGACACTTGAAAATTCGCGGAACGGGTAGATTCGTCGTTTTTATAGTTATTTGAAATCTGAAAGCGGGTGATATTTCGTGATCGTTTGAACCATTTTTACTTTTGTTTGTACCTCAAAGGGGATTTAAATACAGACATTTGAAATTTCGCGAACCTGGTAGATTCGGAATTTTTATAGTTATTTGAAATGTGAAAGCGAGTGATATTTCGTGATCGTTTGTTCCTCGAAGAGGATGGAAATACGGACACTTGAAAGTTAGCGAAACGGGTAGATTCGTCATTTTTATAGTTATTTGAAATCTGAAGGCGGGTGATATTTCGTGATCGCTTGTACCTCAAAGGGGATCGAAATACGGACACTTGGAAATTCGCGAAACGGGTAGAATCGTCATTTTTTAAAATATTTGAAATGTGAAAGCGGGTGAAATTTCGTGATCGTTTGTAGCGTGTTTACTCTCGCTTTTACCTCATAGGGGATTTAAATACGGACATTTGAAAATTCGCGAAGTAGGTAGATTCGTCATTTTTAAAGACGTTTGAAATCTGAAAGCGTTTGATATTTCATGATCGCTTGTACCTCAAAGGGGATGGAAATACGGACACTTGGAAATTCGCGAAACGGGTAGAATCGTCATTTTTTAAAATATTTGAAATGCGAAAGCGGGTGAAATTTCGTGATCGTTTGTAGCGTGTTTACTCTCGTTTTTACCTCATAGGGGATTTAAATACGGACATTTGAAAATTCGCGAAATAGGTAGATTCGTCATTTTTAAAGACGTTTGAAATCTGAAAGCGGGTGATATTTCTTGATCGTTTGTTCCTCGAAGGGGATGGAAATATGGACACTTGAAAATTCGCGAAACGGCTAGATTCGTCATTTCTAAAGATGTTAGAAATCTGAAAGCGGGTGAAATTTCGTGATTGTTTGTAGCGTGTTTACTCTCGCTTTTTCCTCAAAGGGGATTTAAATACGGACATTTGAAAATTCGCGAAACCGGTAGATTCGTAATTTTTATAGTTATTTGAAATCTGAAAGCGGATGAGATTTCGTGATAGTTTGTACCTCAAAGGGGATCGAAATACGGACACTTGGAAATTCGCGAAACGGTTAGAATCGTCATTTTTTAAAATATTTGAAATGTGAAAGCGGGTGCTATTTCGTGATCGTTTGTTCCTCAAAGGGGATGGAAATACGGACACTTGGAAATTCGCGAAACGGGTAGAATCGTCATTTTTTAAAATATTTGAAATGTGAAAGCGGGTGCTATTTCGTGATAGTTTGTACCTCAAAGGGGATCGAAATACGGACACTTGGAAATTCGCGAAACGGTTAGAATCGTCATTTTTTAAAATATTTGAAATGTGAAAGCGGGTGCTATTTCGAGATCGTTAGTACCTCAAACGGGATTTAAATACGGGCACTTGAAAATTCGCTAAACGGGCAGATTCGTCATTTTTAATGATATTTGAAATCTGAAAGCGGGTGATATTTCGTGATCGTTTGTTCCTCAAAGGGGATGGAAATACGGACATTTGGAAATTCGCGAAACGGGTAGTGTTCGCGTTCGAGAAACGCTCCACGCGCTTCTAGAACTTTCGCGCGGCTTCGCGCGGCTTCGCGCGGCTTCACGCAGCTGCCCAGCGACAGCGAGCCTCATCTTTTGGAAACAAATGCGAATCGGCATCGCGGATCGTCGCCTCGCGGTGGCTCGGGCGTCTTCATTCTTGAGCCGACCACCGTGCAATTCAGAGAGCGAGCGAGTCCGATATTCTTTTGATTGTGATCAGTGCGTGCGTGCGAAGCCTAGATTGACCGCGTCTTAAGACGCCCCCAACCGTGCGGTGACCCCTTTCGTTTGACCACGGAGGTGTGCAGAGGGTGCCCTTCGTGTGCCTGTTCGGTGCGGCGGAGTGGTTCGGCCATAGTCAACCGGCAGCGTTTTCTGGTCCCCGGGTCTGGTGCTGCGTGCAACTCGGCGGGCGGGGTCATAGCGCACCGGTGCATTAGGATCTGAGGTGAGAGCTCTCAGCGTTTTCTTGCGAATGGCCATTTAGCATATTCACTCACGTGCTTGTGACTAGTGACTAGGAGGCGGCGACGATTGTACAGGGTTGCAGGCTTTTTTCCCCAATAGGGACGTGGGGTTTTTTTATGCCGGCAACTCTTAAATCTAAGGTAATTTATTTTGCACAGTCCCGATATTTAATATAATTTGAATTTAACAAACTTTAACCACGGTTGTTTCCCTCCCCTTAACCCTCTTTTAATGTTGGTGAGCAAACATTTTGGTGCTCCGGGTGAGGAAGGGAATAATCGTGGATTGCAGATAGGTGAATTAATTGTGCGAAGCTGTCGTAAATCGGGAAGAGATAAGTGATTTTCTGACAGGCTGTACTTTTAGAACCGTCGAGGACAGGAGCGCAACGATTTTCATACATTGTATGGGCGGCTGCGGTGTTCATCGTTCGTGCGGCTACCGACTACTCGCAGTCTGCAGAGCATAAGGACATCGTTCAAGGCGATATACAATTGTAGCGTGCGAGATATCACGACGATCTTCATTGCGAGTTGAGGCAATTACGTGAGTTCCCCTTTTTTCTGGCGTTGCGTTTACTAATATCAGTATCGGTGAGTAATTGAGACTTATTTCCAAATTAATACTGATAGCGTCAAAATGGCTCCGACGCCGTTGCGGAAGCTCACCAGCCAACAGAATGCGCGATTTTCGGAGATTGAAGTGACGAGCAGTCGTTTAAAGGCGAAACCGCGCAGTGAGTTTACGTTGGATATCGTGATATCTCGAATAGATGCGTTGAACGAGTTGTGGGCCGAAGTGCGTGGCACGCACTTAGAAATAGTAGGTAGAGACGACCACGGGACCGACGCGTATACGGTTGACAAGGTGTTCGCGCGAATTCAAGGCTTATATCAAGACACGCTTGATTTTCTTTATACCGTGAAGAGTGAGTTAGATAAGGACGCCTTGCAGCCTGTACCGTCGGTCGGTGGATCCACATCCAACGTTGATTCCCGGACTGCCAAACTGCCTAGACTAGATTTACCATCGTTTTCTGGACGCTACGAGGATTGGGAGAATTTTTACGATTTATTCGGTACATTGGTGCATGATGCCGCGGGTTTGTCTGATGCAACCAAGTTGCAATATTTGAAAACGTGTTTAAAGGGCAGTGCCGCGGAGTTGGTGAAGGATGTAAGCACCACGAACGCGAATTACGCGACCACGTGGGAAGCGTTGAGAGCGCGTTTCCACAACCCGCGACTTATTGTATATAGTCATCTGCGAGCTTTAAAAGAGATACCGCATATGAGGAAAGAGTCAGCGACTGAGATGCGTTCGCTTGCGGATGAGTCACAAAGGATAGTCCGGGCGTTAAAAAATTTGGGTATGCCAGTGGATCATTGGGACGTAGTATTGGTTTTCGAGTTGGCCTCGCGGTTGGATCCCGAGTCGCGCAAAGCGTGGGAAACCGAGATGAGCAAGCGCGATCGTCGAATCGTCACGGCTGGCAGCACCGTCTCTGGGAGGGAGACCAATTTAGACCGGTTTCCGAAATTTTCTGAATTCACGGAGTTCTTAGAAAACCGCGCGCAGACGCTCGGCATGCTCGCTTCGGAGAGCAAATCTGGTCGGGGGAATGGAACGGGATCGAAGCACACCCCGGGATCGCGGAAGGTGTTCCACACCTCGTCGTCCGCTACGCCAGAAGGTAGAGTCAAGTGTCCGGACTGCAAGGGTCCCCACAAGTTGCACAAATGCTACCGGTTTAGGGAGAAATCTTCAGCAGATCGCCGCGCGGAGGTTCGCCGATTGCGGCTTTGTTTTAACTGCTTCGGACGGCATAAGAGCAATGAGTGCCAATCTTCGTTTCGTTGTTTCAAGTGCAAGGAGAGGCACCACTCCCTGTTACATTTTGATACCACGGCGGCAGGTAGTTCTAATTCCCAAGCGGCGAGCTCCGGTTCAGGGCAATCCGGTGAGTCAGGCGGCGATAAGGACGCAAAGCCAGCGAGTGTTAACGTGCACACCGCGAGTCTAGTGTCGAATAGCCATTCCGTTTTGCTGGCGACGGCGCAGGTGACGGTGGTAGGTCCGCGTGGGGCGAGCACGCGAGCTCGTGCACTGCTCGACCAGGGATCGGAGGCCTCGTTCGTATCTGAGGCTATCGCGAACCTCCTTGGGCTGGAAAGGAGTCGAGCCAGGATTGCATTGACCGGGCTGGGGGCGACACCCGCGGGTCGAGTTAGAGCGGTCACTCGGCTGAGGTTCGGTTCGCTGGTCCAACCCTCGGTGCAATTTGAGACGAACGCGTTGGTGCTGCCGAAACTCGCGTCGCAACTCCCCTCACGCCGTGCGTTACGGATAGATTTCGGACTGTTGGCGGATCTCTCTTTGGCGGATCCACAGTTTTACGTGCCCGATAGCGTAGACATAATTCTAGGCGCGGACGTTTACGGTCAGCTGCTGCGTGAAGGACTGAAGAGGTTCCCGTCCTCTTCATTAATTGCCCAGGATACGGCTCTAGGTTGGATCTTGTCTGGCCCGGTACCCGCGGACGAGTCACGGCGGGCGGATGCGCGCGCGCGGAATTCGGTCACGGTGCAGCATTGCGCGACACGCGACCCGTTGGACGAGTCTTTACAACGCTTCTGGGAGCTCGAAGAGATAGGTCAGGCAAATTCGCTTCTCGATCCGGAGGATGAGGAGTGCGAGAAACAGTTTCGGGAGACGCATACGCGAGACGCGAGCGGGCGATACGTCGTGCACCTGCCGTTTGCAGCGGAATTACCAGAAGACGGAGCGTCGACCCGTCATATGGCGCTTAGTTCGTTGTCGCATACGTACCGGCGATTTGAACGCGATCCCAGGCTCGCTCACGCGTACCGAGAATTTATGGCGACGTACGAGAGGCTCGGACATATGGAGCGCGTGCCGGACGCAGAGATAGACAACCCGAAAGCGTGGTATTTGCCGCACCATCCGGTCGTAAAGGCTTCAGAATCGGGTTACAAGGTGCGAGTCGTGTTTGACGCCAAGCGAAAGAATAGGGAGCAACGCTGTTGTAATGATTTTCTTAGGAAGGGTCCAGCGTTGCAGCTTGATTTATCATTAGTATTACTAAATTGGCGCCGGTACCAATTCGTGTTTACCGGAGATATAGTTAAGATGTTCCGCCAAATCCGTGTTACGCCTGAACACCGGGACTTTCAGCGGATTGTGTGGGCCCCTAACAGATCGGATGCACCGGTAGACTATCGTCTGACAACCGTGACCTATGGTACGGCTTGTGCACCATATCTTGCGATACGTACGCTTCGACAGTTAGCGGCGGAGCAGATTACACGGTTCCCGTTAGGCGCGCGGTGTTTGACGTCAAACACTTATGTAGATGATATCTTCGCTGGGGACGACGACCTTGCCGTGGCGACACGTACGCGTCAAGAACTTGTCGAAATGCTGGGGACCGCAGGAATCGAGCTTGACAAATGGGCCGCGAATCATCCCAAGTTGTTGCCTTCGCGGGCATCGGATGCAGAGGCGATTACGGAAAAATCGATCGGCGCGGACGAGGGCGAATCGGTGAAAACGCTTGGGCTCCGGTGGAATCCGAACGCGGATGAATTTTCGTTTTCGCAGCCTGGATTTGAGGCATTGGCAGGCGCGTTGACGAAGCGAGCCGTTCTTTCGAATATCGCACGGTTGTTTGACCCGCTGGGATGGCTTGCGCCGATAACGATCGTAGCGAAAGTGCTGATGCAGGATCTCTGGATCGTAAAGATTGACTGGGACAAGACGCTTCCGACCGACTTGCGAGACCGTTGGATCGAATATTGCAGATCGCTTTCAGGTCTGTCCGAGTTATCTGTTCCGCGGTGGTTCGGTTCCCTGGTGAATGCGAGCGCGGAAATCCATGGTTTCTGTGACGCATCTTCTCGCGCCTTCGCCGCAGCAGTATATATCCGAATAGTAGATCGGGACGGTCAATGTCGCGTTGCTCTGCTGGCCGCGAAAACCAAAGTAGCGCCTGTGAAAACGGTGAGCATTCCGAATTTAGAGCTGTGCGGGGCGGTGCTGCTGGTCAAACTCGTCGGTCATCTGCGGGGGCTGGAGTGCCTTCGGAATCTCCCAATGTTCGCCTGGACTGATAGCCAGATTGTACTGACCTGGCTTCGGAAACACGCATGTACATGGAAGACGTTTGTGGCAAACCGTGTTTCGTTTATACAGTCGGAATTACCGAGCGCTACTTGGGCGCATGTGCCGACGAAGGAGAATCCAGCGGATCTGGCCACGCGAGGGTGTACGCCCGTTGACTTAAGTGAAGCACACCTGTGGTGGCAGGGGCCTCGGTGGCTCGTGATGTCCAGTGAACACTGGCCCAGAGCGGCAACCGTTCCACAGGTGCTGCATGTGAAAACGGCTACCGGTGATCCGGAAATTTTGCGCAGATTTTCCTCATACACGCGGCTGATTCGCGTCGTAGCATATTGTTTGCGACCGTTGAAGGGCCTGAGACGGCGTAAGAACGGTCTAGATCCGCTGCCTGACTTCGTCACAGCCTCCGAATTGTCGGGAGCGCGGGCGGCTGTGATTCGCTTAGCGCAGGAACGTGCGTTCTCCGCGGAGATTGAGATTCTGCGTGCGGGGAAAAAACTTCCGAAGTCGAGCGCGCTGCTTAGGCTCGACCCTACTCTCGATGCGAGCGATGGACTGTTGCGTGTGGGTGGTCGGCTTGCGAATTCGGAATTACCATACGAAAGGAAGCACCCGCCTATCCTGCCACGCGAATCGTATCTCAGTCAACTGCTCGTGCGCTATGCGCATCATGTATGCTTACATGGCGGTCCGACTCTTACTGCGAATACTGTGATGCGTTATGCATGGATCGTAGGTCGCAATCGCTTGGTTAAGACCACTGTCCGAAACTGTCTCGCTTGCCAGCGAAACAAACCGCGTTTGGCCCACCAGATGATGGGGAATCTGCCGTCTTCGCGGGTGACTCCGGCTCGACCATTCAATACATCAGGGTTAGATTACGCGGGACCGTTTATGGTTAGGACTTCCAAGGGCCGCGGGCATAAGGCCTACAAGGGGTACATAGCGCTGTTCGTATGTTTCTCGTCCCGGGCGATTCACTTGGAGGTCGTCAGCGACCTGACCACGCAAACGTTCCTTGCAGCATACAAGCGGTTCGTGAGTCGGCGAGGTATCTGCAGGGAACTCTACTCCGACAACGCGTCAACGTTCCAAGCCGCGGATAGGGAACTGCACGCGATGTTCAGAGCCGGGTCCGAATTTTACAAGGAAGCCGCCGCGAGTTTAGCGAATGACGGGACCGCATGGAAATTTATACCGCCGACTTCTCCACATTACGGGGGCTTATGGGAGGCGGGAGTAAAATCAGTCAAACATCATCTTAGGCGCGCGGTCGGCGATAGGTCGTTGACTTTCGAAGAATTTTCGACCGTTCTCGCGGAAGTCGAAGCCTGCTTGAATTCACGTCCGTTGTGCCCGTTGAAAGCCGACGCGGACGATTTGCGAGCGCTGACGCCGGCGCACTTCCTGATTGGAGAGGCTTCTGGATTGGTCCCCGACGCAGCACCTCCGGATGTTCCTGAGAATCGTCTGGAGCGATTTCACCTGCTGCAAGCTATCCGCAACGCATTCTGGAGGCGATGGTCCACGGACTACTTACAGCACCTGCAGGAGCGCGGGAAATGGCGAGGACCTACGGAAAACTTCGCGGTGGGACAGTTGGTCCTACTGCGCGATGACCGTTATCCACCTGCAAAATGGCCTTTGGGGCGCGTTGTCGAAGTCCATCTTGGAGCGGACGGCCTGGTTAGGGTAGTTACCGTAAAAACGGCGACGTCGACGTTGCGCCGTCACATAGCTCGACTTAGCCCGCTGTCGCTGGGGGAAGGTCCGAATGATGGGACAAGGTAAGGGTAGCGAGTAGTCGTGGGTGAGTTCGTCCGCTGGACGAAGGCGGGCGGTTTGTTCGCGTTCGAGAAACGCTCCACGCGCTTCTAGAACTTTCGCGCGGCTTCGCGCGGCTTCGCGCGGCTTCACGCAGCTGCCCAGCGACAGCGAGCCTCATCTTTTGGAAACAAATGCGAATCGGCATCGCGGATCGTCGCCTCGCGGTGGCTCGGGCGTCTTCATTCTTGAGCCGACCACCGTGCAATTCAGAGAGCGAGCGAGTCCGATATTCTTTTGATTGTGATCAGTGCGTGCGTGCGAAGCCTAGATTGACCGCGTCTTAAGACGCCCCCAACCGTGCGGTGACCCCTTTCGTTTGACCACGGAGGTGTGCAGAGGGTGCCCTTCGTGTGCCTGTTCGGTGCGGCGGAGTGGTTCGGCCATAGTCAACCGGCAGCGTTTTCTGGTCCCCGGGTCTGGTGCTGCGTGCAACTCGGCGGGCGGGGTCATAGCGCACCGGTGCATTAGGATCTGAGGTGAGAGCTCTCAGCGTTTTCTTGCGAATGGCCATTTAGCATATTCACTCACGTGCTTGTGACTAGTGACTAGGAGGCGGCGACGATTGTACAGGGTTGCAGGCTTTTTTCCCCAATAGGGACGTGGGGTTTTTTTATGCCGGCAACTCTTAAATCTAAGGTAATTTATTTTGCACAGTCCCGATATTTAATATAATTTGAATTTAACAAACTTTAACCACGGTTGTTTCCCTCCCCTTAACCCTCTTTTAATGTTGGTGAGCAAACAGGTAGATTCGTCATTTTTATAGGTATTTGAAATCTGAAAGCTGATAATATTTCGTGATCGTTAGTACCTCAAACGGGATTTAAATACGGGCACTTGAAAATTCGCTAAACGGGTAGATTCGTCATTTCTAAAGATGTTTGAAATCTGAAAGCGGGTGATATTTCGTGATCGTTTGTTCCTCAAAGGGGATGGAAATGCGGACACTTGGAAATTCGCGAAACGGGTAGATTCGTCATTTTTATAGTTAGTTGAAACCTGAAAGCGGGTGATATTTCGTGATCGCTTGTACCTCAAAGGGGATCGAAATACGGGCCCTTGAAAATTCGCGAAACCGGTAGATTCGTCATTTTTATAGTTATTTGAAATCTGAAAGCGGATGAGATTTCATGATCGCTTGTACCTCAAAGGGGATGGAAATACGGACACTTGGAAATTCGCGAAACGGGTAGAATCGTCATTTTTTAAAATATTTGAAATGTGATAGCGGGTGAAATTTCGTGATCGTTTGTAGCGTGTTTACTCTCGTTTTTACCTCATAGGGGATTTAAATACGGACATTTGAAAATCCGCGAAATAGGTAGATTCGTCATTTTTAAAGACGTTTGAAATCTGAAAGCGGGTGATATTTCTTGATCGTTTGTACCTCAAAGGGGATGGAAACACGGACATTTGAAAATTCGCAAAACGGCTAGATTCGTCATTTCTAAAGATGTTAGAAATCTGAAAGCGGGTGAAATTTCGTGATCGTTTGTAGCGTGTTTACTCTCGCTTTTTCCTCAAAGGGGATTTAAATACGGACATTTGAAAATTCGCGAAACCGGTAGATTCGTAATTTTTATAGTTATTTGAAATCTGAAAGCGGATGAGATTTCGTGATAGTTTGTACCTCAAAGGGGATCGAAATACGGGCCCTTGAAAATTCGCGAAACCGGTAGATTCGTCATTTTTATAGTTATTTGAAATCTGAAAGCGGGTGATATTTCGTGATCGCTTGTACCTCAAAGGGGATCGAAATACGGGCCCTTGAAAATTCGCTGAACGGGTAGATTCGTCATTTTTAAAGATGTTTGAAATCTGAAAGCGGGTGATAGTTCATGATCGGTTGTACCTCAAAGGGGATGGAAATACGGACATATGAAAATTCGCAAAACGGCTAGATTCGTCATTTTTTAAGATATTTCAAATCTGAAAGCGGGTGCTATTTCGTGATCGTTTGTTCCTCGAAGGGGATGGAAATACGGACACTTGAAAATTCGCGAAACGGGTAGATTCGTCATTTTTATAGTTATTTGAAATCTGAAAGTGGGTGATATTTCGTGATCGCTTGTACCTCAAAGGGGATCGAAATACGGGCCCTTGAAAATTCGCTGAACGGGTAGATTCGTCATTTTTAAAGATGTTTGAAATCTGAAAGCGGGTGATAGTTCATGATCGGTTGTACCTCAAAGGGGATGGAAATACGGACATATGAAAATTCGCAAAACGGCTAGATTCGTCATTTTTTAAGATATTTCAAATCTGAAAGCGGGTGCTATTTCGTGATCGTTTGTTCCTCGAAGGGGATGGAAATACGGACACTTGAAAATTCGCCAAACGGGTAGATTCGTCATTTTTATAGTTATTTGAAATCTGAAAGTGGGTGATATTTCGTGATCGCTTGTACCTCAAAGGGGATCGAAATACGGGCCCTTGAAAATTCGTGAAACCGGTAGATTCGTCATTTTTATAGTTATTTGAAATCTGAAAGCGGGTGATATTTCGTGATCGTTTGTTCCTCAAAGGGGATGGAGATTCGCGAAACAGGTAGAATCGTCATTTTTGAAAATATTTGAAATCTGAAAGCGGGTGCTATTTCGTGATCGTTTGTTCCTCGAAGGGGATGGAAATACGGACACTTGAAAATTCGCGAAACGGGTAGATTCGTCATTTTTATAGTTATTTGAAATCTGAAAGCGGGTGATATTTCGTGATCGCTTGTACCTCAAAGGGAATGGAAATACGGGCACTTGAAAATTCGCGAAACCGGTAGATTCGTTATTGTTATAGTTATTTGAAATCTGAAAGCGGGTGATATTTCGAGATCGATTGTTCCTCAAAGGGGATGGAGATTCGCGAAACAGGTAGAATCGTCATTTTTGAAAATATTTGAAATCTGAAAGCGGGTGCTATTTCGTGGTCGTTTGTACCTCAAAGGGGGTGGAAATACGGACACTTGGAAATTCGCGAAACGGGTAGAATCGTCATTTTTAAAGATATTTGAAATCTGAAAGCGGGTGATATTTCGTGATCGTTTGTTCCTCAAAGGGGATGGAGATTCGCGAAACAGGTAGAATCGTCATTTTTGAAAATATTTGAGATCTGAAAGCGGGTGCTATTTCGTGATCGTTTGTACCTCAAAGGGGATGGAAATACGGACATTTGAAAATTCGCGAAACCGGTAGATTCGTAATTTTTATAGTTATTTGAAATCTGAAAGCGGGTGCTATTTCGTGATCGTTTGTTCCTCTAAGGGGATGGAAATCCGGACATTTGAAAATTCGCGAAACGGGTTGATTCGTCATTTTTAAAGATTTTTGAAATCCGAAAGCGGGTGCTGCTTCGTGATCGTGTGCACCATTTTTACTTTCGTTTGTACCATTAAGGGGATGGAAATACGGACATTTGAAAATTCGTGAAACGGGTAGATTCGTCATTTTTAATGATATTTGAAATCTGAAAGCGGGTGATATTTCGTGATCGCTTGTACCTCAAAGGGGCTGGAAATACGGACAGTTGGAATTTCGCAAAACGGCTAGATTCGTCATTTTTATAGTTATTTGAAATCTGAAAGTGGGTGATATTTCGTGATCGCTTGTACCTCAAAGGGGATCGAAATACGGGCCCTTGAAAATTCGCGAAACCGGTAGATTCGTCATTTTTATAGTTATTTGAAATCTGAAAGCGGGTGATATTTCGTGATCGTTTGTTCCTCAAAGGGGATGGAGATTCGCGAAACAGGTAGAATCGTCATTTTTGAAAATATTTGAAATCTGAAAGCGGGTGCTATTTCGTGATCGTTTGTTCCTCGAAGGGGATGGAAATACGGACACTTGAAAATTCGCGAAACGGGTAGATTCGTCATTTTTATAGTTATTTGAAATCTGAAAGCGGGTGATATTTCGTGATCGCTTGTACCTCAAAGGGAATGGAGATTCGCGAAACAGGTAGAATCGTCATTTTTGAAAATATTTGCAATCTGAAAGCGGGTGCTATTTCGTGATCGTTTGTACCTCAAAGGGGGTGGAAATACGGACACTTGGAAATTCGTGAAAGGGGTGAATCGTCATTTGTCAAGATATTTGATATCTGAAAGCGGGTGATATTTCGTGATCGTGTGTTCCTCAAAGGGGTTTTAAATACGGACATTTGAAAATTCGCGAAACGGGTAGAATCGTCATTTTTAAAGATATTTGAAATCTGAAAGCGGGTGATATTTCGTGATCGTTTGTTCCTCAAAGGGGATGGAGATTCGCGAAACAGGTAGAATCGTCATTTTTGAAAATATTTGAGATCTGAAAGCGGGTGCTATTTCGTGATCGTTTGTTCCTCGAAGGGGATGGAAATACGGACATTTGAAAATTCGCGAAACGGGTTGATGCGTCATTTTTAAAGATTTTTGAAATCTGAAAGCGGGTGCTGCTTCGTGATCGTGTGCACCATTTTTACTTTCGTTTGTACCATTAAGGGGATGGAAATACGGACATTTGAAAATTCGTGAAACGGGTAGATTCGTCATTTTTATAGGTATTTCAAATCTGAAAGCGGGTGCTATTTCGTGATCGTTTGTACCTCAAAGGGGATGGAAATACGGACATTTGAAAATTCGCGAAACCGGTAGATTCGTAATTTTTATAGTTATTTGAAATCTGAAAGCGGGTGCTATTTCGTGATCGTTTGTTCCTCGAAGGGGATGGAAATACGGACATTTGAAAATTCGCGAAACGGGTTGATTCGTCATTTTTAAAGATTTTTGAAATCTGAAAGCGGGTGCTGCTTCGTGATCGTGTGCACCATTTTTACTTTCGTTTGTACCATTAAGGGGATGGAAATACGGACATTTGAAAATTCGTGAAACGGGTAGATTCGTCATTTTTAATGATATTTGAAATCTGAAAGCGGGAGATATTTCGTGATCGCTTGTACCTCAAAGGGGCTGGAAATACGGACAGTTGGAATTTCGCAAAACGGCTAGATTCGTCATTTTTATAGTTATTTGAAATCTGAAAGTGGGTGATATTTCGTGATCGCTTGTACCTCAAAGGGGATCGAAATACGGGCAGTTGAAAATTCGCGAAACCGGTAGATTCGTTATTGTTATAGTTATTTGAAATCTGAAAGCGGGTGATATTTCGTGATCGTTTGTTCCTCAAAGGGGGTGGAAATACGGACACTTGGAAATTCGTGAAAGGGGTGAATCGTCATTTGTCAAGATATTTGAAATCTGAAAGCGGGTGATATTTCGTGATCGTTTGTAGCGTGTTTACTTTCGTTTGTTCCTCAAAGGGGATGGAAATGTGGACAGTTGGAAATTCGCGAAACGGGTAGACTCGTCATTTTTGAAGATATTTCAAATCTGAAAGCGGGTGCTATTTCGTGATCGTTTGTACCTCAAAGGGGATGGAAATACGGACACTTGGAAATTCGTGAAAGGGGTGAATCGTCATTTGTCAAGATATTTGAAATCTGAAAGCGGGTGATATTTCGTGATCGTTTGTAGCGTGTTTACTTTCGTTTGTTCCTCAAAGGGGATGGAAATGTGGACAGTTGGAAATTCGCGAAACGGGTAGACTCGTCATTTTTAATGATATTTGAAATCTGAAAGCGGGTGATATTTCGTGATCGTTTGTACCTCAAAGGGGATGGAAATACGGACACTTGGAAATTCGCGAATCGGGTAGAATCGTCATTTTTGAAGATATTTCAAATCTGAAAGCGGGTGCTATTTCGTGATCGTTTGTACCTCAAAGGGGATGGAAATACGGACATTTGAAAATTCGCGAAACCGGTAGATTCGTAATTTTTATAGTTATTTGAAATCTGAAAGCGGGTGATATTTCGAGATCGTTTGTACCTCAAAGGGGATGGAAACACGGACACTTGAAAATTCGCGAAACGGGTTGATTCGTCATTTTTAAAGATTTTTGAAATCTGAAAGCGGGTGCTGCTTCGTGATCGTGTGCACCATTTTTACTTTCGTTTGTACCATTAAGGGGATGGAAATACGGACATTTGAAAATTCGTGAAACGGGTAGATTCGTCAGTTTTAAAGTTATTTGAAATCTGAAAGCGGGCGCTATTTCGTGATCATTTGTACCATTTTTACTTTCGTTTGTACCATTAAGGGAATGGAAATACGGACATTTGAAAATTCGCGAAACCGGTAGATTCGTCATTTTTATAGTTATTTGAAATCTGAAAGCGGGTGATATTTCGTGATCGTTTGTACCTCAAAGGGGGTGGAAATACGGACACTTGGAAATTCGTGAAAGGGGTGAATCGTCATTTTTAAAGATGTTTGAAATCTGAAAGCGGGTGATATTTCGTGATCGTTTGTACCTCAAAGGGGGTGGAAATACGGACACTTGGAAATTCGTGAAAGGGGTGAATCGTCAGTTTTAAAGTTATTTGAAATCTGAAAGCGGGCGCTATTTCGTGATCATTTGTACCATTTTTACTTTCGTTTGTACCATTAAGGGAATGGAAATACGGACATTTGAAAATCCGCAAAACGGCAAGATTCGTCATTTTTATAGTGATTTGAAATCTGAAAGCGGGTGATATTTCGTGATCGTTTGTTCCTCAAAGGGGATGGAAATACGGACACTTGAAAATTCGCGGAACGGGTAGATTCGTCGTTTTTATAGTTATTTGAAATCTGAAAGCGGGTGATATTTCGTGATCGTTTGAACCATTTTTACTTTTGTTTGTACCTCAAAGGGGATTTAAATACAGACATTTGAAATTTCGCGAACCCGGTAGATTCGGAATTTTTATAGTTATTTGAAATGTGAAAGCGAGTGATATTTCGTGATCGTTTGTTCCTCGAAGAGGATGGAAATACGGACACTTGAAAGTTAGCGAAACGGGTAGATTCGTCATTTTTATAGTTATTTGAAATCTGAAGGCGGGTGATATTTCGTGATCGCTTGTACCTCAAAGGGGATCGAAATACGGACACTTGGAAATTCGCGAAACGGGTAGAATCGTCATTTTTTAAAATATTTGAAATGTGAAAGCGGGTGAAATTTCGTGATCGTTTGTAGCGTGTTTACTCTCGCTTTTACCTCATAGGGGATTTAAATACGGACATTTGAAAATTCGCGAAGTAGGTAGATTCGTCATTTTTAAAGACGTTTGAAATCTGAAAGCGTTTGATATTTCATGATCGCTTGTACCTCAAAGGGGATGGAAATACGGACACTTGGAAATTCGCGAAACGGGTAGAATCGTCATTTTTTAAAATATTTGAAATGCGAAAGCGGGTGATATTTCGTGATCGTTTGTTCCTCAAAGGGGATGGAAATACGGACATTTGGAAATTCGCGAAACGGGTAGATTCGTCATTTTTATAGGTATTTGAAATCTGAAAGCTGATAATATTTCGTGATCGTTAGTACCTCAAACGGGATTTAAATACGGGCACTTGAAAATTCGCTAAACGGGTAGATTCGTCATTTCTAAAGATGTTTGAAATCTGAAAGCGGGTGATATTTCGTGATCGTTTGTTCCTCAAAGGGGATGGAAATGCGGACACTAGGAAATTCGCGAAACGGGTAGATTCGTCATTTTTATAGTTAGTTGAAACCTGAAAGCGGGTGATATTTCGTGATCGCTTGTACCTCAAAGGGGATCGAAATACGGGCCCTTGAAAATTCGCGAAACCGGTAGATTCGTCATTTTTATAGTTATTTGAAATCTGAAAGCGGATGAGATTTCATGATCGCTTGTACCTCAAAGGGGATGGAAATACGGACACTTGGAAATTCGCGAAACGGGTAGAATCGTCATTTTTTAAAATATTTGAAATGTGATAGCGGGTGAAATTTAGTGATCGTTTGTAGCGTGTTTACTCTCGTTTTTACCTCATAGGGGATTTAAATACGGACATTTGAAAATCCGCGAAATAGGTAGATTCGTCATTTTTAAAGACGTTTGAAATCTGAAAGCGGGTGATATTTCTTGATCGTTTGTACCTCAAAGGGGATGGAAACACGGACATTTGAAAATTCGCAAAACGGCTAGATTCGTCATTTCTAAAGATGTTAGAAATCTGAAAGCGGGTGAAATTTCGTGATCGTTTGTAGCGTGTTTACTCTCGCTTTTTCCTCAAAGGGGATTTAAATACGGACATTTGAAAATTCGCGAAACCGGTAGATTCGTAATTTTTATTGTTATTTGAAATCTGAAAGCGGATGAGATTTCGTGATAGTTTGTACCTCAAAGGGGATCGAAATACGGACACTTGGAAATTCGCGAAACGGTTAGAATCGTCATTTTTTAAAATATTTGAAATGTGAAAGCGGGTGCTATTTCGTGATCGTTTGTTCCTCAAAGGGGATGGAAATACGGACAGTTGGAAATTCGCGAAACGGGTAGATTCGTCATTTTTATAGGTATTTGAAATCTGAAAGCGGGTGAAATTTCGTGATCGTTTGTAGCGTGTTTACTCTCGCTTTTACCTCAAAGGGGATGGAAATACGGACATATGAAAATTCGCAAAACGGCTAGATTAGTCATTTTTGAAGATATTTCTAATCTGAAAGCGGGTGCTATTTAGTGATCGTTTGTACTTCAAAGGGGATTTAAATACGGACATTTGAAAATTCGCGAAACGGGTAGATTCGTCATTTTTAATGATATTTGAAATCTGAAAGCGGGTGATATTTCGTGATCGTTTGTTCCTCAAAGGGGATGGAAATACGGGCCCTTGAAATTTCGCGAAACCGGTAGATTCGTCATTTTTATTGTAGCGTAAGAGGCGAAAATTGATATAGAGAGACGTAGACGTCGGTGCGTGTAAATTTGGCGTTTTATTAAACCTCCTTGAACTCTTCGGTGTACAAACTTGGACTGCCCCCAGTACCGCTGGAAGCCGCTCTTATACGGTGATGGACAAATGCCGATCGCGTCGCGCGATCGGGAATCCTCTCGGCGCGGAGACGCTCGGGAACCTTCTCGGCGCGGGTACGCTCGAGAACCTTCTCGGCTCGAGTACGCTCGGGAACCTTCTTGGCTCGAACCAGAAGCGCGTAACGACAAAACTATAGCTTATCGCCTACATTATAGTTATTTGAAATCTGAAAGCGGATGAGATTTCGTGATAGTTTGTACCTCAAAGGGGATCGAAATACGGACACTTGGAAATTCGCGAAACGGGTAGATTCGTCATTTTTATAGTTAGTTGAAACCTGAAAGCGGGTGATATTTCGTGATCGCTTGTTCCTCAAAGGGGATCGAAATACGGACACTTGGAAATTCGCGAAACGGTTAGAATCGTCATTTTTTAAAATATTTGAAATGTGAAAGCGGGTGCTATTTCGTGATCGTTTGTTCCTCAAAGGGGATGGAAATACGGACACTTGGAAATTCGCGAAACGGGTAGAATCGTCATTTTTAAAGATATTTGAAATCTGAAAGCGGGTGAAATTTCGTGATCGTTTGTAGCGTGTTTACTCTCGCTTTTACCTCAAAGGGGATGGAAATACGGACATATGAAAATTCGCAAAACGGCTAGATTAGTCATTTTTGAAGATATTTCAAATCTGAAAGCGGGTGCTATTTAGTGATCGTTTGTACTTCAAAGGGGATTTAAATACGGACATTTGAAAATTCGCGAAACGGGTAGATTCGTCATTTTTAATGATATTTGAAATCTGAAAGCGGGTGATATTTCGTGATCGTTTGTTCCTCAAAGGGGATGGAAATACGGGCCCTTGAAATTTCGCGAAACCGGTAGATTCGTCATTTTTATAGTTATTTGAAATCTGAAAGCGGATGAGATTTCGTGATAGTTTGTACCTCAAAGGGGATCGAAATACGGACACTTGGAAATTCGCGAAACGGGTAGATTCGTCATTTTTATAGTTAGTTGAAACCTGAAAGCGGGTGATATTTCGTGATCGTTTGTTCCTCAAAGGGGATGGAAATACGGACACTTGGAAATTCGCGAAACGGGTAGATTCGTCATTTTTATAGTTAGTTGAAACCTGAAAGCGGGTGATATTTCGTGATCGCTTGATCCTCAAAGGGGATCGAAATACGGGCCCTTGAAAATTCGCAAAACCGGTAGATTCGTCATTTTTATAGTTATTTGAAATCTGAAGGCGGGTGATATTTCGTGATAGTTTGTACCTCAAAGGGGATCGAAATACGGACACTTGGAAATTCGCGAATCGGGTAGATTCGTCATTTTTATAGTTAGTTGAAACCTGAAAGCGGGTGATATTTCGTGATCGCTTGTACCTCAAAGGGGATCGAAATACGGGCCCTTGAAATTTCGCGAGACCGGTAGATTCGTCATTTTTATAGTTATTTGAAATCTGAAAGCGGATGAGATTTCGTGATAGTTTGTACCTCAAAGGGGATCGAAATACGGACACTTGGAAATTCGCGAAACGGTTAGAATCGTCATTTTTTAAAATATTTGAAATGTGAAAGCGGGTGCTATTTCGTGATCGTTTGTTCCTCAAAGGGGATGGAAATACGGTGTTACGGGCTAGCCGTGCGAGCCCGGTTTTTCCCGGTGTGAAAGAGAAGAACCGAGCCTGCTTACTTCGCAAAAGGTTGTAATGGAGAATCGTAAATAGTCGCTAGGCGCGAATAGGCGAAAATTTGACTGTACGTCCGAAATCCCCCCTTTCGGGAATCGCCGGATGCACAATACTTTCGCCGTGATTCGTCCCAACGTTCGAAATTTACGATCTGTAGGATTTGGAAGTTGGCTAAGGAGAGTATAAGCTTGGGATGTCGCAGACACCCGTAAGGTGAAAACGAGTCTCCAAGACTGACTATACTCGGGTCAGGTACACCTCGAGCGGCTAAGATGTCCTAATTCCTGTGGGTTCTTTTTCCTATGTCGATCTCAGGGTATTAATTGATTAGACAGGTGGCTGGGATAAGACTGACGAATGATTTGAAATGCGAACATGACAGCTATATTCTATTCCTTTGGTTACAGAGAATCTCGCTATACTAGTACGATACAACTTGTGTTTAGTGTGAGTAGGTTTGTTACAATACCTGGGTGTTTCATCGTCTGTTTAGCGCACTTTACTTTTAGCTTATGTGGTTTACAAGATGAAGTTATACGAATTACACTGGTTTGCTCGAAAGTGACTATAGACACGATCTCACTCAAGAATATCCCCGTATTCTTACGTCGGTTTGGTGCTTCGAAGGTGCTAAGCACGATCTACTACTGACTGACATAGCTTCGCCGTCGGCGAAGCCTGTCGGAGAACTGACTCTCTCGCTTACTATTGCGAACGGTTTATATACTCAAAATTAGGCGAATTAATCGGAAAACGCAGTAGGTTTCTTTGAATTTTGAAGGGGGACGATATCTTAATGCGAGCTGGAGGCACGTGCATTCCGCGGAAAGCCGCATCTGTATCCGGGCGATGAATACTATCGCGTTGGGGTCACGGAAGGTCATCTAGGCTAGGCGGATTTTAAGGTTCGAGCGTCGGTTTACGCGAGTTTGGAAAATTTCTAGGTTTGTCGAAGGAAAAATTCGTGCGTGATTCCACGAACGTAACACCTCCCCCCTTACAATGAACATCGCGCTAGTGCGCGGTGCTTCAATTACTCGAGCAACTAATTTTTCCTTTCTGAATAAAAGACAGACGAGGGGTGTGTAGTGCATGTGAAAACGCAGTGTAGGTGTGTCATGTAGTGTACTTACAAAATTATTTCGCTGGAACGGGTGTCTCTAATTAAAAGAAATTTATACGTGAGTCAATTTAAGTTTATCTATATGTTCGATCAGAATTTGTTCTCTGGCGTTTGTCAGGATGTCATCTGTGGTGCGGAAGGGTCGGTAAAAGTTCGACGTCTCTTCCACGTGGTCTCCAGGTAGAGGGTGGCTCCAAGCCCAGAATTTGGTTTTCTTGAATTTTATCTTCAGGTGATGCAATTTCCTTGTTGGATATTTATAAAGCTCTTCACGTGATTGGTTGAAAAAAGATGTTCGGTTACCAGGACTGATTTCTAAGCTACTCCTGCAACTTCGATTTCTTCTTCTGCTCTTTCTCTTCAAATTTCTGCATTTTATTTATTCTCTTCTTCTCGCTGTAGTCTTCCTCTTCAGTTTTATTTATTTTCTTCCTTTTTCGTTTTTTTTTTCTTTTTCTTCTTCTCGAGCCCCATTTGGTTTTGGCGAGTTCGATCGTGGCCATTTGCCTGATCGCCAGCTCGATGAACGCGATCGCAGATCAATCGCTGCGATTAATCCATCTTCTTAAAACTACTCGGTTAAGGATGTGACTTCCTCTACCAAGGCATAATTTTCACAGTGTAACTTGCCATCTGGATACTCTCAGGTGCATTTGCAGCAGTGCTGGGTCATCCGGTGGTTAATTGCTTCTTCCATTCTCCTTCACTTGGTCGTCGAGGATGCTTGTTTTCGGATCCTTGGTATCGGCGCCAGTGCGAGTTAAAGGGGTGCAGTCAATTCGTGCTCTCGCAAAATTTTCTGCGAAGCTGATCCTCCTCGTAGTTCTATAGCTCCGACTGATAATTTTTCTTGATACTAATATGCTGAGGACTTGGTTTCCTTACCAAGGCCTGATTCCTTGCGAGAATTGCCATCTGGGGACACGCAGGTGCAATTATTGCGTAGCTGGGTCATTCGATGGTTGAGCGTTCTTCCTTGATCCCTTGGTCACCGAGGATGCTTGATATCGAATCCTTGGTGTCGATGCCAGTTTGGATTTTGGGAGTCGCCGTTTGTATGTGGTTTCACACGCGTTTCACGAGAAATGGTGCTTCTCGTAATAAATATTAACACTTGCCATCCAGGGACACGTCAGGCGCAACTAATGTGCATTGCTGGGTCATCCGGAGGTTATACGTTCTTTCTTTATTCGCTGGTCGTCGACGATGCTTGTTTCGGATCGTGGGTACCGATGCCAGTTTGAATCAGCTGAAACGTAGGTAATTTCGTAGTTTTCTACAATCGCTCATGAGGATAGTCTTCCTCGTATCTTCGTCCTCTGTTTTCGTCCTGCATCGTCCGGCTCGTCCAGTCACGGCTGATTTCCAGGACTTCTTCGAAGATATCTTCTAACTTCTTGAATTGGCGCGGGTTCACTTGTGACGCGTAGCGCGTTGGTAACCCGTTCGCGAAACGTTTGATAATTTCCTTTTCCGTATGGGCAATTACTTCCGTATTGTTGCTTCCGTATTCTTCGTTGATCGCCGCGCGCGTATTGTGAAACAAATGCCTCGTTCTATTTATGTATTCGCGCACTGATTCCTCGCGACCTATGCGGAGACGCTCTATCTCGGCTTGAAATGATATCAGGCTGCGCCCCGGTGCGAAACACCTTTTAAGGAATTGTAACAACTCGACTACTAATTTAAAAGATTTACCATCGACGGATTCCCTTGCTGGACCGTTTAATTTTGTCAATATTATGCTTAAATACTTTGACTCTAGAGATTGCGGGAGAATAGACTTCCCGTCTTCTACACATTGAACGAAATATTTCAAATCTCCAGGTTTCCCGTCAAACTTGGGTACTCCCTGAGCTGCTTGTTGTATAGCCGATCGTATTTTCATTTCGCTCAAGAGAGCAGTCAAATCACTTTGTTCAGTCATTTTAATGTTTATCAAGGTTTAATTTATTTTCAAAAGAAATAAAACCACTGAGAAAGGTAAGGAAAAGAATACTCAACGGTTTCAGAAGGAAACCACTTCTACAGAATGTAGTTTGAGTATCCCACCGCTGTCACCAATTTGTTACGGGCTAGCCGTGCGAGCCCGGTTTTTCCCGGTGTGAAAGAGAAGAACCGAGCCTGCTTACTTCGCAAAAGGTTGTAATGGAGAATCGTAAATAGTCGCTAGGCGCGAATAGGCGAAAATTTGACTGTACGTCCGAAATCCCCCCTTTCGGGAATCGCCGGATGCACAATACTTTCGCCGTGATTCGTCCCAACGTTCGAAATTTACGATCTGTAGGATTTGGAAGTTGGCTAAGGAGAGTATAAGCTTGGGATGTCGCAGACACCCGTAAGGTGAAAACGAGTCTCCAAGACTGACTATACTCGGGTCAGGTACACCTCGAGCGGCTAAGATGTCCTAATTCCTGTGGGTTCTTTTTCCTATGTCGATCTCAGGGTATTAATTGATTAGACAGGTGGCTGGGATAAGACTGACGAATGATTTGAAATGCGAACATGACAGCTATATTCTATTCCTTTGGTTACAGAGAATCTCGCTATACTAGTACGATACAACTTGTGTTTAGTGTGAGTAGGTTTGTTACAATACCTGGGTGTTTCATCGTCTGTTTAGCGCACTTTACTTTTAGCTTATGTGGTTTACAAGATGAAGTTATACGAATTACACTGGTTTGCTCGAAAGTGACTATAGACACGATCTCACTCAAGAATATCCCCGTATTCTTACGTCGGTTTGGTGCTTCGAAGGTGCTAAGCACGATCTACTACTGACTGACATAGCTTCGCCGTCGGCGAAGCCTGTCGGAGAACTGACTCTCTCGCTTACTATTGCGAACGGTTTATATACTCAAAATTAGGCGAATTAATCGGAAAACGCAGTAGGTTTCTTTGAATTTTGAAGGGGGACGATATCTTAATGCGAGCTGGAGGCACGTGCATTCCGCGGAAAGCCGCATCTGTATCCGGGCGATGAATACTATCGCGTTGGGGTCACGGAAGGTCATCTAGGCTAGGCGGATTTTAAGGTTCGAGCGTCGGTTTACGCGAGTTTGGAAAATTTCTAGGTTTGTCGAAGGAAAAATTCGTGCGTGATTCCACGAACGTAACACCTCCCCCCTTACAATGAACATCGCGCTAGTGCGCGGTGCTTCAATTACTCGAGCAACTAATTTTTCCTTTCTGAATAAAAGACAGACGAGGGGTGTGTAGTGCATGTGAAAACGCAGTGTAGGTGTGTCATGTAGTGTACTTACAAAATTATTTCGCTGGAACGGGTGTCTCTAATTAAAAGAAATTTATACGTGAGTCAATTTAAGTTTATCTATATGTTCGATCAGAATTTGTTCTCTGGCGTTTGTCAGGATGTCATCTGTGGTGCGGAAGGGTCGGTAAAAGTTCGACGTCTCTTCCACGTGGTCTCCAGGTAGAGGGTGGCTCCAAGCCCAGAATTTGGTTTTCTTGAATTTTATCTTCAGGTGATGCAATTTCCTTGTTGGATATTTATAAAGCTCTTCACGTGATTGGTTGAAAAAAGATGTTCGGTTACCAGGACTGATTTCTAAGCTACTCCTGCAACTTCGATTTCTTCTTCTGCTCTTTCTCTTCAAATTTCTGCATTTTATTTATTCTCTTCTTCTCGCTGTAGTCTTCCTCTTCAGTTTTATTTATTTTCTTCCTTTTTCGTTTTTTTTTTCTTTTTCTTCTTCTCGAGCCCCATTTGGTTTTGGCGAGTTCGATCGTGGCCATTTGCCTGATCGCCAGCTCGATGAACGCGATCGCAGATCAATCGCTGCGATTAATCCATCTTCTTAAAACTACTCGGTTAAGGATGTGACTTCCTCTACCAAGGCATAATTTTCACAGTGTAACTTGCCATCTGGATACTCTCAGGTGCATTTGCAGCAGTGCTGGGTCATCCGGTGGTTAATTGCTTCTTCCATTCTCCTTCACTTGGTCGTCGAGGATGCTTGTTTTCGGATCCTTGGTATCGGCGCCAGTGCGAGTTAAAGGGGTGCAGTCAATTCGTGCTCTCGCAAAATTTTCTGCGAAGCTGATCCTCCTCGTAGTTCTATAGCTCCGACTGATAATTTTTCTTGATACTAATATGCTGAGGACTTGGTTTCCTTACCAAGGCCTGATTCCTTGCGAGAATTGCCATCTGGGGACACGCAGGTGCAATTATTGCGTAGCTGGGTCATTCGATGGTTGAGCGTTCTTCCTTGATCCCTTGGTCACCGAGGATGCTTGATATCGAATCCTTGGTGTCGATGCCAGTTTGGATTTTGGGAGTCGCCGTTTGTATGTGGTTTCACACGCGTTTCACGAGAAATGGTGCTTCTCGTAATAAATATTAACACTTGCCATCCAGGGACACGTCAGGCGCAACTAATGTGCATTGCTGGGTCATCCGGAGGTTATACGTTCTTTCTTTATTCGCTGGTCGTCGACGATGCTTGTTTCGGATCGTGGGTACCGATGCCAGTTTGAATCAGCTGAAACGTAGGTAATTTCGTAGTTTTCTACAATCGCTCATGAGGATAGTCTTCCTCGTATCTTCGTCCTCTGTTTTCGTCCTGCATCGTCCGGCTCGTCCAGTCACGGCTGATTTCCAGGACTTCTTCGAAGATATCTTCTAACTTCTTGAATTGGCGCGGGTTCACTTGTGACGCGTAGCGCGTTGGTAACCCGTTCGCGAAACGTTTGATAATTTCCTTTTCCGTATGGGCAATTACTTCCGTATTGTTGCTTCCGTATTCTTCGTTGATCGCCGCGCGCGTATTGTGAAACAAATGCCTCGTTCTATTTATGTATTCGCGCACTGATTCCTCGCGACCTATGCGGAGACGCTCTATCTCGGCTTGAAATGATATCAGGCTGCGCCCCGGTGCGAAACACCTTTTAAGGAATTGTAACAACTCGACTACTAATTTAAAAGATTTACCATCGACGGATTCCCTTGCTGGACCGTTTAATTTTGTCAATATTATGCTTAAATACTTTGACTCTAGAGATTGCGGGAGAATAGACTTCCCGTCTTCTACACATTGAACGAAATATTTCAAATCTCCAGGTTTCCCGTCAAACTTGGGTACTCCCTGAGCTGCTTGTTGTATAGCCGATCGTATTTTCATTTCGCTCAAGAGAGCAGTCAAATCACTTTGTTCAGTCATTTTAATGTTTATCAAGGTTTAATTTATTTTCAAAAGAAATAAAACCACTGAGAAAGGTAAGGAAAAGAATACTCAACGGTTTCAGAAGGAAACCACTTCTACAGAATGTAGTTTGAGTATCCCACCGCTGTCACCAATTTGTTACGGGCTAGCCGTGCGAGCCCGGTTTTTCCCGGTGTGAAAGAGAAGAACCGAGCCTGCTTACTTCGCAAAAGGTTGTAATGGAGAATCGTAAATAGTCGCTAGGCGCGAATAGGCGAAAATTTGACTGTACGTCCGAAATCCCCCCTTTCGGGAATCGCCGGATGCACAATACTTTCGCCGTGATTCGTCCCAACGTTCGAAATTTACGATCTGTAGGATTTGGAAGTTGGCTAAGGAGAGTATAAGCTTGGGATGTCGCAGACACCCGTAAGGTGAAAACGAGTCTCCAAGACTGACTATACTCGGGTCAGGTACACCTCGAGCGGCTAAGATGTCCTAATTCCTGTGGGTTCTTTTTCCTATGTCGATCTCAGGGTATTAATTGATTAGACAGGTGGCTGGGATAAGACTGACGAATGATTTGAAATGCGAACATGACAGCTATATTCTATTCCTTTGGTTACAGAGAATCTCGCTATACTAGTACGATACAACTTGTGTTTAGTGTGAGTAGGTTTGTTACAATACCTGGGTGTTTCATCGTCTGTTTAGCGCACTTTACTTTTAGCTTATGTGGTTTACAAGATGAAGTTATACGAATTACACTGGTTTGCTCGAAAGTGACTATAGACACGATCTCACTCAAGAATATCCCCGTATTCTTACGTCGGTTTGGTGCTTCGAAGGTGCTAAGCACGATCTACTACTGACTGACATAGCTTCGCCGTCGGCGAAGCCTGTCGGAGAACTGACTCTCTCGCTTACTATTGCGAACGGTTTATATACTCAAAATTAGGCGAATTAATCGGAAAACGCAGTAGGTTTCTTTGAATTTTGAAGGGGGACGATATCTTAATGCGAGCTGGAGGCACGTGCATTCCGCGGAAAGCCGCATCTGTATCCGGGCGATGAATACTATCGCGTTGGGGTCACGGAAGGTCATCTAGGCTAGGCGGATTTTAAGGTTCGAGCGTCGGTTTACGCGAGTTTGGAAAATTTCTAGGTTTGTCGAAGGAAAAATTCGTGCGTGATTCCACGAACGTAACAACGGACACTTGGAAATTCGCGAAACGGGTAGAATCGTCATTTTTTAAAATATTTGAAATGTGAAAGCGGGTGCTATTTCGTGATCGTTTGTTCCTCAAAGGGGATGGAAATACGGACAGTTGGAAATTCGCGAAACGGGTAGATTCGTCATTTTTATAGGTATTTGAAATCTGAAAGCTGATGATATTTCGAGATCGTTAGTACCTCAAACGGGATTTAAATACGGGCACTTGAAAATTCGCTAAACGGGTAGATTCATCATTTCTAAAGATGTTTGAAATCTGAAAGCGGGTGATATTTCGTGATCGTTTGAACCATTTTTACTTTTGTTTGTACCTCGAAGGGGACGGAAATACGGACATTTGAAAATTCGCGAAACGGGTAGATTCGTCATTTTTAATGATATTTGAAATCTGAAAGCGGGTGATATTTCGTGATCGTTTGTTCCTCAAAGGGGATGGAAATACGGACACTTGGAAATTCGCGAAACGGGTAGATTCGTCATTTTAATAGTTAGTTGAAACCTGAAAGCGGGTGATATTTCGTGATCGCTTGTACCTCAAAGGGGATCGAAATACGGGCCCTTGAAAATTCGCGAAACGGGTAGATTCGTCATTTTTATAGTTAGTTGAAACCTGAAAGCGGGTGATATTTCGTGATCGCTTGTACCTCAAAGGGGATCGAAATACGGGCCCTTGAAATTTCGCGAAACCGGTAGATTCGTCATTTTTATAGTTATTTGAAATCTGAAAGCGGATGAGATTTCGTGATAGTTTGTACCTCAAAGGGGATCGAAATACGGACACTTGGAAATTCGCGAAACGGGTAGATTCGTCATTTTTATAGTTAGTTGAAACCTGAAAGCGGGTGATATTTCGTGATCGTTTGTTCCTCAAAGGGGATGGAAATACGGACACTTGGAAATTCGCGAAACGGGTAGATTCGTCATTTTTATAGTTAGTTGAAACCTGAAAGCGGGTGATATTTCGTGATCGCTTGTTCCTCAAAGGGGATCGAAATACGGGCCCTTGAAAATTCGCAAAACCGGTAGATTTGTCATTTTTATAGTTATTTGAAATCTGAAGGCGGGTGATATTTCGTGATAGTTTGTACCTCAAAGGGGATCGAAATACGGACACTTGGAAATTCGCGAAACGGGTAGATTCGTCATTTTTAGAGTTAGTTGAAACCTGAAAGCGGGTGATATTTCGTGATCGCTTGTACCTCAAAGGGGATCGAAATACGGGCCCTTGAAAATTCGCGAAACCGGTAGATTCGTCATTTTTATAGTTATTTGAAATCTGAAAGCGGATGAGATTTCGTGATAGTTTGTACCTCAAAGGGGATCGAAATACGGACACTTGGAAATTCGCGAAACGGTTAGAATCGTCATTTTTTAAAATATTTGAAATGTGAAAGCGGGTGCTATTTCGTGATCGTTTGTTCCTCAAAGGGGATGGAAATACGGACACTTGGAAATTCGCGAAACGGGTAGAATCGTCATTTTTTAAAATATTTGAAATGTGAAAGCGGGTGCTATTTCGTGATCGTTTGTTCCTCAAAGGGGATGGAAATACGGACAGTTGGAAATTCGCGAAACGGGTAGATTCGTCATTTTTATAGGTATTTGAAATCTGAAAGCTGATGATATTTCGTGATCGTTAGTACCTCAAACGGGATTAAAATATGGGCACTTGAAAATTCGCTAAACGGGTAGATTCGTCATTTCTAAAGATGTTTGAAATCTGAAAGCGGGTGATATTTCGTGATCGTTTGAACCATTTTTACTTTTGTTTGTACCTCGAAGGGGACGGAAATACGGACATTTGAAAATTCGCGAAACGGGTAGATTCGTCATTTTTAATGATATTTGAAATCTGAAAGCGGGTGATATTTCGTGATCGTTTGTTCCTCAAAGGGGATGGAAATACGGACACTTGGAAATTCGCGAAACGGGTAGATTCGTCATTTTTATAGTTAGTTGAAACCTGAAAGCGGGTGATATTTCGTGATCGCTTGTACCTCAAAGGGGATCGAAATACGGGCCCTTGAAAATTCGCGAAACCGGTAGATTCGTCATTTTTATAGTTATTTGAAATCTGAAAGCGGATGAGATTTCGTGATAGTTTGTACCTCAAAGGGGATCGAAATACGGACACTTGGAAATTCGCGAAACGGTTAGAATCGTCATTTTTTAAAATATTTGAAATGTGAAAGCGGGTGCTATTTCGTGATCGTTTGTTCCTCAAAGGGAATGGAAATACGGACACTTGGAAATTCGCGAAACGGGTAGAATCGTCATTTTTTAAAATATTTGAAATGTGAAAGCGGGTGCTATTTCGTGATCGTTTGTTCCTCAAAGGGGATGGAAATACGGACAGTTGGAAATTCGCGAAACGGGTAGATTCGTCATTTTTATAGGTATTTGAAATCTGAAAGCTGATGATATCTCGTGATCGTTAGTACCTCAAACGGGATTTAAATATGGCCACTTGAAAATTCGCTAAACGGGTAGATTCGTCATTTCTAAAGATGTTTGAAATCTGAAAGCGGGTGATATTTCGTGATCGTTTGAACCATTTTTACTTTTGTTTGTACCTCGAAGGGGACGGAAATACGGACATTTGAAAATTCGCGAAACGGGTAGATTCGTCATTTTTAATGATATTTGAAATCTGAAAGCGGGTGATATTTCGTGATCGTTTGTTCCTCAAAGGGGATGGAAATACGGATACTTGGAAATTCGCGAAACGGGTAGATTCGTCATTTTTATAGTTAGTTGAAACCTGAAAGCGGGTGATATTTCGTGATCGCTTGTACCTCAAAGGGGATCGAAATACGGGCCCTTGAAAATTCGCGAAACCGGTAGATTCGTCATTTTTATAGTTATTTGAAATCTGAAAGCGGATGAGATTTCGTGATAGTTTGTACCTCAAAGGGGATCGAAATACGGACATTTGGAAATTCGCGAAACGGTTAGAATCGTCATTTTTTAAAATATTTGAAATGTGAAAGCGGGTGCTATTTCGTGATCGTTTGTTCCTCAAAGGGGATGGAAATACGGACAGTTGGAAATTCGCGAAACGGGTAGATTCGTCATTTTTATAGGTATTTGAAATCTGAAAGCTGATGATATTTCGTGATCGTTAGTACCTCAAACGGGATTTAAATACGGGCACTTGAAAATTCGCTAAACGGGTAGATTCGTCATTTCTAAAGATGTTTGAAATCTGAAAGCGGGTGATATTTCGTGATCGTTTGAACCATTTTTACTTTTGTTTGTACCTCGAAGGGGACGGAAATACGGACATTTGAAAATTCGCGAAACGGGTAGATTCGTCATTTTTAATGATATTTGAAATCTGAAAGCGGGTGATATTTCGTGATCGTTTGTTCCTCAAAGGGGATGGAAATACGGACACTTGGAAATTCGCGAAACGGGTAGATTCGTCATTTTTATAGTTAGTTGAAACCTGACAGCGGGTGATATTTCGTGATCGCTTGTACCTCAAAGGGGATCGAAATACGGGCCCTTGAAAATTCGCGAAACCGGTAGATTCGTCATTTTTATAGTTATTTGAAATCTGAAAGCGGATGAGATTTCGTGATAGTTTGTACCTCAAAGGGGATCGAAATACGGACACTTGGAAATTCGCGAAACGGTTAGAATCGTCATTTTTTAAAATATTTGAAATGTGAAAGCGGGTGCTATTTCGTGATCGTTTGTTCCTCAAAGGGGATGGAAATACGGACACTTGGAAATTCGCGAAACGGGTAGAATCGTCATTTTTTAAAATATTTGAAATGTGAAAACGGGTGCTATTTCGTGATCGTTTGTTCCTCAAAGGGGATGGAAATACGGACAGTTGGAAATTCGCGAAACGGGTAGATTCGTCATTTTTATAGGTATTTGAAATCTGAAAGCTGATGATATTTCGTGATCGTTAGTACCTCAAACGGGATTTAAATATGGGCACTTGAAAATTCGCTAAACGGGTAGATTCGTCATTTCTAAAGATGTTTGAAATCTGAAAGCGGGTGATATTTCGTGATCGTTTGAACCATTTTTACTTTTGTTTGTACCTCGAAGGGGACGGAAATACGGTCATTTGAAAATTCGCGAAACGGGTAGATTCGTCATTTTTAATGATATTTGAAATCTGAAAGCGGGTGATATTTCGTGATCGTTTGTTCCTCAAAGGGGATGGAAATACGGACACTTGGAAATTCGCGAAACGGGTAGATTCGTCATCTTTATAGTTAGTTGAAACCTGAAAGCGGGTGATATTTCGTGATCGCTTGTACCTCAAAGGGGATCGAAATACGGGCCCTTGAAAATTCGCGAAACGGGTAGATTCGTCATTTTTATAGTTAGTTGAAACCTGAAAGCTGATGATATTTCGAGATCGTTAGTACCTCAAACGGGATTTAAATACGGGCACTTGAAAATTCGCTAAACGGGTAGATTCGTCATTTCTAAAGATGTTTGAAATCTGAAAGCGGGTGATATTTCGTGATCGTTTGAACCATTTTTACTTTTGTTTGTACCTCGAAGGGGACGGAAATACGGACATTTGAAAATTCGCGAAACGGGTAGATTCGTCATTTTTAATGATATTTGAAATCTGAAAGCGGGTGATATTTCGTGATCGTTTGTTCCTCAAAGGGGATGGAAATACGGACACTTGGAAATTCGCGAAACGGGTAGATTCGTCATTTTTATAGTTAGTTGAAACCTGAAAGCGGGTGATATTTCGTGATCGCTTGTACCTCAAAGGGGATCGAAATACGGGCCCTTGAAAATTCGCGAAACCGGTAGATTCGTCATCTTTATAGTTATTTGAAATCTGAAAGCGGATGAGATTTCGTGATAGTTTGTACCTCAAAGGGGATCGAAATACGGACACTTGGAAATTCGCGAAACGGTTAGAATCGTCATTTTTTAAAATATTTGAAATGTGAAAGCGGGTGCTATTTCGTGATCGTTTGTTCCTCAAAGGGGATGGAAATACGGACACTCGGAAATTCGCGAAACGGGTTGAATCGTCATTTTTAAAGATATTTGAAATCTGAAAGCGGGTGAAATTTCGTGATCGTTTGTAGCGTTTTTACTCTCGCTTTTACCTCAAAGGGGATGGAAATACGGACATATGAAAATTCGCAAAACGGCTAGATTCGTCATTTTTGAAGATATTTCAAATCTGAAAGCGGGTGCTATTTAGTGATCGTTTGTACTTCAAAGGGGATTTAAATACGGACATTTGAAAATTCGCGAAACGGGTAGATTCGTCATTTTTAATGATATTTGAAATCTGAAAGCGGGTGATATTTCGTGATCGTTTGTTCCTCAAAGGGGATGGAAATACGGACACTTGGAAATTCGCGAACCCGGTCGATTCGGAATTTTTATAGTTATTTGAAATGTGAAAGCGAGTGATATTTCGTGATCGTTTGTTCCTCAAAGGGGGTGGAAATACGCATAGTTGGAAATTTGCGAAACGGGTAGATTCGTCATTTTTATAGTTATTTGAAATCTGAAGGCGGGTGATATTTCGTGATCGCTTGTACCTCAAAGGGGATCGAAATACGGACACTTGGAAATTCGCGAAACGGGTAGAATCGTCATTTTTTAAAATATCTGAAATGTGAAAGCTAGTGAAATTTCGTGATCGTTTGTAGCGTGTTTACTCTCGTTTTTACCTCATAGGGGATTTAAATACGGACATTTGAAAATTCGCGAAGTAGGTAGATTCGTCATTTTTAAAGACGTTTGAAATCTGAAAGCGGGTGATATTTCATGATCGCTTGTACCTCAAAGGGGATGGAAATACGGACACTTGGAAATTCGCGAAACGGGTAGAATCGTCATTTTTTAAAATATTTGAAATGTGAAAGCGGGTGAAATTTCGTGATCGTTTGTAGCGTGTTTACTCTCGTTTTTACCTCATAGGGGATTTAAATACGGACATTTGAAAATTCGCGAAATAGGTAGATTCGTCATTTTTAAAGACGTTTGAAATCTGAAAGCGGGTGATATTTCTTGATCGTTTGTACCTCAAAGGGGATGGAAATACGGATGAGACGGGTTTTATTTTTAAGGAATTTATTGAGATGAAAACCCACACCCGGCGCGGCCTGGGTCAAGGGCTGCCGGGGCTCAAAAGTTAATTTGACAAACTAAATATAATTCATTAATTATTTGGGCGCCAGCCGATTTACTCAAATCGGCAAAGAAACAAGATTACGTTATCCCAGGGAAGTGGGAAAGTTGGAATGACCCAAGGAAGCAAAATAATATAGAATTCCAGATAAATTATAAAATTTTATGACTTACTTGGCAATATTGGTGAGTCTTTTCTTAAAGTTGAACGCCTTACACAATTTGGCGAACAACTACTACGATTGGGCCCTTTTGACAAAACTACGCATTTGGCCACTTACTTTACTAAATTACCGCGCACACAGGACAAAGGATCTATTCGCTATCGGGGCTCGAGCCGAAATCTACGTGTGCTCATTACGAGAGCTAGCGAGGTAATCTCCTCGATCTCTGATCGATCACTCCTTCGTTCGCCGTTGATCGGGCGTCTTCGGTCTTTTTCGTGTCGCGACAATTATTATTTCGGCGCTACTGTCTTTCTCGGAAGTAATCGACAAATCCGTTGTAAACCTCCAGGGGACTCTTTGACTCGTCGAGGGAATTAGAAATTTCCCGTCACACTCTCCCCCCTTAGACCTTGACGTAGGAGAAGAGTGCCCTGAGTGACCACGAATTTACATTCCTAGGACAGATAGGTGTTAGTAGCTTATACAATAAAGATATCGTATGGACAAAGTCAAAAATTTCACAACTTTACCTGGAATTTTGTCGAATCAATTACCCAATAGGGTCAACTGCAAAACCAATGAACTCAATATTCTGCTTCCTGTGGAAGGTTGGGTTCGGGAAGTCACACGTACTTGACAAGGCTGGAGGTGTACTTGAAGGTTTTTCAACGGCAGGTGTAGGATAATTGACAGACAATGATATTCTTGATATCGGAAATCGAACATAAGGATCACACAAACATAGACAACGTTTTGCCAAATCGCTCAATAATAACAAGGCATCAAAAAATTTGGCGGACAGCTTCCAAGCGCGATAGGGCCTAGTTCCTTGGTCAAAACCTTGGGTCTTCTATCTTCTTCTTCTCCTGGTAACGTGTGGAAGCGATTACTGCGACTTCGTCCGCGTCCTGTAGCTCCGGTCTCTCCTTGAAGACCTCATCGAGTGACTTGAAGGCATAAAGGTTGTAAGGAGCCTGTATGTCCTGCTGGTGTCTCCCTTGCGACAGTTGCATTCTGGTTTTAACTGCCAGGTTGGCAAAAAGAATTGATTTTGGCGAGGGCATTCTCCTTAACGAGGAAACTTCTGATTTGCTGGCTTCGTTGGTAGGATCGTCAAACCTCATACGAAATCGGCGTCTGAGAGCGCCGGTCATCGCTTGGTGGTCAGCGGGAACTGTCCATACTGGCTGCATGGTGTACTTCGGCTGCAACCGATTGGTGGGCCTCTTGTAGCGGATGTTGGAGTCCGGACATTCAAGGCAGTATAGGTTTGGTTGTGGCCGCATCCCGAGCATTTTCCCAGGATTCGTATATGTTCCACACCGTGTAGATGGATGCAATCCTCCGTATCGAAACTGTCGGTGGTGTACATTTGACAAAGTTTCTGCTCTGGTGATTAGCAATTGATGCACCTCGCCACATGCTGCTTTTTGACCTTCGTGACGTAGGTTTTGAGTCTCGTGGTCTACTGTCTGAGACGATCCAACAATTGACGAGATATAGTGGTCCTCGTTGTTGTCAGGAATCGGGCGTGCTGAGCCATATTCCCTCGGCAGGTCTTGGATTTAGCTGCACGAGTTCGTTGTCAGGGTCTCCGACTGCTGTTCAATTGCACGCCATGGTTTCTCGGTGTTCTTCCTTGGCGTCGATGCTCCTCCATGGCATCGTCGACTTCTGACGCTACGTTGTTGGCGAGGGTATCCGGGCTAAGATTTGACATAGTGTATCTCGACGTACACAAGGTTAACGTTGACAAAGGAATCATATTGGGGAACGCAAGATTTTCTTAAACTATGTCGCAGTATGTAGAAATCGGTAAGGCATTACTTGCCAACGACCCTGTTGTCTTTATCTACCAACTCTGCTGTCATGAGCCCTAATCACTTTCTGGTCTTCGCTGGACCAAGATATTTATAGGCTAATTTGGCATTGTAGCCTTCCGCTTTGTTAGTAAAAAAAAATTTTTTGTTAGGGTAATAGACCTTCTTCCCTTCTCTCACTTAAATAAAGTTATTTGTCTTTATTTAATTTGGCAATCCGCTCATCCGTATACTTTTTCAATTGAAATTCGATTATATGCGTTACTTTGTCTGTCCAATTCGTTCTTCCTAACCACTCGTTCACAATCTCGTTCGGAGGGATTGGTGGACTGCCGAAGTTGACCATATTCGACTAATAGTTCCCCGCCCGTGATTTCTTTTAAATAGAACGGAGATATCCGTGTTTCCGCGATCTAATTGTTGTCGCGTCAGTTGGTGAACTTAATATGCTGAAAGTTTTTTCCTCTTTTTCCAATCTCTTAGCGGTGTTCGGTCTCTTTGGTATGGGTTTACCTGCAATTTGGATGACAACCAGGGATCCATTCCTAGAGTTAATTCTCCTGACAACCCTGGAAGAATACTAGGCCATTGTGCACCATAGACGTCCCCGATGTCAATAATAAAGCAGTTACCACTGATTGATTTTACCGCGGAACCATATACTTGGTATTGTTTTACGTTCTCGTATGTCCTCGCGTTCAAATACGCCCTCTCACTACCGCTATCGATAATACCTTTCATTTGTTCGCCGAAAATCGCAATTTCAACCGGAACCCTCAATACTTTGGAAGGTGCCTTAACGTTGTTATCCCCCCAATAAGTTCGCCTCTGCGATAGGTGATTGACTAAGTGTGCCGGTAAAATTCTCGGTTTCCGGTTTCGCAAGGATATGGAATCGGTAGTTTGATTTGTAATTGACGAAAGATCTTCGGTTCGGTTATCTTCGGTTATTCCGCTCTGCTGGATTGTCGAGAGTTCCATTGGCCCTGTTCCGTTGACTTTGGGCACTGTGGTTGCTTCATCATCGCTTGGTTCCAATTCTTCATCGGTTTCTTCGTCGACATCCAGGAAGGTTGTTCCCTCACCTTCATATATCAGTGCGTTGTCGTTCATACTAAACAAGTTTTTGGCCTTTGGGTTGCCTCTTCTGTCTAGGTCTTTTTCTTGATCGATGTTACTTTCCTCGGTTCCTGGTTCCGTCTGGTCAGTCCCTTGTACGCCCTGCTCATCAATAGCTAAGGGAGAGGCTATTGAGGGCTCTGCTCGTTTCCCTGCGGCCTTGGACAGGTTGTATTAGTATGGCCTTTCTTCTTGCATAGAAGACATACTTCCCGCCTTTCGGTGGTACATTTCCAGGCTGGGTGTCCCCACTCACCGCAATTGTAGCAGAAGACCTTACTCCAGTCGCGGGTTGTCTGCGTTCCGTCGGAATTGCCGTTTGGATTTGTCGAAGGGCTGCTGTTAGACTGAGCCCTGTTACCTCCTTCCTTAAATTTCGACAAGTTCTGTTCGATGCGTTGACGAACTAATGGCTTCGAGATCGTTTTAGCCTCCTTGCTATCCTTATTAGGGCGATTCCCGTTCTTCTGGAAAGTTTTCAATGTCCCGGCAACCCTGTATTTATCTTCCTCATCGTTGCCGGTCTTTTCCGAATCATCTTCGCTCGTTTCTTCCTGTATGTAGTGTAAATCTACTCGATCCCGTTTCGACCGCGATTCCTTTTGACACTCGATTGACCGGTTGCATATATAATTCCTCTCGTTAACATAGTGAAGGAAGTCCTCATAGTTGTTTATTGGCAAGTTCAAGATTTCGAGAGTCAATCGCGGGTTGAATTTAACTAGAATCTGTTTTAGCTGATCTTTAAACGACGGAGGGTGTTTCATTTTTTTGAAGATAAAACGTGCTCGACAGGTAAATAACGCGAGAGATTCATTTCTATCTACTTTTAAGTCGCGTATTTCTCCAAACAGGTCACCGTCGGTTTTCCTAACGCCCCATTGGTAACGAAACGCTTTGGCAAATTCCTTCCAGGTGTGCCACCTTGATTTGTTTATTAAGTACCAATTTCGGTACGCGCCTTCGAAAATGTTCGACAAGCATGGGACTATCAGATCTTTATTTATGCCGCTTGTGTTCAGGAGGTCCTTTAGGATTAATAGGAACTGATCCGCATCCTTTTCCGTCCGCGGGAAGTTGACTTTCCAGCCGCTGACTATTCTTCCTATCTTTATGGCTAAGTTTGAATCGAATAAACTGCTGTTTGACGGTGAGATGCTACTCCTCCTATCGCGCGCTGTCCGCGTTGACATGGTGTTTGTAATCGGTTCGTCACTATCCGATTCACTGGTTGACCAATAAAACGCGCCCCTTCTTGTCGACTGATTAGGTTCCCTAGATCGAAATGGATAACTCCGGGAAGGCGCTGTGTCATTGTCACTATCGGAACTTGTTATTTGTCGCGTCCTAAGTTGGGACTCTCTCGGGCCCGATCTTCGCGACCAGCAATCTCTATTTCGCAACAAGGAATCCCCATTTCGCGACCAAGAGTCTCTACAATCATTGTCAATAAAATCGTCTAATCTGGATATCCGGCAGTACTCTTCGTCTGTCACTAACCTTTCCTCGACAACTCTCCTGCCGTTCGGCAAGAAGTGGATACTTTGAATCCTTCTTAATTCCCGGTGGAAACCTCGTTCTAGTTCGTTTTGTCTTCTATCGAACTGTACTGCCGAATCGACTCTATATTTGTTGTTAATTCCCGAATTGTCAAAATGTACCCTTCGGGACTCCCCCTCTCTCAGCATCTCTGCTCCCGCAGACGTTCTGTACTCGTTACTACTCTGGTTCGAATACAGATTTGACGGTTGGAAATTTGTTAAGTTTTGTCCTATTCTATTTTCGCGGAGTCCGTGATGAGAGTTGTCGACGGTTCGTGCTAGACGCGACCCCCCCCCCCGGCCACCATCCATCACGGTATCCGCGTGGTTTAAATATGGCTCGGGTTCGACGATAGACCGTGTCACCCGAGTCGGTTTAAAACTTCGCGGAGCTACGGGCCGGCTGGATTCCCTTCGTACCCTGTCACGCGAAATTGGAATATTTAATTCCTGATTAGAGCCTTCGCTGTCAGATGAGAAACTCGTCAAATCATCTGGCAGCCTTGGCACATAAGACGCGTCTCCCCCCCTAGACGGATGGGTATGACGCGACGGGCTAATTATTTCCATATGACGATTTCTTGAATATTGCTCGGGTTCGACAATAGACTGCTTCACCCGAGTCTGTTTGTATCTACGCGAAGCTACGGGCCGGCTGGATTCCCTTCGTACCCTACTACGCGAGATTGTACTATATTCTCCACTAGTGCCTTCGCTGTCGGAGGAGAAAATCGACAAAGCCTCCGGTCGCGTTGGCAAATTAGACGCGTCTCCCCTCCTAGACGGATAGGTGTGACGCGACGGATTTCTATTTTCCATTTCTTCAACGAAATGGCCTAAAGCGAGATTCCCTTGTGTGCGCGGATTTTGGTTCTGACTCTGCCCCATATAATTTTGAATTAATTGAAAGAATTCGAAAAATTTTTCCATGTGCCCTTGACTATCGTTAAACTCAGGATCAGCCTGTAGACCAGGCGCCTGAATATCATTGTCGATCGCGTTGTTGGCGGAATCCAGGTCCGGTATATCCCTTTCCCCTTCCATCGCCGAAGTCCCCGTCCGATCAGACGCAAACGGAGGCTCCATATTGCCTTCGACAATTACACGCGAGACGACATTTTGTCCTAATTGCCGGTTTTCCCCTGAAATTCCCGGCGGCACTTCCGAATTCTCACGGTTAGTTTGATCGGTCCTACTAGTAACTCCACCCGGGGATACAACTCCACCCGAGATTGAGAACGTTCCGGACTCTATTACCTTTTGACTATTTTTCGTTCGTCGCCCGGTTTTCCCTTTTGATTTGACCGGCGGCGAATTAGACATAATGACTTCAAGAATGGGTAGCCAAATTATTTAATAAATAATGAAGTTTGCTAATTTCAATAATTTTCAAGAAGAAAAGATTATTATGTAATTTTGTATCGGTGTATTACCCCTTCAATATTTCGAGGGACAAGCACACTTGTATAACATAAAATAAATTATAAAGTTTCTGCAATATATCGCATAAAATTCGGTACAAGACAATAATTCAATATAGACAATAATATTCGACAAAAATATCTTGTTGTCGAAATCGCAAAACAAAATTTCGATGTATAATAGTTCATAACAGTTCATAAAATTTAATGAAAGATTCGTTGCTGGGACCATGAAGCTAAAATTCAATATAAATTAACAATTCCAATGTACAACAAGTAATAAACTTCATCAGCAAGTTAAGATTTTAACAATAAAATTGGTACGACGGGCAATAATAAATAACAAAAAGTAACTATTAACAACTGTAAAATGTGGTAAAATGAACATTAAATAATAATTCTCCTATTGCACAATTAATTATAAAATCTTCGCAAATAACAATTAACATTCTGTAAATCCCAGCATCATGACAACAGATTTAAATTTATTTGACAAATCGTTCAACTGGATAGTTTCTTGAAAACGTTATAAGATTCAACCCATAATGTATTTCGTACTATTGAACGATCAGTATTGGTAGATAAAGGCATACACAGCATAATATTCGTATATAAATAGTCAGTATAATGTAACAGTCGCTTAGCTTATTCCAGTATTCATAGGACACAGTGTAGACAAGAGGTCTTGGAACATAGCAACAGTGGAAATTGAGGAGAGGCTCACATAAAGGAAATTTTTTCTACGGCCCGCTTTGTATCCGCACGTAATGTAAACACATGATCTGTTCGACTGAGCAAGAAGTGTGACTCTATTAGACTAAATTTCTGCGCCGTTACTAATCTGAATTCTCCTTCTAATTATTGAAAAGAAATTTCCAACTGATTCAAATTATCAGATTTTACTTTATTTCTTGCAAATTTTAAAGCGACGTTAATTATCAATATTTGTGCCCTACTTGATCTTGACTTTACAATAAACATCTTTAATTATTAATATTTTTCCAACGGGCCATACGTTGGGCGCCAAATGAGACGGGTTTTATTTTTAAGGAATTTATTGAGATGAAAACCCACACCCGGCGCGGCCTGGGTCAAGGGCTGCCGGGGCTCAAAAGTTAATTTGACAAACTAAATATAATTCATTAATTATTTGGGCGCCAGCCGATTTACTCAAATCGGCAAAGAAACAAGATTACGTTATCCCAGGGAAGTGGGAAAGTTGGAATGACCCAAGGAAGCAAAATAATATAGAATTCCAGATAAATTATAAAATTTTATGACTTACTTGGCAATATTGGTGAGTCTTTTCTTAAAGTTGAACGCCTTACACAATTTGGCGAACAACTAATACGATTGGGCCCTTTTGACAAAACTACGCATTTGGCCACTTACTTTACTAAATTACCGCGCACACAGGACAAAGGATCTATTCGCTATCGGGGCTCGAGCCGAAATCTACGTGTGCTCATTACGAGAGCTAGCGAGGTAATCTCCTCGATCTCTGATCGATCACTCCTTCGTTCGCCGTTGATCGGGCGTCTTCGGTCTTTTTCGTGTCGCGACAATTATTATTTCGGCGCTACTGTCTTTCTCGGAAGTAATCGACAAATCCGTTGTAAACCTCCAGGGGACTCTTTGACTCGTCGAGGGAATTAGAAATTTCCCGTCACACGGACATTTGAAAATTCGCAAAACGGCTAGATTCGTCATTTCTAAAGATGTTAGAAATCTGAAAGCGGGTGAGATTTCGTGATCGCTTGTAGCGTGTTTACTCTCGCTTTTTCCTCAAAGGGGATTTAAATACGGACATTTGAAAATTCGCGAAACCGGTAGATTCGTAATTTTTATAGTTATTTGAAATCTGAAAGCGGATGAGATTTCGTGATAGTTTGTACCTCAAAGGGGATCGAAATACGGACACTTGGAAATTCGCGAAACGGTTAGAATCGTCATTTTTTAAAATATTTGAAATGTGAAAGCGGGTGCTATTTCGTGATCGTTTGTTCCTCAAAGGGGATGGAAATACGGACACTTGGAAATTCGCGAAACGGGTAGAATCGTCATTTTTTAAAATATTTGAAATGTGAAAGCGGGTGCTATTTCGTGATCGTTTGTTCCTCAAAGGGGATGGAAATACGGACAGTTGGAAATTCGCGAAACGGGTAGATTCGTCATTTTTATAGGTATTTGAAATCTGAAAGCTGATGATATTTCGTGATCGTTAGTACCTCAAACGGGATTTAAATATGGGCACTTGAAAATTCGCTAAACGGGTAGATTCGTCATTTCTAAAGATGTTTGAAATCTGAAAGCGGGTGATATTTCGTGATCCTTTGAACCATTTTTACTTTTGTTTGTACCTCGAAGGGGACGGAAATACGGACATTTGAAAATTCGCGAAACGGGTAGATTCGTCATTTTTAATGATATTTGAAATCTGAAAGCGGGTGATATTTCGTGATCGTTTGTTCCTCAAAGGGGATCGAAATACGGACACTTGGAAATTCGCGAAACGGGTAGATTCGTCATTTTTATAGGTATTTGAAATCTGAAAGCTGATGATATTTCGTGATCGTTAGTACCTCAAACGGGATTTAAATACGGGCACTTGAAAATTCGCTAAACGGGTAGATTCGTCATTTCTAAAGATGTTTCAAATCTGAAAGTGGGTGATATTTCGTGATCGTTTGAACCATTTTTACTTTTGTTTGTACCTCGAAGGGGACGGAAATACGGACATTTGAAAATTCGCGAAACGGGTAGATTCGTCATTTTTAATGATATTTGAAATCTGAAAGCGGGTGATATTTCGTGATCGTTTGTTCCTCAAAGGGGATGGAAATACGGACACTGGGAAATTCGCGAAACGGGTAGATTCGTCATTTTTATAGTTAGTTGAAACCTGAAAGCGGGTGATATTTCGTGATCGCTTGTACCTCAAAGGGGATCGAAATACGGGCCCTTGAAAATTCGCGAAACCGGTAGATTCGTCATTTTTATAGTTATTTGAAATCTGAAAGCGGATGAGATTTCGTGATAGTTTGTACCTCAAAGGGGATCGAAATATGGACACTTGGAAATTCGCGAAACGGGTAGAATCGTCATTTTTTTAAATATTTGAAATGTGAAAGCGGGTGAAATATCGTGATCGTTTGTAGCGTGTTTACTCTTGCTTTTACCTCAAAGGGGATTTAAATACGGACATTTGAAAATTCGCGAAAACGGTAGATTCGTCATTTTTATAGTTATTTGAAATCTGAAAGCGGATGAGATTTCGTGATAGTTTGTACCTCAAAGGGGATCGAAATACTAACACTTGGAAATTCGCGAAACGGTTAGAATCGTCATTTTTTAAAATATTTGAAATGTGAAAGCGGGTGCTATTTCGTGATCGTTTGTTCCTCAAAGGGGATGGAAATACGGACACTTGAAAGTTCGCGAAACGGGTAGATTCGTCATTTTTGTAGTTAGTTGAAACCTGGAAGCGGGTGATATTTCGTGATCGCTTGTACCTCAAAGGGGATCGAAATACGGGCCCTTGAAAATTCGCGAAACCGGTAGATTCGTCATTTTTATAGTTATTTGAAATCTGAAAGCGGGTGATATTTCGTGATCGTTTGTACCTCAAAGGGGGTGGAAATACGGACACTTGGAAATTCGTGAAAGGGGTGAATCGTCATTTTTAAAGATGTTTGAAATCTGAAAGCGGGTGATATTTCGTGATCGTTTGTACCTCAAAGGGGGTGGAAATACGGACACTTGGAAATTCGTGAAAGGGGTGAATCGTCAGTTTTAAAGATATTTGAAATCTGAAAGCGGGTGAAATTTCGTGATCGTTTGTAGCGTTTTTACTCTCGCTTTTACCTCAAAGGGGATGGAAATACGGGCCCTTGAAAATTCGCGAAACCGGTAGATTCGTCATTTTTATAGTTATTTGAAATCTGAAAGCGGATGAGATTTCGTGATAGTTTGTACCTCAAAGGGGATCGAAATACGGACACTTGGAAATTCGCGAAACGGTTAGAATCGTCATTTTTTAAAATATTTGAAATGTGAAAGCGGGTGCTATTTCGTGATCGTTTGTTCCTCAAAGGGGATGGAAATACGGACACTCGGAAATTCGCGAAACGGGTTGAATCGTCATTTTTAAAGATATTTGAAATCTGAAAGCGGGTGAAATTTCGTGATCGTTTGTAGCGTTTTTACTCTCGCTTTTACCTCAAAGGGGATGGAAATACGAACATATGAAAATTCGCAAAACGGCTAGATTCGTCATTTTTGAAGATATTTCAAATCTGAAAGCGGGTGCTATTTAGTGATCGTTTGTACTTCAAAGGGGATTTAAATACGGACATTTGAAAATTCGCGAAACGGGTAGATTCGTCATTTTTAATGATATTTGAAATCTGAAAGCGGGTGATATTTCGTGATCGTTTGTTCCTCAAAGGGGATGGAAATACGGACACTTGGAAATTCGCGAACCCGGTAGATTCGGAATTTTTATAGTTATTTGAAATGTGAAAGCGAGTGATATTTCGTGATCGTTTGTTCCTCAAAGGGGGTGGAAATACGCATAGTTGGAAATTTGCGAAACGGGTAGATTCGTCATTTTTATAGTTATTTGAAATCTGAAGGCGGGTGATATTTCGTGATCGCTTGTACCTCAAAGGGGATCGAAATACGGACACTTGGAAATTCGCGAAACGGGTAGAATCGTCATTTTTTAAAATATCTGAAATGTGAAAGCGGGTGAAATTTCGTGATCGTTTGTAGCGTGTTTACTCTCGTTTTTACCTCATAGGGGATTTAAATACGGACATTTGAAAATTCGCGAAGTAGGTAGATTCGTCATTTTTAAAGACGTTTGAAATCTGAAAGCGGGTGATATTTCATGATCGCTTGTACCTCAAAGGGGATGGAAATACGGACACTTGGAAATTCGCGAAACGGGTAGAATCGTCATTTTTTAAAATATTTGAAATGTGAAAGCGGGTGAAATTTCGTGATCGTTTGTAGCGTGTTTACTCTCGTTTTTACCTCATAGGGGATTTAAATACGGACATTTGAAAATTCGCGAAATAGGTAGATTCGTCATTTTTAAAGACGTTTGAAATCTGAAAGCGGGTGATATTTCTTGATCGTTTGTACCTCAAAGGGGATGGAAATACGGACATTTGAAAATTCGCAAAACGGCTAGATTCGTCATTTCTAAAGATGTTAGAAATCTGAAAGCGGGTGAGATTTCGTGATCGTTTGTAGCGTGTTTACTCTCGCTTTTTCCTCAAAGGGGATTTAAATACGGACATTTGAAAATTCGCGAAACCGGTAGATTCGTAATTTTTATAGTTATTTGAAATCTGAAAGCGGATGAGATTTCGTGATAGTTTGTACCTCAAAGGGGATCGAAATACGGACACTTGGAAATTCGCGAAACGGTTAGAATCGTCATTTTTTAAAATATTTGAAATGTGAAAGCGGGTGCTATTTCGTGATCGTTTGTTCCTCAAAGGGGATGGAAATACGGACACTTGGAAATTCGCGAAACGGGTAGAATCGTCATTTTTTAAAATATTTGAAATGTGAAAGCGGGTGCTATTTCGTGATCGTTTGTTCCTCAAAGGGGATGGAAATACGGACAGTTGGAAATTCGCGAAACGGGTAGATTCGTCATTTTTATAGGTATTTGAAATCTGAAAGCTGATGATATTTCGTGATCGTTAGTACCTCAAACGGGATTTAAATATGGGCACTTGAAAATTCGCTAAACGGGTAGATTCGTCATTTTTATAGTTAGTTGAAACCTGAAAGCGGGTGATATTTCGTGATCGCTTGTACCTCGAAGGGGACGGAAATACGGACATTTGAAAATTCGCGAAACGGGTAGATTCGTCATTTTTAATGATATTTGAAATCTGAAAGCGGGTGATATTTCGTGATCGTTTGTTCCTCAAAGGGGATCGAAATACGGACACTTGGAAATTCGCGAAACGGGTAGATTCGTCATTTTTAATGATATTTGAAATCTGAAAGCGGGTGATATTTCGTGATCGTTTGTACCTCAAAGGGGATCGAAATACGGACACTTGAAAATTCGCGAAACCGGTAGACTCGTCATTTTTTAAAATATTTGAAATGTGAAAGCGGGTGCTATTTCGTGATCGTTTGTTCCTCAAAGGGGATGGAAATACGGACAGTTGGAAATTCGCGAAACGGGTAGATTCGTCATTTTTATAGGTATTTGAAATCTGAAAGCTGATGATATTTCGTGATCGTTAGTACCTCAAACGGGATTTAAATACGGGCACTTGAAAATTCGCTAAACGGGTAGATTCGTCATTTCTAAAGATGTTTCAAATCTGAAAGCGGGTGATATTTCGTGATCGTTTGAACCATTTTTACTTTTGTTTGTACCTCGAAGGGGACGGAAATACGGACATTTGAAAATTCGCGAAACGGGTAGATTCGTCATTTTTAATGATATTTGAAATCTGAAAGCGGGTGATATTTCGTGATCGTTTGTTCCTTGTTACGTCCGTATTTTACGCAAGCAATTTTTCCACTTTAAAAATCGAGAATATTCTAGCATTCAGCTAAAATCTTAGTTTCAAGCTCAAACCGCACCCAACATAATCTCTCAGTCCTGTAAATATTCCCATGCAGCCCCTGCTGCAATGATTCATACACAGCTGCATGCAAGACGCGCTTGAGTCATACAGCTACTTCCTAGGGCTTGTCTAGGAAAATCTTAAGGGTTAGCCCCACTTTTTCCGAGAAATTAGGACGTGCTCGACTATATAAACCACCGAAAATCCTACTCTGGGAGTTCAGTCTTTGATTCTTTCCCGAAGGGCGAAGCTCTGTCCTCCTTGTAGTAGATCGTGCTAGGCACTTTCGAAGCATCTTCAAACCATTACAAATCTTAGACGCTGGAATACGGGGTTATTCCGAGGAAGATCGTATTAGTTACTTTCGACCAAATTATTCGAATCTCTTTATAGAATCAGACGTTGGAATACGGGGATATTCCGAGGAAGATCGTGCACGGCACTTTCAACCAAATCATTGCATTAGTTGCAATTATATTCTTAAGCATTCAGCATACGCCGCGAGTTATATCTGTACAGACAGACGAGGAATACACAAGGTATTTTGTAACAAGCGAACACACACTAAACACGATTGTATTCTCTATTCTTTTTAAATCCTTTCAATATAGTTATCTTATTTTTCGTCTCAATTACTCCTTGTTCTACATTCAATCACCACCTGTCAATAGCGAACAACACTGAAAGCGACATCGTACATAGAACCCACATTTTAGTGTAGGAATAGTTAGCCGCTCAATTATTCCTATCCGGGGTAATATAAGACTCGAGAGAGATTCGGCGCCTTCGTGGAACGCCGTCTGGTACCTCAAGCATTTACCTTTTAGCCATCCTAAACCTTTTTCCTTTCTAGGGACCTTCGAACCGACTCGGGTATAATCGGATTAATATTGTTGTGCCAATAGGTCTCATTGACTATAGCGCAGTGAGATGTGTTTGGACCTCAATTAAAAGATCTGACTATACACCTGGTAGGACGGGTCTCTGGACTGACACCCTCGCGAATCAGGGAAACAGTAGGGTAGTTTAAAGAACGATTATATAAGTAGGGCTACCTGCCTAAAGACATCGTTAGACTTGAGAGAGACTAGGCGCCTTCGTGGAACGCCGTGTGTTACCTCAAGCTGGGTCTTTCCTACCCTTAAACCACATCCTGTACCAATCAGCTTCGACCGTCAAGGAGAATCCGCCTGAAAGGTATTATTTTGCCAATAGTGCTCATTGACTATAGCGCAGTGAGATGTGTTTGGAACCTAATTAATCTCAGGCTTATTCGAATTAGCGACTGTTGATCGGGCTCGCGTATCCTTAAAGGTTTAGGAGCGAGCACACGTTTTTCCGTAACCAAACGGATCTAAAAACGGTCTCGCACGGCTAGCCCGTAACAAAACTGGTGACAGCGGTGGGATACTCAAATATAGTGGTTTCCTTCCGAAACCGTTGAGTATTCTGTGCACATGTCCTTTTCAGTGTTACTTTCTTGAAAATCAAAGTCTCTTTCAAATCAAACTAAAATGGCTGTTGTCGAGAGTGAACTAACCGTTCTCATGAATGAGATGAGGATTAGTTCAGCAATCCAACAAGCTGCTCAGGGAGTACCGAGATTCGACGGAAAATCAGCTAACCTGAAACATTTCGTGCATCGCGTAGAAGACGGGAAATCTATACTACCCGCAACTTTAGAACAACGATACCTGACAATAGTTTTGACAAAATTAGACGGTCCCGCTAGGGAAGCTGTGGACGGAGAAAAGTTTAAGACCACTGTAGAGTTATTGCAATTTTTGAAGAAGTGTTTCGCGCCGGGACGTAGCCTGCTATCGTTTCAGGCCGAAATCGAACGTCTACGCATAGGTCGCGAGGAAACAGTGCGCGAATACATCGACAGAACAAGACATCTGCTACACAACACACGCGCAGCAATTAACGAAGAATACGGAGGCAACTGCACCGAAGTGATTGCCCACAATGAAAAAGAAATCATGAATCGTTTCGTGAACGGATTGCCGACGAAATACGGGTCTCGAATAGATCCAAGCCGATTCAAGAAACTAAAGGAAGTCTTCGAGAAGGTGTTGGAGATCAACCGAAGCTGGACTAGTTGGGCTTCACGCGAAGATCGCAGCGATGGAGAATACGAGGAGTATCGTCCTCGTAGAAGCTTCGTAAGACAACGAAGTTCGTTCAGCCCGCACTGGCGCCGCAGCCCAGAGCCCCGCAACAACGATGACTCAACCCACGAAGAGGACCCTCGCGGATACACACGACCGACAGCATTTGCCCTGGACCGAGAGGGTAGGTCAACAACCCCGGGCCTTTTAAATGTACCTGACCGCCGTTACGAGCGTTCGCCTAGGAGGTCAAGTGCAGAAGGAAGGACCGATAACCACCGGATCACCCAACGCCGCTGTAAATGCACCTGCACATGCCCAGATGGCAAGCAAACTAACCGAAACCAAGCCTCGTCGAGAAGCCCAAGCCCTCGACCGAGTAGTTTTAAGAAAAATGACTCGAATCATTTAAACTCCAACCGCGTTCGCTTCGCCGGCGGTCAAGCGAACGAGACACAATAAACACGCCGAAAGTTAATGACGAGAAAGAAGAAAAGAAGAAAGCAATAGTTAAGGAAGCACCAGTACCAAGGATACGTGCAAAGGTCCCGGAAGTAATCGGAGAATTCGGTGAATTCTTAATAGACGGCGGAGCTGCTGTAAATCTTATTATGCTCGAAGCCCTGGATCTTCAGAAAGCAAAGATCTATGAAGAAGAAATAGAAATCACCGGAGTAGCCTCTGTACCAATTCTCACCATAGGAACTGTATTTATACATATCAACGACATTCCAGTATTGTTTTACGCAATCAAAGGACTGACGTTACCATCTGCAATCGGACTATTGGGTAGCCCCTTCCTGCTTCAAGAAGAGGCAGAGGTTTCTTACTACCATAAAACCTTGGTGATAAGGGACAAACCCACGAGACCGATAAGATTCATCAATTACCCGAATCGTAAGGAAGAAGCAGAGGAAATCAGGAAGTTCGGCGATCTGAGCAACCGCTACACAATACCTGGACGAACCTCGCAACGCATCACCGTACGTCTTGCCAACACCTCAATTCGCGAAGGTTACCTTCCGCGTATCAAGACGCACGACGATATATTCATCGGCGAAGCAGCCGTAATAAACGACCACGGTTCTTGCCAAGTTATGGCAACAAATACCAGCGAGGAAGACATCGACATCGAATTAGACGATCAGGACATCTTCCCGTATGATATCATCAGCTCGTCAGATGAGGAGTACTACAAACAACCACCGAGGAAAATCACCTGCATCCAAGACCGAATCAACGAAATAAAGAAACAGTTAGATTTCGGACATCTCAACAGTGAGGAACGAGAACACGTGCACAAGCTAGTGGAGGAGTTCCCAGACCGATTTTTTATACCTGGCGATAATTTGGGGAAGGCCCCGAATTTCTACCACACCATCCACACTACTGATGACATCCCGATCAACACCAGGCAGTACAGGTACCCACCAGTCCACCAAAAAGAAATCGACGATCAGGTAACCGCATTACTTAGAGAAGGGATTATAGAACCCTCGAGCTCGCCGTACAACAGTCCGCTTTGGATTGTTCCGAAGAAACCAGATGCGCAGGGTAATAAACGCTGGCGTATGGTCATCGACTACCGCGCTTTAAATGAAAAAACAGTTAGTGATAAATTCCCATTACCACAAATTACGGAAATACTAGATAGATTGGGTGGAGCCAAATATTTCTCAGTTTTTGATCTCGCGAATGGTTTCCACCAAATACCAATGAATCCAAAAGATCGGCCAAAAACAGCGTTTACGACCCCGACCGGACATTACGAATTTGCACGAATGCCATTTGGTTTAAAAAACGCGCCACCGACATTTCAGCGACTCATGAATCAGGTATTAACCGGATTGCAAGGCACTGAATTGTTCGTATACCTAGATGACATTGTAGTTTATTCCTGCTCTCTAAAAGAACACGAAATCAAAATCCGAAAATTAATGGAACGATTGAGAGAAAATGGCCTCACATTGCAAACCAGTAAATGCCAATTCTTGCGAAAAGAAGTAGCGTACCTAGGTCACATAATATCAGCAAAAGGCGTTAAACCAGATCCTCAGAAACTAAAAGCAGTAAAAGAATTCCCAGTACCAAAGAACCAAAGGAACATCCGAGAATTTTTAGGATTAATAGGATATTATAGACGTTTCATTGAAAATATTACAGAAAAAGCAAAACCTCTCACTCAACTATTAGGAAAAGGTACCAGATTTAGATGGGATAGCGAACACCAAAATAGTTTCGACCAACTACGCGAAGAACTCTGTAAACAACCGATTTTACAATATCCCGACTTTTCGAAACCGTTTATAATAACCACCGATGCATCAGACGTTGCAGTAGGAGCCGTACTCAGTCAAGGCGAAATAGGGAAAGATTTACCGATAGCATACGCATCGAGAACCCTAAATAAAGCAGAGCAAAACTATTCGACTACGGAGAAAGAATGCTTAGCTATGGTCTACGCGGTTCAATACTTCAGACCATATGTTTACGGGACTACGTTTACTTTAGTCACCGACCATAGACCATTAGTTTGGTTACACTCAGTAAAGGATCCTACCTCGCGCCTGATGAAATGGAAACTTAGACTGCTAGAATACGAATATAAAGTCGTTTACAAGGACGGAAAAAGTAATAAGAATGCAGACGCTCTTTCGCGTAATCCTACCAAATGCTTACCGTTAATGACTAGGGATAACGATCCAGATTTCAAAGCACAAATTCCAAAAGGCACCTCTCGGGCCGAAGGCATCGGTCAACGTATAAGGGAATTAGCTCGGGAAAAACAAAATAGGCAGAATAGATCAAATAGGTCCATAGAAATTTCAGATGACAGTGACGATAACGAGACTCCACAACGACGTAAATTTCCTTTTAACCCTTCCTATTCACCAAGTACAGAAAACCTTAGACCCGATCCGTACCCTCTGCAACCGATTCCCTCACGAAGCAACGATCCACCTGAAAACCTTATGTCCTTCGAAGAATCCACCAGTAATGCAAGCCTAGCTCCGACAGAACTATTAGAAAATTCAGACAGTCAGAATCTTTCCAGTAGCACCGTTCGTCCACGATCACCACCATTATTGGCTGATAATTTAGACGACACAGTACTTTTGCCAGAACCGCTCACACCTACACAATCAGAATTTAATAATTTAATTCCTCCGGTAATATCTCAAAGAATTTCAGATTCGATTTTAGACCTCCCGGAGAACCTAATCTCTTTTGAAAGTAGTGATAGCGAGAGCGACCCGGAAACAAACAACCTTCAAATAGACACATCTGACAGCCCTTTCCTTGCTAGTAAAGCACATTTAGTACATTTCATTTCCGCCGATTGTAACCTAAATACAGCAATAATCAAATCGTTAGTAGAAATGGAATACATAGACAGAGACAGTTTATTGAAACGGAACCCCAAGAAAGGACAGATTTTAGAATCCTCAGATAACAATCAGAAAATTTTCAGTATCGTAGGGACTAAGTATTTCTTTGACCAACTAGACAAACAGGATATAGTAAACGGTTTAGAGAATCTGAAAGTAGCTTTATATAAATCTAGAATCCACTCGTTTAGAATCTCATTAAAAGGAGATAATCACGACCACATCCCACAGGAAGAATTCACTCAATTATTGAGACAGACTTTTAAACATTCAGACGTTCACATCACAGTTTGCACATCCGAAGTTACAGTTCCAAAACCAGAAATTAGACAGAATTTAATAGAGGAAGCTCATGGTAGTTTGATAGGAGGTCACAAGGGAGTCACAAAAACTTACAAGCGTTTGCGTCCTTACTACTTCTGGCCTGAAATGAAATTGGACATACAGAACCATATTAGAAAGTGCATAAGCTGCCAACAACAGAAATTAGTTCGTGTCAAAACCAAACAACCGATGTTAATAACAGATACACCACTAGAACCTTTCGACAAAATTTCTTTAGACACAGTAGGACGATTACCAATTTCACCAAACGGAAATAAATACATATTGACGATGCAGGATAACCTAACCAAATATTGTCTAGCAGTAGCAATTCCGAACATTAGAGCAGAGACCATAGCTGAAGCATTCGCCAAAAATTTCATAGCCGTCTACGGAACACCAAAAGCAATTTTAACAGACAGAGGTACTAGTTTCATAGGGAAAATATTAACACAACTAGCTGAAATTTTTAAAATTAAGCAAGTAACCACCTCAGGTTACCGTCCGCAAACCAATGGTTCATTGGAAAGGAGCCACATAGTTTTGACAGAATACTTAAAACACTATATGAACGATTACGAAGATTGGGATGATCTTCTACCTTTTGCTATGTTCTCTTACAATACCTCAGTTCATGAAGCCACCAACTTTACTCCTTACCAATTAATCTTTGGAAGACCCGCTAGAATACCTACCGCTTTTGATAAGTATGATAATTTACCAACGTACGATGATTATGTAATAGACCTAATGAAACGCATGGACTGTATGCGGAACGAAGCAACCGATAACTTAATAGCAGCGAAACACAAATCAAAATCATATTACGATAGAAATGCGAATCCAATAGAAATTAATGTAGGTGACTCAGTATTTGTATTAAAAGAACCTCGCCACAGCAAATTCGATCCGCAATATGTGGGACCGTACGAAGTTGTCAACACTACCGACTTAAATAACGTAGTACTTCAAACGCCACAAAACAAAATTTTAATCAAACACATAGATAAACTTAAATTGGCCCATGTATAAATTTCTTTTAGTTACAGCCATCCGCTCCAGCAAAATAATTTTGTAAGTACACGCACTACACACCTACACTGCGTTCTATACACATTATACACCCCTCGTCTGTATTCTTCTCCGATTGTTGTTTAGTTTTTGAAGAGAAAACTTGCCTGCTTTTTCTTGTCGAAGCACCGCGCTCAGCGCGATGTTCAATGTAAGGGGGGAGGTGTTACGTCCGTATTTTACGCAAGCAATTTTTCCACTTTAAAAATCGAGAATATTCTAGCATTCAGCTAAAATCTTAGTTTCAAGCTCAAACCGCACCCAACATAATCTCTCAGTCCTGTAAATATTCCCATGCAGCCCCTGCTGCAATGATTCATACACAGCTGCATGCAAGACGCGCTTGAGTCATACAGCTACTTCCTAGGGCTTGTCTAGGAAAATCTTAAGGGTTAGCCCCACTTTTTCCGAGAAATTAGGGCGTGCTCGACTATATAAACCACCGAAAATCCTACTCTGGGAGTTCAGTCTTTGATTCTTTCCCGAAGGGCGAAGCTCTGTCCTCCTTGTAGTAGATCGTGCTAGGCACTTTCGAAGCATCTTCAAACCATTACAAATCTTAGACGCTGGAATACGGGGTTATTCCGAGGAAGATCGTATTAGTTACTTTCGACCAAATTATTCGAATCTCTTTATAGAATCAGACGTTGGAATACGGGGATATTCCGAGGAAGATCGTGCACGGCACTTTCAACCAAATCATTGCATTAGTTGCAATTATATTCTTAAGCATTCAGCATACGCCGCGAGTTATATCTGTACAGACAGACGAGGAATACACAAGGTATTTTGTAACAAGCGAACACACACTAAACACGATTGTATTCTCTATTCTTTTTAAATCCTTTCAATATAGTTATCTTATTTTTCGTCTCAATTACTCCTTGTTCTACATTCAATCACCACCTGTCAATAGCGAACAACACTGAAAGCGACATCGTACATAGAACCCACATTTTAGTGTAGGAATAGTTAGCCGCTCAATTATTCCTATCCGGGGTAATATAAGACTCGAGAGAGATTCGGCGCCTTCGTGGAACGCCGTCTGGTACCTCAAGCATTTACCTTTTAGCCATCCTAAACCTTTTTCCTTTCTAGGGACCTTCGAACCGACTCGGGTATAATCGGATTAATATTGTTGTGCCAATAGGTCTCATTGACTATAGCGCAGTGAGATGTGTTTGGACCTCAATTAAAAGATCTGACTATACACCTGGTAGGACGGGTCTCTGGACTGACACCCTCGCGAATCAGGGAAACAGTAGGGTAGTTTAAAGAACGATTATATAAGTAGGGCTACCTGCCTAAAGACATCGTTAGACTTGAGAGAGACTAGGCGCCTTCGTGGAACGCCGTGTGTTACCTCAAGCTGGGTCTTTCCTACCCTTAAACCACATCCTGTACCAATCAGCTTCGACCGTCAAGGAGAATCCGCCTGAAAGGTATTATTTTGCCAATAGTGCTCATTGACTATAGCGCAGTGAGATGTGTTTGGAACCTAATTAATCTCAGGCTTATTCGAATTAGCGACTGTTGATCGGGCTCGCGTATCCTTAAAGGTTTAGGAGCGAGCACACGTTTTTCCGTAACCAAACGGATCTAAAAACGGTCTCGCACGGCTAGCCCGTAACATCCTCAAAGGGGATGGAAATACGGACACTGGGAAATTCGCGAAACGGGTAGATTCGTCATTTTTATAGTTAGTTGAAACCTGAAAGCGGGTGATATTTCGTGATCGCTTGTACCTCAAAGGGGATCGAAATACGGGCCCTTGAAAATTCGCGAAACCGGTAGATTCGTCATTTTTATAGTTATTTGAAATCTGAAAGCGGATGAGATTTCGTGATAGTTTGTACCTCAAAGGGGATCGAAATATGGACACTTGGAAATTCGCGAAACGGGTAGAATCGTCATTTTTTTAAATATTTGAAATGTGAAAGCGGGTGAAATATCGTGATCGTTTGTAGCGTGTTTACTCTTGCTTTTACCTCAAAGGGGATTTAAATACGGACATTTGAAAATTCGCGAAAACGGTAGATTCGTCATTTTTATAGTTATTTGAAATCTGAAAGCGGATGAGATTTCGTGATAGTTTGTACCTCAAAGGGGATCGAAATACTAACACTTGGAAATTCGCGAAACGGTTAGAATCGTCATTTTTTAAAATATTTGAAATGTGAAAGCGGGTGCTATTTCGTGATCGTTTGTTCCTCAAAGGGGATGGAAATACGGACACTTGAAAGTTCGCGAAACGGGTAGATTCGTCATTTTTGTAGTTAGTTGAAACCTGGAAGCGGGTGATATTTCGTGATCGCTTGTACCTCAAAGGGGATCGAAATACGGGCCCTTGAAAATTCGCGAAACCGGTAGATTCGTCATTTTTATAGTTATTTGAAATCTGAAAGCGGGTGATATTTCGTGATCGTTTGTACCTCAAAGGGGGTGGAAATACGGACACTTGGAAATTCGTGAAAGGGGTGAATCGTCATTTTTAAAGATGTTTGAAATCTGAAAGCGGGTGATATTTCGTGATCGTTTGTACCTCAAAGGGGGTGGAAATACGGACACTTGGAAATTCGTGAAAGGGGTGAATCGTCAGTTTTAAAGTTATTTGAAATCTGAAAGCGGGCGCTATTTCCTGATCATTTGTACCATTTTTACTTTCGTTTGTACCATTAAGGGAATGGAAATACGGACATTTGAAAATTCGCAAAACGGCAAGATTCGTCATTTTTATAGTGATTTGAAATCTGAAAGCGGGTGATATTTCATGATTGTTTGTACCTCAAAGGGGATGGAAATACGGACATTTGAAAATTCGCGAAACCGGTAGATTCGTCATTTTTATAGTTATTTGAAATCTGAAAGCGGGTGATATTTCGTGATCGTTTGTACCTCAAAGGGGGTGGAAATACGGACACTTGGAAATTCGTGAAAGGGGTGAATCGTCATTTGTCAAGATATTTGAAATCTGAAAGCGGGTGATATTTCGTGATCCTTTGTTCCTCAAAGGGGATGGAAATACGGACACTTGAAAATTCGCGGAACGGGTAGATTCGTCGTTTTTATAGTTATTTGAAATCTGAAAGCGGGTGATATTTCGTGATCGTTTGAACCATTTTTACTTTTGTTTGTACCTCAAAGGGGATTTAAATACAGACATTTGAAAATTCGCGAACCCGGTAGATTCGGAATTTTTATAGTTATTTGAAATGTGAAAGCGAGTGATATTTCGTGATCGTTTGTTCCTCAAAGGGGGTGGAAATACGGACAGTTGGAAATTCGCGAAACGGATAGAATCGTCATTTTTTAAAATATTTGAAATGTGAAAGCGGGTGAAATTTCGTGATCGTTTGTAGCGTGTTTACTCTCGTTTATACCTCATAGGGGATTTAAATACGGACATTTGAAAATTCGCGAAGTAGGTAGATTCGTCATTTTTAAAGACGTTTGAAATCTGAAAGCGGGTGATATTTCATGATCGCTTGTACCTCAAAGGGGATGGAAATACGGACACTTGGAAATTCGCGAAACGGGTAGAATCGTCATTTTTTAAAATATTTGAAATGTGAAAGCGGGTGAAATTTCGTGATCGTTTGTAGCGTGTTTACTCTCGTTTTTACCTCATAGGGGATTTAAATACGGACATTTGAAAATTCGCGAAATAGGTAGATTCGTCATTTTTAAAGACGTTTGAAATCTGAAAGCGGGTGATATTTCTTGATCGTTTGTACCTCAAAGGGGATGGAAATACGGACATTTGAAAATTCGCAAAACGGCTAGATTCGTCATTTCTGAAGATGTTAGAAATCTGAAAGCGGGTGAAATTTCGTGATCGTTTGTAGCGTGTTTACTCTCGCTTTTTCGTCAAAGGGGATTTAAATACGGACATTTGAAAATTCGCGAAACCGGTAGATTCGTAATTTTTATAGTTATTTGAAATCTGAAAGCGGATGAGATTTCGTGATAGTTTGTACCTCAAAGGGGATCGAAATACGGACACTTGGAAATTCGCGAAACGGTTAGAATCGTCATTTTTTAAAATATTTGAAATGTGAAAGCGGGTGCTATTTCGTGATCGTTTGTTCCTCAAAGGGGATGGAAATACGGACAGTTGGAAATTCGCGAAACGGGTAGATTCGTCATTTTTATAGGTATTTGAAATCTGAAAGCTGATGATATTTCGAGATCGTTAGTACCTCAAACGGGATTTAAATACGGGCACTTGAAAATCCGCTAAACGGGTAGATTCGTCATTTTTAATGATATTTGAAATCTGAAAGCGGGTGATATTTCGTGATCGTTTGTTCCTCAAAGGGGATGGAAATACGGACACTTGGAAATTCGCGAAACGGGTAGATTCGTCATTTTTATAGTTAGTTGAAACCTGAAAGCGGGTGATATTTCGTGATCGCTTGTACCTCAAAGGGGATCGAAATACGGGCCCTTGAAAATTCGCGAAACGGGTAGATTCGTCATTTTTATAGTTAGTTGAAACCTGAAAGCGGGTGATATTTCGTGATCGCTTGTACCTCAAAGGGGATCGAAATACGGGCCCTTGAAAATTCGCGAAACCGGTGGATTCGTCATTTTTATAGTTATTTGAAATCTGAAAGCGGATGAGATTTCGTGATAGTTTGTACCTCAAAGGGCATCGAAATACGGACACTTGGAAATTCGCGAAACGGGTAGAATCGTCATTTTTTAAAATATTTGAAATGTGAAAGCGGGTGCTATTTCGTGATCGTTTGTTCCTCAAAGGGGATGGAAATACGGACAGTTGGAAATTCGCGAAACGGGTAGATTCGTCATTTTTATAGTTATTTGAAATGTGAAAGCGAGTGATATTTCGTGATCGTTTGTTCCTCAAAGGGGGTGGAAATACGCATAGTTGGAAATTTGCGAAACGGGTAGATTCGTCATTTTTATAGTTATTTGAAATCTGAAGGCGGGTGATATTTCGTGATCGCTTGTACCTCAAAGGGGATCGAAATACGGACACTTGGAAATTCGCGAAACGGGTAGAATCGTCATTTTTTAAAATATCTGAAATGTGAAAGCGGGTGAAATTTCGTGATCGTTTGTAGCGTGTTTACTCTCGTTTTTACCTCATAGGGGATTTAAATACGGACATTTGAAAATTCGCGAAGTAGGTAGATTCGTCATTTTTAAAGACGTTTGAAATCTGAAAGCGGGTGATATTTCATGATCGCTTGTACCTCAAAGGGGATGGAAATACGGACACTTGGAAATTCGCGAAACGGGTAGAATCGTCATTTTTTAAAATATTTGAAATGTGAAAGCGGGTGAAATTTCGTGATCGTTTGTAGCGTGTTTACTCTCGTTTTTACCTCATAGGGGATTTAAATACGGACATTTGAAAATTCGCGAAATAGGTAGATTCGTCATTTTTAAAGACGTTTGAAATCTGAAAGCGGGTGATATTTCTTGATCGTTTGTACCTCAAAGGGGATGGAAATACGGACATTTGAAAATTCGCAAAACGGCTAGATTCGTCATTTCTAAAGATGTTAGAAATCTGAAAGCGGGTGAGATTTCGTGATCGTTTGTAGCGTGTTTACTCTCGCTTTTTCCTCAAAGGGGATTTAAATACGGACATTTGAAAATTCGCGAAACCGGTAGATTCGTAATTTTTATAGTTATTTGAAATCTGAAAGCGGATGAGATTTCGTGATAGTTTGTACCTCAAAGGGGATCGAAATACGGACACTTGGAAATTCGCGAAACGGTTAGAATCGTCATTTTTTAAAATATTTGAAATGTGAAAGCGGGTGCTATTTCGTGATCGTTTGTTCCTCAAAGGGGATGGAAATACGGACACTTGGAAATTCGCGAAACGGGTAGAATCGTCATTTTTTAAAATATTTGAAATGTGAATGCGGGTGCTATTTCGTGATCGTTTGTTCCTCAAAGGGGATGGAAATACGGACAGTTGGAAATTCGCGAAACGGGTAGATTCGTCATTTTTATAGGTATTTGAAATCTGAAAGCTGATGATATTTCGTGATCGTTAGTACCTCAAACGGGATTTAAATATGGGCACTTGAAAATTCGCTAAACGGGTAGATTCGTCATTTCTAAAGATGTTTCAAATCTGAAAGCGGGTGATATTTCGTGATCGTTTGAACCATTTTTACTTTTGTTTGTACCTCGAAGGGGACGGAAATACGGACATTTGAAAATTCGCGAAACGGGTAGATTCGTCATTTTTAATGATATTTGAAATCTGAAAGCGGGTGATATTTCGTGATCGTTTGTTCCTCAAAGGGGATGGAAATACGGACACTGGGAAATTCGCGAAACGGGTAGATTCGTCATTTTTATAGTTAGTTGAAACCTGAAAGCGGGTGATATTTCGTGATCGCTTGTACCTCAAAGGGGATCGAAATACGGGCCCTTGAAAATTCGCGAAACCGGTAGATTCGTCATTTTTATAGTTATTTGAAATCTGAAAGCGGATGAGATTTCGTGATAGTTTGTACCTCAAAGGGGATCGAAATATGGACACTTGGAAATTCGCGAAACGGGTAGAATCGTCATTTTTTTAAATATTTGAAATGTGAAAGCGGGTGAAATATCGTGATCGTTTGTAGCGTGTTTACTCTTGCTTTTACCTCAAAGGGGATTTAAATACGGACATTTGAAAATTCGCGAAAACGGTAGATTCGTCATTTTTATAGTTATTTGAAATCTGAAAGCGGATGAGATTTCGTGATAGTTTGTACCTCAAAGGGGATCGAAATACTAACACTTGGAAATTCGCGAAACGGTTAGAATCGTCATTTTTTAAAATATTTGAAATGTGAAAGCGGGTGCTATTTCGTGATCGTTTGTTCCTCAAAGGGGATGGAAATACGGACACTTGAAAGTTCGCGAAACGGGTAGATTCGTCATTTTTGTAGTTAGTTGAAACCTGGAAGCGGGTGATATTTCGTGATCGCTTGTACCTCAAAGGGGATCGAAATACGGGCCCTTGAAAATTCGCGAAACCGGTAGATTCGTCATTTTTATAGTTATTTGAAATCTGAAAGCGGGTGATATTTCGTGATCGTTTGTACCTCAAAGGGGGTGGAAATACGGACACTTGGAAATTCGTGAAAGGGGTGAATCGTCATTTTTAAAGATGTTTGAAATCTGAAAGCGGGTGATATTTCGTGATCGTTTGTACCTCAAAGGGGGTGGAAATACGGACACTTGGAAATTCGTGAAAGGGGTGAATCGTCAGTTTTAAAGTTATTTGAAATCTGAAAGCGGGCGCTATTTCGTGATCATTTGTACCATTTTTTCTTTCGTTTGTACCATTAAGGGAATGGAAATACGGACATTTGAAAATTCGCGAAACCGGTAGATTCGTCATTTTTATAGTTATTTGAAATCTGAAAGCGGGTGATATTTCGTGATCGTTTGTACCTCAAAGGGGGTGGAAATACGGACACTTGGAAATTCGTGAAAGGGGTGAATCGTCATTTTTAAAGATGTTTGAAATCTGAAAGCGGGTGATATTTCGTGATCGTTTGTACCTCAAAGGGGGTGGAAATACGGACACTTGGAAATTCGTGAAAGGGGTGAATCGTCAGTTTTAAAGTTATTTGAAATCTGAAAGCGGGCGCTATTTCCTGATCATTTGTACCATTTTTACTTTCGTTTGTACCATTAAGGGAATGGAAATACGGACATTTGAAAATTCTCAAAACGGCAAGATTCGTCATTTTTATAGTGATTTGAAATCTGAAAGCGGGTGATATTTCATGATTGTTTGTACCTCAAAGGGGATGGAAATACGGACATTTGAAAATTCGCGAAACCGGTAGATTCGTCATTTTTATAGTTATTTGAAATCTGAAAGCGGGTGATATTTCGTGATCGTTTGTACCTCAAAGGGGGTGGAAATACGGACACTTGGAAATTCGTGAAAGGGGTGAATCGTCATTTGTCAAGATATTTGAAATCTGAAAGCGGGTGATATTTCGTGATCGTTTGAACCATTTTTACTTTTGTTTGTACCTCAAAGGGGATTTAAATACAGACATTTGAAAATTCGCGAACCCGGTAGATTCGGAATTTTTATAGTTATTTGAAATGTGAAAGCGAGTGATATTTCGTGATCGTTTGTTCCTCAAAGGGGGTGGAAATACGGACAGTTGGAAATTCGCGAAACGGATAGAATCGTCATTTTTTAAAATATTTGAAATGTGAAAGCGGGTGCTATTTCGTGATCGTTTGTTCCTCAAAGGGGATGGAAATACGGACACTTGGAAATTCGCGAAACGGGTAGAATCGTCATTTTTTAAAATATTTGAAATGTGAAAGCGGGTGCTATTTCGTGATCGTTTGTTCCTCAAAGGGGATGGAAATACGGACAGTTGGAAATTCGCGAAACGGGTAGATTCGTCATTTTTATAGTTATTTGAAATGTGAAAGCGAGTGATATTTCGTGATCGTTTGTTCCTCAAAGGGGGTGGAAATACGCATAGTTGGAAATTTGCGAAACGGGTAGATTCGTCATTTTTATAGTTATTTGAAATCTGAAGGCGGGTGATATTTCGTGATCGCTTGTACCTCAAAGGGGATCGAAATACGGACACTTGGAAATTCGCGAAACGGGTAGAATCGTCATTTTTTAAAATATCTGAAATGTGAAAGCGGGTGAAATTTCGTGATCGTTTGTAGCGTGTTTACTCTCGTTTTTACCTCATAGGGGATTTAAATACGGACATTTGAAAATTCGCGAAGTAGGTAGATTCGTCATTTTTAAAGACGTTTGAAATCTGAAAGCGGGTGATATTTCATGATCGCTTGTACCTCAAAGGGGATGGAAATACGGACACTTGGAAATTCGCGAAACGGGTAGAATCGTCATTTTTTAAAATATTTGAAATGTGAAAGCGGGTGAAATTTCGTGATCGTTTGTAGCGTGTTTACTCTCGTTTTTACCTCATAGGGGATTTAAATACGGACATTTGAAAATTCGCGAAATAGGTAGATTCGTCATTTTTAAAGACGTTTGAAATCTGAAAGCGGGTGATATTTCTTGATCGTTTGTACCTCAAAGGGGATGGAAATACGGACATTTGAAAATTCGCAAAACGGCTAGATTCGTCATTTCTAAAGATGTTAGAAATCTGAAAGCGGGTGAGATTTCGTGATCGTTTGTAGCGTGTTTACTCTCGCTTTTTCCTCAAAGGGGATTTAAATACGGACATTTGAAAATTCGCGAAACCGGTAGATTCGTAATTTTTATAGTTATTTGAAATCTGAAAGCGGATGAGATTTCGTGATAGTTTGTACCTCAAAGGGGATCGAAATACGGACACTTGGAAATTCGCGAAACGGTTAGAATCGTCATTTTTTAAAATATTTGAAATGTGAAAGCGGGTGCTATTTCGTGATCGTTTGTTCCTCAAAGGGGATGGAAATACGGACACTTGGAAATTCGCGAAACGGGTAGAATCGTCATTTTTTAAAATATTTGAAATGTGAATGCGGGTGCTATTTCGTGATCGTTTGTTCCTCAAAGGGGATGGAAATACGGACAGTTGGAAATTCGCGAAACGGGTAGATTCGTCATTTTTATAGGTATTTGAAATCTGAAAGCTGATGATATTTCGTGATCGTTAGTACCTCAAACGGGATTTAAATATGGGCACTTGAAAATTCGCTAAACGGGTAGATTCGTCATTTCTAAAGATGTTTGAAATCTGAAAGCGGGTGATATTTCGTGATCGTTTGAACCATTTTTACTTTTGTTTGTACCTCGAAGGGGACGGAAATACGGACATTTGAAAATTCGCGAAACGGGTAGATTCGTCATTTTTAATGATATTTGAAATCTGAAAGCGGGTGATATTTCGTGATCGTTTGTTCCTCAAAGGGGATCGAAATACGGACACTTGGAAATTCGCGAAACGGGTAGATTCGTCATTTTTAATGATATTTGAAATCTGAAAGCGGGTGATATTTCGTGATCGTTTGTACCTCAAAGGGGATCGAAATACGGACACTTGAAAATTCGCGAAACCGGTAGACTCGTCATTTTTTAAAATATTTGAAATGTGAAAGCGGGTGCTATTTCGTGATCGTTTGTTCCTCAAAGGGGATGGAAATACGGACAGTTGGAAATTCGCGAAACGGGTAGATTCGTCATTTTTATAGGTATTTGAAATCTGAAAGCTGATGATATTTCGTGATCGTTAGTACCTCAAACGGGATTTAAATACGGGCACTTGAAAATTCGCTAAACGGGTAGATTCGTCATTTCTAAAGATGTTTCAAATCTGAAAGCGGGTGATATTTCGTGATCGTTTGAACCATTTTTACTTTTGTTTGTACCTCGAAGGGGACGGAAATACGGACATTTGAAAATTCGCGAAGCGGGTAGATTCGTCATTTTTAATGATATTTGAAATCTGAAAGCGGGTGATATTTCGTGATCGTTTGTTCCTCAAAGGGGATGGAAATACGGACACTGGGAAATTCGCGAAACGGGTAGATTCGTCATTTTTATAGTTAGTTGAAACCTGAAAGCGGGTGATATTTCGTGATCGCTTGTACCTCAAAGGGGATCGAAATACGGGCCCTTGAAAATTCGCGAAACCGGTAGATTCGTCATTTTTATAGTTATTTGAAATCTGAAAGCGGATGAGATTTCGTGATAGTTTGTACCTCAAAGGGGATCGAAATATGGACACTTGGAAATTCGCGAAACGGGTAGAATCGTCATTTTTTTAAATATTTGAAATGTGAAAGCGGGTGAAATATCGTGATCGTTTGTAGCGTGTTTACTCTTGCTTTTACCTCAAAGGGGATTTAAATACGGACATTTGAAAATTCGCGAAAACGGTAGATTCGTCATTTTTATAGTTATTTGAAATCTGAAAGCGGATGAGATTTCGTGATAGTTTGTACCTCAAAGGGGATCGAAATACTAACACTTGGAAATTCGCGAAACGGTTAGAATCGTCATTTTTTAAAATATTTGAAATGTGAAAGCGGGTGCTATTTCGTGATCGTTTGTTCCTCAAAGGGGATGGAAATACGGACACTTGAAAGTTCGCGAAACGGGTAGATTCGTCATTTTTGTAGTTAGTTGAAACCTGGAAGCGGGTGATATTTCGTGATCGCTTGTACCTCAAAGGGGATCGAAATACGGGCCCTTGAAAATTCGCGAAACCGGTAGATTCGTCATTTTTATAGTTATTTGAAATCTGAAAGCGGGTGATATTTCGTGATCGTTTGTACCTCAAAGGGGGTGGAAATACGGACACTTGGAAATTCGTGAAAGGGGTGAATCGTCATTTTTAAAGATGTTTGAAATCTGAAAGCGGGTGATATTTCGTGATCGTTTGTACCTCAAAGGGGGTGGAAATACGGACACTTGGAAATTCGTGAAAGGGGTGAATCGTCAGTTTTAAAGTTATTTGAAATCTGAAAGCGGGCGCTATTTCGTGATCATTTGTACCATTTTTTCTTTCGTTTGTACCATTAAGGGAATGGAAATACGGACATTTGAAAATTCGCGAAACCGGTAGATTCGTCATTTTTATAGTTATTTGAAATCTGAAAGCGGGTGATATTTCGTGATCGTTTGTACCTCAAAGGGGGTGGAAATACGGACACTTGGAAATTCGTGAAAGGGGTGAATCGTCATTTTTAAAGATGTTTGAAATCTGAAAGCGGGTGATATTTCGTGATCGTTTGTACCTCAAAGGGGGTGGAAATACGGACACTTGGAAATTCGTGAAAGGGGTGAATCGTCAGTTTTAAAGTTATTTGAAATCTGAAAGCGGGCGCTATTTCCTGATCATTTGTACCATTTTTACTTTCGTTTGTACCATTAAGGGAATGGAAATACGGACATTTGAAAATTCTCAAAACGGCAAGATTCGTCATTTTTATAGTGATTTGAAATCTGAAAGCGGGTGATATTTCATGATTGTTTGTACCTCAAAGGGGATGGAAATACGGACATTTGAAAATTCGCGAAACCGGTAGATTCGTCATTTTTATAGTTATTTGAAATCTGAAAGCGGGTGATATTTCGTGATCGTTTGTACCTCAAAGGGGGTGGAAATACGGACACTTGGAAATTCGTGAAAGGGGTGAATCGTCATTTGTCAAGATATTTGAAATCTGAAAGCGGGTGATATTTCGTGATCCTTTGTTCCTCAAAGGGGATGGAAATACGGACACTTGAAAATTCGCGGAACGGGTAGATTCGTAGTTTTTATAGTTATTTGAAATCTGAAAGCGGGTGATATTTCGTGATCGTTTGAACCATTTTTACTTTTGTTTGTACCTCAAAGGGGATTTAAATACAGACATTTGAAAATTCGCGAACCCGGTAGATTCGGAATTTTTATAGTTATTTGAAATGTGAAAGCGAGTGATATTTCGTGATCGTTTGTTCCTCAAAGGGGGTGGAAATACGGACAGTTGGAAATTCGCGAAACGGATAGAATCGTCATTTTTTAAAATATTTGAAATGTGAAAGCGGGTGAAATTTCGTGATCGTTTGTAGCGTGTTTACTCTCGTTTATACCTCATAGGGGATTTAAATACGGACATTTGAAAATTCGCGAAGTAGGTAGATTCGTCATTTTTAAAGACGTTTGAAATCTGAAAGCGGGTGATATTTCATGATCGCTTGTACCTCAAAGGGGATGGAAATACGGACACTTGGAAATTCGCGAAACGGGTAGAATCGTCATTTTTTAAAATATTTGAAATGTGAAAGCGGGTGAAATTTCGTGATCGTTTGTAGCGTGTTTACTCTCGTTTTTACCTCATAGGGGATTTAAATACGGACATTTGAAAATTCGCGAAATAGGTAGATTCGTCATTTTTAAAGACGTTTGAAATCTGAAAGCGGGTGATATTTCTTGATCGTTTGTACCTCAAAGGGGATGGAAATACGGACATTTGAAAATTCGCAAAACGGCTAGATTCGTCATTTCTGAAGATGTTAGAAATCTGAAAGCGGGTGAAATTTCGTGATCGTTTGTAGCGTGTTTACTCTCGCTTTTTCGTCAAAGGGGATTTAAATACGGACATTTGAAAATTCGCGAAACCGGTAGATTCGTAATTTTTATAGTTATTTGAAATCTGAAAGCGGATGAGATTTGGTGATAGTTTGTACCTCAAAGGGGATCGAAATACGGACACTTGGAAATTCGCGAAACGGTTAGAATCGTCATTTTTTAAAATGTTTGAAATGTGAAAGCGGGTGCTATTTCGTGATCGTTTGTTCCTCAAAGGGGATGGAAATACGGACAGTTGGAAATTCGCGAAACGGGTAGATTCGTCATTTTTATAGGTATTTGAAATCTGAAAGCTGATGATATTTCGAGATCGTTAGTACCTCAAACGGGATTTAAATACGGGCACTTGAAAATCCGCTAAACGGGTAGATTCGTCATTTTTAATGATATTTGAAATCTGAAAGCGGGTGATATTTCGTGATCGTTTGTTCCTCAAAGGGGATGGAAATACGGACACTTGGAAATTCGCGAAACGGGTAGATTCGTCATTTTTATAGTTAGTTGAAACCTGAAAGCGGGTGATATTTCGTGATCGCTTGTACCTCAAAGGGGATCGAAATACGGGCCCTTGAAAATTCGCGAAACGGGTAGATTCGTCATTTTTATAGTTAGTTGAAACCTGAAAGCGGGTGATATTTCGTGATCGCTTGTACCTCAAAGGGGATCGAAATACGGGCCCTTGAAAATTCGCGAAACCGGTGGATTCGTCATTTTTATAGTTATTTGAAATCTGAAAGCGGATGAGATTTCGTGATAGTTTGTACCTCAAAGGGGATCGAAATACGGACACTTGGAAATTCGCGAAACGGTTAGAATCGTCATTTTTTAAAATATTTGAAATGTGAAAGCGGGTGCTATTTCGTGATCGTTTGTTCCTCAAAGGGGATGGAAATACGGACACTTGGAAATTCGCGAAACGGGTAGAATCGTCATTTTTAAAGATATTTGAAATCTGAAAGCGGGTGAAATTTCGTGATCGTTTGTAGCGTGTTTACTCTCGCTTTTACCTCAAAGGGGATGGAAATACGGACATATGAAAATTCGCAAAACGGCTAGATTAGTCATTTTTGAAGATATTTCAAATCTGAAAGCGGGTGCTATTTAGTGATCGTTTGTACTTCAAAGGGGATTTAAATACGGACATTTGAAAATTCGCGAAACGGGTAGATTCGTCATTCTTAATGATATTTGAAATCTGAAAGCGGGTGATATTTCGTGATCGTTTGTTCCTCAAAGGGGATGGAAATACGGGCCCTTGAAATTTCGCGAAACCGGTAGATTCGTCATTTTTATAGTTATTTGAAATCTGAAAGCGGATGAGATTTCGTGATAGTTTGTATCTCAAAGGGGATCGAAATACGGACACTTGGAAATTCGCGAAACGGGTAGATTCGTCATTTTTATAGTTAGTTGAAACCTGAAAGCGGGTGATATTTCGTGATCGCTTGTTCCTCAAAGGGGATCGAAATACGGACACTTGGAAATTCGCGAAACGGTTAGAATCGTCATTTTTTAAAATATTTGAAATGTGAAAGCGGGTGCTATTTAGTGATCGTTTGTACTTCAAAGGGGATTTAAATACGGACATTTGAAAATTCGCGAAACGGGTAGATTCGTCATTCTTAATGATATTTGAAATCTGAAAGCGGGTGATATTTCGTGATCGTTTGTTCCTCAAAGGGGATGGAAATACGGGCCCTTGAAATTTCGCGAAACCGGTAGATTCGTCATTTTTATAGTTATTTGAAATCTGAAAGCGGATGAGATTTCGTGATAGTTTGTACCTCAAAGGGGATCGAAATACGGACACTTGGAAATTCGCGAAACGGGTAGATTCGTCATTTTTATAGTTAGTTGAAACCTGAAAGCGGGTGATATTTCGTGATCGTTTGTTCCTCAAAGGGGATGGAAATACGGACACTTGGAAATTCGCGAAACGGGTAGATTCGTCATTTTTATAGTTAGTTGAAACCTGAAAGCGGGTGATATTTCGTGATCGCTTGTTCCTCAAAGGGGATCGAAATACGGGCCCTTGAAAATTCGCAAAACCGGTAGATTCGTCATTTTTATAGTTATTTGAAATCTGAAGGCGGGTGATATTTCGTGATAGTTTGTACCTCAAAGGGGATCGAAATACGGACACTTGGAAATTCGCGAAACGGGTAGATTCGTCATTTTTATAGTTAGTTGAAACCTGAAAGCGGGTGATATTTCGTGATCGCTTGTACCTCAAAGGGGATCGAAATACGGGCCCTTGAAATTTCGCGAAACCGGTAGATTCGTCATTTTTATAGTTATTTGAAATCTGAAAGCGGATGAGATTTCGTGATAGTTTGTACCTCAAAGGGGATCGAAATACGGACACTTGGAAATTCGCGAAACGGTTAGAATCGTCATTTTTTTAAATATTTGAAATGTGAAAGCGGGTGCTATTTCGTGATCGTTTGTTCCTCAAAGGGGATGGAAATACGGACACTTGGAAATTCGCGAAACGGGTAGAATCGTCATTTTTTAAAATATTTGAAATGTGAAAGCGGGTGCTATTTCGTGATCGTTTGTTCCTCAAAGGGGATGGAAATACGGACAGTTGGAAATTCGCGAAACGGGTAGATTCGTCATTTTTATAGGTATTTGAAATCTGAAAGCTGATGATATTTCGAGATCGTTAGTACCTCAAACGGGATTTAAATACGGGCACTTGAAAATTCGCTAAACGGGTAGATTCGTCATTTCTAAAGATGTTTGAAATCTGAAAGCGGGTGATATTTCGTGATCGTTTGAACCATTTTTACTTTTGTTTGTACCTCGAAGGGGACGGAAATACGGACATTTGAAAATTCGCGAAACGGGTAGATTCGTCATTTTTAATGATATTTGAAATCTGAAAGCGGGTGATATTTCGTGATCGTTTGTTCCTCAAAGGGGATGGAAATACGGACACTTGGAAATTCGCGAAACGGGTAGATTCGTCATTTTTATAGTTAGTTGAAACCTGAAAGCGGGTGATATTTCGTGATCGCTTGTACCTCAAAGGGGATCGAAATACGGGCCCTTGAAAATTCGCGAAACGGGTAGATTCGTCATTTTTATAGTTAGTTGAAACCTGAAAGCGGGTGATATTTCGTGATCGCTTGTACCTCAAAGGGGATCGAAATACGGGCCCTTGAAAATTCGCGAAACCGGTAGATTCGTCATTTTTATAGTTATTTGAAATCTGAAAGCGGATGAGATTTCGTGATAGTTTGTACCTCAAAGGGGATCGAAATACGGACACTTGGAAATTCGCGAAACGGTTAGAATCGTCATTTTTTAAAATATTTGAAATGTGAAAGCGGGTGCTATTTCGTGATCGTTTGTTCCTCAAAGGGGATGGAAATACGGACACTTGGAAATTCGCGAAACGGGTAGAATCGTCATTTTTTAAAATATTTGAAATGTGAAAGCGGGTGCTATTTCGTGATCGTTTGTTCCTCAAAGGGGATGGAAATACGGACAGTTGGAAATTCGCGAAACGGGTAGATTCGTCATTTTTATAGGTATTTGAAATCTGAAAGCTGATGATATTTCGTGATCGTTAGTACCTCAAACGGGATTTAAATATGGGCACTTGAAAATTCGCTAAACGGGTAGATTCGTCATTTCTAAAGATGTTTGAAATCTGAAAGCGGGTGATATTTCGTGATCGTTTGAACCATTTTTACTTTTGTTTGTACCTCGAAGGGGACGGAAATACGGACATTTGAAAATTCGCGAAACGGGTAGATTCGTCATTTTTAATGATATTTGAAATCTGAAAGCGGGTGATATTTCGTGATCGTTTGTTCCTCAAAGGGGATGGAAATACGGACACTTGGAAATTCGCGAAACGGGTAGATTCGTCATTTTTATAGTTAGTTGAAACCTGAAAGCGGGTGATATTTCGTGATCGCTTGTACCTCAAAGGGGATCGAAATACGGGCCCTTGAAAATTCGCGAAACCGGTAGATTCGTCATTTTTATAGTTATTTGAAATCTGAAAGCGGATGAGATTTCGTGATAGTTTGTACCTCAAAGGGGATCGAAATACGGACACTTGGAAATTCGCGAAACGGTTAGAATCGTCATTTTTTAAAATATTTGAAATGTGAAAGCGGGTGCTATTTCGTGATCGTTTGTTCCTCAAAGGGGATGGAAATACGGACACTTGGAAATTCGCGAAACGGGTAGAGTCGTCATTTTTTAAAATATTTGAAATGTGAAAGCGGGTGCTATTTCGTGATCGTTTGTTCCTCAAAGGGGATGGAAATACGGACAGTTGGAAATTCGCGAAACGGGTAGATTCGTCATTTTTATAGGTATTTGAAATCTGAAAGCTGATGATATTTCGTGATCGTTAGTACCTCAAACGGGATTTAAATACGGGCACTTGAAAATTCGCGAAACGGGTAGATTCGTCATTTCTAAAGATGTTTGAAATCTGAAAGCGGGTGATATTTCGTGATCGTTTGAACCATTTTTACTTTTGTTTGTACCTCGAAGGGGACGGAAATACGGGCCCTTGAAAATTCGCGAAACGGGTAGATTCGTCATTTTTAATGATATTTGAAATCTGAAAGCGGGTGATATTTCGTGATCGTTTGTTCCTCAAAGGGGATGGAAATACGGACACTTGGAAATTCGCGAAACGGGTAGAATCGTCATTTTTTAAAATATTTGAAATGTGAAAGCGGGTGCTATTTCGTGATCGTTTGTTCCTCAAAGGGGATGGAAATACGGACAGTTGGAATTTCGCGAAACGGGTAGATTCGTCATTTTTATAGGTATTTGAAATCTGAAAGCTGATGATATTTCGAGATCGTTAGTACCTCAAACGGGATTTAAATACGGGCACTTGAAAATTCGCTAAACGGGTAGATTCGTCATTTCTAAAGATGTTTGAAATCTGAAAGCGGGTGATATTTCGTGATCGTTTGAACCATTTTTACTTTTGTTTGTACCTCGAAGGGGACGGAAATACGGACATTTGAAAATTCGCGAAACGGGTAGATTCGTCATTTTTAATGATATTTGAAATCTGAAAGCGGGTGATATTTCGTGATCGTTTGTTCCTCAAAGGGGATGGAAATACGGACACTTGGAAATTCGCGAAACGGGTAGATTCGTCATTTTTATAGTTAGTTGAAACCTGAAAGCGGGTGATATTTCGTGATCGCTTGTACCTCAAAGGGGATCGAAATACGGGCCCTTGAAAATTCGCGAAACGGGTAGATTCGTCATTTTTATAGTTAGTTGAAACCTGAAAGCGGGTGATATTTCGTGATCGCTTGTACCTCAAAGGGGATCGAAATACGGGCCCTTGAAAATTCGCGAAACCGGTAGATTCGTCATTTTTATAGTTATTTGAAATCTGAAAGCGGATGAGATTTCGTGATAGTTTGTACCTCAAAGGGGATCGAAATACGGACACTTGGAAATTCGCGAAACGGTTAGAATCGTCATTTTTTAAAATATTTGAAATGTGAAAGCGGGTGCTATTTCGTGATCGTTTGTTCCTCAAAGGGGATGGAAATACGGACACTTGGAAATTCGCGAAACGGGTAGAATCGTCATTTTTTAAAATATTTGAAATGTGAAAGCGGGTGCTATTTCGTGATCGTTTGTTCCTCAAAGGCGATGGAAATACGGACAGTTGGAAATTCGCGAAACGGGTAGATTCGTCATTTTTATAGGTATTTGAAATCTGAAAGCTGATGATATTTCGTGATCGTTAGTACCTCAAACGGGATTTAAATATGGGCACTTGAAAATTCGCTAAACGGGTAGATTCGTCATTTCTAAAGATGTTTGAAATCTGAAAGCGGGTGATATTTCGTGATCGTTTGAACCATTTTTACTTTTGTTTGTACCTCGAAGGGGACGGAAATACGGACATTTGAAAATTCGCGAAACGGGTAGATTCGTCATTTTTAATGATATTTGAAATCTGAAAGCGGGTGATATTTCGTGATCGTTTGTTCCTCAAAGGGGATGGAAATACGGACACTTGGAAATTCGCGAAACGGGTAGATTCGTCATTTTTATAGTTAGTTGAAACCTGAAAGCGGGTGATATTTCGTGATCGCTTGTACCTCAAAGGGGATCGAAATACGGGCCCTTGAAAATTCGCGAAACCGGTAGATTCGTCATTTTTATAGTTATTTGAAATCTGAAAGCGGATGAGATTTCGTGATAGTTTGTACCTCAAAGGGGATCGAAATACGGACACTTGGAAATTCGCGAAACGGTTAGAATCGTCATTTTTTAAAATATTTGAAATGTGAAAGCGGGTGCTATTTCGTGATCGTTTGTTCCTCAAAGGGGATGGAAATACGGACACTTGGAAATTCGCGAAACGGGTAGAGTCGTCATTTTTTAAAATATTTGAAATGTGAAAGCGGGTGCTATTTCGTGATCGTTTGTTCCTCAAAGGGGATGGAAATACGGACAGTTGGAAATTCGCGAAACGGGTAGATTCGTCATTTTTATAGGTATTTGAAATCTGAAAGCTGATGATATTTCGTGATCGTTAGTACCTCAAACGGGATTTAAATACGGGCACTTGAAAATTCGCTAAACGGGTAGATTCGTCATTTCTAAAGATGTTTGAAATCTGAAAGCGGGTGATATTTCGTGATCGTTTGAACCATTTTTACTTTTGTTTGTACCTCGAAGGGGACGGAAATACGGGCCCTTGAAAATTCGCGAAACGGGTAGATTCGTCATTTTTAATGATATTTGAAATCTGAAAGCGGGTGATATTTCGTGATCGTTTGTTCCTCAAAGGGGATGGAAATACGGACACTTGGAAATTCGCGAAACGGGTAGATTCGTCATTTTTATAGTTAGTTGAAACCTGAAAGCGGGTGATATTTCGTGATCGCTTGTACCTCAAAGGGGATCGAAATACGGGCCCTTGAAAATTCGCGAAACGGTTAGAATCGTCATTTTTTAAAATATTTGAAATGTGAAAGCGGGTGCTATTTCGTGATCGTTTGTTCCTCAAAGGGGATGGAAATACGGACACTTGGAAATTCGCGAAACGGGTAGAGTCGTCATTTTTTAAAATATTTGAAATGTGAAAGCGGGTGCTATTTCGTGATCGTTTGTTCCTCAAAGGGGATGGAAATACGGACAGTTGGAAATTCGCGAAACGGGTAGATTCGTCATTTTTATAGGTATTTGAAATCTGAAAGCTGATGATATCTCGTGATCGTTAGTACCTCAAACGGGATTTAAATATGGGCACTTGAAAATTCGCTAAACGGGTAGATTCGTCATTTCTAAAGATGTTTGAAATCTGAAAGCGGGTGATATTTCGTGATCGTTTGAACCATTTTTACTTTTGTTTGTACCTCGAAGGGGACGGAAATACGGACATTTGAAAATTCGCGAAACGGGTAGATTCGTCATTTTTATAGGTATTTGAAATCTGAAAGCTGATGATATCTCGTGATCGTTAGTACCTCAAACGGGATTTAAATATGGGCACTTGAAAATTCGCTAAACGGGTAGATTCGTCATTTCTAAAGATGTTTGAAATCTGAAAGCGGGTGATATTTCGTGATCGTTTGAACCATTTTTACTTTTGTTTGTACCTCGAAGGGGACGGAAATACGGACATTTGAAAATTCGCGAAACGGGTAGATTCGTCATTTTTAATGATATTTGAAATCTGAAAGCGGGTGATATTTCGTGATCGTTTGTTCCTCAAAGGGGATGGAAATACGGACACTTGGAAATTCGCGAAACGGGTAGATTCGTCATTTTTATAGTTAGTTGAAACCTGAAAGCGGGTGATATTTCGTGATCGCTTGTACCTCAAAGGGGATCGAAATACGGGCCCTTGAAAATTCGCGAAACCGGTAGATTCGTCATTTTTATAGTTATTTGAAATCTGAAAGCGGATGAGATTTCGTGATAGTTTGTACCTCAAAGGGGATCGAAATACGGACACTTGGAAATTCGCGAAACGGTTAAAATCGTCATTTTTTAAAATATTTGAAATGTGAAAGCGGGTGCTATTTCGTGATCGTTTGTTCCTCAAAGGGGATGGAAATACGGACACTTGGAAATTCGCGAAACGGGTAGAGTCGTCATTTTTTAAAATATTTGAAATGTGAAAGCGGGTGCTATTTCGTGATCGTTTGTTCCTCAAAGGGGATGGAAATACGGACAGTTGGAAATTCGCGAAACGGGTAGATTCGTCATTTTTATAGGTATTTGAAATCTGAAAGCTGATGATATTTCGTGATCGTTAGTACCTCAAACGGGATTTAAATACGGGCACTTGAAAATTCGCTAAACGGGTAGATTCGTCATTTCTAAAGATGTTCGAAATCTGAAAGCGGGTGATATTTCGTGATCGTTTGAACCATTTTTACTTTTGTTTGTACCTCGAAGGGGACGGAAATACGGACATTTGAAAATTCGCGAAACGGGTAGATTCGTCATTTTTAATGATATTTGAAATCTGAAAGCGGGTGATATTTCGTGATCGTTTGTTCCTCAAAGGGGATGGAAATACGGACACTTGGAAATTCGCGAAACGGGTAGATTCGTCATTTTTATAGTTATTTGAAATCTGAAAGCGGATGAGATTTCGTGATAGTTTGTACCTCAAAGGGGATCGAAATACGGACACTTGGAAATTCGCGAAACGGTTAGAATCGTCATTTTCTAAAATATTTGAAATGTGAAAGCGGGTGCTATTTCGTGATCGTTTGTTCCTCAAAGGGGATGGAAATACGGACACTTGGAAATTCGCGAAACGGGTAGAATCGTCATTTTTTAAAATATTTGAAATGTGAAAGCGGGTGCTATTTCGTGATCGCTTGTTGCTCAAAGGGGATGGAAATACGGACAGTTGGAAATTCGCGAAACGGGTAGATTCGTCATTTTTATAGGTATTTGAAATCTGAAAGCTGATGATATCTCGTGATCGTTAGTACCTCAAACGGGATTTAAATATGGGCACTTGAAAATTCGCTAAACGGGTAGATTCGTCATTTCTAAAGATGTTTGAAATCTGAAAGCGGGTGATATTTCGTGATCGTTTGAACCATTTTTACTTTTGTTTGTACCTCGAAGGGGACGGAAATACGGACATTTGAAAATTCGCGAAACGGGTAGATTCGTCATTTTTAATGATATTTGAAATCTGAAAGCGGGTGATATTTCGTGATCGTTTGTTCCTCAAAGGGGATGGAAATACGGACACTTGGAAATTCGCGAAACGGGTAGATTCGTCATTTTTATAGTTAGTTGAAACCTGAAAGCGGGTGATATTTCGTGATCGCTTGTACCTCAAAGGGGATCGAAATACGGGCCCTTGAAAATTCGCGAAACCGGTAGATTCGTCATTTTTATAGTTATTTGAAATCTGAAAGCGGATGAGATTTCGTGATAGTTTGTACCTCAAAGGGGATCGAAATACGGACACTTGGAAATTCGCGAAACGGTTAGAATCGTCATTTTTTAAAATATTTGAAATGTGAAAGCGGGTGCTATTTCTTGATCGTTTGTTCCTCAAAGGGGATGGAAATACGGACACTTGGAAATTCGCGGAACGGGTAGAATCGTCATTTTTTAAAATATTTGAAATGTGAAAGCGGGTGCTATTTCGTGATCGTTTGTTCCTCAAAGGGGATGGAAATACGGACAGTTGGAAATTCGCGAAACGGGTAGATTCGTCATTTTTATAGGTATTTGAAATCTGAAAGCTGATGATATCTCGTGATCGTTAGTACCTCAAACGGGATTTAAATATGGGCACTTGAAAATTCGCTAAACGGGTAGATTCGTCATTTCTAAAGATGTTTGAAATCTGAAAGCGGGTGATATTTCGTGATCGTTTGAACCATTTTTACTTTTGTTTGTACCTCGAAGGGGACGGAAATACGGACATTTGAAAATTCGCGAAACGGGTAGATTCGTCATTTTTAATGATATTTGAAATCTGAAAGCGGGTGATATTTCGTGATCGTTTGTTCCTCAAAGGGGATGGAAATACGGACACTTGGAAATTCGCGAAACGGGTAGATTCGTCATTTTTATAGTTAGTTGAAACCTGAAAGCGGGTGATATTTCGTGATCGCTTGTACCTCAAAGGGGATCGAAATACGGGCCCTTGAAAATTCGCGAAACCGGTAGATTCGTCATTTTTATAGTTATTTGAAATCTGAAAGCGGATGAGATTTCGTGATAGTTTGTACCTCAAAGGGGATCGAAATACGGACACTTGGAAATTCGCGAAACGGTTAAAATCGTCATTTTTTAAAATATTTGAAATGTGAAAGCGGGTGCTATTTCGTGATCGTTTGTTCCTCAAAGGGGATGGAAATACGGACACTTGGAAATTCGCGAAACGGGTAGAGTCGTCATTTTTTAAAATATTTGAAATGTGAAAGCGGGTGCTATTTCGTGATCGTTTGTTCCTCAAAGGGGATGGAAATACGGACAGTTGGAAATTCGCGAAACGGGTAGATTCGTCATTTTTATAGGTATTTGAAATCTGAAAGCTGATGATATTTCGTGATCGTTAGTACCTCAAACGGGATTTAAATACGGGCACTTGAAAATTCGCTAAACGGGTAGATTCGTCATTTCTAAAGATGTTCGAAATCTGAAAGCGGGTGATATTTCGTGATCGTTTGAACCATTTTTACTTTTGTTTGTACCTCGAAGGGGACGGAAATACGGACATTTGAAAATTCGCGAAACGGGTAGATTCGTCATTTTTAATGATATTTGAAATCTGAAAGCGGGTGATATTTCGTGATCGTTTGTTCCTCAAAGGGGATGGAAATACGGACACTTGGAAATTCGCGAAACGGGTAGATTCGTCATTTTTATAGTTATTTGAAATCTGAAAGCGGATGAGATTTCGTGATAGTTTGTACCTCAAAGGGGATCGAAATACGGACACTTGGAAATTCGCGAAACGGTTAGAATCGTCATTTTCTAAAATATTTGAAATGTGAAAGCGGGTGCTATTTCGTGATCGTTTGTTCCTCAAAGGGGATGGAAATACGGACACTTGGAAATTCGCGAAACGGGTAGAATCGTCATTTTTTAAAATATTTGAAATGTGAAAGCGGGTGCTATTTCGTGATCGTTTGTTGCTCAAAGGGGATGGAAATACGGACAGTTGGAAATTCGCGAAACGGGTAGATTCGTCATTTTTATAGGTATTTGAAATCTGAAAGCTGATGATATCTCGTGATCGTTAGTACCTCAAACGGGATTTAAATATGGGCACTTGAAAATTCGCTAAACGGGTAGATTCGTCATTTCTAAAGATGTTTGAAATCTGAAAGCGGGTGATATTTCGTGATCGTTTGAACCATTTTTACTTTTGTTTGTACCTCGAAGGGGACGGAAATACGGACATTTGAAAATTCGCGAAACGGGTAGATTCGTCATTTTTAATGATATTTGAAATCTGAAAGCGGGTGATATTTCGTGATCGTTTGTTCCTCAAAGGGGATGGAAATACGGACACTTGGAAATTCGCGAAACGGGTAGATTCGTCATTTTTATAGTTAGTTGAAACCTGAAAGCGGGTGATATTTCGTGATCGCTTGTACCTCAAAGGGGATCGAAATACGGGCCCTTGAAAATTCGCGGAACCGGTAGATTCGTCATTTTTATAGTTATTTGAAATCTGAAAGCGGATGAGATTTCGTGATAGTTTGTACCTCAAAGGGGATCGAAATACGGACACTTGGAAATTCGCGAAACGGTTAGAATCGTCATTTTTTAAAATATTTGAAATGTGAAAGCGGGTGCTATTTCTTGATCGTTTGTTCCTCAAAGGGGATGGAAATACGGACATTTGGAAATTCGCGGAACGGGTAGAATCGTCATTTTTTAAAATATTTGAAATGTGAAAGCGGGTGCTATTTCGTGATCGTTTGTTCCTCAAAGGGGATGGAAATACGGACAGTTGGAAATTCGCGAAACGGGTAGATTCGTCATTTTTATAGGTATTTGAAATCTGAAAGCTGATGATATTTCGTGATCGTTAGTACCTCAAACGGGATTTAAATATGGGCACTTGAAAATTCGCTAAACGGGTAGATTCGTCATTTCTAAAGATGTTTGAAATCTGAAAGCGGGTGATATTTCGTGATCGTTTGAACCATTTTTACTTTTGTTTGTACCTCGAAGGGGACGGAAATACGGACATTTGAAAATTCGCGAAACGGGTAGATTCGTCATTTTTAATGATATTTGAAATCTGAAAGCGGGTGATATTTCGTGATCGTTTGTTCCTCAAAGGGGATGGAAATACGGACACTTGGAAATTCGCGAAACGGGTAGATTCGTCATTTTTATAGTTGGTTGAAACCAGAAAGCGGGTGATATTTCGTGATCGCTTGTACCTCAAAGGGGATCGAAATACGGGCCCTTGAAAATTCGCGAAACCGGTAGATTCGTCATTTTTATAGTTGGTTGAAACCAGAAAGCGGGTGATATTTCGTGATCGCTTGTACCTCAAAGGGGATCGAAATACGGGCCCTTGAAAATTCGCGAAACCGGTAGATTCGTCATTTTTATAGTTATTTGAAATCTGAAAGCGGATGAGATTTCGTGATAGTTTGTGCCTCAAAGGGGATCGAAATACGGACACTTGGAAATTCGCGAAACGGTTAGAATCGTCATTTTTTAAAATATTTGAAATGTGAAAGCGGGTGCTATTTCGTGATCGTTTGTTCCTCAAAGGGGATGGAAATACGGACACTTGGAAATTCGCGAAACGGGTAGAATCGTCATTTTTTAAAATATTTGAAATGTGAAAGCGGGTGCTATTTCGTGATCGTTTGTTCCTCAAAGGGGATGGAAATACGGACAGTTGGAAATTCGCTAAACGGGTAGTGTTCGGTACAAAGGTACTGAATTACTTTAACTTCCCAGAATTAGGGACCTACAGGCTTAATGTATTTTCCCAACTAGTTATTACTTTTTCTATTATTGTCAACTACTTATTACCGTTACTTATTAATCTTAGCCAGGCTTAGCATCTCAATAGGGCAATCACTATTCACATCTTTTCCATTTACCTGCTGTTTACGACTTATCCTCGCAGATGTGCATCCACCCCGAGGCGCCGAAAACTAGGCCATAAATGGTCACTTGCAATCACCCCACGCTCGCATACCTGTCTCTCACTACCTCCACTCACACTTACCACCACCAAGGACTTGTCTCAAGGGTGGAAACTAAATTAACTATAACCAATCCCTACGCGCCAAAAGATCAATCTCCACCCACTAGAATCTTAGAAATAGCTTACTGCGCCACCAGCGACTAACTTCTAATTTTTGTACTTAAATCTAAGAATGAATTTGACCAACACTTACTCTTAAGCTCTGAAGCGAGACTTACTCTTGAGCTCTCGAGGAAACACTTACTCTCGAGCTCTCGACGCAAAACTTACTATCGATCAGTTGAATTTACCACACTTACTTAGCAGTTTGCACTTGTAATTACTTTATCCGGCAATATATTTACCATTGGCAAGTGCCAAACAAGACACGACTATTTCAATCAAAACTGAATCACAATATACAGTCCACACAACTAAGTCTCTACCAAATACTTTCGAAGCTACCGTAACATTTGGTCCTTCGAGCCGGATCTCTGGAACTAGTGCAAGTGGAAAAGTGCAAGTTAAAGGACTATTATCGTGACGACTCGACTACTCGTCTCATCTTACTGATCGTTCTATCTCGAAAACAAGAACTTGATTTCGATCAAACTGCTGCTCCAACTACTACTGGCAGCCCGAAGATCACTGGCAGCGTCTATCATCAGTGGAAGCTGCAAAAACCCACTACTCCTCCACAAGGAACCTGTCATCAGCTGGATTCAGACCTCGACCACTACGACGGCAATAATCCATAGCTGGACAGCTAACTGGAAGATTGTGAATACTCTCGCCACATCTTCCAACTACTACAACTGAGGAAATTCAGCCTAGTCCGACGACTGGGCCTCCTCAACTACAACGAACTGCTGCAGAGGGTTGCAGCATCACCAACTACCCCAGGACGCCATCCTTACTCAGCTGCCGAGCAACAAGCTTCAGGATCCAGATAGCCAGGAAGCATCAGCGACAGCGATCTCCGTCCTACCAACCTCCTACTGTGAGTCACTTTTTCATACATTACTCTATTTGCGTCACTACTAACTATGGCCGATTTAAAAGCACTAACGCTTAGCCGCGGCCACGTAAAGGGCAAACTCACGCGTCTTAAAACTTTCCTCGACACTGCCGCCGCGACAGCTTCTGTTGACACGCTACAGGAACGACTTAACGATAATTCAGACTTGCTCAAAAAATTTGAACCCATACAAAATTCGATAGACGAGTTAACCGTCGGCGCGGATGCAGAGGCCGAACAGACTCGCGAACGCAATACCTTTGAATATGCTTACTACGAGGCAATTACTAAGCTTAAGCAACTTATTAGATCGCGACAGCCGCGTGCATTACATTTAAGTACATCTCTATCTGGTTCCAATTCGCCATCACCATCATCCACTGGGGAACTGCATGTCAAGCTACCCACAATTTCGCTGCCGCAATTTAACGGGGACTATTCACAATGGGTTAAGTTTCGTGATACTTTTGACTCGCTGATCCACTCTAACGACAACTTGCCAAACATCCAAAAATTCCATTATTTGAACTCAGCACTCAAAGGCGACGCGGCTCGCCTAATCACCGCATATGGAGTTTCGGACATCAATTATATTAGCGCATGACAGGCCGTTAAGAATCGGTATGAGGATACGCGGACTTTAATTGATCACCACATACGGTCACTATACGAATTACCATCAATCACTCGCGAATCTTCCAGTCTTTTACGACAATTGGTCGACGATGCTAATAATCATTTACTATCGATGAAAGCTCTCGGTGAACCGGTCCATTCTTGGGATACGCCTATTGTTTATTTACTTTCGACAAAATTAGATCCGAATACAAAACGTGAGTGGCAAAAACACGCTTCCAAGAAAACGGTTAAGAAAACGATCACAGAATTTACTACTTTTTTAGAGGAATATTTTACTTATTTAGATGGTTGCGTTAGCGAACGGCAATCAATATCCAAGGGTTCAAATAACTCCGCGCAAGCATCTTCCCGAGGTCGCGGTCAACGCAGCGTTGCATTACTAACTCGGTCGACCGCATCATGCCCACTCTGTACTAAAGAACACTTACTGAGCGACTGTGAGACATTTCGAAGCTTAGATCCGCAATCGCGTTATACGAAGGCCGGTGAATTAAAAATATGTTTCAACTGTCTAACTCCGGGTCATATGAATTTCCGATGCAAACAATCACCCTGTCAAAAATGCAGCAAAAGGCATCATAGCATGTTACACGTTGACGGTATGACTCACAGTCCTATTGAAAGGACATCGTCAACGGTAAAAAATACTCAGGCAACAACTAGCGAACCCGTGAAACAGGCCTACGTAGCATCTAGCACATACGCGCGCGATTGTGTCTTACTGTCAACAGCGGTTGTTAATGTAAAGAACAAACGGGGTCAAACTCATGAATGTCGGGTTTTACTAGACCAAGGTTCACAAGTTAATTTAGTGAAAAAATCGTTTTGCACTAAGGTAGGATTGAAGATAGATCCGTCAAATCAGCAGATCTCCGGCGTAGGTCGATCAGGGCATTGCGTCAACGGCAAAACTTCCGTGGAGATCGCGTCTAACTATGACGACTACGAGGCCACACTGCCATGCTTGGTGATGGATCAGATTACTATCAAAATACCGAATAGCCCAATTTCCGCAGACGTACTTTCCATTCCGCAGACTTTCAAACTCGCAGATCCTAACTTTAATATTCCGCGTGATATCGACTTGATAATAGGAAATGGCGATTTGTGTGATATTTTATGCGGAGGTAAACATAAATTGGGTCGCGGATTACCGACTCTATTAGAGACACGATTCGGCTGGACACTCGCGGGACGACTGACTCCAAACTCGCGAACTCAAGGTCAGCTTAATTGTTGCGTCGTGACCAATGACGAGTTAGATAATGATTTAAAACGTTTTTGGGAAGTAGAACAGAAAATTGGAGAAACTTCCGTTGACAACGCGATCTTTCCAACCGACCCGTGTGAGCAGCATTTTCGTGCCACTACAACACGAAACGCGCAAGGTAGATTCGTTGTCAGTATTCCACTCAAGGGAGACTTATCGACATTAGGTTGTAGCCATAAACTCGCGGAAAGGAGATTCCTAACGCTAGAGCGTAAACTTAATAGGGACGCGACACTAAAGGCGGAATACACTAAATTCATCAATGAGTATAAGGCATTAGGACACCTGCGCGAAATTACGGACGAATATTTGAAAGACTCGACTCCCAGGTACTATCTTCCGCATCACGCGGTAACAAAGGAGAGCACGACTACAAAGGTACGCGTAGTTTTCGATGGCTCCGCGAAATCCGACTCAGGTAAATCACTAAACGATCTCCAAAGGGTAGGGCCCACAATTCAGAGTGACCTGCTTGAAATAATACTTCGTTTCCGCACGCACCGCTATGTGATCTCCGCCGACATTGCTAAAATGTATCGGCAAGTGCAAATTGTTGAGGATCAATGGCCACTCCAACGTATCTTATGGCGAGCTAATAATTTAGAACCGATCAAAACTTACGAATTAATGACGGTCACTTATGGTACAGCCGCAGCACCATACCTAGCAACCCGCGCGTTACGACAACTTGGCGAGGAAAATGCCTTACAGCACCCAGAAGCAAGTAGAGCCATTATAACTGACTTTTATGTTGATGACTTGCTGACAGGAGCTAACTCTATCGAAAAGGTTAAACAGTTGAAAATGACAATTTCAAATATTCTCAAAACTGCAGGGTTCGACCTACGTAAATGGGGCAGTAACGAGCCACGGGTATTGCAAAGTGAGGAAACCGCGTCCTCAGAACTAAACTTTAATGCTGATAGGGAACCAAAGACACTAGGTTTGGTATGGTCGACTGAGCAAGACATTCTTCGCTTTGATGTCAAACCTTACAAACTCCCGCGACAAATAACAAAACGACTTTTACTCTCGGAAATCTCTAAGGTTTTTGATCCACTAGGCCTGGTCGGACCAGTTATCGTTCGCGTAAAATTACTAATACAGGAGTTATGGCAATTAAAGATTTCATGGGATGAGCCACTATCAGACTCATTTCTAGATAAATGGATCAACCTTCGGAACTCACTGGAGGAATTGAACACTTTTAATATACCGCGTTTAGCAATTTCAATTAATGTTGTAACTATAGAATTACACGGCTTTTGTGACGCGTCTCAGCGAGCGTATGGTGCCTGCATATACTTACGCTCTACCGACGGTGCGGGTCATCACTCGACACAACTCCTCTGCGCGAAATCGCGTGTCGCACCTGTAAAAACAATCAGTCTTCCCCGACTTGAACTATGCGGCGCTCTCTTACTCTCTCAACTCATGGAAAAGGTTCGCTCAGCCATACGAATGTCAAATCTAGAGGAATTCATGTGGTGCGACTCCACAATCACTTTAGCGTGGATAGAAGCATCCCCCAATAAATGGGCTACTTTCGTCGCGAATCGCACGGCCGAAATTCAGAGCTTAACTAAGGGCAGTTGGAGACATGTCATGTCAGAAGACAATCCCGCTGACATTATATCGCGCGGAATGGAACCGATCGATTTACGCGACAGCGAATTGTGGTGGCATGGTCCGCAGTGGTTACAACGCGACTCGAAGGACTGGCCAATTAGTAAAATACTACTTCCTGACGAACTTCCAGAGGAAAAACCCATCGCTTGCAACATAGCGACATTCAAGGGTGAAGATGTTATTATGTTCAGATACTCTTCGTTTAAAAAACTACTTCGAGTCATGGCTTATTGCAAGCGATTTATACGTAGACTTCGCAAGGAACCATGTAATGTATCAACGACAGAACTCACTCCAAAGGAGATTGTCTCCGCAGAAGGTCGACTAATTAAGCTAGCGCAAACTTCCGCATTTGCTGACGAATTCGCGTGTTTAACTAAAGGGATAGAAGTCCAGAAAAACAGTAAGCTAAAATCATTGAATCCGTTCATCGATGAAAATGGATGTCTCAGGGTGGGCGGCAGACTAGACAACTCAGCTTTGCCGTACAATGAGAAGCATCCTTTGATTCTCCCATCGAATCACAAGCTCACTCACTTAATAATCCGAGATGAACATCTTAGATTAATGCACGCTGGCTGTCAAGCTACCATGGCTTCACTTAGATCTCGATACTGGCCTATCTCAGCAAAAAGCACAACCAAATTCGTACTTAGGCGCTGCATCCCCTGTTTTCGCGCTCGGCCAACTTGTCTAACGCCGAAAATGGGCACTCTACCTGCTGACCGTGTAACGCCTCGTCGGCCATTTTATACCTGCGGGGTGGATTACGCGGGTCCTTTTACAATCAAGGACAGAGCTCGAAGTCGCATCACAAGCAAGGCTTACATATGCGTCTTTGTCTGTTTCACTACAAAGGCAGTACACTTAGAATTAGCAATTGATTTGAGCACTCAAGCATTCATTAGATGCCTCCGTCGTTTTATAGCGCGTCGAGGAAAGATTCACACTCTATATTCTGATAATGGCACAAACTTCGTCGGTGCACGTAACGAGCTGTCTGAGTTAGGCGAATTACTAAAATCGGATGATTTCCGAAAGGAGGTATCATCACTTAATACGGAGGAGAGAATACACTGGTCCATGATACCACCGCACGCGCCTCACTTTGGCGGCCTCTGGGAAGGAGCGGTTAAGTCCGCAAAATATCACTTAAAACGGGTAGTTGGGGATGCTCAACTTACTTACGAAGAGTTTTCTACGATACTGACGCAAGTAGAGTCGTGTATGAATTCCCGTCCTATATCCCCTCTTTCCCAAGATCCAAACGATCTCACCCCCTTGACACCTGGGCACTTCTTAATCGGAGAACCGCTATCCACGCTCCCTGAACCAGACTTACTGGACGTCAATGAAGGTCGACTCATCAGATACCAGCTCTTGCAGAAAATGTTTCAGGACTTTTTGAAACGGTGGCACCATGACTACCTCCATCAACTGCAGCAGCGGCATAAGTGGCACACCATGGATAACGCACACTTAACAGTCGGAACTATGGTGCTTGTGAAAGAAGACAACCTTCCTTCCTTGCAGTGGCGAACCGGAAGAATCCAGGAATTACATCCTGGCAAGGACGGCGTCGTCAGAGTAGTCTCCGTACGACTCTCAAACGGGACTGTAAAACGCCCAACCACAAAGATCTGTGTCTTACCCATTCACTCCGATTCAATAGCATAATGTCAATGTCACATGCTACATACTCTGTACAACTTTCAAACGACTATTGTGTATACTTATCATTTACATACTAACACTAGGCATAATACGTAGTTAATAAGTCTACTAATCTTGCTTAACTGGTTAACTCTTTTTACAAACCATACTCTGTTAAACGCATGGCGTTCAAGGTGGGCGGAATGTTCGGTACAAAGGTACTGAATTACTTTAACTTCCCAGAATTAGGGACCTACAGGCTTAATGTATTTTCCCAACTAGTTATTACTTTTTCTATTATTGTCAACTACTTATTACCGTTACTTATTAATCTTAGCCAGGCTTAGCATCTCAATAGGGCAATCACTATTCACATCTTTTCCATTTACCTGCTGTTTACGACTTATCCTCGCAGATGTGCATCCACCCCGAAGCGCCGAAAACTAGGCCATAAATGGTCACTTGCAATCACCCCACGCTCGCATACCTGTCTCTCACTACCTCCACTCACACTTACCACCACCAAGGACTTGTCTCAAGGGTGGAAACTAAATTAACTATAACCAATCCCTACGCGCCAAAAGATCAATCTCCACCCACTAGAATCTTAGAAATAGCTTACTGCGCCACCAGCGACTAACTTCTAATTTTTGTACTTAAATCTAAGAATGAATTTGACCAACACTTACTCTTAAGCTCTGAAGCGAGACTTACTCTTGAGCTCTCGAGGAAACACTTACTCTCGAGCTCTCGACGCAAAACTTACTATCGATCAGTTGAATTTACCACACTTACTTAGCAGTTTGCACTTGTAATTACTTTCCGGCAATATATTTACCATTGGCAAGTGCCAAACAAGACACGACTATTTCAATCAAAACTGAATCACAATATACAGTCCACACAACTAAGTCTCTACCAAATACTTTCGAAGCTACCGTAACAGGTAGATTCGTCATTTCTAAAGATGTTTGAAATCTGAAAGCGGGTGATATTTCGTGATCGTTTGTTCCTCAAAGGGGATGGAAATACGGACACTTGGAAATTCGCGAAACGGGTAGATTCGTCATTTTTATAGTTAGTTGAAACCTGAAAGCGGGTGATATTTCGTGATCGCTTGTACCTCAAAGGGGATCGAAATACGGGCCCTTGAAAATTCGCGAAACCGGTAGATTCGTCATTTTTATAGTTATTTGAAATCTGAAAGCGGATGAGATTTCGTGATAGTTTGTACCTCAAAGGGGATCGAAATACGGACACTTGGAAATTCGCGAAACGGTTAGAATCGTCATTTTTTAAAATATTTGAAATGTGAAAGCGGGTGCTATTTCTTGATCGTTTGTTCCTCAAAGGGGATGGAAATACGGACACTTGGAAATTCGCGAAACGGGTAGAATCGTCATTTTTTAAAATATTTGAAATGTGAAAGCGGGTGCTATTTCGTGATCGTTTGTTCCTCAAAGGGGATGGAAATACGGACAGTTGGAAATTCGCGAAACGGGTAGATTCGTCATTTTTATAGGTATTTGAAATCTGAAAGCTGATGATATTTCGTGATCGTTAGTACCTCAAACGGGATTTAAATATGGGCACTTGAAAATTCGCTAAACGGGTAGATTCGTCATTTCTAAAGATGTTTGAAATCTGAAAGCGGGTGATATTTCGTGATCGTTTGAACCATTTTTACTTTTGTTTGTACCTCGAAGGGGACGGAAATACGGACATTTGAAAATTCGCGAAACGGGTAGATTCGTCATTTTTAATGATATTTGAAATCTGAAAGCGGGTGATATTTCGTGATCGTTTGTTCCTCAAAGGGGATGGAAATACGGACACTTGGAAATTCGCGAAACGGGTAGATTCGTCATTTTTATAGTTGGTTGAAACCAGAAAGCGGGTGATATTTCGTGATCGCTTGTACCTCAAAGGGGATCGAAATACGGGCCCTTGAAAATTCGCGAAACCGGTAGATTCGTCATTTTTATAGTTGGTTGAAACCAGAAAGCGGGTGATATTTCGTGATCGCTTGTACCTCAAAGGGGATCGAAATACGGGCCCTTGAAAATTCGCGAAACCGGTAGATTCGTCATTTTTATAGTTATTTGAAATCTGAAAGCGGATGAGATTTCGTGATAGTTTGTGCCTCAAAGGGGATCGAAATACGGACACTTGGAAATTCGCGAAACGGTTAGAATCGTCATTTTTTAAAATATTTGAAATGTGAAAGCGGGTGCTATTTCGTGATCGTTTGTTCCTCAAAGGGGATGGAAATACGGACACTTGGAAATTCGCGAAACGGGTAGAATCGTCATTTTTTAAAATATTTGAAATGTGAAAGCGGGTGCTATTTCGTGATCGTTTGTTCCTCAAAGGGGATGGAAATACGGACAGTTGGAAATTCGCTAAACGGGTAGATTCGTCATTTCTAAAGATGTTTGAAATCTGAAAGCGGGTGATATTTCGTGATCGTTTGTTCCTCAAAGGGGATGGAAATACGGACACTTGGAAATTCGCGAAACGGGTAGATTCGTCATTTTTATAGTTAGTTGAAACCTGAAAGCGGGTGATATTTCGTGATCGCTTGTACCTCAAAGGGGATCGAAATACGGGCCCTTGAAAATTCGCGAAACCGGTAGATTCGTCATTTTTATAGTTATTTGAAATCTGAAAGCGGATGAGATTTCGTGATAGTTTGTACCTCAAAGGGGATCGAAATACGGACACTTGGAAATTCGCGAAACGGTTAGAATCGTCATTTTTTAAAATATTTGAAATGTGAAAGCGGGTGCTATTTCGTGATCGTTTGTTCCTCAAAGGGGATGGAAATACGGACACTTGGAAATTCGCGAAACGGGTAGAATCGTCATTTTTTAAAATATTTGAAATGTGAAAGCGGGTGCTATTTCGTGATCGTTTGTTCCTCAAAGGGGATGGAAACACGGACAGTTGGAAATTCGCGAAACGGGTAGATTCGTCATTTTTATAGGTATTTGAAATCTGAAAGCTGATGATATCTCGTGATCGTTAGTACCTCAAACGGGATTTAAATATGGGCACTTGAAAATTCGCTAAACGGGTAGATTCGTCATTTCTAAAGATGTTTGAAATCTGAAAGCGGGTGATATTTCGTGATCGTTTGAACCATTTTTACTTTTGTTTGTACCTCGAAGGGGACGGAAATACGGACATTTGAAAATTCGCGAAACGGGTAGATTCGTCATTTTTAATGATATTTGAAATCTGAAAGCGGGTGATATTTCGTGATCGTTTGTTCCTCAAAGGGGATGGAAATACGGACACTTGGAAATTCGCGAAACGGGTAGATTCGTCATTTTTATAGTTAGTTGAAACCTGAAAGCGGGTGATATTTCGTGATCGCGTGTACCTCAAAGGGGATCGAAATACGGGCCCTTGAAAATTCGCGAGACCGGTAGATTCGTCATTTTTATAGTTATTTGAAATCTGAAAGCGGATGAGATTTCGTGATAGTTTGTACCTCAAAGGGGATCGAAATACGGACACTTGGAAATTCGCGAAACGGTTAGAATCGTCATTTTTTAAAATATTTGAAATGTGAAAGCGGGTGCTATTTCGTGATCGTTTGTTCCTCAAAGGGGATGGAAATACGGACACTTGGAAATTCGCGAAACGGGTAGAGTCGTCATTTTTTAAAATATTTGAAATGTGAAAGCGGGTGCTATTTCGTGATCGTTTGTTCCTCAAAGGGGATGGAAATACGGACAGTTGGAAATTCGCGAAACGGGTAGATTCGTCATTTTTATAGGTATTTGAAATCTGAAAGCTGATGATATTTCGTGATCGTTAGTACCTCAAACGGGATTTAAATACGGGCACTTGAAAAGTCGCTAAACGGGTAGATTCGTCATTTCTAAAGATGTTTGAAATCTGAAAGCGGGTGATATTTCGTGATCGTTTGAACCATTTTTACTTTTGTTTGTACCTCGAAGGGGACGGAAATACGGACATTTGAAAATTCGCGAAACGGGTAGATTCGTCATTTTTAATGATATTTGAAATCTGAAAGCGGGTGATATTTCGTGATCGTTTGTTCCTCAAAGGGGATGGAAATACGGACACTTGGAAATTCGCGAAACGGGTAGATTCGTCATTTTTATAGTTAGTTGAAACCTGAAAGCGGGTGATATTTCGTGATCGCTTGTACCTCAAAGGGGATCGAAATACGGGCCCTTGAAAATTCGCGAAACGGGTAGATTCGTCATTTTTATAGTTAGTTGAAACCTGAAAGCGGGTGATATTTCGTGATCGCTTGTACCTCAAAGGGGATCGAAATACGGGCCCTTGAAAATTCGCGAAACCGGTAGATTCGTCATTTTTATAGTTATTTGAAATCTGAAAGCGGATGAGATTTCGTGATAGTTTGTGCCTCAAAGGGGATCGAAATACGGACACTTGGAAATTCGCGAAACGGTTAGAATCGTCATTTTTTAAAATATTTGAAATGTGAAAGCGGGTGCTATTTCGTGATCGTTTGTTCCTCAAAGGGGATGGAAATACGGACACTTGGAAATTCGCGAAACGGGTAGATTCGTCATTTTTATAGTTAGTTGAAACCTGAAAGCGGGTGATATTTCGTGATCGCTTGTACCTCAAAGGGGATCGAAATACGGGCCCTTGAAAATTCGCGAAACGGTCAGAATCGTCATTTTTTAAAATATTTGAAATGTGAAAGCGGGTGCTATTTCGTGATCGTTTGTTCCTCAAAGGGGATGGAAATACGGACAGTTGGAAATTCGCGAAACGGGTAGATTCGTCATTTTTATAGTTATTTGAAATCTGAAAGCGGATGAGATTTCGTGATAGTTTGTACCTCAAAGGGGATCGAAATACGGACACTTGGAAATTCGCGAAACGGTTAGAATCGTCATTTTTTAAAATATTTGAAATGTGAAAGCGGGTGCTATTTCGTGATCGTTTGTTCCTCAAAGGGGATGGAAATACGGACAGTTGGAAATTCGCGAAACGGGTAGATTCGTCATTTTTATAGGTATTTGAAATCTGAAAGCTGATGATATCTCGTGATCGTTAGTACGTCAAACGGGATTTAAATATGGGCACTTGAAAATTCGCTAAACGGGTAGATTCGTCATTTCTAAAGATGTTTGAAATCTGAAAGCGGGTGATATTTCGTGATCGTTTGAACCATTTTTACTTTTGTTTGTACCTCGAAGGGGACGGAAATACGGACATTTGAAAATTCGCGAAACGGGTAGATTCGTCATTTTTAATGATATTTGAAATCTGAAAGCGGGTGATATTTCGTGATCGTTTGTTCCTCAAAGGGGATCGAAATACGGACACTTGGAAATTCGCGAAACGGGTAGATTCGTCATTTTTAATGATATTTGAAATCTGAAAGCGGGTGATATTTCGTGATCGCTTGTACCTCAAAGGGGATCGAAATACGGGCCCTTGAAAATTCGGAAAACCGGTAGATGCGTCATTTTTATAGTTATTTGAAACCTGAAAGCGGATGAGATTTCGTGATAGTTTGTACCTCAAAGGGGATCGAAATACGGACACTTGAAAATTCGCGAAACCGGTAGATTCGTCATTTTTTAAAATATTTGAAATGTGAAAGCGGGTGCTATTTCGTGATCGTTTGTTCCTCAAAGGGGATGGAAATACGGACAGTTGGAAATTCGCGAAACGGGTAGATTCGTCATTTTTATAGGTATTTGAAATCTGAAAGCTGATGATATTTCGTGATCGTTAGTACCTCAAACGGGATTTAAATACGGGCACTTGAAAATTCGCTAAACGGGTAGATTCGTCATTTCTAAAGATGTTTCAAATCTGAAAGCGGGTGATATTTCGTGATCGTTTGAACCATTTTTACTTTTGTTTGTACCTCGAAGGGGACGGAAATACGGACATTTGAAAATTCGCGAAACGGGTAGATTCGTCATTTTTAATGATATTTGAAATCTTAAAGCGGGTGATATTTCGTGATCGTTTGTTCCTCAAAGGGGATGGAAATACGGACACTGGGAAATTCGCGAAACGGGTAGATTCGTCATTTTTATAGTTAGTTGAAACCTGAAAGCGGGTGATATTTCGTGATCGCTTGTACCTCAAAGGGGATCGAAATACGGGCCCTTGAAAATTCGCGAAACCGGTAGATTCGTCATTTTTATAGTTATTTGAAATCTGAAAGCGGATGAGATTTCGTGATAGTTTGTACCTCAAAGGGGATCGAAATATGGACACTTGGAAATTCGCGAAACGGGTAGAATCGTCATTTTTTTAAATATTTGAAATGTGAAAGCGGGTGAAATATCGTGATCGTTTGTAGCGTGTTTACTCTTGCTTTTACCTCAAAGGGGATTTAAATACGGACATTTGAAAATTCGCGAAAACGGTAGATTCGTCATTTTTATTGTTATTTGAAATCTGAAAGCGGATGAGATTTCGTGATAGTTTGTACCTCAAAGGGGATCGAAATACTAACACTTGGAAATTCGCGAAACGGTTAGAATCGTCATTTTTTAAAATATTTGAAATGTGAAAGCGGGTGCTATTTCGTGATCGTTTGTTCCTCAAAGGGGATGGAAATACGGACACTTGAAAGTTCGCGAAACGGGTAGATTCGTCATTTTTGTAGTTAGTTGAAACCTGGAAGCGGGTGATATTTCGTGATCGCTTGTACCTCAAAGCGGATCGAAATACGGGCCCTTGAAAATTCGCGAAACCGGTAGATTCGTCATTTTTATAGTTATTTGAAATCTGAAAGCGGATGAGATTTCGTGATAGTTTGTACCTCAAAGGGGATGGAAATACGGACACTTGGAAATTCGCGAAACGGTTAGAATCGTCATTTTTTAAAATATTTGAAATGTGAAAGCGGGTGCTATTTCGTGATCGTTTGTTCCTCAAAGGGGATGGAAATACGGACACTTGGAAATTCGCGAAACGGGTAGAATCGTCATTTTTAAAGATATTTGAAATCTGAAAGCGGGTGAAATTTCGTGATCGTTTGTAGCGTGTTTACTCTCGCTTTTACCTCAAAGGGGATGGAAATACGGACATATGAAAATTCGCAAAACGGCTAGATTAGTCATTTTTGAAGATATTTCAAATCTGAAAGCGGGTGCTATTTAGTGATCGTTTGTACTTCAAATGGGATTTAAATACGGACATTTGAAAATTCGCGAAACGGGTAGATTCGTCATTTTTAATGATATTTGAAATCTGAAAGCGGGTGATATTTCGTGATCGTTTGTTCCTCAAAGGGGATGGAAATACGGGCCCTTGAAATTTCGCGAAACCGGTAGATTCGTCATTTTTATAGTTATTTGAAATCTGAAAGCGGATGAGATTTCGTGATAGTTTGTACCTCAAAGGGGATCGAAATACGGACACTTGGAAATTCGCGAAACGGGTAGATTCGTCATTTTTATAGTTAGTTGAAACCTGAAAGCGGGTGATATTTCGTGATCGTTTGTTCCTCAAAGGGGATGGAAATACGGACACTTGGAAATTCGCGAAACGGGTAGATTCGTCATTTTTATAGTTAGTTGAAACCTGAAAGCGGGTGATATTTCGTGATCGCTTGTTCCTCAAAGGGGATCGAAATACGGACACTTGGAAATTCGCGAAACGGTTAGAATCGTCATTTTTTAAAATATTTGAAATGTGAAAGCGGGTGCTATTTCGTGATCGTTTGTTCCTCAAAGGGGATGGAAATACGGACAGTTGGAAATTCGCGAAACGGGTAGATTCGTCATTTTTATAGGTATTTGAAACGTGAAAGCTGATGATATTTCGTGATCGTTAGTACCTCAAACGGGATTTAAATACGGGCACTTGAAAATTCGCTAAACGGGTAGATTCGTCATTTCTAAAGATGTTTGAAATCTGAAAGCGGTTGATATTTCGTGATCGTTTGAACCATTTTTACTTTTGTTTGTACCTCGAAGGGGACGGAAATACGGACATTTGAAAATTCGCGAAACGGGTAGATTCGTCATTTTTAATGATATTTGAAATGTGAAAGCGGGTGCTATTTCGTGATCGTTTGTTCCTCAAAGGGGATGGAAATACGGACACTTGAAAGTTCGCTAAACGGGTAGATTCGTCATTTTTGTAGTTAGTTGAAACCTGGAAGCGGGTGATATTTCGTGATCGCTTGTACCTCAAAGGGGATCGAAATACGGGCCCTTGAAAATTCGCGAAACCGGTAGATTCGTCATTTTTATAGTTATTTGAAATCTGAAAGCGGATGAGATTTCGTGATAGTTTGTACCTCAAAGGGGATGGAAATACGGACACTTGGAAATTCGCGAAACGGTTAGAATCGTCATTTTTTAAAATATTTGAAATGTGAAAGCGGGTGCTATTTCGTGATCGTTTGTTCCTCAAAGGGGATGGAAATACGGACACTTGGAAATTCGCGAAACGGGTAGAATCGTCATTTTTTAAAATATTTGAAATGTGAAAGCGGGTGCTATTTCGTGATCGTTTGTTCCTCAAAGGGGATGGAAATACGGACAGTTGGAAATTCGCGAAACGGGTAGATTCGTCATTTTTATAGGTATTTGAAATCTGAAAGCTGATGATATTTCGTGATCGTTAGTACCTCAAACGGGATTTAAATACGGGCACTTGAAAATTCGCTAAACGGGTAGATTCGTCATTTCTAAAGATGTTTGAAATCTGAAAGCGGTTGATATTTCGTGATCGTTTGAACCATTTTTACTTTTGTTTGTACCTCGAAGGGGACGGAAATACGGACATTTGAAAATTCGCGAAACGGGTAGATTCGTCATTTTTAATGATATTTGAAATGTGAAAGCGGGTGCTATTTCGTGATCGTTTGTTCCTCAAAGGGGATGGAAATACGGACACTTGAAAGTTCGCGAAACGGGTAGATTCGTCATTTTTGTAGTTAGTTGAAACCTGGAAGCGGGTGATATTTCGTGATCGCTTGTACCTCAAAGGGGATCGAAATACGGGCCCTTGAAAATTCGCGAAACCGGAAGATTCGTCATTTTTATAGTTATTTGAAATCTGAAAGCGGATGAGATTTCGTGATAGTTTGTACCTCAAAGGGGATGGAAATACGGACACTTGGAAATTCGCGAAACGGTTAGAATCGTCATTTTTTAAAATATTTGAAATGTGAAAGCGGGTGCTATTTCGTGATCGTTTGTTCCTCAAAGGGGATGGAAATACGGACAGTTGGAAATTCGCGAAACGGGTAGATTCGTCATTTTTATAGTTAGTTGAAACCTGAAAGCGGGTGATATTTCGTGATCGCTTGTTCCTCAAAGGGGATCGAAATACGGACACTTGGAAATTCGCGAAACGGTTAGAATCGTCATTTTTTAAAATATTTGAAATGTGAAAGCGGGTGCTATTTCGTGATCGTTTGTTCCTCAAAGGGGATGGAAATACGGACAGTTGGAAATTCGCGAAACGGGTAGATTCGTCATTTTTATAGGTATTTGAAATGTGAAAGCTGATGATATTTCGTGATCGTTAGTACCTCAAACGGGATTTAAATACGGGCACTTGAAAATTCGCTAAACGGGTAGATTAGTCATTTCTAAAGATGTTTGAAATCTGAAAGCGGTTGATATTTCGTGATCGTTTGAACCATTTTTACTTTTGTTTGTACCTCGAAGGGGACGGAAATACGGACATTTGAAAATTCGCGAAACGGGTAGATTCGTCATTTTTAATGATATTTGAAATGTGAAAGCGGGTGCTATTTCGTGATCGTTTGTTCCTCAAAGGGGATGGAAATACGGACACTTGAAAGTTCGCGAAACGGGTAGATTCGTCATTTTTGTAGTTAGTTGAAACCTGGAAGCGGGTGATATTTCGTGATCGCTTGTACCTCAAAGGGGATCGAAATACGGGCCCTTGAAAATTCGCGAAACCGGTAGATTCGTCATTTTTATAGCTATTTGAAATCTGAAAGCGGATGAGATTTCGTGATAGTTTGTACCTCAAAGGGGATGGAAATACGGACACTTGGAAATTCGCGAAACGGTTAGAATCGTCATTTTTTAAAATATTTGAAATGTGAAAGCGGGTGCTATTTCGTGATCGTTTGTTCCTCAAAGGGGATGGAAATACGGACACTTGGAAATTCGCGAAACGGGTAGAATCGTCATTTTTTAAAATATTTGAAATGTGAAAGCGGGTGCTATTTCGTGATCGTTTGTTCCTCAAAGGGGATGGAAATACGGACAGTTGGAAATTCGCGAAACGGGTATATTCGTCATTTTTATAGGTATTTGAAATCTGAAAGCTGATGATATTTCGTGATCGTTAGTACCTCAAACGGGATTTAAATACGGGCACTTGAAAATTCGCTAAACGGGTAGATTCGTCATTTCTAAAGATGTTTGAAATCTGAAAGCGGTTGATATTTCGTGATCGTTTGAACCATTTTTACTTTTGTTTGTACCTCGAAGGGGACGGAAATACGGACATTTGAAAATTCGCGAAACGGGTAGATTCGTCATTTTTAATGATATTTGAAATGTGAAAGCGGGTGCTATTTCGTGATCGTTTGTTCCTCAAAGGGGATGGAAATACGGACACTTGAAAGTTCGCGAAACGGGTAGATTCGTCATTTTTGTAGTTAGTTGAAACCTGGAAGCGGGTGATATTTCGTGATCGCTTGTACCTCAAAGGGGATCGAAATACGGGCCCTTGAAAATTCGCGAAACCGGAAGATTCGTCATTTTTATAGTTATTTGAAATCTGAAAGCGGATGAGATTTCGTGATAGTTTGTACCTCAAAGGGGATGGAAATACGGACACTTGGAAATTCGCGAAACGGTTAGAATCGTCATTTTTTAAAATATTTGAAATGTGAAAGCGGGTGCTATTTCGTGATCGTTTGTTCCTCAAAGGGGATGGAAATACGGACACTTGGAAATTCGCGAAACGGGTAGTGTTGAGGAGTGTTCCTCTGCTGCGCGTACTTGGATGCACTACCGAAGTTTTCACGAGTTGGTTTCTGCGCGTTCCGGTAGCGATCTGTGAGTCGCTCTCCGCGTTCCGGTTTGGAAAGTAACGGAGACACTTGTTTGACTTTATACGTGATATAATATGGACTTGGCTATTTTAAGGCGCGTTACAATTGGTAGATGTAGTGTTACAATTACTGTTTGCTGTCTTGTGAGAGTCTGAGTGTGTGAGATGTCAGAGTGAGCTTAAAAAGATAGTCTCCCTTCTCCTCGGTGTGCATTTTCGAGTCGGGTAGGTGTGTGTGAATTTTCCAAACGCTCGTATTGGTGGAAAGGAGTTTCGGGGTACACTCCCTGTTGGTGTCGAGAGAGGGTGTACGCGGACGTGGTGGAGGTACTTGGGGGTCCGCGTCGGCTGAGTAACGGGACCGAGGGCCCAAATTCGAAGTAATTGGAATCCTCGCGCGGTTTATGATTATTGCGGGGAACTCCGGGAGTTTGGCGATTTGGGGTCTTCTAATTATGGCCTTATTGAGGACCTTGGGACTCAACATGCCGCCCCCCTTGAACGTTTGCGTTCAAGTAACTGAATGTGGGATAATCGGTAACGCACATGGGTATGGATTATCGTGGTGGGTGCGTATAATGAGTCTTATACCTATGTGTTTGTACGCTAACAAATTGAGCTATACATGTCAAGAGTTACATTAATGATTGTTTACATATATACATTTGCATAAGTTGCGATTGGTTAGTTAGTTATCGCCATAGATAGGTAGAGGAGAGAGCTTCTTGATGTTCCTCTTGTATTCGCCGTCAGCTGTTCTTATGGTGGCGACTCTTACCACACCGTCTTGACCGGGGTGTGTTGCAACGATGCGTCCAAGTGGCCATCGCATGGAAGGAGTGTTATCTTCGACCATGATAACTAGGACTCCTGGTTTGATTGTGTGGGTAGGCTTGCCATGCCAACCTCTGCGTACGGTGAGTTCGTGTAGGTACTCCTTGTACCAACGAGACCAGAAATGTTGGCGCACTTGCTGCGTATGCTGCCAGGAAGACAATCGGCCAGTAGGTATCTCAGACAAATCATGTTCAGGCATGCTTGTTAAAGAATCACCAATAAGGAAGTGGCCTGGTGTTAGAGCTTGGAGATCATTGGGATCTGAGGACATGGGTGTTATAGGACGCGAGTTTAGGATAGCTTCAATCTCTGTTAGGCATGTAGCTAAGGCTTCGAATGTAAAGAGTGTGTTTCCGAGTGTGCGTACCAAATGCCTTTTTGCAGATTTGACAGCGGCTTCCCACAGCCCGCCGAAATTGGGTGAACGAGGGGGAATGAAGTGCCAGTTTACACCAAGATCTGTTACAGATTGCGTTACCCTTTTGATACTGTTTTCGGCTTGAATAGTTTTGATGATTTCTTGTAGTTCGCGATTAGCTCCGACAAAGTTCGTAGCATTATCAGTGTATAAATCGCTAGGTTTACCTCTCCGTGCAAAGAATCGACGCAATGCCGCGAGAAATGCTTCCGTTGAGAGATCGCTCACCAATTCAATATGAATTGCCTTCGTTGCGAAGCAGACGAAGATAGCCGCGTAAGTCTTTAATCTTTGCCGGTTCCGATGGCGACGTTCCTTTATGAAAAGGGGACCACAATAGTCAATGCCTGTATGCAGGAAAGGGCGCTTGTAGTTAACGCGATCCTTGGGTAGGTCAGCCGTAGGATATTTTAATAGCGGTGGATTAGCGCGAAAGCAGGTAATACATTTGCGAATGGTGCCTTTTATTGCGCGCCGGGCATTAGTTATCCAGTACGATTGGCGTAAGGAATGTAAGGTGGCTTGTGGGCCAGCGTGTAATTGTTTTATGTGTTCATGTGCAATGATCAATTTAGTAATCCCGTGATTAGAGGGTAGCAACGCGGGATGTTTGCTAGTATAGGGAATTGAAGCTCGCGATATTCGACCTCCCACCCTCAAGATTCCGTCGTCATCGATGAACGGGTTTAACGATGCGAGATGCTTGCTTGTATTGTGATTTGTTATCTCGCTTAATTCTTTCGCGAATCCCTCTCGTTGAACAAGTTTTATTACTGTGCTCGTGGCTTGTTTAATCTCTTTCGTGGTTAGGTATCCGATTAGTTTTTCAACTCCCTTAGCGTTGTTGGCGAAGCGCAGGCAATAAGCTACGACGCGTGTGAGTTTTGTGAAGGATGAGAATCTCTGTAATAGGTCGTGATCTAACGTACTAGTTTGTAGTGTTACTGTAGGGCGTAGGTCCGATATGTCTTTAAGCGGTATGGGGGTTTCTGGCCACTGGTGTTCGTCTTCATTTATCCAGATGGGACCGTCGAACCACATGCGATTGTCTATGATTTCCTTTGGTGACGCACCACGCGAAAGTAGGTCAGCGGGGTTGTCACTAGTGCGTATGTGCCGCCATTGGCTAGGCTCTGTGATTTCTTGGATTTTCGCGACTCTGTTAGCGACGAAGGTCTTTAGTAGGTGAGGTGACGTGTTTATCCATTGCAATGTGATCATGGAGTCTGACCAGAAAACAGCGGTTTTGATATCTAGCCTGCGAAGTGCTCGAGAAGCTTTTTTGTAGAGATTTGCGAGTATCAGGGCAGCGCATAATTCAAGACGTGGTAATGATACGGATTTCATCGGTGCTACTCGCGATTTAGAGCAAATTAGGCGAGTTGACGCGACGTGAGCGTTGTTCACGGACCGCAGGTAAATGCAGGCGCCGTACCCTCGTTCGCTGGCGTCACAAAATCCATGAATTTCTACGGTCGTGTAATCGTCTAACAGCAATTTTCTAGGAATGCTCGGGCATTCCAATAACGGTAATTGTGTTTGATATTCCGTCCAAGCGGTATGTATGTGCGTCGGTATTGATTCGTCCCATCCGATTTTGGTTTGCCAGAGCGCTTGCATGATTAACTTTGCCTTGAAAATCACGGGGCCGAGCAAACCCAAAGGGTCGAAGAGTTGGGCGATTTTAGAGAGAATGGTACGTTTCGTTATTCGCAGTGTATGGTCTTCAGTCCGGATCGTAAAAAAGATGCTATCGGACGCGGCGTTCCAACCAGTACCGAGGGTCGTGGTTTTGTCACTTCTGTCTATTTTAAAATGTATGTCCTTCGTCGAAGTCTCGAGCCTTGGTAGTAAACGGGGGTCGTTGGATGACCATTGACGTAGGTTTAGTCCGCCCTTTTCGGTGAGTCGTAATAGTTCGTCCCGTAGTTGTTCTACTTTATGATAGTCCGATCCGCCGGTTAACAAGTCGTCTACGTAAAAGTCTTCTGTAAGTGCTATTTTGGCTTGAGGGTATGATGCACCTTCATCGGCAGCGAGTTGGTGTAACGAGCGTATTGAGAGGAATGCTGCTGATGAAGTTCCGTAGGTGACGGTATTAAGAGTGTAGGTTTTTAACGGTTCGTCGGTGTTTTCGCGCCACAGAATTTTTTGGTAAATGCGATCGTCAGGATGTATTAAAGTTTGGCGGTACATTTTTGCGATGTCAGCCGTCAAAACATATCTATGTGATCGAAAGCGAATCATAAGTGACACCAGGTCTTCCTGTATTGTCGGACCGACCATGAGGGAGTCGTTGATTGATATACCTGAGGACGTCCGAGCTGAACCGTCGAAGACGACCCGTACCTTTGTTGTCAGGCTCGATTGCTTTTGTACCGCGTGGTGAGGCAGGTAGTAGCCGGAATGATCGACGTTCTCGAGCTCCGACATGTGCTCTAACTGTTCATATTCGCGCATGAATTTCACGTACTCTACTTTTAGTTGAGGTCTTCGATTAAGCGAATTTTCAAGGGATCTGAAGCGTTTTAATGCGGACGTGTAAGATTCACCGAGTTTTTGAAGTTTCTCATTGAATGGGAGCCTCACCATATATCTCCCGGTGTTAAGGTCGCGCGTGGTGTTTTTAGCGTAATGGTTTTCGCAGGATCGCTCTTCTGGCGATAGTATTCGCGCGGCTGAGATTTCTTCCACTTCCCAGAATTTTGAGATTTGAGCATCCAATTGCAAGTCGAAAGCAGCGTTGCACGTTACGCTATGCTCAGGGATCGAACCCTGATATTTGCCGGCGAGTACCCAACCGAAACGTGTTTTCTGCATTGTTAGTGAATCGGTGAGTCTAATCTGCCCTATGCACAGGAGATTGTAAAATAATTCCGAGCCGATTAAGGCGTCTACCTCGGCGGGTTTGGAAAAGTTTGGGTCCGCCAGTTTAAGGTTATCAGGTATACGGAATTGTTCCCTAGGAATATGCCGAGAAGGCAACGTCTCAGTCACCTTCGGTAGTAAAAGGAAAGTGGCATCTGCACAGAATTCGTTATGGCGTGATTGTAGTTGCGTTTTTATAGAGTTTCGTATGTAGGATGTATGCTGATTAATTCCGCTGACTGGTACGTTTACGCGCGTCTGTGGTAGATTTAAAGTTTTGGCGAATCTTTCCGACATGAAATGTGATTGAGAGCCTGAGTCGAGCAAAATTCGGCATGGGTGTGATTTTCCGTTCTGGTCTAGCACGTTGACTAGGGCTGTCGATAAGAGAACTTGCGAGACTGCGTTTGCGGAGGCGTTTGAGACGGTAGCGCTAGTCGATGGCGCCGAGCGGTCGGCGTTGTGCAGAAGAGTGTGATGGTTACCGTTGCATTGTTTGCACTTGCTAGCCTTACAGTCCTTGATAGAATGGTTATCGCGGAGACAATTAAAACAAAGATTCGCTGCCTTGATTATTTTTGCCCGTTCGGCGACTGAGGCGCTCGTTAGCCTTTCGCATGCTTGAGTGAAGTGTGGAGATTCACAAAGATTGCACTTTACTACACGTGTCTGAGCGGAGTATGTTTGTTGAATTCGATTATGTTGCGAGCTTTGAGGTCTGTGTTCTTGTAGCGCGGATTTTCCGGTATTAGCCTGCGGGTTGTTACGGTTCGCGCTCTTAATCTGATTCGACTGTTTGTTTTCGGATGTCAAAGGTTCCAGAACCTTGCACCTATCAGCCAGAAACTCAAAAAATTCCTCGATTTTTGGAAATACGGTGGTTTGACTACGTTCCTTCCATTTTAACATAGTTTGATTATCTAATTTCGAGGACAGTAAAAAGATGAGAATCGTGTCGACAGAGGGTTGACCAAGAGTTTTCATGGCGCGATAGTGGGCTTCTGCGTTGCTTAATAGATTGCGAATTCCCTGATGCGACGCGAATCGAGAGGATGGTAATTCGGCTAGAGAGCGCAAGTGGTTCGCGACGATGATCGCGGGTTGATAGTACCATTTCTCCAAAATATTCCACGCTGCTGTGTAGTTCGCTGCTGAGTTACCCAAGGATTCGATTAGTTTAGCGGCTTCTCCCGATAGGCACGATCTTAAGTATATGAGTTTACGGCAATCGCTAATGCGCGTGTTGTCGTCTATAGCTGATTTAAATTGATCTGCAAAGCCCGGCCAGTCTTCGTAGTTTCCGGTAAACGAGGGCAAGTGAATTTTAGGTAGCGATATCCCGTCGGTGCCGTCGATGGACTGTTGCGGAAGTGATGGCGATCGACTGTGATCCGAATGCATTGCGTTGAGAGAACCTGGCACGGGAGGTGGTTCTAACGATTTGATCATACTATGAGCCTTAGCGATATAGTTTAAGAAATTTTCCTCTATCTCGGCCCGTTCCGCGGCTTGGTTGCTTTGCTCGTCGAGTATATCTAACTCCGATTGTACTTGCTCAAAGATCTTAAATTGTTGCTCAATTAGTGTTACCCGTAGTTGGAGTGGTGTTGCATCGGAACCGTTGAATGCGTTTAGGAAAGTATGAAACCGTGTAAGCTGTCCCTTGAATGCGCCACGCTTGTAATTTAGTGATTTGATCGCTTGCTCGTTTGTTTGATCCATTTTAAGATTTTGAAGCGTAAAGAGGAGGGAAGATTAAAGGATTGATGATTCAAAAACTTGCGAGCGAGAACTTGCCGATTTCGTTGTACTGGTTCGTTCGTCTGGCGTGCAGGTTTGTCCTCTCGTTGCTGGTTAGTTGCTCTGGAGATCCTTCCGAGGCTGGGGGTTGAACTGCCACAGGTTACAGCACCGCCGCGTAGACTTCCTCAGGAAAGAATGCTCCGGATGTAGGATGATGCCTCTGCCAAGTCCTTTGGATAGCACTGGTGGATATGGATGCACGTTTCCAAGGCACCGCGTGATTAATCCGGCTCGAAGGACCATATGTTGAGGAGTGTTCCTCTGCTGCGCGTACTTGGATGCACTACCGAAGTTTTCACGAGTTGGTTTCTGCGCGTTCCGGTAGCGATCTGTGAGTCGCTCTCCGCGTTCCGGTTTGGAAAGTAACGGAGACACTTGTTTGACTTTATACGTGATATAATATGGACTTGGCTATTTTAAGGCGCGTTACAATTGGTAGATGTAGTGTTACAATTACTGTTTGCTGTCTTGTGAGAGTCTGAGTGTGTGAGATGTCAGAGTGAGCTTAAAAAGATAGTCTCCCTTCTCCTCGGTGTGCATTTTCGAGTCGGGTAGGTGTGTGTGAATTTTCCAAACGCTCGTATTGGTGGAAAGGAGTTTCGGGGTACACTCCCTGTTGGTGTCGAGAGAGGGTGTACGCGGACGTGGTGGAGGTACTTGGGGGTCCGCGTCGGCTGAGTAACGGGACCGAGGGCCCAAATTCGAAGTAATTGGAATCCTCGCGCGGTTTATGATTATTGCGGGGAACTCCGGGAGTTTGGCGATTTGGGGTCTTCTAATTATGGCCTTATTGAGGACCTTGGGACTCAACAGGTAGAATCGTCATTTTTTAAAATATTTGAAATGTGAAAGCGGGTGCTATTTCGTGATCGTTTGTTCCTCAAAGGGGATGGAAATACGGACAGTTGGAAATTCGCGAAACGGGTAGATTCGTCATTTTTATAGGTATTTGAAATCTGAAAGCTGATGATATTTCGTGATCGTTAGTACCTCAAACGGGATTTAAATACGGGCACTTGAAAATTCGCTAAACGGGTAGATTCGTCATTTCTAAAGATGTTTGAAATCTGAAAGCGGGTGAAATTTCGTGATCGTTTGCAGCGTGTTTACTCTCGCTTTTAGCTCAAAGGGGATTTAAATACGGACATTTGAAAATTCGCGAAATAGGTAGATTCGTCATTTTTAAAGATGTTTGAAATCTGAAAGCGCATGATATTTCGTGATCGTTTGTTCCTCAAAGGGGATGAAGATTCGCGAGACAGGTAGAATCGCCATTTTTGAAAATATTTGAAATCTGAAAGCGGGTGCTATTTCGTGATCGTTTGTTCCTCGAAGGGGATGGAAATACGGACACTTGAAAATTCGCGAAACGGGTAGATTCGTCATTTTTATAGTTATTTGAAATCTGAAAGCGGGTGATATTTCGTGATCGCTTGTACCTCAAAGGGAATGGAAATACGGGCACTTGAAAATTCGCGAAACCGGTAAATTCGTCATTGTTATAGTTATTTGAAATCTGAAAGCGGGTGATATTTCGTGATCGTTTGAACCATTTTTACTTTTGTTTGTACCTCGAAGGGGACGGAAATACGGACATTTGAAAATTCGCGAAACGGGTAGATTCGTCATTTTTAATGATATTTGAAATCTGAAAGCGGGTGCTATTTCGTGATCGTTAGTACCTCAAACGGGATTTAAATACGGGCACTTGAAAATTCGCGAAACCGGTAGATTCGTCATTTTTATAGTTATTTGAAATCTGAAAGCGGATGAGATTTCGTGATAGTTTGTACCTCAAAGGGGATCGAAATACGGACACTTGGAAATTCGCGAAACGGGTAGAATCGTCATTTTTTAAAATATTTGAAATGTGAAAGCGGGTGAAATTTGGTGATCGTTTGTAGCGTGTTTACTCTCGTTTTTACCTCATAGGGGATTTAAATACGGACATTTGAAAATTCGCGAAATAGGTAGATTCGTCATTTTTAAAGACGTTTGAAATCTGAAAGCGGGTGATATTTCATGATCGTTTGTTCCTCAAAGGGGATGGAAATACGGACAGTTGGAAATTCGCGAAACGGGTAGATTCGTCATTTTTATAGGTATTTGAAATCTGAAAGCTGATGATATTTCGTGATCGTTTGTAGCGTGTTTACTCTCGTTTTTACCTCATAGGGGATTTAAATACGGACATTTGAAAATTCGCGAAATAGGTAGATTCGTCATTTTTAAAGACGTTTGAAATCTGAAAGCGGGTGATATTTCATGATCGTTTGTACCTCAAACGGGATGGAAATACGGACATTTGAAAATTCGCAAAACGGCTAGATTCGTCATTTCTAAAGATGATTGAAATCTGAAAGCGGGTGAAATTTCATGATCGTTTGTAGCGTGTTTACTCTCGCTTTTACCTCAAAGGGGATTTAAATACGGACATTTTAAAATTCGCGAAACCGGTAGATTCGTAATTTTTATAGTTATTTGAAATGTGAAAGCGAGTGATATTTCGTGATCGTTTGTTCCTCAAAGGGGATGGAAATACGGACACTTGGAAATTCGCGAAACGGGTAGATTCGTCATTTTTATAGTTAGTTGAAACCTGAAAGCGGGTGATATTTCGTGGTCGCTTGTACCTCAAAGGGGATCGAAATACGGGCCCTTGAAAATTCGCGAAACCGGTAGATTCGTCATTTTTATAGTTATTTGAAATCTGAAAGCGGATGAGATTTCGTGATAGTTTGTAACTCAAAGGGGATCGAAATACTAACACTTGGAAATTCGCGAAACGGTTAGAATCGTCATTTTTTAAAATATTTGAAATGTGAAAGCGGGTTCTATTTCGTGATCGTTTGTTCCTCAAAGGGGATGGAAATACGGACAGTTGGAAATTCGCGAAACGGGTAGATTCGTCATTTTTATAGGTATTTGAAATCTGAAAGCTGATGATATTTCGTGATCGTTAGTACCTCAAACGGGATTTAAATACGGGCACTTGAAAATTCGCTAAACGGGTAGATTCGTCATTTCTAAAGATGTTTGAAATCTGAAAGCGGGTGATATTTCGTGATCGTTTGAACAATTTTTACTTTTGTTTGTACCTCGAAGGGGACGGAAATACGGACATTTGAAAATTCGCGAAACGGGTAGATTCGTCATTTTTAATGATATTTGAAATCTGAAAGCGGGTGATATTTCGTGATCGTTTGTTCCTCAAAGGGGATGGAAATACGGACACTTGGAAATTCGCGAAACGGGTAGATTCGTCATTTTTATAGTTAGTTGAAACCTGAAAGCGGGTGATATTTCGTGATCGCTTGTACCTCAAAGGGGATCGAAATACGGGCCCTTGAAAATTCGCGAAACCGGTAACTTCGTCATTTTTATAGTTATTTGAAATCTGAAAGCGGATGAGATTTCGTGATAGTTTGTACCTCAAAGGGGATCGAAATACGGACACTTGGAAATTCGCGAAACGGATAGAATCGTCATTTTTTAAAATATTTGAAATGTGAAAGCGGGTGAAATTTGGTGATCGTTTGTAGCGTGTTTACTCTCGTTTTTACCTCATAGGGGATTTAAATACGGACATTTGAAAATTCGCGAAATAGGTAGATTCGTCATTTTTAAAGACGTTTGAAATCTGAAAGCGGGTGATATTTCATGATCGTTTGTACCTCAAAGGGGATGGAAATACGGACATTTGAAAATTCGCAAAACGGCTAGATTCGTCATTTCTAAAGATGATTGAAATCTGAAAGCGGGTGAAATTTCGTGATCGTTTGTAGCGTGTTTACTCTCGCTCTTACCTCAAAGGGGATTTAAATACGGACATTTTAAAATTCGCGAAACCGGTAGATTCGTAATTTTTATAGTTATTTGAAATGTGAAAGCGAGTGATATTTCGTGATCGTTTGTTCCTCAAAGGGGATGGAAATACGGACACTTGGAAATTCGCGAAACGGGTAGATTCGTCCTTTTTATAGTTAGTTGAAACCTGAAAGCGGGTGATATTTCGTGGTCGCTTGTACCTCAAAGGGGATCGAAATACGGGCCCTTGAAAATTCGCGAAACCGGTAGATTCGTCATTTCTAAAGATGTTTGAAATCTGAAAGCGGGTGATATTTCGTGATCGTTTGAACCATTTTTACTTTTGTTTGTACCTCGAAGGGGACGGAAATACGGACACTTGGAAATTCGCGAAACGGGTAGAATCGTCATTTTTAAAGATATTTGAAATCTGAAAGCGGGTGAAATTTCGTGATCGTTTGTAGCGTGTTTACTCTCGCTTTTACCTCAAAGGGGATGGAAATTCGCGAAACGGTTAGAATCGTCATTTTTGAAGATATTTCAAATCTGAAAGCGGGTGCTATTTCGTGATCGTTTGTACCTCAAAGGGGATGGAAATACGGACATTTGAAAATTCGCGAAACCGGTAGATTCGTAATTTTTATAGTTATTTGAAATATGAAAGCGGGTGATATTTCGTGATCGTTTGTTCCTCAAAGGGGATGGAAATACGGACACTTGGAAATTCGCGAAACGGGTAGAATCGTCATTTTTTAAAATATTTGAAATGTGAAAGCGGGTGCTATTTCGTGATCGTTTGTTCCTCAAAGGGGATGGAAATACGGACAGTTGGAAATTCGCGAAACGGGTAGAATCGTCATTTTTATAGTTAGTTGAAACCTGAAAGCGGGTGATATTTCGTGATCGCTTGTACCTCAAAGGGGATCGAAATACGGGCCCTTGAAAATTCGCGAAACCGGTAGATTCGTCATTTTTATAGTTATTTGAAATCTGAAAGCGGATGAGATTTCGTGATAGTTTGTACCTCAAAGGGGATCGAAATACGGACACTTGGAAATTCGCGAAACGGTTAGAATCGTCATTTTTTAAAATATTTGAAATGTGAAAGCGGGTGCTATTTCCTGATCGTTTGTTCCTCAAAGGGGATGGAAATACGGTGTTACGTCCGTATTTTACGCAAGCAATTTTTCCAGTTTAAAAATCGAGAATATTCTAGCATTCAGCTAAAATGTTAGTTTCAAGCTCAAACCGCACCCAACATAATCTCTCAGTCCTGTAAATATTCGCGAAACGGGTAGAATCGTCATTTTTAAAGATATTTGAAATGTGAAAGCGAGGATATTTCGTGATCGTTTGTTCCTCAAAGGGGATGGAAATACGGACACTTGGAAATTCGCGAAACGGGTAGATTCGTCATTTTTATAGTTAGTTGAAACCTGAAAGCGGGTGATATTTCGTGATCGCTTGTACCTCAAAGGGGATCGAAATACGGGCCCTTGAAAATTCGCGAAACCGGTAGATTCGTCATTTTTATAGTTATTTGAAATCTGAAAGCGGATGAGATTTCGTGATAGTTTGTACCTCAAAGGGGATCGAAATACGGACACTTGGAAATTCGCGAAACGGTTAGAATCGTCATTTTTTAAAATATTTGAAATGTGAAAGCGGGTGCTATTTCCTGATCGTTTGTTCCTCAAAGGGGATGGAAATACGGTGTTACGTCCGTATTTTACGCAAGCAATTTTTCCAGTTTAAAAATCGAGAATATTCTAGCATTCAGCTAAAATCTTAGTTTCAAGCTCAAACCGCACCCAACATAATCTCTCAGTCCTGTAAATATTCGCGAAACGGGTAGAATCGTCATTTTTAAAGATATTTGAAATGTGAAAGCGAGGATATTTCGTGATCGTTTGTTCCTCAAAGGGGATGGAAATACGGACACTTGGAAATTCGCGAAACGGGTAGATTCGTCATTTTTATAGTTAGTTGAAACCTGAAAGCGGGTGATATTTCGTGATCGCTTGTACCTCAAAGGGGATCGAAATACGGGCCCTTGAAAATTCGCGAAACCGGTAGATTCGTCATTTTTATAGTTATTTGAAATCTGAAAGCGGATGAGATTTCGTGATAGTTTGTACCTCAAAGGGGATCGAAATACGGACACTTGGAAATTCGCGAAACGGTTAGAATCGTCATTTTTTAAAATATTTGAAATGTGAAAGCGGGTGCTATTTCCTGATCGTTTGTTCCTCAAAGGGGATGGAAATACGGTGTTACGTCCGTATTTTACGCAAGCAATTTTTCCAGTTTAAAAATCGAGAATATTCTAGCATTCAGCTAAAATCTTAGTTTCAAGCTCAAACCGCACCCAACATAATCTCTTAGTCCTGTAAATATTCCCATGCAGCCCCTGCTGTAATGATTCATACACAGCTGCATGCAAGACGCGCTCGAGTCATACAGCTACTTCCTAGGGCTTGTCTAGGAAAATCCTAAGAATTAGTCCCACTTTTTCCGAGAAATTAGGGCGCGCTCGACTATATAAACCTCCGAAAATTCTACTCTGCGAGTTCTTCCATTCTTCCAGTCTTCCATTCCTTTGTTGGACCTCGTCGCGTGCGGACGTGCAGACGCGCTCAGCAAACGAACTCAAGGATCCGAAGTGCTCTTCATTGCAGTTAATTCTCTATCGTGTATCGTGTATATATCTAGCCCGCTATGTACGATAGTGCGTGATTTCGCCGCGCCACGATAAACGAAGATCGGACATCGTCCCCAACTCAGGTTAAGCCACGTGTCGGCGGCCATTTGCCCGCCACACAAGGCTCACTCTCCATTCAACAACAGCATCATACCAAGATTCAGGACACACATGCAAATCCATCAGATGCCTCAACACATCCATCAGGCCCATTGAACATCTCAAGTTTTTCTATCAATCAAGGTGAAAACGAACAAATTCTATTAGCGCCAAGTGCCCCCATACTTATTCCGCCGCACATCCCCAAACCTAACTCCCCTCTCCCTCCTCACCACTCTTCCCATCCTGGGTCCGAAACTTCAGTATACACCAGCAAGAGAAAAAATCCACCCTCAGATAACTCCCTCTCACCACCCGTTGGCAACAAACCCAAGATTATTCACGTAGATATGCGACCTCTCCTCGTAAATACTCCTCTAGCCTCCAATCAGGGCCATCGCCCAACCACTTCCTCCAACTCCTCCTCTCGACGTAGCTCACTTAATTCAAATAGCACCTATTCCACTACTTCCCCAAATCGCTTCGATCCACTACATAACCTCCAAGACTCGGACACTATGGACACATCCTCTGATCACGAAACGCAACAAGCACCTAGCAAACCTCCTGTCTCCCTCCTTAAACCATCCGTTTCTAACGCTAAGAAAAAAGATATAGGCAAAGGGAAAGCCGGCAAGGGTGATCCCTTCAAAGTCCCACTACCTCCGACACCAATACCTCCTCCGCCACCATCTATCTCAGCATCTACGCCTGAAAACCAAAATCCCTCGCACACTCCTCAACAAACCGGGATACCTCCCCCCTCAAGCAAACCACCTCCCATTCTCCTCTCTGATTTCGACGGAGACATAGTCAAATTATGCGCCTTCCTCACCCCAATAACCGGCACTGAAGGCCTTAACCTAAAATTCCTTGGGACCCAAATTAAAATCACGCTCTCCACCCTCAGTATACACAAAAAAGTTATTCAAGCACTAGAATCCAGAAAACTAAAATACTTCACGTACACACTCCCTGAAGACAAGCCAGTAACCATGCTACTCCGAGGCCTTCCCAAACTACCAGTTGACACAATTAAAAATTTACTCATAGAGTAAAACCAGTCCCCTATCGAGGTTACACAGTTTAACCCGCTCAGTCCATCCCTTTACGCTGCATACAAAATTAAGTTCCCTACTGGCACACCACACTCACATATATTTAAAGTTAGTCATCTCTCGTATACCAGGGTTTACTGGCACAAATTTAACCCGTCACCCTCGCACATCCAGTGCTACAACTGTCAAGCCTACGGACACGCCGCTGCCAACTGTCGATTGGATCCAAAGTGCGTAAAGTGCGGACAGGCACACGCCACCAGAGTGTGCACCAAACCCAAGGAGGTTACACCAACCTGCGCCAACTGCAGTGGTCCTCACACTGCAAACTACTCCAAGTGCCCATCCTTGGTAAAGTATTTAGCAAATAAGCCACCTCCCAAAACACCCTCACACACCAATATCACACCTACCTCACAGCCCCCACTTCTCACCCCACAATCCTTTCCCACGCTACCTCGCAATCCCTATCCCAATCCCAATCCCTACCCGCACCCATCAACTCACCCTACCCCTCCCCCACATTTTCATCCATCGCTAACCCCTCATACACACCCAATGCTAACCTCAACCACTGCAATGACACACACGAATCCTCACTCAGTTCCATCCCCCCACTCCATCCCGACTTCATACCGCTCCTTAGGTCCTGCCATGAAATTTCCACGCTGTGCGACATTACTAAGCTCGCTGAAACAGCAGACCTCCTTATAAAAGCCCTTAAAAAATGCAAAACTCATGCACAGCAACTCCAAGCATTCCTCGAGGCAGTTCACAAATATCAAGGCCTTACACCCCCCCCCTCCATGAGCACCCCCCCCCCCCCCCACACATCTACCCACTATTCTGTGCTGGAATGCAAATTCCATCCGCTCAAAGAGGGAAGAACTCCTTCTACTCATAGATCTCACCCTTCCACACATTATCATAATTACAGAGACTCATCTCACCCCTGAAACTCCCTTCCTTATCCCAGACTACATCACTCTAAGACAAGACCGCTCCCACAACAGCTCGCCACACCCATCCGGTGGAGTTGCCATTCTGGTACACCGAAACGTCAAATTCCGTTGTCTCCCCGCACATGCACCATTTTTTCACACCGACTTCTCTGCAGTACTTCTACCTAACCATAATATAATAATAGCCGCTTTCTACCAACCTAAACACTCCCCTGAAATAAAACATATTTTCGATTACCTTGATTCCTTTCAAAAACCATATTTCATAGGCGGCGACTGGAACGCCAAACACGTAACTTGGAACAATCGTGCCACCAACCGGGCAGGTAAACTACTGTTTGATTTCATCACGGACCGTGCTCTTAGAGTTTTTGCCCCCAAAGAATATACCTGCTTCTCCAACCCATCCAGTCCCTCCACGCTTGACTTTTTCATTTCAAATCAACTCAGCTCCTCCAGCATCACTGTCCCTACGAGTGACCTCTCATCTGACCATAAATCCATCCTACTAATTCCCTCTGATAATCCTCTCCCCCGCCTCACTGGAAACCCACCACCAATTGGAAGACTTACTGGAAACTCACTGCCACATTCAAACTAATAAACAATTTTGCTTCCACTGCTGAGCTAGACAGACAAATAGCCATAATTAACAAATGCCTATTGAAGGCCTTTCACGACTCCACCAATCCTATTAAACCAGATGAACCCCGCCGTCCCAAGTACAGTGCTGATCCCCTTCTCCTTGCCCTTATCAGGGCAAGAAGAAGGGCCCGCCAGCACTGGCAGCACACCCGATCTCTACATCACCAACTCCTCATGAAGTGCCTTACCAGTGATATAAATGCGAGAATCAAAAGACTAAATTTTGAGTGCTGGACCAAAACCATGCAGGCCTTTAGAAAACCTGACCCCACCTTCTGGTCAACCTATAAAAAGCTCCATTGCAAGCGAGAATCCATTCCTTCCCTATTACTTCATGGCTCACCCACCTGCGACACTCAAATTATCGCCGACACACTTGCAGAAACCTTCGAGAAGGCCCACAGTGATGCTCATACACGCACCTCTCCCTTAGAAAACGATCCTTACGTCACTTCCCCGCCCATCCCTCCTATACCCCCAGATCATATCAAGAACATTTTAAACGAGGGAACCCCTCTCACTCCCAGATTCATTGCGGACACCGTCAAAAAAATCAGGAATAAGGCGCCTGGCGTCGACAAAATCACCGCGGATATGTTAAAACATGCTCATTTCAAGGTTTTTGCTCAACTATATTACATTTTTTCCTATTCCCTTATCCACTCATACTTCCCCACTCCCTGGAAACTAGGGAAGGTCATCCCGGTCAAAAAACCAGGTAAACCTGCTAACCATCCCTCCTCATACCGTCCTATTACACTACTATCGGTTACCTCTAAAGTTTTTGAAAAAATTATTCTAGACAAGCTTATGTATCATATTAAAAGTCGCTCCCTGATCCCAGACCACCAATTCGGCTTCAGATCTGCTCACTCCACCACTCATCAATTGATCCGCGTCACTCAACACATAACTAACAACTTGAACCAAAAAAGACCCACAGCCCTTGTTTCACTTGACCTTGCCAAAGCCTTCGATTCTGTCTGGCATCAGGGACTTATATACAAACTTTTTAACCTTAAATTTCCTTCCTATCTTATACTACTCATTCAAAATTACATAGACAACAGGCATAGCAAAGTTTACATAAACGGAGCCGTCTGCCATGATTACAACATCCTAGCTGGGGTCATTCAGGGCTCGGTCTTGGGACCAACCCTTTTTTCCCTGTACATCGCTGACCTCCCCACATTTCCATACTGCCACACCGCCCTGTACGCCGATGACACCCTAGTTTATACCTCCTCCTTCCAGCCAAAGAACGCAATCACGAGACTACAAAAATACTTAGATATACTGACTCAATACTTCTCCTCGTGGAAACTACAACTAAACGCTGACAAGACTGAAGCCACATTTGTACGCGGCAAATTAATCAAAAAAGGTCGTCCTCCACTCAATATTACCTTAGATTCCCACATAATCCCCTGGTCCCCCCAGTTTAAATACCTAGGTGTCATAATCGATGATAAACTCTCCTGGAAACCCGCTATCTCTGATCGACTCTCCAAAACCATCGCTGCCTATCACGCAATCAAGAAATACCTCTCTCCCAAATACCCTCTCAACAAGAACATCAAAATATTACTATATAAAGTGTGCCTCCGCACGGTGCTCCTGTACGGAGTACAGGTGTGGAGTGCCACATCGGCTCATGCATTAGAAAAACTCCAAGTCCTCCAGAACAAAATCCTTAAATTCATTTTAAATCTCCCGCCCGAACACCGCACTCATTTACTGCACCAGCAAGCCAACGTACCATACATCTCAAATAGCATCCTCACCCTAATCCAGAACTACACAGCACACGACCATCCCAACACGCTAGTCCGACAGACCACACCTCCACCTCCTGACACCATACCATACCGCATAAAATACAAATTCCCGCTAACACACCAACCTTTAAAACATCATGCTAACTAAAACTCCTCATGCATAGCTATAAAACAATCCTAATCCTAAATTCACCGTATGTCTCAAGTCCCGTGTTTTTTTGAAAGTTTTTCACGGACCCCCCCTCACTTGGCGCAAATAGTCATCCCTTATCAAGATCAATTATACCTCAAGACAACCTGATGAGCTGCTTGTGAGCAACAGGAGCGGGTTCCCACTCAGTCTACACCCAACAAAAAAAAAAAAAAATACTCTGGGAGTTCAGTCTTTGATTCTTTCCCGAAGGGCGAAGCTCTGTCCTCCTTGTAGTAGATCGTGCTAGGCACTTTCGAAGCATTCTTCAAATCATTCAAATCTCAGACGTTGGAATACGGGGTTATTCCGAGGAAGATCGTATTCGTTACTTTCGACCACATCAATTCGAATTACTTTGTAAACCTTAGACGTCGGAATACGGGGATATTCCGAGGGAGATCGTGCACGGCACTTTCAACCAAATCATTGCATTAGTTGCAATCATATTCTTAAGCATTCAACATACGCCGCGAGTTATATCTGTACAGACAGACGAGGAATACACAAGGTATTTTGTAACAAGCGAACACACACTTAACACGATTGTATTCTCTATTCTTTTAAATCCTTTCAATATAGTTATCTTATCTTTCGTCTCAATTACTCCTTGTTCTACATTCAATCACCACCTGTCAATAGCGAACAACACTGAAAGCGACATCGTACATAGAACCCACATTTAGTGTAGGAATAGTTAGCCGCTCAATTATTCCTATCCGGGGTAATATAACTCTTGGGAGAGACTTGGCGCCTTGCGTAGCCTGGTGGTACCCCAAGCTTTTACCTTTAGCCATCCTAAACCTTTTACCTTTCTGGGGACCTTCGAATCGACCTGGGTATTATCAGATTAGTATTGTTGTGCCAATAGGTCTCATTGACATTAGCGCAGTGAGATGTGTTTGGACCTCAATTAAAGATCTGACTATACATCAGGTAGAACTGGCCTCCGGACTGACACCCTCGCGAATCAGGGAACAATTGGGTAGTTTAAAGAACGTTTATATAAGTAGCGCTACCTGCCTAAAAGCAAGTTAGACTTGAGAGAGACTTGGCGCCTTGCGTAGCCTGGTGGTACCTCAAGCTGTGTTTTTCCTAACCTGATCCAATTCCTGTATCAATCAGCTTCGACCGTTAAGGAGAATCTGCCTGAAAGGTATTATTTTGCCAATAGTGCTCATTGACACCAGCGCAGTGAGATGTGTTTGGAACTTAATTAATCTCAGGCTTATTCGAATTGGCGACTGTTGATTGGGCTCGCGTATCCTTAAGGGTTTAGGAGCGAGCACACGTTTTTCCGTAACCAAACGGATATAAAAACGGTCTCGCACGGCTAGCCCGTAACAAAAATATGGTGGTACCATATCCAAACACATCTCACTGCGCTGGTGTCAATGAGCACTATTGGCAAAATAATACCTTTCAGGCAGATTCTCCTTAACGGTCGAAGCTGATTGATACAGGAATTGGATCAGGTTAGGAAAAACACAGCTTGAGGTACCACCAGGCTACGCAAGGCGCCAAGTCTCTGTCAAGTCTAACGTGCTTTTGGACTGGTAATCCTATTTATAAAATTGTTCTTTAAACTACCCAATTGTTCCCTGATTCGCGAGGGTGTCAGTCCGGAGGCCAGTTCTACCAGATGTATAGTCAGGTCTTTAATTGAGGTCCAAACACATCTCACTGCGCTAATGTCAATGAGACCTATTGGCACAACAATGTTAATTTGATAATACCCAGGTCGATTCGAAGGTCCCCAGAAAGGTAAAAGGTTTAGGATGGCTTACTCATATAATCATAATAATAATAATTTGTAACCAAACTGTGATCTGATCAACGACCAGATCACAGTTTGTTTAAAAGGCGGAAAAAAACATAAATTATTGTACTATAAATTATTTCGTAACACTAGATAATAATACGATAAACAGCAATCGTAAAAACGCACCCAGAATCCACTTATTCAGTAAAATCAACAATATAGGTGTTAGGCACCAGGTACCTAAGTACGGTATTTTCTAATATGCTAGAGACGAGCCAATCGTTTTAGTACTTAATCCCTAACAGATTCGGTCGAGGTCCTCAGCACCATAAACCTAGGACCGTAAATGACCCACCCGAAACATTGCTATTTATATTAACAAATTTACCTAAGTACCTGGCCGCCGTAGCAACATTCACACCCACAACCACTACTCCAAGGGTGGAGACTTCCAGAAAACGAAAACCCAATCAAGGGAAAGTTTTTGGAAGCCTCCTCCCTTAAACTGCGAACGAGCCCTCACCCGCGGAGTGGGGCGATATACATTTAAGACGACCACGCGCATCTCTTACTTACTTACTAGCGCTTTCGCACAACTATTCTAAGTACGATTTTAACAAGCATCTCACGAACACTGTAGCTCATTATCGCAATCCGGTTATTTTTTAAAGTACTGCGGCGACGAGTCGCTCATATATCGAAGAGTGTAACCCACAAGAATACAGTCCACTATTACAGTTGTTATGTTACTACCAAACAATCAGCACTCTTAACAATAGGTGTGGTATGGACCTGATCCGAGGGTCTATTCTCTAGTGCGCGGCGCTTGGAACCGTACCTGACTCCCTTTGGAGCTTCACCCTGACCACAATTATGAAAAGAACAAAACGATATTGACTATAGAGATCGAGAAAAGTCCAACTAACAACATATTTTTTTCAGATTTTTAAAAGCGTGAGCGCGTCGTCGTTTTTGTAAAATAAAAATGAATTAACAATTTTCAGGTTGAAAAATGGTTGCTATAACAAAAACAAAAATATATTCAGAAAGGGCGGTTCTTTCTCGTATAGTTAAAAAAAAAAAACTTCGCGATAAGTGCCATAGTTTCTGTTAGAATCTCAGAGTATTTTGCTAGATACTGTACTGAGAATGCTCGCTTCGCTAGCCGAGGCAAAAGTCAACCACTTGAGAGAGTAACTTAAGAACTGTGTTTGTAAAAACAGATGTCCTGCACTTTCACTTTTATGACCCAGGCTATTGGAAGGTCTAGGGTAGTGCAGTTTTAGCCAGTCGAATTTTGGTCTTCGAACAACGCACATCATCATCTCTCGTGGCTTTCAGTATTACAATATACGAACCGTTTTTTTATTTCTTACACTGATCTTAATTTCATTTGATATTGTTGGGTTATGAGGGGTGGATCAATAAATTGTACACGTAAATAAGTTTAAATGAGAGAGTTGTATTGAAGTGCAAGAAGGCAGAATGATCTAAACGCATCGGCTGTCTGAAACGAACTGACTAAAACGGACTTGCTAAGAAAGAAAGAATCCTTGCTAGGCCCTGCAGGTCATAAAAGAGAAAGTCCTTAGGGACATCTGTTTTCATAAACAGCTTAACACTGCATTCCAGCCTAGACTCAAGTGGTTGAGTTTTGTACACTAAGCGAAGCTAGTATTTCTCAGCCAAGTAAAATACACTGAGAAATCCTACAGAAGCATTACTGGAGTAATAGTTTGCCAGGTTATGTTGTGTTTGGTCATTCTGGTACAGAGCGTTGTGGAGGTTTTGGTGGGCCATCTTCGTCAGGATTTCTTATAGTGTATCATTTGGACGGATATGAAGCGTTTCCTAGACACTGTTCTCAACTTTCACTGGTAACTGTACACTGCACTCACTAGGTAGAGAGATCTGCTGAGGCGGTAAGGCCTGCGCGTGGGTTGCCTTAACCTAAAAGCGAGGTTAGGAGTAGGCGCACGTAACTTTGCGAGTATCAGCTGGTTGGTTTTGCTGTTTTTTTACTTGAGGTATGTTGCATTCCACTAGGAGACACTTTGTTTATTAAATCCTTTTCGAGGATTGAACTTGGAGTATCTTTTGGATGATTTTGAATGTGTTGATCGGAGCAAGATAATTTGTGTACACTCAGCGCCATGCGCGTCACGGGACTGCCTTGCAGATGTGACTCGCTTGCGACGCGAAAACAAGGCAATAAAAATAATCCTCGGTACCGCTATGTTTCACCCTGCGCTTAGGGCTCGCGTACCTGGTACCTACCACCTCTACCAACACCACTCCCTTCACAGGTCCTCCTCAAGGTGGAGACTCCAAAAATTCCATCACCCAATCACTAATGAGAAATAGCTAATCTCCACCCTCGAGCCTTTCGTTCGCCCTACTCCGATTTTCGAGAATGACATATTGCTCCACCAGCTTTGACGAATTCCAATTTTACTAGAAGTTAAGAACTTACTTACTTGCGATCATTCGAACCGATAACATATTCTTGTAACTAGTTTTAAATTGTACATATCCATCCGGCAATACAACTACGACGATTGACAACTTGTCAAGCAAAACTTCTACTCATTTACTAGAAGAAAAAATACAGTCCACTACCCTACCATAGCTACGGAACTAACGAACACCATGACAGCAAGAATGTTAATCTACTAATGCGAAAACAAGTGGCAATAGTATCAAATACAATTGAAAATTTTAACACTTCGATTCAAAATCTCAAAGCAAATGAGGCCACATTTAACAAAAACATACAACTGTTTAACGAATTTTCTAACAAAACAACAATAGCCTTGAATAAAATGCGAGCTCAACAGATAATATCAGAACAGACCATGCTGCTAACAGAAATGATAACAGATTTACACGAATCCTGCAATCGTCTAGTTTCTTCAATTACACTTGCAGAACATAATATCCCACAAAAAGCTTTACATAGGAAATGTAAGGTAAAAAAAAAAAACATGCGCCAAATATAAGCACCGGCATACTTGGGGCGCCACCTCATGTAAACATAACTCTGCAGGATTAATTAATTCTTACAAACGGCGCCCCAAGTGTGCCGGTGGTGGAAATCTTTTTCTTGTGCGTTATTACTATTTTTGCTATATTTTCTATCATCTTGTCGAAAATTGTGGTAGAAATTAAAAAAACTATTATCTAAACATGTCCGTATTTGAAATATAGCAAAGTCTTCTCTTTAGTCCGAAGCATACTAAAAGGGTTAGCATCCTCACCCGTGCTTGGTAAACATGATTTCACACATTTTTCTGGCTAATAAAATCACTTAATTAAACCATTTTCCCATAGAATTAAGACTGCTCTGCTTATACTTGGCGCATGTTAATTTTACCTTACATTTCCTATGTAAGGCTTTTTGTGGGATATCAATAATTTTTTCCCCAAACGTTTCTATCTAAGAATTTGCACTATAATTTAAGCTGGAAAAGTATGAACTAAAAATAATACGCATTAAAGAATTGGGTGGGTTAATTTAAATAATTTGAGGATCCATATTTCCGTGGTTAACAGTACTCAAAGCGAGAGCTTCTTATACAACTTCTGGCCTTCATGTACGATATCAAGAGACGCTACATGAAGGCCAGAAGAATTCTTGCAAAAAATATAAATATTACGAAGAGCATTGTTAATTGACATTAATATTTCAATTTCCGTAATTTACGTTGAGGTACCTGTAAGAACGCGGATAGGTAGAAGCTTCGCATTAAGATCCAGTCATCAAAATATCTAAATCTTATTCTCTTATGAATATAAAATTCTCACTGCAGTACAAGACCCGAAATTGTCGGGTCGATGAGTGGGTCAGTAAGGCACAGCTCAACAACTGATTTTAAAAGCCCTAACTATGGAATGCTGCTGGAAATGAATCACAATAGGGATTACAATAGAAAAACTACAACTGCAATATACGTCGGGTACAAGGTCTTGGCAGCACGTGTGCGGTACGCCGTATTTCCTCTACTCTGCTTATACTTGGCGCGAGATGTGACGGCGTCGCTTAATTTTTATGTTTTGATGCTCGGTTATTTATCCAGGAATGCCCATGACATTTTTCAAGCTTCTACCTACTCACATTGATGTAGAAACCTTAGTCAATTATTAAACTCGAAATGATAATCACTTAACAATAATTTTCATATTTATATAGATATATTTCGATTTTAATCGCGATAGAATAAAACACTAATCAAAATAGTGAACACCAGTACATCCATGCAGCATGTCGATGGATTGCGAATTATATATGATTTGTGAAATAAATGCTTTTCATTTCTGTACGATAACGATACGATCGCGTCAAAATGAAATATTAGTAATTAATGCAGTTGTGTTTATTTAAGAGGAAGCACGGCGAATCGCACGCGAGCGGCCAAGACTCTTTTCCGAACTAGAGCGAAGCCCCGTGTATTTTTTCCTATTTGCCTATTTAATATCCCTCTTTCAAACGATTTATGGAAAAAAGTCAAGACACTAATCGAAAGATTGATTTTTTCTGCGTCGATTGAGACGAGAACGGTACAGATCCGTTCATTGGTTCGCGAGATATCGATTTATAAAATTAATTTTCTGACGGAACGATTCGCCGAGGCTGTGGCGTCGATCGTCACGTCACGAGTCTCCTTCTTCGCCTTTCTACTACTGAGGCCTCTGCGCTCTACTCATATTCGCCTATTTGTCTACCACTTGAGTTCTGAAGACTGTCCTTCTTCAATGTCTGTCCCTGTGCTCATACCTCTATCCCTGTCCATCAATGATGATGTGTCCATCAATTTTGATTCTAAAAATTTTGTTATAAACTCACCTGTTTTTTTGTTATTCAAGATAACAATTTTCCACACTTTTTAGGGAGGGGTCTAAAATCACCTTATGATGCATACCCATGAATTCGTCTTCCGATCCTCCACCATGATCCGAGAAAAAAAATAGATGTTCATTGTCAAAAAACATTATTGTTTATAAAAAAATGTTTAAACAATTGGAATTTCAAAAATTTGATGACACCAACTGATAGTCCCATTAATACCATGTAACTTTTGTTCAACAATTGTTTCTCTAAATCTAATTGTTTAAGAGATATTTAAAGGAGAAAATTTACAACCCCCGGGGGGTGAACTACCCCCAAAGGCCTTTTGTCATAGGTCGTTGAATTCGCCTTGATCCCAGCATTCAGAATATCGAAAAAAAAGTAGGTCGACCCGTTGAAAAATATTAAGTTAACATTAATAACTAAAAACCACCCTATTGTAAAAACACCCCCATACCGCCGTTCAACGAGCCCCTTCGAACCATGCAACTTTGCCCTTTGCGGATTTCGCGTATCTTCACAATTGACGAAGATATTTTCATTCGACATTCTTGCTGGGACACCCTGTATATAGTCGGTTGTTGCGGATTCTCTGCCTCCGCGAATCTATTAGACTGTCGACTCGACCATACTTCGTAGTTTGTAAGAACACCGAGCGTGGCAGCATCGATCGGCGATCGATGCTGATCGATGCACCAAGCGTCGCCACGCATGCGCAGCGCGTTTCTTGTAGACTCGTCGTACCTCGTGCCGCTCAGCGGTCATTATTGATCCAGCTAGTGCGATCGCCGGTTCGGTTCAGCTTTGTGACTTTTTCATGCGATAGTTCGACGTTTGTGCAACTCTGTTCTAGTTAAGTGAAGCGCAACTCTTGCTGCGACGAGAGTGCGTGGCTTTACAACCCACCATTCAAACAGGTACTGTACAACTTTGTATTTGCGTCTCGCCACGTGGATTTACGACCCACGTGTGCGCTCTGTCAACAATAAACGACTCAACTCTATTCTGCTCTCAACTCTGTGCTTTCTTTGCTACGCGATTGTGCCCTCGATGATCTTCGCTATTGTTAAATTCAGTGCATCGCTCTAACTTTAGTCAAATCTCAAACATCGGTAATTATTTACAATTGGGCACTCCTCACCGATTTGGCTGAAATTTGAATTTGTAGTAGAGTTGAATGCTTAGATAACAGATCTGCAAGTAAAAATTGTCGCTCTCTTTTCGTTTTCGAGTTATTAACAATTATACGAAACATATTTATTTTTAAAATACTCTGTAAAATAGTGTTCACTTGACCGATTTGGCTGAAATTTGAACATGTTGTACTCTTCGATAAGTAGATTGCAGATATGCAAATAAAAATTGTCGCTCTCTTTCCGTTCTTGAGATATCAATAATTATGTTAACTAATTATATAACAATAGGTAGCGCTTTGCCGATTTGGCTGTAAATTAAATATGTTATAGAGCTCGATGCGTAGATTACATATTTGCGAATAAAAATTACCGATCTCTTTCTATTCTTAAAATATTAATGATTATATGCGCGAAAATGCACTATTCTTTACAGGCACTCTATGAAATACTGTTCTCCTTATCGAATTTCATACATTATCATTATATTATACGTTAGCGCCCCCTTCACCTCATCTGGCACTGGCCTGACCTGTGACTGTAAAGCCTAATGACACTTAATACGTTTTATAGTCACAAGTCAGGTCAGTGCCAGATGAGAGAAAGGGGGCGCAACTGTAAAACGTGATAAGCCTCATTATGCTTTACAGTCACAGGTCAGGTCAGTGCCAGATGAGGTGAAGGGGGCGCTAACGTATAATATAATGATAATGTATGAAATTCGATAAGGAGAACAGTATTTCATAGAGTGCCTGTAAAGAATAGTGCATTTTCGCGCATATAATCATTAATATTTTAAGAATAGAAAGAGATCGGTAATTTTTATTCGCAAATATGTAATCTACGCCTCGAGCTCTATAAGATACTTAATTTACAGCCAAATCGGCAAAGCGCTACCTATTGTTATATAATTAGTTAACATAATTATTGATATCTCAAGAACGGAAAGAGAGCGACAATTTTTATTTGCATATCAGCAATCTACGTATCGAAGAGTACAACAGATTCAAATTTCAGCCAAATCGGTGAGAAGTGCCCAATTGTAAATAATTACCATATAGTCTTATATATAAGACCCAAAAGCGAGCGCAAGACAGAATGTTCAATACTCATATTTAGAGACAGACACTTAGACTCACGCTCAGAAGTCACTCACAGATTCGCTTACTCTCAACAGACTCTTACTGTCAGATACTCATCTTCAATACCGAAGTTAGAATCGTACAAATTCTATAGTTTAAATCCTCCAGTTTTGTGTTCGGAGTTATTAAAGAGAGTTACTCCAAAGCAACACTGGTATTCCTGCACCCTATTCCCTCGCGGGAACACGACAAAATTAATCGTCCGGATAAAATGCTCGGTGCTCGCTCGTTAAAGGTTCTGGCGTCGCGGGGTCTATCACAGTCCTGTTACCAGAAGACACAAAGTCCTTCCCCAATCCGTGGCTAGATCCTAGAGGAACAAGGAACACTATCCTTAGAAACTTATCAGTATCTCTCGTTCGAAAAATTTGCACATGCAGTCCCAAAACCTCGGACAGCTACATGGCATCGGGCCACCAGCCAGCCTTAGTCTTAGGTTACACACAATCCCTCGGCTATCCTCTGTTACGGGCTTGCCTTGCGAGCCCGGTTTTGAGGGTGTTCGATATTATTTAACACGAGTCGTATCAGGGTGTTCCTGAAGTCAACGTCCAACGAGCACAGGGTTGTAGGGGGCAAAATTTCGACTAAAAAAGTCCTACTGCACTTTCTTCTCCGACGCACCCTCAGCGAGATCTTAAAGGGTGAAGTTGAGCCAATCAGGATGCCCGTACAAGAGGAGCGTAACCGTGAGCGCGTGCAAGCTTGTGTGACCGCTTCCCCACCAAGCGGCTCCTTCTGTGTGAGGCATGCGTGTCGTTCTCGCGCTAGGTAGTAACCGCGGCCTTCGCCGAGCGAATCCGCGAACCTCTCCTTTCCCCGCAGACGCCTCGTGAGCTTCTTTTTTCTCTAATTATAACTTGGATTGATTCCCACCAAAATAATTCCAATATTACTTCCAGTAATATTATTCTGAATCTTTACGCCTTAAGAAGAAGGAAAAGGAAAAAGCATTTTTAATCAAATTTACACACTTTATTTACAAATTTACAACACTTCACACAGAAACGGAAAGAGAAAACGGGAGAGTATTTTTTTAAATTATTCTAATTTTCTTTCGCTTCCGTTTTTTCTATTCCTGCCGTATCCAAGCCTGACTGTAATTCTTACCTGTGCTATTAAATCTGAGGTAGAGAGGAAAGGGTGAAACGGCCATTGTTCTTTATTCTGAAATTAGTAGGCATCCTAGTTATTTATTAGTGGCCCTGAAAAGGGTCGATGGATTTAGCTCTAAAAAGAGCAGATTTTTGTCCTAAAAAGGACAGTTTATACTTGGCGTGGACCCGGACCGCCAAGCAAGTGTTCAAATCGGCCACCGCCCGCCTACAGACACATTCGTGCTCGTACCAAAATGTTACGATTTACATTGGCTAATTGCTGTGGCGTGATGGCAGCAACAGCGGCGTGGATCCGCGCAACCAATTCCTCCGGTCTGTTCAGATGCTCTCCGTAAATTTGACCCTTTAGCGTCGCCCAGAGAAAGAAGTCTAAAGGCGTCAAATCCGGAGAACTGACAGGAAAGAAAGGGAAGGAAACATGGAAATGCTGGAAGGTATCGGTAAGGGAGATGTGCGGAATAATTTTAAGTAAAATAATATAGCAATTGTTTGAAACGAAATTTTGTCATCAACAAGAACGCGGAATGAATATTTACCGTGCAGACCAGGGTATGGGAGCATGTCTTCCGATCCACCGTTCCGGAAATGCTTCATTAAGGAAGATCGTCACAGATTGAGTAGTGTGAGGCGGAGCACCATCCTGCTGGAATAAGACTTCTCTTCCTGCCGGCCCAACTGCAATAATCTCCGCAGGAGATGTCTCCAGAAATTGGAGGTAATTTTGTCCCTAATATGCGAATCTGATTAATATTTCACTGATCGAAATTTAATAAACAAGAAAACTTACGTTCAAGATTTTCGGAAGTTGCCGAACTATCGACCTGCTCAATTAGGTATTCACAAAATACAATTACAATCCGTTACAGTAGCGCATATCGCGATCATCGCGAGCCGTTGTTTTCCATCCCCACTTTTATCGCGGAATATGAGAAAACGATGCGAAGAAGTTCTAAGACAATGGGGAGGCAACACACGATTTTAAGCATCACAATTAAGACCCGTGCATCATCCATCAAAACACACACTACATTTAAAATACACATTTCTATTCACACATACACCAAACATACAACACAAATATACATGGGGTACAAGTCTGACCGTGCAACCTCCTAGTGGCGTACCTTGGGTTATTCTAATGCCGGCGGCTCACTTTTCATTCAAAGTGTCGTAACTTTGCATAAAAAAATCGTAGCGGCTTATTTTTAAAAAAAATTAAAGAGAAAGCTTTAGGCTACACAACCCTGTAATTGGCGTCCTTCAAAAAAATTCACCTGACCCCGTGGCCCTTGTTGAACTTTGCAATTTTCTGCAAGAAAAACATACCCTCCTATTTTATGTGCTACCACAGCCCCAATGCACGCAAGCCAAATTTCTAATGGCGCGTTGTAAAGTAGAGGCTTCAAGCTTTAATTTAAAAAAAATTCATATTTTTACGATTTTTTTTGACAAAGTTACAGCTGTGCGAACATTGACAAGTTTGCGACCTGAGAGAAGTGGTCCTTTAATTTTGGTGTGAAGTGTATTAGCAATAACCGCTTGGTGACCCCGAGATGTAATAAATGTAGTGAATCTGCCACAATTACATCATCCACCATATCAATTGGCAGTTTTAAAAGCGGAGTTATTCCCGGCTCTCTGTGTAGTTTCCGAGGTCCTATAGGAATCCTGTAATCCCGGTGGTGTTCTTCGTAAGCACGTGCACGGAATAACTCGTCTGTGCTCTTAGTGCATTTCGTGGGAGGGAACACTGTTGACCGGACGAGAGTTGAGTGGATGCCCACAACACAGCATTTTAAGCACCCGTGCTGAGCGTTAAAATTTACAGTACCTATGAAAAAATAGTATAATACCATTAATATCTTATACGAATAAAATCGATAATAAATAGAAATACAACAAACTGTACCTTTTATGAAAGCTCTTGCGGGTGAGTTTTTAATTGTGTTGTAACAATAGATTTCTTTGGGGTTCCTGTTGAAATTAATTGCAGGATATAGTAATATAAATATACCAACATGATAATAATTCGACTTATGGTATAGATTCTGTTTCGTGTACACACCCATCAATGTTCGCGGGTGCTTAGGCAAGCGTACATTAAATGTACTACTGATTTTCTCCATCAGCGGCTTCATTGCAACGTGGGGTATGTTGTATTTCACTGCCCAATCTTTCCAGAAAGTCGCGAAACCTTCCGTTTGCTCCTCGTAGACTACCGGTTGTTCCTCATGTACATCAGAAGTAGACGTTGAAGATTCGCTATTAGTTGATTGCGGAGGACCCGTGTGAGTCATTTCACTCTCATGGTCAGTCTCATTTTCAGTTTCATCTGAGGAAACGATTGGCTCGTTGGGGTTGTGTATAACTCCGCTACTGGTAGATGGTTGTATCATTGGCGAATTTGTTTCCTCTAACAGCATCTTCCTGTTGCTTTTGACACTTCTCCGGTAAGTCCCACTACTCTTCGCTTTGTTCCATTTTATTAACATTTCATCCATAACGTCAGAAAAATATCGGCAACACAGTCGGAAAAATATTACACAAATCACTAATATTTACAAGGATCCACCAGAACTAAGTTGTCACGTGGAGAGACTGAGTCAAAGTGACTTCCTCAGTTGTTTCTTCTTGTTTCGGCAGTTTTCTCCTCACAATTTCTGTGGATGGCGCGATGTATATTTTCGCAATTATGGTACTAGTTGCAGTAGCACTGATTGGTTACAGGAATTTTCGGACTCCGTCCTCAAGACACCCAGTTTTCGACTTCTCGGGGGTCATTGTAGGGAAAGCTATCAGGTAGGATGGCCAGGCCAGGTAATGATTCCACGAATTCTGGGAGTCATTAAATAGTTGATCACGGCTGTAAGTACAGTATACCTTCAATAGTTGCAACAAATCTTCTCTACGTTAGTTGCACCGGAATCATCCACACCACCAAGCAGGTGTTACCCTGACTCGTACCGAGACCGAGACCCGACCGCTCGTAATCGCTCGCGGCGTCTCTTTGTGTAAAGCGATTAGATAGGGGAGCTCGAGAAGGGTCGCTGTCGAAGAGTCATCAGTACATACAGAAATATAAAAGTTCTTTATTTATAATTTGTTTTACATAAAATTTATATCATTGGACAGCGCAGCTTTTTCCGATAACAATGACACCAAACAAAACATAAATCGGTACACATTTGAGGTAGTTATGGCAGTTTTAAAAGAAAGTTTTTGGCTGTGCCAGGACGGTAGCGCGGACCTCTTCTTTCACTCTGCTCGTCCTTCTCTCGCTCAGCACAGTGGTCGGCGGTCCTCTTCTTTCTCTCCGGTCGCCCTGCTCTCGCTCAGCACACTGGCCGGCGCTCCTCTTCTTTCTCTCTGCTCGTCCTTCTCTCGCTCAGGCAAGTTGCAACCGCTGGCAACTTACGTCGAGAAGAAGATATCGCCAGCCTTTTGGCTCTGTTTTGGGGGGGATGGCCATTCGTGTGAGAGGCCAAGTCGCTAGCGCGCTCCTCTTCTTTTCCACAGGTTGTCCTTCTCTCGCTCAGGCAAGTTACAACTGCTGGCAACTTACGTCGAGACGAACACATTTGGCCGTGCCAGGTCGGTAGCGCGCTCCTCTTCTTTCCCTCTGGCCGTCCTTCTCGCGCTCACTACACTGGTCGGCGCTCCTCTTCTCCCTCTGTGGCCTGCACTGCACCCACGCTGCACCTGTTTATTCGGCCTAATATGAACAGAAAACAATAATTAATATTATAATAAATTATATTTTAGTCTAATAGATATGAAACGCAGAAAAGTTATTGTAGCATACGTACGTGTTGCCTCTTTTCTAGCTCCTTTACACTTTCCTTGAATCCGAGGAACTGCGTTTTGATGCACCGAGGCAGGGGTGCAATGCGCCGCGCAATGCAATCATACGCGTCCTCCAATTCACGGTCGGTCGGAATACGTGTCTCCTCTGGTGCAACTTCTGGCTCTTCCTCTGATGCTGGATCGTCGTGCCCTGTCTCCGAAATAGCATTTTCAATTTCTTCGCAGATTTCGAAGAATTCCGTTATCTCTTGGTCCGAAACTGCATTAGTGGACACCTCTTGGATCAGACTCCTCACTTCTGCTTCGATCGCCTCACTCTCGCCTGTATCATTTTCTTCGTCCACGTTCGCAGCCAAAATTTTGCGGTACGCGCTTTGAATGTTGTTTGCCGCGATCGCCTTCCACGCCTGGTCCACCATTTTCAAACAGTCTTTTAAATGAAAATATGAAAATATGAAAATATGAAAATATGAAAATATGAAAATATACATGAAAATAACGAACGACGGTTTTATAACACGTACAGTACGGGCCATTCCACGTGAAAACGATCACTTTTGGCAGCAGGTCCTCCGATTTTGTTTAAATTGTAGTATGCTGTAGTTTTTGCAAAATAATGGTAAGTTTAATTCATCATTTTGCTGAAATAAAAAACGTTAAAAAAATACGGGATGTTGAAAATCGCGAAAAAGTGCATTTTTGCCAAAACTTGACCCCATAAATGAATTAATATCTCCGAAACTATGGCACTTATCGGGAAGTTTTTTTTTTAAACTATACGAGAAAGAACCGCCCTTTCTGAATATATTTTTGTTTTTGTTATGGCAACCATTTTTCTACCTGAAAATTGTTAATTAATTTTTATTTTACAAAAACGGCGACGTGCTCACGCTTTTAAAAATCTGAAAAAAAGTATGTTGTTAGTTGGACTTTTCTCGATCTCTATAGTAAATTTCGTTTTGTTCTTTTCATAATTGTGGTCAGGGTGGAGCTCCAAAGGGAGTCAGGTACGGTTCCAAGCGCCGCGCACTAGAGAATAGACCCTCGGATCGGGTCCATACTACACCTATATTGTTGATTTTAATGAATAAGTGGATTCTGGGTGCGTTTTTACGATTGCTGTTTATCGTATTATTATCTAGTGTTACCAAATAACTTATAGTACAATAATTTATGTTTTTTTTTCGTCTTTTAAACAAACTGTGATCTGGTCGTTGATCAGATCACAGTTTCGAACCGGCGATCTCACTAGTTGGATCAATAATGGCCGCTTAGCGGCACGAGGTTCTACGAGTCGACAAGAAACGCGCTGCGCATGCGTGGCGACGCTGGGTGCATCGATCACCATCGACCGCTGATCGATGCTGCCACGCTCGATGTTCTTACATACTACGGAGTATGGTCGAGTCAACGATCTAGTATATTCGCGGAGGCAGAGAATCCGCAACACCCGGAAACTAGGAAAGACAGAGCCGATTCGACCCGTCCTTTAAGTGTTAAAAGACTAATCGAGCAGGCTATATGTATATACACATAGGCCAAATTCACAATTGATTTGAAATTTTTTTTAAACTTTCGTAGGTTTGTAGTCCTCATCGCGAGGACCGTAAAATGCACTTTTCCGTTCCTCGTTATCATTAATAGTATTTAAGTAATTTAAGTTCATTGTTTTGGATTAACATTTTAATGAAAATTCATAATTCGTAAAGGACTAGAGGTACTATATTATGCACGAACCGCCGTTTCATTCGGAAATGGTAACATTCTAAATAAGTATGTAACAATGGTAAAATGGTACTAAATAGTTATAAAATATGAATAGTTTGTTCATATTGAAATAAAACACACATACGCTAAACACATCAGAAGCATACACATGAGGTACAAGTCCGACCGTGCAACCTCCGCGTGGTGTATCTTCGGTTATTCTAATGACAGCTGCTGTGATTCCATTCAAAGTGTGATAGCTTTGCAGGAAAGAAACGCAGCGACATGATTGTTTTTTAAATTAAAGGGGAAGGTTTGAGCTTTCGAATGGCGTAAACCGTTTGGTTGAAAACAATTCACAATAAACCGTAGCGTTCGTTGAATTTTGCAAATTTTTGCAACGAAAATATGTCCTCATATTTTATGTGTTACTGCCGCAGTTTTAGTCGCAATTTCAATTCCAAGTAGATCCTAGCAAAGTACAGACTTCGAGCTTTAACTTAAGAAAGAATTCATAGTTTTACGATTTTTTTAACTAACAAGGGACATTACGAAACTGGTACACTCCGATTTTATTCTAATTTTGACCACATGTAGTTTTCGCAAATCTATTCGACACGTATTTTTTTTAGCTGCCCAAATTCACTTTTAGGGGTTGAAGAAAAGGGTTGAAGTAGGGGGGTTGAAACCTATTTTGTTGAATATCTCGAAAATTAGGAGAGATAGGGGAATGGTGTACATTGCATAACTTCGTGGTTTTATAAGACGAATAAAACTGCGTAAATGAATTTTTTCTATACCTTACCGTTATTGTTATATCCTTATTTTTTAACAAATTTGTTATAATTTTCCTGGAAAACGTAAAGTAATTTTAATCGTGATTAGCATACTTGTTGAGAATGTGATTGCCGACACTGCGGATATAATGGAATTTTTAAATTCCGTTTTCAATAATCAATAGAGACATCGAAAAATTGACGCTAAATCGTTGTGTGGGGATTCGAGTCAAAGTGGTAGCTTGACTCATATTCTTGGTGTAACGTGTATTAAGTGTTATGGGGCAATCGGGAAATTTCATAATTATTGTAACAAATGACGAAACACATGGCCATAAAAATTACGAGAAACGCAGGTCATTGTCGTCGGCCGGTCAAGACTCAAGGCAGCGCGCCATATCCCTAACCCGACCGCTACGCCCGGCGTGGACGATTAGCTTTCTTTGCTCCAAATGGATATTTTATTAAGCAACTGCATGATTGCACCCGTAAACTAATTAAAAAGAAATCTAAAAGGATATCAAGTTACATGCACAAAAAGAAACTCCGGATCGTAAGAATCTACAGATGGATAAATTGCTAATTGTGAGAGACAGATGAAATTAATATAATATACAAATAGGTAAATGATTGAGAAATAGATGAATGATAATTGTTTTAGAGTTGCTCGACTTCGGCGTTCGCGCACGAAGTGCAACTTGGTTCGAGGGATCGTTTAAGGAAGCGGAAATGAGGGAGAATAAAGTTTTATTATAACACACAACAAATTTTCAATTGAACACACTTTTATTTGAAGAAATACAATAATTATCATATGTATACTGTCTTCGTCGCTCGGCGAGTCAGCTGCGGTGGCTGTCGGCGAGGCGTGTAATCCTGTAACAAAAACACAATAGATAAATGTCAATATTGTGAGTTCAGGCTGAACGATAGCAAGCGCGAAACACTCGCAATCGCTATCTTCCCAATCTATTAGAAATAGCGGACTGTATTTAATTTCTTATTTCTTGATGTCAATTTAAATGATTCGACATCAGAAATTATGTGGTTCCTTGCTCTAACTCCGAGTCGAAATTAGAGTGTTCGCCGAGAGTCGTAAATTTTCGGTGAACCTTCGATCGTGATTAGAGAAATGATTTTCTATTTGATCGAATAATTTCGTTTACTGCTGAAAAGTTTCTGCAGTGACCCGGTGGACCCTGCGTTCTTGACGCGCGAGACGGTGTTCCGTCACGCTCGTGGCCGCGAAACAATCGGTGAGCCGATTATCGCGAGACCGCAATAATCGGGAGTTCAACTGTTTCTTTTGGCCGGAAATCTGACTGATTTCCAGCAGCAACCACGAAGGGATTCCGTAGCGGCTATATACATGCAAAGTCTCGCGAAGCGAGTATTTACGAGCTGGCGGAATACAACAGCGAGGAATAGCTCTCGTGCGTTTCCTTCTGCTCAGCTCGGTGTTTGGCATGCAAGTGCCGACTCGTCTTCGATGCTTTCCAAAGGAAAACAAAGACGAGTCGTACTAGGTGGCGTTCAGTAAGAATTCTATTAGCACTTACCTATCGCTCACCTTGTGGTTCTCTCGCGGACGAATTTGCTGGAATTGACTGAAGTGACCGAACACGCAACTCAGTCGGGCGAGTCGGTTTTTCTACACTTCGCTTCACAGCACTAGCGCGTATCAAACGGATATTAAACAATAATAATATGCAAGGAAAAGAAGGAAACCCTGTCACCGCTATTACACTTGTACCGTCGTGAACTACGTGACAAGCGCAAAGGCGAAATAAGGCTAAAATGGAAAACAGGGTACTACTTATACTGTGACGAAAACCAAATTTACCCGACTCATTTCTCGACATTCTGGTGGACATTTTCAGGGCCAGTAATAAAATTACGACGGGAAAAACATTATAAAACCAACGTGGGGCAACGAGCATATACTCTACGGAAAAACGTGGAGTATATGGTCGTTGCAGGTAAACGCGTACTTCGTGATTTGGTAAAATAGGGAAAAACCGAATTACGAAAAGTAGCGCAGCACTAATTTTTATTGCATTGTTCAATAGGATATCTATTTGGAGCAAAGAAAGCTAATCGTCCAAGCCGGGCGCAATGGTCGGGTTAGCGATACGGCGCGCTGCCTTGAGTCTCGACCGGCCGACGACAATGACCTGCGTTTCTCGTAATTTTTATGGCCGTTCGTCATTTGTTACAATAATTATGAAATTTCCCGATTGCTCCATAACACTTAATACACGTTACATCAAGAATATGAGTCAAGCTACCACTTTGACTCGAATCCCCACACAACGATTTAGCGTCAATTTTTCGATGTCTCTATTGTATATTGAAAACGGAATTTAAAAATTCCATTATATCCGCGTTGTCGGCAATCACATTCTCAACAAGTATGCCAATCACGATTAAAATTACTTTACGTTTTCCAGGAAAATTATAACAAATTTGTTAAAAAATAAGGATATAACAGTAAAGGTAAGGTATAGAAAAAATTCATTTACGCAGTTTTATTCGTCTTATAAAACCACGGAGTTTTGCAATTTACACCATTCCCCTATCTCTCCTAATTTTCGAGATATTCAACTAAATAGGTTTCAACCCCCCTACTTCAACCCTTTTTTTCAACTCCTAAAAGTGAATTTGGGCAGCTAAAAAAAAATACGTGTCGAATAGATTTGCGAAAACTACATGTGGTCAAAATTAGAATAAAATCGGAGTGTACCAGTTCCGTAATGTCCCTTGTGAGTCGAATATGAGATTGTTCATAAAAGAAATTCAACATTACATAATAAAACATAGGTCAATGTAAAATTGGGTTAAAATTTTGTAGCTACATTTGTAGCTATTTCAAATACCATCAGTTTACCGATCTCAAGGACTGGCATGCATTTTAACAGCGTTATCGTTTCTCTTGAATTATCCTACATTCGGAGAACTGTCGCAATGTATCTCCGTGCGAGGTGCCGTTCACTGTAGACAACGCACACTACCTAGTCATCTGATACGATAATTAAACATTCGTACACCGGGCAGGGAGAATCGGGATTCATTTGCTAAATAGAAATTAGTTCGGTCGGTCGCGTGTTATGGTGAGGACGTGAGAAGCAGTGATTGAAGCTTTTGACATATAGCACGGTGCGGTTGTAACAAGTTTGTGACTTTTGTAAATTATTCAACTACCGTGCTAGTCCTCTCACTGTAGAACTACCTAATCGATGGAACTTTGCTTCGGTATTTGCAATTTCTATTTATTTGACGTGAACGTGAAGTGAAAGTGAAAAGTGCCAAAGAAAGGATTACTTACTTGGATGAAATGGATAACAGGAGCGGAAAATCCTCAGAGCAGAAATGTTTGGGCGGCGCAGATCACAGAAAATTAAATGCAGCAATATGTAAGTCATGTAGAACTGTTGTAACACAGTAACATAAAATTATCACCCTTTTCATGCCTTCCTCCGATTTTCATACCGTTTTCGTGTACTGCAATTGCAATTGAAACTTAGTATTTTTCTTATTTACATAGTCCCGAATATCTCCTTACTTTACTTTATAATTTGGTAATTACTATAAGCTGTAAATGACCAGCCCACTATCCCGCTAATAATTGTGGGGTGGCCTGTAGGACTGTCAGGTCTGAAAAGAAGGATGAAATGAAGAGTTCCGCAGACAATACATTGAGGTCGACCAGTCGATCTATTGTCAAAACGAAAACCCTTATGATTGAGACTTCAATTACCTGGCAGAAAATAGGTCAACATCTTTTCTTCTAGGATACTTTTCCCAATTTCGGCTTGTTGGCTTCAATGTGTTCTCTGCAGAACTCGCGATTCATATTCTGCGGTAGAGTCTGCTATTACGCGCAAAGGAAACGTTACGTTTTCATATAATTTTCGATTTTTTATCTGGAAGAACCAATGTTGTGAATTGTGGAAGGTTGTGCACAATTGGACACCACAATTTTTTAAGTGTAACGCGAAAGTCGGAAATACGATACACTGACACCATCTGTTTGTCTATCAGCAACTGAATGAGAAAAGGGAAAATGGGATCAGGTAGCCGGCACGATGCAAAGGTCAATTTGCGAGGGTGTAAAAGTTTCTAAATAAAAATTACAGTACTACATTACGGAAATTCCCCAGATGAAAGTCATATAAAAATCGACCCAATTTGTCAATGCCCTTTATATGAAATGTACTGGCAAATTGCGGAGATGGTGTTATGAAATGCTGACAATGAGCGTCTTGGCGCCCAACGTGCTCCTTGTCTTTCGCATAGGCATAGGCTGTCCCTTTCTGGTTCTGAGCCCTCTTGCAAGGGTCGATGTGCTCAAGTGTTCACGCCCGTGAATTCGCACTCCCGTCGGGTTCTGGAAAAGATACCTTACGCAGCAGAAAAGGACAGCCTATGCCTCTGCAAAAGAAAAGGATCACGCTTCGGCCCAAGAAGCTAAGCATTTCATAACATCATCCTCGCAATTAGCTGTTACATGTCCTGTTATATGCTTTGACAAATTGGGTCAATTTTGGTACACTTTCATTGGAGAAATCAGAACTATGCGATATTGTCATTTTCATTCAGAATAAATGACAAATAAAAAACGTTTCCAGTCCCATGCTATTAGTCACACGCATGTATGACTCCGTCCGTCGGCAAGCGTTCGGGCTTCACGCTCCGCTGGCTTGAAGGGGCACCTGATTCGTCGGTAGTGTGATTCGCTGGCATATTTAGAGTAGATATTTTTGACGAAATTGACACGATTCACTTTACCTGTCCATCTGTCTCTGATACAGTATGTATGGCATGCATGGTTCCGTATGTAATGGGTAAATATTTCGTAAAGGAGTAAAGATCTGTAGGAATTCTTGAAGTATAACTTGTTTCGTTTGAAGTCGTTCATTGTGTGCTACATATACATAATATCGTGACACGTAGAACGGTGTGAGACATTTGATCACGAGACGACTCTTTTCAAATGGAATGTTCTTTTTTGTTATTCAAGATGTAATAGTACATATTATACCAAATGAAGCATAATGTTTTTTCTTCCATTTACAAATAATAGACTCATGTTCAAATTTCTCACAACGTTCTACGTGTCACGATATTATATACAAACGAAACAAGTTGTACTTCAAGAATTCCTACAGATCTGTACTCTTTTACGAAATATGCACCCATTCCATATTGAACCACACATGCTGTATATGAACAGCAAGGCTGATCGTCTTCAAAAATGACCAGGTTGTAAGAAAAAATAATACATGTATGACTTGCGTTAATTTGCGACGACGATTCTTTCTCACGGCCGACCGTGTTCGTCCGCGATGCCGATTTCGTTCGCAAAGTCCGTTATTTTCTCCGGGGTTACTAAGTCCGCACACACACACACACAATTCGCCGGCTCCTAGAGTGGGCGCCAGGCCCCCGAAAGGACCAAAATTTATAATAGAAGAGACCGAAAGATGTTCCGAATCGCGCGGAGAATTATTTTATACTCTGCCCTTTCCGACTAGCTCGTTGTAGGTCAAGGGTTCGTGCAAAGCCCGAACAAGGAAAACCAAAAAGCTCGACCGTCCGATCACGGCGGAATCGGCCGAGCAACCAAGATAAGTATCATTTAATTCAGAATTCAAAGGAGATTGTTATTAACGCAAGTGAAGTACATCTGAACGCGGCCGAATCGCCCTGCCGCCTTAGCTAACTGCTATCGCTCTTTTCACACGCGGCCACACACTCACTCGCTACCGCTTTCAAACCTATTAACCGTCGCCGGCCTCTCGCGCGGCCAAATTATCAGTTTTTACTCCGAAAAACGGAGGACTTGGTTTCCCGAAGGGAGGTCAGCTATTCCACATGGTCGAAATCTCGTCACCGGTTGGTCACCCACTTGGCCTGTTCCTGGTGAGGCCTTCGAGAGCCGCCCTCCTCGAAGACGTCGCGGATCGCGCGACTTTGTTGCCCCGGTCAAACCTCTCCTGGTCTGTTCCTCTCGGGACCGACTGGACCGCGAAATTCCCCCCTTAGTAAAACCCGCGCAGAGCCGCAACTATTTTGCCGCGAGAGCAAAACCTGAAAGACGCAAAAGGGAAAGATGAACCACTTACCGTCGCCGCCAACTTGTTAACCTGCTACTCTGGGCCCACAGCTCCTTGTACTCACTCGACGCGACCGAAAGATTCTCGTCTACACCACTACTCGTCAACTCGATCGAATTACCGTTATACGTAAGAGAAAAGCACCGATGAAACGATAGGACCGTTCGCTACGCACGCCGGACGTCAAGTGACCTCGAGTTAGCACGTGGCCGGCGGCGAGGGTTCGTGCCGCTAATGACGCCGCCTAGTTTAGTGGTCGTGTTCGATTCCGCATCGATTCGCGGCCTAGATCCTTGCCATCCCGGTCCTGCTTCCTCTCCGGCGTCAGCACCGCTTCCTCGTTCCTCAGCTGATTGGTTTGTTTGTGTGTCGCTTGTCGGGATGTCGACCGGATGATCAGCCCGGCCGACATCGCCGAACTTTCCTGTCTCAAAAATACATTGTACCAACGGGGTGAGTCCTTTATCTTATTTATCGTGCGTTTGGCCCTTCGGAACGCGAATCCCCCCCCCCCCCCCCCCGCCCCCGGGCCGGCGTACGTAGCAAGTTGTCTCACGCGGAGGCTGGCGGTGACGCTTCGTCACCGTACATACACGTTGAGCAAGTAATAATGTAGTAATTTTAAATAGAGTTTCTAATTTAATTATATCTCATTACCAATATCTGCTAATTGCTCCAATTTCGAAAAGTGTTTGAACTTGTATATTGACCCGATGACGTGTGTCCCATTGAATAGTGAACGCGATTTTCTGTCACGCGGAATGTATTCCCCGACGAATGGCAACTGAATTGCGTAATAGCTTGTGTGACGCCGCTGTCATACAGAAAGATAGTCGGATAAGAACAACGAGATGGCAGTAGAACATCGCGAATTCATTGGACGCGTTCCGACCAACTACACCGCGTTTGGTGTCATTGTCGTCGGAAAAAGGATCGCACTACTACAACACCATTTTCATTAATAACAAAATAGGAAAAATGTGTAAATATACTGGCAATTCCCATGCGTACATTTTTACATTTCTCAGAAACAAGTGCCGGCCCCTTCCTGTTTTTCCATTACTATGCAAAATGTTTGGGATTCGGTACATGCATGATATGTCGAAGAAACGGCATTGTGGTGAGGCGGCGCGAGAATTTCCGTGCATAGATTCAGCGCTTGCGTGATACTTATTTTCAATGGCTGCACACAAAAACTGAATTCGGTCTGTATGTTGAATCTTACGTTTCAACGGGAATTCCGCAATGTATTACGCCATGTTTAGAGTATCAGCTCCTAAATTGCATGTTACGTGCCTTTCTCTGTTTTCGAATTTGTACGACAGATACGACAGTGTGAAGCTTGTTCTTGAGGGAACTTCGAATCGAATAATGCGCCTGGTGAATGTCTGCATTAGTTTTGTGATAGGGTCGTAGGACTATTGAAGCCCCCCGAGTGAGAGAATGTGTTGCCCGTAATTTCCCAATGCTGCATGACGTCGGGACATTAGCCATCCCTCGTTTTTGGCCTGGACATTCTCCCACTCATGCTTTCTCTTATTCATTACTTCTACGACCCTATCATAAAACTCAGGCAGACATTCACCAGGCGGATTATTCGACTCTAAGTGTCCTCAAGAACAAGCTTCACACTGTCGTATCTGTCGTACAAATTCGAAAACAGAGAAGGGCACGTAACATGCAATGTAGGAGCTGATACACTAAACATGGCGGGATACATCATTGATTTGCCACAAATTGTAATACGTTCTACATTTCAATCCGCTAATTCCACATGTGCAAGAAATGATTATCCCTCTGTCCCCGTTCTCCAGATGGTAAGATTAATACGTGTAGAAATTGAGTGTTCCGGGCACTGTATAGAATACTGTCCTTGTCACCTATTGCCCTGAATTGCAGTTGTATTGAACTGTACGAGGTGGAGATGATACTTACATATGTAGGAAACAATTGCCGCCCTTTTGGTGTATTAGGAACGGTAGTACAGATAGATTTAGCTGTTGAGGAATACATCTTGGCAATGGCTGCACAGAAAGACTGAATTTGTTCTACATCTTCAATGTAACATTGGAACCGGAACTCCTGAATGAACCCTGGCATGTTGAAATAAGAGATCCTAAATTGCATCTCATGTACATTTCTGTGTCTCGTTATTTGTACGACAGATTTTATAGCGTAAAGCTTACTTTCCACGAAACTGGGCATCGAGTGGTGTGGCGGCCGAACGTCAGCATTACTTTTATAATAGGGTCGTAGGAGTATTGAAACCCTCCGACTGAAAGAATGTCTTGCTGTTACTACTTTTTGGCCTGTACATTCTCTCACTCATACTTTCTGTTATTAGTCAACAGTCGTACGACCGTATCATAGAAGTAAGGGTGATATTTAGCAGGCACACCACTCGATCCCAAGCAATAATCAATAACGAGACATAGAAATGTACATGAGATGCAATGTAGGATCTCGTATTTCAACATGCTAGGGTTCATTCAGAAATTCCCGTTCCAATGTTACATTGAAGATGCAGAACGAATTCAGTCTTTCTTTGCAACCATTGCCAAGATGTATTCCTCAACAGCTAAATCTATCTGTACTACCGTTTCTAAAACACCAAAAGGGCGGCAATGGTTTCCTACATATGTAAGTAACATCTCAACCTCGAACCGTACAATACAATTGCAATTCAGGGCTACCGACCCGCACTGTGACTGAAAAGGCGTTAGGGAGTAAGAGAGAGACCGACGGGTGAGGTCGACGAACTGTGTAACACCTGACCACACAACTGCAATTCAGCTAGTGTTGCGGATTTTCTGCCTCCGCGAATATACTAGATTGTCGACTCGACCATACTCCGTAGTATGTAAGAACATCGAGCGTGGCAGCATCGATCAGCGGTCGATGCTGATCGATGCACCAAGCGTCGCCACGCATGCGCAGCGCGTTTCTTGCCGACTCGTAGAACCTCGTGCCGCTAAGCGGCCACTATTGATCCAGCTAGTGCGATCGTCGGTTCGGTTCAGCTTTTGTGATTCTCTCTTGCGATAGCTCAACGTGGTTGCAACTCTGTATTAGTTAATTAGTGAAGTGCAACGATTGTTCAACGCGAGTGCGTGGATTTTCGACCCACCGCTCAACAAAGGTACTGTACAACTCTGTATTTTGCGTCTCGCCACGTGGCTTTACGACCCACGTGTGCGCCTTGTACAATAACGCTTCAACTCTGCGCTACTCTTAACCATCAGTGCTTTCATTCTTTCGCGATTGTGCCCTCGATGATCTTCCCGTTTGTTTCAACTCAGTGCATCGCGGTATTCTAGTCAAATCTCAAACATTTGGTCCTTCGAGCCGGATCGAGGGCTCTCGCGCGGCTTCGGTTGAAAGCACGCTCAACGGTCGCAACGCTGCTTCATCTCTGCTCTTCTCTATTTGCACGGCTTCAGCTCTTCTCCTGCTTTCAACTCGCATGGTGTGCTAAATAAAGTGAATCGCTCTAAATAATTAGTGTATCGGGCGCGCATTTAGGTACATCGGGTTTCGAAGTGCAGCTCATTGTTCTCCGGCTTGCCATTCAAACGGCAAGATGGCGGACAAGCGCGACAGCGCCATGGACAACGCAGCGAACAAGAGGGACGACTCAGTAGCAACTCCAGTGAAGGACGACTCGAGCGCCACTCTCGACAAGATGGCCGACGAATCCTCGAGCACAGATCAAAGCACCCTGCTTGAGGTCCCAGCACGCCGCACTCGGGCTTCATCTCCGAAGGGCCTCAAGCCGGAACTCGTGCTTCATCTCCGAAGGGCCTCAAGCCGGAACTCGTGCGCTGGCCAATCATACGGAGGAGCTCCATAGGACCTATGTGAACCTGGCACGCGACTTTGACCAAATCAATTTTCCTAATATGGAATCGATTCAGAATCGTTTGTGCCCGTTTGTGCCGTCCTTAATTTCGTTTGTGCCCTTAAGGGTTGCGAGATATGAAGGGTTGAAAAATCGTCAGCACGCCACTTTGAGCTATCGCGATTTGAAAATTACGGATCGATACAGCGTCGTTTGGAGACGTTTGTGCCGTCCCTCATTTCGTTTGTGCCCTTAAGGGGCGGAAATACCAAGGGTTGAAAAATTGGGGTGCGACGGCTGCTGCTCCTGCTCTGGTTGTTGCTGCTGCTGTGGTCGTTGCTGCTTCTGTTGTTGTTGTTGCTGTTGTTGCTGCTGTTGCAGCAGCTGCAGCTGCTATTGTTGCAGCTGTTGCATTTGTATTTCCAGTTTCTGTTTTTGTTGGAGGAACCTTTGATCAAATTGCTCCTTCAAAAATTGCGCCATGTACGTAATTTCCGCTTGGCGCCTTTCGTCCAGCCGCAACACGTTTTCCTCCGAGTGGCTTAAAGTCCGGTCACTTGTATCCTTTTCATCTATAGTAACAGTTGTTTGTTTGTAAAGAAAACACGTAGAAATGCGTTAAAACTGGTGCACTTATTAAGGGGCTGTTATACTTACTTGCCATGATGTCCGACGTCTGCTGGAATCTGATTGTCCTGGGAATGGTGTTGCTACCGTGGTTTCGGAAAGTCGACTGAGTAGAAGTGTCACTCTTGACACTTCAGGTAAATTCAGAAACATCCCTTGACGGATACCATGCAGCAACGCCTCTACAGTCTTTTTCGTAAACGATATAATTGGCAGAAAGTGAAAGTGGTAGGGATGAGAAGGTCCCTTTGCAACTACCTACCTTCAAATAGCATCGCAGCTGTAGGAAGTTTATGGTTTTCCCCAAATTTGTTAAACATCCATAAAAATATTTTGACCAAATTATAAAGGCAGAAAAAGTGACAATACGACAGACTGTCTGAAAGATATACTGCAAATTTTCAATTCCTAATTTTGTATCTTATCCTTTATTGGAGATAGAGTAAAATTGAGCAAAAAGGCAAACGAAAAACTAAAGAAAAAGATGGATTGAGAGTAAAGAGTGGGTGGTAAGAGTCCAAGTTACGACGAATGGGCGTTTTTCTTGTGTTGAAGATCGTGGTTTTCTAACTGCCGGCAGTTGCATATTTTAATGAAACATAGTCTTAAGAATGAAGATTTACATGCACGAGAAAATCGAAAACGTAGAATTAATGTTACCGAAAATTGCATTGTTATGTAAAGGTGTGGGGATAACGCGATATACGAGGTATACCAGAGACATGCGAACATCGGAGTACTTGAAAAATTGTTGGTGATGCAATAGTGTTCGTATGTACTGCAACGACGATCCGTGCTCGAGCACGGCCGTACCCGTCACCGCAGCCCGAACCGCCCGCAAATAGCCGCCCTTGATGCTTACTACGCTCCGCCGATCTCGGGTGTGGGCGCCAGGCCCCCCGAAAGGAGCCAATATTTAGTAGTTTCTCAAGATCGGACGCTGATCCGGAACGCACAACCAGTACAAAAGTTCCCCCGACCCGACTAGCTCCGGTCCTTTACCCGGGTCCGCGCGATGCCCGATGGGAAGCGCCGGACCGTCCGGCCGACCTGGTACGGCGGAATCGGCCGAGACTCGCTCAGCGCGACTGAAAAGGGAGCATGCAAGACACAAATAACCGCGCGAGGATCAATAACGCCAACTTTGTAAAGAAAGTCACAGAAATGGATTTATTAACGAAATAAGTAACTCGCAAACCAGGTAACAAAATGGCCGCGCCCGCGTGCCGTCGCTGGAACCTCGAAAACAGACTCAACGTTTGAATTCTAACCGTCGGCCAATCGCACGGCCGATCGCCGCTCGCGTGTCGCTATCGGCCAATCACGAGGCCGTTCGTCGCTCGCTACTACGCGCTTCTATATTTCGCTCGAACTTGACTAGACCACGAAACGGGGAAGATTACGCGTCTTCAGGGCCGGACACTCGCTGCTCTTCGGTCACCCCTTGGCCTGTCCCAGGAGAGGCCTCCGAGGGCCGGGGACCCCCCTCGGAGTCGTCGCGTACCTCGCGACTTTGTTGCCCCGGTCACACCTCTCCTGGTCTGTTCCTCTCAGGACCTACCGAACCGCGAGCTAATCCCCTCAATGAAACCCGAAAAGAGCCGCACCGAAACCCCAAGAGCCACGCACACACCGAAAAGACGCAAAGGAAGAATCAAGTACTCACCGTCGCCGCCAGCCAGCTAACCTCGGGCCACTGCTCCGTAGACTCACTCGCGTGGCCGAAAAACTCGGTGGATTACTCTAGAACGCGGCCGAAAGACTCTACTGCACACTGTTCGTTACTCCAGACGAATTTTCTCGAGACGCGATTGGAAAGTGCTGTCACGGACGGTCGAGCTTTCGGGTGAATTTAAGTGATTACACTATTTGTGTTTAAGAAGGTTTATTCGGTATCGGAGCTAGTCCGGGTCAGTCTAATTGGTCTGTACTGTTCGAGAGTTCGTCCGTAAGTCCCTGAGTCGTCGTCGTGGGTCCAGCGTCGTAAGGTGTTGCGTCGGAGTAGGGAGAGCAGTGTCAGCGTTTTGGGTCCAGTGGCGTAGCGTCCGTTACACTCCCCCGCTTTTGATTTTGATGCTCCTGCATCAATTTTCGTTCATATGGTCATTGGTCAGTAGCGTCCGTTACATTATGTCATTGTTTGTCTGTCAAAATAAATATTTATTAGTTTCTGATGTCTCAGGTGGTCACTATTATTACTTCAAGTTATATACTTTTTTTTTGTATATGTTCTTTGTTACCTGTTGCTACCATTGGATTATTCTGTTTGGTTACCTTGTGTTTGGTTTTGCGATTTATATACTTATTTTGTCTTTGTGCTACTGTATGTCTTTTTCTCTCTCTTTGATATTGTCCGTCTATGCTCCCTGTGTATTTCTGTGTAACCTGTAATGTCTTATTGCCTTTTGCTTTTTGGATTAGTTTAAATTCCTTATTTGGTTTATTGTGATCTAGTCATTTTGTCAACAGTATTTTGTCGTCAATCCGTTAGTCTTGTTAATTAGATAAATGGGTGGTTAGTTGCCAGGATTTTCTACTAAGGATTATTATTATTTTTTTCTTTGTGCGTTAGAATGCGTTGCTGTATGTTATGGATGTTAATTCTATGACTCTGTGAGATATGTCGAATTCATTCGTAAGCTCTATGGGTTGTCATTCGATTTTGTTATTTAAAGTGTCATAATCCACATGTTACCTATTCTTTTCCGCAAAATGATGATTTTCCTAGTATTGTATTAATTGCTATTATTGGTGTTATCAAATTACTATAATTATTTAGGCTGCGCTAACCGCACTACGTGTATCTGTCTGACAGTTTATCATGTTTCCTATCGTCCATTGAGTGTGAGATGGAGTCAGCTGTTTTCGATGGTAAGTCGGTGTGTAGTATGCTTCGTCATCGGTCTGTGTATCATGGTCATTTGTCGTCTTCGTCTGATTTGCGGTGGTTATGCTTAGTTTTTCAACAATAATTTTGCTCTGTCCTGTATCTTGTCGTGTCTTTGGTGGAGAACGGAAAGTTGGTTCGATGTCCGATTTCATTGCTATGTCCGTTTGATCGTAACTTTCTCTTACAATGTTAATATTTTCCACGTTTAACGTTGGTGATCTAAACTTCGGTTCTGGTGGTGCTTCTGTTAGTTGCTCTGTATCACTTTTTCGAATTATACTCGTTGGTCCTTGTTCCGTTTGCCTTATCGTCGTTTTACTTTTTATTTCAGCATTTTCTTTCTGTGATTCTTCTAGGAGCTGTCGATCTTCTGTCTCTATGCGATTTGATACTTCGTCTGTTAGCCGACGGTCGCTGTTTCTCGCTATAGGATCTGATCCGCTTGCCAGGTTCACTTCTTTCAATGCATTTTTCTCTTTTCCTTTTATTATATCCTCTTCATTCGTATTTTGCTTAATATCTTCATTTGCTTCTTCATTGCTATCTTCGCTTTCATTTTCATTATTATCTTCATTTCTTCTTAATTTTATTTTCATTATTATTCTATGCTCTTCATTATCTTCTTCTTTTTCTTGCATTGTATCAGTATCGTAGTCCTGATTTCTATGTGCCATTTCGTCGTTACTATTTTCGTTATTGTTTTCTTCTACCTCAATTATTACATCTTCCATATCTGTGTCGCAGTCCATATTACTTGCCTGGTTGTCGATATTTATTTTCTCATAGTTTCCTTCTTCTTCGGTTATTTCATCTTCTGATTCCGTATCGGTGTCCTTATTCGAAGTTGCTGATTCGTCATCTGTTGTCCAATACATGTCTTCCTCTTCGTCGGTACTTTCTATTTCGCTTTCGTAATTGCTGTTATTTGACTCTTGATATGCGATGTTTCGCCACGTTTGATTTTCTGTATTTTCGTCTATCGTGTTGTTCTGTCTTATGTTGTGCTGATGATATAGTCTTTGCTTTTTATTGTCCTGTATGTTGTCATGTGTGTCGCTCGATCTTAATCTATTAGGTCTTATATTTATCGGTGTGTCTCTTGGGTGTATGAATGTTACGTTACTATTTCTTTCAACTACTTTCGTATAGTCTACTATTATCATTCGTTCTTTGTCATTAATATCTGATTTTCTAGAAAATTTCCATACTGAGGAACTGTAAGGGGGAATTGAAGGTGCTAAATCGTTGTCTGAAAGGTTTTGTGTCGGCTTGTGTACTTCTGTTTCGTGTAAGTATTGTTTTGTGTGTACAAGTGTGTTGTCTGTCGCGTGTATTTTGTGTTGTCTACTGTTCGTACGTCCTAGACTATTTTCGGGTACATAAAATAAGTTTGGGAATTCGGTTTTATTAACTCTGTCCATTGCATTCGTCATGTGCGCAGTCGATTTGTCATTTGTATATGTTCGGTTGCAGTCAGTTACCCTGTCAATGATTTTTGTGATGGGCTGTAATGTGACCTTGGGAATGGTCGTGCGTATTGTTTCATTAGTCGCATTGGTGACATGCACATATGCCATATTCCCTTGGTTTTTTACCAACGCATTCGAGAATTGCAGTCCAGGACAAATAGTTATTCTGTCAATATACCCTTCGTCTAAGTCAGTGTCTACCAGTCGTACGTATGTCTGTATTGTGGTGTTGGGAGGTACTATCAGTGTTTCAGGTGTGTTAAAGTGTATCGTGTATATGCCAAATGTAACAAGCCCTTGTGAATATAAAATGTTGCCTTTCGTCTTTTTGAAAAATGGGTCTCCTAAGAGTCCGTCTTCTGTTATGGGAAAAGAATCAGGAACAATATGGAATTCAATACTATAATTTTTGAATTGTAACATGCACATACCCAGTGTTGTCGTTTTATCGTCTGTAATGCCTACAAGTTGATGTGTGATGGTTTTATATATGACTGTGTTATTCGCTACTTTACTTCTTTTTATTAGATTTACACTTGCATTTTTGTCAATAAATAGTCTCGTTTGTCTTGTTTTAATGTTTGGCGAATCTAATATAATTGTCGGTAGTAAATGGTTTGTTGAAAATCCGCATCTAATGCTTATCGGTTCGGTCGTCGGTTCTTGTATATTTACGAGTGATTCTTGCGCTATCGGTTCTCCTAATCTGTAGAGTCGTGCGATGTCTGTATCTAATTCAAAATTTCCATCGGATTCGGTTAATTCGCATTCTGTGCTGTGTTTTTGCGTAAGATTGTGTCTGTCAATGAGATTCTTTATCATTTGATCCTTTTTTAACCTATCCACTAGTTGGTGAGCCAATTCGTTTATTTGTTTATCCGTTAGTCCTTCGTGAGTTTGTTTTCTGTCCGTCGACTGATTCCTATTTCCGTCACTACTTCGTGATTCATATTTACATTTTTCTTCCGAATTTTCGCGGTCTCTGTACCTTCCTCTTAAATTATGTCTGTCTGTATTTCGCGAATTATCCCTATGTCTATCGTTTGTCTCGTGTTTGTATCGGTCCTGTGAATTATTCCTATATCTGCTGTAGTCTCTATTTTGTGAATTGTCCCGTCTTCGTCTGTCGTGTGATTCATTGCGGTAATTCGTATGGTTCCTGTCATAATTTCTATCATATTGCCTGTATTCGTTTAAATTTCTATGATACGAATTGTCACTGTATCTATTGTTGCTATCCCTCGAATCGTTTCTATATCTGTCGTTCGAACTGTCTCTATCTCTACTGTATCTGTCGCCTGAATTGTCTCTGTATCCATAATTCCTTTCGCGCGAGTAGCTCCTTCGTCTATATCTACCAAAAATTCTATCATATGAGTTGTCTCTATATGGTGAGCCATTTCTATATCTGCAAGGTGAATTATTTTTATACGGCGAATTATTTCTAGATCGGTCTCGTGAATCGTGCCTATATTTATTCTGTTCCCTATTCCGTGATGTGTCTCTTAATTTTTCCGAATAATATTTATCGTGTGAATAATTATTTTGTCTATTGTAGCTTCTGTCATATGAACTGTCTCTGTAACGGTCTCGCGAGTCTCGTCTAAAATCTGTATCTGATCTACTCCAATTTTGTCTACCATAGCGTGTTATGTTTCTGTTCCAAGAAGGTGATTCTGTGTCGTCGTGAGAATTCTTATCGTAATATCCGGTCTGTCGACGTCTACGTCTTTCACCATATAGCATATTATTACTGTGTGAATTTTGCGGTCTTAGCGTCTTTAAATTTTACAATATTGATTGTCATGTTCATTGTTTCCTTATTGTTTAAATTATTTTGCGATGAAGAGATGTAAAATGTGGATGTTCTTTTCCCGTCATGATCCCGTTTTGAGCTTCGCTGTGATTTTTTTCTCAGGTCAAATTTTAATAGGTCAGAGAGTATGGTGTGTAAAAGCAATGTTTCGTTAGCAATGGTTTATGCGTGTTAGTTTGGTTAATTTATAATTTATGTGACTTACGGTACTGTTGCTGTCTGGGTATGGATTGTCATTCGTCGGTGTTGCGTAGTCCCGTCGTTGCTCTATTTTCTCTGTCTCTACTGTCGTTGTTGCTGTGTGTGTCGTGTTGTCTTTCCCTCACTAGCTCGTTTTCTGACATCAATTTTGTCGTCTGTTGTTGAAATGTTGCGTAGCGGTGTTCGTCTTTCTTTTCATATTTTCTCAAGGGCTCACTTCTGACACCAATTATGTCACGGACGGTCGAGCTTTCGGGTGAATTTAAGTGATTACACTATTTGTGTTTAAGAAGGTTTATTCGGTATCGGAGCTAGTCCGGGTCAGTCTAATTGGTCTGTACTGTTCGAGAGTTCGTCCGTAAGTCCCTGAGTCGTCGTCGTGGGTCCAGCGTCGTAAGGTGTTGCGTCGGAGTAGGGAGAGCAGTGTCAGCGTTTTGGGTCCAGTGGCGTAGCGTCCGTTACAGTGCCGATTGGAAATTTGGAACTGTTCGCTACGCACGCCGGAAGTCAAGTGGCCTCGAGTTCGCACCTGGCCGACGACGAAGGTTCGTGCCGCAAATCACGCCGCCTGGTTTAATGGGATGAGCTAATTGAGTCCCACGGCGGTCGACAGGTGGTGGGTCGTGTTCTATTCGCGGCCTGGATCCTTGTCGTCTCGATCCTGCTCCCTCTCCGGCGGCAGCTCTGCTTCCCAGTGTCAGCTGATCGGTTGCTTGTCGGGATGTCGACCGGGTGATCAGTCCGGCCGACATCGCCGAACTTTCCTGTCTCAAATACAAAATAATAATACGGGGTTAGTGGGTTATTCTTTTGTGCGCTTGGCCCTTCGGAACGTGAATCCCCCCCGGTCCGGCGCGCGTAGCAAGGTGTTTTACGCGGAGGCTGGCGGTGACGGAGCGGCGACAGGACGCTTCGTCACAGTACATCGTAGTGTTCGAATTACCGAAAAACGGTTAAGAAACAGTTTCATGTATATGTCTCGGTAAACGTGATTAAACCGGCGATTGTACGTAAAGGTCGAATAGTGCCTATGAATCAAAACAGTTATTCAGGCGATTAGGACTGTTGGACTTCCGGGTATTGTCGTAACGTACCGAGGACTCTCGACCAGGGCTGCTTCCCAGTAATAAAATTATATGCTCCCAACATCTTAGCTTAGAGACTTTAAGCGGCTGGGTTACACCCGGTGTAAACGCGATGGTTTCTGAAAGTGTCAAACATGTGTATTTTTATTTTTTATTGCGAAATTACTTTTGTCCTTGAAAACACAATACGGCTATAGAGGAAGGAGGTTAAAGCAGGCAGGCCATGGAACCTGCAAGTTCGCAGAAAGGGCACAATAGGGTTATAAAAAAGGCGAAAGTCACAAGCAGGAAATAATTAGGGTTCCAAATTTGGGTACGTACCTCGTCATCAGCCTCTGAACCGTCCCGTAATCCGCGTACAATACTGTCTTTTATTTGGTTATTTACTCAATCCTGTGCTCCGGATAAGGCAAATACTGTTACGATGAATTATAAATAGGATAAACAGTAACAGGAATAATAAATACTAGAAATAATATATAGAATAAATAATTAGACGAAATAGAAGAATAGCATTTCAACAAATCATTCTCCTCGTTTTATTAGAGAAAGATTTCACGAAGTCAATTTCAAAAACGGCCTATCCTTTGTAACGGACGCTACGCCACTGGACCCAAAACGCTGACACTGCTCTCCCTACTCCGACGCAACACCTTACGACGCTGGACCCACGACGACGACTGGAGACTTTCGGACGAACTCTCGAATAGTACAGACCCATTAGACTGACCCGGACTAATATCTATACCGAATAGACCTTCTTAACGCAAACAATGTAATCATTTAATTTCACCCGGAACCTCGGCCGTCCGCGACATTACATGGTGTCAGAAGTGGCCCCCTGACAAAATTAGGGAAAAAGAGGAACACAGCCACGCAAACAATCAAAGACGAACACAGCTACGCAACATTTCAACAACAGACAACATAACTGGTGTCAGAACGAGCTAATGAGGGAAAGATAACACGACACACAGAACAGCAACGACAGTGAAGACAGAGCAACGACGAGACTACGCAGCACCGACAGATGACAATACATATCCAGACAGCAACAGCACCGTAAGTCACATAAAACATAAATTAACAAAACTAACTCACACGAACCATTACTAACGAAACACTGCTTTTAACACACCGCACTCTCTGATTTATTAAAATTTTACCTGTGAAAAAAAAAAAAAAAAAAAATCACCGCGAAACCCAAGAACGAGATTAGGATGGAAAAAGAACGTCTACATTTTACATTTCTTTATCGCAAAATAATTTAAATAATAACGAAACAGTTGATATGACGACCAATATTGTAACCTGTAAAGATGCTAAGATCACAAAATTTCACACAAAAAGCCAGCGTTTCGGTCAAAACAAGGGTAAAACAGAATTTCGAGATCTACGTTTTACCTCCCAGTACCGCGACCGTAAACTAGTGTTAAATTCGAAAACCAGGAAAGCGAAATAATGACGACACACACTGTAACTTTTGAGGATGTATTCATAAACATTCCGACGTTCGACGGGAAGAATATACCAACCGACAGATTTGTACGAGCATGTAAACGCGCGGAGGAAATTTTAAACGAGACAGACCGACAGAAGTTTTTCCAAATGATACCCTTTAAATTAGCAGGCGTGGCCCTCGATATAGTAGACGCGAAAAAATATAATTCTCTGAGTGAAATATTAAAAGACCTAAAGACAACGTTTACGGAACAGGCAGAATTAGGAGACCTTGAGGCTGAACTGAAATCGACACCACAGAGATACAACGAGACGGTATTAGAATACGCGAGTAGACTACGTAGAATAAAAATTAGGATAGACGAGCGAATACAGGCAGTGTACAATTCAGTACAACACGCAGCATACTTAGACGGCAGTCTGAAAGAAATAGAATTAACAACAACTAAGGCGTTTATTAGAGGTTTAGGCGATGAATTTGGGACATATTTTTTACACAAGGATTTCAAATCATTCGAAGAAGCGGTAAAGCAGGTAAAAGACATAGAGGACGAAATTAATAGGAAAAGGAAATTAGCAATAATTCGAAAATCAGAGCAAGTAGATTCAATAAACAGCGCCCATGTAAAATTCGCGGATATAGTAACGACAAATGATGTAAAATATTGTAAAGTTTGTAAAAAATTAACGCATAATACGGACGAGTGTACGGTGTTAGACAGGATGTTAGAGGACAAAAACCCTGACGGTAACAGTACCCGATACGAAGAAAGACGCGGACCACAGCAGCACGGATATTACGGTAAGAGTTCTCACGACACAGAATCACCTTCTTGGAACGGAAACAGAATACGCTATAGTAGACAAAATTCGAGTAGACCAGATATAGATTTTAGACGAGACGCGCAAGACCGCTACAGAGACAATTCATATGACAGAAGCTACGATAGACAAAATAATTATTCACACGATAAACATTATTCGAATAAATTAAAAGACAATTCAGGCAGTAGGGAATACAACAAATATAGGGACAATTCACGCGATCGAGAATACAGTGGATATAGAGGCAGTTCATATAGTAAATATAGGAATAATTCACCCGACAAAGGTAGAAGCGATTCGAGAGATAGCAACAATAGATACAGAGACAATTCACAAGACAGACACAGACACGAGATGAAGCATAGACATAGGGATTATTCACAAAATAGAGACTACAACAGATATAGAAATAATTCACAGGACAAGAATGCACGCGAATCAAGAGGACGATACAGGGAAAATTCATCAGAAGCAGACAGACGCGACTTGAGAAGCAGGGATAGAGGATGCACAAATTCGGGGAATAAATATGACAATAGGACTAATTTAAGTGATAGGGCAAAAAGTGATAGTAAAGATAGGCTAGTAAGATGGAGTGATATACGAGAAATAAAAGAAACAATCTCACAGCTGCTAAAATACTCCGAAAGCACTTCAAGGAACAAACATGACACGAAATGCGAACTAACCGAATCCGATGGAAATTTTGAATTAGACAGAGACATCACACGACTTTACCGATTAGGAGAACCGACGACGCAAGAATCACTCGAAAATATGCAAGAACCGAGAACTGAACCGATAAGAATTAGATACGGATTTTCAGAAAACCATGTACCACCAACAATTATATTAGAATCACCAAACATTAAAACAAGACAAGCGAGACTATTTATTGATAAGAACGCAAGTGTAAATCTGATAAAAAGAAGTAAAATAGCAAACAACACAGTTGTTTTATAGTTGCTAGATTGCGGCGGTCGCGCACGCAATGCAACTCGGTTCGAGGGTTCGCTTGGGAAGCGGAAATGAAGGAGAGTAATTTCCTGGGAAGACACAATGTTAATTTCACACAATATAATTTTTATTTTGAAGATATACACTTTTAATTAGGGTATGTCTTTGATGTGCCTGGCGAGGAAATCCTCGGCGAGCAGCGGCGTCCCGTTATCCAGCAACCTGGAAACAAGAGATCACAATATTGTTAGTAAACAGTTCGATACTTCAAGCGAGGCAATAGCGAGCACGAAGCACTCGCAATTGCTCTCTAATAATTCGATATGTGGACTGTAATGAGTTGACTTGATTAAATCGTTAAATTGGCAAAACCAATACTTCAATTTCTTTTCCTTCTCCGAGACAGAATTTCTTCGACACACAGGAGGTCGTAAAGCTCCTATGTGTGTGCGATTTCTTGATGGGAAATTAATTTCCTCCGAATCGCGAAATTCTCTTTACTGCTGAACTTGGAAATTCGGCAGTGAATCGGGGAGCCTGCGTTCAGCGACGCGCGGGACGGTAATCCGTTCCGCTCGTGACCGCGAGACAATAGCGAAGCTGATTATCGCTCGATCACGATAACCAGCAGTGCGATTGATCTCTTTTGTTCAAGAATTTATTCTTTGAATGCCATCACGAAGGTAGTCCGCGAAGGAAATAGATGCATGCAAATCTCGCGAAGCGAGTATTAACCAGGCTGGAGGAATACAAACACGAGGATTACTCTCGGATTGTTCCGTGTGCTCAGCTCTGTGGTTGGCATGTAAGTGACGACTCGTCTTCGATGCTTTCCAAAGGAAAACAAAGACGAGTCGTACTAGGTGGCGTTTGATAAGAATTCTATTGGCACTTACCTATCGCTCACCTGTTGGTTCTCTCGCGTACAATAAAGGAAATTAACCGGTGAAAACGTTCGAACACGCAACTCAGTCGGGCGAGTCGACTTTTCACTCTTCACTTTATTTCACGGAAATGACCGAACACGCAACTCAGTCGGACGAGTCGGTTTTAAACATTTCTTTTCATAGACTAGCGCGAATTAACGGATATTAAACAACAGTTATATATAAAACGATCACACATCAGCTTGTAGGCATTACAAACGATAAAGTAAGAACACAGGGTATGTGCATGTTACAATTCAACAATTACGACATTGAATTCCATACTGTTCCTGATTCCTTTCCCATACCAGAAGACGGACTCTTAGGCGACCCATCTTTCAAGAAGACGAAAAGCAACATTTTATATTCACAAGGGCTTGTTACATTTGGCATATACAAAATACACTTTAACACACCCGAAACACTGATAGTACCTCCCAACACCACAATACAGACATACGTACGACTAACGAATACTGACTTAGACGAAGGGTACATTAACAATATCACTACTTATCCAGGGCTGCATTTCTCAAATGCACTAGTAAAAAACGAGGGCAATTTGGCATATGTGCGGGTGACGAACGTTACCAATGACTGTATACGCACGACCATACCCGAAATCACATTAGAGCTCACAAAAAAGATTACCAATTTACCAATTTGTTCCGATCATATTTACAGTAAATATCAAACTGGAGCTTTAATCAACGAAAAGGAGAGAGTAGAAAGAATACATTCTATCCCGCATTTACAACAGTCAAATGTAGAGGAGCAGAATGGTGTACCCGAAAATAGTCTAACATAAGACGTACGAATGGTAGAAAACAAAGAATACACACGATACACACGACAGACAACACACCTGTACACAAAACAATATCTACACGAAACCGAAATTTACAAGCAGACACAAAACCTTTCGGACAACAATTTAGCACCTTCAATTCCCACTTACAGTTCCTCAGTATGGAAAGATTCTATAAAATCGGATATTAGTGGCAAAGGACGAATGATAATGGTAGACTATACGAAAGTAATTGAAAGAAACCCTGACGTAACATTCAGACACCCAAGAGATAAACCGATAAATATAATCCCAAAAAAAACTTTACATAAATGTAACGTAAAAAAAGGTGCGCCAAGTAGAAGCAGAGCCGTCGTATGCCTGAAATAAAGAAAAATTTCTCAAATCAAATTATGTTTACCAAGCACGTATAGGAAATACGGGCATATGTGGAAAAGTTTAGTTAATCCTTCCTACCTTAATTTTCGACAAGATGGTGGAGAATACAACAATAATATCAATTTCGCAAATCAACAAAATTTCCAACACCGGCATACTTGGGGCGCCATTTTTGAAATTCGGGCACGATTAAATAAAGTGATACCTGCGTTAATGTATGCAGCAAAGAGTAGCGCCCAAGTCTGCCGGTGTTGGAAATTTTGTTGATTTGCGAAATTGATATTTTTGTTGTATTCTCCACCATCTTGTCGAAAATTAAGGTAGGAAGGATTAACTAAACTTTTCCACATATGCCCGTATTTCCTATACGTGCTTGGTAAACATAATTTGATTTGAGAAATTTTTCTTTATTTCAGGCATACGACGGCTCTGCTTCTACTTGGCGCACCTTTTTTTACGTTACATTTATGTAAAGTTTTTTTGGGGATTTCAATCATTTTGTTTTCAAGACGTTTCGAGGAATCTACATAAGGTTAAACAGATGAAACAAGAAGTAACAATTGATACAAATTAGATAAATTTATTTGGATTCGGAGGAAGAGTTAGTTAAACAGTTTACTCTGTCGACTACTTCTCATTCGATTACTTCTCTCAAAAGTGTGGTTATTCAGAAATCTAAATGAGAGGGGTGTGAGGGGGCCCGTCTTGTGCGGCGAAGACCCGACAGCCGATGCATGCGACCAAATTATTCGTACTTTTTGCTTCAATATTTGCTACGGCGTGTTTTAACATATTACGTAGTGTTTAGTATCATTTTAATCACCAAAAGCTCAATAGTATGACAATATAATTTTCATGAATAAAAATTTACAAGTAAAAAACTTTGCGATTCGGATTTGTATTAATCACACCGATATTGACCTTTGATGAGCACCGGCTACCTGCTCCCATATTCCATTTCTTACATTCAGGTACTTTCTTTTTCTGCATAAGCACAAGCTGCCGCACGGTATATTGTCCTACAGATGCAGAGTTTCCTTTCCGAATTTCATACATTTAATTTAATACATTTAATTTAAGTATTTATAAAATATTTATACATTCATGAACACTAACAACATGGAGTATTTATGTTGTTAAAATCTAAAAGCATTCGAATAAAACGGTGGCTTGCAAATGGTGATATCTCTATTAGATTTCGAGGTATGAATTCAAAAAAAGTTGATGCAAAACCTAAAACCTTAGTAACTGAAACACTACAATTATGACGTCATGGAACGGAAAATTAGGTTTTTTGGTATCCGAAAAGATCCACAAATTCGCGAAGTTTCATTAAAATTTGACGATAAGATCCAGTGAAAATGAAGCGTGAGCACTTGGCATGGAATCGTTCAAATGTACGAAATTCGGGACCGAAACTCTGCATCTGTAGGATAATATACCGTGCGGTGGATCGTGCTTATGTAGAAAAAGAAAGTAGCTAAATTGTAAGAGAAGGAATATGGGAGCAGGTAGCCGGCGCTCATCGAAGGTCAATATCGGTGTGACTAATACTAATTCCAATCGCAAAGTTTTTTATTTGCAAATTTTTATTCATGGAAATTATACTGTCATATTATTGAGCTTTTGCTGATTAAAATGATACCAAACACTACGTAATATGTTAAAACACGCCGTTAATATACGGCGAAAAGTATTCGGCTATAAAGTTCCAAGTAGTAATAGACAAGGACATAAGTGGGATTCTAAAGGTAGACAAGAAGACAAATAGGCGAGAGAGATCCGAGCGATAGACAAGAAGAGAATTCGGGCAGTAGACAAGGACGCAAATAGTGAACATAGGTACAGACATTGGACAGGGACAGGCATCAAAACTCGAGAGCTAGACAAGGAGACAAGTACGAATAGGCAATTGGGGCCCAAGTTTCAGAGAGGAGAGAGGGGACTGCCGAAAGTAGAGACATCTCTTAATGCCGAGAAAAAACTAAAATCGACGGGTGAGACATCTCCTGGAGCCAGGGAAAAGCGAGAAGCGAAGGTCGAGACATCTGCTAATGCCAGGGGAAAGCTAGAAGTGAAGGTCGAGACATCTGTTGACACCACGAGGAAATGGAGAAAAAGCGAATCTTTTCGTTAAAAAATTATTTTCTAAAATCAATATCTTGAAAACCAGTGCACGGATCCGTCCCGTGCTGGTCTTAATCGACTCACAAAAATTCAATCTTTCGATTAGTGCCAGTAGTTTGTTCCATAGATCGGTTTCAAGAGAGATATTAAGGAGGCAAATCTGGGTATAGGGAAAAATACATGGGGCTTCGTTCTCCGTCCGGTAAAAGGTCTTGGCCGCTCGCTCGCGTTCGGTGCGCCTTGCTTCCTCTGCTTCTACTTGGCGCGAGACGCGGCCGCGTCTCTTGATTCCTAAGAGATTAAGATCAAGCGACACACATGACTACATACAGGACGATAAAAAGCAAAAATTATATCATCAACATAACATAAGACAGAACAGTACCGCAGACGAAAATACGGAAAATCGAGAGTGGAAAACGCGAGTATATCAAGAGTCACATAACACCAATTACGAAAGCGAAATAGAAAGTAGCGATGAAGAAGAAGACATGTATTGGACAACAGATGACGAATCAGCAACTTCGAATAAGGACACCGATACGGAATCAGAAGATGAAATAACCGAAGAAGAAGGAAACTATGAGAAAATAAATATCGACAACCAGGCAAGTAATATGGACTGCGACACAGATATGGAAGATGTAATAATTGAGGTAGAAGAAAACAATAACGAAAATAGTAACGACGAAATGGCACATAGAAATCAGGACTACGATACTGATACAATGCAAGAAAAAGAAGAAGATAATGAAGAGCATAGAATAATAATGAAAATAAAATTAAGAAGAAATGAAGATAATAATGAAAATGAAAGCGAAGGTAGCAATGAAGAAGCAAATGAAGATATTAAGCAAAGTACGAATGAAGACGATATAATAAAAGGAAAAAAGAAAAATGCATTGCAAGAAGTGAACCTGGCAAGCGGATCAGATCCTATAGCGAGAAAAAGCGACCGTCGGCTAACAGACGAAGTATCAAATCGCATAGAGACAGAAGATCGACAGCTCCTAGAAGAATCACAGAAAGAAAATGCTGAAATAAAAAGTAAAACGACGATAAGGCAAACGGAACAAGGACCAACGAGTATAATTCGAAAAAGTGATACACAGCAACTAACAGAAGCACCACCAGAACCGAATTTTAGATCACCAACGCTCAACGTGAAGAATATTAACATTGTAAGACAAAGTTACGACCAAACGGACATAGCAATGGAATCAGACATCGAACCAACTTTTCGTTCTCCAACAAAGGCACGACAAGATACAGGACAAATCAAAATTATTGTTGAAAAACTAAGCATAACCACCGCAAATCAGACGAAGACGATAAATGACCATGATACACAGACCGATGACGAAGCATACTACACACCGACTTACCACCGAAAACAGCTGACTCCATCTCACACTCAACGGACGATAGGAAACATAATAAACTGTCAGACAAATACACGTAGTGCGGCTAGCGCAGCGTAAATAATTATAGCAATTTGATAACACCAATAATAGCAATTAATACAATACTGGGAAAATTATCATTTTGCGGAAAAGAATAGATAACATGTAGATTATTTCATTTTAAATAGCAAAATTGAACGACAACCCATAGAGCTTACGAGCGAATTCGACATATCTCAGAGAGTCATAGAATTAACACCCATAACATACAGCAACGCATTCTAACGCAAAAAAAAAAAATAATAATCCTTAGTAGAAAATCCTGGCAACTAACCCATTTATCTAATTAACAAGACTAACAGATTGACGACAAAATACTGTTGACAAAATGACTAGACCACAATAAACCAAATAAGGAATTTAAACTAATCCAAAAAGCAAAAGGCAATAAGACATTACAGGTTACACAGGCATACAGAGGGAGTATAGACGGACAATACCAAGAAGAGAGAAAAAGACATACAGTAACACAAACAAAGACAAAATAAGTATATAAATCGCAAAACCAAAGACAAGGTAACCAACCAGAATAATTCAAAAGTAACAAGAGGTAACAAAAAAAACACATCCAAAAAAAAAACAAAAAAACGAATTGAAGTAGTAATAGTGACTACCTGAGACATCAGAAACTAATAGATATTTATTTTGACAGACAAACAATGACATAAAGTAACGGACGCTACTGACCAATGACCATATGACCATATGAATGAAAATTGATGCAGGAGCATCAAAATCAAAAGCGGGGGAGTGTAACGGACGCTACGCCACTGGACCCAAAACGCTGACACTGCTCTCCCTACTCCGACGCAACACCTTACGACGCTGGACCCACGACGACGACTGGAGACTTTCGGACGAACTCTCGAATAGTACAGACCCATTAGACTGACCCGGACTAATATCTATACCGAATAGACCTTCTTAACGCAAACAATGTAATCATTTAATTTCACCCGGAACCTCGGCCGTCCGCGACATTACACCTTCTTCATAAATGTATACCATTCGTCATCACCCCACATTTCTGTCGCTCGATTTTTCGCGACAGTATATGTCGCTCGAGTTTTCGCGACAGGATATGTCGCTCGATTTTTCGCGACAGAATATGTCGCTGGAGTTTTCGCGACAGGATATGTCGCTCGATTTTTCGCGACAGGATACGTCGGCCGATTTCTCACGACAGGATACGTCGCTCATTGTGGAATTTGGAAGTTAAGGAATATAGTTTTATATTTTTACATACATTAATAATGATAATTTTTTCTTTTGTAGTAATATTCTTTGCGAAGCACGAAGCGGCTTTTTATCTTTGCAAATGTCATTGTGGATTTCCCATCTTCCCGTCGATCTGCGTACGTGCGCAATGTCATACCCTATGTCGTTTGTATTGGATGTACCTTGGTACTCGATAACAGCAAGCAATTTGTAGAAGTAGTTGTGAAATTCCAGATCAACGGGTATGTTGCTCAATGCAAACGTGCCTTCCCAATCTGATACATCTAACTTTTGTGCCAGCAGTGACCATTGCAAACACTCTATGTCGATAAAAATTAGAGGACCGCAAGTGATGGTACGCTCTACATTTTGACCGTCACAGCGAGCACACTTTCTGTTTAAAAAACTATATTTTTCATTTATACTAGGTTGCAGGGCACTCATATTTTGTTCGTAAAATGGCTTAACATTTATGTCGATAATATTATAATTATTGATTTCTATGTGTTGGCAATTGCGACAATTTAAATTTACACTGCATGAGGCCTCGTCCTTTAATAGGCATTTGGCAATTAAATCGGAGATATTATAGCTGCAATTCATTGTTCCATTTACTGGTGTAATAAACTCGCTTAATATTCGTACTCTTTCTTTGTAGATTCTTATCGCTGGTCCAGACGTCGACAATTCTTTAATAAATTTGTACATATTATTGGTACTTTCCTCCATGTGGCAACGAAGGTTTGTCCAATCACAGTATCCAACTAGCAAACTTTGTGCAACTGCGTCGAACGGGCATGTGTTAATGAGCATAGTAGGACTTCTGTTAACAACCACCGGTTCTAATGTGCTACCATTTTTCAACAATGGCACCGTACTTGTAAACTTTGGTTTTGAATGGATGTTTTCAACGTCCGGGCATACGGTCAAATATTTTCCGCGATTCTTTGGACTGTTATTCTTACGTCTCCAATTTTCAATTTTATTCAAATGCGTAAAATTTGAGTTACCGGTGGTGTCTTCAATGTTATCATTCAAATCAATCTCGCCTTTGTCGCTAATAATTTGTAAATCTTTTGAAGCTTTAATTGTAGTGTCGGTATCATTTATTTCAGTATTTGAGTCGAGGTTGTTGTCAGAATCAATCGAGTTGTCATTTTGCATTTGCAGATTATTAGCCTGTAAAATTTTTATCTCACCCGCTAGCGATCTAATATGCGTAATGAGAAACTTATCTACCCGCATGCACTTATCGCCTTTAAAAATAAGTTGCTTCAATTCTCTAAAATATTCCTCGCTGCAAGCAGAGGGTGCCACACGCGCCGACATTACTGCTGTCCATAAGGGAAAATGCTTTAATAATTTTAACAAATTGTTACCGATTTCAGGACACCAATATGGGTTTGGTCTTTCACCGGTCTCGCACGGTGTACTTGCAGATTTGATGGACTGCAAGAAAGTCGTTATTTTCCCGTAGGATTTTTGCTCTAATTCATTTACTAAATCTTCATCCGCGAAGTCTTTGTCTTTCGAATCGGTCTCATATGCAATTTGATTGGTTTGAATTAATTTTATTAATCTGTCTTGTGCAGACACACACTTTCTCTCTTTCTCGGTAATTGTTTCTTCGCTATCTGACGCGCATACAGTTAAAATGTCTGTGCAGATTTGGCGGAAGTCATTTATGCCCGTACACTTAGTCAGAAGACCGAAACACCGTACATAAAAATCTTTTATGCGAAAATGTTTTCCGCCGAAATATTTCCACCTGCATACCATTTTTATTACATGCGCGATGTCTATGCAAATTATACATTTTGGTCGGCGCGTATCATCGGAGCTTTCTAAGAATGTGATGCATTGTTCAACGTACGTATTCAAATTACAGTCATTGAAGGCTAGACTAACCGCGTTCATTAATGCTAACGAATAGTCCAGTGTAATTTCCGGCGGACAGGGGACCGGAGTGCGTAACCATTCGCGTAGCCAAAAACATAGTACATTCGTGTCGTGCTTTTTCAGAAATCATCTGGCATACCGGTAATATTTTTCCATTGAACGGAGCAACTATTTGATACAGAAATATTACGTTGGATGAGCCATCCGGTCTACTGACGCGTTTTATTACCGATCCCGTAGCATCTATGCTTAAGGCGCCAATTCTATTAATTTCTCTTTGTTTAATGAACGATTTATATAGAAATATTTGTTCCTCGCTCCAATACATAATAAACAATTTGTCTATGCCTATATCTTTTATAAATCCTGTAAATTCCGGCTTGTATTTTAATTCGAGAATCGATAAAAGGGGATCCGTAACATTGCGCAGTCCTAACGTGCGATCTTTTTCTAATTGCTTGGCTTTGCGCAAAACCGTTTCATTATATAAGTGCGCTGGTTCGACATCTCCAAAAGACATAAGCTCGTTTGCTTTCTCCCGTCTCCAAGCATATACCGATGACGCGCATATGTCCTTTACAACCCGTGCTCGATGTGCACCACGCAACTGTCGCTTTCGAGTATGTTTTATATTTGTTGTATCTAAAGTCGATATATTAATGTCGATCCCATTCGCGGTCGGTTTATTACGACCGTACGCGTTAATAAATGTACCGCACTCCGAACATTTGCCCCGTATTTTAAGAAATATTCCACCGTCTTCGTTAACAGTAGCATTTCGTTAACAGTAGTACTTCGTTAACAGAAAGCAACATGGAAGCTTCAGTGCCTTCCATAATTCTTCCGCGATTACGTCCGTCCAACCTCTATTTAACACTTTGTACGCATGATTTTTGTACATGATATCCCGCGGCGCTATTTGGCCCCATACTTCGCTGCATAAGTGAATCGTTGTGCGTAGAGGCGGTAAAACATTATTTAAGGATTCCATTGACCAATTCGATACGTCACTACAATTGTCAATAGACGATACGGACGTTTCTTCCATGTTGTCGGTGACACGACTCATGCCATAATGTTCACGCAATTTGTTTAATATTCCGTTCCGGTTTTGCGATACATACTGTGACGTTGCAGTTCCGGCAACGTCACAAAATAGTGAAACAATAACAATAAACAAACGCGAAACTACTCTCGGGGCCTTCCGTTAGTTATTTCCGAGGCTAATTCCCGAACTATCTGAGTCGAGTTGACAGGGGAGACGGCGGAAGCACCGGCGAAAGGAGAAGGAGGGGCGCTCAGGGCGCAAGGACGGGGGAGGTATCCCGGGGGGATCCTCCCTAGAGAACGTTTCCCGCCGCTGACCAGGGGTCAGTGGGCCCACGGGGGCACGGGAACGCTCACCCCGGCGTGCGTGAGCCGGAGGTGCGACACCGGTGCCCTGCGGAGCCTTCGTGTTGGGCCACCCCTATTGGTGACCCACGCGGGGCACGGCGATTCCGGGGGGATCAAGGCGCGGACGCCTGAGGGCCGATCTCTCCCCACCCAACCTGCCGCAGCAAGAGTTTCCGCGAGCAGCGACCACCAGCCGCCGGCCTCCCGAAAAAGGACCACCTGCCGACATCTGTGGAGGATCGACAGGACTCGTAGTGACGTCACCACCAGCGTCGCGGGAAAAGCTTCTAAGCATGCGCGTGCCGAATGTACGGCGTAATTGCCGAGCACGCGGTCTCAGTCGTACTTCGACATTGGGATCGATTAGCGATCAGAGTGTGAGAGGACTAAGTAAGAGCTAGAACAATGGAGAAAATATTTGAGAGTTCCCGAGAGGCCAGCGATTCGGTAAGCGAATTTAATTAGCCCTTTTCGTTTGTGTCGGATTTAATGAATAATTGTACGCGTCAGAATCACGTTTTGGGTCGAAATTATGAAAGATTTTCCGGCTTCACCGGTATTGCGTAGTGATTTTCCGAATCGAGTCCTCCCGCAACGGGTGATGTAATCTAGTGCGTCGCGTGCGTTACCGCGTGTAATACCGAGAGTTGTAGTTTCGATCTTCGCGTTTGTAATTCCGCCTTCGGGCGATGACGGAAAATAAAATGTACCGACTCTCGGATTTATTTGAACAATTGTGTGAGATTTATTTTGTGTGGAATTCCTGTTTTGTGTCGTCACTCCACCCATGCTCGATAGAATCGAACTCATTCCGCGTAGTGCGGCCCTGGGAGAAATTTCGACTTTTCGATTTCGTTAAGTAAACAGATTCTCGAATTAATTTTTGGTAGAGTGGGGAATAGAGTCAATTGGTAACATTTCGAACGAGCTTCGGCTCGCGGCACTTCGGGGCCTGGCGCCCAACGCCTTTTAGGATTTTTTGGATTTTGGAATTTTGGAGGAGAGAATCTCGCGCATTTTCTTTGTTCACGGGGAATTTTCGGGTTAGCCGGTGCAGACTATCGAAGTCAGGAAAATTCACGTCACAATACATATGTATATATTTGCTGGACATTGCATTATCTAGTTTGACACTGGCATCTTGCCAAACCGTAGATGACACATTCTGAATGCGGCCATCGTCATTTACACACTTTAAATCTTTAAGGGCTTCGAATATTTGGGACGGTGATTTGCAGGCTTTTCGAGGCATGTTGAATAATCTAATTAAGTAATTAATTTATAATGTAAGACAACGCTATTCTTTGTTATAATATAACGTGAAATACCGTGATTCTTTGATATGGCACTATCTCAGAGACAATGTATATAGTCAATCGGATGTAATTGCAAATGACGTAGACTTGAATGCAAGAAAATGTTACAGCTAATGTATATATTCAATCGTATGTGATATCAACCAACGTGAATACTGAGTGTAAGAAATGTACCAGGTAACGTATATATTCAATCCTATATAATAGCAAATAACGTGAATACACAGTGTAAGAAATGTACCAGGTAACGTATATATTCAATCCTATATAATAGGAAATGGATTCCCTGACGGCCACAGTGATAGCAGTGGTGTCAGCGCGGCCGCCGACACCATGCGGCCAGATGTCCCCTTCGGCCACAGTTCCAGCACGGCTGGGGCGGGCCGAATACCCTCTCCTCCACGATGGCCAGTGGAGACATGGTGAGCTCGGTGAGAGTTAGGTCCTCTCCCCGGATGCCGTGCTTTTCCAGGTGCGGGTCTTCGGCCCGTTCCCGCCGGGCTCTCGCGGCCCACTCCTCGGCCGCCCGATACCGCGGGAAGGCCGGGTCCTCAATTGCCGGCCGTCCCCGCTGCAACAGGACGACGTGGATCGCCGGTGGCCGCTCCAGCGCGGCGAAGAACTGGCGGTCCCACCTTTCCGCCTGCTGCCGCATCTCCTCCTCCTGCTGCTGGGCCCGTTGCTGGCCCTCGAGGCGGACCAGGTCGGCGATTGCCTGGGCCCCTTCGACTCCCTCCGCAAAAGCCTGGACCCAGGGGTCCAGCGGCCTGGGCTTCGCCGGGCCGGTCCACCACGTGCTGGGTCTCTGCATCCCTTCTCTGTCTATCTTCTTCAGGATCAGGGGGAGCACAAGGGAAGAGGCAAAAAAAAACCATCACCCACGACGATTAGTATGGACTCTACTAGCGTTCACATTCATATATTTCACAATCATTCATGCATTCTACGGTTACGGCTCTTTAGGTACGAACGGTTTCAGGTCCTTCACGTGCAATTTCCCTACGCTTCGGCCGTTCGCGTCGGCCAACCTATACACTACCGGCGATATCTTTTCTACTATTTCGAACGGCCCGTGATACTTCGTGGCCAACTTTGCTGCCACATTCTGACCCGCTGACGAGAGCACGTGCTGCTTTTTCAGCACCTTATCCCCGACTTCGAACTGTCGATCGCGCCTGCCTTGATTGTAATAGTGCGCCTGATTCTGGTATGCGGCTTCTAGATTCTCTGTCACCCACGGCCGGATCTCCTGCACTCGGTCCATACGCGCGGCCCAGCTGTCCCTGTCTACCGGGGGCCATTCGCCATCGGGCGCTCGCGTCTCCCCGGCCCCGGCTCGCGCGCATCTGGTCTGAATTGGATCCCGGCCGAAGTTTAACTTCGCCGGTGACGTCTGTAAAACTGAATGGTGAGCGGTATTGTACGCGAATCGGAATTGGGGCAGGTACACGTCCCAATCGCGGTGGTCCCGTCCTAAATACGCTACGATCATGGTTTTTAGAATTCTGTTTACTCTTTCGACCGGATTCGCTTGCGGGTGATACGGCGGGGTGGTCGCGTGTCGCATCCCGAATGTTTCCGCCAATTCGGCCAAGGTCTTGTTCGCGAATTCCGTCCCGTTATCCGTTAATATCACGCGCGGAGTCCCCCATCTCGTCAGCACTGTGTCCTCGATGGCGTCGGCTATCTTCTTCCCGTTGGCCTTGCGGAGGGGGATCACTTCAATCCACTTGGAGAAGAAATCCTGGATCACCAGGATGTAGGTGTAGCCGTTCTTGCTGGCTGGAAATGGTCCCATGATGTCGGCCGCTATCACGGCCCAGGGCTCGTTCGAGTAGTGCCGTCTCATCAATCCACACACCGGAGCCTGTTCCACCTTGGTCATCTGGCATGTGGCACACTGGCGGATGTATTTGGCCACGGTTTTGAACATCCCGGGCCAGTAGTATCTTGATAGTAGCCGGTAGTACGTCTTGGCGATCCCCAGGTGTCCTGCCCCCGGTTCGTCGTGGGCCTCGGCGAGTAGGGCGGCTTTTTCTCCTTCCTTCGGCACCCATTTCCAGTCGTCGGCGTATTCTTCCAGGAGTCCTTCCTCCACCGTCGCTTCAAACTTCCTATACAGCCGGCCGTCTCTCACGGCCCATTCCGGATTGTTTCGTGGATTGGCTGTTACCGCGTGGGTCTTCCTATCGTACCAGCCGTCCTCCGGTGTTTGGTCTCCTACGGCCGCGACTGGCTGCTCGTCCTCGTACATTCGGGAGAGGGCGTCTGGTACGTGGTGCAGCGCTCCCTTGCGATGAACGATATCAAAGTCGTACTCTAAAAGTTCGAGGGCCCATCGCGCCAATCTTCCAGTCGAGTTCTTTAGGTCTCTTAGCCAACGCAGGCTGCTTTGGTCGGTTACGACGGTGAAGTGGTAGCCCTCCAGGTAGGGCCGAAACTTCTTGATGGCCCATATCACGGCCAAACACTCTTGCTCCGTTGTGCTGTATTTCCGCTCCGCGACGGACAACGAACGACTCGCGAACGCGACCACCCTTTCGACTCCCTCCTGTTCCTGCGTCAATACCGCTCCGATCCCTACTGCACTAGCGTCGGTTTGTAGCGCGAACGGCAACTCGAAGTCTGGGTATGTTAGGGTTGGCGCCGTCGCCACTAGTTCTCTCAAACTCTCAAATGCGGCCTGCTGTGCCTCCCCCCAAGTCCATTTTCTATCCTTACGCAATAACTCCGTCAACGGTTCAGCCAACGTCGCGTAGGCGGGGATAAAACGGCGGTACCAGGAGGTCATCCCGAGGAATCTACGCAGTTGTTTTAATGTTCGCGGTGCCGGATATTCTTTTATCGGCCTTGTTTTTTCGGGGTCGACGCGTACCCCCTCCTCGCGCACTAAAAATCCAAGATATTTTACTTCCGACCGACAAAATGCGCATTTCTCCGGGTTGACGGTGAGTCCCGCGGCCCTGATCTTTCGTAAAACACGTTCGAGCCACAGAAGGTGTTCCTCAAAGGTAGCTGTTACAATGATAATGTCATCCAAATACGCGAACGCGAAGGGTTCCATTTCTGCCCCTATGATCCGATCTAGTAATTTTTGAAACGTGGCCGGAGCTCCCGTCAACCCGTATGGCATTCGCTTGAACTGAAACAACCCACGGCCGGGAACTGTAAACGCCGTGATCTCCTTACTTGCCTCGGCGAGAGGGATCTGGAAGTACGCCTGGCTGAGATCTACGGTCGAAATATATCGGGCGGCCCTTAATTTATCCAGAATGCTAGTCATGAGTGGCAAGGGATACGCGTCTTTCTTCGAAACCCCATTCACTTGCCGAAAATCTAGACAAAAACGGTATTTTCCGTTGGCCTTTTTCACCATGACGATCAGGCTGGACCACGGGCTGTCGGATGGCTCTATTATTCCCTCGCACAATAATTTATCGACTTCCTGGTTAACCCTTTCGGTACGGGCGCTCTGTCCGTCATGATACCCCCGCTGAACGAGGTGCCGCGCCGAAAATGTGCTTATAACAAACTGTCTTGATTCGGCCGAAAGGAATCGTATAATACACTGTCAGTCTACCTTCTAACATTTTCCTAAGGGTTAAATAAGAACTGTGCTTAATAAAACACCGTTTATAAATCTTTTATTTCCTCTATTCATTCTGAAAAGGGCCTGAATTTTCTAAATTCTATACACAAGTTTCGAACAAAAGCGTAACCTCAAAATTTTTTAATAAAATAGTTGAAATCAAACGACAATTATACCTGTAGCTGTTTTTCCAGAATTCTTGTAACAAAAGACTATTTGTTAAAATGATCTGTATTAGGTTAGAACTGTCGCACCGCTGATACTCAATTAACACAGATAAAAACACAGAACGATTGTTAAAAAATGTAACAATTCAAGGTTTTATGCGTGAGCGCGAAATATATTTTGAATAAGATTCGTATCTCATACGTCGGTAAAATAAAATATAATTGTATAAACTGTACATAGATGTCACTTATTTGTTCTTTCACACGGATTGTCACATATCATAGATGCCGGATATATCCGGCACTCGGCCACACAGGTCATCGGATGGATGCCGGATATATCCGGCTCTCGTCCACACTGGTCATCATATGGATGCCGGATATATACGGCGCTCGTACCGAAAGGGTTAATGGCCTCTTGTACCTTCGGGGATACCGCGTAATATCTTTGTTTGATCGGGGGATGGCCGTTTACATCGATTACGTGCTCGATTAAGTCGGTTTTTTCCGGTGGTCGCGGCATCGTCTCCTATCAGCTGTTCCAATAGTCGCTCCAGCTGTTCGCGTTGCGCGTCGGTCGCGGCCCTCAATCCGTCGCACGCGGCCAACGCCGGTTCTTCCTGCAGCATCGCGAATCGTTCCTTTCGACGGTCGGAGAAGTACCACTGGCCCCGGCCGTAATCTAAGACTATCTGAAAAGCGGCCATTCCTTCGACGCCTAATATCATTTCCGCTACCCCGATCGGCATAATTCGGCATGTCACGGTCCGTTTCCTGTCCCGGAGCCATACGTCGCATACGGTCATTTCGCTGGACACGTCAATCTGGCCGTTAGCCATCCTATAATAACGTGGTTCGGTTCTACTCGTCGGCGGCGCTTCCGTACCCCTCTCGTCGTGCCACCGACGGCTAATAAAATTTCCGTACGCCCCCGAATCTATCAACGCGCGGATTTTCGCGCGGCCGATCCTGAGATCCACGAAGAGAAGGGTGGCCCGGGACGGGGCCGGTGCGGGTGGTGTGTCATGATCGCTGTCGGTGGTTCCTGTTTGGGAGGCGGTAATTTTTGCTTGTTTGCCGACGTCCGCCGCCTCCTGCGACACCGGCGGGCCTAGTTTTCCGGCTGCTCTCCCTTCTCGTTGGTGGGCTCTGCCTTCGGGGTGAGTCTCCGCACTGGTGGACGTGGACAGCCGCGCTGGTAGTGGCCCTTCTCCCCGCACCGGTAGCACTCCACCGTTCGCCAGGCCTCCCTGCTCCCGCTTCGCTCTCGAGGTTTTCGCGGCCGTTGCCTCGCTGGTCTCCCCCCTCCCGATGTTCCCGGCGGGGATCGCGGCCTATCTACGGCTGCCGCGGCTGGTTCTACGCGGGCTAAAGTCGTTGCGGCCTCGATTGCGGCGTGTTCTTTTTCTCTCCTCCGGACCGCGGCGTTCAGGTCGGACAGGGTCTTCACGGACTCGAACTCAATTCCTAATCGGTAACGCTGGAGCATTCGGCGGTAGGTTAATGATAAAAGAGAGGAAGGTACGACTCCTTCGGGTATGCGCGCGTAAAGGGCCTTGAGGTCGGCCGCGAATCTCCCATAGGGCTCCTTTTCCCCCTGCTTCCTCATGTACAGCGTCTCGATGTCGGTCTCTACACATTCTAACCGGCCGTACAGTTCCAGAAATTCGCGACGGAAACTCTCCCACGTATCCCACTGCGGTCGCGCGGCCGTAAACCACGGTGTGACATCCGGCCCGAATATTATAAACAGACAGTCCATTATTTCCCGATCGCTTATTCTCGCCGACGCGCGGTACAAGTCCAGTTTATCTAGGAATTTTCGTCCGTCCTCCTCGGGGGTTGCGTTAAAGGTTATTCCTCACCTACGAACTAATGCCTGCGGATCGAGACCTCCCGGAGCCACGGGGCTCGGGGGGTTCGGGGTCGAGTACCGCTGCGGGTCCGCCGGCCCCCACGGGCGGGGTTGTCGTCGCCCATCCCCGCGCGGGGCGTGTAGTTCTCTATCTAGTTCGCGGGCTAAGTTCCTGACGGCCGAATTTAACACCGGTGCGCGCGGGGCCATCCCCGGATCGCCTGCCGCTGGTACGTCGATAACCGTTTCGAATGTTCCCCCGGGGGTCGTCGGATCATGCTCGTTTGCCATCACTGTCGGGGGAGTGATTAAATCCACGGTTCGATCGGCCCCGAGCCCGACCGGTACCGTAGGAGCCCTACTATACCGGCCCGCTTCCGGCGCGCTCCCACTCCGACCGGCTTCCGTCCTCTCGCCGCCACTGGCCGCGGCCGCTTCATCATCGGCCACCGCTAATTCGGCCAACAACAGCATCTCCGACATTTGTCTCCGAACCGCCCCCCCTCGGCCAAACCCTGGGATGTGAGCACCGATTCCACCCAGTCCGGCGTGATCGTCGAATGTCGCGATTCGTCATCCTCCACCTCGCGTTCCGCCATCCCGCACCTCCGAACTATCCCGCTTACGCAACGTAAACACGCGGCCTAGCTCACGCGATTTCTGTTTATACTTTTTCCTCACGCGGGTTCGAACGCCTATTGTTCCCGAGCGGTTCGCGAACGGCGTGAATATTAATCTAAATCCGATGGTAACGGTCGAAATCTGCTGTTTCTCGAACTCTCTATTACGACCACGATTCCCTTTTCACCGTTACTCGTTCGATAAATTCCGGTTTCCGCACGCCTTCCCTCGGGCCCCACGTTGGGCGCCAAATTGCAACGACGATCCGTGCCCGCGCACGGCCGTACCCGTTCCCGCGGCCCGAACCGGCCGCAACAATCGCCCCGATGTCCTGCACGCTCCGCCGATCTCGTGTGTGGGCGCCAGGCCCCCCCGAAAGGAGCCAATATTTAATAATAAATCGAGATCGGACGCTAATCCGGAACGCGCGTGTGGATGGTAGTTCTCCCGTCTCGGCTAGCTCCGGTCTTTGATAGGGGTCCGTGCGATGCCCGAGGGGAAGCGCCGGAACGTCCGGTCGTCCTGGTACGGCGGAATCGGCCGAGACGCGTCAACGCGGCTGAAAAGGAAGCATGCAACCCAAAGAACCCCACGGAGAGAAATAACCCCGAGTTCGTTGAGAAAATAACAGAAATGAGTTTATTCCAAAGGATCGTAATCCGCAATCGAGTTAACAAGGTGGCCGCGTCCGCGTGCCGTCGCTGAACCTTCTAGAACACGCTAAGTTCAAATCCGAACCGTCGGCCAATCGCAGGGCCGCTCGCCGCTCGCGTGTCGTCCGCGGCCAATCACGGGGCCACTCGCCGCTCGCACAACTATCGCTCGACTCACTACTTTGACTTGACCACGAAACGGGGGAGGTTACGCGTCTTCAGGCCCGGAAGCTCGATGCCCTTCGGTCGCCTCTTAGCCTGTCCCAGGAGAGGCCTTCGAGGGCCGGGGACCCCCCTCGAAGGTGTCGCGAAACGCGCGACTTAGTTGCCCCGGTCACACCCCTCCTGGTCTGTTCCTCCCACAACTTACTGACCCACCGAGCCCCCCTTAATAGAACCCCTCAAAGAGCCGCACCGGAATATCCCCACAGAACCCCGCACACGCACCAGAGAGAGACGCAAAAGAAAGGATCACACACTTACCGTCGCCGCCAAACCGCTAACCTCGTGCCGTGCTCCTCGTCCTCACTTCACCCGGCCGAAGGAAACCGCAAAGGGTCGAACACGCGGCCGAAAGATTCTACGCGAGTACGCGACACTCCAAACTCACTCGAATAAACGCTCAATAGACAAGCCAAGATGTACGCAAATGCCACGATGACTGCTCGCTACGCCCGCCGGAAGTCAAGTAACGCGCGGTTAGCACGTGGCCGGCGGCGAGGGTTCGTGCCGCTCATTACGCCGCCTAGTTTAGAGGGATGCGCTAAGTGAATCCCACGGCGTCCGACAGGTGGTAGGTCGAGTTCGATTTTCCATTGATTCGCGGCCTCGATCCTCGCTATCCCGGTCCTGCTCCCTCTCCGGCCGCCGCTCTGTCTCCTGGTTCTCTGCTGGTTGGTAGTTGTGATCCTTGTCGGGATGTCGACCGGGTCATCAGTCCGGCCGACATCGCCGAACTTTCCTGTCTCGGAGATGTTAACAAAGGGTGGGGTTAATAATTTTCTTATCTACTGTGTGCTTGGCCTTTCGGAACGTGAATCCCCCCCCCCCCCGTCCCGGCGCGCGTAGCAAGCTATCTCACGCGAGGGCTGGCGGCGACGGGTCGGTGACGAAACGCTTCGTCACAGTATATATCTGATCAGGTGTAATAGCTAATTACGTACTTCTTTAATCTGACATTGTGTATTAGAGCTCCTAGCAGCAATAAGAAACAATACGAATACAAATATGATAAGTACATACGAGTGAGTCTCCTTTGCACACATTCCACTTTGGACACGGGCCGTTTTGGAAACTGCGCACGTGGAAACAGCGCACAGTGGAAACTGCCCACATTGGAAACTGCCCACATTGGAAACTGCCCACAGTCAAAATAGTGTAGAGTGGAAGTTGCACACAGCAAATGTGGGAACTGTGTACAGTATACGGAGTTCACAGTGGACCTTTACCACACGAAAAGTGGTGTTGGCTGCAGGGTACTGCGTACACACCTTAACTTTAATCATGCATGATTCGTACTGAAGTACTTTCAGGTATATCCGTGGTATTAACTATTGCCAATTGGCCATTATTTGTAAGTTATACGTCTGCGCCCCCTTCCCCTCATCTGGCACTGACCTGACCTGTGACTGTAAATCATAATGAGACTTATCACGTATTGGAGTTGCGCCCCCTTCCCCTCATCTGGCACTGACCTGACCTGTGACTATGAAGCAGAATGAGACTTATTAGGTTTTACAGTCACAAGTCAGTCATGCTAACACATGTATGATGTGTGCAGTTTCCACAACCATGTGTCCTGATTCCACTATGGGCAAGTTCGAACGTGTCCAGATTCCACTGTGTCCAACTTCCAACGTGGGCAAATTCCACTGTGTCGAACTTCCAACGTGGGCAAATTCCACTGTGTCCGAAAATCCACATGTGCGCAAAGTGGAACGTGCGCAAAGTGGACACTCCCGTACATACAGAAGGATGCCAGATTCAACTCGAAGTATTTCAGCTGCTCGGCGAAACTCGCGGTATAAAATTTCACATTCACTGGTTCTACACCACCGAATCAAAGCATACAGCCAGTGTAACGTACTGTTTCCAACTGACGTTGGAATTATATCATGTTTGGTATCATTTTAATCGGCAAAAGCTCAGCAGTATGAAAGTATAATTTTCATGAACAAAAAATTACAAATAAAAAACTTTGCAACTTGGATTAGTATTAGTCACACCGATATTGACCCTCGATGAGCGCCGGCTACCTGATCCCATATCCCTCCTCGTGCTTATGTAGAAGAAGACAGTGGTAGAATGAAAGAGAAGGAATACTTACAATGTATGGGATCAGGTATCCGGCGCTCATCGAGGGTCAATATCGGTGTGACTAATACTAATCCAAGTTGCAAAGTTTTTTATTTGTAATTTTTTGTTTATGAAAATTATACTATCATACTGCTGAGGTTTTGCCGATTAAAATGATACCAAACATGATAAAATTTCTGTAAAAACGCCGGGGGAAATTTAGAAGTAAGAAGTACGTGTATACATAATTTGGTCGCAGGCATCAGTTGTCGGGTTTTCGCCGCACAAGACGGGTCCCCCCTCTCCCCTCTACCTGCGCACGTCATAGATCTAGCGCAGAGGCCCACAATGTGCTATATATACAGTGTGCTACATGCTGTCGGTATTACCGGCCCTGCACGCGAAAAATCAACTGTTTGACCGACCACCCAAATTCAAAATGGTGGTCGGACGCATTTCCCCCTTAAAGCAGTTCTATCGGCGACAATCGGCCTATTGAAACTTTGTTTGTTTTTCGGCGCTGGACCGCTAGCCGACTATCGCCCAGCGCTACAACGCAATTGCCGACTTCAAATGTTTTAAGAGGATCAGTTTTAATGCGTGCATCTTTTCTACGTCAGTTGGAAACAGTACGTTACACTGGCTGTATGCTTTGATTCGGTGGTGTAGAACCAGTGAATGTGAAGTTTTATACCGCGAGTTTCGCAGAGCAGCCGAAATACTTCGAGTTGAATCTGGCATCCTTCTGTATGTACTTATCATATTTGTATTCGTATTGTTTCTTATTGCTGCTAGGAGGTCTAATACACAATGTCAGATTAAAGAAGTACGTAATTAGCTATTACACCTGATCAGATATATACATTATCAGTTACATTTTCTTACACTCTGTATTCACGTTATTTGTTATTAAATAGGATTGAATATATACGTTACCTGGTACATTTCTTACACTCAGTATTCACGTTATTTGCTATTATATAGGATTGAATATATACGTTACCTGGTACATTTCTTACACTCAGTATTCACGTTATTTGCTATTATATAGGATTGAATATATACGTTACCTGGTACATTTCTTACACTCAGTATTCACGTTATTTGCTATTATATAGGATTGAATATATACGTTACCTGGTACATTTCTTATACTCAGTATTCACGTTATTTCCTATTATATAGGATTGAATATATACGTTACCTGGTACATTTCTTATACTCAGTATTCACGTTATTTCCTATTATATAGGATTGAATATATACGTTACCTGGTACATTTCTTACACTCAGTATTCACGTTGGTTGATATCACATACGATTGAATATATACATTAGCTGTAACATTTTCTTGCATTCAAGTCTACGTCATTTGCAATTACATCCGATTGACTATATACATTATGTTTAATATCCGTTGATACGCGCTAGTAAATGAAAAGAAGTGTTTAAAACCGACTCGCCCGACTGAGTTGCGTGTTCGGTCATTTCAGTGAACTAAAGTGAAATGTGAAAAGTCGACTCGCCCGACTGAGTTGCGTGTTCGAACGTTTCACCGGTTAATTTCCTTTATTGTACGCGAGAGAACCAACAGGTGAGCGATAGGTAAGTGTCAGTAGAATTCTTATCAAACGCCACCTAGTACGACTCGTCTTCGATGCTTTCCAAAGGAAAGCGAAGACGAGTCGCAATCACTTGCAATGATCACATGCAATCACTTGCATGCCAAACACCGAGCTGAGTAGAGCGAAACACACGAGCGCTATTCCTCGCTGCTGTTTTCCGCCAGCTCGTAAATACTCGCTTCGCGAGATTTTGCATGTACTTTGTTTCAACGGAATCCCTTCGTGGTTGCTGCTGGAAATCAGTCAGATTTCCAGCCAAAAGAAATAGTTGAACTCCCGATTATTGCGGTCTCGCGATAATCGGCTCACCGATTGTTTCGCGGCCACGAGCGTGACGGAACACCGTCTCGCGCGTCACGAACGCAGGCTCCACCGGGTCACGACAAAGATATACGTCTTTGTCGTAGCCGAGATCATTTGATCACGAAGAGAAAAACTCTTTTCTCTTGCTTAGGTCAAAATTTCACCGAGAGCTTACAACTCTCGGCGAACTAAGTATCTCGACTCGGGAATTGAACAAAATTAACCAATTAATTTCTGATGTTGAGTCGTTTAAACTAGCATCAAGAAATTAAAATTCAATACAGTCCGCTCTTTCGAATAGATTGAGAAAATAGCGATTGCGAGTGTTTCGCGCTTGCTATCGTTCAGCTTGAACTCACAATATTGACATTGATCTATTGTGCTTTTGTTTCAGACTTAACGCTTCGACGATCCAGCTGCTTCGCCTGCCTCGCCGAAGACAACTCACACAGAACACAGAATACACTAATAAGAACGTGTATTTCCTTAAATAAAAGTGTGTTTCAATTGAAAATTTGTTGTGCATGAAATAAAACTTTATTCTCCCTCATTTCCGCTTCCTTAAACGATCCCTCGAACCAAGTTGCACTTCGTGCGCGAACGCCGAAGTCGAGCAACTATAAAACACATTATCTCTGAGATAGTGCCATATCAAAGAATCACGGTATTTCACGTTATATTATAACAAAGAATAGCGTTGTCTTACATTATAAATTAATTACTTAATTAGATTATTCAACATGCCTCGAAAAGCCTGCAAATCACCGTCCCAAATATTCGAAGCCCTTAAAGATTTAAAGTGTGTAAATGACGATGGCCGCATTCAGAATGTGTCATCTACGGTTTGGCAAGATGCCAGTGTCAAACTAGATAATGCAATGTCCAGCAAATATATACATATGTATGTATCGCAAAACCGGAACGGAATATTAAACAAATTGCGTGAACATTATGGCATGAGTCGTGTCACCGACAACATGGAAGAAACGTCCGTATCGTCTATTGACAATTGTAGTGACGTATCGAATTGGTCAATGGAATCCTTAAATAATGTTTTACCGCCTCTACGCACAACGATTCACTTATGCAGCGAAGTATGGGGCCAAATAGCGCCGCGGGATATCATGTACAAAAATCATGCGTACAAAGTGTTAAATAGAGGTTGGACGGACGTAATCGCGGAAGAATTATGGAAGGCACTGAAGCTTCCATGTTGCTTTCTGTTAACGAAGTACTACTGTTAACGAAATGCTACTGTTAACGAAGACGGTGGAATATTTCTTAAAATACGGGGCAAATGTTCGGAGTGCGGTACATTTATTAACGCGTACGGTCGTAATAAACCGACCGCGAATGGGATCGACATTAATATATCGACTTTAGATACAACAAATATAAAACATACTCGAAAGCGACAGTTGCGTGGTGCACATCGAGCACGGGTTGTAAAGGACATATGCGCGTCATCGGTATATGCTTGGAGACGGGAGAAAGCAAACGAGCTTATGTCTTTTGGAGATGTCGAACCAGCGCACTTATATAATGAAACGGTTTTGCGCAAAGCCAAGCAATTAGAAAAAGATCGCACGTTAGGACTGCGCAATGTTACGGATCCCCTTTTATCGATTCTCGAATTAAAATACAAGCCGGAATTTACAGGATTTATAAAAGATATAGGCATAGACAAATTGTTTATTATGTATTGGAGCGAGGAACAAATATTTCTATATAAATCGTTCATTAAACAAAGAGAAATTAATAGAATTGGCGCCTTAAGCATAGATGCTACGGGATCGGTAATAAAACGCGTCAGTAGACCGGATGGCTCATCCAACGTAATATTTCTGTATCAAATAGTTGCTCCGTTCAATGGAAAAATATTACCGGTATGCCAGATGATTTCTGAAAAAGCACGACACGAATGTACTATGTTTTTGGCTACGCGAATGGTTACGCACTCCGGTCCCCTGTCCGCCGGAAATTACACTGGACTATTCGTTAGCATTAATGAACGCGGTTAGTCTAGCCTTCAATGACTGTAATTTGAATACGTACGTTGAACAATGCATCACATTCTTAGAAAGCTCCGATGATACGCGCCGACCAAAATGTATAATTTGCATAGACATCGCGCATGTAATAAAAATGGTATGCAGGTGGAAATGTTTCGGCGGAAAACATTTTCGCATAAAAGATTTTTATGTACGGTGTTTCGGTCTTCTGACTAAGTGTACGGGCATAAATGACTTCCGCCAAATCTGCACAGACATTTTAACTGTATGCGCGTCAGATAGCGAAGAAACAATTACCGAGAAAGAGAGAAAGTGTGTGTCTGCACGAGACAGATTAATAAAATTAATTCAAACCAATCAAATTGCATATGAGACCGATTCGAAAGACAAAGACTTCGCGGATGAAGATTTAGTAAATGAATTAGAGCAAAAATCCTACGGGAAAATAACGACTTTCTTGCAGTCCATCAAATCTGCAAGTACACCGTGCGAGACCGGTGAAAGACCAAACCCATATTGGTGTCCTGAAATCGGTAACAATTTGTTAAAATTATTAAAGCATTTTCCCTTATGGACAGCAGTAATGTCGGCGCGTGTGGCACCCTCTGCTTGCAGCGAGGAATATTTTAGAGAATTGAAGCAACTTATTTTTAAAGGCGATAAGTGCATGCGGGTAGATAAGTTTCTCATTACGCATATTAGATCGCTAGCGGGCGCGATAAAAATTTTACAGGCTAATAATCTGCAAATGCAAAATGACAACTCGATTGATTCTGACAACAACCTCGACTCAAATACTGAAATCAAGAGACGCGGTAGCGTCTCGCGCCAAGTATATATATAGCCGAGCGCAGCTCCTGGCGTCGACGCTACTAGTATCATTTACGCGAGCGAACTAGTTCGCGGGGCCTATTCTGATGGTAACCCGTAACAATCTTTAAACTGGGACGATATATCGAAAGAATGACCATGCCATTGGCCTTTATGATTTTTTCTGCGTCGATTGATAGTAAACAGTAATATAATCCGTTCAGCCGTTGCTGAGATATGGATTTTATGTTGTAATTTTTCGGCCAAAAAAGATCCTTTTTTCAGACCCGATTCTTCGCAAGTCGCTTCACGCGCGCCTCTACAGGAAAAAAGTCCGCAACGAAGATTTGCGGTGGTACTCATGTGGGCCCACAGAGGTCCATGATGGCAGGAGCACTCCCGAATGCTCGCAAGTCGAGCTGATCGCGCACCCCCTCGCGGTCCCCTTGCCCTCGATCTTCGCTCCTTGTCTTTCCTTAGCTTATCCTCAGTTTAATTATTGCATAGTGTCTTGTAACGTTATGGTTCTTGTAATCATAACGCAGGTAAGTTTTGGCCATACACATCCTTAGGAGTATGAGATTAAAACACACTGTACGTTTTGACTACCAGGTTTGGAGTCCCCTTCAGTTATATTATAACATTCTGTCAATAAAAATAAAAAACAAACACGAAAAACCTTATCCATTTCCTACATTTGGCATTAAGTATGGGTCTAGAGCAAAGTGCGTAGGGAAGGTGGTAAGTATTAAAGCTAACTTACTTTAATCGAAGGGTGACGGAAAGGTTTTAAACATGAACTTGTGGGGTCAAACGAGCCTGGAACACTTGCATACAATAAATGACATAACGAAGCATAAAATTCTATATCTCAAAGAACAAAACTTGTAAACAGTGGCGTTCCAATTCTGTACGTTGACAAAGTCCTATGTACAGAACAGGGTATGTATCGGTGAGAGTTAGCAAAATGCTGTGTGTGTGAAAACCAGTTTAAAGATGGAATTATTAAATGAACTTACATGCATAGGAGGAACGTAGAAGAACAAATTAAATTGTCTAGCAGAAGCACAATCGCTTCGCCTATCCAACACTTGCGAATGCTATTTAAGGTAGTACGCAAACTTCTCCTCAGTGCCTCGCAGACCATTTTCTCAAACATCAAAGGAACAAGGTAATCCTGAACTCAGATTAAGTGATACTGTCTGTGTAAAATGGTCTGCGAAGCACTGAGAAGAAGGTTGCGTACTACATTAATTAGCATTCACAAGTGTTGTATAGGCGAAGTGATTGCGTTTGCTAGACAATTTATTTTATTCTACTGCGTTCCTCCTATGCATGTAAGTTTTCGCATACACAGCATATTGCTAACTCTCACCGATACATACCCTGTTCTTTACATAGAACTTTGTCAACCTACAGGATTGGAACGCCACGGTTTACAGGTTTTGTTCTTTAAGATATTGAATTTTATGCCTCGTTATGTCGTTTATTGTATGCAAGCGTTCCAGGCTAGTTTGAACCCACAAGTTCATGTTTGAAACCTTTCCGTCACACTTCGATTAAAGTAAGTTAGCATTAATTAGCCTTAATACTTGCCACCTTCCCTGCGCACTTTGTTCTAGTCCCATACTTAACGCCAAATGTAGGAAATGGATAAGGTTTTCCATGTTTTTATTTTTATTGACAGAATGTTGTAATATAACCGAAGAGGACTCCAAACCTGGGAGTCGAAACGTAAAGTGTGTTTTAATCTCATACTCCTAAGGATTGTGTACATGGCCAAAACTTACCTGCGTTATGAATATCTCCAATCCAACAAACTCAAACACTAATTCTTGTAATTATAGTTACGGTAAGTACATCAGAAGTGTGAGGTAAAGCTTTACCAGTAGGATTTACAATATCAATATGTAATAAATATAATTTCAAGAAAAAAAATATCGAACCATACTATTTTATACGATATACATTAATTTTGTGTAATTTGCAACTCTGATGCATGTTAATCATTACTTTATATACAAACTTCTGTACGATATACTATATGTAACATGTATACATTATATCGTTTAATGTTTGGTTTCTTGTAAATTATACTTATTATATATTTAAATTGTAAATTCTACTGGTAAAACTTTACCTTACACTTCTGATGTAGCTACCGGAACTATAATTACAAGAGTAATAAAGCCTTTCAAGTAGGAATTACAATATAAACATGTAAAAAATACAATTTTCAATAAAGCAAATTTGCAATATAAACATGTAATCAATATAATTTACAAGAAACCAAACATTAAATAACATTAATAATTAAACTTCTTAGATATCTTAAATGCCACTTTCGCAATCCCCGAAACCCAAATAAATTACAGTTCCGTTGACGTTTGGATTCCTCGGTGCGGAATCCTCTTCAGAATTTTATTCAATATCCGAAATCTACAAAATATTTTAGTACTTAAAGTTAAACGGTAGTAGGTAGTATAGGTAGTAAAATAGGTAATTATTTACAATTGGGCACTCCTCACCGATTTGGCTGAAATTTGAATATGTAGTAGAGTTGAATGCGTAGATGACAGATCTGCAAGTAAAAATTGTCGCTCTCTTTTCGTTTTCGAGTTATTAACAATTATATGAAAAATATTAATTTTTAAAATCCTCTGTAAAATAGTGTCCACTTGACCGATTTGGCTGAAATTTGAATATGTTGTACTCTTCGATACGTAGATTGCAGATATGCAAATAAAAATTGTCGCTCTCTTTCCGTTCTTGAGATATCAATAATTATGTTAACTAATTATATAACAATAGGTAGCGCTTTGCCGATTTGGCTGTAAATTAAATATGTTATAGAGCTCGATGCGTAGATTACATATTTGCAAATAAAAATTACCGATCTCTTTCTATTCTTAAAATATTAATGATTATATGCGCGAAAATGCACTATTCTTTACAGGCACTCTATGAAATACTGTTCTCCTTCTCGAATTTCATGCATTATCATTATATTATACGTTAGCGCCCCCTTCACCTCATCTGGCACTGACCTGACCTGTGACTGTGAAGCATAATGAGGCTTATCACGTTTTACAGTTGCGCCCCCTTCCTCTCATCTAGCACTGACCTGACCTGTGACTGTAAAACGTATTAAGTGTCATTAGGCTTTACAGTCACAGGTCAGGTCAGTGCCAGATGAGGGGAAGGGGGCGCAACTGTAAAACTTGATAAGTCTAATCATGCTTTGCAGTCACAGGTCAGGTCAGTGCCAGAGAAGGTGAAGGGGGCGCTAACGTATAATATAGTGATAATGCATGAAATTCGAGAAGGAGAACAGTATTTCATAGAGTGCCTGTAAAGAATAGTGCATTTTCGCGGATATAATCATTAATATTTCAAGAATAGAAAGAGATCGGTAATTTTTATTCGCAAATATGTAATCTACGCATCGAGCTCTATAACATATTTAATTTACAGCCAAATCGGCAAAGCGCTACCTAATTTTATATAATTAGTTAACATAATTATTGATATTTCAAGAACGGAAAGAGAGCGACAATTTTTATTTGCATATCTGCAATCTACGTATCGAAGAGTACAACATATTCAAATTTCAGCCTAATCGGTGAGGATTTCGGATATTGAATAAAATTCTGAAGAGGATCCCGTACCAAGGAATCGACACGTCAGCGGAACTTTAAGCTATCTCGATTTCGAGGATTGCGAAAATGGCATTTAGAATATCTAAGAAGTTTAATCTTACCAATTCAGAAAATCGTGCTATTCATTAGTACCTAAAAACTACCCCTTCGAAAAAGCATCCCTACATCGCTAGTTTTCATCATTTCTAAAATTCACGAAAAGGTTTCCAAGTTAAGAGTCAGATGCCTCACCCTATACAGTACTAGCTGGATTTCTGCGCGAAATTCGGGACCGAAAACTTTCAATCACAAAGTACGAGTCGAGAATCGTGCCCAGCGAAGCGTGAAATCCGAGAGGTCGGCGGCTTCCTTTGTCGTCGATGCCGCGCGCGATGAGTCATAGTGTGAATTTAAAAATTGTATTTTTTTTTAAATTTATTTTGAATAAAAGTTACACTATTGTATTCCCCACGTTCTGCCGATCAGAATGATACCAAACACTATAGAATTTATTAAAACAGATCAAAAGTTACGTGCGATTATCATATGCGAGTCTCGTGCAACGATCGAGACCAGCACCGTTTCGACCGTGCAGCGCGATCCTTCTATCGCACGTAACTTTTGATCCCTTCTGACAAATTCCACAGTGTTTGGTATCATTTTCATCGGCAGAACATGAGGAATACAATAATGTAACTTTTATTAAAAATAAATTAAAAAAAACAATTTTTAGATTCGCATTGACTCATCGCGCGTGAGCATCGACTACAAAGTAAACCGCTGGTCGCACGGTTTCCACGCTTCGCTGGGCACGAGGAAGAACACCTAGGTGTTGGGGATGATTCTCGTGCAACTGTAAAGTACATAATTTCGGGCAAAAATCGAGAGACTACTGTATAATGATCCCCGGTAAAAATAAATTTCCGATCACGAGTGACTGACATATTATTACTGTAGCTGTGAAATACGATTGTAGCTCGGAATTGCATGGAAAAATAAATCAACCGTAATTTGCACAATGTATAAAAAAAGTTTAAAGTGTACAAAAAGGATTGAAATCCCAACAAATGACATTACATTATGCATGTAACGTACAAAAATGCGCCAAGTATGTATATAGCGCTATGAGATGCTTTCTACAAAAATAATGCTCCCCACGAAAATAAGAATCTTATACTACAGACAAGTGTACATTACAAAAAAATCTTACAATAATCTAATAGCGTAAAAAAGTAGTGAAATTAATGTTTACCAAGTATGTGCGCCAAAGCGCGTAGCAAATTTTGAGTCACATCAAAATCTCCACATATTTCGACAATTATGATACATTCTGTTACCGCGATTATGGATAGAGTCATTTGAAAAGTAGAAAAAACGTCAAATTGGGACCTAAACAGAATCTCCGGCACCGGCATACTTGGGGCGCCTTTTATGACGGGCGCATTTTTGTACTTTCTGCGAACTTGCAGGTTCCATGGCCTGCCTGCTTTAACCTCCTTCCTCTATAGCCGTATTGTGTTTTCAAGGACAAAAGTAATTTCGCAATAAAAAAATAAATTATTCGCCACATTCGACCTTTACGAATTAAGGGCACAAACGAAATTAAGGACGGCACAAACGGGCACAAACGATTCTGAATCGATACCATATTAAGAAAATTGATTTGGTCAAAGTCGCGTGCCAGGTTCACATAGGTCTCCATAGGGCCTTCCAGAAGGATCACCAACTGATGGAGGTGACGTGGCCCAGCAGTGAGCTGGACCACGCTTACTTCACCGAGGACACTCACTCGAAAGAAACAACGCCTGTCCTGAGAGCACGACGCACACTAGGACAACTCAGGGCTAAGATCAGCGCGGCGACTCCCAGCACAACGACGACCAACGCCTGCACGAGGACGACGAAGCTCCCGGAAATCTCTCTGCCGAATTTTTCCGGTGACTACAGTAACTGGCCGCGCTTCAGTGAGCTCTTCAACAGCCTTATTATGGACAACTCGCGGCTAACCGATATAGAGCGGCTGCATTACCTCCGAGGGTGCTTGGCGGAGAAACCAGCTCAACTCATCTCCGGGCTCCCGTTGACAGGCCAGTCCCTGCCGGCATCTTGGGACCTCCTTAAGAAGAGGTACGCCAATAAGCGCCTGCTGATTCGAGAACAACTCACGAAGTTCGACTCGCTCCCACGAGTCTCAGAGCGCAACGCAGAACATCTCGACTAGCTAACTTCCACAACTAACCACAGAGTGGCAGAGGTCAAGAAGGTCCTTACTTCGTTGGGGGCCCTAGACAACTTCTGGGACCACATCGCAGTGCATCGCGTGACTCAGCAGTTGGACCAGGCAACTCGAGTACAGTGGGAAGTCAGTCTAGGGAGCGCGACTGATCCACCGACTTACGCACAACTCGAGGAGTTTTTGGGAACTCTCGAAAGGGTGGGTGCTTCGGCACCAAAGGCCGCGTCGGTAGTGGCCCATACACCAGCGCCAACTCGTTCAGCAGCATCTCGGCAACAGCCAGCAGCCACGACGAAGACAACGCAGGCCTACTCAACCGTCGCAAGGACAACGTCAAGCACAACTCACCCCGTCAGCGAGTCAGGGAGCACGCAAAGAACCAACTCGGCGACAACGACAACCCCCCAACCGACTGCATTGGGGACTCGGGAGCTGTCGTATCGCCCAGCCGATGCCAAGCCAGGCTCCTACCCGTGTGACTGCTGTGGTGGCGAGCACTACATCGGGAGCTGCCCAGTGTTCAGAGCCGCAAAGCCGGAGGACCGGAAGCAAGTGGTAGTAACACGCAGACTGTGTTTCTGCTGCCTGGGTCGCCACAACTTCAGAGACTGCCGCTCATCTAGGGGATGCAAAGTGTGCGATCGCCCTCACCACACTTCGCTGCACGACGCACTCCCCAGCACAAATCAGGAGACAACGAAGGCCAACGCAACAACCCAATGAAGGGACGGCGCAACCGTCGACATAGCTCAACTCAGCTCAACGCCAACGCACAGTACATCTCTTCTAGCAACAGCGCTCACTCAGGCCATCTCAACAGTTTTATCGCATCCAGCTCGACTCCTGGTCGACACTGGATCAGAACTCACCTTCATCACGGAACAACTCTGCAGACAACTAAGGCTCTCTCGTCAACGATCTCCATTGAACATCGTGGAAATCGGGGGGAGTCAGACAACGCAGACCAGGGGAATGGTCTCATTACAACTCAAGTCTCGCTACTCTGAAGAACTTGTGACAATTCGGGCGCACGTGCTCAAGACAGTGACCAGCTCTTTACCATCGTTTAATCGACCGGAACTCTCGTGGCTACATTTGAAGCTACTCCAATTAGCAGACCGTGATTTTCTAAGGCCGCGGAAAATTGACATTCTACTTGGTGCGGATTTTTATGGACAAATCGTGAAACCAGACATCGTTAGAGGCGCGCCAACAGAACCAATCGCTCAACTCTCAATCTTTGGATGGCTTGTCTTAGGCCCGGTGACAACTCAAAGTGTTGGTGCAAGGCTCGCGCATCAGGTTTCGGTCGAACCACAAGAAGAGTCACTCGAAGAACTGCTCACGCGCTTTTGGACTCAAGAGGAAGTGCCTCAAGATAATGATCCAACTCTTTCGTCAGACGAACAACGGTGCGAAGAACATTTTGTACGAACTCATTCGCGAGATCCTGACGGTCGGTACATCGTGCGCGTTCCACTCAAACTGTCAGCAAGTGCGTTAGGCAACTCATACACAGCAGCTCAACGCTCGTTACAACGAACACTACGGAGATTCGCGCGAGATCCAGACTACAGGACACTCTACCAGGCATTCATGGACGAATATCTACAACTCGGACACATGGTAAAGGCACAGATCAACGAACAAGGTGGTGAGTCGATTTATTACCTTCTTCACCATGGAGTACTACGACCCGCGAGCACAACGACTAAATTGAGAGTCGTATTCAATGGCTCATGCCCGTCCTCGTTTGGTCTCTCTGTCAACGATTTGATGTACACTGGTGCAAATCAACATCTCGATGTTACAAATGTACTCCTTTGGGTCAGGCATCACAAGCATGTGTTTGCCACAGACATCACGAAGATGTATCGTCAAATCAAGGTCAACGCAGCTGATTGGAATTTACAACGCATTCTGTGGGTGGATCAAGAACAACGAGAGGTGCCCTATCAACTCACAACGGTCACCTACGGGACAAAGGCTGCTCCTTTTTTGGCAGTTCGCACAATGTTACAACTCGCGAGGGACGAAGGGCAGAGATTTCCTCTAGCAGTACCATCGATCACCCATGGAAGAAATGTCGACGATTTGTTTGGTGGCTCAGACACTCCAGTTCAACTAATGAAGGTGGCTGATCAACTCCGAGGTTTGTGCAGTGCTGGCGGGTTCCCCCTGGCTAAGTGGCATTCCACCGACCCAAACCTAATCAAGCATGTCTCATCAGAAGAGACGAGAGACAACTCCATCTCATTCGACGGTTGCGCAACAAAGATTTTGGGTCTTAAATGGTTCCCACAATCTGACACCTTTGGTTTTTCGACAGCTCCTCAAGATCAACGTTCCAGTTACACGAAAAGAACAATGCTTTCGGACATCGCACAAGTCTACGATCCATTGGGCTTCATCTCACCAGTGATAATAAGGGCCAAGATGCTACTCCAGGAGCTCTGGTTTCATAAGGTCGATTGGGACGATCTTTTACTAACTCAGGTCAACGCGAAGTGGCTCACGATCAGATCAGACATCGCAAGACTGGCCAGTCTATCAGTACCACGATGGTTCTCAACTCTGAGCTACTCTACAGTCCAACTGCACGGTTTTTCAGATGCATCGCAGCTCGCAATGTCAGCAGTCGTGTACATCGTTGTCATCTCGCCGTCCACAGGAACAACGTCGACTTTTGTCTGCTCCGAAACGAAGGTTGCACCACTCAAGAGGCTCACCATCCCAAGGTTGGAGCTTGCTGCTGCGCATCTTCTTGCCAAACTGGTAACCTTCGTCAAATCCAACCTGTTCGTGGAAATCAGCTCAACTCATCTGTGGACGGACTGGCAAGTTTCACTCGTGTGCATCAAATCACACCCCTCACGCTGGAAGGACTTCGTACGGAATCGAGTGCACGCGATTCAACACCTCACCCCGGACGCGCACTGGAGATACGTGCCGGGTACAAGTAATCCAGCGGACTGTGCCTCAAGAGGCATTACAACCGCTCAACTGGAGCGAAGTTCCCTGTGGTGGACAGGCCCGCAGTGGATGACCGACTCAGAAGACTCATGGCCAACTCAACCGGCGGGCTCCGAGGAAGAACCGTGCCTCCTAGAGGCTCGACCGGGGGTGTCGCTCGTCGTCGCAACTCCAGTCATCGACTATCACTGGGATTTAATTTACAGATATTCAACACTTAACAAGCTGCTCCGTGTTACAGCTCTGTGTTTCAGATTTACAAATCGACTGCGTGGCATTAAAGATGGTGCAACGACGGCAACTCTCAGCTCAATGGATCTAAGAACGGCAACTCTATTCTGGATAAAGGCAGCTCAAGAAGCTTTCATTAGCAGCGAACTCAAAGCTCTTCGGAACAACTCAGCTCTCAACAGCTCGCATCCGTTCAGTCGACTCACCGCCTTCCTGGATCACCAAGGAATCATCGGGGTTGGCCGACGACTCGAGAATACAACTCTAACTCCTGAAGCCAAACATCCTGCTGTGCTTCCTCGCCACTCAAAGCTCTCAGATCTACTCATCGATCACGCTCACGAAAGGACGCTCCACGGAGGAACGCAGCAGACCATGGCCTATCTACGACAACGAGTCTGGATCATCGGAGGACGCGCGCCAGTCAAGTCTCATATATTGCGTTGTGTGGTGTGCGCTAGGCAGAGGGGGATCCGTGCCCATCAACTGATGGGCCAACTACCTCTCTGTCGAGTCAGCCCTGCACGCGCATTTGAGCATACTGGCATCGACTACGCAGGACCACTCATTTTGAAGAACTGGAAGGGACGCGGCTCAAAAACTCGCAAGGGATGGATTTGCATGTTTGTGTGCATGACAACGTTGGCAGTGCATCTCGAAGCAGTCACAGACTACAGCTCAGAGGGATTTCTCGCAACGTTACAACGATTTACAGCTCGACGCGGGTTGCCATCAAAGATCTACTCGGACTGCGGAACGAACTTCGCAGGAGCGGATGCAGAGTTACAACGACTTTTTGAGAACGCTACCAAGGAGCATCAGCACATCGCAGCAGAACTCTCTAAAGATCAAATCACCTGGCAGTTCAATCCACCCGCCGCACCACACAAGGGCGGAAAGTGGAAAGCAACGGTTAAGTCCATCAAGTTTCATCTCCGAAGAACAGTGGGCGAGACGCTACTCACCTTTGAAGAAGTTACAACTCTGTTGGCCCAAATCGAGGCTATACTCAACTCGCGCCCATTGGAACCACTCAGCGACGATCCAGAGGACACCTCAGCTCTAACGCCAGGTCACTTCCTGATAGGAAAACCTTTGACAGCGATTCCAGAACCAACTCTTTCGGACCTCTCCACTAGTCGACTGTCTAGGTGGCAATTCATCCAGCAGCGCGCGCAACAATTCTGGACACTCTGGTCATCGCACTACCTGCAGCGGCAACAGACCATCTCTAAGTGGCATCACAAGAACAACGTGATCAAAATCGGCTCACTAGTTTTGATTTCAGATGAACGACTCCCACGCTGTAGGTGGCCACTAGCTCGAGTCATCGCGCTACACTCTGGGAAGGACAACCTCACCAGAGTGGTGACTCTGAGAACAGCGACGACAACTCTCACCAGGCCCATCTCGAAACTTGCCATCCTACCAGTCGACCAAGAGCAGCTCACCCCGAAGACAACGTCGATGGAAACATCGTCCTAATGGCTGATGGGGGGGAGAATGTTGCGCATTCTCTGCCTCCGCGAATATACTAGATTGTCAACTCGACCATACTCCGTAGTATGTAAGAACATCGAGCGTGGCAGCATCGATCAGCGGTCGATGCTGATCGATGCACCAAGCGTCGCCACGCATGCGCAGCGCGTTTCTTGCCGACTCGTAGAACCTCGTGCCGCTAAGCGGCCATTATTGATCCAGCTAGTGCGATCGTCGGTTCGGTTCAGCTTTTGTGATTCTCTCTTGCGATAGCTCAACGTGTTTACAACTCTGTATTAGTTAATTAGTGAAGTGCAACGATTGTTCAACGCGAGTGCGTGGATTTACGACCCACCGCTCAACAAAGGTACTGTACAACTCTGTATTTTGCGTCTCGCCACGTGGCTTTACGAACCACGTGTGCGCCTTGTGCAATAAACGCTTCAACTCTGCGCTACTCTTAACCATAAGTGCTTTTTATTCTTTCGCGATTGTGCCCTCGATGATCTTCTCGTTTGTTTCAACTCAATGCATCGCAGTATTCTAGTCAAATCTCAAACAGCTAGAATGCTGTTATTTTTGACAGTCTTTCACGCCTCAATTTCACAGAAGAATCACATGTTGAATAATTAGATATTTACGAGGCTGAATCACGGAATGCTCTTCGTTTTTTCGGGGACCTACCTCTGGGTGTTCGTACCGAAACATAATATCTCGCCAAGAGAATCAAAGAATTATTCAACTTCGAAGCAATTTTCGTACTTTCTTCATTTTATTGCCATTTCTCCGGCCCTGTCACAAGTTTTACAACCGCGTTTCGCGCAATATCCACTATCGGAGGTGAGCATTTATGACTGATCAAAGAATAAACAATCATATTTGCGAAGGGGTTCACAATTCGACATTTCGGTACGGGACTTTTGGGTTTTAGCTAACATACAAATACATCGGGAAAATCGTTGTTGGAGAAGAGTGACTGACTTCTACAAAAATAAATCGATTCAATGAGAGGGAAGGAATATAGGATTAGGTAGGTGCTGAGTATCGAATATCAAAAAACGCACAGTGTATGTTTAATATTCGATCGATAAAGTAAAGAATTTCCGCGGATAAAAACGGGCCAAGGAATGCGCGCGAAAAAATACTCGTAACCGCAATAAGGGATCCGTCAAATTAATCGCGCGTTGTTAAATTCGAATTCGATTGTCGGTAATTTATTTGGTTAGCTCGCGAGGACAGAGGTTCGAACCTTTGTAGCCGCGATAGAAGAAAAACCGAAGGCAAACTCGCGGAAAAAAACAGCCAAACACGAGGAACAAACTCGCGCGATCGGTGACTTTCCGAACGTTCGCGAGGGGTCAACGTTTGGCCTCGGGCGATGAACGCGGTAACCCCGGATAGAACATTCGGGAACCAGAAGATAAGGGATTCGCGAGAAAAGCCGTTGCCCGAGAAGAAGAGGAGTGGGGATATTTCCCCCAAAATTCCGCGGTTTCGAAGGTGCAAGGGCTTCGAAAACCGAGCACTTGATTTCGGACTCTTGAAGCAGCAAGACGTTCATCAGGAAATCTGAGAAGACCGGAAGAATACATCGAGGACTTGCAAGAAGAAGACCGATCCCTCTAACGTCATCGTGCGGAAAAGTGCAAATAGCCACATCCGCAACGCGGAAGATAAACGCGCAGCCTTCCACGTAGGCATAAGCCTCACTTTTGGCAGGAGCCGAAAATCACCGGTCAACGAGCAAGTTTTAACTATAAACGCTCGATCCGTGCGCGAGCTGAAGCCTTCACCAACGAGGAACGACCAGCCGAAAATCGCGGGCCACCGAACGCAGTGCTGTTACAGCAGTTCGACCTGTGCGCGAGCAGGAGAAATCTCCGGGGTTTCCATCGACGGTGAAGCTTTCCTGCAAAAGCTACACTTTTGCAGTCCAGGCCAAAAGCGACGAAGATCATTCAGGGACGGATCGGATTGGAACACAGCCTCGGGAGGAGATACTGAGATTGCGTGCAGAGGTACTCCGCCAAAAATACAGTCCACAAGTGCAGCACCCAGGTAAGAGTTTCGATCTATTATCGAACAGCTGATCGCGTGGTCGGAGCAACGACCTGAGGCAGCTGGAAGTTCGGAACTCATCGCCGAGCCTTGTTGTCACCACCGGATTAACGTTTGTTGACATCGCGGCAAACTGGCTTCGATTCGGAAACCGATTATAATTACGGCCGAATCGAAGAAACTGTTGCCGCTACCACCAGAGGCACCGCACAGCTCCAAGCAGAAGACAATAATCTCGGAGCTGCATAAATTCGATGCATAAGGAATCACTAATTCCACGACATAAGAAGAAAGAAGATACTGTGAAAATTGACGAGTGCGGATACGTGACAAACAAGTGCGAGCGAGACTGTTTACGTCCCGTCGTCGAGCAAACTCGACACGCGACAAACTCTATATGAGCGATTCCACGCCAAGTGATCACACCTTATACACACTTGGTCTCCGATTTTTTTTAAACTTTGCAGATTTGTAGCCCTCATCGAGCACTGAAAAATGCTTTTTTGCAATCCTCGATATTGTTAATAGTTTTTTAGTTATTTAACTGCAAACTTTTGGATCAAAATTTTTTTTAAAATTCATAACTAAAAAACTATTAAAGATATCGACTTGTGCGAACCGCCGTTTTATTCGGAAAACTTCAAATTTTAATAAAAAAAATACCTCGTGTTGTTAGAATATAAATAAATAGTTGTAAAATATAAATAAATGTTTAAAATTTAAATAAAATATGGAAGGACAGCACCGATTGCCTTGAAAAAAATGTCACAGATGCTCTGTAATCTACTGAAAAGAATGCCACAGGTTTCAGGTTGGTGCCGCAATTGTTTCCGGAGCAATAAAATTTTATAACTGGAAAGACCGGCCGGGCGCGCGCCGCGGCAGGCGCGGCCGGCGGCAACCGTACTTGGTACGTTCGAATGATATACTTCTACCTGAAACTTCAAGAGTCCTAATTACTTAAATAAGCGTTTCGATTTCTAGTTTTATGATTATTTGCTGTTACGCTCGTTTGTAAGCTATTACACTGACAAAAACACTCTTTTCTCTCTGTGTTTTCCGGGCTGGAGACCGGCAATTGGCCACATTAAAAAGATGTTTTTGTACGTTACGAAGCCGTACGAAGTGTGTTGCAACCGAATGTAAACTAATATATTAACAAATTTTAAGAATAATGTCATCCGTTTCGTCTGCGAATGAATATTTCTTTGCGCGTACCTGAGTCCGATTGATGGGAGAAATGGCGTGATATTTCTGTGTACCCGGTAAAGTTTTGGCCACGGTGAATCGACTTGATAATATTGTTACTTGATTATCGTATTCTTCAGTACTACAAAAATCAATCGTGATATTTTGGTAATATTCCCTTGCCCATTCATATAACTCGCGAGGTGTTCTAATTTGACCATCTGTGGGACGCTGTAAACTTGAGCGTGCTGCTGCTCTTTTTAGGGATCCACCTAATCCATCACATGGCCCTTTGCCGTGAGACGTTGCAAAAAAATGCCACTCTGCAGAACAATTGAAGTCTTCAGAATGATGGCACAAATTTATGAAATTTTTTCTATTTTTATATTGGGATGCAGCACCGTCAGAAAAATAGAAGATCTTATTCATTTGGGGAAACCTAGCTCTTAAACGATCACAGAATTTAGTCTGGAATAAATGCACGCTTACTGTATTATGATGTAGAACTTCCGAAATAACTATGTAGTTAAAATGTTTTGAGATACCTGCATCGTTGTAATAAGCGACAAAGGGGTGAATCGTAGCTTGGTTATTATTCGAATGAAATCCAGAAACTGCGTCCTGAACAACGAAGGCATAATTTTCCGAAAAATCGCACACTACGAGGAACTCATGGTCTTTTAAATTATTTTTGGTATGTTCTGTGACGAAGCGTCCTGTCGCCGCTCCGTCACCGCCAGCCTCCGCGTAAAACACCTTGCTACGCGCGCCGGACCGGGGGGGATTCACGTTCCGAAGGGCCAAGCGCACAAAAGAATAACCCACTAACCCCGTATTATTATTTTGTATTTGAGACAGGAAAGTTCGGCGATGTCGGCCGGACTGATCACCCGGTCGACATCCCGACAAGCAACCGATCAGCTGACACACTAGGAAGCAGAGCTGCCGCCGGAGAGGGAGCAGGATCGAGACGACAAGGATCCAGGCCGCGAATAGAACACGACCCACCACCTGTCGACCGCCGTGGGACTCAATTAGCTCATCCCATTAAACCAGGCGGCGTGATTTTGCGGCACGAACCTTCGTCGTCGGCCAGGTGCGAACTCGAGGCCACTTGACTTCCGGCGTGCGTAGCGAACAGTTCCAAATTTCCAATCGGCACTTTCCAATCGCGTCTCGAGAAAATTCGTCTGGAGTAACGAACAGTGTGCAGTAGAGTCTTTCGGCCGCGTTCTAGAGTAATCCACCGAGTTTTTCGGCCACGCGAGTGAGTCTACGGAGCAGTGGCCCGAGGTTAGCAGGCTGGCGGCGACGGTGAGTACTTGATTCTTCCTTTGCGTCTTTTCGGTGTGTGCGTGGCTCTTGGGGTTTCTGTGCGGCTCTTTTCGGGTTTCATTGAGGGGATTAGCTCGCGGTTCGGTAGGTCCTGAGAGGAACAGACCAGGAGAGGTGTGACCGGGGCAACAAAGTCGCGAGGTACGCGACGACTCCGAGGGGGGTCCCCGGCCCTCGGAGGCCTCTCCTGGGACAGGCCAAGGGGTGACCGAAGGGCAGCGAGTGTCCGGCCCTGAAGACGCGTAATCTTCCCCGTTTCGTGGTCAAGTCAAATTCGAGCGAAATATAGAAGCGCGTAGTAGCGAGCGACGAACGGCCTCATGATTGGCCGATAGCGACACGCGAGCGGCGATCGGCCGTGCGATTGGCCGACGGTTAGAATTCAAACGTTGAGCCTGTTTTCGAGGTTCCAGCGACGGCACGCGGACGCGGCCATCTTGTTACCTGGTTTGCGAGTTACTTATTTCGTTAATAAATCCATTTCTGTGACTTTCTTTACAAAGTTGGGGCTGTTGATCCTCGCGCGGTTATTTGTGTGTTGCATGCTCCCTTTTCAGTCGCGCTGAACGAGTCTCGGCCGATTCCGCCGTACCAGGTCGGCCGGACGGTCCAGCGCTTCCCATCGGGCATCGCGCGGACCCGGGTAAAAGACCGGAGCTAGTCGGGTCGGGTGAACTTTTGTACTGGTTGTGCGTTCCGGATCAGCGTCCGATCTTGAGAAACTACTAAATATTGGCTCCTTTCGGGGGGTCTGGCGCCCACATCCGAGATCGGCGGAGCGTAGTAAGCATCAAGGGCGGCTATTTGCGGGCGGTTCGGGCTGCGGTGACGGGTACGGCCGTGCTCGAGCACGGATCGTCGTTGCAGTTCATAAAAACGACTTTGCTGTTTCGCAATGAAATCGTGGGGTAACAAAAGCTGTAAATTCCGCAGGAAATCGTCAATGAAATTTTCGGGTGAGGATGTTCTGGTGATCAGTTCTGTGCGATCTGTATTACACCAAAACTTATACTCGATAGTGTTATAAAAACTTAGTTCAAATAAATTTTCGACTGTAGATTTAAGAACATGTGAGTCTGGGCACTGGTCACATTAGCGAAAGTAGCAACGCGGAAGTGCAGGGTTGCAAATTAATTTTGCAAGAAAATCTTTATAATTTTTTAGAGGAAAGTCGCTATTAGCAGTTATTTTGTCGAAACGTGCACCTTGAATCATTAATTTCACATTCTGGTGTGATTTGCAAACGCAAACAGAATGTGTGCCAGAAGAACCTGCAAGGACGCACTCCTTCGGGCGTAATTCTGCGAATTTTGAGAAACCTACTCTGATAGTCGGGTATTCTTGACAAAATGTATGATGAAGTTCTTTTAAATTTGATAGAACTAATCGTTTTTGCACGGGAGTTTTTTTACCGTTAATCTTAAGAGAAACAAAATCCCTCATACCGGGCATGATGCGACTTATGTCGTCGCGTTTATAAAAGTCTTGAATTAAACTGACCGTGTTTGTTGGTAAGCTTCTACCGGGTTTGGGGTTTGGAGAAGATGCTGGACCCTTCTCGAAAACTAACTTTTTTATATTCCTTGCTGTACGATTTGAAATATTAAATTCCTCTTGTAGTCGTCGAACAGACCACTCGGGCGGGTGGATGGTCAAAAGGAACGTCGTCAAATTCTTGTCACTAATTGTGGAAAGTTTATCTTTAATTATATTTATGATTCGCGAATTTGTGTGCTCTGTAGAGCTATCGCTCGATTCAATATCTAATTTTCGCGTCATAACAGTTTTATAATTTTTCCATTTACGTTTTAGTTGACCCGACGTACGAATTTTCCTATTGTCGACTGGTGATCGTCCAATACTCAATATCGATTTGTTTAAATTTTCGATGACAAAATCGCGACCTTCTGCAGTGAGGATGCTTGATCCCGAACTCGAATGTTGCAAAATATGCTGCGAATACGGCAAAGAACTCGGACCGGCGACAGGTTCGCTGTGCACTTCATCACTCTGAACATTATTGTCATTACGCGGTGCATTTGTCACTACCGGCACTACTGGCACTACTGGCACGGCTGCTAAATTCCGATTTTTAATTATAGCTGATCTACACGCACTACAGATGTGACTGCCTAATTGAAAATTATTACCATATTTTTCGCGAAAATTTAACGTAATCGGCCGAACGGTTTTTCTCTTGTATTTATGGCGAGGCAAATTCAACGGATTGCAACACAACGCAGGCATCTTGAGCTAGTACACGAAATGAATTATTCCACAAGTAAAATAAAATTCGCAATTTCCGATGAAATAGTTTCTCACTCCGCTGTTCAGAAAGAACTGATCTAAGGCTCTTAAATGTCACATGTATTTATGCATTTTCGGTGATAGTGGTGGGAGATGGAGTAATATAGAATATTGGATTTTTCCAAATGACGTGTCAGGTAAACAGAAGGTTTTATAGAAGCAGGTAATGTGGAGTAAGAACTCCATACCTGCATTTTTCTATTAAACCAGTAGTACATGGTTGAATGGTACTCCAACGGCTTAGCGCTGGCCGAAAAACACAGAGAGAAAAGAGTGTTTTTGTCAGTGTAATAGCTTACAAACGAGCGTAACAGCAAATAATCATAAAACTAGAAATCGAAACGCTTATTTAAGTAATTAGGACTCTTGAAGTTTCAGGTAGAAGTATATCATTCGAACGTACCAAGTACGGTTGCCGCCGGCCGCGCCTGCCGCGGCGCGCGCCCGGCCGGTCTTTCCAGTTATAAAATTTTATTGCTCCGGAAACAATTGCGGCACCAACCTGAAACCTGTGGCATTCTTTTCAGTAGATTACAGAGCATCTGTGACATTTTTTTCAAGGCAATCGGTGCTGTCCTTCCATACTTTATTTAAATTTTAAACATTTATTTATATTTTACAACTATTTATTTATATTCTAACAACACGAGGTATTTTTTTTATTAAAATTTGAAGTTTTCCGAATAAAACGGCGGTTCGCACAAGTCGATATCTTTAATAGTTTTTTAGTTATGAATTTTAAAAAAAATTTTGATCCAAAAGTTTGCAGTTAAATAACTAAAAAACTATTAACAATATCGAGGATTGCAAAAAAGCATTTTTCAGTGCTCGATGAGGGCTACAAATCTGCAAAGTTTAAAAAAAATCGGAGACCAAGTGTGTATAAGGTGTGATCACTTGGCGTGGAATCGCTCATATCCTCTTTTGGACGGCGACGACCGAGATCGCGCCGTCGACGATCGAGGTCGCGACGCCGGCGACCCACGTCGCGACGTCGATGGCTGGCCCGCTGCCGATGAGGACGACTGGCCTGTTGCCGATTTCGACGATTTCGTATTAGTCTTGTTAAATTACGTAGAGATTTGCTTGGATTGGTGCCGTATATCGAAGGGTAGTAAGGTCAATTTCGCAATCCAATAATATACTGCTGGTAATTGTGTATATAATGTTGACGTTTCGACTCTTACAGTGCACTTCAGAAACTTGCTTTATTCATTTCCACATCTAGCGATCTACATAAAATGAATAAAGCAAGTAAGGGATCTTCGGATTTTCACATCTAGCGATCCACATAAAATGAATAAAGCAAGTTTCTGGAGAGCGCTCTAAGAGTCGAATCGTCAACATTATATACAATATTACCAGCACTATATTATTGGATTGCGAAATTGACCTTACTACCCTTCGCTTGTTAAATGACATTTGTTGTTGTTACGTCACATGGATAAAAGACTATTGAATTACTTGAAGCAATATGTACTTACCAAGTAAGGAGCACTGTCGTCCTTTTGTCGTTCTTTTGAACTTGCTGCTCTGCTGTCTGCTTACAGAATGACGAGGTTCCTGCAGAGCTGCACGGCCGACGGTTTTCCAAATTTCCCATCCCCACCCCTCCCCTTCGACTACCGGTAAACTATGTCGGTGTGGGAAAAATGTAGTGGTGGGTACCCTTATTGCTTCTCCCGACAGCCCTGTGCCTCTGCTTTCCCTCGATGCGATGAATGCTTCTCTCTCACTCTTACTTCCGAAGTACATGCTAATTGCAACTGCATTTGCCGGGCGATGAATGTTTCAGAGCGCCGCTCCATGATTCACATCAAAAAAACAACTTCACTTCACTTTAGCAATAAGTATAATGTACATTATCTTCTGAATCGGTCTTTTTTACACTTGCACACACTGATATCAAGTCCTCTTCTTCATACACTGCGATTTGTTTCCACCGATGCTTTCGCCACATGACATTATTGACACACACACCGAAAAATTTGTCGAACGAACGGTACACTGTGACACTGTGATCCAAAACCCCTGGATATATTGCATGTAGGTTCTGCAGCATTATTGTACGTTTATAGTCATATATAAAAATGGGAATTATTTAGAATTCGGTCATCCTAATTGATTTCGCTGAAATTGTAGTAAGCTATACATTTAGATATGTAGATTGCAGATGTGGAAGTAACAATTGTCGCTCTGTTTTCCTTTTCGAAATATTAGTATGTAAGAAATTGACTATCATAATTCGGTGTAAAGTAATGTTGACTTCACTGTTTTGCTTGAATTTGAATATTTTGTACAGTTCGAAAGAAGAGGAAGACCGTTACAATTGTTACTTACAGATCTGAAATCCGCGCATAGAACTGAAAAATTCCAGCCAAATCGGTGACGACCTAATTGAAAATTAATACCAAAAAATTCCAGGGATATCTATATTCGTACAAAATGTAACACGCATAACAAAACTACACAGTTATAAATCGTTTCCAATGGGCTTCGACTTGGAACCAGGCCCTCACAGCGAGGATTTTCTTTGTAAATTTGTCACTGTCAGAAGTACTCTTGTTTCGTTTCTGTAGTACTTTTCAGATACGGCAGGTCTGTCAGTCGACGGCTATCGAAACGAAAATGTTTGGCGTTCGCACGTGCCCTCACGCAGTATACAGGGTGATTCTTTGAGTCGTACCACGGTTTAAACCACGTATTCTGAGCACCAATAGAAGCCTAAAAGTCCAGTAGCAGAATGGCGAAATCTCAACCCTTTCGGAGATATGAGCGTCTGAAATTTGAAAGTTTAAAAAATCATATCTTCTGACTGGATAATGCGAGAGTCATGAGGTTTTTTCCAGAACCTGCGGCAGGACCGCAGCAATCTAGAAAAAAATAGAAATGGAACGTAAATTATTGTTAAGGCACATCTTCATTTTTCATGTTCAAATATGCAGTTTCTCCATAAACCGCCCCCATTTGCAGGTCTGAAAAAAATCAGTGGCATTCTTGGATGCACGAAAAAGAATATCCAATCATCAAAAGTTTAGATTTTTCCCGAATGTAACCGTGAAAATTAATTGAAAATTTTTTCGCAGTGAAGCCCAACCCGTTTAATGACTGCATGTGTTCTAAGCAGCAGTCGAAGGCTCGAAGTCGATGGGTCTGTGTTTCCGAAACTCCGAAACTCCGATCAAAAAATGAACCATCATATTTTGCGAGGGGGTTCACAATTCGCCATTTCGGTTTCAACTGACATATGAATACATCGGGAAAATCGCTGTTGGAGAAGAGTGACTGACTTGTCGAAAAAGAAACCCATTGAAAGAGAGGGAACGAATGTGGGATTAGGTAGCTGATGAGTATCAAATATCGAAAAACGCACGGTATAGGACGTAGATGTGAAACTATTGCTCCAACATAGGCACCTGAAATCCAAACTTGTTATATTTTTACTTTTGATGAATACAAATTTTGTTACACTACCACTTCTTCCTCACGGACTATATGTATTTCTACTTTGTTTTTCATTCCCCCCGACTATCCTTTTCTTTCACAACGGCCCCAAGTTTCGTCCACAAGTGTAAGATTCACTGCACTTGTTTACAGTGATCATATGTATAGACTGCGACGACGGTCCGCCCGCGCCGTCGGCCCTACCCGCCCACGCGGCCGGGATCGTTCGCAAATGGGTTGCTTTGTGCGCTCCTTCGTAATTCCCCGCGACTCGCCTACCCCGCAATTGGGCGCCAGGCCCCCGGAAGGACCAATATTTGTAACTAAAAACGCGAGAGAGGATGTTGGGACGAATCGCGGAAGGGAATTAAGCTCTAGTCACCCGGCGCGACTAGCTCAGGTCTCTGCAAATCGGGTCCGTGCTCAGCCCGAGGAAAAACGCAGTCTGGCTCGACCGTCGTAGTACGGTGGAGACGGCCGAGTACAGTCGATAATCCCCTGAAAATCAAGCAGGCCACGAACGCGAAGAAATCCCGATGAAATGAGCAAATCCGGAGAGAAAGTACGTCATATGATATTTATTTCACACGGAAGACAGCAATTCGGCCAGTTCACAAGATGGCCGTCGATGCCAGTCGCCGATTTCCGGTCGGGAACCACGTTGAGTTCGAATTCTAGTCCTCGGCCAATCACAGGCCCGCTCGCGCGTCGCGTGTTGCCCGCGGCCAATCAACGGGCCGCTCGCCGCTGCCCTACCCTAAGCCGGCCAATCACCGGTCCGCTCGCCACTACACGCTTCTAACGCGGCTGCACGCTTCTAACAAAGACTTGACTCGAAACCGGGGAAATTACACGCTTGTCCAGGCTAGGATCCCGTCGTGGTCATTTGCCAGCTATGGCCTGTACCCGATGAGGCCTCCGAGGCCCCCCCCCCACCCCCCCCCCTCCGCGAAGCCGTCGCTCTACGCTTGCGACTTTGTTTCCCCGGTAAATTACCCCCCGGGACTCTAGCACCCTTCGACCACGACGAAATCCCACGTAAACTCTATTCCGAAACGTTCCGAGACCCCACAGACAACCGCACACACACCGAAGACGCGCAAAGAGGAAAGGAAACCGAGCTTTGCTCGGTCCTTCGCTGCTCGTGCACTCCACGCGGCCGCAAAACTCTCCGGATGATTCTAGTACGCGGCCGATTACTGCACTCCGCTACTGATCACTATTTCCAATCCGCTCAAAATCGCAACCGTACAAAATGATGCTCGAAACGCTCCGTGGTACTCGTTGCCTCGCACACCGGAAGTCAAGTGCCGCAGTGTAATAGGTCCCCGAAAGCCACGTAGCTCCCCCGCGAATTAACTGCGCAATAAGTAACCCGATAGGGATGAGTCATAGGCCGCGCGATCGCGAACATTACCAAATATGGGCATAACCTTGAGCGCCCCGAAATGCACCGTCAACAATTTGGAAATAGAAGCTTCGAGAATAAGGCCCTAGCAACTAAAAAGCGTAGACTAAGCAAAAATACTGTATAAAAGACGGCCCGCGGCGAAGCAAGGGAGAGATTCCTGAAAACGCGAGTAATAGACACCGTAACGCCGCTGGCCGCCTGTTGACCGCCGATCACCTTGTATCCATCGTTGTAGACCACCAGGTATTCTTCAATAAAAACAACGAAGTGATAACGTTCCCGGAGTGGATTCCTATCCTTAAGTGACATACGATCCCCTACCTTCTAACGTGCACGGCTACAATCGGGAGCGCCGAGGCCCTCCCAGTCACGCACACAACAGCAGGTTAACACGCGGTCGGCGACGGGGGCTCGTGCCGCCGATTACGCCGCCTATAATTGGGAGGGTTGCGCTAAGAAAGTCCCCCGGCGGCCGACAGGTGGTGGGTCATGTCTCGTATCGGCATCGATCCGCTGCCTGGATCCTCCGTGTCCTCGTCCTGCTCTCTCCCTCGTTCCATCAACCGGTAGTTTCCTTGTCAACCTCGGGATGTCGACCGGGTGATCAGTCCGGCCGACATCACCGAACTTTCCCTGTGGCTCAAAATATAAAAGAACGGGGTTAGTCTGATACATGGCTCGGTAGTGCGTGCTTGGCCCTTCGGAACGCGAGTTCCTCCCCCCCCCCCCCCCCCGGCCCGACGTGCGAGGTACATTCTGAAACGCGGAGGTTAGCGGTGACGGAGCGAACTCCGGGACGCTTCGTCACAAGACATATGATCACTCGTTGCTATCAACGATTATGCGATTAGAGTGGCAACCACCGTTTTGTATATTTTCCAGATCCGAATGTAAATCGGCTATTACACTGTAAGTTGGCAGATAGTTGAAAGGATGCGACTATTTCATCCTTTTTAGTTACAGCACATGAAAGTGGTATGAAAATCGGAAGACAGCCTGCTGAAAGGGACCGTTTTGCGTGAATGGTATTTCGATGACTGGAAAAAGTAGAGTGCAGATTTTTGTGCAAATTAGCCAAAAGTTCATAGTAGAAGTCTGTATGAATTCCAGATGATTGAAAAGATAATTTCAAATTTTTTGTACGGTGTACAGTGTTCAGATTGACGAATGACATGTTTCCAAAACAATTCCAGACAATTTTTTGACAATAGTTACCTTCACATTTGCACAAAAATACGCATTCTACTAGTAACATAAACGTGCGCAATATGGAATCGACGAATAACGTTGATTACTTCGTTTACTGTTCGTCATCGTAACGTCATACATCATTTGGAGCTACTGACATTCAGTAATTGCACCAGAATTTTGTATCGCGTCAATATTATTATGTTCTCGCGTTCGTTTTATTTTTCATATGCGTTCCATTTGCGATACGTTTGTCGTCTATTATGTAATATGTGAGCATGAAATTTTGTAGTGAATGTATAGTTTCCTTCTGTCGCATGGCCGATATTTGTTTGTGCAGGCGCCGTTTTACAAATGTAGCGCGGCATTTACCTTCCGAAAATGAGTTCGCGTCACGCGACGTAAATGATAATGTTAAAATAAGTCAAATATTAGAAGCAGACACCCGTGTGTCTGCTTCCAAAGAAATTCCTTCTTACAGCACATTTGTAGCGGCAGAAACATCCGACGCAGGTATTGTACAGGAAGACAACGAAAGTGTGGATGTTATAGTGGAAGAGATAATAGAAGAAACGGTAATTGAAGAGGATACTCCAACTACAGAGATTACAAATCAAGAAAATATGAATAACGATAATACCAATGAAGAAATGGAAGTCATGAACCGACAATGGGCAGAAATGAATGATAGACCGGTGGATGAAATAATGGAAGAGTTCGTAGGAGAAATTGCAATTGAACAGGATGCTCGAAATAATAGAAATGGAGAAAATAGGAATGAAGAAATGGAACTGATGGACCAAGAATCGCTACAAATGAATGAACGGCAGGTCGCAGAAGACGACGATGAGCCAACGATCCCACAGTTGGGAAACGAAGAAAGAGAGAATGAAGAGTATTGGATCGTGGAACGCGAACAATCAGAAGAAGCGCCAGAACCGTTAGCAGTGCCGACACATTTCGCGAATTTCGCGCATATCTTTCAACAATTCCAACAGCTCGGACAACATTCAAAGATCGGTTGCGGCAATGAAAATTTTCAAATAATTGGTTGTAAAGAAGATGGCCTGCGAAGAATGTACAGCATGCAGTGCGAAATATGTCATCACATCGAAGCCGTATCGTGTCTTCCACCGGCTGATGACACGATAGACATAAATCACGGCGCTGTTGCTGGCACAATGATGACTGGCGGCGGATATAGGCAATTGGAAGACACGTTGTGTGCGATGAACGTTCCCTGCATGTCGAGTCACATGTACAGAAAGTGCGAGGAAAAAATAATCGATGGATTGGAAGTGGCCGCACATGAGGAAATGCTGGATACAGGACAAAAAGAAAAGGAACTAGCAATTGCAAATGGAGACGTCTACCCCGATACTAACATCCCATGGATCACAGTTGTCGCGGATGGCTCATGGATGAAGAGATCGTATCGTGGCGGAGATTATAATTCTTTGTCTTGTGTGGGAGCCATCGTTGGATACCGTACTGGAAAAGTCCTTTATCTCGGAATTAGAAATAAGTTTTGTACGATATGCATAAATGCGGCTGCAGCGAAGAGAGAAGCGCGTGAACATCGGTGTTACAAAAATTCGGGCCGTAACCAGGGTTCGACAGGAATGGAAAGCGCTGCTATTCTACAAGGATTTCAATGCAGCATAGAAATGCACGGAATAATATATGCAATACTAGTCGCGGATGGAGATAGTAGCGTATATAAAAACATTTTGGACAATGATCCATACAAAGAGCAGATGGTGCGGGTGCGAAAAATCGAATGCACAAATCATCTCATGCGAAATTTCAGCAAGAAAGTAAAAGATATAGGTGGAAAAGGTCGACACAAAGATTTACGAGCTGTTGTAAACAAGAACACTTTACGCCTACGGACCGGCATACTAAAAGCTGCATCTCACCGAGACATAGAAAATGTACCATTGCCACAAAGAATTGAGAACGTGAAGAGAGATTTCAAAAATGTACCGAGTCATGTTTTCGGCGAACATAAAGAGTGCCAGGCAATAGGATGCTTCTGCAAAAAATACTCCGATCCGAAGGAAATAAATTATGTTCCCCAATTGAAGCAAGCTGGACTGTATTTTAAGATTGAAGAAGCAATGCATCAACTATTCGCCCATGCCGAGAGCTTGTTGTACGGTTGTAACAACAATCTAGTAGAAGGCTTCAATAGCATAAATGCCAAGTTTATTGGAGGTAAGCGAATAAACTTTGGCCGAAAGGGCTCCTACCAAGGTCGAGTATGCGCTGCTGTCGTAGAATTCAACACACACGAAACGTTGAGTCGGTTCAGTTGTGCGATGGGAAAAGTAGCAACAACCACCATGACGAAGACAGAAGAACAACGGAAGAACCAGTTACAAAAAATCAAAGAATGTAAAGCCAGAGCAAAAGCCTCTGGTTCGCGATACGCAAAACAAACGTACGATAAAGATTATGGCCCAAATGCGGACAAACCGGATATGGAGGAAACGGTGTACTCTACCGAATGCGACAGATTCCTCATAAACCTTCGTGAAAACCAGATTGACAGACTCAATATTGAAGTCAAAACTCGCGGTCAGGCACACAACTCGCAATGGTTCGTATACAGAGGGAAATTATTAACTGCATCAGATTTCGGTAGAGTATGCCGTATACGGAAAGACACTCCACGAGCAAATACAGTGAAAAGCATCCTGTATCCTCAGCCGGTAGAATACGCACGGCCTGTACAGTATGGAAGAAGGAACGAGGCGAACGCATTGAAGCAAGTGGAAGAGGAATTAGGAGTTACTGTTTCTCCTTGCGGCCTCTTTATTGATCCTGTCATACCATATTTGGGTGCGTCACCCGACGGCCTCATAAACGATGACACGGTTGTTGAAATAAAATGTCCAGAATCGGCAAAGGATTTATTGCCCGATGAAGCAATTGAAAAATTACCTGGAATACGACGAATTTATCATGGTGATGGAATGAATGTCGTTCATCATTATTATTACCAAGTGCAAGGCCAATTACATATAACGAAGAGGAAACACGCGCTATTCTGCTTATGGACACCGAAAGGCATAAAAATTACAAAATTCGAAAGAGACGATGCATTTTGGACAAACCGGATGGAGGAAAAATTAAGAAAATTCTACGAAGATTGTATGCTTCCAGAACTAATCGACAGCAGGTTTAGAAGAGGTCAACTAGTTAGAGAGCCGGCATACATAAAGACAGCAGTTGCAGGAACATCTGAACCAGCAAGTCAATGCAATAATGAAAATACGTTACAGAACTGAGGTAACAGATTACGGGCCAGTGAATAGCAGCGGAAGAGCTGTTCCTCCTATGGAGAGTGCATCGAGTGCAAAGCAGCAAAAGTCAAAAGCTGTTCCTCGCCCCAGCGAGAGTCACTGGCCAATGCAATTCAATGGAGAAGTTACGAAAAGATATGTTACGTAATTCGAGACAAATGAATTGTACATTATTATTGGAAGAGCATATCACATACATAAAGAGGTCCGTCTTTGACGGGGGTGGTGGTGGGTTCCTCTTTACGCTCTTCTACTTACTACATTTTCACAACAGTAGGTCCCGCAAGGTTTGTATTAATTCGTACATGTAATAATTGCATTTTCATTTTGTGGCTGTTTTGTTGCAGGTCTGCATCGCGTGTACAACGTTTGAAATACAAAAACGGTAAATGTAGTACGTTTTTCTCCCAGGGGAGGACCACAGATGTGGATCACCAATTTTTATGAAATTAGTGTGGAGCTTCTTTTGGTCGAAATATGGACATTGGCAAAGTAAGAAAGCGCACCGTTTTCTTATTGTTAGGACATTCAATGCTATAAAATGAAAGTTTCTCGAGTAGCCTTAAATTTAACAGATGTATACATAAGATTCAAAAATAAACCATACGTATATTGTATTTGTGCAATGTTTTCAAAATTACGTGGCCTATAACTACATTACTGACAAAATTTGCAAGAGGACGGCGTCGCAAGGTCAGTAAGATAATCGCCTAGGAGTATGCTACTTCTGGTTTAGATTCCCGTCGATGCGACTAATATAGAGAACCATATATCTTTTTCAATCATTTTTTTCAACATTCCCTAGTATAGTGCAACTGCCTCAACACAAAGAAAGTAATTCGATAAAGAGGACGAGATGCGTACTAACAATTAAAAATATGAAACAATCGTAAACGAAGGATTACCGGAAAAGCAAATCAGAGTACAGTAGTAGCTGGATTTCTGCACGAAATTCGGGACCGAAAACTTTCAATTACAAAGTACGTGTCTAGAATCGTGCCCACCGAAGCGTGAAATCCGAGATGTCGGCGGCTTCCTTTGTAGTCGATGCTGCGCGCGATGAGTCATAATGCGAATATAAAAATTGTTTTTTTTCTTATTTATTTTTAATAAAAGTTACATTCTTGTATTCCTCATGTTCTGCCGATGAAAATGATACCAAACACTATGGAATTTGTCAAAACGGATCAAAAATTACGTGCAATAGAAGGATCGCGCCGCGCGGTCGAAACGGTGCTGGTCTCAATTGTTGCACGAGACTCGCATATGCCAATCGCACGTAACTTTTGATCTGTTTTAATAAATTCCATAGTGTTTGGTATCATTTTCATCGGCAGAACATGAGGAATACAATAATGTAACTTTTATTAAAAATGAATGAGAAAAAAAACAATTTTTAAATTCGCATTATGACTCATCGCGCGCAGCATCGACTACAAAGGAAGCCGCCGACCTCTCGGATTTCACGCTTCGGTGGGCACGATTCTCGACACATACTTTGTAATTGAAAGTTTTCGGTCCCGAATTTCGTGCAGAAATCCAGCTACTACTGTACTCTGATTTGCTATTCCGGTAATCCTTCGTTTACGATTGTTTTATATTTTTAATTGTTAGTACGCATCTCGTCCTCTTTATCGAATTACTTTCTTCGTGTTGAGTCAGGTGTACGGCACTACGGAATGTACAAAAAAAGGATTAAAAAAAAAATATCGTTTTGCATAATACAGGCATCAACGGGAATCGAACCCAAAACCAGCATAATCCTAGTCGGTTATCTTACTAATCCTACCACGCCGTCCTTCTGCAAACTTTGTCACTAACGTAGTTATACGGTTCGCTATTTTTAAAGCATTGCACAGATGAGAAATACGTATCGTTATTTTTCAATGTAATATATGCGTCTGCTAAAGTTCAGGCCAGTCGAAAAACTTAAATTTTATTGCATTGAATGTCTTAACAATAACAAAATGGTGAGCTTTTTCACTTAGCCAATGTCCATATTTGAACGAAAACAAGCTCAACACAAATTTCGTAAAAATCGGTGATTCACATCTGTGGTCCTCCCTCCTATCAGCAACATAATGGAATTTATGTCAGGTTTTAGGGCCGTTTTCGCACTCCAATGTACAGAGGTGACAGTACGTTTGACGTTTGAAGTCCTTGTGCGAAGCCCTCTTTAGAAACTATTACTTTCAGTAGTATTTCACATGTAGCAAATAGTCATTACATCAATCATACAATAATCATTGCAATAATCATTACATCAATCATACAATAATCATTGTGTTACGGGCCAGCCGTGCGAGCCTGTTTTCCAGCCGCAGGTATGTGCAATGCGGCGTTGGTGCAGTGGAAAACTGGTCAGGCCCGCTCCTAAATCTTTATGGGGGACCAACCGATAGTCGCCGATTCGTTAGAATCAGGCGGTGCAATACCGATTGATGCGGGATGTGGTTTAGGGTCGGAAGGAATAAGCCTTGAGACACCACCCGGCTACACTCACGCGCCGAGTCTTTCCCAAGTCTTACAGGTCTTAGGGCAGGTAGTCCTACTCATAAAATGATTCTATGATCTATCCTACTGCTTTCCTAATTCGCGAGGGTGTCAGACCGGTGACCAGTCCTTCCAGGTGTATGACCCAGTTGGTTCGAAGGTCCCCAGAAGGGAGAAAGGTTCAGGATGGCTGAAAGGTAAAAGCTTGGCGCACCACCCGGCTACACTTACGCGCCGAGTCTCTTCCAAGTCTTATATTACCCCGGATAGGAATATCCGAGCAACTAAATATCCTATCGGTTAATGTGGGCTCTATGCACTTTTGTCGATTTCAGTGTTATATTAGATTTTGTTTCAACGACAGGTGGAAAATGGAATTCCAAATAAGGAGTGATTTTACGGAAAATAAAGTGAGATGTATTCTGAGTTGCAAAAGTAGTGATACAATTTGTGTTCAGTGTGTGTGGTTGTTACAATTACCTCTTTGCGTTTTACCTCGTCTGTTTGCGCACTGCATCTAACTTTCTTCACTATTACTTGCGTTTTACAATGAATTCGCGATTATAAATGCTCGAAGGCGACTAATGCACGATCTCGCTCAGAGTAACCCCGTACTCTAACGTCTAGATTTTGGTCGAAGGTGCAGGGCACGATCTTCCTAGAGAATAACCCCGTATTCTCGCGTCTCGATTTTGGTCGAAAGTAACTGAGTACAATCTTCCTTGAGAATAACCCCGTATTCTCACGTCTGGTTTGGCTTCGAAGGTGCAGGGCACGATCTACTGCTATTCGGGCAGGGGCTCCGCCCTGCCCGGCGTTGTGTGGACTAAGTCATCGAAATAGATTTTGAGCAGGTTTATATACCCAAAAATCTGCCTCAGGAGTGGGGAAGATGCTATGGTTTTCCATAGTGCGGGAAAAGCGGGAAGGGATTCGGGATCGTCAGGTGAAACTGACCTGGAACTAGCTTTTCTCGTTGGGAGAGGTTGTGGAATGCGGGGGTGGTCGGCTTGAAGCGAGTCTAGGGCTCAAAAAACCTGTTTCTAGGTACGGAAAAGTGACTCTGAGGTGAACGATTCCAGAATATTCTAAAATATTGAAAGGAAAAATCGTCTGCGTAAAATGAGAACGTAACAATTGCAATAATCATTACATAAACTTGTGTCGACCAATAATCGAGCAAAGAATAAAAACTTTGTAAGAACTTAGAGATTCTCATGACTTGAACCGTGCGAACCAACTGAATGCATCATAATCTCATTTTTGGATTAGCACAAGCACTTATTAGCTAAATGAATATGGTTACTTGGAAATATGTACAGAGGTAATTCAAGCGACCATTCATTGTTTGCTAAAATAGCTAGGAGTCTTCAGCTGCAAAGTATAACATGACAAATCAATGCCAATCAACGCCATCAGAATTTACACAACAATTTAGTCTCCAAATTCTCATTATAATCACACTCCTTTATCATTCATTTCTGATATTATACTTTCCAGCTGAAGTCTCCTAGAGAACTATTTAAACTCTCTAAATTCTCATTATAATCATACTGATTTATCATTGATTTGACACGTTATACTTTCCAGCTGAAGACTCCTAGCTATTTTAGCAAACAATGAATGGTCGCTTGAATTACCTCTGTACATATTTCCAAGTAACCATATTCATTTAGCTAATAAGTGCTTGTGCTAATCCAAAAATGAGATTATGAGATTATGAGATTATGAGATTATGAGATTATGAGATTATGATGCATTCAGTTGGTTCGCACGGTTCAAGTCATGAGAATCTCTAAGTTCTTACAAAGTTTTTATTCTTTGCTCGATTATTGGTCGACACAAGTTTATGTAATGATTATTGCAATGATTATTGTATGATTGATGTAATGATTATTTGCTACATGTGAAATACTACTGAAAGTACTAGTTTCTAAAGAGGGCTTCGAACAAGGACTTCAAACATCAAACATAATACAGTACTGTCACCTGTGTACATTGGATTGTGAAAATGGCCTTATAACCTGATATATATCTACCCAATCCAACAACTTGCAACATACATAATGGAATTTAGTCTCACAATCAGTATTTATTGGTGTCACACATTTTTACAGAATGATATTCAAACTGGAAGTCTGATCCCTTCTAATGAAGTAAATAACAATCTCCAGTACACAGTAACAGGTAAGTGATCATTTGTTCTGTTTACTCAACAAATGAACTAATTCGTCTTTTATAATATGTTTTACAAAACTGATATATTGTTCACATCGATCAAACGTGTTACGCCGGTAAACATTCACAACAAATCTTTTAAAAAACATGTAACAAGTGCTGAAAACTAATTCACATTTATGTATTTTTCAGGTCTATGTATAAGAGCCTCGAGCCACCGAAACTTCATTCGCAACAGCTGTCATTCGAGCGACTCGGCACATATCTGTTCTTGCTCTTGGTTAGATATAAATTTTTGGCGTATAGGTATCTGGTGGCAAGTGCTTACACGGCAGAAAGACTCATTTCGTCGGTATCGGGCTTGGCACGGCGCGCCATCGAAGAAATACTCGCGGAACTAAAATTTCGGCATAGTAGCACTCCCAAATAACCATGTGGTTGAAATATACCCAATAAATGTCATTTCGGAAATTCCATATTTCGTTGTTATTTGAGAACGGATTGAGGTGGGACTGGGCTCATTCGAAAGAGGAGACTCTAACGCACGGAGATACATAGCGTTTTTCTAGAAATTCGGTCTCTAGGAAAAATATCGAACTAGTTCTAACCCTTCAACTTGGCCGACTTTCTAGCCTCAGATTTGTGAACCTAGACCGAATTTCTAGAAAAACGCTCTGTATCTCCGTGCGTTAGAGTCTCCTCTTTCGAATGAGCCCAGTCCCACCTCAATCCGTTCTCAAATAAAAATTTGACACTGTATTTTGGAAACCCTATTTCGGCCTGTTTTTGTGTGGGATTATCGCTCGCTGTTTTACCCGGATTTCCCCCTTAAGTAGATTTAGCCTATCTTCAGAACGGGCGGAGATATTCGCGAAAGACATCTCTGGTGGGCCACCCTGTACAGGGTGAATCAGTGACCTTCCGCCAATCTCAAGCCACGTATTTTGGGGGACAGTAGAAGCCTAAAAGTCTGGGTACAAAAAGTTGAAATCGCAACCCTTTCGGAGATATGAGCAAATGAATATTGAATTAGTTAAAAATTTATATCTCCGAATTGAAAAACTCGAGAGGCACGGGTCATTTTCTAGAATGAAGGGGAGGACCGGAGCAATCTGAAAAAAAATAGAAACAATACGAAAATTAGTTGTAAGTCACATTATTATTCACTTTTGTTACTCGAATATGCAGTTTCTCTGTGAATCGCGCACATTTTCAGGTACGACAAAAATCACAGTCATTCTGTGATGCACCCAAGAAAATATCGCGGTATAAAAAGTATAAAATTCTAAGAAATGTGGCCAGGATAAATTATTGAAAGTTTTTCGTAAGAAATTCTCAATCCCAAGTTTATGGCTGCATGTGTATCTGCGGCGGTAGAAGGCTCGAAGTCGGCGGGTCGCTGTGTGCGTAGGTCAGTTAGGCCCAGCTTATCTCGAGGGCTTGCTACCGAACGCCGCTGTGAATGAATAGGCGTCAGGGAGTGTGAGACAGAGAGTGAGTGAGACTGAGAGAGAGAAAACAGGTTCAGGTTGACGAACTCTACAATACTTGGACGAAATCGAAAGTAAACCGGAATTGAGAATCTCTAGCGAAAAACTTTCAATAATTTACCCTGGCCACATTTCTTAAAATTTTAAACTTTTTATGACGTGATATTTTTTTGGAGCATCACAGAATGTCTCTGATTTTTTTCGTACCTGGAAATGTTACCAGTTCATAGAGACGCTGCAAGAAAATCAATACAAATATGGCCTAATAAAAATTTTTACATCGTTCCTATTTTTCTCCAGATACCTCGGGCCCTCCCACACATTCTAGAAAAAGACTCGTGACTCTAGCATTATCCGGTCGGAAGATATGATTTTTTAAAACTTGAAATGTCAAACCTTCGTAACTCTGAAAGGGTTGAGATTTCGCCATTTGGACCAATGACTTTTAGGCTTATATTAGCGCCCAGAATACGTACCTGAAAGGGCGGTGATGGTACGGGGTGAATCGCTCGCCATCGAAAACCTAAGAGGTGCCCTAGACTAAACGTCGCGCCGATAAGTCATTCACCTATGGGCTCAGCCTATGTATTGGTGAAGTCTTCGGCTACCGCCCGCTGCGGGGGTTAGTCTAAAACTTCACCAATACATAGGCTGCGCCCGTAGATGAATGACTTATCGCCGCGACGATTAGTCCAGGGCACCTCTTAGGTTTTCGATGGCGAGCGATTTACCCTGTAGTTGACTTACCCTGTATACAGGGTGCGGCACTAAAAACGATAAATGGAAATATCTCCGTCAATTTTGGAGTTACCCGCAAACTATCAAGGGGAAAGTTGGATGGCCCGAGGGGGCTCGTGGGATGGCGGTATCGGGCTGTTATTGCAATGGGGTGGTTTTTAGTTATTAATGTTAACTTAATTTTCTTAAACGGATCGGCCTACTTTTTTAGATATTCTGAATGCCGAGGTCAAGCCGACTTCAACGACCTATTACAAAAAGTGATTGGGGATAGTTCATCCCCCGGGGGTTGAAAATGTTCTCCCTTGTATATCTCGGAAACTATCAAGTCTAAAGAAAAATTTCTTCAACGAAACATACATGGTATGGATGGGATTACCATTCTATCTTAACTGGCGAGTACTGACGTGGGGTTCAGTAGTAACAGCAGTCAATACATTCACTTCATTCTCTTCGCTCGTTGCCCTCCTTGATCGCGGACATAGTTCTGTCTTCACGTCTCCCGTACGCATAAACGTATTCTAAATTCTAATAAATGTTGTATGCGGCGGGACAGGGCGATCAGGATACTTCTCACTATACCGCTGTTGCGCTACTAGCGAATTTCACCCGCACTTACAATACAGTGCGATCCTCTCGCCACCGGACTCCATTGTCTAGCCCAGAGTTTCTGACACGTCAAATTTCAGCTCACGCACAAGCTAGGGCCTATGTGTGGGTCCGAAGGGTCTGTGCTATCTGCGAGCAGGCCTTTTGTGTTGGTGAGGTCCTAGCTTGTGCGTGAGCTGAAATTTGACGCGCCAGAATGTCTAGGAAGCATAACATAGTCCGGTCGCGAAAGGATCGCACTGTATAACAGAAGCATTTGACACTTTTCTAAAATGCTGTACATCGTGTATAAGTACTCCAGAACAAGCGTGCAAACACTGAACACAAGGCGTAGTGAATTCAAAAAACACAACGCTCCTTTAAATAGTTGTCTAGGTACCCACACTCAAGAGCAACTAGGAATTCGACCAATTGAAATAACGCATTCGCGATGGCACTAGCTGCAGGGTCGGATAGATACATAACGCACGCCAGACAAGGATACCTATAGGAGAAAGACAAGGAGGGCCTGCGGTCGGTGCTGCTTTCCGTGCGGCTCGTCGCACGTTCATCGTTACACGTTACTCGGTGCTCGTGAGTTAAACAAGTCGGGTCGAATTTTTTATGACATTAATCAAGAAAAGCTCAGGAATGCAATGTGTTGCAGATTGCGCTAGAGATTGTCACTGCTTTACCTTAAGATTAGGTTAACTAGTTTGTAAGGACGACTCGCGCGGCGCCATCGATCAAGGATCGATGGCCAGATCGAAGAACCGCTCGTGACGCATGCGCGTCGTCGGTTTCTCGCAGCGTGGTCGCACATTGGCGGCCATTACAGCACTTATGTTTCGGCTTTCTTGGCAGTTACACGTGTTGTTCTAAAAGACTTGTGCTTCTCGGACTTCTCAATAACTAGTTCTCTACGATTTATGTGTCTCATTTTAGTAACTGGATAGTGCTCGATTAGTGTACTCAAACTAGTGTAAGTGTTGTGCTCATCGCGCGTGAATTTACGCCTCACGTGCACCGCGCACGTGGATCGACACCCACGTGCTACTCAGAGGTACTGTTCATCTCTAACTGTTACTGCTCAGCTCAATAAACTGTTAACTCTCTCTCTACTAGTGCTCTCTCTCACATCTAAATCTCCTCTCCGCGAACCCACTAACTCTTCTCACGTTTGTGCGCGGGCAATTTCTCAAACATTTGGTCCTTCGAGCCGGATGGTGGGTTCGTGTTAGTGTCGGTTTGAACGCTCGCTCAACGGTCTCTGTATCTAACTCTCTCCGCCTGTGCTTCTCTACGAACATCTCTGTGCTTCGCTATCGCTATCGCTATCGCTTTATTGCTCGCTTTATTGCATGGTGTTTTTCCTAAAAGTGATCGCATATTAATCGGGTTTGTGTAACGCTCATTCCATCAAAGGACTAGCTCAACGGCCGCACATTCAAATTAGTGGTTCACAAGATGGCGGATCAGAACGCCAAGGACAGCTCGGCCGTGAAGACAGCTCAAGTAGAGGGCGCTCAAGATAAGACATCGCTGCAGCCACCAGAGCGACAGACCCGCTCAGCGTCACCTACCGGGCTAAAACCCGAACTTGTGATCAAGGCTCGTACACAACTCGGACGGCTCAAGTCGATCAAGCGCATCTCTGAGCAGCTCAAGACCACGGGATCGGACCGCTCAATGGAGGAACTGCTCACCCTGTCAGCTCACTTGGAGGAAGCGCACAAGGCATTCCAAAAGGACCATGCGCTATTGGAAGTGACGTGGCCTGTCAGCCGGATGGACCATGAATACTTCTCAACGGACTTCTTCGACCAAGAGAATGAAGCGCTCATGGAAGCGAGGCTCGGCATTTCGCGACTCAAGAGCCTCAAAGCAACGGCCAGCTCAACTGACAACCATCAGGGCAGCTCATCGGGCAAAGCAGCAAAACTGCCGAAAATCACGCTTCCCACATTCACCGGAGTTTACTCAGCATGGCCAGACTTCTGCGAGCTCTTCAAGAGTGTGATCCTGGAAGACGACCGGCTCACCAAAGTGGAAAAACTCCACTACCTCCGTGGCTGCCTCTCGACTGAACCGGCCAAACTCATCGCCAAGCTTCCGCTCACAGCCGACTCGCTCGAGATCTCGTGGGATCTGCTCACCAAGCGCTACTCAAACAAGCGCTCGATGATCCAGGAACAGCTCAACACGTTCTTCTCAGCTGCTCCGATGACACAACGGAGCTCAGCCCACCTCTTCCAACTTCTGGCCACTGTGGAGGAGATGAGCAAATCTATTGCTGCGCTTGGAGTGGAGGCTCAGATGTGGGACTTTGTCCGCATCCACCAGGTGGCTCAGCGTCTGGACCGCTCAACGAGGGAGTTATGGGAGACTTCACTGGCCAACTCACCCGAAATTCCAACCTACGCTCAACTGAGGGCGTTTCTAGAGTCCAGAGCCAGGGCTCTAGAGCGCATGGAGTCCAGCTCAACACCGTCCAGCTCAGCTCAGCCCAGTACAAAAAAGTCTGCTCAGGCCTACTCGGGAGCGGTGAAGACTTCACTCCCCACACCAACACCGAAGCCGAACGACTCATCGTCCACCAGCAAGGGGTCTGGTACCAGTGGCACAGCGGCTCGGAAGCGCGTGCCATCGAAGGGTGCTGGCGTTTCAGAAATCATAACTACTCCTGTGGCCGCCACCCCCAGAGAACTGCTCCCACCACCCACGACGCGCAAATCAACCTTCTACCCTTGTGATTGTTGTGGTGGCCTTCACTATGTCGTGGCTTGCGACAAATTCCGAGACTCAACTCCCGCAGAAAGGCAGCAGATTGCAATCACAAGGCGTCTGTGCTTTAACTGCTTAGGCAGGCACAACAAGCGTGACTGCCGCTCGACTCATTTGTGCAAAACCTGCAATGGCAAGCATCACACGATGCTCCATGGCGACTCGGCTCTGCCAAGTTGCCCTGAACCAGCTCAACCTGACACCACTCGCCAACCGGATGCTACTCATTGAGGACTCGGCGCAGCCATCAGCTCAGCTCACACTGCTCACCACCAGACACTACTCGCAACTGCTCTCACTCAAGCTCGCTCACCACTGTCAGCTCATCCAGCTCGTCTACTCATTGACACTGGATCGGAACTCACTTTCATCACCGAACAACTCAGTAGACAACTCAGGCTTCCTCGACAACGATCACCAGTGAAGATAGTGGGGATTGGGGGGAGTGTGTCTGCGGAGACCAGGGGAATGGTCTCCTTTCAACTCAAATCGTGCAACTCAAACAACTCTGTGACTCTCAATGCGCATGTGCTCAAGACAGTAACTAGTGCGCTCCCTTCGTTTGACAGGTCAGATCTGTCATGGCCTCATTTAACGAACCTCTCACTCGCAGATCCGGAGTTTCTCAGGCCACGCAAAATCGATGTTATCATAGGCGCAGACTCATATGGTCAAATCATTCTGCCTCAAATAATCAAGGGCTCACCGTCATCTCCAATTACACAACTCTCTATTTTTGGTTGGTTAGTGCTTGGTCCAATTTCGGTGCCATGTAGCACCGCCAGACTTGCTCATCAGGCCATTGTTCGAAACGAAGAGGATTCACTGGACGAACTACTCACAAGATTCTGGATTCAAGAGGAAGTGCCTCAAGAAACTAGTGCCGCTCTTTCCACAGATGATCAGAAATGTGAAGATCATTTTGTGCGGACCCATTCCAGAGACAGTGACGGTCGGTACATTGTGCGCGTTCCACTCAAAGCCTCGGTTAGTGCTTTGGGAAACTCTTACGGTGCAGCTCAGCGCTCTTTGCAAAGGACACTTCGGTGATTCCACAGAGATGCAGACTATAGGACATTGTATCAAGCCTTCATGGACGAATATCAGCAGCTCGGGCATATGGTAAAGGCACCGCTCAACGAACACCATGGTGAGTCCGTTTCGTATTATCTTCCTCACCATGGAGTGCTCAGACCAGACAGCACTACTACCAAATTGAGAGTCGTCTTCAACGGCTCATGCCCATCCACATCTGGCCTCTCCATAAACGATCTCATGCACACTGGTGCAAACCTTCACTTGGACATCTCAAATGTACTGCTCTGGGTGAGACATCATAAACATGTTTTCGCCACTGACATCACCAAAATGTACAGGCAAATAAAGGTCGACTCATCTGATTGGGATTTGCAACGAATCCTATGGTTGGATCGCGATCAAAAGGAAGTGCCCTTCCAGCTCACAACGGTTACATACGGGACAAAGGCTGCTCCGTTCCTCGCAGTGCGAACTATGTTGCAGCTCGCAAAGGATGAGGGTCACAAATTTCCTTTGGCTGTCCCATCAATTACTCATGGGCGATATGTTGACGATTTGTTTGGAGGTTCCGACACGCTCGCACAACTCAAAGTAATCGCCGATCAACTCAGAGGTTTATGCAACTCAGGCGGGTTCCCCCTCGCAAAATGGTACTCTACCGATCCAGAACTCATTCAGCACATCTCGGAAGAAAGTGCTCAAACCAATGCTATCTCATTTGATGGCTGCGCTACAAAAATATTAGGGCTCAAATGGTCTCCTCAATCAGATACTTTCGGCTTTTCTTCAATGTTGACAGATCATCAAGGACCATACACCAAAAGGACTGTTCTCTCACAAGTTGCTCAAGTTTTTGATCCATTGGGTCTAATCGCTCCAGTTCTCATCAAAGCCAAGATGCTGCTCCAGGAGCTCTGGCTTCACAAAATTACTTGGGATAACGCTCTGCCAACTCAACTGTGCTCAAAGTGGCTCACAATTCGTCAGGATCTCATCAGGCTGGCCAGCCTCTCAGTACCACGTTGGTTCCATACATTGAGCTACTCAACAGTGGAGCTCCACGGCTTCTCAGACGCCTCACAACTCGCCATGGGAGCTGTAATCTACATGGTGGTCCGCTCACCGTCCACAGGCACAACCTCAACTTTTGTTTGTGCCAAAACAAGGGTTGCTCCGCTCAAACGGCTCACCATTCCCAGACTAGAACTCAGTGCAGCACTTCTCCTAGCTAAGCTCGTGACGTTCGTGAAATCCAACCTGCTCTTGGACGTAACGGCAACTCATTTGTGGACGGACTCGCAAGTGACGCTCGTGTGGATTAAAACACACTCATCGCGCTGGAAGGATTTTGTCAGGAATCGCGTCGACACGATTCAACAGCTCACCCCGGATGCAAACTGGAGACACGTTCCGGGTACATCGAATCCAGCCGACTGTGCCTCAAGAGGCATTACTACAGCACAGCTCGAGCAAAATTCATTGTGGTGGACAGGACCACAGTGGATAACCAAATCCCAAGAATTCTGGCCTACTCAACCCACTGGCATGGAAGACGACACTCATCTTTTAGAAGCCAGGCCGGGAATTTCACTCATGGTTGCTGCTCCAGTTGTTGATTATCACTGGGACCTGATCTACAAGTATTCTTCGCTCAACAGATTACTCCGCATAACTGCTCTGTGTTTCAGGTTTTCTGCTCGTTTAAAGGGTGTTAAGGACAGCTCCAAGGTCGCAACAATAAACCCAACGGACCTCAGAAGGGCTACTCTGTTTTGGATCAAGGCAACTCAGGAAGCCTTCTTCAGTCACGAACTCAAAATCCTGAGGAACCAATCGCCACTTCCAACCTCGCATCCGCTCAGCAGGCTGACTGCATTTCTCGACCATGAAGGAATCATCAGGGTCGGAGGACGACTCGAACATTCCACTCTCACGGCAGAGGGAAAACATCCTGCTATTCTTCCACGTCACTCACAATTGTCTGCTCTACTCATAGACCATGCTCATGAAAGGACTCTTCATGGAGGAACTCAGCTGACGATGGCATATCTTCGGCAGCATGTGTGGATCATCGGTGGAAGGGCTCCAGTGAAATCGCACATTTTGCGTTGTGTTGTGTGTGCGCGGCAGAGGGGGATCCGTGCCCATCAGCTGATGGGCCAACTACCTCTTTGTCGCGTTACACCTGCACGACCTTTTGAACACACCGGTGTGGACTACGCAGGACCGCTCACTCTCAAAACCTGGAAGGGACGCGGCTCAAAAACATGCAAGGGTTGGATCTGCGTGTTCGTGTGCTTCTCAACTTCAGCCGTTCACTTGGAGGCAGTCACCGATTACAGCACAGAAGGGTTCCTGGCCACTCTGCGTCGGTTCACCTCCAGGCGCGGCATTCCACTCAAGCTGTACTCAGATTGTGGAACGAATTTTGCTGGTGCAGATGCAGAGCTTCGTCGACTCTTTAACAGCTCAACGAAGGAATATCACCAAATCTCAGCACAACTCTCAAAGGATGGGATCACGTGGCAGTTCAACCCCCCTGCAGCTCCACACATGGGTGGAAAATGGGAAGCGGTGGTAAAATCGGTCAAGTTTCATCTCAGAAGAACGGTAGGCGAGACGCTGCTCACCTACGAAGAAATCACGACGCTGCTCACCCAGATCGAGGCCATTCTCAATTCTCGCCCATTGGAACCACTCAGTGATGACCCAGAGGACGTCTCAGCACTGACTCCAGCTCATTTTTTGATCGGCGCACCGATGACTGCCATCCCTGAACCGTCTCTAATGGATCTCTCAACGTCACGACTCTCACGGTGGCAGCTCATCCAGCAGCGCACTCAGCAATTTTGGTCTCTCTGGTCTTCTCATTACTTGCAACGGCAGCAAGCAATCTCCAAGTGGCATCACGCAAACAATGATATCAAAGTCGGCTCTCTAGTTCTTATTACAGATGAACGCTTGCCCTCCTGCAGATGGCCGCTCGCAAGGATCACCGCTCTTCACCCTGGTCAGGACAATCTCACCAGAGTAGTAACGCTCAAGACTGCATCGACGACGCTCACAAGGCCCATCTCAAAGCTCGCCATTCTTCCTGTGACAGCCGAGCAGCTCACCAAAGACGAATCATCCTGACGGCTGATGGGGGGAGAATGTTGCAGATTGCGCTAGAGATTGTCACTGCTTTACCTTAAGATTAGGTTAACTAGTTTGTAAGGACGACTCGCGCGGCGCCATCGATCAAGGATCGATGGCCAGATCGAAGAACCGCTCGTGACGCATGCGCGTCGTCGGTTTCTCGCAGCGTGGTCGCACATTGGCGGCCATTACAGCACTTATGTTTCGGCTTTCTTGGCAGTTACACGTATTGTTCTAAAAGACTTGTGCTTCTCGGACTTCTCAATAACTAGTTCTCTACGATTTATGTGTCTCATTTTAGTAACTGGATAGTGCTCGATTAGTGTACTCAAACTAGTGTAAGTGTTGTGCTCATCGCGCGTGAATTTACGCCTCACGTGCACCGCGCACGTGGATCGACACCCACGTGCTACTCAGAGGTACTGTTCATCTCTAACTGTTACTGCTCAGCTCAATAAACTGTTAACTCTCTCTCTCTACTAGTGCTCTCTCTCACATCTAAATCTCCTCTCCGCGAACCCACTAACTCTTCTCACGTTTGTGCGCGGGCAATTTCTCAAACACAATGGTATAATTTTTATTCATAACAAATAACAAACAAAAAACTTTTATATTCCTATTTAAGTGACGCGATCAGATAGTGTGACTCAAGTGTCTCTGCGCTCGACTTCAGAAGAAGCCGCCGAGCCTTCGGAGTTCACGGTTCGCTGTGCGCGAGTGACATATCGTGCTGATTTATTAGTGGAGGTGGTAACTCGCGTGCAACCATAGCGAGGATAAAATTCATGCAGAAGTCGAGAAAGTACTGTATTGGGAAATTCGTTGCCATGATTTCGAAGAACGCTTCGATTCTCGAATTACAATTCAAGTTCGGATGGTTATTTTCGTGTGGCAACGTTGTTTTATTTGTCTCTTGTGCCCAGTTTGAACGTACGTCGTTCGTTGGCACCGGAAAAACATTGTACTTTTTTCGTAGTACATATCCATACTGCATTTAGGACACAATTTGTTCGATGATAGTACACTTTTGCTTTGCAAGTATTTCACAATCGAATCTTGACTACGGCAAATGTATAATAATTCGTCTAGTTTCATCGCGATAATTCATTCACTCTGCTTGAATTCGCTATCGCAATACTGTATCACTCTGTATTCAATTGTGATAGCATGCTTACCGATACATTTCTTAATTTACAAAGCGATTTGTGTTCTTGTTTGAAATCCACATCCAGCGGTGGCTTGTATTCACTTTAAGAGAGAGCAATAGAGTGTAAATAAGCGTCTAAGCCACTGCGGAATGTGGAGTTCTGTCATGACTTAATATGTGCCTCGTCACCGATTTCGATATGTGCGCGTATTGGATAAAAGGATGCAAGCGATTAAAAATTGTATAAGTGATTAAATGTACGGTCCCCGGTTGCGCCCCCTTCCCCTCATCTGGCACTGACCTGACCTGTGACTGTTGCCACGAAAATTTTCCTATTCTAAGTATGTTCTTCCGGCTAGCGCGAAAACTCCTCGCGAACACACAAAAATCCCCGAGATCGTCTTCCAAAACTCCAAAATCCTCAAAATCACAATCCGTCGGGCGCCAGGCACCAAATTGCCACGAGCCGAACCTCGTCTAAACTAATACCGAAAATGATTCTATTTAACGTTTCGGAACAATTAATTCGAGAATCTCTTTATTTAACTATACCGAAGTATCGAAGTTTCTCCCAGGGGCGGACCACGCGGAAATGAGTTCGGTCTATTGAGCATTGGTGGAAAGACGGCACAAAATGGGAATTTCACACAGAGCAAATCGAACACAAATTATTCCGATTAATCCGAGAGTCGGCACATTTATTTTAACAACATCGCCTAATGGCGGAATTACAAACGCGAAGATCGATGATTAATCTCAACTCTCGGTATTCCACGCGGTAACGCACGCGACGCACGAGATTACATCATCCAGCAACGAAAGGAATCGAATCAGCCAGCAACTACGTATTCCCGGTGAAGCCGGAAAATCCTTCAATAATACCGCACAAAACGTGACTCTAACGCGTAGATTTATTCAATATTATCGAAATCAAGGAAAAAGGCTAATCAAGTTTGCTTACAGAGTCACTGACTTCCAGGAAATATTCTGCTAGTCCGTCCATGGTTTCACTCTACTCCTCTTCGAACCTAATTGCTCAGAATGCGTCTGATTAGTGCGTTGATCTACGATCGAATGTCCGCATGCTCGTTAATTACGCCGTACGTTCGGCACGCTCATGCTTTTCGGGATTTTCCGCAACGGTAGTGGTGACGTCATCCTGACTCCTGGCGGTCCTCCACAGATGGCAGGACTTGGTCCTCTTCGGGAGTTCGGCGGCTGGTGGTCGTCGCCTGCGGAAACTCTGGCTGCGGCAGGCTGGGTGGGGAGAGATCGGCTCTCAGGCGTCCGCGCCTTGATCCCCCCGGGATCGCCGTGCCCCGAGTGGGTCACCCAATAGGGGTGACCCGACGTTAAGGCTCCGCAGGGCACCGGTGTCGCACCTCCGGCGCACGCACGCCGAGGTGAGCGCCCCTGTGGCCCAGTGGGCCCACTGACCCCTGGTTAGTGGCGAGATAGCGTCTTCTAGGGAAATCCCCCTGGGATAACTCCCCCGTCCTCGCGCAATGAGCGCCTTTCCTTCCTCCATCCGCCGGGGCTTTCTCTTTTCTCCTCCTTCTCTGGACCTCAACTCAACAAGTTAATGGAATTAGAGGCAGTCCTTACCGCTCGGAAGGCCCCGAGAGTGGTACCGCTCGTTATTCCTCGAAATTACGTTTCATAGTCACCAGTCAGTCATGCTAATGCATGTATGATGTCTGCAGTTTTCACTGCCATGTGACCTGATTCCATTGTGGGCAAATTCGACCGTGTTCTGATTCCACTGTGGCTTATATGTAATGTGTTCTGATTCCACTGTGTCCAACTTCCAACGTGGGCAAATTCCACTGTGTCCGAAAGTCCACATTTGCGCAAAGTGGGCACTCCGCCCAGTTGTGTGAGTTTGCGACAGTTTGAATCGGAGAAGAGACATTATCAAACATAAATTACCCGGATCTGAAATTATTCTAGCTACTACTTTTGTCATGAAAAATGCGCATTTTTATTTTAACAACAACGTTTATCAAAAAACTTTCGGACTTCGTATGGGATCCCTATTAGCACTGATTTTATCCCACATCGTTTTACAGGATTTTGAGGAACGTTATTCAAGCTTGCTGTCTTTTAGCATACCGTTTTACTTTACGTTATGTTGGCGACATCACTACATGCGTTCCAACTGCCTCTATCAATAATATGGTTGAATTGTTTAATGATTATCATGTGTAACGGGCCAGCCGTGCGAGTCCGTTTTTCGCGTTTTTGACACGAAAACCGAGATTGTTCCCCATTCTCAAACTTTGTATGAATCCGAAGAGGAAGGGTGTTCGTCGGGATGCGAGGCGATTAGACGTGGCGGTCGCTCAGTTACCCTTAGATAACCGAAGTATCACCAAACCCAATATCTCTGTTTAGGAATAGGAGAGTACACCACCAGCACAATAGTCGCGCCGTTACCCTTAGATAACAGCAGTCTCACCGAGACCGGTAATGCTACGGGTTGGTTTGAGCAAAGCGTAGACTCGCAAGGTCGCACAATTACCCTTGGGTAATCGTAGTAACAGGCCAACCTAGCAATGCTTATTACGGAGTACCTCGAGCGGCTAAGATATCCTAAATTTTGTGGATTCTGTTTCCCTTACTTTCTCAGTGACGTTCGATTGACAGGTGGTTCAGAAGATGCAAAACTCGTGATTTGGGATAAAAATGAGATCGCTATATTCTATTCCAATGAGATATAAAAAGAGTCTTACAAAACGTATTCAGTGTACCTGTAGCTTTGTTACAAATACCCTGTGCGTTGCTCGTCTGTTTACGCATTGTTTCCGTGAGATATAATACACTTCAAGAACTGATTTGAACTGAGTACAATTTTGGTCGAAAGTAACTGTGTACGATCTTCCTCGAGAATAACCCCCGTCTTGTCACATCTGACGACGAGGCAGTTTTCGGGCGAGCTTTTATACCTAAAAACACCGTCTCAGGATGGGGAAACCCCATGGTTTTTCCATGGGAAGGTGGTGTTTGAATTTCAAAAAGCAGGTGGAACTGACCTGCGGTCCGGTTTTCCAATTAGGGGGGTTGTGGAATGTGGAGTTGGTTGACTCGAGGCCGAGGCTGAGCTCCCGAAAACTGGGTTTGTGCGCGGAAAACTACCCCTATTTGGCTTGACTCGAGAATCTTCTATCGTAGTTTAAAAGAAAAATTGTTTTATAGTTGCGACACTTCGGCGATCGCGCGCGAAGTGCAACTCGGTTCGAGGGTTCGTATGGGAGCGGAAATGAGGGAGATTTAATTCGACACACAGCTAATTTCAATTATAAATTTCAGTTTTTTATTTTGTTCATTCGTATAATTCGTAATCGTATGATTTGTTATGTTATACTAATGGTCTCGCCGAGGCAGCGGTTGCTCGGCTGTCTCCGGCGAAGCGTGAAGTCGTGGAAGCTGGAACAAAGAGCACAATAGATCAGTGTCAATATTATGCGTTCAAGCTTGACGATAGCGAGCACGAAGTCCTCGCGATCGCTATCTACTAATGTCAATTCAATTTGTGGACTGTATAATTGGTTATTTCGGATGTTAATTTAAAAATAAATCAACACCAGAATCTGATTTACTTGTCTCTAATTCCGAGTCGAAATTGGTATGAGCACGCAGAGGGTCGTAAATCCTATGCGGATATTGATCGTTATCTTAGAAAATTATTTTCCTTTTTGATCTAAGCAATTCGGTTACTGCAAAGATTTAACGTCTTTGCAGTGACTCGGTGGAACCTGCGTTCTTGACGCGCGAGCCGGTCAACCGTCACGCTCGTGGCAGCGAAACAATAGATAAGCCGATTATCGCGCTATCGCGATAATCGTGTTTCTAAGTGTTTCTGGTTGTGGAAAATGGGATGTGTTCCAGTTGCTGCCACGAAGGCTTTCCTTTTAGATTTTAGGGCATGCGACTACTGGTAAATAAAGTGTTGTCGGCTGGCAGTGCTGCTTCGAGGATTATCTCTCGCTTAGGCAGGCTTGTGTTCAGCTCGACTGTTCGCATGTAAGTGACAACTCGTCTTCGCTGCTTCCTGGAGGAAAGTTACCTGTCATGCCATTGGTTCTCTCGCGTAGGAATTACTGGAATTCACTGAAATGACCGAACACGCATCTCAGTCGGGCGAGTCGGATTTTAAACATTTCTTCCACAACACTAGCGCGTATTCAACGGATATTAAACAAATATCATTCTGTACAAATCAGTGACACCAATAAATACTGAATGTGAGACTAAATTCCATTATGTGTAATGTCGAGGACGGCCGAGATTCCGGGTGAAATTAAATGATTACATTGTTTGCGTTAAGAAGGTCTATTCGGTATAGATATTAGTCCGGGTCAGACTAATGGGTCTGTACTATTCGGGAGTTCGTCCGTAAGTCCCTGTGTCGTCGTCGTGGGTCCAGCGTCGTAAGGTGTGGCGTCGGAGTAGGGAGAGCAGCGTCAGCGTTTTGGGTCCAGTGGCGTAATGTCCGTTACATATGTATGTAGCAATTTTTTGGATTGAGTAGATATATATTAGGTTATAAGGTCATTTTCGCAATCCAATGTACACAGCTGACAGTACTGTATTGTGTTTGACGTATCAAGTCCTTGTTCGAAGCCCTGTTCAAAAACTGTTACTTGCAGTAGTATTTCACATGTAGCAAATAATCATTACGTCAATCATACAATAATCATTACATAAAGTTGTGTCGACCAATAATCGAGCAAAGAATAAAAACTTTCTACGAACTTAGAGATTGTCATGACTTGAACCGTGCGAACCAACTTAGCGCACCATAATCCCATTTTTGGATTAGCGGAAGCACTTATTAGCTAAATGAATACAGTAACTTGGAAATATACAGAGGTAATTCAAGCGACCATTCATTGTTTGCTAAAATAGCTTGGAGACATCAGCCGGAAAGTATAATATGACAAATCAATGCCAATCAACGCCATCAGAATTTACACAACGATTTAGTCTCTAAATTCTCATTATAACCACACTCCTTTATCATTCATTTCTGATATTATACTTTGCAGTTGAAGTCTCCTAGCTATTTTAGCAAACAATGAATGGTCGCTTGAATTACTTCTGTACATATTTCCAAGTTACTGTATTTATTTAGCTGAGAAGTGCTTCTGCTAATCCAAAAATGATATTATGATGCGTTAAGTTGGTTTGCACGGTTCAAGTCATGACAATCTCTAAGTAATTTAAAAGTTTTTATTCTTTGCTCGATTATTGGTCGACACAAATGTATGTAATGATTATTGTAATCAGTATTGTATGGCTCATGTAATGTTTATTTGCTACATGTGAAATACTCATGCATTGTGTATATAACTAGTTGAAGTAAATCAATATGAAGGTACTCTGATTTGCTTTTCCGGTATTCCTTCGTTTACGGTGGTTTCATATTTTTAATTGTTAGTACGCACTTCGTCGTTTTCATCGAACTTACTTTTTCATGTTGAGGCAGTTGCACGATACTACGGAATGTAGAAAAAATGTTTTGCATATTACACGCATCGACGGGAATCGAACCCAAAACCAGCATACTCCTAGTCGGTTATCTTACAAGGGAACCTCCCTGGGTGTCCGTCTCCCATTTCAATTAAACTTTGTAGGCCCATTAAGCTCGTGAAAATAAGAGATACGTATCTTTTTATAGCGGCTACATTTCATTTTTAGGAGTTGTAACTACCCTCCAAAGTTGGAGCATCAAAGGGCTATCTCGGTAACTATCGCACATACAAAAATATTTCTTTGGAAGAAGTTTCATAGTTTACTTTCATACTTATGCTAGATTTCAAAATGTTCATAAATTTAAAAAAAACAATTTGTGTATAACAAAAAAATATTTCTTCCTCTATTTGGCATTTGCAATTATCAATATTCCATAAAAAACTATGAAACTTTTTCCAAAGAAATATTCTTATATGTGCAACAGTTACGGAGATAGTCCTTTGATGCTACAAATTTGGAGGGTGGTTTCACACCCCCCCCCCCCCCCGCAAAATGAAATTTAGCCGTTAAAGGAAAACGTATCTCTTATTTTTGCGAGCCTACAAAGTTTAATTGAAATCGGAGGCGGACACCTCGGGAGGTTCCCTTGTTAGTGACCCTGCCACGCCGTCCTGTTGCAAATTTTGTCAGTAATGTAGTTATAGGTTACGTAATTTTGAAATCATTGCACAAATACAAAATACCTATCATTTATTTTTCAATGTTATGTATACATCTGCTAAATTTAAGGCCGGTCGAGAAACTTTCATTTTATAGCACTGAATGTCCTAACAATAAGAAAATGGTGCGCTTTTTTACTTTACCAATGTCCATATTTTGACTAAAAGAAGCTCCATACAAATTTGATACAAATTAGTGATCCACATTTATGGTCCTCCCCTGGGAGACAAACGTACTGCATTAACCTTTTTTGTGTTTGAAACGTTGTATACGCGATGCAGGCCTACAACAAAACAGCCACAAAATGAAAATGCAATTATTACATGTACGAATTAATACAAACCTTGCGGGACTTACTGTTGTGAAAATGTACTAACTAAGTAGAAGAGCGTGAAGAGGAACCCACCACCACCCCCGTCAAAGACGGACCTCTTTATGTATGTTATATGCTCTTCCAATACTAATGTACAATTCATTTGTCTCGAATGACGTAAGATATCTTTTCGTAAGTTCTCCATTGAATTGCATTGGCCAGTGACTCTCGCTCGGGCAAGGAACAGCTTTTGACATTCGCTGCTTTGCACTCGGTGCACTCTCCATAGGACGAACAGCTCTTTCGCTGCTATGCATTCGCCCGTAGTCTGTTACTTCAGTTCTGTAATGTATTTTCATTATTGAATTGACTTGCAACTTCAGATGTTCTTGCAACTGCTGTCTTTATGTATGCCGGCTCTCTAATTGGTTGACCTCTTTTAAACCTGCTGTCGATTAGTTCTGGAAGCATACAATCTTCGTAGAATTTTCTTAATTTTTCGTCAATCTGGTTTGTACAAAATACATCGTCTCTTTCGACTTTTGTAACTTTTATGCCTTTCGGTGTCCATAAGCAGAATAGCGCGTGTTTCCTGTTCGTTACATGTAATTGGCCTTGCACTTGATAATAATAATGATGTACGACATTCATTCCATCACCATGATAAATTCGTCGTATTGCAGGTAATTTCTCAATTGCTTCATCGGACGATAAATCCTTTGCCGATTCTGGACATTTTATTTCAACAACGGTGTCATCGTTATGAGGCCGTCGGGTGACGCACCCAAATACGGTATGACAGGATCAATCAGGATCAGGCCGCAAGGAGAAACAGTAACTCTTAATTCCTCTTCCACTTGCTTCAATGCGTTCGCCTCGTTCCTTCCTCCATACTGTACAGGCCGTGCGTATTCTAGCGGCTAAGGATTGAGGATGCTTTTCACTGTATTTGCTCGTGGAGTGTCTTTCCGTAAACGGCATACTCTACCGAAATCGGATGCAGTTTGTTTAATATCCGTTGATACGCGCTAGTAAATGAAAAGAAGTGTTTAAAACCGACTCGCCCGACTGAGTTGCGTGTTCGGTCATTTCAGTGAAATAAAGTGAAATGTGAAAAGTCGACTCGCCCGACTGAGTTGCGTGTTCGAACGTTTTCACCGGTTAATTTCCTTTATTATACGCGAGAGAACCACAAGGTGAGCGATAGGTAAGTTCTAATAGAATTATTACTGAACGCCACCTAGTACGACTCGCCTTCGCTTTCCTTTGGAAAGCATCGAAGACGAGTCGTCACTTGCATGCCAACCACCGAGCTGAGCAGAGCGAAACACACGGGCGCTATTCCTCGCTGCTGTATTCCGCCAGCTCGTAAATACTCGCTTCGCGAGATTCTGCATGTGCCCAGTTTTGACGGACTACCTTTGTGGTTGCCTTTGTTCGAATACATTCGGCAAAAGAAAGAGAAACTGTCATACTCCAATTATCGTGATAGCACGGTAATTGGATTATCTGTTGTCTCGCGGCCACGAGCGTGACGGCTTACCGTCTCGCGCGTCGACGAACGCAGGCTCCGCTGAGTCACTCCTGAGCCTTACACACTCAGCAGTAACCGAATTTCCGAGTCTGGAGAAAATCATTTCTCAAAAGAAAGATTCAAGCCGCAGAGAATTTACAACCCTCTGCGTGCTAAAAGGAAATTCGACTCAGTACTCAAAACTAAAAGATTCAAGTTTAAAATCATTTGATTAAACTAGCTTGAATCATCCTATAAATTGATACAGTCCGCAATCTCAAATTGAAGGAATTAGAAGACAGCGATTGCGAGTGCTTCGTGCTCGCTATCGTTCCGCTCGAACGCACAATATTGACATTGCCTATTGTGCTCTCTGTTACAGGTCCAACGCTTCACCGACGCCGCCGCTTCACCTGCCTCGTCGAAGACAGAGCGTTCATAATACTCTGTACCGATCAAAATAAAATTACAGGAAAATTGAAATTTGCTGTGTGTTCAAATAAATATTTATTCTCTTACATCTCCGCTTCCTCACACGAACCCTCGACAGCGAAAGTTGCACTCCGCGCGCGAACGCCGGAGTCTGGCAACTATAAAACACAGTTAATAAATCGCTTTTGTATACGAACCATTCCGGGTTATCTGCCTGACCGCGAGTTTTGGCTTCAATGTTGACTCTATCAATCTGGCATTGGTAGAGTACGTCGTTTCCTCCATATCCGGTTTGTCCGCATTTGGGCCATAATCCTTATCGCACGTCTGTTTTGTGTATCGCGAACCAGAGGCTTTTGCTCTGGCTTTACATTCTTTGATTTTTTGTAGCTGGTTCTTCCGTCGTTCTTCTGTCTTCGTCATGGTGGTTGTTGCTACTTTTCCCATCGCAGAACTCAACCGACTCAACGTTTCGTGTGTATTGAATTCTACGACAGCAACGCATACTCGACCTTGGTAGGAGCCCTTTCGGCCAAAGTTTATTCGCTTACCTCCAATAAATTTGGCAATTATGCTATTGAAGCCTTCTACAAGATTGTTGTTACAACCGTATAACAAGCTCTCTGCATGGACGAATAGTTGCTGCATTGCTTCTTCAATCTTAAAATACAGTCCAGCTTGCTTCAATTGGGGAACATAATTTATTTCTTTCGGATCGGAGTATTTTTTGCAGAAGTATCCTATTGCCTGGCATTCTTTATGTTCGCCGAAAACATGACTCGGTACATTTTTGAAATCTCTCTTCACGTTTTGAATTTCTTGTGGCAATGGTAAATTCTCCCTGTCTCGGTGCGCCGCAGCTTTTAGTATGCCTGTCCGTAGGCGTAAGGCGTACTTGTTTACAATGGCCCGTAAATCTTTATATTGACCTTTTCCGCCTATATCTTTTACTTTCTTGCTGAAATTTCGCATTAGGTGGTTCGTGCATTCGACTTTTCACACACGCACCATCTGCTGTTTATATGGATCATTGTCCAAAATGTTTTTATATACGCCTCTACCTCCATCCGCGACTAATATTGCGTATATTATTCCGTGCATTTCTATGCTGCATTGAAACCCTTGTAGAATAGCAGCACTTTCCATTCCGGTTGAACTCTGGTGTCGGCCCCAATATTTGTAACAGCGATGTTCACGCGCTTCTCTCTTCGCTGCAGCCGCATTTATGCATATCGTACAAAACTTATTTCTAATTCCGAGATAAAGGACTTTTCCAGGACGGTATCCAACGATGGCTCCCACACCCGACAAAGAATTATAATCTCCACCACGATACGATCTCTTCATCCATGAGCCATCCGCGACAACTGTGATCCATGGGATGTTGGTACCGGGGTAGACGTCTCCACTTGCAATTGCTAGTTCCTTTTCTTTTTGTCCTGCATCCAGCATTTCCTCATGTGCGGCCAATTCCAACGCATCCATTATTCTTTCCTCGCATTTTCTGTACATGTGACTCGACATGCAAGGGACGTTCATCGCACACAACGTGTCTTTCAATTGCCTATATCTGCCGCCAGTCATCATTGTGCCAGCAACAGCACCGTGATTTATGTCTATCGTGTCGTCATCCGCTGGAAGACACGATACGGCTTCGATGTGATGACATATTTCGCACTGCATGCTGTATATTCTTCGCAGTCCATCTTCTTTACAACCGATTATTTTAAAATGTTCGTTGCCGCAACCGATCTTTGAATGTTGTCCGAACTGTTGGAATTGTTGAAAGATATGGGCGAAATTCGCGAAATGTGTCGGCACTGCTAATGGTTCTGGCGCTTCTTTTGATTGTCCGCGTTCCACGATCCAATACTCCTCATTGTCTCTTTCTTCGTTTGCCAACTGCGGGATCGTTGTCTCATCCTCGTCTTGTGCGACCTCGTCGTGTCCCACCACCTTCCCTCGCCACGCGAGCACTAGGAAACATCCTCTCGGACTTCTACACTAGTGACCGGCGCCCTGGACTAGCAGCCTCGGGGACGACTACGCCTATCACATGCCCATTTTGTCGTCGTAACTTCGACACCATTTGTGCTTGTCTTTGATCTCCGATTGGTTGCTCTGCCCCTGGGCATCTGTTGCCTCCGCCCGTCTTACTGGTTTCCATCCGGGAGCCCTCCTACCTTTCCCGGGTGTTCCCGAGTTTGGCCGATCGGCTTTCCCGTGTCCCCCCGAGTTCGGCCGCGTCCTTGTGACCTCATGCGAAACTTATCGCGCCTGTCCCCAAATGATTCCGACCTAGGTAGAGTGCGCTACTGTCTCTATATTTCTCCGACCAGCCCCGAGTCTCCCCGAGTTCGGCCGAGTCCTTGTGACGTCATACTGAAATTATCGCGTCTGTCTCCAAATGAATCCAACCTAGGGAGATTGCGCCACTGTTTCTATGATCCTCCGATCTTTTCCGAGCTATCAGGAGCTCGGCCGAGCGGCAATCTGCCGCTCCGGCGGGTCTCCCGCGGCGCGTGTCGCGTACGTGAGCCGTCCTAGAAGGAGGCCGGCGCAACCTGTTCGTCGGGTGCCCCCTTGGGCTTTCCCATTAATCGTGTCCGATTCGGCTTTCCGCATCTCTAATAAATTCCGACCTTATACCTTCCCAGTCCTGCCTGTCGCGATCCTCGCTTTACCTTCTACTGCTGCTAGGTGCCCCCACCTACCCGCATGCAACCTAAGTGATTTTGCGGGCTCACTCCCGTGTGTGACGCCTCGTGGCCTCTATCTCGAGTTTTCGTAACCTACCCATATGTGGGCGCGCGCCCGTCCCTCAATAGTTCCGTCGTCCGCGCCCTCTCCCTCCCCCCCCCCCCCCCCTCCAACCTGGCGGAGGCGGCCCACGCGCATGCATTCTGCGCACACTTTCCACGGGACGCGCCGGGGAGGGCTGTTACACCCTCCTCCGTTGCCCTTGCGTCGCGCAGGCCGTCGTCCCCTTTCCGCCGGCCGGAGAGGACATTGGTCATTTGAGCATCCAGCATCCCCTCTCTCGGGCACCGCCGCCCCGCGGGTCGTCTTGTGCGCCCTGCCGATCATTCATTTGTGGCGATTCTTGGTCCATTAGTTCCATTTCTTTATTCCTATTATCTTCATTTCTATTTTCTTCATTTGTATTATTTCGAGCACTCTGTTCAATTACAATTTCTCCTATGAACTCTTCCATTATTCCATCCACCAGTCGATCATTCATTTCTGCCCATTCTCGGTTCATGATTTCCATTTCTTCATTCGTATTATCGTAATTTATATTTTCTTCATTTGTATTTTCTTCATTTGTATTCTCTGTAGTTGGAGTATCCTCTTCAATTATAATTTCTTCTAGTATCTCTTCCACTATTTCATCCACACTTTCGTGGTCTTTCTTTACAGTACCTGCGTCGGATGTTTCTGCCGCTACAAATGTGCAGCAAGAAGGAATTTCGTTGGAAGCAGACACACGGGTGTCTGCTTCTAATATTTCACTTATTCTAACATTGTCATTTATGTCGCATGACGCGAACTCATTTTCCGAAACTAAATGCCGCGCTGCATTTCTAAAACGGCGCCTGCACAAACAAATATGGGTCATGCAAGAGAAGGAAACTATACATTCACTACACAATTTGATGCTCACATATTACATAATAGACGATAAACGTGTCACATATGGAACGCATTTGAAAAATAAAACGAAGGCGAGAACATAATAATATTGACGCGATACAAAATTCTGTTGCAATTCCTAAATGACAGTAGCTCCAAATGATGTATGACGTTACGATGAGGAACAGTAAACTAAGTAATCAACGGTTAATAACAACGGTATTCGTCGGGTCCATATTGCGCACGTTTATATTATTAGTAGACTGCGTATTTGTATACAAATTTCAAGATAACTGTTGTGAAAAAATTGCCTGGGATTGTTTTGGAAACATGTCATTCGTCAATCTGAACACTATACACCGTAGGAAAAATTTGAAATTATCTTTTCAACCATCTGGAATTCATACAAACTTCTAATATCAACTTCGGGCTATTTTGCACAAAAATCTGCGCTCTACTTTTTCCATTCGTCGAAATACCATTCACGCCAAACGTTCCCTTTCAGCGGCCTGTCTTCCGATTTTCATACCACTTTCATGTGGCCTAATTTGCACTATGAAATAGTCGCATCCCTTCAAGTATCTGCCGATTTACAATGTAATAGCCGATTTACATTCGGAACTTGAAAAAATACAAAACAGTGGTTGCCACTCCAATCGCATAATCGTTGTTATACATATGATCACTGTAAACAAGTGCGGTAATTATACAGAAAGACGGCTCACAATGGATTTTGATGATTTTCAGATATGTTGTAGTACTCACTCTCCTGATCATAAATATATATATATGTGGGTGGGGGAAACGTATACAAAAAAAAATACAAGCGATTAAAGAACAAAAATTTTATTGTATTGGGAAATTCGCTGCCATGATTTCGAAGAACGCTTCGATTCTGGAATTATAGTCGTAATTACGACGAAATAAAAATTCACACAAATAACCGGCAGTGTGCTTCTTACGGGTACCAAATCTTGGTATGTTGGCCCGCGTATCTCTCCAAGCGCGTTCAATATTTTGAGTATGGGCACCAGTGTCGGGGTCAATAAAGTTATAACTATGATTTACAGTAAGATGCCGATACTCCTCATCCTTCAAGCAATCATACGAACGCCAACAATCGGAAATGATGGTTGTTCCTGGCTTTATCCATTTCTTAATCGTTGCTAATAATGTCGCTGCTGATCTGTCAGGCACTGGCTCGATGAACAGTCGTTTGGTGGATCTTTCAATACCGCCAAATATCCACTGACCAGTTACGATGCGTCCTTTGTTGAATTTGCGTCTCCCAATTTTGGCCTCGTCGATTTCTACTACTTCATTTTCTCCACCAAGCATGTTCAAATTATTTTCAACCCACAAAATACATAATTCTCGACAAAAACTCGCCCAATCAACAGCAGTTCTTGGAGCAATGTCTAATTCGTTGCATATAAACTCTTGGCGTGGTGGTCGTAAGAGCAGGTGGTATGCTATGTATTTGCAAGCTGTTTCGATTTTTAAATGAACTAATTCGAACCATGTGCCCGTTCGGATGCTTATCTTGGTGTGGCAACGTCGTTTTATTCGTCTCTTGTGTCCAGTTTGGACGTACGTCGTTCGTTGGCAGCGAAAAAACATTGTACTTTTCTCGTAGTACATATCCATATTACACTTAGGACACAATTTGGCCGATGGTAGTACACTTTTACTTTGCAAATATTCTACAATCGTATCTTCACTACGGCAAATGTATAATAATTGTTCTAATTTCATCGTGATAATTCAATGACTGCTTGATTTGCTATCGCAATACTGTATCACCGTGTACTGAATTGTGGTAGCATGCTTACCGATACATTCCTTAGTTTACAAAGCGATTTGTGTTGTTGTTTGAAATCCACATTCAGCGGTAGCTTGTATTCAAATTAAGAGAGAAAAAGGGAGTGTATATAAACATCTAAGCCACTGCGGAATGTGGAGTTGTGTCATGATTTAGAATAAGTGCCTCGTTACCGATTTCGATATGTGCACGTATTAGATAAAAGGATACAAGCGATCGAAAATTGTATAAGTGATTAAATAATTCCGCGCTTTACGGTCACAGATCAGGTCAGGCCAGGTCGGGTGGGGGCGGAGCGGGGGGCGTGAGCCCCCCGCATCTCTCACAAATTTCTACAGAATTCCCCCCCCCCCCCCCCCCCTGCTGAGATACATGCGGGGGGCTCACGCCCCCCGCTCCGCCCCCACCCGACCTGGCCTGACCTGATCTGTGACCGTAAAGCGCGGAAGTATTTAATTACTTATACAATTTTTGATTGCTTGTATCTTTTTTCCTATTCGTTTCCCCCACCCACATATATATATATTTATGATCAGGAGAGTGAGTACTACAACATATCTGAAAATTATCAAAATCCGTTGTGAGCCGTCTTTCTGTATAATTACCACAAGTGCAATGATCCTGACACTTCTGGACGAAACTTGGGGCCGTTGTGAAAGAAAAGGATAGTCGGGGGGAATGTAAAACAAAGTAGAAATACATATAGTCCGTGAGGAACAAGTGGTAGTGTGACTAAATTTGTATTCATCAAAAAATAGAAATATAACAAGTTTGGATTTGTGGTGCCTATGTTGGAGCAATAGTTTCACATCTATGTCCTATACTGTTTTATAAACGTTAATCGCCGCAGGACCCCAGCCTCTGCGGGAAACGACCGGTAGATTGGGATTGGCAGATTGGTTGGGTAAATAAATTTTATCAACAGGGAATTCCTCAAAATGATTAATTATTAAATGTTACAATTATTCCCGACACCAAGTTTTACGAAAGAAAGGATATAAATAGATCCGGCGGCTGCTCCAAAGAAACTCGGCTCGCCGCGGATTATCGTCGGTCTCGGTACCTGGAACAAAAAGTGGAGCGATTTTTATATATGAGCGATTCCACGCCAAGTGATCACACCTTATACACACTTGGTCTCCGATTTTTTTTAAACTTTGCAGATTTGTAGCCCTCATCGAGCACTGAAAAATGCTTTTTTGCAATCCTCGATATTGTTAATAGTTTTTTAGTTATTTAACTGCAAACTTTTGGATCAAAATTTTTTTTAAAATTCATAACTAAAAAACTATTAAAGATATCGACTTGTGCGAACCGCCGTTTTATTCGGAAAACTTCAAATTTTAATAAAAAAAATACCTCGTGTTGTTAGAATATAAATAAATAGTTGTAAAATATAAATAAATGTTTAAAATTTAAATAAAGTATGGAAGGACAGCACCGATTGCCTTGAAAAAAATGTCACAGATGCTCTGTAATCTACTGAAAAGAATGCCACAGGTTTCAGGTTGGTGCCGCAATTGTTTCCGGAGCAATAAAATTTTATAACTGGAAAGACCGGCCGGGCGCGCGCCGCGGCAGGCGCGGCCGGCGGCAACCGTACTTGGTACGTTCGAATGATATACTTCTACCTGAAACTTCAAGAGTCCTAATTACTTAAATAAGCGTTTCGATTTCTAGTTTTATGATTATTTGCTGTTACGCTCGTTTGTAAGCTATTACACTGACAAAAACACTCTTTTCTCTCTGTGTTTTTCGGCCAGCGCTAAGCCGTTGGAGTACCATTCAACCATGTACTACTGGTTTAATAGAAAAATGCAGGTATGGAGTTCTTACTCCACATTACCTGCTTCTATAAAACCTTCTGTTTACCTGACACGTCATTTGGAAAAATCCAATATTCTATATTACTCCATCTCCCACCACTATCACCGAAAATGCATAAATACATGTGACATTTAAGAGCCTTAGATCAGTTCTTTCTGAACAGCGGAGTGAGAAACTATTTCATCGGAAATTGCGAATTTTATTTTACTTGTGGAATAATTCATTTCGTGTACTAGCTCAAGATGCCTGCGTTGTGTTGCAATCCGTTGAATTTGCCTCGCCATAAATACAAGAGAAAAACCGTTCGGCCGATTACGTTAAATTTTCGCGAAAAATATGGTAATAATTTTCAATTAGGCAGTCACATCTGTAGTGCGAGTAGATCAGCTATAATTAAAAATCGGAATTTAGCAGCCGTGCCAGTAGTGCCAGTAGTGCCGGTAGTGACAAATGAACCGCGTAATGACAATAATGTTCAGAGTGATGAAGTGCACAGCGAACCTGTCGCCGGTCCGAGTTCTTTGCCGTATTCGCAGCATATTTTGCAACATTCGAGTTCGGGATCAAGCATCCTCACTGCAGAAGGTCGCGATTTTGTCATCGAAAATTTAAACAAATCGATATTGAGTATTGGACGATCACCAGTCGACAATAGGAAAATTCGTACGTCGGGTCAACTAAAACGTAAATGGAAAAATTATAAAACTGTTATGACGCGAAAATTAGATATTGAATCGAGCGATAGCTCTACAGAGCACACAAATTCGCGAATCATAAATATAATTAAAGATAAACTTTCCACAATTAGTGACAAGAATTTGAGGACGTTCCTTTTGACCATCCACCCGCCCGAGTGGTCTGTTCGACGACTACAAGAGGAATTTAATATTTCAAATCGTACAGCAAGGAATATAAAAAAGTTAGTTTTCGAGAAGGGTCCAGCATCTTCTCCAAACCCCAAACCCGGTAGAAGCTTACCAACAAACACGGTCAGTTTAATTCAAGACTTTTATAAACGCGACGACATAAGTCGCATCATGCCCGGTATGAGGGATTTTGTTTCTCTTAAGATTAACGGTAAAAAAACTCCCGTGCAAAAACGATTAGTTCTATCAAATTTAAAAGAACTTCATCATACATTTTGTCAAGAATACCCGACTATCAGAGTAGGTTTCTCAAAATTCGCAGAATTACGCCCGAAGGAGTGCGTCCTTGCAGGTTCTTCTGGCACACATTCTGTTTGCGTTTGCAAATCACACCAGAATGTGAAATTAATGATTCAAGGTGCACGTTTCGACAAAATAACTGCTAATAGCGACTTTCCTCTAAAAAATTATAAAGATTTTCTTGCAAAATTAATTTGCAACCCTGCACTTCCGCGTTGCTACTTTCGCTAATGTGACCAGTGCCCAGACTCACATGTTCTTAAATCTACAGTCGAAAATTTATTTGAACTAAGTTTTTATAACACTATCGAGTATAAGTTTTGGTGTAATACAGATCGCACAGAACTGATCACCAGAACATCCTCACCCGAAAATTTCATTGACGATTTCCTGCGGAATTTACAGCTTTTGTTACCCCACGATTTCATTGCGAAACAGCAAAGTCGTTTTTATGAACATACCAAAAATAATTTAAAAGACCATGAGTTCCTCGTAGTGTGCGATTTTTCGGAAAATTATGCCTTCGTTGTTCAGGACGCAGTTTCTGGATTTCATTGGAATAATAACCAAGCTACGATTCACCCCTTTGTCGCTTATTACAACGATGCAGGTATCTCAAAACATTTTAACTACATAGTTATTTCGGAAGTTCTACATCATAATACAGTAAGCGTGCATTTATTCCAGACTAAATTCTCTGATCGTTTAAGAGCTAGGTTTCCCCAAATGAATAAGATCTTCTATTTTTCTGACGGTGCTGCATCCCAATATAAAAATAGAAAAAATTTCATAAATTTGTGCCATCATTCTGAAGACTTCAATTGTTCTGCAGAGTGGCATTTTTTTGCAACGTCTCACGGCAAAGGGCCATGTGATGGATTAGGTGGATCCCTAAAAAGAGCAGCAGCACGCTCAAGTTTACAGCATCCCACAGATGGTCAAATTAGAACACCTCGCGAGTTATATGAATGGGCAAGGGAATATTACCAAAATATCACGATTGATTTTTGTAGTACTGAAGAATACGATAATCAAGTAACAATATTATCAAGTCGATTCACCGTGGCCAAAACTTTACCGGGTACACAGAAATATCACGCCATTTCTCCCATCAATCGGACTCAGGTACGCGCAAAGAAATATTCATTCGCAGACGAAACGGATGACATTATTCTTAAAATTTGTTAATATATTAGTTTACATTCGGTTGCAACACACTTCGTACGGCTTCGTAACGTACAAAAACATCTTTTTAATGTGGCCAATTGCCGGTCTCCAGCCCGGAAAACACAGAGAGAAAAGAGTGTTTTTGTCAGTGTAATAGCTTACAAACGAGCGTAACAGCAAATAATCATAAAACTAGAAATCGAAACGCTTATTTAAGTAATTAGGACTCTTGAAGTTTCAGGTAGAAGTATATCATTCGAACGTACCAAGTACGGTTGCCGCCGGCCGCGCCTGCCGCGGCGCGCGCCCGGCCGGTCTTTCCAGTTATAAAATTTTATTGCTCCGGAAACAATTGCGGCACCAACCTGAAACCTGTGGCATTCTTTTCAGTAGATTACAGAGCATCTGTGACATTTTTTTCAAGGCAATCGGTGCTGTCCTTCCATATTTTATTTAAATTTTAAACATTTATTTATATTTTACAACTATTTATTTATATTCTAACAACACGAGGTATTTTTTTTATTAAAATTTGAAGTTTTCCGAATAAAACGGCGGTTCGCACAAGTCGATATCTTTAATAGTTTTTTAGTTATGAATTTTAAAAAAAATTTTGATCCAAAAGTTTGCAGTTAAATAACTAAAAAACTATTAACAATATCGAGGATTGCAAAAAAGCATTTTTCAGTGCTCGATGAGGGCTACAAATCTGCAAAGTTTAAAAAAAATCGGAGACCAAGTGTGTATAAGGTGTGATCACTTGGCGTGGAATCGCTCATATACAACGAAGCGGCTCCCGTCCCAAAAAACTACGGACGAGCGGTCTGGCAATGAAGAATTCACGGAGTCGGATATGGAGGAAACGCAATGGCAGACGAGACGACAGACGGGACAAGTAAATCAAGTGAGTACAATTACAGATTAATTAGAAATATAAGCCGTTTATTTGGAAATTGGCGTAAGTCCGTTTAAAAAAAAATCGAGTTAGGTGGTTTCAGTTGAACATGATTTTAAATATTTTTAGCAAAAATTTAGCATTTTTAATTGGACTTGCGACGATTTCAAAATAAACGACTCATGATCATATTTTTAATCTGTCATGTCATTCATGGTGAGGATTATACTAATTGTCTTTTTTGTCTATTACAGGTGAACTGGACCAGACGCCAATGGCGTCGGATCTATTTCGCCCTGGCACAGGGGCGAAACCAACCCCGAGGTGGCAGGCGGGGACGCTGGTCGCGTGGCAGAGGTGGGGCACGCGGCAGAGCACGCGGCACAGCACGTGGCAGAGCACGCGGCGGCGCGTACTGTACGACTGGGACGATAGTGCAAAATTATGATACGTATTAGATCTACGACATAGTCCTTTATAGCTGTGGTATTTAGTATATTTTTTTTTATAGTTTATTGTTTTTGTATATAAGTTTTAATATATAATATTTAGTATGTAGTTATTTTTGTACTTTTAGTTTTAATAAACATCAACTGCATTGTATATCAATTTTTCTTCCATTTAGTCGCCTACCACATTTCCTCCATCATTCCTTTTCTCCTTTTCTATTAATTTATATTTATATAAAACCAATATTGTAAGGTGAACTCTTTATAACTAATATAAGACAAGAGAAGCCGGCTTCCACAATTTAATCCTGGATCAGACCAGTTCGTAACAGTTTATTCTCAAGTTTATTCTGTTACGTATTGGTGTAACCAAGGATGAAATTTAGGAATACGTAACAGAATCAACTTGAGAATAAACTGTTACATATTGGTCTAATCAAGGATTAAATTTTGGAAGCCTGCTTCTCTTGTCTTATATTAGTTATAAAGAGTCCACCTTACAATATTGGTTTGTTATAAATATAAATTAATAGAAAAGGAGAAAAGAAAATACATAACCAATACATAATATTTTATTCTAAGTTTACTCTTTTACGTATTGGTCTAATGAAGGATTACATTTTGGAATACGTAACAGAATAAACTTGAGAATAAACTGTTACGTATTGGTCTAATCAAGAATTAAATTTTGGAAGCCTGCTTCTCTTGTGTTTTATTAATTATATTGATGAGGCTAAGCAATGCGTTGGCTCTCATATTGTGAGTAGGTCCACATTTTGAATATTTATTAACATAAATGGTTGCTCCGACATATTGTTTATATAGATATTCGGGTGTATGGATACAGGCCTAAGTTCATGTAGGAATACGCGAAATGGACTATGAGAGTAACGCCATCTCACATGTGAAGATCCCTCGTCGGTACATCTCTACACCCGCAAATATCGACCACAGTTACCGACCCGATACCGACCTACCAAATTCAAAATGGTGGTCGCACGCATTTTCCCCTTAAGGGAAAGTTGTATGGTTCGAAGGGGCTCGTAGAACGCCGGTATGGGGATGTTTTTCCGGAGGGGCGGTGTTTAGTTATTAATGTTAAGTTAATTTTCTTAAATGGATGTACCTACTTTTTTTCGATATTCTAAACGCTGAGGCCAAACTGAATTCGACGACCTATCATGAATGGTGATTAGGGGTGGTTAACCCACCAGGGGTGGTCAATTTTTTCTCTTGAATATCTCTTAAACTAATAAATTTAGCGAAAAAGTTTTTCAACAAAAGTTACATGATATTGATGGGGCTATCCTTGCACCTTACCACTTTTTTTTTGCAATTTTTTATATGATTTTTTTATAAACAAATTCGATTTCTAACAATGACTTACATTTTTTTACTGAATCATGATGCAGGACCGAATGACTAATCCATTCGTGTGCATTATTATTTAGTTTGAGACCCTCCCCCCCCCCCCCCCCCCCCAATAAAGCCCAACACTACCCCCTTAAATAGCAAAATAACGGTGCGGTACAGAGAAAAATGTTATAAGGAGAACCAGTCCCATTTGGCGGGTGCTATCGAATGGTATCAAAAAATTGACGAAAAATTAATCTGTTTAAACAATTTAGAGACGAAATAAATTGTTTTTAACAAATTAACAATTCGTAATCCACAGTATGATAATCTGTCCTTCTCAGGATAATTACATTTTTTAAAGCTGGACCTCTCAGTCCCTCACATTGCAGAGTCCATTATTCAAGGATTATTCGCCTTTTTGGAACTCTGCTCAACTGAATAACACTGTGTTTTGGTTTATTCAATTCGTCTTACCTTCCCTATCAGACTGTGAATTACAAATTGTTCATTCGTTAAAAACAATTTTTTACTTCCCTAAATTGTTCAAACAAATGAATTTTTCGTCAATTTTGATGCCATTCGAAAGCGCGTGCTAAATGGCACTGGTTTTCCTTATAACAATTTTCTCTGTACCGCACCGTTATTTTGTTATTTAAGTAGGTAGTTTTTGGCATTATTGGGGGAGCGGTCTCAAACTAAATAATAATGTATACGAATGGATTTGTCATTCGATCATGTATCATGATGCAGCAAAAAAATGTAATTCATTGTAAAAAATCGAATTTGTTTATAAAAAATTCATATAAAAAATTGATAAGGTGGAAGGATAGCCCCATCAATGTCATGCAAGTTTTGTTGGAAAACTTCTTCGCTAAACTTATTAGTTTCACAGATATTCAAGAGAAAAATTTACAACCCGCGGAGGGAAAACCACCCCTAATCACCTTTCATAATAGGTCGTTGAATTCAGTTTGGCCTCAGCGTTTAGAATATTGAAAAAAAGTAGGTACATCCATTTAAGAAAATTAACTTAACATTAATAACTAAACACCGCCCCTCCGGAAAAACATCCCAATACCGCCGTTCTATGAGCCCCTTCGAACCATGCAACTTTCCGTGAAGTAGACTTAGCCTATTTTCAGAATTGACGGAGATATTCGCGAAGGACATCTCTGGTGGGTCACCCTGTATACATAGAAATGATCAGGAGAGTTAGCACTACAACATATGTGAAAATCGTCAAAATCCGTTGTGGGCCGGCTTTCTGAATAATTGCCGAAACATTAATTTTCATCCTGTTTCTCGGATTGTGAAAATGGCACCCAGGACATCTATTAATTTAAAAGACACCAATCCAAAAAATGAAACTATTCAGAAGAATTCGTTTGCTAAAGGGTATACGCCCAATTGGACTACTGAGGTATTTAAAATTAAGACAGTGAACAATACAAATCCTGTAACGTATTTAATTGAAAATTTGGAGGGCAGAGATATTCATGGAGGATTTCATGAGCTAGAGCTACAAGAGGTGAAAAATCCTGATGTTTACTAGTGGAAAGGGTAGTACGTAGTAAGGGTAGTAAACTTTATGTCAAGTGGCTAAGACTAGATAAGACGCATAATTCATGGATAAGTAAAAAAGATGTTATTGTATAACATTTTGAATAAACAAAAAATACAAATATATGCTTGTTATAGTAAGGTTAACGATGGAATTAATTAGGACCCTTGCTTCACTCGGTGCTGAGGTTCTGGGGTAAGTGCCATGGGGTCTAACACGGTCCCCTTACCAGAAGGCGCGAAGGCCTTCCCCACTCTGTGGCCAGATCCTCGAGAAGCGATTCCCGAAATCGGCAACACAGCGTCGGGCTGCTTGCCATACTTTGTATGGTTTACGTCGTGCATTCCGAAATCTTCCAGCTAACTATCCGATACGCTAGCATGCTGGACATTGTCGCATTCTCTTTAGTAGACTGCAGAGCATCTAGGATATTAATTTTAAGGTGATGGGGGCTTGCCTTTACTGTTTTATTTAAATATTAAAAGTTTATTAATATTTCATAACTATTTATATACGTCGGGTCAACACGAAGTTTTTGTTTTATTAAAATTTGAACATTTCCGAATAAAATGCGTGTTCGCACAGCCTGGTATCTTCATTAGGTTTTGAGTTATGATTTTTTTTAAAAAGTTGATCCAGAACTGTTTGAGATTTGTACTTAATTAGGAGCGATGCAATGAGTTGAGCTTAGCGAAAAACACCGAGGGCACAATCGCGGAGAAAAGAAAGCACTGAGATGAGAGCAGTACGGAGTTCAAGCGTTTATTGTACAAAGGGCGCACGTGGGTCGTAAATCCACGTGACGAGTTGAGAATACAATGAGTTGTACAGTACCTTGGTGAGTGGTGGGTCGTAAAGCCACACACTCGCGTTGCAGTAAGAGTTGCACTTCACTAATTAGCTAATACAGAGTTGCACACGCGTCGTACTTTCACTATACGATCGTCAAAAAGAGAACAGTACCGCTGATCGCATTAGCTAGATCAATAATGGCCGCTGAGCGGCACGATGCTCGACGAGAAGACTAGCGAAGAGATGCGCATGCGCAGTGACGCCTTGCAGCATCGATCGCTGATCGGCGCTGCCACGCTCGGTGGTCTTACAAACTAATTAACAGAAATGAGTTGACAATCTAGTAGGGCTATAAATCAATGAAGTCTAAGAAAAACCGGACACCAAGCGTGAATCGACTGTGATGACTTGGCGTGGAATCGCTCTGATGTAAAATGAGAAAAATAGTAATAGTAATGAATCAATTGAAAATGTACATATTATCCTGTATTGTTGATCCCATAAAAAACTTTACATTGAAAATGTAACGTAAAAAAATGTGCGCCAAGTATAAGCAGAGTTGTATCAAGAGACACGGTAGCGTCACACGCCAAGTACATCAAGAGACAAGGTTTTATCTCAGGCCAAGTAGAAAATGACAGACCTTGTATTTATTCCGGAGGCAGAAGTTACTCTTGTCTTTGCAATGTTAAAACTCCATAAACAAATTAATTTTTCAAATTGTCATAAACAATTTCCGTGTCACGGACGGTCGAGCTTTCGAGTGAATTTAAGTGATTACACTATTTGTGTTTAAGAAGGTTTATTCGGTATCGGTACTAGTTCCGATCAGTCTAATTGGTCTGTACTATTCGAGAGTTCGTCCTCAAGTCTCTGAGTCGCCGTCGTAGGTCTAGCGTCGTAAGGTGTTGCGTCGGAGTAGGAAGAGCAGTGTCATTTTGGGTCCAGTGGCGTAGCGTCCGTTACATCTGAAAGTCCATCCCCAGGTGATAAACTCGCATAATTGTTATAAACAATTTGTTTATCCATCGTGGAGATAATGGACCTTAAATATAGTTGAAATTTTAAGAAACGTCGTCTCCGTCTCCGTCTGTGTTTTGTTTGTCACGCTGGCCACGTGTTCGCGAGACTCTCTCTAGTTCACTGCCCCTGGTCCATTTTTCACCTTTTCCACCCCCTTCAGTCATCTTCCACCTCCGCTTCCTGCTTTTTACTCCACAACCTCCTTCTCATTTACCTCCTCCGCTTCCTCAACCTCCACAGTTGCCTCTATCATCTCCCTCTCCTCCTACTTACGCACCTCTATCGCCTCCTCCGCCCCCTCCCCTTACGTCTTCTTCTCTTCCTCCGCGGCCTCCTCTTCCTCCTGACCCTTTTCCTCCTCCACCTTAACCATTTCTTCTCCTCCTTTTGCCTGGCCTCCACCTCTAACACCACCTTCACCTCCTCCTTTTGCCGGGCCTCCACCTCCACCTTCACCTCCACTACCTCTACCCTCACATTGACCTGTACCTCCGTGTTTTGTATTTTACTTATTTATTGAAATACATTGATGATAATAATTTGTTAATTTACATGTGTTTAAAGTTAATGTACTACATATTATTAAGAGATATGATTCTATTGCGGGCCAAGTCCAAAAGGACAGAACTAATGTTAAACTATTAATCTGTTGCACAAAATTAATAATAAATTGCAACCTATTACCTACTATCACTAGAGTCCTGATCTTTATGCAAATATGAATTTTATTATTGATAGAAAATTGTAAGGAGTTGTTTTTAAAACACGTTATCCACCTTTCTGAAGTTTATATACTGCAAGAAACATTTCAAATTTTGTTTTCAATAGTCATTTGTTATTTGCTGATACTTGTAACTTCGAATTCTGGCCATGTTGCATAAAAATCCAGAGTCTAACTATCACACATGTATAGTACCGGTTCCTAAATATTTATGCTCTTTTTCTCTCTCTGTAATTGTAATCGTAATTCTACTTCTAAGTCTACATTCATTTCTTATCCGTTTAGGTGTGCAATAATAGGTAAAAGATAGTTAGTAACCCAGTACTATATGTGAAAGTATGTAATATGTTCTGCAACGTTGCATTGTGGAATGCACGGTACTACAAGTAACTCGGCTGGGTCCCGCGCTGTTGGTTATTGACGGTAAGAAATAAAACTCGAGTATAATTCGGTTAAAACAGAACTCAATTGTATTAACGAATCGCGCACTGTAAAAGGGCTCTTGCCAGGTCAAGTCGTCAAAAAGAAGTAAAGCTCAAAGCGTCCCCTAGCATCCACATGCCAGTCAAGAAGAAAGGACTGCGCGTGTGACCAGCTGCGTATTATAAACATCGGTTATCTCTACCAATTCAAGAGGTTGAGTTTTGTGCGGCCCTCCCGTAGCGAGGACTTCTCGGTATTTAGATCGTAAACTAGTGGAGGCGATGAACAACGTATTATACCGAGTAATCCAACACGCCCCCACTAAAATCAACCGTCTTGATTTACATATACTGTTGGTCGCTATGAACCGTTTGCAAGAACCCTTCTACTTACGTGCATCTGGGAGTAGTACAAGTGAGCCAACATTTGTTGCTCAGGATTGGAGAGACCCAGTAAAATCCAATCAGATCATTCAAACTAAAGTCTAGAGAACTATTATAACATAGAAAAATATGCTTTTAAATTCAAAGTTCTTAACCGTTTTCTCCTTTTTTCTTCTTTTTCAAACAAATTTATATATAGAAAAACACAAACACACACATATACAGGGTGTTCCGCCCGCCATCAAACTCCAAAGGCATGCCGCAGACTAAATGTATATATCTCCTCCCTGCAAAAATTGCAACTGAGCTGCCGGAAGGGAGAGGATACCTAAGAAGGAAGTATGACGGGAAGACCAACGAACTCGGGAGCATAGAAGAAATTACGTGTGCGAGCACGTGGCGCCCTATTCCTTTGTAACCCCAAATTCCAACCGACGAAGCCAATTTATTCCAGCCCGTGTCCAGTACCTGCCGGAGAACGGCCGGCGGAGAAATGCACGTTGCAGTTCATTGGAAATTTTATAATAATAATATAACTAGTGACGGCGTGTTTCAATAATCGACACGTTACTGAATCAGTATGAGTGGTCCGAAAGATTCGTCGTATTGAGATTTTTCATCTTTCTTATTTAACTTGTTTAAAATCCACGAATTGAGCGATTCGAAGTACGAATCGGTTTCGACGCGTACGTTTCGAATCGCTACGAACAAGCATATTCCAAGTGTTGTTCTCCGCGTCCTAACGCCGCGATCACCGAAAATTCTAAGTTTGCGCTGCCGGCTACGGTCATCAAACTCTCGGGAAAGATCGCGAATTCGGAAAGAGAGAAAGAGAGGTCCGATCAGCCGCGAGTGAGAAAGTGCTTAGAATCCGCCGCCTGGAGGGGATAATTCGCGCACCTTAGAGACGGGAGCAGTCAGGCGGAACACTTGTGATTGGGCAGGCTTGGTGGATACACCAACTGTTGTGCACCGTGGAATTCAACGCGAACAACGAAGACGCTCCGAAAGACTTCTCGAACATCGCTCGACAGCCACGCACTGCTCGGAACCTAGCACTCTCCAAATCTAGGACTTCCACCTGGGATAGACGTTGTGTGGACCTGCCCAGGAAAGCGGGAACGCTTGAGCGCGATGGAAACGCAACAAGGGAATCCGAGGAAGAGGTTACTCCCTCGCATTCCGCCACTTGTGCCGTTTTCAACTCGTCAAGGACCACGGACAGAGTTGAGCTCCTCTAATCGTCGTCGTACACACGACGATTAGAAGTCTCGCGAAGAGGTGCTGAAGGAGAATGAGCGATTCATAGGAGAACCAGGAAGCGGCCAACGATCTGGTGGACATCTCTCCGTTGACACGGAGCACGCATACGTGTCGCGAGGAAATTCAAGTCCCGCAGAGCGTCAACCCGATCCGAGTCAGCTGAGCGAGTTCGGTGCCCTCGCATCATAACACGGCACGGACTATTGTGTCTCCGGCTGACGATCGGCGAGCACAAGAAAGAGCTTTGCCTAACTGGCTTACGACGGATCACGGATTGTCGTGGTACCGAAGAAGCTACAATTTATATTTTCTTTACTTCTTTTCCAGCCTACCTGTTCGGGACCAGAGGGAGCACGGAGCCAGCCAGACAACGGAATTCGGACCGTTCCCCTCACCATATGACGCTACCTTATAACAAAACAAATAAATAAGCAACTTTGGAAGTCAACTTTGCGTAATTTGCTCGAGTTTCTTGGCGTACGATCCTGTCCTAAGTTTCCTTCACCCGAACCAAGCGGCTCGGCTTGGTTTCCTAAATAAATATTGTTGCGGATATCGACGAAATTTTCAACAAACTTGTTCTATAATATCCACGATTCTGATGATCACATAATTTTAATGCTTTAAAATTATATTGTTAGAATTGTGCTAAAGAACATTATACAAATTAATAGTCGATTATAAAGTAACAGTGCGAACAATATAATCTTAAAGAATTAAGAACGTATGATCATCAGAATCATCGATATTATAGGACAAGTCGAATGAAACAGCGCACAGTGTGTAGAGTTCACAGTGGATCTTCACCACACGAAAAGTGGAAGTCGGCTGCAGGGTACTGCGTACACACCTGAACTCCAATCATGCATAATTCGTATTGAAGCGTTTTTCAGGTATATCCATGGTATTAACTCTTGCCAATTGATCATTATTTGTGAGTTATACGTTTGCGCCCCCTTCCCCTCATGTGGCACTGACCTGACCTCTAACTGTAAAGCAGAATGAGACTTATTACGTTTTATCGTCACAAATCTGTCATGCTAATACATTGTGATGTTGCATTTTGGCAAAGCCACAAAATAAAAGAAATTTCAAGAAGTAAGACGCGATACCACTCTCGGGGCCTTCCGGGCGGAAAGAAATGGCGCTAATACGGACAATTTGTTGAGTCGAGGTCCAAAGCAGAAACGGGGAAGCACCGGCGGAATGGAAAAGGAGTGACGGTCGGGGCGCGAGGACGGGGGAGGTATCCCAGGGGGATCCTCCCTAGAGGACGTTTCCCGCCACTGACCGGGGGTCAGTGGGCGTACTGGGCCACGGGGGGCTCACCCCGACGTGCGCGAGCCGGAGGTGCGACGCTGGTGCCCTGCGGAGCCTTAGCGTAGGGCCACCCCTATTGGTGACCCACGCTGGGCACGGCGATCACGGGGGGATCGAGGCGCGAAAGCCTGAGGGCCGATCTCTCACCACCCAGCCTGCCGCAGCCAGAGCTTCCGCCGGCGACAACCACCAGCCGCCGATCTCTCGAAAACGGCCAATGCCTGCCATCTGCGGAGGACCAGCAGGACTCGGGATGACATCACCACCAGCGTCGCGGAAAATCCCGAAAAGCATGCGCGTGCCGGAAGTACCGCGTAATTGCCGAGGACGCATTACTCGTTAATCGATCTTCGATCGCGTGAGTAGACGGACGCATTTCCTAGAGGCCAGCGATTCGGTAAGCGAACTTGATTAGCCCTTTTCTGTAGTGTCGATTATATTGAATAAATGTACGCGTTAGAGTCACGTTTTGTGCGGTATTAGTGAAAGATTTTCCGGTTTCACCGGCATTGCGTAGTAGCTACCGAATCGATTCCTCCCGTTATGGATGATGCAATCTTGCGCGTCGCGTGCGTTACTGCGTGTTATACCGAGAGTTGAGATTAATTATCGATCTTCGCGTTTGTAATTCCGCCATTGGGCGATGTCGTTGAAATAAATGTGCCGACTCTCGGATAATCGGAATAATTGTGTTTAAATTTCTGTGTGTGAGACTCCTGTTTGTGCCGTTACTCCACCAATGCTCGATAGAACGAACACATTCCGCATGATCCGCCCCTGGGAGAAGTTTCGACCTCTCGGTTTAGTGTACTAAAGAGATTCCCGGATTATATTTAGCTAAATTGGGAATAGAGTCATTGTGGTAATTGTTTCAAACGAGCTTCGGCTCGCGGCACTTCGATGCCTGGCGCCCGACGGATTTCGAGTTTGGAGGTTCTGGACTTTTTTGAAGAGGATCTCGTGAATTTTTCTTTGTTCGCGAGGAGTTTTCGCACTAGCCGGAGGAACAGATTTAGAATAAGAAAATTCTCGTGGCAACATGTACGATGTGTGCAGTTTCTACTGCCATGTATCCTAATTCCACTGTGGGCAAGTTCGACCGTGTCCGATCCCACTGTGTCGAACTTCCAACGTGGGTAAATTCCACCTTGCTCGAAAATTCACATGTGCGCAAAGTAGACACTCCCAATGCCACCTGTAAAGGACACACAATTGTGTAAGAAGTCGAGAAAAAATGTACCAACGTAATCAAGCATTGTAAACATGCTGGAAAAATTTTCTTTCGAAAGACGCTTTTTTCATGTCATTCTCAGTAATTGATGTCTCTCAAAAGAAAAAGTGAATAAAAATCGAAAAATTGCCTGTTACGATGATTTTCGACGAAAACGATAAATGTAAACCTTCGGGGCACTATGAAAACAAAATCGCCGATCTCTGTGACTTTGAGGGTTTTTTGGGGACCGTTTGGGGTTGAAAAATTACCGATAATGTCCTTCGTTTATGGCTTATATCCAAAATTATACCAAATTTTCTGAATATCCTTAAATTCGCTAATTTTCAACTTCTTTTCAATCAACATTATCACTTCAAAAAAAATTTCTTTATCAAGAGCCACTAATTGCATCTCATAGAGGATGTTTTACAGTTTTAAAAATCCTGCTTTAATTTTCTGTACGATCATTAGTTCCCGAATAATTCATTATTAAAGTCGAAATGGACTTTTTTGCTTTGAATGGCGATAACTCAACAACGCATTACCGAAACATAGCGATATTTATAGTAAAATGAAGGTAATTAAATGATCTGGTAGACCGTTACAATGAAGTTGCGAAAAAAAATTTGTTGTATTCCGTGCACCGGTTCAAAGCCGAGCAAAGATTTTCAAAATGTTTTTGTCGTTGGTTTTTCGATAATTACTCAAGAACCGTTAACACTAAAAAAATTCCAATCCCAGTTCCGAAAAGTAGAATCCTCAAGCTTTAAATTGTGTTTCTTGAAACCTCGATACGATCATTTTTCCGTGAAATACAGCCTTCTAAAAATCAGCGAAAAATTTGGACATTTTACTTGTTCCCTTAATTTTTGTGAGTAGTTTATACTAATATACACGCGTAATTCTATCATGGCAAAGTCAGATCTAGTAGCCTTATCGACTTCTGATATACACATCATAAAACAAGGTGATTGGTTAGAAGAGACACACATAGACGTATTTTATGCATTAGTCAAGCTTTGTTCTTGCTTTTGCCCGCAAGACACATGGAGAATACAGTGTCCAGTAAGAATTGAGGCAGTCTGTCCAAAGAAATATCACATACAAATCTTACATAGTAGTACATCTTCAGTCGATAGTCATTGGGTTTGCAGTTTCTATGACGCTTAAAAGCTATATATTTATGATTCATGGAATAGTAAAAGATTGCATCATCAGCATGAGGTATACCTCAAACAATTATTTCCTCTTCTCAATATCAATGAAAAAACAGTACAGTTGCCTCGTGGTCAAAATTAGAATAAAATCGGAGTGTACCAGTTCCGTAATGTCCCTTGTTAGCTACGGAATTACCATGCATGAAAGTCAAGGTTTAAGTTTACGTTCTGCTGTTGTCGATATAGGAAATTCAATTTTCAGTTGTGGTCAAACCTATGTGGCTTCATCACGCCTTACTTCGATAAGAGGACTACATTTAATTAATTATGATCCGTCATCCATTAAGGCAAACGAATTAGCCATCGTGGAATACAATCGCTTAAGGAAATCATATCGTCCAGATGTCGAAGTCCATTCATGTACAGAAAAATTCTTCTGTTAAGGTTCGAGATCAACATTGGTCAACTTTAATGACAGTTTGTATTGATCCTGACACATGCGCATCAACAAAATCTTTTCCTATTTCATTATGGTTAATCAAAGGTTTCACAAACACAGATACGGTTTCATGCTATGCAAACGCTGTTTCGCAGTGTATTATACATACAGTAGTTTTTCGATTTTTGCACGACAATCGGGACTGGCGCCGTGCAACCACATAGCCGAGGGTAGTGAATATTTTGTGCCGGCGGCGGCTTTTGAAGAGTACGGGCCCGGGTAGCCCGCGAAGCGCTGAGTCATGTACCCGTATCATGTTACAAATGCGACTATAAAAGTTTTTTGTTTCTTATTTGTTATCAATAAAAATTATACCATTGCATTCCTGAGCTTTTCCTGATTAACGTCATATAAAATTGGACCCGATTTGTTTAGCTACCGAGCAACGAAACGTGCAACAATGTGACGTGCAACGAGCTGCACGGAACTGGGCGCTTCACCGCTGCACGGCAGAGAAGGATGCCTACCGTAGATAGACAAGGAGGAGCATAGGCAGTCGTCGAGTCTCAAAATTCGTGCTGGTGCGTATGGTTGCATGGAGGCTTGCGTGTGCCAGACAAGGAGAATACATGCGGGAGAAAAGGATGGTGTTATATTCGTCGGCGGAGAACCGAGCGTTTCACTTCAAGCCGACTCACCGTCGCACGACAGAGAAAGGCCTATAGGAGAACCTATAGGAGAAAGACAAGAAGGGCCTGCAGGCCTGCTTTCCGTACAGCTCGTTGCACGTCACATCGTTGCACGTTTCGTTGCTCGGTAGTTAAACAATTCGGGTCGAATTTTATATAACGTTAATCAGGAAAAGCTCAGGAATGCAATGGTATAATTTCTACTGATAACAAATAAGAAACAAAAAAGTTTTATATTTGTATTTAAATGACTCGAGCAGATAGTGTGACTCAAGTGTCTCCGCGCTCGAGTTCAAACGAAGTCGCCGAGCCTTCGGTGTTCGGGCGCGAGTGACATATCGTGGTGATTTGTTAGTGGAGGGGGTAACCCCCGTGCAACCATAGCGAGGATAAAATTCATGCAGACATCGAGAAAGTACTGTAATGACATTATTCGACAATTATTAACAAAACATGATGACACAAATGAGATGAGGGACTTAATTAACGACAGCAAGAGCGATAAGAATCTATTAAGTTCGATGAGTGTTAGAAAATTTCTGGGTGAACCATTTTCTTTGAATGCACAGGATGCTGCACATTTCCTTATGGCAATGCTTACAAAAATGCAGACCTTGAGAAATTTGATGGAACATGACCTCTCTATATCTGTCCACTGTAGAAAGTGTAATTACACAAGGACTAATGTCCAGGCAAATATTATAGCCGGGAGTGTCGACTTTGCGCACGTTCCATTTTGCGCACATGTGGATTTTCGGCCACAGTAGAATTCGCCCACGTTGGAAGTTGGACACAGTGGAATCAGGACACATGCAGTGGAAACTGCACACATTATACATATATTTGCATGACTGAGTTGTGACTATAAAATGTAATAAGTCTCATTCTGCTTTACAGTCACAGGTCAGGTCAGTGCCAGATGACGCGAAGGGGGCGCAAACGTATAATTTACAAATAATGGCCAAATGGAAATAGTCAGTACGACGGATATACCTGAAAATATCTTCAGTACGAATTATGCATGATTAAAATTAAGCTCTGTACGCAGTACTCTGCTGCCGACCTCCATTTTTCGTGTGGTAAAGGTCCACTGTGAACAATACATACTGTGCGCAGTTTCCACATTTGATGTGTGCAACTTTCGCTCAACACTATTTCGACTGTGGGCAGTTTCCGCTGTGCGCAATTTCCGCTGTGCGCAATTTCCACGTGCGCAATTTCCAAAAACGGCCCGTGTCCAAAGTGGAATGTGCGCAAAGGAGACTCATCCGACACCGGGGAGGCAACACACGATTTTAAGCGTCACAATTAAGATCCGTACATTATCAGTCACACATACACCAAACATACAACACAAATACACATGGGGTACACGTCCGACCGAGCAACCTCCTCGTGGCGTACCTTGGGTATTTCTAATGCCGGCGGCTCACTTTTCATTCAAAGTGTCGTAACTTTGCATAAAAAAATCGTAGCCGCTTATTTTTTTCAAATTAAAGAGGAGGCTTCAAGCTAGACAACCCTGTAATTGACATCCTTCAAAAAAATTCGCCCGACCCCGTGGCCCTTGTTGAACTTTGCAATTTTCTGCAAGAAAAACATGCCCTCATATTATATGTGCTACCACAGCCCCAATGCAAGCAAATCAAATTTCTAATGGTGCGTTGTAAAGTAGAGGCTTCAAGATTTAATTTAAAAAAAAATTCATATTTTTACGATTTTTTGGACAAAGTTACAGCTGTGCGAACATTGACAAGTGTGCGACCGGAGAGAAGTGGTCCTTTAATTTTGGTGCGAAGTGTATTTTACTTTTCTTTCTATTTGCCCATATTCCAGTGGAGTTCGATTATCCGATTACCCAAACTTATCTGTGCTGAATGCTTCTATCGTGTGTGTTGTGTTAAATAGGATAATTGCCACATAAAAGAAATCAAATTGGCTAAATCTAAATGAGTCAGATTAAAATCTAAAGTTAAGCAATTTTCCTATTTAACGCAATACACACGGTAGAAGCATTCAGCATAGATAAGTTTCGATAATTGAGTCTTCGCGCTGTTTGACAATTTCATTGTTTCAAGGATTTCATTATTATAATTGTAGCATATCATTATGTTTTATTTTATTTGTCCATGTTGCAACTCGAACGCGCCTGAGAACGCGTGCGGGAGGCCGGTCGCGAGCAACCTGGCACCAGCGGCACCTTGGAGCTGGGCGGCCCCTATTTTCATCCCGGGGGGGGGGGGGCGCTCCGAGCCATAGAGCCAGGGGCCGCGGAGGGCATAGCGGAGCCCATTATGAAAACAAATATATTATTCACTATCAATACGTGTTAATTAAGTATTGTAACGCAGCATTAAAAGAACTTTCCGGAAAACAGTCGAAACTACGTACGGCACGCGAAGCGTCGCCGCATAGCAACCGCGATGTTGATTATTACCGCAGCGGCGGGGTAACGCTTAGCAACGAGCGAGTATAAAAAGATCATGCGAAGACCATTGCGTTCAGTTAGCTAGTGTATTCGTTTATGAGGACTGGCATTCTCACAGTCGCAAAAATACAAACTGCGCTAAACTCGATAGTCGAATATTTCACCTCCTGGAAAATGGCAGTAAATGCCAACAAAACGGAGGCAATTCTAATCACCCCGCGAACCACACTGCGAAATAGAGATAAGAAACTGAAAATACTGAACGAGGAAATACCTTGGCAAAGTGAAGTTAAATACCTAGGACTAGTAATTGACAACAGGCTTAGGTGGGTACTTGCACTAGTTGATAGATTGAGCAAACATCGGGCTGCGACCGTCGCGCTGATGAAGCACATAAAACACGGGTCACCTCTGGCCTTAAAACTAAGGTTACACCTGTACAAAGTGTGCCTAAGGCCGGTTCTGATGTATGGAGCGCAATTGTGGACAGCGTCCAATAACACACACCTTGTAAGTGTATACGTTTGAAAATTTAATACACTATCATTTCAGGTGCCCACAGAACTGAAGGAGGCATATCAACCTTGACGGTAACGCCACAGACATCTCTGACGGCTGATAAGCAGGCCCAGAGCTTGCAGGAGCAGCCCAACACAGCAATATATATATATTGTCACGTGAAGTCCGCACCCAATTCGCGAAACTGCCCCGGCTAGCGGGACTTCACGCGAACAATGAAATTTCCTTGGACTCGACTTGGGGAAACGCGGATCAAATTTTACTGTCGAAACTTCTATGGGCGCCAGGCACTCGCGTGCCACGGGATTTCTCCCGCTTTTAATTTATACTACTGGAATCGCGATACAGTTGGTCTACGCGACCGAGTCTCGACCACACACACCGAAAAACGAATTCTTCCCCAAGTCGAAATTACACGCGATACCAACGAACTCAGCGGGTGGGGTCGGTTATTCGAGAGGATCGTAAGGACTGGATAAGGCGAAGTATAAATTAAATTCACAAAAATTTCGGTCTCCGAGAGTCGGCACAATTTATTAAGAAACGACCTCGCCCTAAGGCGGAATTACACGCGTTAAACCTACTATTACAACTCCCGGAACAGATACACTCGACGACCGCGACGACAATTTTCTTACAATACTCGCAAAGCGATACGGAGAGGGAGCCGAGACGTGGAATTTAAATTGAACGCGGCCGAACGAAAGATAATGGACCACCCAATAGCACAAATAATCAATATCACGCAATAAAGCTCGCAACGCGAAAAGGGCTAATCTGTTCACCTCACCATTTTTCTCGTCTCGGCTGCTGGGGTGTTCGTGGTCCTCTCTCGTCGCTTCTCTCGTTCTCTAACTCGCACTACTACTCTTTCACGTTTTCACTCGTCGGCGGTCGGTGATCGAAGAGGACTCCTCGCGGATCCGCGCGATCCGCGAGGATCTCCTGCGCATGCTAATTACCGCGACTACCCCCACCCCGGAAACCTCATGAAACGCCACGCCATAAATTGACGGTCGATAATTGGTGACTGCTGCCCTGGACTGCTCTGCCTGATCGGTGGTGGAAAATGGGCCCTCTTGTTGCTGTCTCCGCGGGATGCTGCTCGTTCTCCCCGGTTCCTTCCGTTTTTCTCGTTCCGGTCCAGCAGGGTCGGGAAGGGTAGTCGACCCGCGCCACCGAGCACCAACCCCCCTGGGGCCGGTGGGTCCCTCCAACCCGCCTTCCCCCCGGGAATCGTTGGGTTGGAGTACCGCGAGGTATCCCGTCCCCAATTTTAACGGGGCCTGCCTCGGCCGCGGCGACTTCTTCCCCCGCTGGACGTCCGGTATTTACCGCGCTCCGGGCGGGAATCCGGCCTCCTCTGCAGACTCTTTCCCCTGGAAGCAGTCCCTGCGGCTTTGGGCTCCGATCGTCGTCCTCGGTGGTAGTCGTTGGCAATAAAAAAAAGGATTCACCGGGCATTAGTCGGCGTTCATTTTCTTGGTGAGGCCCCGAGGTGTGCTCGTCGCTACTCCCGTGCCGGGAATTTACTAACTTTTGGGACGTTGCAAAATGCAACGTCACAATATATATATAGAAAAAAAAAAAACCATTGCGTTCAGTTAGCTAGATTCTCCAGGACAGGACGAGGTAAATAAACCACGGCCGCCTGGTAGAATTAGGGAGAGGACGAAGCAGAGCTTTCGGCCGCCCGCTGGCAACCGGAGAGAACACGGGACCCGCACCTGATGCACCTCCAGGAGAGGAGAAAACGGCTAGGAAAGCCGGCCCTCCTCGGGATGGGAGAGAACGGCTAGTAAAGCCGGTCGCCCTCTGGAGGATGGGACAGGGCGAGTACCCCGGTCGCCGGGATACACGAGAGAGAGCGGGGTCTACCTCCGGGACGCCCTCGCCATGGAGAGAACGGCTTGGAAGCCGGTCGCATGCCTTTCAGGAGAGTTCTGGGGAGTCCACCGGTCGCCTGTTAGGAAAATAGAGAGATGCGCTGGGAACCTCTGAAGGAAAAGGAAAGAACGGCCGCGAGGCCGGTCGCCTTCCGAAGGCGATAATTTACAGATTGTAAATTAATCAATAGAAACACCTTTTCTTTTCTTCAGATTTATCCTTATTCCTCATCCCAGCGAAAATCCTCCTACAGTATAGGTTAAGCTTAGGATAGTTAGTTTCTTATAATTTCTTTTAACATAAGTAGAATAGTTTTTATATAGTTTACATATTTATGAGTTGTTATTAGTTCAAAAAATACAAAATATTTAGTTTCTTAAATGGGCTTTGTTTGAATCCACCCAATACCCTTATCCATTTCCTGTTCCTGTTATTATTTAATCCGTTTCATTTATTTACTATTGGGATTTTAGTTGAACAGTTACGTGTTATATTTTCTCTTGTAAATTTGTAAAAATTCTTACTAACTTCACAAAAAAAATAATTGAAATCCCAAAGAAAAACCTTACATAAATGAAACGTAAAAAAAGGTGCGCCAAATAGAAGCAGAGCCGTCTTATGCCTGGAATAAAGTTATCCATTAAAGTTAAATAGTTATCCGTTTCAGTATCAAGAAAAATTTCTCAAATCATGTTTACCAAGCACGTATAGGAAATACGGGCATATGTGGAAAAGTTTAGTTAATCTCGTATCGTGCGCCTCTTTGGTTCGCGCCAATCTAGGTGTCCCGGTCCTGATTCCTTCGAATGGCTGGACCGTTTCGCGGGACACATCACTCGCGGGTAGATTCGGGAGTGGTTGTTATAATTATATATATATATGGAAGGATCTCCAAGAACTTTAGTCGTGTGTAGGTGGTAATCAAACCTAGTGAAAATGTATTGGTATTCTGTGGTTACAAGGATGTGACTCGTACCGAGGCTAGTCGAGGACTAACTTTTTCGTCTTCTACGAAGGTGTGCGCCGGTTACCTGCCCTCAGTGGAGGTGGGTATGGACGCAGCTATTTTCTAGGTACACCAAAATATTTGAGGTGCGAAAACCTCGTGCAAGGAGTGCGTGTGCTCGGCTTCCTGCTCGGGTGACATCCCCGATCCAACAAGGGACTTGCTATCGCTACGCGGTCACTCGGCCTGTAGGCTACGGTTTCGGATATTCTTGAATTCTGAGACTTAACAAGCCGCTCGCCTTGCACTAATAAGTTCAATATGAGTTGTATGTTATACTAATGCTTACAATGGAGTAACAGTCCTTATTCTAAGGTGTGTGTATGTATGTACAATGAGTTTCTGTAGGATATACAATCTTGTGTACTTACTTTCTAGTAATTATGCTATGCCAGGAAAAGTAAAGTAAGACACTGATAGAGTTCATTAGGGTGTCTCTACTGGGAGCGGGCACAGGTATTTGATGCTGCGCTTATAGCTTCCGGTGCTAGTCCGCACGGTCGCGATTCGAACGATACGTCCGTCCCCAAGATGAACGGCCGTGATTCGGCCCAGCTTCCACTGCATCGTGGCGAGGTTGTCCTCCTTCCGCTATACTAGTGTACCCTCGGCTACTTGATTGTGAGATTGGCCAGTATGCCACTTGCTGCGCGTGTGCAGGTCGGTCAAGTACTCTCGGTGCCAACGGGCCCAAAAATGCTGGCGGATCTGTTGGATCTGCTGCCAGGCAGGTAGGCGATTGGTCGGCAGGCTCCTGAGGTTCGGATCTGTAACACTCATTAGTCTGTTTCCGATGAGGAAATGGGAAAGAGTGAGAGCGGAGAGGTCGTTGGGGTCGGAGGAGAGAGGAGTGATCGGGCGTGAATTTAAGATAGCCTCGATTTGGATCAAGCAAGTGTTGAGCTACTCATACGTAAACAAGCTATTGCCGGCAACTTTGAAAAAGTGATTCTTGAAACCTTTAACTGCCGCTTCCAAAAGCCTTCCAAAATGAGGTGTCCGGGGGGGGGGGGGGGCGGCGATAGATGCCGATTAATGTACTGCAACAAAGTACGCCATTCGTTTATTCGTTTATTAGACCCATTGTCCGAACATAAGTCAGAAGGGTGACCTCTATGGCTGTCAAATCGGGGTATTGCCGCTAAACAAGCTTCCGCGGAGAGATCAGAGACCAACTCGAGGTGGATAGCTTTCTTGACGAAGCAAATAAATATGGCGACGTACACTTTAGCCCTTCCTCGGTTGCACAGTTTCTTTTCTTTTATAAAAAAGGTGCACAATAATTAATCCCGGTGTGCAAAAATGGTCTCGTGAAGGAGACGCGAGAGGGGGGCAAGTTAGCCATTGTATAATTTGAAATGGTCGGTCGCATCCGAAAGCAAACTACACATTTATGTATGCGATTACGAACTAGATTCCGCCCATTGACTGGCCAATAAGTTTGACGAACTGCGTTAAAGGTGCTATTTACCCCGGTATGACCGTGCGGCGGTGTTTGAAATCGATAATCAAATTTGTTATTTCGTGATTTGCAGGTAATAGAATTGGGTGCTTGACGTCGCGAGTTATTTGGGCATGCTGTAGCTGGCCTCCTACTATTAGTATTCTTCTTTCATCGTGGAAAGGACTAAGAGATCGGATCTTGCTCTTTGCCGCTACCTCACCCTTATTCTGAAGGTCATGTATTTCCCGCGCGAAGCACTCGGCTTGCGCTGCTGCTACAATTTTTTCGGCTGCCACCTTCAGCTCTTGGTCAGCTAGTTGTGCGGATTTAAGGTGGATCGGTTGGAGCCAACGAAGGCAGTACGCTACGACTCTCGTCAGCTTACCAAAGCTGGAGAACCGCGAAAAGAATTCCGCGATACGCCCTTTGCAACTAATAGGGCTACTGTCGTGTGCTCTTCGGGCAACGGCATGTCCAAGACGGGTACCGCTCCCTTGGGCCAACCTTCCTTTGGGTGTCACAACCAGGATGGTCCGTGCCACTACAGGTCGTTAGCTGCAAAGAGCGTGGGGCTCAGGCCGCGAGACAATAGATCCGCTGGATTTTCCTGTGTTCTGACGTGTCGCCATTGATTAGGGGAGGTATCATTTACTATTTGCGAAACCCGATTCCCGACGGAGCACTGTAAGGTATGTGGGGATTTATGTACCCAGTGTAACGTAACGCTGGAATCGGACCAAAAATATGCTGGTATTTCGGTTGACCCTAATGCCGCTATGACGACCTTGCACAGCCGGGCCAATAAATGTGCGACGCAGTGTTCTAATCTGGGTAGTGAGATGGTTTTTAGAGGGGCTACGCGGGACTTTGCGCACAACAAAGAGACCCGATAGCCGCTTTCGGTCGGCGAGCGTAGGTACAAACAAGCTCCATACGCACGCAGGCTGGCATCGGGAGTGTCCACTTGGCGCACATGTGGATTTTCGGACACAGTGGAATTTCCCCACGTTATAAGTTGGACACAGTGGAATTAGGATACATGGCAGTGGAAACTGCGCACATCATACATATATTAGCATGACTGAGTTGTGACTATAAAACGTAATAAGTCTCATTCTGCTTTACAGTCACAGGTCAGGTCAGTGCCAGATGAGGGGAAGGGGGCGCAACTTTAAAACGTGATAAGTTCCATTATGCTTTACAGTCAGAGGTCAGGTCAGTGCCAGTTGAGGGGAAGGGGGCGCAAACGTATAATTTACAAACAATGGCCAATTGGCAATAGTTAATACCTTGGATATACCTGAAAAACACTTGAGTACGAATCATGCATGATTAGAGTTAAGGTGTGTACGCAGTACCGTGCAGCCGACTTCCACTTTTCGTGAGGTAAAGGTCCACTGTGAACTCTACATTTGGTGTGTGCAACTTCCACTGTCCACTATTTCGACTGTGAGCAGTTTCGATGTAGGCAGATTCCAACGTGGGCAGTTTCCACTGTGCGCTATTTCCACGTGCGCAAGTTCCAAAAACGGCCCGTGTCCAAAGTGGAATGTGCGCAGAGGAGACTCATCCGCTTCCCCACGTGGCGTAATTAATTATTGATCGAATTTTGTTGATAACTTATTTATTGTTGCGGATTTTGTAGCTTGCATTGGTAATCGAATTTATTGGTGAGTGAAATAGTTTCGGCAGTATAGTATAGCAGTTTATTTAGTTAATTATCCTAGCAGCAGAAACAGTATAGCAGTTTATTTAGTTAATTATCCTAGTCTGGGACTAGCCACGGAGCGCATCCAAAACGTCCTTTTAACCTGAAAAATAGCATTGTTGCACGAGTAAAGGATCGATCGCAGAAGAGACCCGGGTTTGTCGGGTCCGACCGCGCGGCCTGACTCGAAGAGGATAGCGACGCCATATTGGACGTTTCCGCGAGCGATATTCCACCGTGTTTGAGCATCGTTGCGCACTTCATGCCGTAATATTGTCTTCGACACGCAATGGGGCGATACGATCTTTCGATCCACACTTGGATCATTGTAAAATCTGGATCGCACCACTGTGTGCAACCGATCGCGAAATTTTCCCACGGCTGGCGGATAATCTAGGCGACGGAACGGCGAGCGTACCGTTCCTACTGCCGAGGTTTGGTTCGCGAGCTCCGTGCGGCATCGACCACTGCGTTACAACCGAGTCAAACTCTCGTAACGTTAATTCAAGAAGTGTTATTGTGATTGATTTTGCCAAAAAACGCGTTATTTAGAAGAAACTCCACGCATCGATTTTTGGGATCCTCAATACAGGATCGAACCACACTTTCGAAGGTCAACGTACGCCAACAAAATTTATTTCCTGCAGCCCACTATCTTATACGCAGTCGACCGTCAGTCCACGCTTATCCATCACAAATCACACTGAGCCCCGTAGAGTCACGTTCGCCATTATTTTGTCATCTTTTCTATTTGTTATTTATTGGACTTTTCTCTTTTGTTTGGTACCGAGGTCCCCTTGGAAAAATATCACTTTGGGACCGTTGTATTTTCAACCTTTTATTAATTTGAGCGCGATTCCGTACCATGGGCGTGGCTTCCGGTACCCCCTGGCTTTGCCCGGGCTCACACCCTGAAATTATTAGATCTGAGCTGCCGGGAGGGACTATAGACCAGAGAAGGAAGGACTGCGGAGGACATTCGGATCTGGGAAGTTCTCAAAAATGACGGTGGGGTAACCCATTTGGCGCCCCAAAAATCCTGGGTCGCTTTCCAGGATCTCGCCGACGACGACAAATTCATATAGCACGTGGCCAGTAGTGGCCGGAGTACGACTGGCCATGAAAAGCACGTTGCAGCATATATGGCAGTCCTAAGGCGATACTCGCTGACCAAGGGCCCAATTTTACCGGAATAGTTATGAAAGAATTCTCTAAGATCTTCCAAATAAAACAGCACAAAACCACTGCCTTCCACCCAGAATCAAATGGATCTGTGGAACGAAGCCACCGTGCATTGATAAAATACTTGAAAAATCACACAACCAGAGAAAAACAGTGGGATAAATGGTTACCTCTAGCCATGATGTCGTATAACACCAGCAGAGAGGAGCGAACCAAATTTACACCATATGAATTGATATTTTGGAGGAAGGCACGATTACTAACAAGCCCGAGGATAACAGAAGGAAAAACTTATCTGGAATACCTCCAAGAATTGATGCACAAACTACACAGCCTCTGGACAACCGCGAAAGAAAACTTAGAAAAATCAAAACTCAAACAGAAAAAATATTATGACCAGAAGAAGGAAGCGAGAATGCCACACGGGAGACTAAGTCTTCCTCCTAAAACTAAAAACCGGGAAACTGGAACCCGAATATGAGCGATTCAATAAATAGTTACAAAATATAAAAAAATGTTGTTACTAAGGGTGTACCAACACGAAGTATTATTTTATTAAAATTTGAACATTTTCGCGTAAAACGCCGGGTCGCACATCCTGATATCTTGATTAGTTTTCGAGTTATGAATTTTTGAATAAAAGTTGATCCCAAACTTTGCAGTTAAATAACTTAAAAACTAATAACGATATCGACGAACGGAAAAAAGCATTTTACAAGATTCGTCAAGGGCTACAAATCTGTGAAGTTTAAAAAGAATCGGGGACCAAGTGTGAATCGACTGTGATCATTTGGCGTGGAATCGCTCATATATCAATTAAACCAGTCCTCTTCGGCGAAGCGATGTCCTGTTCCTCGTTGCTCTTTCCTCGCCATTTGTCGGTTAACCTATAACATGAGAAAATTCGAAAACGTGGATTAGAATCAGTATACTGTACACATTATAATTAATTTGAGAAAATATTTGGGAGGATTAGGTTCCCCGTACTCACCATAAATGTGGCGATCCACTGCTAATCTTAGCCCCCTATCTTCTTTCCCTCGGCAATTGTAGAATCAGGAACATGAAACAAAAAGCACATAATAAAACAAATTAGTATTAACATACTTGCAGTATCAGTAGTTACGAGCAACAACGAATTTCCTGCGTACCTTAATAAGTTTTATATCCATTTCGCTGAATCAAACACATTTCTAGCAGCAACGTGTGAGTCCCAGTACAGCACCTGTAGCAAAACATGAAAAATACATTTTTAATTTACTTCTCGTACACTGTGGGGAAAAACTGGAGTCAGGTATACATACATGCATGGACACGTGTACTCCATGTGTACTACAGACTGCCGGACAGCTGTGCAGTGACGATTCTCAAGTCGGGAACAGGTCAGGTCAGGTAATATTTCATGGCCTGTGACTAAATAGATGATCCGTTACTCATTTTAGCTCCCTATCTTCTTTCCCTCGGCAGTTGTGGAATCAGGAACATGAAACTAAAAGCACATAGTAAAACAAATTAGTATATTAATATGATTGCAGTACACCTGGGATGGAATGCGAAATATGAAACAAATGTGCAATACTTATCTTCTGCCGCTTGTCAGGAGTGGAAGAATTAAGAACATGTAAAAGAAAGAGAAATGGAACAAATTAGTATCAATATGATTTTAGTATCAGAACGGTGTACTTACAAAACAAATTGCTGCATACCTTAAGTATTACCTGAATTCGCGGCGTGTAGCGCACGTGTACAATAACCTTGTGAGCAACTCCACAGGGACGCTTCCCGATTGGGGTACTGGGTGGAGCCAGGGAATCCGTTATGACCATAAAGAAAGAGTCACTCCGCTACCCGGTCTCCTTCCTTGTTTGCTATCCCTCGAAGTCACTTGGTCAATCAGGAACCTGGAAAAAAGAGCAATAAAACAAATTACTGTCAATATGGTTAGAGAACCAGTTGCGGGCAGTACTTCTGCCGCTGGTCGTAAGTCGGAGAACCAAAAACATGCAAAAGAAAGAGAAATGAAACAAATTAGTGTCAATATGATTACAGAACCACGGCGATAAAATGTTAACTACACATCAGATATGATAGAGCTGTGTGCAATACTTATCTTCTTCCCCTGCCCATCGATTGGAGAATCAGAAACCTAAGAAATAACCACTTTGGTTTTGGATCCCACCTCAGCATCTGTAACAGAACATTCATGCAAATCAATGAAATTTGTATCAATATCATATCTTATTATATAACAAAATAAATATCAGGTAATCAATCAAAAAATTGAAGCAAAGAACTCACGTTTTTTCGCTATGCATAATTACAGCGACAATGTAGTCTCCTGCATTGCTCGGAACAAGTGCGCCTTCTTCCAACTATGGAATTTTGTAACACTTCGCGCGAACTTGGGTTTTTGAAATTTTAAAGCATTTGCCACTCAAATCGACGCAACGGTACACCTGAAACGCGGACGACCCGAGCCCAACATTGTAAAAAATCGCGGACCTGACCGAATTTTTGAACAGTGAGTTTAGAGTCCCGACTCTCCTCAACGATATCTCTAATTACGCATATGCTATTGTCGTGCAAAATGCAACAACTATCCCTTTCGGTTGCTCCTAAAACTGTGCCACCAATCGAAATTAACGTGTTACCAGCATATACCGCTGGAACAGATTTTGAAACTGTATTGTTGTGTGCGTGACTGGGAGAGCCTCGGCGCTCCCGATTGTAGCCGTGCACGTTTAAAGGTAGGGGATCGTATGTCACTTAAGGATAGGAATCCACTCCGGGAACGTTATCACTTCGTTGCTTTTATTGAAGAGTACCTGGTGGTCTACAACGATGGATACAAGGTGCTCCGCGATACTGAGATCGGCGGTCAAACAGGCGGCCAGCGGCGTTACGGTATCTACTACTCGCGTTTTCAGGAATCTGTCTGTTGCTTCGCCGCGGGCCGTCTTTTATACAGTAGTTTTTGCTTAGTCTACGCTTTTAGTTGCTAGGGCCTTATTCTCGAAGCTTCTATTGCCGAATTGTTGACGGTGCATTTCGGGGCGCTCAAGGTTATGCCCATATTTGGTAATGTTCGCGATCGCGCGGCCTATGACTCATCCCTATCGGGTTACTTATTGCGCGGTTAATTCGCGGGGGAGCTACGTGGCTTTCGGGGACCTATTACACCCCTCCCCCCTTTTGAGAAGGAAGCTTCCTAGCTTCACGTCGCGAGCTGCCTATCTGAGTAGTCGGTATTTGATCGGGTTCCCGGCGCGTGCTAATCGGCTACTCGGCTCGCGGGCCGGTGCTATCTTATCGGCTAAGAAGTGATACTTGTGGGTCGCGGCGCATGCACATCGGTATGATTTATTATTTATTCGCTTGGTCTTGTCTTCCTTTACTCCTTATTCTACTGTATATGGTTGACGCGTGCAGGGTAGGACAGGATTGATAATGTGGGTGTACGAGTTAGTGGTAATATAGCGCAGGATGGTGCGGTTTAAAGTTATCGGGTAATATAATGTGCTTCGTGGTGTAATTTAGTATAATATAATGTAATATGGTGTAATGTATAATAATGTATGTTGTGACGAAGCGTCCTGTCGCCGCTCCGTCACCGCCAGCCTCCGCGTAAAACACCTTGCTACGCGCGCCGGACCGGGGGGGATTCACGTTCCGAAGGGCCAAGCGCACAAAAGAATAACCCACTAACCCCGTATTATTATTCTGTATTTGAGACAGGAAAGTTCGGCGATGTCGGCCGGACTGATCACCCGGTCGACATCCCGACAAGCAACCGATCAGCTGACACACTGGGAAGCAGAGCTGCCGCCGGAGAGGGAGCAGGATCGAGACGACAAGGATCCAGGCTGCGAATAGAACACGACCCACCACCTGTCGACCGCCGTGGGACTCAATTAGCTCATCCCATTAAACCAGGCGGCGTGATTTGCGGCACGAACCCTCGTCGTCGGCCAGGTGCGAACTCGAGGCCACTTGACTTCCGGCGTGCGTAGCGAACAGTTCCAAATTTCCAATCGGCACTTTCCAATCGCGTCTCGAGAAAATTCGTCTAGAGTAACGAACAGTGTGCAGTAGAGTCTTTCGGCCGCGTTCTAGAGTAATCCACCGAGTTTTTCGGCCACGCGAGTGAGTCTACGGAGCAGTGGCCCGAGGTTAGCAGGCTGGCGGCGACGGTGAGTACTTGATTCTTCCTTTGCGTCTTTTCGGTGTGTGCGTGGCTCTTGGGGTATTTCTGTGCGGCTCTTTTCGGGCTTCGTTGAGGGGATTAGCTCGCGGTTCGGTAGGTCCTGAGAGGAATAGACCAGGAGAGGTGTGACCGGGGCAACAAAGTCGCGAGGTACGCGACGACTTCGAGGGGGGTCCCCGGCCCTCGGAGGCCTCTCCTGGGACAGGCCAAGGGGTGACCGAAGGGCAGCGAGTGTCCGGCCCTGAAGACGCGTAATCGTCCCCGTTTCGTGGTCAAGTCAAGTTCGAGCGAAATATAGAAGCGCGTAGTAACGAGCGACGAACGGCCGTGCGATTGGCCGACGGTTAGAATTCAAACGTTTAGTCTGTTTTCGAGGTTCCAGCGACGGCACGCGGACGCGGCCATTTTGTTACCTGGTTTGCGAGTTACTTATTTCGTTAATAAATCCATTTCTGTGACTTTCTTTACAAAGTTGGGGTTATTGATCCTCGCGCGGTTATTTGTGTTTTGCATGCTCCCTTTTCAGTCGCGCTGAACGAGTCTCGGCCGATTCCGCCGTACCAGGTCGGCCGGACGGTCCGGCGCTTCCCATCGGGCATCGCGCGGACCCGGGTAAAAGACCGGAGCTAGTCGGATCGGGTGAACTTTTGTACTGATTGTGCGTTCCGGATCAGCGTCCGATCTTGAGAAAATACTAAATATTGGCTCCTTTCGGGGGGTCTGGCGCCCACATCCGAGATCGGCGGAGCGTAGTAAGCATCAAGGGCGGCTATTTGCGGGCGGTTCGGGCTGCGGTGACGGGTACGGCCGTGCTCGAGCACGGATCGTCGTTGCAATGTATATAATGTATAAGATATAATGTATATAATGTATATAATGTATAATATAATGTAATGTATAATAATGCATATAATGTGGTCATTAATGTGGCTTTTTATAAGGGGCAGTTTCGCCCGTAGTACGCTGCCCAGCAGGCCCGGACCGCTTTGAGTCGGCACGTGTCGCAGCATATTGCCGACTGAACTGTCATTTCGAGCCGGACATCACATAGGTCGCACTTCTGGGGCGGCTCCTCTCCCCTCAATATCCCATGGAATTTGCCCCTGGCCGTTGGGGTTCCCGAATCATAGGCGCAGAGCCCACACAGTACTTGTCCGATGCGGTTCCTCCGTGCCCTGATCTGCGCGCACTGGAGCTGCCGGACTGCCGCCAGGATCTCCTCGATCTCCCCGCGGCGCCTCTCTTGTCGGGCTTTTGTCGCTGACATGGTTCTGCGTGTGTGAGGGAGATAGCGGTCGCGGATTAATGCGGGTTCGCGTCGTTTGGTCGAGTGCTAATTACCGTTTTTCTTTTCGTTGTTATGGTGTCCCGTCTGGGCCGGTGGTTTGATTCTTAGTGAGGCTGAGCGAGCTTGTGCACCTTGACGTTTTGTCTCGAGGTTTTGCTTAGTGGGCTTTCTCATTAGCTTATCATTATCATAGGTGCATTTCGTCGAACTGTTCTTATCGAGGGTGTCTGTTTCGGTGCCACAGAGGTTGGCGAGTTAGTTAGCGGCTCATACTCGTGAGAACGAGGAGCACAGGGCGAATTTTGGTTGTCGGGGCATCTGGTCTATTTGTGTTTGTAGTAGTTGCCTGTTCCCTTATTCGATAAAGTGTTTGAGTCGATTCGCATGTACTTTCAGGGTTCGTCGGCCCATTTTGATGGTGTAATTCACAGGTGGGTGTTCTTCGATAATTTCGTATGGTCCTATCCATGGTGATTCTAATTTCTTGCTACGACCTCTTCGAACTGTTGGATCGTGCAGTAATATCTTATCGCCCTTGTGATATCGGGTCTCCTTGGCGTGAGTATCGTATTCCGCTTTCGCGCGGAGCTTCGCTTCGTGGCTGCTCTGTTTCGCTACTTGGTGAGATGCTCTAATTCGTTCGCGTAATTCCTGTGCATAATCTTCGTAAGTGTAGAGAGTTTTTGGTGGTATAGTTAGTGCTGTGGGCAGATTTGCCTGTCGTCCGTACATCAATTCGAATGGGGTGAGCCCGGTGGCTGTGTGCGGGGTCGTGTTGTAAACAAACATTGCGTACGGTATCCATCTGTCCCAATCAGTTTGTTGGGGGTTTGTATAATGTCGTAAGTATTCCGCTAGTGTTCGATGGGATCTTTCGAGTGCGCCATTTGTTTGGGAGTGATACGCGGTAGTTTGGATTTTGTCAATCTTTAGTAATTTGCACACGTTTTTGAATATATTACTGAGGAAATTAGTCCCTTGGTCTGTTAAAATTGTCTCGGGAGTTCCATATTCGCATATTATTTTAGTAGCGAACGCTTCGGCTACTGTATGAGCTTCTTGATTAGGCAGAGGTATCGCCTTACTGAATCGAGTCAGCAGGTCTTGGAAGGTCAGTAGGTATTTGTTGCCATGTTCGGTCTCAGTTAAGGGTCCTACTATATCTAATGCGCATTTCTCGAATGCGGTACTTGGTGTGTCCGTTATCACCAATGGTGCTTTTTCTGCACGATGCAATTTATTTTTCTGGCATAGTTCGCACTTGGCTATATAATTTTTTACGTATTGCGTAATTCCGGCCCAGTTATGGCGTTGTCTAATTCGTCCTATGGTCCTTTCTATTCCTTGGTGTCCTCCCGTGGGGTTGTCGTGGTATTCGCGTAATATTGCTGCTTTTTCCTCTTCACTGTATTCCTTGAGCTCGGATGACTGTTGTGTCACCGTGTATATGGTTCTGCTAAGTGCATCGGCGTTTGTATTCATTTTTCCTGCTTTGTGTACTATCTCGTATTCATATTCTTCTAGCTTGAGACGCCATCGCATTAACCGTGATCCTGGGTCCTTTACGTTGAATAGCCACACTAGGGGCTTATGATCCGTTATTATTTTGAATTTGTTTCCATATAGGTACGGTCTATATTGTTTCGATGCCCATACAATTGCGAGTAATTCTTTTTCCGTCGTGCTGTAATTTCTTTCAGCTTTATTTAGTACGCGGCTCGCGTAAGCTATCGGCCGGTCCTTGCCTATTTCGCCTTGTGATAGTATTGCTCCTATCGCGAAATCGGAGGCGTCAGTGGTTAGTAGGAATTCCTTTTCGAAGTCGGGATAGATTAACAGAGGTGCCGTCGTGAGGGCAGTTTTTAGTGTCCGAAACGCGTGGTCCTGTTCGTCGGTCCAATCAAATTTGGTATCTTTTACCGTTAGCTTAGTAAGGGGTTTCGCAATTTTTGAGAAGTCCTTAATGAATCGGCGGTAATATCCGGCTAATCCGAGAAACGATTGGATTCCTTTTACGTTATGCGGCGCGGGAAAATCTGTCACGGCGCGGATTTTATCCGGGTCCGGCAGGATTCCATCTTTGGTAATTACGTGTCCTAGGTAATTTACTTCTTTTCGTAAAAATTCACATTTGTTTGGTTGTAGTTTTAAATTGTGCTTGCGTAAAATTGCGAGAACATCGCGTAGTCGTGCATTGTGTTCGTCTAGGCTTCCTCCGTGTATTACTATGTCGTCAAGATATACGAAACACTTGATGCCTTGTAGTCCTGATAAGATAGTGTTCATTAGTCGTTGGAAGGTTGCAGGTGCATTCTTTAGTCCGAAAGGCATTCGGTTAAATTCGTAGTGTCCGTATGGTGTAGAAAACGCGGTTTTTTCACGAGCGTCTTCGGCCATAGCTACTTGATGATATCCTGAAGCGAGATCTAACGTTGTAAAATATTTGGCTTTTCCTAGTTGGTCCAGGATGTCGGTGATATTAGGTAAGGGAAACGAGTCTCCTATTGTTACGTCGTTTGACTTCCGGAAGTCTACTACGATTCGTAACTTTTTGTTTCCATTTGCGTCGGCTTTCTTTGGCACTACCAAAAGTGGCGCATTCCATTGGCTATTGCTTGGTCGTACAATTTCATCGGTTAACATTTGTTGAACTTGTTTGTTTATTTCCTGTTTGTATTTTTCTGGTAGTCTGTATGGTCTTGAGTTAATAGGCGCGGTATTGGCGGTTGTGTGGATTTCGTGTGATACGGCGGTTGTATATGTCAGAGGTTCGCCTTCCAAGTGAAATACGTCAGCATAAGTGCTACAAATATTTATTAGGGAATCCCGTTCTTCTTTATTTAAATGTTTATCGCGTAGTTGTTGTATTACTCGTTCAATTCGGCTATCACGTTTTGCCATTTCCGCGGGAGTGAGTTTGTGTATCGGTTGTATTTTTGTCTCGGAGTGTACTTCTTCGAGTTCAATTGCCGGGGGACGGAAATCTATGCTGTTATCGCCGGTGTTAAGGATGCTGACGATGCATCGGCCGTGGCGCGGCCTTGTCCAGCAGCTTCCGATAAAGACGCCGGGTTGGATTTCGTCAGCTGTCGTGATCCCGTCGTGCGTACTACGTGTTGTTATTTCTACTATGGTTTCGGAACGTGGCGGTAAGTGAATCATCGCGTTCGAGTAATAGGTTTTCCAAATGGTTGTTCCAAAACGTAACTCGTCTCTAGCGCAGTCTAGTTTGGCGCCATGTCCACGAATGAAATTAATTCCCAATATTCCTTCGTATTCGATAGGGAAATCATTTGATACTACGTATAAGGGTTGCGTAATTATTTCGGAGCCTATTCTAATATGTCCCTATATTTCTCCGAGGGTTTTTAATGAGTTTCCTGTTGCTCCTAGTATTTCGATTTCTTTTCTCCACATGGGTACTTCATCGCGCAGGTGGCGGATTTTTATTAGGCTTATTGAAGCTCCTGTATCTACTAGCATTGGCACGGTTCCGTCGTAGGTTGTTTCTAAGGGCACGTTCGTCAAAGGCAAAGCATCCGTTTTATCTAGCGAGAGGTTTACCTGAACGACGCAACACTCTCGCGGGGTCGCGTCTCGTCTCCGTTTCCCGATGATTCGGTTTCGCTTCTGTTGGCGGGGCGCGGAGCTGGGTCCGGCCTTGAGTGCGTGGTATATGTCCTTGGCGCGTAAGTTCGTGGCTGTTGAATTCGACGTCGGCATTCTCCGTAGGAATGGCCAGGTCTACGACAGTAGTCGCAGTAGGCTTCGACCAGGTGTGCAGTCGTTTGCGACTGACGTGGGGCGAAGTCGAATTGGCTCGCGTATCGACTGGAGCGGCAATCGCGTCCGTAATGTCCATTTTTTCCGCATTTGGCACATTGTACCGGATAATTCGAGCGAGCTTCGGCCCGGGGAAATTCGCGTGGTCCATTATATCGACCAGAGCGGCATTCGCGCCAATTAGGTCCTGCGTTTCCGCAAGTGGTGCAAATAATGGTCCGATTGGGGTAAAAGTTGCGTTGCGCGGGGGTCGGACGCTCCGTTCGTCGAGGGTGGTAATCGTGACGGGTGGAGGTGAGGTGACGCGAGTGTGAGGGGTTTGGTCCGTTTAACTTGTCCTCTTCTATTGCGCCAGATACTGCTTCTTGGAACGATCCGTAATTCCGTGCGCGAATTATCGCGCATAACGGCTCGTGTAATCCGCGAGGGAAATTGATTAGCGCTTGATGTTTACAAATTTCGTGAATCGTACGAATCGCTGTCGCGTTATGATGGGGCTGCTCTAAGGCCTCCATCAAATCTGTCATTATTTGCTCGGTACGAGTTGCGTAATCTCTCACAGTTTCTCCAGGTTTGTGTCGTAGGTCGTTAAATTCGATTTGTAGGAACGCGGCGGATTTGCGCCCGAGATAGCTTGCTTCCAATTCTTCCTTGAGATGCGCGTACGTGTGTATGTCACGGTGTTCGAATTCCAGCAGTGCCTTTTTTGAAAGTTTGATATGTTGAACCGCTTCTAGTAATTCAGCCTCATCGCGTGGGTGTATTTTTAGAAATGCATAATTGCATGCGCTGAGGAATTCTTTGAGAGCTTCCGGTGAACTGCCGTCGAATTTAGGGATGTACTTCAACGCGTCCTTGATTGGTAAGTTGGAAAGAACGCGAGGGCTGGCGGAGGGCCCTGGTAGGTTCTGGCCGTGGTTGATGTTGAGCAGTGTGTCTAATTCGGCGCGGAGTCGGTGAATTTCGTCAGAAATTTCGGCCTGGGTAACTGGATTTTGGTTTCCAGTGGGGGTCGTTTCGTTTTGTTCTCCCTGGTCTGGCATGGTGCGGGGTTGGAAGATAGCGCTTTCAAATGACAGACTTGACCTATTAGAATTAGCTCTATCGTGTCGCGGGGGAAAAAGGCTGTCGTCAAATTCTCCGAATGAGAACTCGCGGTCGAAGGTAAGATTGCTGGATGGGTCCTCGGGAGATTCCGGGTATTCGAGTACGCGCCTAACGCTGTTCCTAATCTCTCTAAGCGCAGTTACTGCGGTGTCGGTGACACCTGGTTCGACACGTGCCGCCGGGTAGCTTTGTATAGGCCTATTGCTAAGTGAATTAAATATCCGATTTCGGCTCGCGTATGTTCGGATGTATAAACGGCTGTCGGACATCTACTGTTATCGGCTTACATAACGAGTCGGCGCATAGTTTCGACTTACGTTACGCTGGCGTTCTGTGGCAGGTGTTCGTCGGCGACGGCCTTGGCTGAGGTCGCTCGACGATCGGGTTGCGGCTGCACGATTATCGTCGTCCTTGGGATCAGCTGTGCGTTGGCTGTTCGGTTCTCGTACGTTGTCTCTGCTTTGTTGATTCTCGTTCCTTAATTTCTGGTTGACGGTTTCCTTTGTATGCTTCGCTCGTTCAGTTACGTGTTTCTTCTTCTTGTGAGTTTTAGTTATTTGATTGCTGGCTTCTTCTTGTATGCTTTGTTCGTTTAATTATCTGCTTCTTCTTCTTGCGTGTTTGCTTCTTTGGTTGTTGGTTTCTTCTTTTCGGTTGCCTTCTGGCCGTCGTTTTCCTTGTTTGTTGCGTTCCGGAGGTGACGGATCCCACCGCTGCCACCAAATTATGTTGTGTGCGTGACTGGGAGAGCCTCGGCGCTCCCGATTGTAGCCGTGCACGTTTAAAGGTAGGGGATCGTATGTCACTTAAGGATAGGAATCCACTCCGGGAACGTTATCACTTCGTTGCTTTTATTGAAGAGTACCTGGTGGTCTACAACGATGGATACAAGGTGCTCCGCGATACTGAGATCGGCGGTCAAACAGGCGGCCAGCGGCGTTACGGTATCTACTACTCGCGTTTTCAGGAATCTGTCTGTTGCTTCGCCGCGGGCCGTCTTTTATACAGTAGTTTTTGCTTAGTCTACGCTTTTAGTTGCTAGGGCCTTATTCTCGAAGCTTCTATTGCCGAATTGTTGACGGTGCATTTCGGGGCGCTCAAGGTTATGCCCATATTTGGTAATGTTCGCGATCGCGCGGCCTATGACTCATCCCTATCGGGTTACTTATTGCGCGGTTAATTCGCGGGGGATCTACGTGGCTTTTGGGGACCTATTACAGTATCTAATTCGAATAATATATTTGAAAACTGCTGTAAAAATTTACTCGGTTTTCTACAATACTTTCGAAAGATTGGCATATGGTTCTCATACGGCAACGCGGAAAATGAATCTAGGGGACCTAGCTGCCTGACATCATTCGTCAGATGCAGCAAACCGTGCACGTTATACGAATCGAAGGTCGGCCCATAAGAATTAGGACACCGAAGGACAAACCGTTGTAGGGCCGCCTCTGCAAATTGTAACTGATGTTCTGAAGGAGCGTGAGAGACGAGAATGAGTATCGCGGCATGCAGGAAAAGAAAATGGGTATACAATTGTTGCGGAAGAAAATTGTGCAACACAACAGGTCCTGTATATAGTAGGAACTGTCGGAATTCTGTTGCCTTTTATTTTCCGTAGTTTTGAATAGCCCTGGGGCGTCGAGCGAAATCGGAGGGTTAATAAAGTTGAACGCTTTCCAGGCGTGACGAAACAAGGGCTACCTGACGCGAATTTAACTTTGCGGATCGCAGGTACTTGCCTCCGATCCAGGCTGATAATAACTTTCGCATTACCCCTAAACAAACTAACAAGGGGAGGTCGCGACCTGGACCAGCGATTTTTGAACGGGACCAGGCTCAAATGTTAGGTATTGGTCCCACTAACAATAAGAAAAGCCCAAAATACTAGCCGCGATTCGCCAGCCAGTTTTCCAAAAAATCGATTTTTGTAATCGCACACACGTATAACTACAGAAGCAATGCTGCTCGTTTCCAAGTGATGTGATGGTAGCGCGAGTAAGGGAAAGGATTAGCATGCAGGAGTCTGGGGTTCGAGTCGTTATTGCGTTATATTTTTTTTTTCTTTTTTACACATTGTTTAATATCCGTTGATACGCGCTAGCAAATGAAAAGAAGTGTTTAAAACCGACTCGCCCGACTGAGTTGCGTGTTGGGTCATTTCAGTGAAAATAAAGTGAATTGTGAAAAGTCGACTCGGCCGACTGAGCTGCGTGGTTGTTCATTTTCACCGTAAATTCCCTTTATTAATACGCGAGAGAACCAACAGGTGAGCGATAGGTAAGTGTCAGTAGAACTCTTATTGAACGCCACCTAGTACGACTCGTCTTCGCTTTCCCTTGGAAAGCACCAAGGACGAGCCGTCACTTGCATGCGAGACACCGAGCTGAGCAGAAGGAAACACACGAGCGCTACTCCTCGCTGTTGTATTCCGCCAGCTCGTAAATACTCGCTTCGCGAGATTTTGCATGTACTTAGTTTCAACGGACTACCTTCGTGGTTGCCTTTGATCGATCACATTCGGCAAAGCAAAGAAATTATCAGACCCCGGATTAGCGTGATAGCACGGTAATTGGATTATCTGTTGTTTCGCGGCCACGAGCGTGACGGCTTACCGTCTCGCGCGTCGACGAACGCAGGCTCCGCTGAGTCACTGCTAAGCCTTACACACTCAGCAGTAACAGAATTTCAGAATCTGGAGAAAATCATTCTCAAAAGAAAGATTCAAGCCGCAGAGGACTTACAACCCTCTGCGTGCCAAAAGGAAATTCGACTCAGTAAGAAACTACAAAATTCAAGTCTGAAATCATTTTATTGAGCTAGCTTGAATCATACTATAAATTCATACAGTCCGCAATCTCAAGTTTGAAGGAATAGAAGATAGCGATTGCGAGTGCCTCGCGCTCGCAGTCGCTCCGCTGGAACGAGCCGAGTATTTACTAATATTCCTTGTACTCTTTTGTTTCAGCTAAGTGGATCTCAGGGCTCACCGACGACAGCAGTCAAAGCTGCTACGCCGAAGACTCGGAACACAAACATCCAACTTTGTACATCTCGTTGTATAGATTAAAATAAAATATTGTGTGATAAAATTAAATTATTATCTGTGTCGCATACATTTCTCTCCCTCCATTCCGCTTCCTAATTGCGAACCCTCGAAAGCGAAAGTTGCACTCCGAGCGCGATCGCCGGCGTCAAGCAACTATAAAACACACATGTTTATATTTTTTTTTTCTACTTACAGTTGTGCTACCTACATGAAAGCTGTACAAGAACGTTTTATAAACAAAAATTAGAATTTTTTTTCCTTTTTTCACATGTAAATATATTTCTTTTAATTACAGTTGTGCTATCTACATGAAAGCTATAAAATAACGTTAAACAATAAACAAACTTACAATAAATATATGCAGCAAATACATGTTACAAATAAGCTAGTATGAAACGATATAGTATATGTATTGCGACGACGATCCGCGCGCGCCGCCGGCCGTACCCGCCCACGCGGCCGAAATCGTTCGCAAAAGGAGGTTCGGTGTTCGCTCCTCGCTGATTTCCCCGCGATTCGCCTAACCCGCGGTTGGGCGCCAGGCCCCCGAAAGGACCACTATTTATCAATGAAGGTGCGAGCTAGGATGGTGGATCGAATCGCGGACGGAAAACAGGCTCGTCTCATCCGGCACGGCTAACTCCGGTCTAGGTCGTTTGGGTCCAGGCTGAGCCCGAGGGAAAGCGCAGTCTGGCTCGGCCGTCGCAGTACGGTGACAACGGCCGAGTACAATATTTTTCCTGAAAATCACGCATGCAAAGAACACACCGAGATATAACCGCGAAATAAGCAAATTGAACAGAAAGAACGAGTAAACGAATTTATTCCATAAGAAGTGGCCAGTCGCACTGGTTCACAAGATGGCCGCCGAGGCCGGTCGCCGATTTCCGCTCGAGAATCCCGTCTTGGTTCGAATTTTGATCCGCGGCCAATCACCGAGCCGCTCGCTCGTCGCGTTTTCCTCGCGGCCAATCACAGGGCCGCTCGTCCGTCGCGTGTTCCTCGCGGCCAATCACAGGCCCGCTCGCCAATACACGCCGTTAACGCGGCCGCACGCTCTTAACAAAAGACTCGACTGATACCGGGGAGTTTACACACGTCGTTCTGGGCGAGAATTCCTTGGTGGTCCTAATTCAGCTGTGGCCTGTACCCGATGAGGCCTCCGAGGGCCGGGGCCCCCCCTCGAAGCCGTCGCTCTAGCACTGCGACTTTGTTTCCCCGGTACGTTCCCCCCCAGGACTCTAGCACCCGTTGACCACCAAGAAATTCTCTCCCAAGCACTGCACCGAACCGCACCGAGACCCCACAACGATCGCACGCACACCAAAGAAACGCAAGAAGGAAGAAATGCGCCACTTACCGTCTCCGCCCACCTGCTAACCTGCTCCTTGGTCTCGTTCCACACGGCCGAAAAACACTGTTAGATTAATCCGAACGCGGCCGAAAGACTCTACTGTGCTGTCTATTTCAACTGCTCACTCTGCTCAACGCTCAAAATGGGGAAAAACTACCGCAAACGAAACTGTGACTGATCACCACGCACGCCGGAAGTCGAGTGTCGCAGGTTAGCACGTGGTCGGAGACGCGGGCCCATGCCGCTAGTGACGCCGCCTAGAATTGGGGTGGTTGCGCTAGAGAGGTCCCCCGGCGGCCGACAGGTGGTGGGTCCTGTCCTATTTCAGTTATTGATTCTGCGGCCTCGATCCCTCTGGTTGTGCTGGTTCCCCTGGTGGCTGCTCTGCGACTCCTCGTATCCAGCTGATCGTTGGCCGTGGTCTATCGGGGTGTCGACCGGGTGATCAATCCGGCCGACCCCACCGGGTTTTCCTGTGACTTAAATACAATCAGAGCGAAAAAAGGGTTAATATTGTCTATTCGTCGGTGCGCGTGCTTGGCCCTTCGGAACGCGAGCTCCCCCCGGTCCGGCGTGCGCGGTCAGATTCCGCGGAGGTGGGCGGTGACGGAGCGGGTCAACAAGCGCTTCGTCACAGTATACATAAAAGTACATACGTTTATTGTAATTTTTGTTTATGAAACGTAATTTTACAGCTTTCATGTAGATAGCACAACTGTAATTAAAAGAAATATATAAACATGTGAAAAAAAAGAAAAAAATATAACGCGATAACGAGTCGAACCCCAGACTCCTGCATGCTAATCCTTTCCCTTACTCGCACTGCCAACACATCACTTGGAAACGAGCTGCATTGCTTCTGTAGTTATACGTGTGTGCGATTAGAAAAATCGATTTTTTGGAAAACTGGCTGGCGAATCGCGGCTAGTATTTTGGGTTTCTCTTAGTGGGACCAGCAGCTAACATTTGAGCCTGGTCCCGTTCAAAAATCGCTAGTCCAGGTCGCGACCTCCCCTTGTAAGGGCATATATTTAAGTGGGACTTGGGATACGAGTCCTATAGGTAAATCCGCAAGAACGCTAATACCATGTTTATGATGGTCCCCGTCATCGCAAGTAATGCAATCGGTATCTGTCCGTAACTACGACGAAACGTGAAGAAAGCGGTACCGACCGCCTACCCGAGTATCCGAGATTTTACATTTTGAACAGGGGTGGCTCGAAGTATGTCCCCGGTGATTTAAAATGAATGCCCTAGCTGGTGCATCGGCTACGAAACACCTCAGTTCTACTGGAATTTTGGAATTATCAAAATCTATGCCGCCTTTCGAAATTATCATTTTAATATCTTCAACGAAGTGATGGAAAAATTGGTGTGGATCATTAGGTTTTGTCGGACCTTTATAGATACCTATTGCAATTGGAGCAGAATTGGGTTGAACATTGCTAATCCTGCGCTGAATTGGTCAAGCGTGAAGCGTGTTGGCTCTGTCTAAAACACACCCATCGGTGCTGAAATCTAACACTAATTTATTCAAACCGGTAGCTTTAATTTTATGCAAATATTCTACTACTTCATGTTCGACGCCAAAGTGCATGTACTCGCCCGGTGGAACAGTAATTACAGGCACAGGAGTACGCGGGGTTTGCAAAATAGTCCTAACATCATTTGGTATATTAGAGAAGCACGGATGTGAGCGAATGACATCTAAAATTTGATTTGCATGGGAATGAGGTAAACTAATATCAATAAAGCAGACCGCTAGTCTCTGTAGAAAAGAAATTTCATCCGCGGATACGCGAGTTTCGTTTTGAATAGTTGCGCCTGAAGAGGAAGGAAAAGAAGAAAAAGACGAAGGAGAAGAAGAAGAACAGGACGGTAGATCAACGCGAGGGCCAGGAAAAACATTACCGCGCACATGCTCCCAATAGCCGGAAAGCCCTGCTGTAAAGAACCGCGCAGATGATTCAACACTTCCCCGCGAATATTCCTACGTTCACGATCTGTCAACTGAGAAGACGATTTACGCGATACAGAATTCTTAAGCAATTTCAAACCCATTTTTGCAATTTAACGCTCTTGTAGCACTTTCTGTCACAACCGGTGTATATGTCGCAAGAGATGCTTCCCGAAAGGGGTACCGAGCCCAGGTAATGTTTTATGGCTCGCCGCTGATTCGCAAAATATGGAATTTCCCCGACCCTTTGGTAGGAATGGCCAGCAACGAGGGTTCAACGAAAAAACTGGACAGTCTTTAGTCAGACGACAGAATAGCAACCACGCAGTTTTTTACTGCGAGATAAAAAGTGATGGATCCTAGTGCAGAACAAGACTTAGACGCAGGCGTTATGGTAAGTAAAATTTAAAATACAAGATGGAGAACGAGCGATTGTCTTAATACGCATATATTTGTTTACTTAGAGTCGCAATCTTTACTCGCGAGGCAGCCAAAGAGGAAGAGGAGGTCAAGGACATTCACAGAAGATGCCAGCTTTATAGAAACTGATGTGCAGGAGCTTGCACAGTTCGCAACGCACCAAGAAGAGGACCTTTTGCAATACCGTCCACCTTCCTCGCCACACCACGCTCTAGGGACCGGCCTTACGGCCTTTTCCGTCTAGCTCGTGGTACCCCGGTCTCGCTGCCCCGCGGGCGACTCGCCCTTGGTTTCTCGGCTTGCAGTCGCTGTCTTCTGCACCTCCTCTCCTCAACTTGGCTCTATCTGGGCCTCGCAGTTCGCAGCGCGGTTCCCTTATGGGGCCTTCCCTATGCTGCGGCAGCGGTTGCTCGTATAAGGCGTTTCCGCCCTGCTCGCGCCCTTAGTGGTCGTCGCTGTCGGTTTCGCGTTCTCTTGTCTTACAAGGGGAGGACCAGACTTGTGGGTCACCAAAGTTAATAAAATTTGGTGTGCAGCTTCTTTCGGTTATAATACGACATTGTGTGTTGTAAAAAGGCGCTCCGATTTGTTATTGCTGAAATATTTAATGTTAAAAAATGAAAGTTTTTCGATCGAACTCAAATTTTATACACATATATAAAATCAAAAAATAAGCAACACGCATTTCTTATTTTTTCGATTTAACAATGTTTAAGAAAACCCCTTATCTAGAAAACCCGTGGCTACAATGCTATTCTCAACAAACTGGCGTGGTCAAAGTGTTACGGTAACAGTCTACCAATACTTTGGACTCGAGATCGATTCCCGGTCACTGCATTTTGTGTACATCTTTTTTCCCATCTTCCCTTCCGATCTTTTTTTATGTTCTTGTCATGTACCTGAAAAAAGAAATTCAATACGCATGCTGAAAGAAGTTGTTAGTAATTAAGAATATGAAACATATGAAAATATTACGAGGGATAATGTTTTATAAACGTTAATCGCCGCAGGACTCGAGCCTCTGCGGGAAACGGCCGGTAGAATGGGATAGGCGGGTTGATTGGGTGAATCAGTTACTCTTAACAGGGAATTCCCCGAAAATGAATTAATATTTAAATCGTACAAGTAATTCCGACACCGTGTATGAGTAATAGTAAGAAATAAGTAAATAGGTACGGCAGCTGCTTCAAAGAACTCGGCTCGCCGCGGATTATCGGCGGTCTCGGTACCTGGAACAAAAAGTGGAGCTGTTTTGCTTGAACGAACCTTGAGCTTGACGAACCGTCCGCAACAGTTTCCCCGATGCCCAGTACGCTCCGCCGATCTTGTATGTGGGCGCCAGGCCCCCCCAAAAGGAGCCAATATTTAATAATTACTCGAGATCGGACGCTGATACGGAACGCGCAATAACTACGATAGTTTCCCCGACTCGACTAGCTCTGGTCTTTCATCTGGGTCCGTGCGATGCCCGATGGGAAGCGCCGGAACGTCCGGCCGTCCTGGTACGGCGGAATCGGCCGAGACGCGTTCAACGCGACTGAAAAGGGGGCATGCAAAACACAAGTAATCACGCGAAGATAAACAACCCCAACTTCGTAAAGAAAGTAACAGAAATGGATTTATTACAGCATTCGTAATCCGCAACTGAGCTAACAAGATGGCCGCGTCCGCGTGCCGTCGCTGAACCCTCGAGAACAAACTAAACGTTTGAATTTGGATCGTCGGCCAATTACAGTGCCGCTCGCCACTTGCGTGTCGTCATCGGCCAATCACAGGACCGCTCGCCGCTTGCTACTACGCACTTCTATATTTCGACCTAACGACTTGACTTGACCACGAAACGGGGGAGATTACGCGTCTTCATTCCCGGAAACTCGCTGCCCTTCGGTCGCCTCTTGGCCTGTCCCAGGAGAGGTCTTCGAGGGCCGGGGACCCCCCTCGAAGATGTCGCGTACCGCGCGACTTTGTTGCCCCGGTCACAGCTCTCCTGGTCTGTTCCTCTCACGACCTACTGGACCGCGAATTAACCCCTTGAATGAAACCCCGCAAGAGCCGCACCGAAATACCCCGAGAACCCCGCACACGCACCGGAGAGACGCAAAGGAAAGATCAACCACTTACCGTCGCCGCCAACCTGCTAACCTCCTGTTCTCGGCCCCCAGCTACTCGTTTCCTCGACGCGGCCGAAACCTCCGTCAATCCCCTCTCAAACGCGGCCGAAAAATTCTCGCCTACCACACTTCTCGTCCACTCGAACTACTTTCCGTTAAATGCAGAAGAAACGTACCGATTAAACAATGGGACTGTTCGCTACGCACGCCGGAAGTCAAGTAACGAGAGGCTAGCACGTGGCCGGCGGCGAGGGTTCGTGCCGCTCATCACGCCGCCTAGTCTAGGGGGATGCGCTAGATGAGTCCCACGGCGGCCGACAGGTGGTGGGTCGTGTTCGATTCCGCATCGATTCGCGGCCTAGATCCTTGCCATCCCGGTCCTGCTCCCTCTCCTGCGGCAGCTTTTCTTTCTCGTTCCGCAGCTGGTTGGTTTGTGTGTTGCTTGTTGGGATTCGACCGGGTGGTCAGTCCGGCCGACATCGCTGAACTTTCCTGTTTCAAAGATACATCGTAACAAACGGGGTTAGTAGTTTCCTTTTTCTGGTGCGCTTGGCCCTTCGGAACGCGAATCCCCCCTGCCCCGACGTGCGTAACAAGTTGCCTCACGCGGAGGCTGGCGGTGACGGAGCGGCGACAGAACGTTTCGTCACAATATATAGAGTTTGTCGCGCGCCGAGTTCGCTCGACGACGGGACGTAAACACTCTCGCTCGCGCTCGTTTATCACGTATCCGCACTCGTTAATATTCACAGTATCTTATTTCTTCCTTTGTCGTGGAATTACTGCATCCTTATGCACCGAATTTATGCAACTCCGAGATTATTCTTTTCTGCTTGGAGCTGTGCGGTGTGTTTGGTAGTATTTGCAACAGTTTCTTTGAGTCGGCCGTAATTATAATTCGGTTTCCGAATAGAAGCCAGTTCGCCGCGATGTCAACAAGCGTTAATCCGCTGGTGTCAACAATGCTCGGCGATGAGTTTCGAACTCCCAGCTGCCTCAGGTCGTTGCTCCGACCGCGGGATCAGCTGTTCGTCAATAAATCGAAACTCTTACCTGGTTGCTGCACTTGTGGACTGTATTTTCTTTTGGCGGAGTACTTCTGCAGGCAATCTCAGTATCTCCTCCCGAGGCTGTGGTCCGATCCGATCTGTCCCTGAATGATCTCTGTCGCTTCTGGCCTGGACTGCAAAAGTGTAGCTTTTGCAGGGAAGCTTCACCTGTTGGAAACACCGTAGATATCTCTTGCTAGCGCACGGGTCGAACTGCTGTAGCAGCACTGCGTTCGGTGGCCCGTGATTTTCGGCTCCTGCCAAAAGTGAGGCTTAGGCCTACGTGGAAGGCTGCGCGTTTATCTTCCGCGTTGCGGATGTGGCTGTAGGCACTTTTCCGCACGACGACGTTGGAACGATCGGTCTTCTTCCTTGCAGGTCCTCCATGTATTCTTCCAGTCTTCTCAGATTTCCTGGTGAACGTCTTGCTGCTTCAAGAGTCCGAAATCAAGTGCTTGGTTTTCGGAGCCCTTGCACCTCCTAAACCGCGGAATTTTGGGGGAAATATCCCCACTCCTCTTCTTCTCGGGCAATGACTTTTCTCGCGGATCTTTTATATTTTGGTTCCCGAATCTTCTATCCGGGGTTACCGCGTTCATCGCCCGAAGCCAAACGTTGACCCCTCGCGAACATTTGGAAAGTCACCGATCGTGCGCGGGTTTGTGCCTCGTGTTTGACTGTTTTTTCGCGACTTTGCCTTCGGTTTTTCTTGTATCGCGGCTACAAAGGTTCGAACCTCTGTCCTCGCGAGCTAACCGAATAAATTACCGACAATCGACTTAGATTTTAACAACGCGCGATTAATTTGACGGAGTCCTTAATGCGGCTACAAGTATTTCTTCGCGCGCATTCCTTGGCCCGTTTTTATCCGCAAGAATTCTTTACCTCATCGATCGAATATTAAACAGATAATAAGGAAAAGTTAATCAAGTATGTTTTGGCAAGGGCGTTGCACAGCTACGCTGCGTTTGTGATGCACGATCATTTATAACATGTGCTTGGTGTAGGCAACCACTGTGCTTTACCAGTTTGTACGACGCATACCATTCCAGTTAATGTATTGTATACTCACCTAATAATAATACTTCGTGTTTTATAGTTGCTTGACTCCGGCGATCGCGCTCGGAGTGCAACTTTCGCTGTCGAGGATTCGTCTAAGGAAGCGGAGATGAGGGAGAATAATTTTTATTTTAACCCACAGCAAATTTTAATTATCACCCGATTTTATTTTAGTGAGTACAAGTATTCATTAAATGTAGGGTCTTCGACGAGGCAGGTGATGCAGCTGGCGTCGGCGAAGCGTTAAATCTGGAACAAAGAGCACAATAGATGAATGTCAATATTGTGAGCGTTCGAGCACTCGCAATCGCTGTCTCCCAAATCCTTCGAAATAGTGGACTGTATTGAATTCTAGTTTCCGATGCTAATTTAAATGACTCAACATCAGAAATACTTGATTGATTTTGTCTAACTCCGAGTCGAGATACTTATATTCGCAGAGAGTTGTAAGCTCTCGGTGAATTTTTGATCTGGGCGAGAGAAAAGAGTTTTTCTCTGTGATCAACGATCTCGGTTACTGCAAAGACGTAAACCTGTGCAGTGACCCGGTGGAGCCTGCGTTCGTGACGCGCGAGACGGTAATCCGTCACGCTCGTGGCCGCGAAACAATCGGTGAGCCGATTATCGCGAGACCGCAATAATCGGGAATTCAACTGTTTCTTCTGGCTAGAAATCTGATCGATGTCTAGCAGCAACCACGAAGGTATTCCTGCTAGAGGGATTGTATGTAAATACTTGGGAACCAAGTATTGTCGGCTGGCAGTGTCGCTACGAGGATTCTCGCTCGCTTGGCAGACTAGTGCTCAGCTCGACGTTTCGCATACAAGTGACGACTCGTCTTCGATGCTTTCCAAAGGAAAGCGAAGACGAGTCGTACTAGGTGGCGTTCGGTAACAATTCTATTAGCACTTACCTATCGCTCACCTTGTGGTTCTCTCGCGGACGAATTTGCTGGAATTGACTGACGTGACCGAACACGCAACTCAGTCGGGCGAGTCGGTTTTTTAACACTTCGCTTCACAACACTAACGCGTATCAAACGGATATTAAACACTTCGTTATAACATTATTTCGCTAACTTTTCCTTATTATCCCGTCCAATATTTTCATATGTTTCATATTTTTAATTATTAACAACTTCTTTCAGCATGCGTATTGAATTTCTTTTTTCAAGTACATGACAAGAACATAAAAAAAGATCGGGAGGGAAGATGGAAAAATGATGTACACAAAATGCAGTGAGAGGGAATCGATCTCGAGTCCAAAGTATTGGTAGACTGTTACCGTAACACCTTGACCACGCCGGTTTGTTGAGAATAGCATTGTAGCCACGGGTTCTCTAGATAAGGGGTTTTTCGTCAACATTGTTAAATTGAAAAAATAAGAAATACGTGGTTTATTTTTTGACGTTATGTATGTGTATAAAATTTGAGTTCGATCGAAAAACTCTCATTTTTTAACATTAAATATTTCAGCAATAACAAAATGGTGGGCCTATTTGCAACACAAAATGTCATATTATAACCGAAAGAAGCTGTACACAAAATTTTATTAAAATCGGTGACCCACAAGTCTGGTCCTCCTCTTGTTAGTCTCGTGTCGTCTAGTCCCGTCTCGCGCTTTCCCGTTCCGTCCGTCGTCCTTTGGTCAGGCACCACGTCGCTGACTTCCTCCCGCCCGTGGTGGAGAGTTCCCGGCGGGGGGGCTTCCGGTCAGGCCGGTACGCGAGTGGGTTTTGCCAGCTGGCCTTCCGCGGTCCTTTGCGATCACCTCCGCGCGCCTAGGTGGTCGTTTTCGTGCGATTTCTCCCGGCCAGGGATGGGCGTTATTCACTAATTTTTCGGTACCAATAAATTTACTGGAAGACAAATTCGTCTCAATAAATTTATTGGAGGAAAAATTCGTCTCAATAAATTTATTGGAGGAAAAATTCGTCCCAATAAATTTATTGAAAAAAAATTCGTCCCAATAAATTTATTGGAGGCAAAATGCGTTCCAAAAAATTTATTGAGACGAATTTTCCGCCCAATAAATTTACTCGGACGTATTTTTCGGGCAAAAAAACGGCGTTTAAGCACAGTTTCCGGACAAAAAAGCGTTATTTGGGCACATGCGAATAAATACGTGCAATAAATGGGCACGTGCCAATAAATTTATTAGACGTCCGGCTACATTTAATGGACGGAAAATGCGATTCAATAATTTTATTGGAACGCATTTTGCCTCCAATAAATTTATTGGGACGAAATTTTCTTTCCATAAATTTATTGGGATAAATTTGTCTTCCAATAAATTTATTGGGACGAATTTTTCCTCCAATAAATTTATTGGGACGAATTTTTCTTCCAATAAATTTATTGGGACCGAAAAATTAGTGAATAACGCCCATCCCTGCCCCCGGCCGTCCCTTAATTTTGTTCCCCGCTCGGGGCAGATCGCGCGGCCTCTGGGTGTTCCCAGAAGTTGTTGCTTTCGGTGGTGTTCTACGTTGACTCCGGGCCCTGTGCCCTCCCGGGTGTTCCCCTTGCGCATCGCGAGCCCCATGTATGAGCCCTCCCAGTAACCGCGCCCGGAAAGGCTGTCCTTGCCCTATTCCCGCATCGCCTTCGGCGTTCTCGCTTACTGGCGCTATCCCGCTGCTGCCGCAGCTACTATTATCCCAGGTGTCCCTGAATTATTTTCTCCATTCTAGTTATCCCTATTCCTGGCCCCCCGGTCCGGCCTTCCTTGGCCAGAACCGATTCGATTACTTCCTAGTGCGTGCCTTTTCGGTGTTGGGGATTTTCCCACTCCCTTTTATTCTTGTTTCTCTTATTCCTACTAACCGTCCCTGAATTATTTTACTGACCTCGGTTTTCCCCGTATGCGTCTCCCTTATTCGCTTGTTCGTGCGTTTCTTCTTCTAACCAGCCAGAAGTTTTGTGTCTCCACTATCTATCCCGCTTCCTATCGTTGTTTAATCCTGTCTCCCCCCTTGGGGTTTCCCCCGATTTGGGCCCCTAGTCCCCCGCTTGCCTAGACAGGATTCGGGTTTCTTCGGGGCCCTTTTCCGCCGTTCGGTAACGGATGGGGCTCCTATGACAGCCCCCTCCCCCTCTTTCGAGTACCCCGCCCGGCGGGCCGTGACCTGGCCTGTGGTTGCCCACCTATTACCCCGCGCATCCTTATCTCGGCGTCTGCCTTGGTCCTTCTGTCGGGTTATACAGGGTGAGTCAGTGACATTGCACCAAACTGAAACCACGTATTTTAGGGGTCAATAGAAGCCTAAAAGTCCGGGAACACAAAGTTGAAATCTCAACCCTTTCGGAATTACAAGGGGTTGAAATTTCAAGTTTTAAAAAATCATATCTTCCGACGGGATAATGCTAGCGTCACGGGTCTCTTTCTAGAATATGTGGGTGGGCCGGACCTATGTACAAAAAAATAGAAACCATTTAAAAATTATTATTAAGTCGCATTATTATTGATTTTCTTGCAGTTTCTCGATGAAGCGGCAACTTTTTCAAGTACGAAAAAAATCAGTCATTCTGTGATGCGCCCAAGAAAATATCGCGTTATAAAAAGTTTAAAATTTTATTAAATGTGGCCAGGATAAATTATTGAAAGTTTTCCGCTAGAGATTCTCAATGCCAGGTTTATGGCAGCATTGTAGAGTTCATCAACCTGACCCTTTTTTCTCTCTCTCACTCTCACTCACTCTCTCTCACTCTCACTCACTCTCTCTCTCTCTCGCACTGCGGTGTTCGGTAGCAGGCCCTCGAGATAAGCTGGGCCTAACTGACCTAGGTAAACAGACACCCGAGCCGACTTCGAGCCTTCTACCGCCGCAGTGACACATGCAGCCATAAACTCGGGATTGAGAATCTCTAGCGGAAACTTTCAATAATTTATCCTGGCCACATTTATTAAAATTTTAAACTTTTTATAACGCGATATTTTTTGGGTGCATCACAGAATGACTGTGATTTTTTTCGTACCTGAAAATGTTGCTGCTTCATCGAGAAACTGCAAGAAAATCAATAATAATGCGACTTAATAATAATTTTTAAATGGTTTCTATTTTTTTGTACATAGGTCCGGCCCTCCCACATATTCTAGAAAAAGACCCGTGACGCTAGCATTATCCCGTCGGAAGATATGATTTTTTAAAACTTGAAATTTCAACCCCCTGTAATTCCGAAAGGGTTGAGATTTAAACTTTGTGTTCCCGGACTTTTAGGCTTCTATTGACCCCTAAAATACGTGATTTCAGTTTGGTGCAAGATCACTGACTCACCCTGTATAATGATGGAACGACGAACGACAGGCGAGTTTGTGTGGCAGGTGGTTGTGGGGGGCGAGCGCTAGCTTTGATATCTGTCCGCGTCTCTCTTCCCACTGCTTACCTCTCAGGCCTACCTGGGGTTTGCTATTAATTTCCTTCCTTCTCTCTTTCTCCCTTTATACCTATATCTTTCCTCCATCTAGAGATCCTGTCTTCCTCCCTCTCGCCCTCTCGCCCTCCTGTCTTCCTCCTCTTTCTCCCTCTAGAGATCTTGTAATCTGTCTACCTTTCCTTTCACGTTCGTTTACTACTTTCGTCTGCTCGCTGCTACTGTAGTAACGGGCGTCTTCCTCACTGCGTGTCTATCTGTGGTATTTCCTCAGATCGTCATTCGTTACCATGGTGGTTTCTCCTTTGGTCATATACCTGCATCAGTGTCTGCTCTATGAGTCTGACCTTGGTAGCACCACCACGGAAGCCTATCACCGCCTGCTGCGGGTTTCCCCCCCCCCCCCCCCCGGTTTATCCTTGCACACTGGTGTACTATTGTACTCCCTATTCCCGGAGAGGGAGGTGTTGACCTCGCAACGGTATGTGGACCTGCTCGCTTCCGTCGGTCGGCGATGCTGTCTCATCCTCCTAATTCCGCGGACCTTAGTCCGTCGGATTTTTTCCTGTTCCGGTCCCTATCCTCCTACCTTCGCGTGCGCGGCGTCCGGGACTTCCTACACGTGCGTCACCTGCTGTCCGGGTCATTTCGCTCCACTGAGCCCGGGTTCTACCGCGTTGGCATTGCCGCCTTACCCCTGCGTTGACGGGCTGTCGTTCTAAATGGCGGGGGGTGTGAGTGCTGGCGGAGGTGCCGAGGAGGAGTCCTAGGTACGAATTGGCTAACTTCCCCCTGCTTGTATTCGCGTTCTATCTACTCCATTTTCACCTATCACCTTATCACCCTTTCTGTCCTTGTTGTTGTCGCCGATTTCTACTTGATCGCGCTCCCCAATTCCCTGCGTCTATTCCACCCGATATGTGCAGTTTGTGGCAGTTTAGGTGTCGGTACTCCACGCGCGCGTTCCCTATTGCTCCCTTATCTTTCCAGAATTTCACGCGCTTTGTTCGGTTGGGAGTCGGCGTGCGTACCATCTACAGCTCCGTCGTACCCCCCCCCCCCCCCCCCCCTACCGCGCACTCGTATCGTTCGCCGCCTGCGCCGCTGCGAGTTACTCTACGCTTACGCAATCTACCGTCTTACCGCACGTGCTCCGATTTCACTTAACCTAATTCCAGCAGGAGTTTCCTCAAGGTCTCAGTTTGAGTTTAGTATTTGGTCTCAGGTTTGTGTTCCTCCCCGGTTGCTGCTCCTATCTGGTATTCCTTGTGACTTTCTCGTACAGATTGAATGTATTGCCTAGTTTGATTAATCCATTTGCTGGTTTGCTTCATTTCTTTGTTCCTAGTTTCCTGCTTCTCCACGTGGGCTTCGCTTATATCGGCTTTCCATCGGTTCCATCTACTCGTCCGCCTACTGCTACGTGCTCTCCGGTTCTTCAGGTAAGTTCGATTGTCCCTTGCGCCCTGCGGCCCATGCCCATATCGCCTTTGCTCCCCCTGCTACCTTGGATGGGCATGCCCCAGTAATTTTGCAGTTGCGTACGCTTGTTAATGTGTGTGTGTGTGTGTGTGAGAGAGAGAGAGCGCGCGTGTGCGTGAGAGAGAGCGTGCGTGTGTGTGTGTGTGCCCGCGCTTCTTTATCTTCCTCCTATATTTCTCGCCGGGATCGCCCTTGCCTGCTCTTGTCTCGTTGTTCGCTTTCGCGCTTGCTACTCCCTGCTTCGTTTCGTTCTGTTCTTTCCTATAGCTGCACGCTACTTCATTTCTCACCGCTTTCATCTCACTCTTTCCTGCAATGTCTGAGGAGCTCCGCGGGGTGGTGCAGACCCGGGAGCATCTCCGTCATTGTCTCCTCTTTTTCTACGAGACCTGGCATATTCTGGAGGAAGCTTACGATATGCTGGACGCGTTGTTCCCCATGGGACTGTGCCGCCGGACCTGCTCCAACTGGTTGGCTCGGTTTACGGCCAGGAACTTCGGTCGTCCCCCCATCGTCGGCCCTCAAGGGATTGTGGCGGCCCTCGAGGCTGACCCGAACGCCTCCGTTCGCGAGATTTCCCAGATATTGGGTGTCTCGCGGTCTACCGTCCAGCGCATTGGTACCGCCCGGCATGGTCTGCCGGAGGCGCATATATCCAATACTAACTCGATGCGGCAGTATCGGGTGGAGTTCTGCCAGGAGCAGTTGTCACGCTATGAGCGTGAGCCTTCCATATTGCGTAGCGTCATTACTTGTGGCAAGATGTGGGTGGAGTTTGGCATTCGTTCCGGGCGCAGCGCTAGGCAGCCCCAGTCAGTGCTGTGGTAGAGCACGGGTCGGTGTCCATGTCCGCTGCTGCCGCGGAGGAGGGCTTTGCCCCCCCCCCCCCCCCCCCCCCCCCCGGGGATCGCCACGTTGGAATCAGGACACATGCCAGTGAAAACTGCACACATCATACATAAATTAGTATGACTGAGTTGTGACTATAAAACGTTATAAGTCTCATTATGCTTTACAATCACAGGTCAGGTCAGTGCTAGATGAGGCGAAGGGGGCGCAAACGTATAATTTACAAATAATGGCCAAATAGAAATAGTTAATACCACGGATATACCTGAAAATATCTTCAGTACGAATTATGCGTGATTAGAATTAAGCTGCGTACGCAGTACTCTGCTGCCGACCTCCATTTTTCGTGTAGTAAAGGTCCACTGTGAACTCGACATACTGTGCGCAGTTTCCACATTTGATGTGTGCAATTCTCACTCAACACTGTTTCGACTGTGGGCAGTTGCCACTGTACGCAATTTCCACGTGCGTAAGTTCCAAAAACGGCCCGTGTCCGAAGTGGAATGTGCGCAAAGGAGACTCATCCCTCACGTAGGCTCGCGGCATTGCCTACAGTTCGGCGTTGGCTACGCTACCGCTGCTAACCTTTAATTTAAGTTCTCCCATGTAACCAAGAAGAGGACCTGCAACACGATGATATACAGTTAGGGGATGCCCAGCCAGATGAATTTTCTTCAGGTGTTATGGTAAGTTAAATTTAAAATATAACCGGCAAATGAGATAGAAAACAAAAGATTGTCTGTTAATCTGTTAATTCACATATATTATTCAACTTACAGTCGCAGTCCTTCCAAGCCCGTCGGAGAGATGCTGCTGAGAGCCAACAGCAGCCTGGTTGTGATAATGGTTGTGATAATGCCCTTAATTGAAGAAGGTTTTAAAAAGATGGGCAGGCACATGGAAGAATGCCTGGGAAAGCTGGAGCGCCGTATGGATGAGATACTGCTCTACGTTAGAAGGAGGGCCACAATACAGGCAAAGCCTGAATTTCTCCCGGTACAAAATGTAGCAGAACTCAGAACAATAGATGGAATGGAGCAGGGGAAATACCAAAATTTGGTGAGTTCAAACCATGATGTGACTCGATATGTCTGATGCACGAGAACGTAAATTGACTTACTTATTTTTTGCAGATTGCCTTCTGCTGTAACATTGGAGGCCTCAATGTAAAAGGAATGGTCAACACTTGTTGGAAGGAGGCTATTACTCTAGAAATTATAAACGACATTAATTGGCGGGGCACTAAAAAGAAATGTGCCCTTCAGGACAGTAGACTTGTCAACGCAATTTATGGTATAATTTGCATTTTATTCTTTTACCTTTTATTTCCATGTAGCATCCTCATCAAAATAATAACCACATTTTTGTTTGCAGAAGCAACGAGCCAGTCCCGGGATTTCGTCCGCCCAACGAGAGTGGCAGATGGTTGTCGTGATATTTCAGCGGCCCATAATGGCGAGGCGGTCTGACGAGGCGTGTAGCTTATTGCGGAGATGGTAAGACAATGTATATCGAGTACCGTCGCTCCACCACTGACAAGTTTGTATCCGTTGTGTGCAAGTCTTGGAAAAAACGCTACGCTCAACTTTTCGGTATCAACACGCAACTTGGGCCTACCCTTTCGGGAAGCGGAATGTTCGCCAGCCGCCGCTCGTGCAAGCACGTACGGCGACTGCCCAGCAAGCACCGCGTGGAGGTCTCCCGCCTGCTTTCGCACGACCCCGTGCAGGTTGGCTTGTAAGCCGATTACTCGCACTTGCCCGAGGGTAGAGCCGAGACAACCTCAGAGGACAAACGGCAAAAGTGCCGCCCTGCTCAAACCTCTCAAGGTCGGTCCCTACTTTGAGGGAACGCATGTAACTGCCCCAGAGAACGGTTGGACATCTCTGCAGCCTTATACAAGTCATTCCTCAGCCAATGACTATCCTGCGGTTATCCTTTACAACTATGTTTGAAGATACGTGAAAGTCGTGTTGTTCTACTCCGTGCGTGCGACGAGCGAGCGAGAGAACTTCGGTTGGTTTGATGCTCGGCCTGTTTACACTCTGTCTCTCGCTCTCTCGTCGCGCTTCTAATTAGCTGGTAGCGGTACGCCTCGCTCCCACATCAAATTACCTCGCGAAATTTCGGGAACCTTCGCCTATGCGACAAGCATCAATCCTACCGCCTGCGAGACGGGTAGAAAGCGATCAGCTATCGGCAGCAACGATTGTCGGTTCCTCGGTGTCTCCGCTGTACTCTTATCGGATCTCCCGCGACCACGAAAATAAAGAAAGCCTGTCCAACGCAGTGTAGCCCGAATTAAACCCATTTCCGAAACCATCTACCGCGAGAGTTATCGCACATTTATTGGTCCTTCGAGCCGGATAAAATCGCAAAGGAAAAGACAACCGGAAGTTCGAACCGCTAACGGTCGCGAAAGAGTGAAGTGCCTAAGATGTCGGATATTCTGGAACATCAAGCGGAACTGGATCACCAAATATCCTCGATCGTCGATAATCTGAAAAAAAAGGGGCGAGCCAATATCACTCCAGGTGTAGTTCAAGCACGATTGGAAAACCTGGAAAGATTATGGACCCAGTTCGAATCAGGACATCGTACCCTGCTAGCCCGAAAAAAAACCGATCCTGTTCTGAGTAAGGATAGCTATTTTATTAATGATCTTTTCGACGAAACTTCGGAGACGTATTTAGACCAAAAGGCTGCTTTATTGGATATGCTCGAAACCGCTCGCGCTCCAACCGGCGCCCCGCTGCGAGCCGCGAACTCGGATAACAGCGAACCGCGACCTCGGCACTCTCTGCCGAAAATCCCGATCCCGAAATTCGACGGACAATTTTCCGAATCAAGCTTAGCATTTTCCGAGCTTAGAAAAGCTGCACTATCTGCAAGGCTCTATAACCGGAGACGCTGAATTATTGATCCAAAATCTACCCGCAACGGACGGTGCGTTTGAACGAGCTTGGACTACGCTGAAAGATCGGTTTGCCAACAAGCGCCAGATAGTCGACGCGCAATTCAAAATACTAACGTCTCTCGCCGCTGTTACTAAGGAGTCCGCTAACGACCTGAAGAAGCTCCTGTATACCACTTGCTCCGTATCGGAGTCCCTCGTGGCGATATCGCGGCCTATCTGGGGTACGACGGACCTACTTGTCTATCTCACGACCGCGAAGATGGACCGCGAATCGCGAAAAGAATGGAATACCGCGACCAACCAAAAAACGGAACCGCCAACATTTTCGGAACTGAAAAAATTTATAGAAGGGCGGATTGACACTCTTACCTCCCTCGAAGAAGCCTCCGCGGTCGGAAAAGGGAATAGCGGTGCTAAAACGGAGGCGAGGAGCGCTCGCGTTGTTCAAACAACCACCGCTCAACCAAAAACCACGGTGTGCCCTCTCTGCCAAGGAAATCATCGCTTGTTTTTATGTGAAAAATATAACGGAAAGCCGCCAGCCGATCGCAAAGAGTTCATCCGGGAAAATCGCTTGTGCTTCAATTGCCTCGGACGTCACGCGGTAGATCAGTGTCGGTCAGATAATACTTGTTTCCTGTGCCGACGCAAGCATCATACTAGCTTACATGAGGTAGCAGGAAAAGCACCGGATGCCACTACCAGTATGACCGCCTCCACAGACTATTCGCTCGGTAAAGTTATGCTAGCGACCGCTGTGATTCGTTCTTCCGCGGACATCGGAGGAACCTGTGAAGTCCGCGCTTTACTAGACACTGGAAGTCAAGTGTGCTTAATCTCCGAAGCATTAGCGCAACGATTGCATCTCGCACGACGCAAGGCTTCCGTTCCCTTATTCGGTATCGGTGGAAAATTATCCGCGACTTCTAAGGGCTTAGTGGAAATTAAATTGTCTCCGCGATTTCAATCAGCCGAATCCGTGCGTTGTCACGGATTCGGCTGATTGAAATCCGTGCGTTGTCACGGTCTGGCATACGTCCTTCCTGCTTTGACGTCCTACACTCCGGTCAGGGACGGCCCGATACCAATACCTGAGGCCTTCCGCAAGCTCCAATTAGCCGATCCAGAATTAAGCAAGCACCGCGCCGTCGATCTTGTTTTGGGCGCTGATGTTTACCCGCTGATCTTACGCCCCGGCGTATTACGCGACCCCGCAGGTCAGATGGTCGCTCAACGCTCAATGTTCGGCTGGATTTTAACAGGCAGGACCGCGGATCGACCATCGACTTCGAATCCTCTGGCGAGCCTCCATGTGTCGGTAGATGACCGCTTAATGAAGTCCGTCGCGCGGTTTTGGGAGCAAGAACAGCCTGATAATCGTAACATCGAGTCGCTCGAGGATAAACATTGCGAGGAGCATTATCGATCAACTCATACGCGAGATCTAGACGGCCGCTACACCGTGCGTTTACCGTTCCGCTCGAGCGAACCTCTCGGAGACTCGAAACTAATCGCGTTTCGGCGGTTCGCGGGATTAGAGAAACGCTTTACGGCACAACTCGAGATGGAAAAGGCTTACGCGGCGTTCATGGAGGAATACGCTTCCCTGGGCCATATGTCGATTTCTTCGGAGTCGGAAGGAGAATATTTTTTACCGCATCACGGAGTGTATCGATCCTCAAGCACTACGACGAAGCTTCGTGTAGTCTTCAACGCGTCTCAACGGACGGCAACGGGAAAATCTCTAAACGACTGTTTGTACTGTGGGCCTAATCTACTGCCGGATCTCGCGGACTTATTACTGCGCTGGCGAGTGCATCGCGTAGTGTTGGTAGCCGACATTTCAAAAATGTATCGGCAAATTCGCGTGCACGTGGATGACCAGAGTTACCAGAAAATAGTGTGGCGGGAAAAGGCGACCACTCCCATCCGAACCTATCAACTAACCACGGTAACGTACGGTGTCGTATGCGCTCCCTTTCTCGCGATCCGAACCCTTCGGCAGCTCGCGGCGGACGAACACGCGTCATTCCCACTAGCCAGCGCCGTTATGCAGACGGATGTTTATATGGACGACATCTTGACCGGAGTAGATAGAGTCGCAGAGGCGATCGAGCTAAAAAAGCAACTCGATCAGCTGTGCAGGGCGGGCGGCTTCCCTCTGCACAAATGGAACTCCAATCAACGAGGCGTACTGACGGACTCCAGTCATACGACGGAATGGTCGTTTGTTGATGCAGAGGAACAAGAAGTAGCGCTAATCTTAGGAGCACAATGGAACGCAGCGACGGACGAATTCCTAATTTCAGTTGCTAACGAACGCGAATCGGTTTCTACTTCCAAACGGCAGATTCTATCGGAAATCGCTCGTCTATTCGATCCCCTCGGATGGTTGGCGCCAGTCGTCTCCTGGGCCAAGTGCTTTATGCAGGACCTCTGGTTGCTGAAAATATCATGGGATGCGGAGCTGCCGCCTTCCACCATAAAAAAGTGGAGGGAATTTAGAGACGAGCTGCAGCATCTAAACAGTATCCGAATTCCCCGATACCTCGGCTACGAAGCATCCGCAAAACGGGTGCAAGTGCACGGTTTCTCGGACGCTTCGGAACGCGCGATCGCCGCTGTGATTTATTTACGCTCGGAGCATCGGGACGGAACAATCACTATTCGGCTTATCGGTTCCAAAACAAAGGTCGCTCCTCTCAAGACTGTTTCGCTACCGCGACTCGAATTATGTGCCGCCGCTCTGCTCGCGCGTTACGCAGATCGTGTTGTGCGCGTTTTAACCTTGGCTGCTGCTGCGCTGTATTGCTGGACCGACTCGACGGTAACCTTGGGCTGGATACAAGGTCGACCATCGCAGTGGAAAACCTTTGTTGCCAACCGAGTCTCGGAAATTCAGACACTACTCCCACAAGCTCTGTGGTACCACGTTTCGGGAAAACAGAATCCGGCCGACTGTGCTTCCAGGGGATTGAGGCCTTTTTTTTTTTTTTTTTTTTTTTTTTGATCGATCATTTGTTTGGTCCTACTTTGCCCCGCCGCCCCTTGGCAACACCTTCCGGCAATCTTCTGGGCGACGGGAGTAGGGCCTTGTCCGATGTTTTCTGTCTTACGTCTCCCTCCAGTTTATCGGGAAGGGAGTTCGGACATTATGTCAAGACGCTTAATCTTCGTTCATCCATCTTGCAGTTCAGATCTCTGTTGTCACTCCTACTGAGGCTCTCGTTCCGAATTACAGGTTCGGCGGGGAATCCCAGGTGTACTAGTTTCCTGGGTTTCCTTGGCTATACTTTCTGTACGGGCACGCAGTCCTCTTTAGGCACAGGTCAGGTGAGCAGTGCTTCAGCTTGGTCTTGTAGCACTGAAAGATTTCATTCCTACTTTCGTTCTGAGTCTCCTTTCTTAGTTGACGTGGGTTTCTCGAAGACCGGTGGCTTCGTCTGGGAGATTTCTAGGTATCTTCAGCCGTGGTCCTTTTAAATTTTTGTCCGGTTCCTAGCGGCTCGTGATAAGTTACGATGTTGTCACGTTTTCTATTGACGGGATGCTCTTCGGCTTTCTGCTTCCTCTTTCCTTTCATCTCGCTCCTTGATGGACAGGATTTTCCTTGCTAGGTCTGCTATTTCGTTCCAGTTTTCGCGGTTTGTCATCATTAGCTCCGTCATGTTGTTTATACTAAGTGGGGTGCCGATTTTTTCTTCGGCTTCTAGTCTGTCCCTGTTCCATCTTGGGCAGTGGAACATTGTGTGTTCTGCTGTGTCACTTTCGTGTGCGCAATACCAGCAGGCTGCTGATTCTCTTTTCCCAATAAACTTCAAGAATTGGGCAAAACAACCGTGTCCGGATAGGATCTGCGTCAGGTGGAAATTTAGGTGTCCTTCTTTTCTTGTCACCCACTTCGTAAGACTGGGGATGAGGCGTCTCGTCCAGAGACTTCGGTCGTGTGAGTTCTCCCAACGGTTTTGCCACAGGTCTATGAAGTAAGTGTCCAGATTTTCTTCTTCCTCTTCCGGGTTTTCGAATTTCCTGATTCGTTTCTTTGCCAGTAGGTCGATTGGCGTTATTGCTGCCAGTACCATCAGCGCTTCAGTAGGTACAGTCCTGTATGCCGAGACTACCTTTTGGGCCGCAATTCTCTGCGCTTGTTGCAGCAGTTTGACTGATCCCTTCTGTTCAAGCGCCTTAGACCATGCTGGTACTGCGTACAGAAGAATAGCATTCACTACGTTGGCTTGTATTCTCCTCGTCCGGTAATTGGATCCGCCGAGGTTGGGCATAATACGTGCTAATTTATTCCCTGCTTTTACCGCTTTCTCGTGTATGTATTTGCAATGTGCTTGAAAAGAGCGATATCTGTCGATCATGACTCCGAGATACTTGATGGTTTCTTTTGTTTGCAGAGTCGTGCCCTTCCAGGTCAGGCAGTCTATTTTCGCCCTGCGATTTCCTGCCACCTGCATGATCTCGGTCTTTTCAACAGCAAGCTGAAGGCAGTTCTCGGTGAGCCATTTATCAATTTTAGTGAGTGCTTGCCTTACCTTAGCTTTCACTGCAGTGGTAGTTTTGGCCTTTACCAGCACCGCAAGATCGTCTGCGTATGCCACATTTTTCATGTCATGCTTCTGGTTCAAGCGGACTAGACCGTCGTAAGCGACATTCCATAAAAGCGGGGCCAGGACGGAGCCCTGTGGGACGCCGGCAGTGGTTTCAAAGGTAAGTCCCTCTGCTGGATTTGAGGCAACGATTACTCTTCTAAACAGATATTCCTTTATGTTCGTAATTAAAAGTTGATCGATTTCTCTCTTTTCCAGTGCCTCGATGATCTTGCTGTGTCTACACTCGTTGAAAGCATTTTTAATGTCCAACGTGAGTAAAAGTGCTATGTCAGATCTTGCTGCTGCTGTGTTTGCAAACTTTACAACCTCGGAGATCGCGTGTGTGGTACTTCTCCCCTTCCTGAAGCCAAATTGTAAATCGCAGAGCCCCCCAGTGTGTTCCAGTTGTTCGGTGAGCTTATTTCTTAGGATAGTTTCGTAAACTTTGGCTATTGCGTTTACTATACAGATTGGTCTATATTTGGTAGGCTCATCTGCGTCCTGGGTCTTTTTTGGCTTCTCTAGTAGGACCAGTCTTTGCTGTTTCCAGGTATTTGGAAAGTATCCAGACTGGTAACACAGATTGAAAAGCCTGGTGAGAAAAACTGGCTGTGCTTCGTGTATTTCTTTGAACACTTTCGCAGGTATACCGTCGGTGCCAGGAGCCTTGTTTGTCTTGAGATGTTTGATGGCTGTTCTGACTTCCTCTTCTGATATGTGGTTACTTTCAGGAGATACCGGGCTCTGGATAGGTGATGATGCGTTTGCGTTTGCGTAACTTCGATCGGATATTGTGAAGAGGTCCTTAACAATTTCGGTGACTCGTGCCGACGGCAGGTAAGCGGTTTTCCCTTTTCCTTTTAATTTCTCCATAACTATCTTGTATGAAAGACCCCAGTGGTCTTCGTCTAGTCCAGCGCATAGTTTTAGCCATTTCTCGGCCTTTTGGTTTTTGATTTCCTTTCTTAGTTCTTTTTTGTAGCGCTTGTGGACCGCCAGGAGTTCTTCTGCGTTAGGGGCGTCCCTTTTCAGAGCACGCGAGGCTCTTCTTCGAGATTTATTAGCGTCTTCGCGGAGTTTGGCTATCTTGCAGGTCCACCAATACTTGTTTGTTCGGTTAGTGTTCTGTGGCTTCGCTGGTGGCATGCTTTTGTCGCACGCTTGTTTTATTATGCCACATGCTAGTTCCACCTTACCTTCCACGGAGAGCGTTTCTGAGTTTGAGTTGTCCGTAAGTATGTCGATAGATTTGATAAGCCCGATTTCGAACATAGCGCGGAAACTGTCCTTACAGAACTTGTTTTCATTCCATATCTTGTGCCACAAATCATGCCGCGGTGCGGAAAATTCCCTGCGTGACGAGGGAGCTGAGCAGGTTTCGTGCTTAATATAAATGTGATCGCTACCCGAGAAGAGCGGGGGGTAAGAGGATAGTACCCCTCTGTCTAGGAGGTCTTTAGAGGCAAAGAGTATGTCTATTTTTGACTTTTTCCTTCCCTGGATGAAGGTTGGTATTTTATCACTTGTGGTGACGAAAAGATTTCGTCTCGACATTAATTCTGCAAGCATTCTTCCTCGGTAATCTGAATTTTTTGATCCCCAGAGTGTGGCTTTGGCATTAAAATCGCCGCCGACGAGTGTCGGCCCCGCTAGTGAATCAAGGGTGGACTCTAGCTCGGTAAGATCTTTAGAGAGCTCATCTTTACTCACGTTTGGTGAAAAGTAACAGCTGATGACATTTGTGTCATTTATTTTGAGTCCCACAAAGCACTTTCCTCGGATCACTGAGTCGTCGATTGACCTGATGGTGCCAGAGGTGTTTGGCGTCGAAATGGCGGACCTGCCTCTGCTGTCCAGCTCCCAATTTTTACCTGCCTTGTAGACTTCCGCAATCAGGACCACGTCGGCGTTGGTTTGTACAATGGTCTGCTCCAGAAGGTCGTGCGCTAATTTTGCGTGGTTCAGATTTATCTGTAATATTGTTATTTTTCCTGCCATTTTACGTTGCAAATGGATCTTGAGCAATCAGCCTCCTCACTTGTGGGCAGCGCCTTGACGAGGAGACGTGGGCTATGTCGCCGCCAGTGAGGCCGAGGCCAGCGCACGCTGCGCATTTCGGTGGGTTCTTGCACTCGCTTATGCTGTGATCGCTTTCCCCGCATTTTCGGCAGTTTGACTTCTCCGTGGTTACGGATCTGCATACGGCTGCGATATGTCCGAGCTTGTGACATTTAAAACATCTGGTGACGCGCGTAACAGCGAGTATGGGACAGCGTAGATATCCGACGCGGATTCTGCCGGCTTCTACCATTTTTTGGGCCATGGTTTTATCAGCGGTGAAGCCTGCTATTTTTGTGCCTGAGTTTAGTTCTCTAATGAAGCGGAAACGCACATTATTTTGTTCCAGATTTCCGAAGTTTGCTTCTATGGCCTTCGTCACCTCGTGTTCCGTGGTTAGAATATCTAAGCCTCGTACCTCGACGTCGACGAGCGGTTCGAGAGTGTTTACTCTAGTCTTTTGCCCGATCTGCCGTTTCAAGGAATTGACTATTTCCTGTTTCTGCCCTGAGTTTCGCGGAACTTCGATTATCAAGTTTCCAGCGCGTGTCTTCCTTGATCCGATTATGTCAGCATGCTCGAAATCCTTATTGCTTCGCATTGTATTTAATGCATCTTGGAAGGTGAACGATTCCGTCACCTGAATGGATATGGCTTCTGTGTTTCTGATTTGTTTAGTTTCAGGTCTCGTCACTTGTCTGGTTTTGCCTGTTTGTGTACGCCTCGCTCTTCTTCCCGCTACTTTCGCCCAGGAGACGGATCCGCCGTCCGTGGTGGTTGCATCTTCCACGGGTTGGAAGCCTTCTCTCCTAAAACCCTCCAGTTCGTCTGCGGAGGAGTCATCTTCAGTTTTCTTCCCTTTTTTGCGCGTACGCCCTTCTGTCCCAGTCGGGGATATCTCCTTTCTTTTTAGGTTTCGTCCAGTGGGTTCCTTGGGCACAGTTGTGGTCTGCGTTGCTGCCGTTGCACTCGAGGTAAGGTTATGTTCAGTTTGAGTGTCCCTTTCCTCCGTCGCTATCAGACCTGTGCGAAGCATTCTTTTTCGCGTGAGTTCGTATCTGACAGCGCGGAGTTCGGCGTTTGCGCTATCTCTAACGTTCTTGTCCTCGTTCCAGGACTTCACCAGATTGCCTACGTTAGTGTTCAGCCTGGATAGCGTAATAGTCGAGATCTGTATTTCCTCCTTGATTGCACGATGGACATTGTTATTTTTCTTAATTACATCGGTTATCTTTTTCATTGAGTTGGTTAGTCTCGCTGCTTGTTCAGTAATATTCTTGAGGAAAAGTTCGTATTTTTTGTCTTCGGGGCTCTTTTCTAATAGGGGGTTTGCACGTTGTGTTGTGTTTCTGTCGCCCCCAGGAGTACTATATATCTCCTGAGGTGGGCTGAGCTCTATAATTTCCATCCCGGTGAGACCGCCCATTTCCTGGAAGGTTTTGAAGATATCTGCTTCTGCTGCCAACAGGCTTTCTTCCATTTCTTTAACCGCCTCGCTCTCCTCTCCTGCTTCGTAAGTTGTTTTCTTTTCAGAGTTTTCACCAGAATCAGTGTACCCAGACCAACTGGTAGGGTCCTCTACCCTGGAGTCCTGGTTACTTCGGCCGCTTCCAGCCGGAGGCGGTGTCCGGAGGAGGGACGTCATTTCCTTCAGCGTGTGTACTCTGTTTTATGTAGGTGCACCCGGTTTCTTGTATTCCGTGACCGAGTGACGGTGGCGCTGCGGACGCAGGTTGGGAACGGACACAGAAGGAAGCCACTCTAGGTGTTAGTGTACTCACGGTTGTAGTCAGGAAGTGGGGGCAGCAGCCAGCTGCCGGAAGTACTGAGCCAGCCAATCCGCGCTCACCTCGTGTTCGCCGCGTGGTCAGAGGTTATAGACACTGTTATTAGTCACTTAGTGGAACACAGCGATATAGTTACGACACTTAAGTGGCAATAGTCACCGCGGCACTTGATTAATGTGTCCACAGGGTGGATAATACCTTATTTAGCACTCACACCGACGACGTAGATGGTTTATTGTCTCCACGTGCTGGCGGCCATATTGGCAGCCATTTTGGCTGTCGGCCGGCGTGGCCGGCAGGCAGTTGACTCGCTTTAGTTTATTTTCCGCTTTCACAAGATACTTTACGAGTAGAGAAACTAATTAAGCTGTTCACTACAATGGCACTGAACGAAAAGGATTTTACTAACTATCCGAAACGCAGTGAGGTAAAGCCTACACGGGTATGTATATGCCAGAGGACACGCTGGCACGTCCGATCCGCACGACGTCCATGACCGAACTGAGGGGATTGAGGCCTGCAGCACTCCCAGAGCATCCCCTCTGGTGGTCGGGCCCCACGTTTTTGCACGCTTCAACCATCGAGTTCCCCGATCCTTTGGATATCCGAGTGGAAGAAGAGATCCGACCGAGTGCCACTCATCTACACGTATCCAGTCCCGCTGACATAAACGAGTTTCTCCACAGGTACTCGGACATTCGTCGCTTGGAAAGGATCACCGCGTGGTGTCGCCGATGGTTACCTGCGTGCCGAGACACCCGCAAGGCCGCTTGTCTCATCGGGCCTGAAATTAAGGCAGCTCGACTCTGCTGGGTAAAGAGGGTACAGCAGCAGCACTTTGGAGCAGAGATTCGCCTTATCAACAAGAAACGGACTTTGCCAGCATCCAGTTCACTCTCCAAGTTGACGCCGTTCCTAGACGACGGAGGCCTCCTCCGCGTTCAAGGGCGTCTGCAACACAGCCTCTGGTCCAGTCAACAAAAACACCCGCTCATCATTCCGGCTCAGTCTGTCCTAGCTAGTCTCCTCGTGGCCGACGCTCATCTACGATCTCTTCACGGCGGCACTCAGGCCACCTTGGCGACTCTTAGACAATCCTATTGGATCCCTCGAGGACGGCAGGCGGTCAAATCCCACATCCATCGCTGTCATACTTGTATCCGGTGGAAGGGTCAACCAGCGGTGCAACGAATGGGCGATTTACCGCACTTTCGCGTAACCCCCGGACGCCCGTTCCTTCATACTGGCGTCGACTACGCGGGCCCGTTCCTGCTGAAAACCATGAAGGGACGCGGAGCTCGCACCTTCAAGGGTTACATCGCGCTCTTCATATGCATGGCGACCAAGGCTCTGCACCTAGAAGTTGTCAACGGCGCGGATTCGGACTCCTTTCTAGCGGCCCTGAAGCGATTCGTCTCTCGGCGTGGCCTTTGCCGAGTGCTCCATAGCGATTGTGGCACCAATTTTGTAGGCGCCGATCGCGAGCTTCGTGAGTTCGTTCGACTGTCATTCCTGCCGGAGTCTCCAGCCTCTAGATTTTGCTCCAGTGAGGGCATCGAGTGGCGATTCAACCCCCCTTCCGCCGCACACTTTGGTGGCTTATGGGAAGCGGGTGTTAAATCCGTAAAGCACCATATCCGCCGAGTAATCGGATCCCAATTACTCACTTTCGAGGAATTTTCAACCCTCTTAGCTTCAATCGAAGCTTGCTTAAACTCACGTCCACTAAAGGCTTTAACGGATGATCCTAACGAATTTCAATTCCTTACCCCAGGTCATTTCCTGATTGGAGCCCCCCTCACGGCTTACCCGGAACCAAGTTTGGATACCTATTCGATCTCGCGCTTATCCCGCTGGCAATTATTGTCACGCCTACAGCAAGACTTTTGGCGAAAATGGTCTCGGGAATACCTCCAAACTTTGCAGCCTAGACTAAAATGGAGCCAACATCGCGTGGAGATTAAAAAGGGGGATCTCTGCTTTGTGCTGAATGAAACTCTCCCCCCGACTAGATGGCCTTTAGCAAGAATTGAGGAATTACACCCGGGCTCCGACGGTTTAACCCGAGTCGTGACCATACGGACTGCGACTTCGTTATTGAAGCGACCGGCATCCAAACTTGTCCTGCTGCCGCGTCGCTCACCTAGCGAAATGACCGATGCTAATTAAGGCCGCAGCCTAAAAGGATTAATTGTTATAATGTTTCCTCATGCTTCATTACTGGTTGTATTAATTAGCTTGTAAGTACTATAAGTTCTTTTTCGTCGAACGACGAAGGCGGGCGGAATGATTGAAGATACGTGAAAGTCGTGTTGTTCTACTCCGTGCGTGCGACGAGCGAGCGAGAGAACTTCGGTTGGTTTGATGCTCGGCCTGTTTACACTCTGTCTCTCGCTCTCTCGTCGCGCTTCTAATTAGCTGGTAGCGGTACGCCTCGCTCCCACATCAAATTACCTCGCGAAATTTCGGGAACCTTCGCCTATGCGACAAGCATCAATCCTACCGCCTGCGAGACGGGTAGAAAGCGGTCAGCTATCGGCAGCAACGATTCTCGGTTCCTCGGTCTCTCCGCTGTACTCTTATCGGATCTCCCGCGACCACGAAAATAAAGAAAGCCTGTCCAACGCAGTGTAACCCGAATTAAACCCATTTCCGAAACCATCTACCGCGAGAGTTATCGCACAAACTACATCTAGGCATTGGGTCTAGATGCGCTTGATTATCAAGCGAAATCGCCCGCAGGATTCGTGGAAAACCACTACCAGTTTGGAGAGCCAAGACTCCCCGGCACTGGTCAGCTAGCGCTTCGGGACCGTGGGGACGCTACGCCCCAAAGGACGTCTCCGGGGTCGGCCGAAGCCTTTACCCGGACGTCCTCCCCTGCGGGACAACGAGAGTGGCATTGGGACTGTCATGAAGGCGACATTAAAAGCTGCACACGAGTGACTGCGCAAGAGGCTGAAGCAGGGCAGGCGACAACAACCACCGCCACGGCTAGATAGGTGGGCAGTGAACCCACCAGAACACGTAAGTGAACGTAATTAAAATCATTTTAATAATATGTACATGTATCTTGATTGTGTGTTTTAATTTAAGTTTTTCTTTTCTCCTTTGACAGGTATCAGATGACGAGATGTTCGATTAAGTTTTGTTATTTTAAGTTGTTACTGTTAGTTTAGGTTTAAGTTGTTATAGTTATTTTCGCTGTAAGTTGTGTTACTGTTATTTTTAGTTTGTAAGGTTTTCCGTTTTAATTTTAGTTTTATTTCAAGTTTATTATTTTTCTTTCTATTACTTTAAGTCCGCATTTATAGTTTACACATTTTGAAGTATTATTGTTATGTTTGTTTTTATTTTGAATCATGAGATATATATTTTATTATATAATAAGAAGTGATATATGATAAATGAGTGTTATTGTACCTGTTTCTTTAAACCCTTTTCTTCTAAGGTTCAAACGTCATCCGCTCACGTCTGAAGATCTTTTCCCATCCTTCCACCTTTCTGCATTCTATTCTTGGGTTTTTTTGCTACACATTTCACTAACGTACAATATATTCACGATGCTGTGAAAATTAAACTGGGTTTGTTAAATTAAATTGTCACAACACATGCCATTCTATTTATACTCTACACTGCTCTACAAATTCACATATGTATTATTCGTTCACCTTCGTTGAACAGTTGCAGGAATTTTACATGATGTTTTCAGCATAGGCCATAAAACTCCCACGCGCGGGGCGACAGCGTGGGACCACCCAATCGGCTTACCCTCGTCTGGCTATCAGGGTAACCTCAAACTAGCCACGGGGCCCAACAAGACTAAGGTGGTACATATGGATCAAATCAAGGTGGCGCACCTAGCACCCACCCGAGGAACTCGGTCTCTGACCCAACCTAACACACCACTACTATAAAAGCACACTACCCATAAACAAGGGAGTGCACATGCTTCCTGTGCAGGCGAGCAAAGATGATCCCACGCGGGATAATTGTAAGATGGGCCAGGTGCCGTCAAAAGCCACCACCCGTTTGAAGAGCCCTCCACCACTCCCTCTCTTTATTATTACTTTCTTTCTTTTTATTATTACTATTTTGCAAGTGCTACTCCGATTTGCCAATCCCCGCGAAAAGAAGTCACCACACGCGTCGGCGGGGGGGGGGGGGGGGGGGGTGAGTTCCAAAGAGTCAGAATTAATATAATTAATAAGATTTTTGCAAAAATTTAAGGACAAGATCCGCGATTCCGGCCCGATTGATCACGCGGATGGACTCGCAACAACCGACGGGCACTCGAGGACGCACGAGCAGTGGAGACGAGGACGACGCAAGCCGATCGAGGACAACAGATCGAGGCAGAACCCACCACCTGCCAGCCGCCAGAGAAGACATCAATTACCAATTAATTAGGCTAGGCGGCGTAATCGGCAGCGCGGACCTCGGCTGCCAACTCATGAAAAATCGGCCGGCACTTGGTTTCCAGCGTGTGTGGCGAACGGCCGCAGTAGTTATGAGTAATTTTGTGGGTGCCAGGAGTTTCGGCAAACGGTAAAAAATTTTGGAGACGAACGGGTTGACAGACGAGGTAAGCGTTGATCCTTTTCTTTGCGTTATTTCCTGCGCGTGCAGTTCTTGAGGATTTCGGTGACGGTTCGGAGAATTGTGTTTGCGGTGTGATAATCAGGGATTTTACCTTCGGTCGCGAACGGTAGAATCTCGTGGGGTATGGACCAGGGAAACAACGTTCACGTGTTGCCGGCGACGGCGACGGCGGGGGGGGGGGGGGGGGGGAACGCCCGGCCCTCGAGGGCCTCATCGGCTACAGGCCGAGGTGGCTGACGGACGGCGAAATCCCGGCCCTTCGAAATAATTGACCTCCCTTCAGGAAACCAAGTCTTATGAGAGCCAGCGACTATTTGAGCCGCGGGAGTCCGGCGGCGGTCAGAACTTTTGAAAGATGTAGCGAGTGATTATTTGGTCGCGTTTGAAGAAAGTGAGAGCGGTTAGCTACAGCGACGACGCGATTCGGCCGCGTGCAGTTGTAGTTTACTGGCGTTAATAAAGATCTGTTTTGGGCGGTGTATTTAAATTATATTTATGTGATTGCTCGGCCGAACCCGCCGTGATCGGTGACTTTCCGAACGTTCGCGAGGAGTCAACGTTTGGCCTCGGCCGATGAACGCGGTAACCCCGGATAGAAGATTCAGGAACAAATAGATAAAGGATTCGTGAGGAAATCCATTGCCCGAGAAGAAGAGGAGTGGGGATACTTCCCCCAAAATTCAGCGGTTTCGGAGGTGCAAGGGTTCCGAAAATCGACCACTTGATTTCGGACTCTTGAAGTAGCAAGACGTGCACCAGGAAATCTGAGAAGACTAGAAGAATACATTGAGGACCTGTAAAGAAGACCGATCGCTCTAACGTCGTCGTGCGGAAAAGCGGACATAGCCACATCCGCAACGCGGACGATAAACGCGCAGCCTTCCACGTAGGCATTAGCCTCACTTTTGGGAGGAGCCGAAAATCACGGGCCATCGAGCAAGTATTAACTATAAAAGCTCGCCCCGTGCGCGCGCTGGTTCTTCGCGAACGAGAAACGACGCGCCGAAAATCGCGGGCCATCGAACGCAGTGCTGTTACGGCAGTTCGACGCGTGCGCGAGCAGGAAAAATCTACGGCGTTTCCAAAAGGTCAAGCTTTCCTGCAAAAGTTACACTTTTGCAGTCCGGGGCAGAAGCGATGCAAGTCATTCAGGGACAGATCGGATCGGACCACAGCCTCTGGAGGGGATACTGAAATTGCGTGCAGAGGTACTCCGCCAAAGAAAATATAGTCCACAAGTGTAGCAACCAGATAAGAGTTTCGATAGAATTAATGAACAGCTGATTTCGCGGTCGGAGCAACGACCTGAGGCAAATGAGAGTTCGAAACTCATCACCGAGCTTTGTTGTCACCGGCGGATTAACGCATGTTGACATCGCGGCGAACTGGCTCCGATTCGGAAACCGATAGAAATTACGGCCGAATCGAAGAAACTGCTGCAGCTATTACCAAAGGCACTGAATAGCTCCAACCGGAAGAGATTACCTTCGGAGCTGCATAAATTCGGTGCATAAGGAATCAGTAATTCAACGACAGACGAAGAAAGAAGATAACGTGAAAATTAACGAGTGCGGATACGTGACAAACGAGTGCGAGCGAGAGTATTTACGTCGGGAGGGTCCACTTTACACACGTTCCACTTTGCGCACATGTGGATTTTCGGACACAGTGGAATTTGCCCACGTTGGAAGTTGGACACAGTGGAATCAGGACACATGGTTGTGGAAACTGCACACATCATACATGTATTAGCATGACTGACTTGTGACTATAAAACCTAATAAGTCTCATTCTGCTTTTTAGTCACAAGTCAGGTCAGTGCCAGATGAGGGGAAGGGGGCGCAACTCTAAAACGTGATAAGTCGCCTTTGCGCACGTGGAAACTGCTCACATTGGAAACTGCCCACAGTCGAAAAAATGTAGAGTGGAAGTTGTACACATCAAATGTGGAAACTGCGCACAGTATGTAGAGTTCACAGTGGAGCTTTGCTACACGAATTGTGGACGTCGGCTGCAGAGTACTGCGTACACACCTTATCTCTAATCATGCATAATTCGTACTGAAGGTTTTTTCAGGTATATCCGTGGTATTAACTAATGCCAATTGGCCATTATTTGTAAATTATACGTTTGCGCCCCCTTCCCCTTATCTGGCACTGACCTAACCCGTGACTGTAAAGCATAATGAAACTTATCACGATTTACAGTTCCGCCCCCTTCACCTCGTTTGGCACTGACCTGACCTGTGACTGTAAAGCAGAATGAGAGTTATTACGTTTTATAGTCACAAGTCAGTCATGCTAATACATGTATGATGTGTGCAGTTTTCACTTCGATGTGTCCTGATTCCACCGTGGGCAAGTTCGACCGTGTCCTGATTCCACTGTGTGCAACTTCCAACGTGGGCAAATTCGACTGTGTCCGAAAATCCACATGTGCGCAAAGTGGAGACTCCCATTCTGTGCAATGCCAGAGGATGTGGTCCAAGTCTTGTGTGAGGTATCCGCAGGTGCAATCAGTTGTTTCAATGATGTTGATTCTACATAGGGATGGTGCTAGATTGTAGTGATTTGCACTGGCTCTACACACCCGTGAGATAAAGCTCCGGGTTAGATTTCTGTGCTGAAACCAGGTTATTTTGCCTGGGTCAAAAATCTCCGTGAAGTATTTCGTTCACTTAATGAGCCCTTGCTGAATGATGGTGTTTTATGTTTGAGACCAAATTTTTCCCCCTGTCTCTTCGTTTCAGGTTGGACCAGGGGACTTTGATGGTGGAGTCGTGTTCGTGTTGGGTGGCTTCTTTTGTTAGCGTGACAGTTAGTTCATTTCCCTAGATGCCAACATGCGCTAGTACCCATATAAGAGGTGGGCATGTGGTGGATTGGTTGAGGGTTCTGAAGTGTGCTAAGGCATGTTGGGCTTAGATAATATATGGGTTGGTGGACGCCGTGGTGCCAGGGCTGGCATTAGCTTGAAAGGCACTTAGGGAATCCGTACATATTGTGAATTTGTGATCGGGCTGTGTGGCTATGAAATCTAATGCTTTGCAGATAGCTACGCTTTCTGCGGAGAAGACTGAGCTGTCAAGATGTAAGCTGTAGGAGTCGCACTGATTGGTCTCTGGGCATGCGATACGCCAGTGGATAAGCCAGTTTCTGTTTTGGAACCGTCTGTGTAGATGCAGACTGGGTTGTCTAGTAGGGAATTTATGAAGTCAAGAAATTCTGAGTTAGGAGCTGTGGACGTTTGCTGGGAGAGACCAATATTGGGGGAATAGTAGAGAGAAAGTGTGGAGGAAGGGAAGGGGATCATGTTGCATGGAAGCAGCGGGGAAGAATTGGTGTGAGAAGCAGTGAGTTTGAAATTCTTTAAGCAGGAGAAGGGTTGGTTTCTGTTAGTGGCAGCGAAGGAGTTGGAATGTATGTCGTTGTTTAGGATATTTGATAGAGTTTTGTGTGTGTGACTGTGGTTAAAGATGACGTATTACTAGAAAGTTATGGCAGGAGAATTTCGCTCGGTCTTCTAACATTGGGACTCTGGCCTCAGCGACCACTACATTACCTGGGGTGGCGCGCCTGAGACCCAGATCCAGTTCGAGCGAACCGTTTTGGATGCTTTCTATTTTGCTCTTGGCCATCTTTGTGTTTGGAAAGGAGATGAAAATGCCATATTCAATTCTAGAGTGGATTAGGCTCTTGTATAATGTGAGGAGCGTTTCTCGGTGGCAGCCCGACAAAGTACTCCTTACAAGGGGAGGTCGTGACCTGGACACGCGCTCTTTGAACGCGACTTGTATCAAAAGTTGCGTACTGGTATGAATAATGAAAGTGTGTAATATTAGCCGCATACCGCCAGCCATTTTCATAAAAAATCGAACTTTGCAACCTGATACACCTATAAGTACAGAAAGAATAAGCCTTGTGTACAACTTGAGTGATAGCAGAGCGAATGCAGTCCACTTCGAACCACCGAAGTGGAAGGACGTCCAAGCGCTCCGACTGACCGCCCAGCCGGTGTACTGGTAACCCCCCACCCCAGTAACCTATACCCACAGTGCAGTGCAAAGTAAAGTGTCACTTATATCAACGTTTTCTTATACGAAAGTGGAGTTTATAGTAGATCCCGGCCCCTGCCTCCACACCATCACCGGAGACAACGAAGGCCAACACAGTAAAATGCTTGCAACAATTACTACAACATCCCAAGAAGTCAACGGACCTCACATTACTCAACAAACTTTCTGCACCGATCACCATTTCCACGGACGGATACGACACAAATCCTAATAGGATCTCGAAAACACCAACACACACAAGAGAGAGCTTCCGCCCTCTCAACAAGATCAAAAGACTGAATCCCGCTCCGAATCTCACCAAGGCGACAAAGAAGTCTCCATCAACAAGCATGAAGAACCAAAAGAAGAACACCAGCGATTCACGGAAAAGAGATTTGGCGGTAACCCCCGCAAGTCAACCATCCTACAAGGACCTGCAAAAAATTGTAGAAAAACTAAACGAGGCGGTAATCGAGCTTAGTCACTTGCTAAAAAATTAACAGCCCAAGCAAATAGAACCCAACGCGTAATTAAAATGACCAGGTCAATTCAACCTAACATTTCCTTCAGCCAAGCCCTATCAGGTAACCCATCCCCACACCAATCGCAATGCCCAGTAATAAACCCGCTACCCCAATTCCAATTCCACTCCACCCAACCACCTCCATCAACCCAAACACAGCAAAACGAACTAATCCTCACACTTGAGCAATCTCTATGTAACATATTAGACAGTAAAATTAGCATTATTCAACAGAGCATCCCGGAAAGTGCACAGAAAATAGGCCTTCTTTTCAGCTACATACATAAATATCGAACCGAACACCTTCAATGGCTAGCCACGCCCTCTTGACACTAAATGAAATCTCAATCCTCGCTATAAACGTAAACTCATTAGTCTCAAACGAAAAACGATCAACTCTCGCAGACACACTAACTGAAAGAAAACCAAATCTCGCTCTAATTAATGAAACTAAACTAACCAAAGACCACAGACTAACGTTCAAAAACTACAATAGCATACGCGCGGACAGACTTAACTCTAAAAACGGTGAAGGAACCGCTATCCTGATCCGACGTCCAATTAAATTTGAAAGAATAACTCCCAATTGCTCCTCAACCCCCCCCCCCCCCCCCCAGTCCTTGAATCAACCATAATCAAAATCAAACTTCCTCACAAACGTAACCTATACATCATATACGCGTACGCTCCTAATAGCAGTAAAAAAGAATTCGCTGACAACCTCGACACGCTCTTTCACCAACTCAAAATTAACAACACCAACAACCTATACATTCTAGTAGTATACATTCTAGTACGCCAAACACACCAGCTGGCACAATACCTTCTCCAACCAAAGAGGCACCTTTTTATACAACTGGATAAAGCAAAACGAAATACCACTCAGAACCTCATTACTCAGCACAGACCTCCCATCCTACCAGAAATACAATTCATACCTGGACATATGCATCGCAGACAATAGACTTACCTTCACAGATCTCGCCCTAAACGGACGCATCATAACCACGGACTACGACAGCGACTACAGAGCACTAATCATAAAATTTAAAATACTGGGACAGGACACCATCCGACTAGAAACCCACGACCCACCCCACAAATACAACTACTCAGGCACAAACTGGCCCTCTTTCCAAAAATTCCTTACAAACCACACACTCCTCATCCCTTCTAACAAAAACTTGTCGCGGGAAGAAATTGACAACCACCTAACAGCTCTTGACGAGTCAATTAAACAGGCCATACACTTTGCCACCCCAACTATCAACAACAACATCAACGCAACAGATAGATACTTAACAGATGAAATCAAAAAGCTAAAGATCAGAAAAAAAGACTTGCATCTCAACTAAACCACCTAACCTCTTTATCAAACGCCAATCAAGAAAACAACTCACTAATCGGTACCCTCAAATTCAGCCTCAAAATCACAAAAAAAACTCATTCAATACGAATTTAGCAAATCGGTCTCAAATTACTGGCAAAACAAAACCTCGCAAATCCTCCCCAACTCTAACAAATTCTTCCCTCAGATAAATAATATATTCCGTTTCCCCGCTGACACAAACATAGACACATTAAAAATAGACCCGACAGACTCACAACTACTCCAAAGGGCAGAAATAGATCCACCAAACCTAGCCTAGCCAAAGATCCAAACGGTAAACTACAGATATCAAATCAAACTGACAAACTAAACATCCTTGGCGCCCACTTCGGAAGAATCCATAATACAAACACAACACGACCTCACTCCAGACTAAATGAAATAGTCAAAGAAAAAATGAGTATCCTCCAGGAAACCGCCCAAAACACCGCCGAACTCAATATATCCATATGTTCGTTTAGTGACACTAACCTATCTATATGCCCCCACCACCCAGAGATGCTCCCAAATCTTTTCACAAATCCCTTTGAAATTCAATCTATCCTAAAGAAATTAAACAATAAAAAATCCGCAAGCCACGACAAATCCCGAACATCGTCCTCAAACAACTTCCTCCCAACACAATAACCAACTACACCATTATTCTTAACAACATAATCAACCTCTCTTACTACCCGGAAACATGGAAAATAGCTAAAGTAATAGTAATAAAAAAAAGGGGGAAAGACCCCTCTCTAATTAACAGTTACAGACCCATCAGCCTACTCCCGAACATTAGCAAAGTCTTCGAAATCATCATTAATAACCACCTCTGGCATCACTGCAATTCTCATAACATAATCCCAGACCAACAATTCGGCTTCCGCTTCAAACACTCTACCATTCACGCAATTAACAAATTCGTCTCCGACATCTGTTGGGCAAGAAATGGCGGCGACTGTCTAGGAGCAATCTTCATAGACATGGAAAAAGCTTTCGACACGATATGGCTAGACGGATTATTTTTCAAACTAGGAAAAAAAGACTTCCCTCAACATCTAATCCTCCTCCTATGGAACATGGTAAGAAACAAATCCTTCCACACAGCAGATGGTCAATCGATCTCAGAAAAATCATTCACAGTCAACAACGGACTCCAACAAGGCACGGTTAATTCACCGCTGCTTTTCAGCATTTTCATTAGCGACCTTCTTAAACTTTTCGGACTCAACCAAGCCTCTAACCCCTCAGCAATAGCCTTCGCCGACGACCTTCTCTTTTATGACACCAATAACAAAACCACAGTCCTTAGCGCTAACCTCCAAAACCTATTCGTCAAAACAAAAAACTAGTTAACAACCTGGGGACTAAAAATTAACATTGACAAATGCGAAACAATTCTCTTCAGACCTAGCATCACAAGACAAGCACACGCAAATTATGACCTCAGAACTTACGCACGCCACTTCGCAATCCAAGACAACGACACGAACGCAACAAAAATTCCCAACCAAAAGACAGTTAAATACCTCGGCATCAAACTAGACTTCAGACTAACGTACATTGAACACATAAATTCAAAAATAGCCAAAGCTCAGGAAGCCTTCCTCGCGAACAAAAAACTCTTTTACTCGGGATACCTAAACAAAAAATCCAAAATAACCTGCTACCTATCCCTAATCCGCCCAATACTAACATACGGCTGTCAAATCTGGTTTAATCTAAGCCCCAGCATAATGGAAAAATTACGAATCTTTGAACGCAAATGCCTCAGGGCATGCCGTGGCAAATACCGCACGCCAGAATCCAACTTTAGCAAAAAAGTCAGCAATATCAACCTCTACAAAGAAGCCAACATTCCGAGAATCAACCTCTTCATCCTAAAAATAATCAGATCCCACTGGACACGCACTCCCACAATTACAAACAACAGCCTCATCCATCATGCACCATTCCCAGACCCAGAATATATCGAAATAACAAACTCTACCGGATTTATCCCACTGGAAGCCTTTACCCACCTAGACAAATCAGGATATATTCAAGACTCTAACAACTTCCCAATCATCTACCACATATATAGACATGCACAAAACAAATCAATCTTCTACAACCCAGTCTCTGAAAACTCATCCACCAACCTAAACCTTAGATTCGTCTCACCGCTCACAAAGATAGACAAGAGTAAGAAATATGGCCCCTGCGCCAAAAAACACTGGTCAATAAGCAAACACACCAACCCACCAAGTACTCGGACCTTAACCCCCATTTATCCGCACACACCAATCCGGTACCTTACCGATCCCACCACGCTCCCTTGTTGAAAACAGGTTTACAATTACTGAACTTCTCGCTAGAGTAAATTTTTAAACATTGTTTAATTAAAAAATTAAGAAATATGTACTTCTTATTTTTCAATTTTGCACCGCTGTGTAAAATTTGAAGTCGATCGGAGCACTTTCATTTTTTAACATTAAATATCTTAACAATGAAGCCAAAGTGGGTCTTTTTACAAAACAGGATATCATAGTTTGGCCGATAGAAGCTGCCTACCAAGTTTCAAAAAAATCGGTGACCCACAATTGTGGTCCTCCCCTTGTTAGTTTACCCTAGCCTTCTAAGTTTACGCAATAAATACCAATGTAAAACGAGCGACCGTTAGAACAACCTCTGTAACATTCGAAATTATCATATACCACTGTAAAGAGCCGACCGAGTCCTCTTGTTGGGGACCTCTAGTTCTTATTTTAGACTTAAACACCTAGTTTTAAGTTGCGTTTTTATAGGCATTAATGTAAACCCGAAACAAACAATTATTGTTAACACAGGCTTTCTCAATAAACGCATTTTTTAGAAACAAAAGCAGAGCAAATGCGGCGAAGGATTACCACGGGAAAGATTAGGGTTCGATTATCTATTGGGTTGGATTTTTTTTCTAATTCAATGTTAATTTTAATGTTTTAAATTATACTGTGTACACGAAAAGTATATAATATAAAACCTTACAAGTGGGAGATGCATTTACAATATAAACACGCAGAAAATATAAAATACCAAGTGTGTTTCCCCTGCGAGATTCGGTAAATGAAAGGTGTTACGATTGGCTCAAATGAACCGCGACCGCTGATTACGTAATGCGTAGAGTAATTCGGCGGCGCTACTTACGCTTCCGCGTGGATTACACGCAATGCATGCGCGGATCCTCGCGAGACCGAAGAGACTCGAGCGAGAGAAGTGTACGGAGCAAGACGTGTATGACTTAAGAGAACGAGTATGAATAAGATACGTTGATTAGAAGTGGTGCGGAGTTATTCATAATTCCCCGTGATTCCTTGTGCTGCAACCAGCACGCCTCTCCGGAAACACAACAAAAGGTATTTGTGGGAATTTATCATTAATAAAATGCGCGTGGTGCAGAAGTGCCCCATGTTTCGTTTGTTTTTACAATAATCTTCATATGAGGCATTGTATACGCTCGTATGACAGCCAAACCCAAGATGAAAATTAATATTATATTATTAATATTATATTTTGCGTATTCTTGTATTATATCGTTAGATATTTGCTGACACGTACATATTGTAAAAGTATCTCGCACTTGTAAGGTTTTGTGTTACATACTTTTCATGTACATAGTATAATTAAAAACATTAAAATTAACATTGAATTAAAAAAAACTATATCCAACCCGATGGAGAATCGAACCCTAATCTTTCCCGTAGTAATCCTTCACCGTACTCGCTCTGCCATCACTCCAATTGTACATAAGGCTTATTCCTTCTGGACTTATAGGTGTATCAGGTTGTGAAATTCGATTTTTCATGAAAATGGCTGGCGGTATTTGCTAATATTACACACTTTTATTATTCATATCAGTACGCAACTTCTGATACAAGTCGCGTTCCAAAAACGCGTGTCCAGGTCGCGACCTCCCCTTGTAAGATATTGTATTATCCTGTTACACAACTGTACCCTTTTTTTAACTGTTCGTGGTGTGATTGAAAGTTCAAGCGATGGTAGAAACGGATACCGAAGAATTTGGCTTCTGAGAAGTTCGAAACGGAGACTGAGCCAATGTTGAGTGCTCCGGAGCCAGGGGGGATCATACTTTTGCTGAAAGTTAGGAATTGGGTTTTTTGTGGGGAGAGGATGAAACCGATGTCACGGAGGTTGGAGGCGAGGCGAGACGACTAATTGCAGATTCCAGAGAGAGAGGGTGGCACTCTCTGCGGAGGGAGCCCTGGCGAACAGGGCTATGTCATCGGCATAGAAGGCAGCTTGTACATTGTCTGGCAAACTGCTGTCAATACCGGCGGTGTAAAGGATATATAGTAATGGACTAAGAACACCACCTTGAGGAACGCCTTTATAAATTTGCCGGGAGGGTTCTAGGTGCGTAAGGAAGTGAACTGTTCTACTGTATGTTAGTTGGTAAATAAAGGATAAGACTCTAGCGGGTATACCCATAGATGCCAGTTTTGTGATGAGTATGTCCGGGAAGACATTGTCGAAAGCAGCGTTTACTTCGAGGCACGCTACCGCGACCGTTTCGTTGTTTGCGAGACCCATTTCTACATTTAGCAGGTAAGCGGCTAAATTGTCATTACAGGAGCAGCCTTTGCGGAATTCAGATTGTTCTGGGACGATGAGTTAATGGTGTTCTGCCCACCACAGGAGACGGTTCTTTACCATTCTCTCTATCAGCTTGCCAACGCACGAAGTGAGAGAGATGGGCCCGAAGGGGATCTCATCTGCCTTATGAATAAGAAACACTTTAGATACTTTCCAGTCGTGCGGTGTGAGGTGTTTGATAAAAAGATCATTGAGGATGTCTAAAAGTGCCAGACGGATTTTCATGGGCAGGTGATGCAGGATTGGTCTTTATAGAAGAGATTCTGAGCGAGGTACGTCTGTATGTGTGTTTAGCTATTTGAATGTTTGCAGTGATGGGATAATGATCGGAACCGTAAGGGTCATCTAGCTGTTGCGTCTGGATCAGGTTGGCGACTCTGTGTAGAGAGATGATTAAGTTTATGTTGCTGTGCTTAGTGTGGTCTAGGAAGTTTATGTGTGATCTGTCTGAGATGTTGTGTACAGTTAAGTTGTAGGAGTAGATGAGTTGGGTTAGATGGCGGTCTGCTGAATTAGACTGGGAGCAGTTCCAATTAGGGTGCCAGGCATTTAAATCTCCTGCGAGGATGTAGTCACCTGTGTTATTTTAAACGGCCAAGAATTGTGTCCACATGAGCCTGTCAAAGCGTTGTCCAGGTCTTCTGTATACAGGGTGATTCAGTGATTCGGTTACCCGTTTCAGCCACGTATTCTAGGCGCCAAGCTAACCCGAAAAGTCCTATAGTAAAATGGCGAAATCTCAACCCTTTCAGAGTTACAGGGGGTTGAAATTTCAAGTTTTACTATAGGACTTTTCGGGTTAGATTGGCGCCTAGAATACGTGGCAGAAACGGGTAAACGAATCACTGAATCACCCTGTATAGTCGCGATTGTAAGCTGGCGATTGCTTAGGTGGATTGTGGTGACACAGGTGGTCACGTTGGGATCTTTGTGTTGTAGTACCGGTAGTGGAGAGTGTGCGGTGTTGTTGCTGACGTAGATGGCTACGCCGCCTCTGTGGTTCTGTGAATCAGCGCTGTAGATCGTGTTGAATCCGGCGATGTGGCTCTGGCTGTTTGTTTTCAGCAGAGTTTCGGTGAGTATTAAGACGTCCTTGTTTCGGCTAAGCGAGGTGAGTTCCGTCTTCTTGCTATTGATTCCTCTGCAGTTCCAAACTAGTGTCTGGAGTTGTTCAGTGGGACCGCTACTATTTACCTGTCCCAGCATAAGTCCTGAGGCCAGTCATTGTGATGCCCGGAGTGGGCTCAGTGGGGTTGGAGCGGTCTTTCAGTGGGATAGGTGCTTTGCGGGATGTGGAACTAGAAGAGGAGCTTGTTGGTGCGTGAGTTTTTGATTGTATTTTGAGTGGGATTACGGCAGCGGATGTTTGTAGGGTTAAAAGAGCAGGGATGGGAGAGGAGGTGTTTTTGGATTACGGAATGTTTTCTTTGTTTGAGAAGTTTGTTACACTGGAGTTCATGGTTTCGTTTCTTTTGGGTAGTTTGGTTAATAGAGAGGGAGCAGACCAGGCGTTGGTGGAGGAGATGGCTGGTCTTCTATGCCTCCTATTCTCTTAATAGCATGAGATTGTTCAAGTGGTAGTTTTTTGAGTGATGGCAATTTGGGGTACGAGACCCCTGAGTTGGCTGTTGGTGTGTCTTATAACCCAAAGTTTCCTTGGGTTGTTTAATGGCGCCGTAGATACTGATAGATTTTGTAGCGAGGATGTTGTTGATCTCTGAGTGGAGCTGGTAGTTTGGACATTCTCTGCCCATGGTGAGATGGCTATCGTTGCAATGAAAACATTGCGGGTTATTGGCTCTTGAACACGGTTTTTCATTTAGGTGGTATGAGTCTCCACATGTGCGGCAGGTTTCAGGTTTGTGGCAGAGTTTGGTAACTCTTTGTTACGGTTGTACCAACACAAAGTATTTTTTTTATTAAAATTTTGAACATTTCCGATTAAAATGCCGGGTCGCACAGTCTGGTATCTTTATTAGTTTCTGAGTTACGAATTTTTAAAGAAAGACTGATCCAAAACTTGAACGGTTGTCGCTGGCCGCGGCGCGCCGCGGTGCGCTGCAGCGGGCGCCTGGCCGGATCTTCCCACATATAATAATTTATTGCTCCGGAACTATTAGAGTTACCAACCTGGACTTTGTGGCATTCTCTTTAGTAGACCACAGAGCATCTGGGATATTAATTTTAAGGTGATCGGCGCTCCCCTTTACTATTTCATTTAAATATTAATCGTTTATTTATATTTTACAACTATTTATTTACGTTGTACCGGCACGAAGTATTTGTGTTATAAAAATTTAAACATTTCCACGTAAAACGCCGGGTCGCACATCCTGGTATCTTTATTAGTTTTCGAGTTATGAATTTTTGGAAAAAAGTTGATCCCAAACTTTGCAGTTAAATAACTTAAAAACTAATAACGATATCGAGGAACGGAGAAAGCATTTTATAGGGTTCGCTTAGGGCTACAAATCTGTGAAGTTTAAAAAAAATCGGGGACCAAGTATGAATCGACTGTGATCATTTGGCGTGGAATCGCTTGTATGTGAAATTTTAATTATATCATGCTTGCTTTATACTGAAACAAATCCTGTACAAGAAAGCATTGAAAAATCTATTGACCGAACAAAATTGAAAGCTAATAATGAATAGCTTGCTTTATAGCTCCAAATAATGCATATGTTGTAGATGATGACGTTGAGTGAAACAGCAGCACAGCACATTTATTTTCCTGCATGTAAAAGAAAAAAATTAAAACCAAACTTAATGAAATGTTGGGACTAATTAAATAATGGGAAAAGGATTACTACGTGCCAGGCCTTTACCAATATCTACATTTTTATAACAAAAGACAATAACCCAATTGCCAAACAAAAGAACTTAAAATTTATTAGTGTCATAACGCATAACAGAAACTTAAAAATAAAATTTAAGAATCACAACAATAACAAATGTTCGCAAACAAAAATACATTTTCAGTCACACACAGACCAATCTTCTCGGGTTAGTGAGCTTAAAAAGAGTAACATGTTTAAATGCCTACCAGTCAGTCGGTTCCGATTATCCCGTTTAATGAGTCCAGCTCTTGAGAATAGCCGTTCTGCGGGAACAGTGGTAGCAATTACTGATAATTGCGTTACTGCAACTTTGTTTAAACGAGGAAATGTTCCTGCAACGTTTTTCCAATATGCAAATATGTCTTCGTCCCTCGAAATCCTTTCTATTTCTAAATATTTTGCCAGCTCAACATTCCTGGACATGTCTAAATCGCTGGTTGCAGTAGATCCTTGATTAACATCCAACATATCATGGAAATCCCACAGTGTATTGGACCTTTTTGTTGCGGGTGGATTTACTGCATCCTCATGTTTTAGGGCTTCAACCATACCTTTGATCCGCTTCAAAGCTGACAAAACAGGTAACGGAGACTTAAAATGAATTTTTTTAAATCTGGGATCTAATATTGTCGCTATTGACAATAGTGGCGAGAATTCAAAATTCTTAAACCGATTTGAAATGACAGTTTGAATTTTGGTTTTAAATTTTCGTCCTATATCGGTTTGCGGACTGACGCTATTTATCTGCTGCTGCATGCAATGAATAATTGGAATAATTATACTGCAGGTTGAATACTGATCTCCACTTATCTCTGTTATTACACTTCTAATGGGCTCCATCATCGGAAATACGTCTGTGAGAGTTCTGAGTTCTTCTCTATTTAATATATCGACTGGATTGTCGCATTCCGACATGACTGCATAGACATGTTCTTCAAGCTTCAAATATCGCTCAATCATATCGATTTTTGTTGTCCATCGAGTGGGAACATCTTGAATAGAGCCGAGCACTATTCCCTCAGACTTTTCAGTTTGTAATTGGATTTCCTTCAGCTTCTCTGATGCTCTGATACTCCGTCTAACTTGACGCTCGATGGCGTTTATTTTGTTTATTATATTTGTAACTTCGACAAAATCATTTAATGCGTCGGGAAGTAGATGGGCCACAACGTGAGCAATACATACAAGACGAGCATCTTTTCCTACTACTTCTCTTCCGTCTAACGGAACTAAAAGAGTGTTCATTAAATTATATATTTTATTTTGAAGACTCCACCGGAGAAACGGGAGTATTTTAAACGTTCGATCAATTCGGGCCGAGGACAATCTGCACAACACGTGCGCCAAACGCAGCATACCTGCGAGGGAAACCCCGAGACCGGGGAAATTCGGGACTCATCGCCACCGACGGTGAGCCGCTCCCAACCCGCTTCAGAAGGGCGTGCTTCGGACACACCAAGCGGGGCTGGGCCCGTTCAGGGTGACCGCTGGTTGGAAAAACTAAACGACCCATCAGCGGGTCGAGCAAGGCAAGTCGAAAGATCGACGTCTCAGCACTGGATTTAGCTACACTCTTGTTCCATCGTAGCGGAGAACAACATCGGCCTCAGTAACCAGTTCACACAATTCTGGCATCTAGGAGCAATTCGTCGATACGGAATTGCTCCTCTGATCAGCAGTTGAGCCGAACAGACTAACCGTTCGGCAAATCGACAGGAAGTTTAAAGTTCGGTATCCGAGACGGGCGTCTGATCGGTTTGAATCACCATCGCCGCGTCTCATTCTACCATTAATACGAATTCAAACATTCGAACTCCCGATAGTATTCATTGCTGACCAGCATCCGGGCCAAGGTTGCTATCGGAATCATTCAATCATTCGCATCGGCATTCATCAAATCGTACGTCTAAAATGGTTACCCGAAATTAATTTGGGGGGTAACAGTTACCTTCGCGACGCAACAACTTCGATGCAAGCCTCGAAAGCTGCAAGCTTTAAATTGCAAGCTTTTAAGCTATGCAAGCTTTTAATTGCAGCCTCGCCATCAGATATGATTGCCGTTAATTTGCTCTTGTCGAGATGGAATTCGGCTATTACTTCCCGTAAACAAGTTGCAAGCTAGTCAGCGGTATGACGCTCGCTAAGTATGCAACATCCAAGAAATCCACTTTTCATTTTCGACCAATTGGATAAATAATGAATTGTGACACCCATGTAGCTCTGATTAGAGCTGTCACTCCAATTGTCGCACGTCAAACAATAAACGTCTGCATTGTTAATATTTTTAATAAATGCTTGCATCATCATCTCATATCTTGCTTCTAGTCTTATCGTGATTGTCTTTTTTGTTGGAGGCTTGTACAGAGGTACCAGCAATTTCAGTAGCGTCAATAGGGTGGAAAGTAACAGGTGGGCCAAACTGGAGGGGGTGATTCTACGACCAAAAATAAGACTAAAAACAAGTATACTGATTTGGCGATAAAGGATTAGTTAACGAGATTGAGACGGATTTTCTTTTTAGTAGTTTCGAGAAGCGACTTAGTTCTATTCTGTAAGAAAAATCCACACCCGGCGCGGCCTGGGTCAAGGGCTGCCGGGGCTCTAATAATGAATTTTACGACAATTGCTTCTATTAGTTATTAATTAGTTGGGCGCCAGCCGGTTTGCTCAAACCAGCAAACAAGAAAACTATAAGGATGGACCCGAGAAAGTAGAATAAATTTCAATATGGTTCCAGGCAAAATATGTAATTTTATGACTTACTTGGTGTTGCGCAATTGTTTCTTTCCGGTGGTTGAACGCCTTACAGACGTGGCGAGCAACTCATATGCAAATTGGCCTTTTGGTTAGCTACACACGTGGCCACTTATCAATCTACCACGCACAAAAGGAATATCGCTGTTCTATTCGCTTACGTCTACGCGTAATCGGGGCTCGAGCCAGAGTGTCGCCGATCGATGCGCGGTCGATCGTCGCCGCTCCTCGTCCCTCTTCGGGCATGTTCGATTTTTCCTAACTTCGGGGGTCGCCAACCTAGCGCCTTCGGCGCGGTAGTTTTTGGCAAGCCCGTTGTCAACCTGCAGGGGACTCTTCACTCCGTCGAGGGAATTACAAATTTCCCGTCACAAGATATTAACATTTTAAAAATTGGTTAAAATTGGTCTTTCTTCCTTACCTTTGTAGGTAAAGAAGGACGATTCTCGCGAATGTCGACAAGTTACTTCGCTGTCGATCGGCCAGTGCAATCAGCTCAGTCACTTCTTAAACTTCATGGGCAGGCATTCATTCTTCCATCAGGTCGATCTCCGCTGCAACTAATTCCCGAACGTTGCTCAACATTTATCCTGCTTACTCACAAATCCCAAAGAACGTGTCAAAACTCGCCCTTTCGGATTTGTGAATAAATAGGTTCAATGTGCTGCTGGGATTAAAAACGTTGCAGAGTCCGTACATTCATTATCCCACAAACACTGACACAGACACTGATAACCACCGAATCTTGTTTTCATCCCAAGTAAAATTCACTGACACTGAAATCACAATTTATACCGAAATCCTAATGAGAAGTCACATCTGATTCACTTTCACTTTCATTCACATTTTCACTTTCGCCTTGCCTCTTGTCCACTGTCAAATCCTGACTCTATGATCCGTAAATATCCCTCAGAAAGTGCACTCACATCACAATTGCATAGCGCGTTCCACCGATCATACCCGCAATCCAGATTTCTAACATTACCGCCCGCCTTCGCTGACGACGGCAGCGAACGAATTATGCTAGTCACTCAATTAGTAACGGACAAAGTTTCGTGATTGGCCTTTGCATCACGGAGGTTGCGGTTTTAAGCGTGACTACCCGAACCCTGTTGTCGGATGAGGGATGGATTTCGATGACTTGGCCGAGTGGCCATTTCGCTGGTGGGTATCGTTCGTCGATGACGAAGACGGGGCGTCCGGTTTCTATTGAGGAACCTTCCCGGTTCCACTTGTACACCGATTGCAACCGTTGAAGGTGTTCGTGCGACCACCGTTTCCAAAAGTCCTGCGTCATTAGGGTTAGGAGTTGCCAGCGTTGGAGTTTTGAGGCTGGTACAGGTGTCAAGTCCGGTTCAGGCACTAGAGTCAGGGGTTGCCCGATAAGAAAGTGCCCTGGCGTAAACACGTCCAGATCATCCGGGTCGTCAGTCAAAGGGCAAAGAGGCCGAGAATTTAGGATTGTTTCGACCTGCGTCAGGAGAGTCGACATCTCCTCGTAGGTGAGAAGAGAATCACCGGTCACTCGCTTTAAGTGATACTTGACACGTTTTACGCCGGCTTCCCATTTGCCGCCAAAGTGTGGAGCCGAAGGCGGGTTGAAAATCCACTTCGTGCCATCTTTGGCGATAGTGGAGGCGAGGTTTTGGAGTTCCGTGGAAGCGGCAGAATTTAGACCACGAAGCTGTTTATCTGCGCCCTTAAAATTCGTCCCGCAGTCACTAGAAAGAGTGGCGCAAATGCCGCGCCGAGCAATGAATCGATGGTAGGCTGCTAGAAAGGCATCGCTACTGTAATCGGTTACAATTTCCAAATGGACCGCGGAAGTAGCCATGCAGACGAACAACGCAATCCAAGCCTTATATGTGCGAGCGGCCTTGCCCTTCCATGTCTTTAGAGTGTATGGCCCGGCATAGTCGGGTCCCGAGTTCAGAAAAGCGCGCGCAGGGTTCACCCGAGACGGAGGGAGCTGGCCTATCAATTGATGAGCCTGAGTCCGCCGATATCTAGTGCACTTGACGCACTTTAAGATGTGGGACCGGATTGGAGCGCGTCCTCCTACGATCCAGTATGTGTTTCGAATGTATAGCAGCGTATCTTGTGTCGATCGGCGCAAAGTTCTCTCGTGAGCATCGCGAATAACCAGCGCGCTGAGCTTTGCTCCCGTCAGGAGGATGTAGGGATGTTTGGCAGAGGGATCGAGGCTGGAGTGTTCCAACCGCCCGCGAACACGCAGCAGCCCGGACGAATCCAAGAACGGGCAGAGTCGAATGAGAGGGTTTGAGCGCGGAAGTTCCCGTTTGGCCTGCAGGAAGTTTATTTCGGTAGAGTAATAACTAAGCTGCGTGGTTCGAACCAGGATTAACGCGGCCTCCTGTAGCTCGTCAGCGGTGAGCGCGCGGTGCAGCGAGGATCGCGGGAGTCGACGGGCACGACGAAAGACTCGCTTGCAGATGGCAATCACGCGTATTAGCCGAGTCAGGGACGAACAACGATCGACAACGTCCCATTCCGAATGCTGAGCCACCACGTTGACCAAGCGAGTAGTAGATGGCTTACGCTCTTCCAGCTGTTGACCGCTATCACTGATACTGTGCGAGGTTGAAGGCCAAGTGAAAGAGTCTTGCGATAGCCAGCCTGGGCCGGTCCACCAGATTTGATGGTCGCGAAGAGAGTCAGCGGAGATCCCTCGGCTTGCGCCATCTGCTGGATTTGTAGTTCCTCGAACGTGGCCCCATTTTGCCGAAGGAGTAGTTTCTTGAATGAAGCATATCCGGTTATGCACGAAGTCCTTCCAGCGAGAAGGGTGAGATACGAGACGAGTCAGTATCACCGCGGATAACAATTCTAATCGAAGAATAGTCATACGTTTTAGCGCGACCTTAGTCTTCGAGCATAGGAGCGCGACACGATATTGGTTGTCTGGCCCCTCCGTCCGGAGATAAACCACGGCTGCGATCGCGTGTTGGGAGGCATCACAAAAACCATGGATTTCTACGATGCTTGTCAAAAGGAGACCGATCCATCTTGGGATTTGGATATCTTGGATGCCCTTCATTGCTTCGAGAATTTTCCCCCATGACATATGTAGACTGCGATACCGGTAGGGGATCGTCTCACGAGATGTTAATCGCCCAGAGCTCTTAGATGAAGATTTTCGCGCTGATGATTACGGGAGACAGCAGGCCAAGCGGGTCGAACAACTGTGCGATGCGCGACATAACCGTCCGTTTGGTGGGCCGACCAGTCGATTGTTCGTTTGCTACGAATTTGAGGCAGTCTGTTGCTGGATTCCACGATAGTCCTAAGTCGTGCACGGTAGCATCCTGGATGAAAATCGTATCAGAGTGGCTACGGTGAGCAGGTGGGATGTTGTTCAGTACTTGCAGATTATTACTCGTTCACTTCCGAAGGGGAAAACCGCCCACCCTGCACAGGCCGTTAACTTGCGTCGCTTGTGCCCGTGCGACGTCAATGCTGTCGGCTCCTCCGTAAATGTCATCGACGTACCGACCTTTTCTCATCGGATCAATTGCGTGTAGGAACCGGTGTCCGTCATCCTCGATGAGCTGCAAGACCGTCTTCAGAGCTAAGTAGGGCGCACACGCCAAACCGTATGTGACAGTGGTCAGCTGGTACCGGAACGTTGTCGCCTGAGTTTCCCACAGAATGCGCTGCATAGGTTGATCGTCGGGGTGGACCTGAATTTGCCGGTACATCTTCTCGATGTCGCAGCAAAAGACGTAGCGAAATGACCGAAACCACAACAGGACGTCAACGATGTCCGTTTGTAACTTAGGGCCCGTATACAGGATTTCATTGATTGGCAATCCGGCGGTAACTGTCCACGACCCGTTAAAGACGACCCGAAGCTTGGTGGTCGATCTTGTTTCGCGAATAACTCCGTGGTGTGAGAGGTAGAACGCGAACTGAGGCTCAGCGGCGTTCTCAGGAATACGGACCATATGCCCCAGACGTTCGTATTCGGTAAGGAAATCGGAATAAGCGGCAGCGAGGGCGTGGTCGTTCTCGAATTTGCGTTTCAAGTGGTCAACCATTCAGCGCGCGGAGGGCCTCGAATCTCCTAAACGGCTAATATCGACTTTTAAGGGCATGCGAACGATGTACCGTCCCGATGGTGTCCGAGTGTGGCTCGTTGCGAAGTACTCCTCGCACTCCTTTTCGGCAGCGGACATGGAGCTACTGTTGCTTGAGCCGATTTCCTCCTGCAGCCAGAATCGCTCGAGTGGTTGGTCGAGGTCCGAATCGACCGAACAGTGAAATGCTTGCGCGGTATCAGCGCTCGGAACGCAACTCGTTGGGCCCGAGACTATCCAGCCAAGCTGTGAAAGTTGGGCGATGGGCGCGTCGCATAGGCCTTTCGCGAGCGACCCTTCGAGCAGGCGCCCATACACCTCCGCGCCGATGATGATGTCTATCTTTCCCGGTTTGGAGAATTGAGGATCGGCCAGCGGGAGATCCTGCAGATGCGGCCAACACGGTTGCTCGACGGACGCGGTGGGAAGAATCGTCGTGAGCTTCGGCAGAATATGGGCGGTGAAGACGATATCGGTGTCGCTCTCGAAGTGAGGTTTTAAGGTGAGGCTGGCAGTGCCGCGCGTTCTCCCGGTGTTCGATTTCCCTACGCCTAGTAGACGAATTCTGGACGGTGTCCTCGGTAGCTGCAGGCGCTTGACAAGGCTCTCGGTCACGAGCGAGACCTCTGACCCTTGGTCAAGCAGAGCCCGGGCGGGCACCACCTCGCGGTCCGCAGTGAGCGCGTTTACCTGAGCAGTCGCGAGCAAAACCACGGCGTGCGCCTCGGACAGTGTACGTTGCGCGTGATGCACGCTTTTGACGTTATCAGCTGGAGCTGAGCCTGACGGTGAGTCGGTATTCGCTTCGCGGATTTGTGGAATTGTTTGATTAGCCGACGCAGATTCGGATCGATGTAAGGTTGTGTGGTAGCGCTTGCCGCATTTGTTACAACGCCGGGTAGACGGACACTTTACTACGCGGTGCTTCTCGAGACAGTTGAAGCAAAGCCCTTTACTTTTCACGATCTCCGACCGCTGTTTTCCCATTTCCTGAAGATATTTCGAGCATCGCGAGACGTGATGCGCGTCGTTGCATAAGGCGCACTTGATTGGGTTGGAGTTCGGCTCCGTGGTAGTCGAGTGCGACCGGGCTTGACCAGATTTCGGCGCGCCGTGCGATCCTCCGGTGGTCTTCTCGAACGCGCGCAGCGAGAACAACCGCGTCATCATAAATTCGGTTACCTGCTTCCACGTGGGCAGTTGCCGCGACGAACCGAGATGCAACTCCCAAGCCTTCGCCGATTCCGCGTCGAAACGCTGCGTTGCCATGAATACAAGGATGTCGTCTCAGTGCTGGACAGGTCGGCGCAAGGTCTCTAAAGTCCGGACTGCTTGCATCACGGTGGTATATAAGGATTCCATTTCCGCGGCCGACTCTTTGGTCATCCTTTATAACGCGAACAGAGAACGTATCGCGAAAGTGACTAATAGCCGATCGTTCTCGTAAAATAATAGAAGAGCGTCCCAAGCCCGGTCAAAGTTTCTAGTCGTTAAAGCGGTGTTGTGCGGGAGAGACCCGGCCGAACCGATCAGGCTAGTCTTTAAATATTGCAGTTTTTCGACAGGCGACAAACTGTGGTTTGTGATAACGAGCGACGTGAATAACTCTTAAAACGGTAACGATTCAGCTAAATTGCCATCGAACTTCGGGAGGTCTATGCGAGGCAACCGCGTGCTGTTATATTGAACTACCGACAAAGGATGGTCCGAGAAGTGGCGCGTGGACGCTGGCTGACTGGGTGAGCCGCGACTCGACCCGTTTCTGATCTACCCCCAAAAACACTGCGTGAGAAAAAGTTTAGAATTTTAAGAAATGTCGCTAGGATAAATTATTTAACGTTTTTCGTTAGGGATTCTTAAAATAACGAAGAATTTGCGTAAATTCCCGCAATTTGCTCAAATTCTTCGTTATTTCAGCACGGCTTGAACTGCGGCTGGGCTCATTTGAAAGGGGAGACCACAATCTGTGGCAGGAAACCATAAATATGGCAGAAGTCAATCCAGTTCTTGCAATATGAGTGTTAGGAAAGTATAAATTCGCTGTTTTACCGACGGGCCGAAGCGGTGACGTCACGATTGCGAGTTCCCCCTTAATAATAATTTATTTCAAGATTACTGACTTTCGCGGACGCGTGTTGGTTTTCTTACGTACTAACGTGAGTTTGAAGCTCCTACTCGGATGATACATAATTGTTACGAAAATGCGCGCTTCGCTCGCCTTCTTTGAGATAAAAGTCAATCACTTGAGCCGCACGACCGCGCTGAGGGTCCAACTGGCGCTCACTTTTTTTTCACGCATCGTCCAAGTCGCAGGACGCTCTACCCTCGTGGTTGAATAAAGAAATTAGAGTCTTCAACAAACAGACACTTTTATTTAAACCCCATAACTTCCAATACTGTCGATTGCGCTATTGTCAGTTTTCAGCTCCGGTACATCCCTTTCCCCCTCCACCGTGGCGGAATTCCCCGCTCGATCAGACGCGAACGGAGGCTCACTATTGCCTTCGAAAATTACACGCGCGTCGACATTTTGTCGCGATTGTCGGTTTTCCTCAAAAACTACCGGCGGCACTTCCGAATTCCCCCCATTATTTTGACCGATCCTACTATTCTCTGTACCCGGGGTATCAACTTCGCCCGAGGTTGAGAACAGTTCGGGTTCCATATTCTTCTGGCTATTATTTGTTCGTCGCCCGGCTTTCCCCTTCGATTTACCCGGCGGCGAGATAGACATACTAATTCCGTCAATGGATTGCCAGACTAGTTCAACGAATAACATTTAATGTTTTCAATAGTTTCAAAAAAAGGTTATCAATTGACTCGGCTTTGGTTTATTACCCCTCCGGTGTGTCGAGGGACAATCACAATCGCGTAACGCAAAAAAAGAATTTTGAAATTTCGACAATATACAGGGTGAGTCAGTGATGGATGACATAACTCAAATCACGTATTCTGGGGGTCAATAGAAGCCTAAAAGTCCAGGAACAATAAGTTGAAATCTCAGCCCTTTCCGAAATACAAGGGGTTGAAATTTCAAGTTTTAAAAAATCCTATCTTCCGACGGGATAATGCTAGCGTTACGGGTCTTTTTCTAGAATGTGTGGGAGGGTCGGAGCTAATGCGCAAAATTCAATATAAGAAGTTCGCTGGTGGGGTAATTAGGCTAAAATTTAGCATAAATTAGCATTCGGTTGACAATGAACAACAAAAATAAATAAATTATCGAAAACTGTTGGGTAGAATAAGATGTAATCACATTCGAACTAGGATAATGAATGTGAAAGCGGAAGTAGAAAATTAAGTAGAATAAGAGCGCGTGGTACGATAGCCACGAAAATGGAAGGGTTGTTTCAAAGTGCCATAACTTCGGACAGAAAAATCGTAGCGACTTGATTTTCTTTAGTTTTAAAGAGGAAGATTCGCGCTTTACTTTGCCGTTTACGGAATTGCTCTAAAAAATTTTTCTGAGTCGATAATCTTTGCTGAATTTCGCCAATTTCAACAAGAAAAACATGCCCTCAGTTTTAAGGGGCTGTACCAGCAGGGGTGCATCGAATTTAATTTCTAAATAAAGCAATCGAAAGTAGAGGCTTCAAGTTTGCATTTAAAAACAAAATCGTAATTTTTCGATCATTTTTGGCCGAGTTATCGGCCATTGAATTTGGCCTATTTATGGACAAAACTTTTTGTTGCCATATCCATTTTGAACAGTGAGTCTCCATAATCTTAATGTGTCCATAATTTACTAAATACTGGCCACATTTGTTTTCCAGAAGCAGTATACCAATCGAAGAATTTTCCAAGGCCCGTAGGCAAAGAGTTTGCCAATTTCATGAAATTGGCATTGAGGACGGCACAGGAGTGGTGGCGGAAACAAATGGAGAGGAATGTTCCGAGGCAGCAGCCAGTAGCTGTCTGGGAACACGACGCCCAACAATATGTAAGTAAAGATGTAAATACTAAAACTGCAGACATACGCTGAGATTGACATTTTGCGTTTTTTTGCAGGATTCGGAAGACAGCATGTCAATTTTATAGTTTTCTTTCTGCGGCCAAGCAAACGAGGAAACCCTTTCAAAACGAGAGAACACGGGAAACTAGGCCGTTGCAGATATCACACACAGATATCTGTGGTCCCGTAACATCCACAACATGGGACGGACATAGACATTTTCTATAGGTAATCGATGAGTACACTAACTATAATTGTATATATCTTTTAAAGGAGAAATGCGATACATTCAGCAAATTGAGGGATCACATCCTGCAAATGGAGAACAAAAGCGGAGAAAGAACCACTGAAATACGCTGCGACAACGGGAGAGAGTGCACTAGCAAGGAGATGAGGGACTGGTGCAAAACGAAAGGTATATATTGCCACGAGAATTTTCCTATTCTCTAATAACTTCCTCCGGTTAGCTGGAAAACTTGCCGCGACAAAGAGATGACCTCCGAGATCCTCTCCCGAAATTCCCAAAAGTCCAAAATCTACATCCGTTGGGCGCCAGGCACCGAAGAGCCGCAAGCCGAAGCTCGTTCGAAAACTACTACCAAAATTGACTCTATTTGTCTCCTTCAAAAATTAGTACGAGAATCTCTTTTATTACCGAAATCGAAATAACGCAATTTTCCTCAGGGCCGAACTACGCGGAAATGGATCCGTTCTAACGAGCAATAGTGGAAAGGCGACACAAATTAGGAAACTCACACACAAAATCAAACTCAAAATGTCTCAATAAATCCGAGAGTCGGTACAATTTATTTTTCGGCATCGCCCGAAGGCGGAATTACAAACGCGATGGTTACTTTCAACTCTCGGTATAATACGCTGTGACGCACGCGGCGCAGCTACGATATTACGCACTCGGAACAAAAGGAACCGAGTCGGAAAATTTAGAGCGGAATAACCGGAGAAGCCGGTAAAACTCATCAAATATACCGAATACATCATGATTCTACCGCGACAATAAATTATAGAATACCAAAAACACCAGGAAAATCGAAAAATCAGCAAAATCGCAACGTCATCCTAGGTCCTCTTCGTTCTCAATAGATGTCAGGAGATGGTCCTTTTTCGGTAATTATCGGCTGGCGGTCGTCGCCCGGGAAAACTCCTTGTTGCGGCAAGTCGATACAATCGGAAAGGGATCGGCCCTCAGGCGTCCGCGCCTCGATCCCCCCGAGATCGCCGTGTCCTGCGTGGGTCACCTAACGGACCCGAGGACAAAACCAGGGCACCGGTGTCGCACCCCGGCTCACACACGCCGAAGTGAGAACCCCCGTGGCCCAGTGAGCCCACTGACCCCTGGTCAGTGGCGGGAAAGCTTATTCTAGGGAAGGCTCCCCCCGGGATTCCTCTCCCATCCTCGTGTGGGGTAGCCCCGGTTCGCGGCACTGTTGAGTCGCCCATCTAGATCTGCCGATGACCGCGCCCCTGGTGGGGAGAAGAAGCTATGGCGACAATTCCTGCCGAGTCTTCTGACGACGTGCACGCAGTTCTCCAACCCATACATCTTTCACTTTGTTCTTCTATTTAATAGTATTATAGTGGGTGAAATATACAGTTCAGAGTTTATCTAGAACGCGGGTGTTATCACTGACCCCCCAAATCCCACACTCGTACCCTGAGCGCCCCTCCTCATACCTTGCTCCGGCGTTTTCCTCCGTCTCCAGATATCTTACCTCAACTCAAATCATTTTCGGTAGTTAATACCGGTAATAGTTGTTAAGAAGGCCCTGAGAGTGGTGATGCGCGCTACTTATTCGGTACTTTTTTTATTATTGTGACGTTGCCAAATTTGCAACGTCAAAATGACACTACTCCTGTGAATAAACGTTTCAACTCTGCGCTACTCTTAACCTCAGTGCTTTCATTCTTTCGCGATTGTGCCCTCGATGACCTTCTCGTTCGTTGAACTCAGTACATCGCGGTAATTTAGTCAAAACTCAAACATTTGGTCCGTCGAGCCGGATCGAGGGCTCGCGCGCGGCGTCGGTTGAAAGCACGCTCAACGGTCGCATCTCTGCTTTCATCTCTGCTCTTCTCTATCTGCACGACTTCAGCTCTACTCCTGCTTTCAACTCTCCTGGTGTGTTAAATAAAGCGAATCGCCTTAAATAATTAGTCTAGTGGGTGCGCATACAGATACATCGGTTCTCGCAGTGCAGCTCATTGGGCCGTATGCACAGTCCGTACTCTGTGAGGTTCTCGACATTATAAGGAGGATTTAGGTGCTGTGAGTGTCCGCGTGTCATGTAAAGAACTTCGGGTACTGTCGGAATAATGGCCAATGAGATTCTGTATCGGTCCCGCCACAGGTTCAAATTCAAATGAACCTGATTGAAGCGTCGAAATTATAATGCTGTTGTAAAATGCTGCATCGTAAAGCCTTTAATAAACGACTTGATGACCGCAAAACATTACTGTTGTAATAGGTAGTAAGAAAATAACATTAGACTAGATACTATGTACGATAAAATGTATAAATAAATTGCATATTGCATAATATTTATACTGCGGCCATGATTATTTCAAGTAAATGAATCAAATGTTATGTCACAAATAGTACCGTTATATTACTTATATGATTGACATCATTTTCATATTTTATCAAATATATGATACGTCACATTTCCATATACAGTGCAACGTGCTTTTCACGACCGGCCGTCCTCCAGCCTGGACACGTGCTTAATCAAAAAGGCCTTCGTCGGCTTAAACAAGGGAACAATTCGGGGATGTGGGCGCCAAGTACCCTCCGATACTACATTTGTGGTTTCTCCCGAATCTGGATGGTCCTCCCCCGTCCTTCCTTCCTTGATCCTGGATTCCCTTCCGGCAGCTCGGATCTAAATTTCAGGGAGTAGGCCCGGGCGAAGCCCGGAGGCACCGGAAACCGCGCTCGGGGAACGGGATCACGCGCAACAAATCATAGTCGGAAATAATGGTCCCAGAACGATAATTTATTAATAAATATGGGACTCGGTCCCGAACAAAGGTGGAATGGACCAAAACGGAAGACCCAAAATATAACAAGGAAAGATAACAAGAGCTCAGTGATCGTGACTCGAGGGAAACGATGGAAATTCGCACGCGGTTACGTCCAAGATGGCGTCGCTAGTCCTGCCGAGTCACGCCACGCGGTCGAACCCGACAATTCCGAATCTCTTCGGCGACCGATCCCTTCTCGCATGCAACAATGACCAGTTTTCGGGTTGGAAATGCTCGATCTAAAGACTTCCTACACTCGGGGAGATTGGCACTCCCCACGTCGGCTGAGTTTAATTAACCTAACGGATGCTAGTCTAACGGCTCCCGGGACCTTCTCGAATCCACGCGGGAAAGCGAGCCTTCGATGGCTTTCGTCGGAGGGGCCACGTGCGCTGCCCACTTGCCACGGGCCCGAAACCTCGCCGCGCAGCCTCGGCCACTCCCTATTTAATCCGCACGCACGTGGACCGGCTCCCCTCCTACTGACCGCTCGCCACCGAAAGCTCTCACGCCTACCCCTGCCCTATCTCACAATTCCAGTTGTCGCTAACCGGTCCATTACGCCCGAGGAGAGAGAAAGCGGCACTTGCGCTCGTGCCCCATGCCCGAGAAATACGGGAAAAAGACTTACCGCTCCTGCTGGATCTCCGTTTCCTCGTACAATATGGCCGCTGATGCTCACACGCCCGTGACTACTTTCGCTAATCGCACTCGCTAGAGAATTTCGTCCGCACGCTAGTGGTCCCGAGAACCGAATGAGGAAACAATAATCCAGACAGGAAGCAGTAAGCACGCGCGCGCTACGAGTGGGAAAAATCAATATTAATTGGTCCTAACGCGCGCCCTAGATGGCGATCCCTGTATTGATTAGCGCCCGCTGAATCCTTCGGCCGCCAGCAGCCTTCCCTCTCGCTCCCACTCGTGGCTCCGGTGGATGACTGGCGGCTCAGCTAAGTGTTCTCGCGTTCTGTCTCTCTCTCCCTCGGTTCCTCCGCTGTTATGGGCCACCGGGCTCGATCGGGTGATCAATCCGACCGTTCCCGGCGCCTATATTCCTGTGGATCTCAAACATACAGGTGGGTTAATTTCAATAACGGGTGGGTGGCGCTAGCTTCCCCTAACGGACTCGGGGCGTGCGAAGATTTCTTGCGGGGACCCAGCAGGGTTCCTTTTGGTAACGTGCGTTTGTAAACTGCAACGTTACAACAGATTGACATATGCCTGGAAATAATAAATGATCATCTGCAAATGATTGTGGGTAAATAATTGAATGTATAAAATGGTATAAAATGGTGTAAGGTATAAAAATGAATCGTCTAATCATTAGTTAAATCAATACATTATCCTGCCCTTTCGACCGTATGACGACTTTTTCACTTAGGAATGCATCCCTTTTGTTCTGTACCTTTGAGTATCGCTTCGGATATCTTCTAATATAAACAAACTTACTAAGACTTTATACCACGCTCTTCAGTTTCTAGCTCTTGCGAGTCAGTCGAATCACGGATTAAGCGCAAGAAGCGCGAATATGTCGAACATGCGAGCCAAACATTTTTCCGATACAGAAAAAACTGTGTTTTTAAACATTCTGAATGAATACCAAACGATTGTAGAGAATCAAAATACGGGGGGGGGGGGGGGGGGGTCATCGCTTTGCGAAAAGAACGCGGCGCGGGATCTGATCGCGGAGGAATTTAATGCGTCTCCTGTGACCTGCGAAAATGTAAGTCTTTCATTAAAATCACCAATTTCGTAATTTAACGGGGTACTACCGTGTAACGGCTGTATTTTGTCGCTTTTTTATGAGTTTTTTTTAACAAGCCATGAAAATATACCATCTTGGAATTTGTATAATGTATTTCTTAACATTTATATATTCATTCCTAAGTTTTTGAAGTCGTTACACGGTACGGCCCCCTTAATAATTGTACGGGTAATTTTAGTAGGTCTGAGGTATTAATGAAAACGTATTTTCTGTGTTCAGCGTTCAGCACAACGGGAGTGTCCACTTTGCGGACGTTCCATTTTGCGCACATGTGAATTTTCGGTCACAGTGGAATCAGGACACATGGCTGTGGAAACTGCACACATCACACGTGTAGTAGCATGACTGACTTGTGACTGTAAAACATGATGAGTCTCATTCTGCTTTACAGTCACAGGCCAGGTCAGTGCCTGATGAGGGGATGGGGGCGCAACTGTAAAACGTGATAAGTCTCATTATGCCTTATAGTCACAGGTCAGGTCAGTGCCAGATGAGGGGAAGGGGGCGCAAACGCATAAATTACAAATAATGGCCAATTGGCAATAGTTAATACCACGGATATATCTGAAAAAACTTCAGTACAAATTACGCATGATTAGAGTCAAGGTGTGTGCGCAGTACTCTGCAGCCGACTTCGGCTTTTCGTGTAGTAAAGGTCTACTGTGAACTCTACATACTGTGCGCAGTTTCCGCATTTCATGTCTGCAACATCCACTCTACACTATTTGTACTGTGGACAGTTTCCACTGTGCGCTTTTTCCACGTGCGCAAGTTCCAAAACCGGCCCGTATCCAAAGTGGAATGTGCGCAAAGGAGACTCATTCCAGCACAACAGCTGAAGAGATTGTGGGGCAATTTGAAAACGACGTTCTGCGAACAATTGACAGAGGAACGGCAATAGATTCTGGTGACAGGAGGGGGACCGCCATGCATTCCGCCAGAGATCGACTCGGAGGTTGCGGCAATTGCTGGCGACTCCTTTGGTAAGAGAACGTCAGAGTATTTCTGCAACTTCCCAACGCAATGCCTAAATAGTACGTTATCTTGCGTGTTATTTTTTGTACCATATCAGTCAATTTTTTTTTACAATAGCTAACACAGGTCAACAAAATTTAACTTTATTTTTAGTGCCTGCAATATTAAAGCTGATTCTGATAGTATTTGGCGTGCTGATTTCAAGTATGCCCTCCTTTTTCCCCTAGCAGCTCTAGTTTTTGAGATAATGGAATTTGAAAATTTTCACGTGCTTTCAACTTTGAGCCGTGTTTGTAACAAAATTATTAACATTAAAGAATTATTATTAATGGCAACGGATTCTGCGGACCTTGGCGAATAAAATGATGTATTTCAGTTATGCAATATCTATTGGCAAATTTGTTTAAGCAACGATTAAAGCTGGCGGGACCCGGTTTTTGTCTCAATTTTCCGACTTTCATTTTGATTTTACTCAAAATTTGAACCTCTAGGGCCAAATCTAACCATCCTACCTCATAGAGCAGACATTTCTCTACGGAAAACGATCTTCACAATGTGACGAATGTCACCTGATTTTGCACAAACAGATCAAAAGTTAGTGCGACTCGTGCGCCGTGGGCAGTAGTTCTCCGGTGTCTAGCGCGCACCGGCGACCACTTGGGAACGACAGCGGGTCCCGCTGCGCGCGAGGACCACTGCGCACGACGCATGACTCGCACTAACATTTGATCTTGTTGTGCAAGCCAGGTGACACTCGTCACTTTATGAAGATCGTTTTCCGTAGAGAAATGTCTGCTCTATCAGGTAGGATGGTTAGATTTGGCCCTAGAGGTTCAAATTCGGAGTAAAATCAAAATGAAAGTCGGAAAATTGAGACAAAAACCGGGTCCCGCCAGCTTTAATCGTTGGTTAAACAAATTTGCCAATAGATATTGCATAACTGAAATACATCATTTTATTCGCCAAGGTCCACAGAATCCGTTGCCATTAATAAAAATTGTTTAATGTTAATAATTTTGTTATAAACAGGGCTCAAATTTGAAAAATGTGAAAATTTTCAAATTCGATTATCCCTGAAACTAGAGCCGCTGGAAACAGGGAGGGTGTATTTGAAATCAGCACACCAAATACTATTAGAATCAGCTTTAATATTGGAGGAGCTTTAATATTGCTGATGCTGGCAAGATAACGTACTATTTAGGCATTGCGTTGGGAAGTTGCAGGAATACTCTGACGTTCTCTGACCAATGGATTCGCCAGGAATTGATCTGGCTATAAATAAGATGCTTGATGCCAAAAATTGCGTAAATCGACTATAATTCATCACTGGTCACTATACTACACTATTACACTATCGCTGGGCACTATGCACCGGCCGGTGGACGCTGAAAATTGGACACTGGCCGCTGCATGGCTGACGCGGGACGTTCGAAAACTTACTTGAGTCGACCTTTCGGCTGACTTGAAATTCCGACCCTATTCTAACCCCTCTCAACAGTACTGTTGCACGAAAACACGTGTTTACGCGCGAAACTCGGGTTTAACCGTTGGCAACCCTGCGTATAGGCGTAATTCTATTGGCTGATACGTCAGCCATTATTCCGACAATACCCGAAGTTCTGTACATGACACGCACGCACTCACAGCACCTAAATCCTGCTTATAGTGTCGAGAACCTTACAGAGTACGGACTGTGCATACGGCCCATTGGATTCCGGCTTGTCGTTCAAACGGCAAGATGGCGGACAAGCGCGACAGCTGAAAGGACAGCGCCACGGACAACGCCGCGACCAAGAAGGGCAACTCAACCGCAACTCCAGAGAAGGACGACGCGGGCGCCGCATCCGACAAGATGGCCGCCAAAACGGCCGACGAAACACCGACCGCAGAGCAAAGCACGACACTTGAGGTCCCAGTGCGCCGTACTCGAGCCTCATCTCCGAAGGGCTTCAAGCCGGAACTCGTGCTTAAGGGGGTACGCTAGGTCCCACTACTATCGACAAAATCCCTAGATTTACCGACACAATCATGCGGAAATAGGTTTTAGAACTGAACAGAATTTTTTCTCTCACAAAGCGTATTTCCGACTGGGGCAGGGCTCATTTGAAAGAGTCAGGTTCAATGAACGAAGCTCTACTCGCGGTTTGAACAAATTCGATTTACATTTGCCACGAGAATTTTCTTCTTCTAATTAATTTCCTCCGGCTAACTCGAAAATTCGTCGCGAACAAAGAAAACTTCACGAGATCCCCTCAAAAACAAATCCAACATCTTCAAACTTGACATCCGTTGGGCGCCGGGCACCGAAGTGCCGCGAGCCGAAGCTCGTTCCAAACAATTACCACAATTACTCTATTCCCAATTTACCTTAATTTAATCCGAGAATCTCTTGAATACACGAAACCGAAAAGTCGAAATTTCTCCCAGGGCCGAATCACGCGGAAATGAGTTCCTTCTATCGAGCATTGGTGGTGTAACGGCACAAAACAGGAATTTCAGACAAAGAAATTTAAACACAATTATTCCGATTATCCCAGAGTCGGCACATTTATTTCAACGACATCGCCTAGTGGCGGAATTACAAACGCGAAGGTTGATAATTAATCTCAACTCTCGGTATAACACGCGGTAACGCACGCGTCGCACGAGATTACATCATCCAGCAACGAAAGGGATCGAATCGGCAAGCAACGACGCAATACCGGTGAAGCCGGAAAATCTTTCAATAATACCGCACAAAACGTGATTCTAATGCGTACATTTCTTCAAGATACTCAATACTACGGAAGAGGGCTAATCAAGTTCGCTTACCGAATCGCTGGCCTCTAGGAAATGCTCAAATACTGTCTCCATTGTCTCGTCAATTCTCTTACTCTGCGTAAATGTGCGTCTGCTTTGTACCGCGATCGAAGATCGATTTACGATTAACGCGTGCTCGGGAATTACGCCGCACGTTCGGCACGCGCATGCTTTTCGGGCTTTTCCGCAACGCTGGTGGTGACAGCCCGAGTCCTGCTGGTCCTCCACAGATGGCAGGCGCTGGTCCTTTTCGGAAGATAGGCGGCTGGTGGTTATCGCCCGTGGAAACTCTGGCTGCGGCAGGCTGGATGGGGAGAGATCGGCCCTCAGGCTCCCGAGCCTCGATCCCCCCGGGATCGCCGTGCCCCGCGTGGGTCACCAATAGGGGTGGCCCTACGCTAAGGCCTCGCAGTGCACCGGTGTCGCACCGCTGGCTTCCGCAAGCCGGGGTGAGCGCCCCCGTGGCCCAGCGGGCCCCCTGGTCAGTGGCGGGAAATGTATTCTAGGGAGAATCCCCCTGGGATACCTCCCCTCTCCTCGCGGCCCGAGCGCCGCTCCTTCTCCATACCGCCGGTGCTTCCTCGTTACTCCTGCGGACCTTGACTCAAGAAATTTCGCGAATTAGAGCCTGCTGCTAAAACCCGGAAGGCCCTGAGAATAGCGACGCTCTTCATTTCTCGTATTTACTCTTATTTTGTGGCATTGCTGAAAATGCAACGTCACACATTATATGAAAACAATGTGACAAAGTAGGACAAACACCGACAAAATGTAACCTTGAAACTGCTTGACACTAAGCCTATTTACGCCATTGTATGTGTATCGTGAACTAAATCGCGAGTAGAGCTTCCTTCATTGAACCTTCCTCTTTCAAATGAGCCCTGCCCCAGTCCGAAATACGCTATATGAGAGAAAAAATCCGGTTCAGTTCTCTCAGGAGTGTCTGAAGAAGGATTTTTGGCGTACTATGGATAATGTAGAGCAAATTTAGTAGCCTTAGTGCGTAGCAGATGGCGCTTCGAGAGAATGCTTACTACGATGAAGTTCATATCGAACTTGTCTGGGCCTTGATGAGAACTCTCGAGGAGCCGTATTGGATACGAATTTGGGCGGAAATAAGGTTTAGGATTGAACAGTATTTCTTCCCTAAATGAGCATGTTTCGAACTACGGAAGGGCTCATTGGAAAGAGGAATTGTTAATGAAGGAAACGGTACTCGTAGTTTCTACAAATTCCATTACGATATAATAAATAAAAAGTTTCAAAGTGAGACAAGAACCAACAATGCGTGTCAATAGAAGTCCCCTAAAGGCGCGGCTACATGTCGCGTCAACTACCGGCATGAAGATGTGGCCGTGCCTTGAGGGGTGTTTTATAAACGTTAATCGCCGCAGGACTCGAGCCTCTGCGGGAAACGGCCGGTAGATTAGGATTGGCGGATTGGTTGGGTGAATAAATACTCTGAATAGGGAATTCCCCGAAAATGAATAATTATTAAATGCGACAAATATAATCCCGACACCAACTATATACGTGAAAGTAACTAGACAATAACGCTGGCTGCTCTAAAGAAATTTGGCTCGTCGTGGATTATCGACTGTCTCGGTACCTGGAACAAAAAGTGGAGCGGTTTTTATATATAGAGTCTGTCGCGCGTCGAGTTCGCTCGACGACGGGACCTAAACACTCTTACTCGCACTCGTGCGTCACGTATCCGCACTCGTTAATTTTCACGGTATCTTCTTTCTTCTATTGTCGTGAAATTACTAATTCCTTATGCACCGAATTTATGCAGCTCCGAGATTATTCTCTTCTGCTTGGAGCTGTGCGGTGCCTTTGGTAGTAGCTGCAGTAGTTTCTTCTATTCGGCCGTAATTTCTATCGGTTCCGAATCGAAGCCAGTTCGCCACGATGTCAACACGTGTTAATCCGCTGGTGACAACAAAGCTCGGCGATGAGCTTCGAACTCCCAACTACCTCAGGTCGTTACTCCGACCGCGAGATCAGGTGTTCGTTAACACACCGAAACTCTTACCTGGTTGCTGCACTTGTGGACTGTATTCTTGGCGGAGTACTTCTGCACGCAATCTCAGTATCTCCTCCCGAGGCTGTTGTCCAATCCGATCTGTCCCTGAATGATTTTCGTCGCTTCTGGCCTGGACTGCAAAAGTGTAGCTTTTTCAGGGAAGCGCACGGGTCGAGCGTTCATAGTTAAAACTTGCTTGTTGGCCCGCGATATTCGGCTCCTGTCAAAAGTGAGGCTGATGCCTACGTGGAAGGCTGCGCGTTTATCTTCCGCGTTGCGGCTGTGGCTCTGTGCACTTTTCCGCACGATGACGTTAGAACGATCGGTCTTCTCCTTGCAGGTCCTCGATGCATTCTTCTAGTCTTCTCTGATCTCCTTGTGAGCGTCTTGCTACTTCAAGAGTCCGAAATCAAGTGCTCGGTTTTCGGAGCCCTTGCACCTCCGAAACCGCGGAATTTTGGGAGAAATATCCCCACTCCTCTTCTTTTCGGGCAATGACTTTCCTCGCGAATCATTTATCTCCTTGGTCCCGAATCTTCTATCCGGGGTTACCGCGTTCATCGCCCGAGGCCGAACGTTGACCCCTCGACCCCTCGGAAAGTCACCGATCGCGCGAGTTTGCGTTGCTGTATGCTTGAAAATTAATACGGGCCTTCTTTACGATGAGGCAATGACACACACATACCATTGGCACGCGCCAAGTTTTGATTTTTTTTTTCTAATATTAATTTTTTGCTGGGATCAAATATGTTTGCGTTCACTTTGTGAATACTTGGCAAACGTGTATTTTACAATTTTTTTAGCGGTACATCTTACAGTAAGCAGAGCCCCCCAACTGCTTGTACTTGGCGCACTTTTTTCGTTACAGTTCACTGTAATGGCTTTTTGTGGGATTTCACAAGTTTTTCTTTGTTTCATTACAACTGACTAATAATGATGATGCCTCTGAGAGGATACCTCTTTTGGGGGATATTTTAGGGGTGGATATTTATTGGGCATTGGAATTATTTTAAAATTGGATAAATTGGAGGAAGTCAAAAAACACAGAATTGTTAAATTGGTTCTTACAAATAATATATTGTAAAATAATAATACAACGAAAATCTTGAAGCTAATAACTGTCGGTAAAGTATATAAAAAAATCTTAACTATAAATTTAACAATAAAATAAAATGGATTAATCTAAATAATAATACAAAAAAAATCTTAAAGCTGATAACTATATCTAAAACTATATGTATCTATGTCTAACTACATGTAAACACTTTTATAAATCGCCCCCCTCCCTCGGCGTCCTGTCGGGCCACCTCGTCCGCCTCTTGCCGCGTACCAGCGGGCCCTGGATCGCCCACCTGCCTTGAATCTTGGAGCTTTGAACATAATAAAACAGAATAATATTAATAAATAAATAGAAAACAATATACAGGGTGTCCCACCAGAGATGTCATTCGCGAATATCTCCGTCAATTTTGAAGATAGGCTAAATTCACTTAAGGGAAAGTTGTATGGTTCGAAGGGGCTCGTAGAACGGCAATATGGGGATGTTTTTCCGAGGGGGAGGTTTTTAGTTGTTAATGTTAACTTAATTTTCTTAAATGGATGTACCTACTTTTTTTTCGATATTCTAAACGCTGAGGCCAAACTGAATGCAACGACCTATTATGAAAGGTAATTGGGGGTGGTTTATCCTCCGGGGGTGGTAAATTTTCTCTCTTGAATATCTCTTAAACTAATAAGTTTAGCGAAAAAGTTTTGAAACAAAAGTTGCATGGCATTGATGGGGCTATCCTTCCACATTACTAATTTTTTATATTGTAATTTTTTATATGAATTTTTTATAAACAAATTAGATTTTTAACAATGAATTACATTTTTTTACTGGAACATGATGCAGGACTGAATGAAAAATCCATTCGTATGCATTATTAGTTAGTTTGAGACCCCTCCCCCAATAATGCCAAAAACTACCCCCTTAAATAACAAAATAACGGTGCGGTACAGAGAAAACTGTTATAAGGAAAACCAGTGCCACTTAGCGAATACTTTGGAATGGCATCCAAAAATTAACGAAAAATTAATTTGTTTAAACAATTTAGGAAAATAATAAATTATTTCTAACAAATTAACGATTTATCATTCACAGTCTGATAGGGAAGATTAAGACGAATTCAAAAAACGAAAACACAGTCTCATTCAATTGAGCAGAGTTCCAAAAAATTCGAAAAATCCGTGAATAATGTACTCGACAATCTGAGCGACTGAGAGGCCCAGGTTTAAAAAGGGTAATTGTCCTGAGAAGGACAGATTGAAACTCTGCTTGTCCTGAAAAGGACAGATTGCAACTCTGTTTGTCCTGAAAAGGACAGATTGGAATTCTGCTTGTCCTGAATAGGACAGATAATTAATTGTAGACGCGATGCCTACTGGTTGGTCGGCAAGTGGTCACACTTGGCGAGATCTTGCTGGTCCCGTGAAAAGAACATCTGGAAACAGTAAAAGTTCAGTACCCTGTAATTATGTTATTCCCAAATTCTGTGAAAGCATTAAGGAATGTCTATTTTTTCGTCCCACCTATGAAAAATGTTCGAAATGCTGCCCTTCTTCCCGGAGACATAGCTCATGTCTTGAGCGTATGGCGTGTTGGACTCTTTCCATTATTTCAGGTGTAATTTCCTGACACGCCTGTCGAATCCGGTTCATTAAATCTTCTCTACTTATTGGGGCCTCACGATACACCACGTTTTTAATGTGCCCCCACAAAAAAAATCTAGTGGGTTCAGATCGGGTGATCTGGCCGGCCAATTTACCGTACCACGTCGCCCGATCCATCGCTCCGGAAACACTTCGTCCAACACATTTCGCGTAACGGAAGCAAAATGAGCCGGGCATCCGTCGTGTTGATACCACATTGCTGTACGTGTATTTAGTGGTACATCTTCAAGTAATGCGGGCAAAATATTCCGCAAGAAATGTGCGTACCGTGCTCCATTGAGATGCCCGTCAATAAAATAAGGCCCGATAATTTTATCATTTATTATACCGCACTACACATTTATACTCCACTGCCGCTGTCGTTCGAGAGTGCGTATCCAGTGCGGATTCTCCACGCTCCAATAGTGAGCATTGTGGCTATTAACTTCGCCATGGTTTGTAAATGTTGATTCGTCCGTAACTAGGACGTTGCGGAAAAAATCAGGTGGTTGAGCCAAACCGCACTGGCAGTATTCAATCCGTATCTGATAGTTTGCCTCCGACAAAGCTTGGTGGAACGAAAGATGATAAGGATGGAATTTTTGGCGTTTTAACATGCGATATACGCTGTTCCGGCTTATTCCACATCCTCGAGATATTTCACGCGTACTCACATGCGGGTTGACAGCAACAGCAGCCAACACGTTCACTTCACAGTCTTCGGTGGTTGCCGTCTTAGCTCTTCGCGGCGATCGTGTTTTTATGCTGCCAGTTTGCATAAACATTTTATACAGCCGTCTGAATGTTTTCGCCACCGGGACAGTGCGGCCAGGGTATCGTTGCCGATATAAATCTACGGCGTCCTCCGCATTAGGTCTGCACTCACAATAAACATCAACCATTTCGCACTTTTCTAAAGTCGAGTACATATTTGGCACAAACGTTGTTCGGATTTGGTATCCGTAGCAACGAATTCTGATCTTCACTTCTGAACTGACAATGTAACAGTTGACTATCAAAGTCGCGCTCAATTTAACTAACGCACGTACGCGCTCACGTAGCCTCCCTATTTTAATGTAAATAGCAGAATTCAAACGTTATGTATTTTATTCTCTCCCGATGAATCGGGCGACGTTGTAAGGTAAATTGGTCGGCGAGATCACCCGATTTGAACCTACTATATTTTTTTTGTGGGGGCGCATTAAAGACGTGGTGTACCGTGAGGCCCCAATAAGTAGAGAAGATTTAATGAATCGGATTCGACAGGCGTGTCAGGAAATTACACCTGAAGTAATGGAAAGAGTCCAACACGCCATACGCTCAAGACATGAGCTATGTCTCCGGGAAGAAGGGCAGCATTTCGAACATTTTTCATAGGTGGGACGAAAAAATAGACATTCCTTAATGCTTTCACAGAATTTGGGAATAACATAATTACAGGGTACTGAACTTTTACTGTTTCCAGATGTTCTTTTCACGGGACCAGCAAGATCTCGCCAAGTGTGACTACTTGCCGACCAACCAGTAGGCATCGCGTCTACAATTAATAATCTGTCCTATTCAGGACAAGCAGAATTCCAATCTGTCCTTTTCAGGACAAACAGAGTTGCAATCTGTCCTTTTCAGGACAAGCAGGGTTTCAATCTGTCCTTCTCAGGACAATTACCCTTTTTAAACCTGGGCCTCTCAGTTGCTCAGATTGTCGAGTACATTATTCACGGATTTTTCGAATTTTTTGGAACTCTGCTCAATTGAATGAGACTGTGTTTTCGTTTTTTGAATTCGTCTTAATCTTCCCTATCAGACTGTGAATGATAAATCGTTAATTTGTTAGAAATAATTTATTATTTTCCTAAATTGTTTAAACAAATTAATTTTTCGTTAATTTTTGGATGCCATTCCAAAGTATTCGCTAAGTGGCACTGGTTTTCCTTATAACAGTTTTCTCTGTACCGCACCGTTATTTTGTTATTTAAGGGGGTAGTTTTTGGCATTATTGGGGGAGGGGTCTGAAACTAACTAATAATGCATACGAATGGATTTTTCATTTAGTCCTGCATCATGTTCCAGTAAAAAAATGTAATTCATTGTTAAAAATCTAATTTGTTTATAAAAAAATCATATAAAAAATTACAATATAAAAAAATTAGTAATGTGGAAGGATAGCCCCATCAATGCCATGTAACTTTTGTTTCAAAACTTTTTCGCTAAACTTATTAGTTTAAGAGATATTCAAGAGAGAAAATTTACCACCCCCGGAGGGTAAACCACCCCCAATTACCTTTCATAATAGGTCGTTGCATTCAGTTTGGCCTCAGCGTTTAGAATATCGAAAAAAAAGTAGGTATATCCATTTAAGAAAATTAAGTTAACATTGTTAGTATGTAAGGTAAATTTCTATAGACCATGTACAGCGGGCAGACTGCGACACCTGTCCTAGATTTAGGAATCTAATTATACGTTGAGAGAGAAGCGCGCAGCACTGGCTTACATGAGCCGATAGGCAGTTCAGGAGAACCTGTCAAAGAGAGTAGATCAAAATAAAATCAAGCATAGTCATAGCGGGACCAAAAGGGGTTGACTAATCTCACTCACCACTTCATTAATTTCACATGGTAGCAGTCCGTGGTTTGGTACAGTGAAGTTTCCGAAGTTCAACACGTGGTTTGTGCTCCGAACAACTCTATGAGTAGTGAAACGGAAATTGAGAAAGACATTAAATTAGCCTACGTAAGAAAGATTTTTGAACGTGAAATTTCCAAAATCGCACTATTGAAAAAGTACATTTTTCGGGATAGTTCCAAGTTAGAGAACAGTGAAAGAAAAATGACTGAGGAAATCAAAATCCAGGTATTCGATGGCAGAGACTACAGTATCTGGAAGAAGAGGATTCTATTATATCTAAGATGGAAAAAGTGTGGCGAAGTGGCAACGAGAGCACGGATAGCGACGGACGATGCAAACACGTGGGAAGAGAATAACCTTAAGGCACTAAACTATATATACAACAGCATCACAAATGAACAAATGGAGTTCATTAGTGGCGAAGAAACAGCGTACGACATTATAAAGAAATTTGACCAAATTTATTTGAAGGAGTCAACGGCGTTGCAGATATGTGTTAGAAACAGACTTGAAAAGTTAAAGCTACGCGATTATGAAGACCCGAGCACCTTTTTTGCTGACTTCGAGAAGCAGATAAACGAGCTGAAAAACTCAGGTGCGACGGTGAGTGAAAAAGAAAAATTAAATTACATTCTACGGACATTACCAGACTCCTTGAGTTATATTGGTGACCTAATCGACGCGGTAAAAGAATCGGACCAGACGTGCGAATTCGTTAAAAATAAAATAACCATGTGGGAACTGCGCGCGAAAGACGAAAATGGTCAAAGTCAGGGCAAATCGAGTGCGTTTAAAATTGAGAGGAAAACGCCAGAAAAAAAATGTTTCAAGTGTGGAAAACTGGGACATCTACGAGTCAACTGTAAGAGCACGTGGCCGAGAGAATATTCCGGCAGGAGCAGCGCTAATGGCGGATCATATTGGCAAGGAGGTGGCTACCAGCAACAGCAATCGCAGTATCAACGAGATGGCGGAAGAGGCCGAGGAGGCAGAGGTTTCTGTCATGAGGCAACAGCAGAGAAGGAGAGCGACGAGGCGATGTGTCTCACAACAATATCGAGAACAATGCGGGCTCATTCTATACAGAACTACAGTCGAAGGTTGCTACTGAGGGTAATAACATAGAAGCCAATAACGGTACAAGCACGAAAATAGAGTGGGTATTAGACAGCGGATGTACCGACCATATAATAAATAATGATGCATATTTTACCAAGTTTACAGATCTGAAGCCACCGGTTAGTGTAAAAATAGGAGATGGTACTTTACTAAAAGCAACCAAAATTGGCGAAATTCAAAACTACTTTAACGTTTACGGTAAGAAGACGAGCGTTAGAATATCAAATGTATTTTTTGTGAAGGAAATGGATCGAAATTTACTAAGCTTTGCGAGAGTTACCAATTTGAATAGAATTGTCTCAGTAGGGGATACCGCTAAGATTTATAATGAATACAATAGAGTGATTGCAATTGCGTTTAAAGAAAACGGTCTATACAAAGTAAATAGCTTAATATGGGACAGCGAATCGAATTTAACTATAAGAAGTTATAATACTATGACACTGAAAGAGAAGTATCATAAAATATTAGGTCATGTTAACTTCGACTATTTAGAGAGAATGTGTAGACACAAATTAGTGGCGGGAATGCCAGAAGAATTAGAGTCAACTTTTCTTAGATGCGGAACATGTATACAGAATAAAATGCACAACCTATCTTTCGAAAATAAGAGAACAAGAGCCAGAAAATTATTAGAGATAGTACATACGGATCTAAATGGTCCACACACTACTGGATACAATGGAGAAAAATACTTTTTATCATTCATAGATGATTACATCAAAGCGACAAGAGTGTATATGTTACGGTAAATTTGATAAACCGGTAATTATGCATAATTACCGGTTATTATGCATACTTACCGCTCAGTTCGGTAAATGTGATAAATTCTTCAAAATTTATCAAATTTACCGGCGATTTTACATAATTCCCAACTCATAATGGTAAATGTGATAAATTCTTGAGTATTTATCAAATTTATCGGCGAGTTTATACAATTCCCACCTGATAATTGTAAATATGATAAATATCTTGGCTGACTGTGCCAGTAGAACGCAGCGTAGTTTTTGAGTAGTTGCCTGTCGGAAGATTAGTTCTTGTTGGACATTATCGCAGAAGAGATTACGAATAACTATATTTGGTAATCATGTGGATTCGCAAAGTCAGATTACAAGATCTACTTGAAATAATTGTCGAGCATGTATTATGATCATGTCATACTACATATTCCAATTTCTAACGCGATATTCGAATGCACGGACATGAGTAGAAAGAATAATTTTGCTATTGTCATACAATTAAAACATATTTTAAGTTTACTTATTTATTTACTTTATATATTCCCCTCATCTGGCACTGACCTGACCGGTGACTGTAAAGCGTAATGAGACTCATCACGTTCTACAGTTGCGCCCCCTTCCCCTCATCTGGCACTGACCTGACCTGTGACTGTAAAGCATAATGAAACTTATCACTAGACTGCAGATTTTTATGATGATGATTACTGAAAACACAACTTAAAATGTTTCTTGCAGTATATAAATTTCAGAAAGGTGGATAACAAGTTTTAAAAGCAACTCCATTCAATTTTCTATGAATAATAAAATTCATATTTGCATAAAGATCCGCAGTCTACTTATCACGGTTTACAGTTGCGCCCCCTTCCCCTCATCTGGCACTGACCTGACCTGTGACCGTAAAAGCCAGTATCATTTAATTTTGATACAATTCATCACCGTCTTTCTAAATGATTACCACCAAATATTATTATTCGTAGTCTTTTTCTACGATAATGTACAACAAAAACTATTCTTCTAACTGGTAACTACACAAAAGGCTGCGCTGTATTCTACTGGCTCAATCAGTCGAGATATTTATCATATTTACAATTATCAGGTGGAAATTGTTTAACCTTGCCGGTAAATTCGATAAATACTCAAGAATTTATCACATTTACCATTACAAGGTGGGAATTATGTAAAATCGCCGGTAAATGTGATAAATTCTGAAAAATTCTGAAGAATTTATCACATTTACCGAACTGAGCGGTAAGTATGCATAATAACCGGTAAATATGCATAATTACCGGATTTATCAAACTTACCGTAGCATATACAATCAAATCTAAGGTTGAAGTTGTAACGGACGCTACGCCACTGGTCCCAAAACGCTGACACTGCTCTCCCTACTCCGACGCAACACCTTACGACGCTGGACCCACGACGACGACTAGGACTTACGGACGAACTCTCGAATAGTACAGACCCATTAGACTGACCCGGACTAATATCTATACCGAATAGACCTTCTTAAAGCAAACAATGTAATCATTTAATTTCACCCGGAACCTCGGCCGTCCTCGACATTACATGGTGTCAGAAGTGGTCCCTCGACATTACATGGTGTCAGAAGTGGCCCCCTGACAAACTTAGGGAAAAAGAGGAACACAGCCACGCAATACTGACAGCAAAGACGAACACAGCTACGCAACATTTCAACAACAGACAACATAACTGGTGTCAGAACAAGCTAGTGAGGGAAAGATAACACGACACACAGAACAGCACCGACAGATGACAATACATACCCAGACAGCAACAGTACCGTAAGTCACATAAAACATAAATTAACAAAACTAACTCACACGAACCATTGGTAACGAAACACTGCTTTTAACACACCGCACTCTCTGACTTATTAAAATTTTACCTGTGAAAAAAAAAAACAAAAAAAAAATCACCGCGAAACCCAAGAACGAGATTAGGATGGAAAAAGAACGTCTACATTTTACATTTCTTTATCGCAAAATAATTTAAACAATAACGAAACAGTTGATATGACGACCAATATTGTAACCTGTAAAGATGCTAAGATCACAAAATTTCACACAAAAAGCCAGCGTTTCGGTCAAAACAAGGGTAAAACAGAATTTCGAGATCTACGTTTTACCTCCCAGTACCGCGACCGTAAACTAGTGTTAAATTCGAAAACCAGGAAACCGAAATAATGACGACACATATTGTAACTTTTGAGGATGTATTCATAAACATTCCGACGTTCGACGGGAAGAATATACCAACCGACAGATTTGTACGAGCATGTAAACGCGCGGAGGGAATTTTAAACGAGACAGACCGACAGAAGTTTTTCCAAATGATACCCTTTAAATTAGCAGGCGCGGCCCTCGATATAGTAGACGCGAAAAAATATAATTCTCTGAGCGAAATATTAAAAGACTTAAAGACAACGTTTATGGAACATGCAGAATTAGGAGACCTTGAGGCTGAACTGAAATCGACACCACAGAAATATAACGAGACGGTATTAGAATACGCGAGTAGATTACGTAGAATAAAAGTTAGGATACACGAGCGAATACAGGCAGTATACAATTCAGTACAACACGCAGCATACTTAGACGGCAGACTGAAAGAAATAGAATTAACAACAATTAAGGCGTTCATTAGAGGTTTATGCGATGAATTTGGGACATATTTTTTACACAAGGATTTCAAATCATTCGAAGAAGCGGTAAAGCAGGTAAAAGACATAGAGGACGAAATTAATAGGAAAAGGAAATTAGCAATAATTCGAAAATCAGAGCAAGTAAATTCAATAAACAGCGCCCATGTAAAATTCGCGGATATAGTAACGACAAATGATGTAAAATATTGTAAAGTTTGTAAAAAATTAACGCATGATACGGACGAGTGTACGGTGTTAGACAGGATGTTAGAGGACAAAAACCCTGACGGTAACAGTACCCGATACGGAGAAAGACGCGGAACACAGCAGCACGGATATTACGATAAGAGTTCTCACGACACAGAATCACCTTCTTGGAACGGAAACAGAATACGCTATAGTAGACAAAATTGGAGTAGACCAGATATAGATTTTAGACGAGACGCGCAAGACCGCTACAGAGACAATTCATATGACAGAAGCTACGATAGACAAAATAATTATTCACACGATAAACATTATTCGAATAAATTAAAAGACAATTCAGGCAGTAGGGAATACAACAAATATAGGGACAATTCACGCGATCGAGAATACAGTGGATATAGAGGCAGTTCATATTGTAACGACCTGGCTGGTCTTTTTTCCGCGCTTGTGTTGGTATTCGACGAGTGAGCGGCTACTCGTCGATGTGTGTGGGATAACGTGGGTTTGTGTGTAATAAAGAATAAAAATTCAAGATTCGAAAGTGCTTCTGGTTTTATTTGTGTAATTCAGTGTAACATGGTGGTAATTTTAGGGTGTTTGCTTTGTTTAATTGCTAATTGAAATGGTGGTATAATTTGTGATCTCGACGTTTGTTCAATTTTATCGCTGTCGGTAATGTGCGGTTTTCGTGGTTTTCGTGTTTTCTAAGTAAGGCCTTTCTTGACCAGTCGCTACCAGCACCTGACGGTGGTAGAGCGGTCTGTAATCGAGAAAGGTTTTTTGGGTTCAATGTATTTGTTAATTAAATGTATGTGAGCCTTTCTTGACCAGTCGCTGCCAGCACCTGACGGTGGTGGAGCGGTCTGTAATCGAGAAAGGTTTTTGGTTTTCTATGTATTTGTTAATTAAATGTATGTGAGCCCTTCTTGACCAGTCGCTGCCAGCACCTGACGGTGGTGGAGCGGTCTGTAATCGAGAAGGGGTTCAATTTTTATCGCGGTATACTAATATGAGTCTGTTCTGACCAGTCGCTACCAGCACCTAGGTGGTGGAGCGGTCTGTAATCAGAAAAAGACTCGAAATTTTCCTTGAGAGTATAGGTATTCTTCGGACCAGTCGCTACCTGTACTATGGAGCAGAGGATCGGTCTGAAATCCGTTGGATACTTGCTCCAGGATAGGTTCTTGCATGCGTGATGCGCGAACCCGACTGATTAAACTGGGAAATTCGTCCGACTTATATACTATTCTTTACCTAATCGCGAAACTCCTTTGTAATTGTCCTGTGTTTAACATTATACGGATTTTTCTAACAATTGTTCCTATTGGTCCTATATCTTTCCTAATGCTAATCGTGGTGGCGCTGCGCACTATGCTGGTATCGCTATCTTTGTTACCCGCGGTAAGTATAGGTTATCTTTGTTGCGCGCGCTCTTAGTGTATTGCGTGTTACTTCTATGCATATAGTTTTGGCGCGAAATTGGTGGGGGCGTTACAATATAGTAAATATAGGAATAATTCACCCGACAAAGGTAGAAGCGATTCGAGAGATAGCAACAATAGATACAGAGACAATTCACAAGACAGACACAGACACGAGATGAAGCATAGACATAGGGATTATTCACAAAATAGAGACTACAACAGATATAGAAATAATTCACAGGACAAGAATGCACGCGAATCAAGAGGACGATACAGGGAAAATTCATCAGAAGCAGACAGACGCGACTTGAGAAGCAGGGATAGAGGATGCACAAATTCGGGGAATAAATATGACAATAGGACTAATTCAAGTGATAGGGCAAAAAGTGATAGTAAAGATAGGCTAGTAAGATGGAGTGATATACGAGAAATAAAAGAAACAATCTCACAGCTGCTAAAATACTCCGAAAGCACTTCAAGGAACAAACATGACACGAAATGCGAACTAACCGAATCCGATGGAAATTTTGAATTAGACAGAGACATCACACGACTTTACCGATTAGGAGAACCGACGACGCAAGAATCACTCGAAAATATGCAAGAACCGAGAACTGAACCGATAAGAATTAGATACGGATTTTCAGAAAACCATGTACCACCAACAATTATATTAGAATCGCCAAACATTAAAACAAGACAAGCGAGACTATTTATTGATAAGAACGCAAGTGTAAATCTGATAAAAAGAAGTAAAATAGCAAACAACACAGTTATATATAAAACGATCACACATCAGCTTGTAGGCATTACAAACGATAAAGTAAGAACACAGGGTATGTGCATGTTACAATTCAAAAATTACGACATTGAATTCCATACTGTTCCTGATTCCTTTCCCATACCAGAAGACGGACTCTTAGGCGACCCATCTTTCAAGAAGACGAAAAGCAACATTTTATATTCACAAGGGCTTGTTACATTTGGCATATACACAATACACTTTAACACACCTGAAACACTGATAGTACCTCCCAACACCACAATACAGACATACGTACGACTAACGAATACTGACTTAGACGAAGGGTACATTAACAATATCACTACTTGTCCAGGGCTGCATTTCTCAAATGCACTAGTAAAAAACGAGGGCAATTTGGCATATGTGCGGGTGACAAACGTTACCAATGACCGTATACGCACAACCATACCCGAAATCACATTAGAGCTCACAAAAAAGATTACCAATTTACCAATTTGTTCCGATCATATTTACAGTGAATATGAAACTGGAGCTTTAATCAACGAAAAGGACAGAGTAGAAAGAATACATTCTATCCCGCATTTACAACAGTTAAATGTAGAGGAGCAGAATGGTATACCCGAAAATAGTCTAAGACGTACGAATGGTAGAAAACAAAGAATACACACGATACACACGACAGACAACACACCTGTACACACAAAACAATACCTACACGAAACCGAAATTTACAAGCAGACACAAAACCTTTCGGACAACAATTTAGCACCTTCAATTCCCACTTACAGTTCCTCAGCATGGAAAGATTCTATAAAATCGGATATTAGTGGCAAAGAACGAATGATAATGGTAGACTATACGAAAGTAATTGAAAGAAACCCTGACGTAACATTCATACACCCAAGAGATAAACCGATAAATATAATTCCTAAGAGATTAAGATCAAGCGACACACATGACTACATACAGGACGATAAAAAGCAAAAATTATATCATCAACATAACATAAGACAGAACAGTACCGCAGACGAAAATACGGAAAATCGAGAGTGGAAAACGCGAGCATATCAAGAGTCAAATAACCCCAATTACGAAAGCGAAATAGAAAGTAGCGATGAAGAAGAAGACATGTATTGGACAACAGATGACGAATCAGCAACTTCGAATAAGGACACCGATACGGAATCAGAAGATGAAATAACCGAAGAAGAAGGAAACTACGAGAAAATAAATATCGACAACCAGGCAAGTAATATGGATTGCGACACAGATATGGAAGATGTAATAATTGAGGTAGAAGAAAACAATAACGAAAATAGTAACGACGAAATGGCACATAGAAATCAGGACTACGACACTGATACAATGCAAGAAAAAGAAGAAGATAATGAAGAGCATAGAATAATAATGAAAATAAAATTAAGAAGAAATGAAGATAATAATGAAAATGAAAGCGAAGATAGCAATGAAGAAGCAAATGAAGATATTAAGCAAAGTACGAATGAAGACGATATAATAAAAGGAAAAGAGAAAAATGCATTGAAAGAAGTGAACCTGGCAAGCGGATCAGATCCTATAGCGAGAAAAAGCGACCGTCGGCTAACAGACGAAGTATCAAATCGCATAGAGACAGAAGATCGACAGCTCCTAGAAGAATCACAGAAAGAAAATGCTGAAATAAAAAGTAAAACGACGATAAGGCAAACGGAACAAGGACCAACGAGTATAATTCGAAAAAGTGATACAGAGCAACTAACAGAAGCACCACCAGAACCGAATTTTAGATCACCAACGCTCAACGTGAAGAATATTAACATTGTAAGAGAAAGTTACGACCAAACGGACATAGCAATGAAATCAGACATCGAACCAACTTTTCGTTCTCCAACAAAGACACGACAAGATACAGGACAAATCAAAATTATTGTTGAAAAACTAAGCATAACCACCGCAAATCAGACGAAGACGATAAATGACCATGATACACAGACCGATGACGAAGTATACTACACACCGACTTACCACCGAAAACAGCTGACTCCATCTCACACTCAACGGACGATAGGAAACATAATAAACTGTCAGACAAATACACGTAGTGCGGCTAGCGCAGCGTAAATAATTATAGCAATTTGATAACACCAATAATAGCAATTAATACAATACTGGGAAAATTATCATTTTGCGGAAAAGAATAGATAACATGTAGATTATTTCATTTTAAATAGCAAAATTGAACGACAACTAATTGAGCTTACGAGCGAATTCGACATATCTCAGAGAGTCATAGAATTAACACCCATAACATACAGCAACGCATTCTAACGCACAAAAAAAAAAAAATAATAATAATCCTTAGTAGAAAATCCTGGCAACTAACCCATTTATCTAATTAACAAGACTAACAGATTGACGACAAAATACTGTTGACAAAATGACTAGACCACAATAAACCAAATAGGGAATTTAAACTAATCCAAAAAGCAAAAGGCAATAAGACATTACAGGTTACACAGACATATACACACATTTCAACGCCAATTGAGCTCGGCCGAAGCGGAGCGCGGCTTACCTCGGTCATCGGACCATACAGCCGTACGCGATAGATGCCGGATGTTCGGGCTTCCCCAACCATCACGATGCAGCGGCCGAGGCCGCCACACCAGAAACCACTACCCCCTCGAGTCCAGACCCATCCCGGGAGGCGCCGGTCTTGCAACCGACGGGGCAGCTCCCGGCCCGAGGTACCAGTTAGGATGAGCACAGCTCTACACTGGTCGGCCAACTAGGGTTCCGCGGAGTAGTCACCCTCCTGTCAGTTCTATGAACTGCCCTTCCGTTCTCTCACTTGACGGACTAGTTTCAGTCTCCTCCCATGCATCTCTGCCAAACACATAGCACTACACAGTTCATATAACTCCTTTCGATTCAGCACGCCACCGCGGGGGGGCAACACCACGGCGGGCCTCTCTAGGGAGAGCCCCATGAGCAGGACGCGGAGACCGCGCGTCCGCCCAGGGACTACTCTGGAACTCAGATACATGGTGGTCCGCAACCACCCTGCATCGTTTCTTACTCGAACCGCCACTGCACCTGGCCGCACATAGGCAGACCGAGGTGGGCCAGAGCTCCAGGAGGTGGCCTTGCTACGCTGACAGAGAACCTGTAGCATGTAGCCGTTTACTCTGGTTTCCATCCGGGTGATCAGGCCGCACGATCCGGAGTGCTGAAATGACCCCCGGACACTCATTTAAGGTGACGAGGCGGTACGCTCGGTCCCTCTATGGAGACTCCGATTACGCCCAGCGTCGAACACCCAACATCGCAGTACGTGACCCGTGGCGCAGGCCCGCATGCAGAGGCGACCACATAAGACAGGTGGCTTGGCTAAAACGCTTCCACCACTGCCGTGATCTATGCTGTGTAAGGCACAGACATATACAGAGAGCATAGACAGACAATATCAAGGAGAGAGAAAAAGACATACAGTAACACAAACAAAGACAAAATAAGTATATAAATCGCAAAACCAAACACAAGGTAACCAAACAGAATAATCCAATGGTAGCAACAGGTAACAAAGAACACATACAAAAAATATATATATAACTTAAAGTAATAATAGTGACCACCTGAGACACCAGAAATTAATAAATATTTATTTTGATAGACAAACAATGACAAAGTAACGGACGCTACTGGCCAATGACTATATGAACGAAAATTGATGCAGGAGCATCAAAATCAAAAGCGGGGGAGTGTAACGGACGCTACGCCACTGGACCCAAAACGCTGACACTGCTCTCGCTACTCCGACGCAACACCTTACGACGCTGGACCCACGACGACGACTAGGACTTACGGACGAACTTTCGAATAGTACAGACCCATTAGACTGACCCGGACTAATATCTATACCGAATAGACGTTCTTACCGCAAACAATGTAATCATTTAATTTCACCCGGAACCTCGGCCGTCCTCGACATTACAAAGTTTACGAATGTTTCGTCGATTATATAAATACTGTCGAAAACTTAACTGGATGTAGAATCAAGAAACTTAGATGTGACAATGGTAAAGAGTATATGAATAGAGACATTTATAGACTAGCGAGCGAAAAGGGTTTTCTGATAGAGCCTTGTCCACCATATGTACACCAATTAAATGGTACAACGGAACGATACAATAGGTCAATCATGGACACTGCGAGATGTCTGTTATCCGAGGCAAAAGTGGACAGAAGATTTTGGCCTGAAATAATTAAAACGGCATCTTACCTAAAAAATAGAACTTTGGCAAATACCCTGGAAGATAAGACGCCGTATGAGATTTTAACTGGTAAGAAACCAAGTATAAGCAATCTGCGTCTATATGGTAGTAGAGTTTTCGTACGAGTACCAGAGGCTAAGAGAAAGTCAAAATGGGATAGGAAAGCCGATTTAGGTATACTTTTAGGGTACGATAACGTCGGGTACAGAATTTTGATAAATAACAAAATTGTTATCGCGAGAAATGTTGATATCGTGGAGGAAGACACAAAACTGGTAGGTTTTCGAGGTGAAGGGAATGACAAATGTGATAGTATGGAAAGTTTAAACAATAGCGATAGCTTAAAAGATAATGAAGACTTAATGAATAACATGTCGGAAGATGAAAGTTTCAGCGAAATAAACGATGGAATAGTAAGTGAAAGAATAGATATTAAACAGAACAAGGTTCATGGTGACAAATTAAGAAAATCCGAAAGAATAAAGAAACAACCAGAACGATATGGAGACAGCCAGGCCTATCCAAGGTGCATCTATGTGAACTACGTGAGCGCGGACAGTCCTGTTAGTTATGAGGATGCAATAAATAGTGAAAAATCAGGTTTGTGGAAACAGGCAATGAATAAAGAGATGAGTTGCCTCAATAAAAACAGAACCTGGAAATTAGTTCAACGACCTAGAGATAAGAAAGTATTAGATTTAAGATGGATTTTTACCAGCAAATCAGATAATAGAAAAAAAGCGAGGCTTGTGGTTAGGGGCTATCAGCAAAGTGAAGTGTTAGAAGATTTGTACTCGCCGGTAGCGAGAATGCAGACTCTAAAGGTTTTGTTGTCATACTGTTGTAAAAATGGTTTAATAGTAAGGCAAATGGATGTGGAGACTGCATTCCTGAACGGTAAAGTGAAATCGGAAGTATATGTAAGACAGCCGATAGGCTATGAAGACTCCACAGACCGAGTGTGTAGATTAGAAAAAGCGTTGTATGGTCTGCGTGAAAGCCCCAGGGCTTGGTATGAGTGTCTGGACAGTTATGTTACGAAATTAGGCTTCAAAAGGAGCGAAAGCGACTTTTGCTTGTATACGCTAAATGAGGAAGAAGATATCATGCTGTTAATTATATTTGTCGATGACTTGCTGATCTGTGGCAAAAGCCTCTCGAGGCTTAAGAATATGAACAGAAAATTGTCCGATAAATTTAAAATGAAAGATTTAGGAGAAGTGAACACTTACTTGGGCATAAATATAGAATATGATCGGGATAAATGCAAAATGACCTTAGATCAACGAGAATACATCGAGTCGTTAGCTAAGAAATATAACGTGGAAAATGCAAAACTGTATTATACACCTATGGAACAGAATTTGAAACTTGAGGAATCACAGTCAGTATGTCCTGACATCAAATTTAGAAATCTGATAGGAGCCCTGTTATACATTAGTATGGGAACCAGGATGGATATTAGCTATAGTGTTAGTTACTTAAGTAGATTTCAGAATAAGTATGATGAAACTCATTATAAATACGCGTTAAGAATATTAAAGTATTTGTACCTTACTAGGAATCTTAAGTTAACGTATGGAAGGATTATGAACGAGAATGTGGTTGATTGTTTTGTTGATGCTGACTGGGCTGGAGATCAGCTAGATAGAAGGTCAACAACGGGATATATTATTAGAGTGTATGGAAACATTGTTTACTGGAAATCGCGAAAACAGGGGAGTGTGACTAAATCGTCAACCGCCGCCGAATATGTTGCGCTATCAGAATCCGTAAGTGAATTAAAAGTGGTCATGCACTTGCTGAAAGACTTCGGGATTGAAATGGAAAACCCAATCAAGGTCTACGAGGACAATTCAGGAGTAGTTTCAATAGCTAAGTTTGGAAATTTTACAAAAAAATCAAAATACATTGAAGTGCATTATCACTTTGTACACGAGAGTTACGAACAGGGAATAATTGATATTATAAAAATTGCGTCTGAAGATAATATTGCGGATATACTAACAAAGTCCTTAGGAAGGAATAAGTTCGAAAAACTTAAAACAATGTTGAACTTAATATAAATTTAAGGAGGTGTGTTAGTATGTAAGGTAAATTTCTATAGACCATGTACAGCGGGCAGACTGCGACACCTGTCCTAGATTTAGGAACCTGATTATACGTTGAGAGAGAAGCGCGCAGCACTGGCTTACATGAGCCGATAGGCAGTTCAGGAGAAACTGTCAAAGAGAGTAGATCAAAATAAAATCAAGCATAGTCATAGCTGGACCAAAAGGGGTTGACTAATCTCACTCACCACTCCATTAATTACACAAACATTAACAACTAAAAACCACCCCCTCGGAAAAACATCCCCATACCGCCGTTCTACGAGCCCCTTCGAACCATACAACTTTCCCTTAAGTAAATTTAGCCTATCTTCAAAATTGACGGAGATATTCGCGAAGGACATCTCTGGTGGGACACCCTGTATATTGAAATTGTTTCAGGAAACATATTTTCAGCAGCGAATGCATTCATTCAAGAGGGGAAAGTTTGAGGGAGGCACCTTTCCCTCTTGAATGAATGCAGTGGCTGCTAAAAATATGTTTACTGAAACAATTACAATATATAATACGGGAACTAAGGAGATGCGGAAGGAGGGTTAATAAAAATCTTATATTTGTTACATTTTTTATTTTTTATTTTTTATTTTTATAATTTTTATAACACACACACACACACCCATAAAATACATATACAAATAAAGAAAAAATAATAAAACTAAGTATAAATATAAACGTTTTTGCCCCCCCGACCCCGTCCCCGTCCCTGGCCCCGACTCCTGCCACGCCTGTACCGGGCCTGTCGCAGTTGCTGCTTCAGCCTGCTGATCTGGAAAATAAAAGAAGTACACGTTAGATTATAAAATACAATAAATATAGGGTAAATGATAACTACGCACTTCCATATATGTAAAATATCTACGTACCTCTTGAAGCACCTCCAACGTCGTCACGTGCGACGTTCGAGTCCTTGACCGCCGACGGCTACGGCTGCTGCACCTCCTACTTGTACATCTCGGCGATCGGCTCCTCGATCGCCGACGCACACGGTCGTCATGTTTTCTCGACCTCGACGGCGATCGAGGAGCCGATCGTCGGTGGTCGCGATCCCGATTTCTATAAGTCGCAGTCACCGTCGACTCTTGCGGTTGCTCCTGAGTAGAGCACCTATGGAGGTTCTGTGACGGAAGTGGGCATCCGGTTTGTCCAACCGCAACATCCGGTGTAGATAAGGATTTTCCAGGAATTGGGTCAAGATAAGGAAACCGCAACATCCGGTGTAGATAAGATAAGGGTTCCCCCACCCCGTCAGTATAAGGTAAGGGTATCCCCTCCCCTGAATGTCCCTTCCCCTTAATTGAATTAGGAGATAAGTTAATTGATGATTCCCCCACCCCGTGAGTATAAGGTAAGGGTATCCCCTCCCCTGAATGTCCCTTCCCCTTAATTGAATTAGGAGATAAGTTAATTGGTGATAAGTTAATTGAATTAAGATGATTTATAATTGGAGATAAGCATGGGAAGAGTGATAGAGATAGGTAGATGTGAAAGAGAATGATGGTTCTAATGTATCACTACAGTACGAGAGTGAGTAAGAGTTTCGAGTCTTTCGCTACTGTTAATTGAATTAAGCGAAGAGAGTCCGCAACGATAAGGCGGAACCGCAGAGTGTCAATGATGCGAGGTGAGCGTTGTTGTCGCTAGATGACGTTAGCGCGAGGTGAGCGTTGTTGTCGCTAGATGACGTTAGTGCGATCAAGAGTAAGAGTACGACGTCAGAGTGGGCTTAATGTATAATCGCGTATTGGGGATATCTGTGCAGCGGTGGTTGCCCTATTATCCGGGATGTTTTAGGATTTTTTGTCTTGCGCATGTATCGGGGAGGGTATCTGTACGTACGGTAGTGGTTTTCCTGCCGTATGGCACGTGCCGAAAAGTGGAGAGAATCTTAAGATATCACAAAATGAGTAAGAGTACAACGTTAGAGTGGTCTTAGAGTATAATCGCGTATTGGGGATATCTGTGCAGCGGTGGTTGCCCTATTATCCGGGATGTTTTAGGATTTTTATCTTGCGCACGTGTCGAGGACATCTGTACGTACGGTAGTGGTTTTCCTGCCGTATGGTACGGATCGAAGAGTGGAGAGAATCTTAAATATCTCGTGTGCAACGTTACGAAAGTGTGCAAGAGGAAAGAGTATGGTTGGCGCTCCAAATCCTGCGTTCAATGCAAGATTTCGGTTCCGGCGTTCTGGCCAGGCAAAAAGTGATTTGTCTTATGGCATCGAGCATCAAGAAAATAAAGCGACTAATGCTGTTGGCAATCTCAACGATGTAGATGAAAATGACAATGACGATGATCATGATACTAAGGAACAAATAAAGAAAGTAATGAAGAAACGTAATAAAAGTAAAGAATATTTTTCGATCATAGTAGCGTTTCAAAAGAGATAAAAATTATTTAGGTGCAATTTAATTTGAAACCAGTTGTTCATAAAATGATACACTGGAGTTATGCCTATCGTGCTGCTCGAAGAGGATCATGGGAAGAAATAATGAGGGACAATGAGCGATTTAGAACTCGAATTATTCGTGTCGATCGAGTTCTCAGCCCAATTTTAGATATACAACATCGAAGAAACATTTGGCAAGAACGATTTGCCTTCAAAGAATAAGAACATCGTATGTAATTACGATTGACCAAGAGAAGGAGAATGCATTATCGCATCGAAGAAACATTCATCAAGAACGACTTGTCCTAGAAGAATAAAATAGAATTGAGATTAGGAATGGTAGGGATGCTTAATCATTTTTATCTTTCGGTTAAGAGAAGGAGAAGAAAACTGCGTTTTCGTTTCCGGTAGGCTAGCAATAAAACAATAGCGCGAGGATTTGCATGCCACTAGTTCTGCCTGGCATAGTTCAATGAAACGTACGTCTTCGAAGTTTAATTTATTATGTTTGCCATTCATGATGGCTGATCCTATAAAAGTTTTATCTTTGACAGAGTCAGATTTGGCGGATGTAACCAAGCCATTCCTTTTAACATTTTTGAAGCCATTCATCGATCTTTTGTGGGATAAATTGCCACTACGTTTAAAGAACGATTCGGAAATTCAAGGATATCGTCGTTGTCAAGACCATTATAATCGAGCAGAAGATCGTTCACACATTGACGGACCTCCACCCTATAGAAAAAATTGTAGTTTGTGTTGCAGGCGACGAATGGTAGATTATTACTGCTAAAAATGTATTTTAATCAGCATAAGAAAATGAAGTGTAACCATGGTGATGATGATGATGATAATGGTGATAATGATTTAAAATCGTCTAATGAAAGGTATGTATTATAGTTACTTAAGCTGTTTTCTCATATGTTATACTACTTAATTTTTTAAATCAAATTGTTTTTCTATGTTTCAGTAGGGACAATCTTAAAAAACCGCTTGCAGTTCAATCATTATTGCCTAAATTTGAAACACTGCAACCATTCGTTCCTGCTCTACAGGCAAGGCTTCGAATAGTGAACGAATCATCGCAGCAATCACCCAGTGTCTCAGATGCTGAAACATCAATGTTGCTTGATTCGCCAGAACGGACATTGCCATCAATATCATCATCATCATGGGCAGCAGCAGCGTTCGAGCCTGAAGCGAAGCAACAACCGACATCATCCGAAGAAAAACCAAAGAAGAAGAAGATACCGAGCAACGTTTGCGTTGGGTCACGCATATTGGGTCGTCGGTATGCATTGACAAAAAATGTTTGTAAATATTTAGATATCGGTATTTGCACCGCGCATTACGATTCGAATAAGGGGATTTTGGATGCACGCATTGAGCTGGCAATAGGCAGTAACCATGGTTCAGAAATAATCTTTTCCATGTGTGCATGGAAACGATTAATGTCCTGCGATATTCGTGATTTAATGAATGATCCGGAAATAAGGGTTAATTTAGAGGACGATTTTTGGATGCGAACAACGCGAATGTATGGCAAAAAAATAATTGAGTTTTACAATGATCGCACGGCAGTCATGGTTACAGAGGAAACACTAACAAAAATATGTAATTATGATTTTTGCATAAATCACATGATGTATTGGTTAGCGTTGAATTGTTCTGAAGTTATCGATAAGTTTATCAAGTTCAAGAGTGTTATTACAGAGCGCAATAATTATGATGCATGGAGAGCAATTACCGAGTCCGACGTTTTTGAGGAGAATTCGTTGATAGATTGCGAATTGTTGGCAATATGTTTAGCCAACATAGAGAAAAGTGCGAAAGATGGGAATAGTAAAAAAGAGTAATAGTGCGATGTGTTTCTTAAATTTATATATATATGTATCTGTATCTGTATCTGTATCTGAAAATATAATATTCATCAGCATTTGTGAAAATGTATATAAATATATGACTGTGTTACAATTTATTTCAAAAATCCTTAATAATGCGTTCCGTAAAGTTTCCGACGCGAGGTATATACGTTACCACGAATCGCGCTTTCGATACTTGCAAAATTTCTAGAACGCACAGCGAATTGTTACCCAATAGTGTTAGAAGCATAATTTGTGGCCCATCAAATTGTGGGAAAACAAATTTAATGATTAGCTTGCTCGAGAGCCCAAATGGGCTACGATTCGGCAATGTATGCGTTTATTCCAAATCATTGCATCAGCAGAAATATCAATATTTGGAAAAGGTCTTATCGTTAGTCAAGGGTATTGGCTACTTCGCGTTTTCCGATACGCCAAATGTAGTACATCCTACGGAGGTGCTCCCGAATTCTATATTTATTTTCGATGATGTAGCATGCGATGAGCAGGATGTCATGAGAGAATATTTCGCTATGGGAAGGCATTACAGTGTAGATTGTTTCTATTTGTGCCAATCTTATGCACGAATACCGAAGCACTTGATTCGAGACAACGTTAATTTACTAGTCCTGTTTCAACAGGATGATATGAATTTACGCCACATCTATAAGGACCACGTGAATGTAGATATGACGTTCGATACGTTTTGCGACATTTGTGCGCAGTGTTGGAAACATAAGCATGGATTTTTAGTTATCGACAAGGATAGTATGGTTAATCATGGTAGATATCGTCGAGGATTTAATGAGTATGTAATGTTATCGTAGATCACATTAATCGTGCGGCTGTCATGAGAGTCGTATGCATTTACAATTGATACATCATTTTAAGAAAAAAAAATGGATAAAACGAATAACGCGAACAATAGTAACAGTAAACGTAAGAAAGACGATGTCGCACATGAAATTTCGAAAGTGAGTGCAGCGATACGCAAGAAGTACATGGCACTGAAAGTTGGTAAAATGATTAATGAGGCCGATTTGGAGAAGAATTTACAACCAATAGTTGAGCCGCTAAAACAATTGGTTAAAAATACTTCTTCGCAATCAGGAGATTCAATTTTGCCGAAGATTACTATCGACCCACCTACAGAGGACAATGAAACTTCAGGTATGCAAGTAGTTGAACCAGAAGCCTCGAGTTCAGTACCTGTCGAATTTACATCGCCAAAGAAACAAATCAGGAAGAATAGAAAAAGGACTAGTATAGATACACCGATACAGATCCGTAAGCCCGCATATAATCCTTCACGAAAAAGATTTCGTATCGATAAAACAACCTCCACTCTCGCTCCTCCGTATCAAGCGCCTCCTCCAAGGTTTGTCTTGGGGCCTGAATATAACGTAAATGATGATGATGAAGCGGAAGCTAATGCAACCGCAGCTACGAACACAGCTAGAGCAGAAGAAACTGAAGCATGCCGATCCGAAGATAATGCATTGGACAGTACGATACGTAACATCGTTACACAACCGGAAACACGTGAATTTATATCGCAAAATTTAGGACCTTTAGCGCGGCAGTACTTGAGAGAATTTATTACCGATACTTCAGGCCAAATTGATAATGTGTATGGCGTGTATTTTTCCAATAATTCGTTAAAAATTGGTAATTCAACGTTTGATGTTAATGCGGACGACAGTATCATGGTTAATGGAATTAGGTATCGTGGAACTCCAGGATTGTATGAATTAATTTTTAAGAGAGTTCCTAATAAAACTTTGTACACGAATGACGATTTGCACGCATAAAAAAATATTCTGGTTACTACAAATGCACACAAGCGAAGCCATTCTCTAACAAGTCCAGTAAAGGGGAATAAAGGATACAAATATAAGCATATTATTTCACCTTTATTCGGAAAACAATATGGGCGAGGATTGCCAATGGAGTTTTCACTACCGAGTACTATGACTGTTACCGACAATGAAATTGATTATGTTCATTGGGACGATCCTAACGAGTTGGTTCAACGGCTAAAGTTGCTTATATCGTCACAGAGGGCAGGCCACACCAATCATGACAATGAAATTATATCTATAATAGAGGAATTGAAGGAGGCAGGGCTTATTCTTTAAAATCATCATGCATGTTAATCCATGAGTCAGTATTCATCTGGACGCTATAAGAATATAATTTCTTCCGTGCAACGAAGATGAGTTCATATTCTGCGCTGATACCACCCTTTCTGAAGCTGAATATACCTGATACGGTGTATGATGCCCACAAGTTAAGAATTGTGAATGTTTGTTTACCGGAAGACTGTGATGATGCGGCATCTAAAGCTTACGTGGACAAAGAAATTGAGGGCATCGAGGAGCGCATAAAGGTGAATCCAGAGGTGCTTAAAGAGTATGTTTCGAGATCGTTGTTGAAAACTTGGAATAGCGATTTGCAGAAATGGGTGACTGACATTATTCAGAACAATGTATTGTCGCACATAGATAATAATAGAACTCGGTTAATGGAATTAGAGAATAAAATTGGGACGATGAAAAAAGAACAACCGAGCGAAAAATGGATCCAAGGGACAATTATGAAATCAGTAATGCCTTACATAGAGCAACATGATATTCAGATCAAGCATTTGAGTGAAGCAATTGATTCGGAGGAAGAACACCGTCTGAGCGAAATAAAGAATTTAAAGTATTCATTAGAGAACAAAATTGCAGCGCTCAAGTTTTTGAAATCTGAGGAAAGCGAAACCTCAAAAATGAACGATGAATTGCATAAAATTATACTTCCGATCATCCAAAGTTACGAATCGCATCTTTCGGATTTGCGTGATAAAATAAATTCGAAATCAACAGAACACGAAAATTTGAAGAGTTTATTTGAGAAAAAATTTGATGCACTCGAAAAACTTGTCCTCGAACAATTCACCGATGACGATGATGATGAACAAGAGAATAAGGAGGGAAACACCAAGGATACTGACGATAAGAAGGATAATAATGAGAAAAATAGTAAGACGGATGAAGAAGAGATGAAGCAAGTAGTCGAACAAAATGCCGAACTTGAGAAAAAGATGCAAGACCGAATCATGCATATGGAGCAGTTATTGAAGCATCTTGAAGAACAGCAGCAAATCATCAAATTGGCGCTCGAGCCTAAATTAAAAAATTTATCACGACAGAAAAGAATTTAAATAACGCTATAAAATATGAGGGATGGTACAAACATGATACAGTTTATAATCTTCCATGAACGAATTTGGATGAGACAAATATGACCACTAATAAGTTCGGTTCGCCACTCTTTTCGCAGAGGGGCCCGATGTCACGATCGATATCAGCACCTTCGATTGCAACATTAACCCAATCATTTAAAAATTATGTACACGATACTGCGCTATGTATCCGAAATGGATTAATTGATGCCCGAGGATCATCGATAACGAATATGCTTGACCCATCGAAAGATGATCTGCAAGCAGCAGTAACCGTGAACTTTTTGCGTAATTTTTGTGAAGATTGTAGAAAAGAGCATGATGACGTAATCGCACGCATGCATGCATATATACGCGATACAACATTACATCGCAGTGACAATAACATTATTGATGCACAATCTGCAGTAATAATCAATACTGGAAAACCAACACGCGCAAATGACGTAGCATCCAAAATATACGTTGACAAGAATATTACGAGTCATATAAGTGCGTTGCGATCTCATCTTGAATTACAGATAAAAAATGCTTTAGAGAAAGCAAATTACCAATACATCAGAGAAGAATTATTAAATTTAGAAACAACGGTGAAAAAGATTGGAGACCAACAACAGCTCGTTTTATTAGCGCTTGATAAAGAAACGCCATGAGTAAAATAAAGGCTCGTTTAGTCGAGGAACTACATGCACCTGCTCGACGAAATTTTCGTCGAAGAAGAGTGATAGTGATGGGATATGACGACTTATGGCAAGCGGATATAGTTGACGTACACATGTACGCGAAAAGTAATCAAGGAAATCCATTCATTCTTACTGTAATCGATGTGTTCAGTAAGTATGCGTGGGCACTCCCCTTGAAGACCAAAGGCGCCAAAGATGTAACTAAAGCATTTGCATCGATTTTACGTAAAGATGGACGAGTACCCAATAATTTGCAAACAGACATGGGAAAGGAGTTTTACAATAATGATTTTCAAAGTATTATGCAAAAGCATAATATTAATCATTACTCCACATACAGTACTCTAAAGGCATCAGTCGTCGAACGTTTTAATCGTACACTTAAAAATGCAATGTGGAAGCATTTCTCGCTGAACGGCACCTATCGTTGGATCAACGCTCTACCTGCATTAATAGAAAATTACAATCAACGCAAACATCGTACGACGGGCATGCGACCGATCGATGTCACACCGAAAAATGCTAATCGTTTACTGACAACCGTATATAGCAACCTCAAGATCGCTGGACCTGCAAAATTCAAAATTGGTGATAAAGTACGTGTCAGCAAATACAAAACAATTTTTGATAAAGGGTATACGCCAAATTGGTCCACTGAAGTGTTCGAAATTCTGAAAGTAAATTGCACAAACCCTGTCACGTACTTGCTAAAGGATGACCGCGGTAATCCTATATCCGGAGGATTTTACGAGCAAGAGTTACATAAAGCGCGTTACCCTGATGTACATTTGGTAGAAAAAGTTTTGAGAAGAAAAGGGAATCGCATGTATGTAAAGTGGCTAGGCTTTGATTCATCGAACAATTCGTGGATTAATAAAAATGATTTAATGTAATGTAATGCGAATTCAATAAAAATCATTTATTAATTAATTTTATTGTTTACATTATTGCAAATTAAAGAATAATGTCCCCAAGGAAGCGTATGCGTCGAATCACTCATGACATATCGTTTATCATCGTCATGACTGAGTGCAATTTTTTTTTCACGCAACGTGTATACTTTATGTTGTATTGATTTTATTAGACTTTGATTTATAATTTTAACTTCGCCTTGCTTTACGCAACGTAAATAATCCTCAAAGTCGATTTTTTTTGCCGCTATATGCCTTTTGATACCTTTGATTTTTTTTTTCAACAATCGATCGATCGTACATACGGATAGCATACATTTTTGCACGCAATCCTACAAATTCCAGCATCAATTTACCACTGTTTTCATCTTTCATTATGCCTATGATTTTTTTATTTACACGCGGAAGATTATAAGGATTATAATCGGCGTAATCGCTGGTATCAAAGCGATGAATATTATGCAACATATGGCTATAAATATCTTCACAATCAATTTTATAAATTAGACTATCAGTATCTGTGTACATTATTTTACATCGATTACCGAAATTAGGGCGCATGTAATCATAATGAAATTCATAAAGGCGTATTTTGGATATATCCAGAATACTCATTCCTATATACAGGGTGAGTCAGTGACCTTGCACCAAACTGAAACCACGTATTTTGGGGGTCAATAGAAGCCTAAAAGTCCCGGAACACAAAGTTGAAATCTCAACCCTTTCGGAATTACAGGGGGTTGAAATTTTAAGTTTTAAAAAATCACATCTTCCGACAGGATAATGCTAGAGTCACGGGTCTTTTTCTAGAATGTGTGGGAGGGCCCAGGGTACCTGGAAAAAAATAGAAACGATGTGAAAATTATTTTTAAGCCACATTATTATTGATTTTCTTGTAGTTCTTCTATGAACGTGAAATTTGCCCGTTTAGAGAAAATCAATAATAATGTGGCTTAATAATAATTTTCACGTCGTTTATATTTTTCTCCAGCTACCTCGGGCCCTCCCACACATTCTAGAAAAAGACCCGTGACTCTAGTATTATCCTGTCGGAAGATATGATTTTTTAAAACTTAAAATTTCAACCCCCTGTAATTCCGAAAGGGTTGAGATTTCAACTTTGTGTTCCGGGACTTTTAGGCTTCTATTAACCCCCAAAATACGTGGTTTCAGCTTGGTGCAAGGTCACTGACTCACCCTGTATAATGGTTTATTAAATTTCACTATGACTTGCTTTAGTTGTACTGCAACTAAATTTTCATCAAAAATCGAGCGACTATGAAAATTAGGCTTTCCAATTAAATCTTCTAAACCGTACCGTCCGCTCCAGCGCGTAATTAATCTTACAGCACGCCGATTACGCACAGTCTCCATCGTTTTTCCAAAAACTGCGTTATTCATTAATTTGAATAAATTTTTACTAAAATCATCATTTGCATTTGTGCGTAATTGCGTATTTAAGTTTATATATTCCTTTAACCACGGAGACTGCTTAAATTCCAATATTCGATGTATTTTACTCACTCGTAAACCATGGTTCATACATTGTTGCAAATAACGATAATGAATAACGTAACGCACTTTATCATAAAGCGTCGCTAATAATTTGGAAGTCGTTGCCGTGTCCATTTTTTTATGATGCGGACAAAATGGAAGATCGGCATGCGAATCATGTAATTCTTTAGCGTATTCTAAATCGACTTCTAAAATATAACCTGTTTCATCATTTTCACCTATTGATTCAATATCGAAATTGGTAGGATCATCGACCCAGCGAAAACCCTCATGCGGCAAAGGCTGTGACATTGCCCAACCGTACAAATTATTAATATCATAATACATAAGATATGTCGATGTTTTAGTCGCATCATAAGTAGACATATATTTATTGTTTGCGCGCGCATGTCTATGCGAGCATTGGCTTAAACCGCCACGTATGCCGCGTTCTATAAAAAGTATCATATCAATATCGGTTAACAATTCTAGTTTAATATCGGTAAATTTTAACATAACATCCCATGCAAAACTAGGCAAGGTAACGTAATGCGCAGGATCGAGATAATAATTGCCCATGCAATCATCGCGAAAATTTTCGAAAACGTCGGCTAGTAAAAGTACGTCAACTTTTAGATACAAGTCACTATATTCGCCTAAAGGTGCAGATACACCAAGCGAGCAAGCGCGAACGAGCACGAACGAATGCTCGCTTGGTTCGTCCGTGCTTGTTCGTGCTCTCGAGTGCTCGTTGGTGTCCAGCCGCGTACTCACCAAGCGAGCAAGTACGAATTAACAGAAACGAGTACGAGCAACGAGCATTCTCGCTCCTTGCTCGTTTGATATGCACCGTTCGCCGCATGCGATCTAGCCAGAAAATGCTCGCATGCTCGCGCTCGCCGATGATCCGCACAATGTCGGTTTATCAAAGGAAAGACAGCTAGCCGTATAAAGAATAGTAGCGGACCCATGCAGTCACCCGAATTATCGGCTTCATAAACACTCTCGGTTTATATAAACACTCCCGAGTTCCGCGTAGAGGCCGATTGGTTTTCGACCGTATACATTTTGTTGAATACTTAGTATGACTCTAGGGTCTAGGGCTACGCATATTCTCACATCGTGCGTTGACTCTTGGCCTGTCAGTTTGCCTATCTATCAGTTTACAACTGATAGAGGCGTATAGAGCGCACCCGGTTTTGTGGGATTGCGGTGATCCATATTATAAGAACTTCTTTTTTTTTTATCTTTTTGAGATAATTTCAGCAGAATAAAAGCAGCACTTGCACAAACTAATCTTTTTCTGTTCATATTTCACGATCTGCACGCAGCAAGCTTCTCAGGTCAAATGCGAAGAAAAATTCATTTTAATGTGGACATACAGTCCACATGGACGTGGACATAGTGTATAGGGCGAGCATTTGGGTTGATCCGGTAGCACTTGAGAGCACGAGCGAATGCTCGATCTCGCTCGTTCGCGCTCGCTCGCGCACGCTGAACGGTCCACACTAAACGCGCAAGGAGTGAGAATGCTCGTTCTCTCGTGTTCGTCGATGCTCATTCGCGCTTGCTCGCTTGGTGTATCTGCACCTTAACGTTGCGATTGCGAAACTCGACCATACATTAGTAGCATGATCATAATCATCATCGGTTATATTGCTATCAGTTAATTTGTTGTAGAATGCTTCACGCGGTGGTAATTCTGTATCATTTAACTTATCATAATTATCAAGATACTCATATGGAAATACTCCCTTTCTAGTCAATAAATTGAATTGTACGTCAGTAACATTTCGAAATTCGGAACGCATAATGCGCAACTTGCTTCGATCTAAGAGCGACGATAATTTGTCGAGGCTGGAATTCAAGAATTTAAAAGAATCTATAAAACGAAAATTAATTTTTTTATTCGACAATTGTTCATTCGATTGAACAAATTTTGTAAATGAAATGTATTTTTCCTTTGTTAATGGAAGTAATTTAATGCAACCCTCGAACGTGTTGGCCAACTCTTTTATAATAAAATGCGCATCATAGCCAGAAAGATTATGAAATATTACTGGAATTGTGAACGAAGTACGTAATCGTAAATTACAATTATTGTGTGCAGGGCCCCGGTATACCCCTGTCAAGTGACAGTGGTCACGAACTTTCGGGTTTGACGCAGTAAACGGGCGTTTACACAAATAGCACGTTTGCGCCTGATTAAAACTTGCAATTGCTGCATCGGAAAATAGTTCCATTGGCTTTACAGCGGTGAGCCTTGCTTTTATCGACTCCGATAACGCGTATAATTCTTTTGCAAACCATTCCATGCATGCAGTCTCATGGCGAAAAGTACGATACATACAAAGTGATTCGTCATAAGAGCAATGGACATAGTATGCAACGCTAAATGGATCATGCTGTTGATATAGGCGTGTGGCGGTAGTACGTAGTCCTTGATCTTCCGGTGTAAGTGGCCTCAGCATGCATTCTACATCAGCATACACGATGAATGGTGCTCGCACGCAACGGTCGTATCTTTGGAACGATAACCACTTGTTATTATCAGTAGGAAGTACAACTTTACAGCTGCTCTTTAAAGGACAATCCTGAAGATGCACGTTCAACTTCTCTTGTGTTAAAAAGTAATGTAGGCATCTGAAAAATTCAAAATGTTCATACAATGAAGGAAAAAATTTTTTAGCAATCATTATTAAATACTTTTTTTATTTAAACTTACCGATAGCATATGTATTTGGTACGTGATCTGCATCTTAACTGACTCGACACTAGACGAGACAAATTTTGTATACTCGAAAAGTGATATTTGCTCGGTCCGCAGGGCTTCGTAGACGTCAGTATTAAAAGATTAACGTACCGTGTGTTCTCTTGATGTTCATGCGATGAACTATACAATGGTACGCACATACCATCTTCCCATCCAAAAACATTTACAGCGATATTATTCAACTTTTCGAAACGGTCAATGTCACATAATCTCACAGGTGTTTGAATACCCTGGGTTTTGAGTACTTCCGAATAGTGTGGATACGATGATTGTCGGTTGGCATTCTGTGTTTTGGAATTTGCTGGATACAGACTTGCAATTATAGCCCAAAAGAAACATTCATCATTGCTGTATCGGACATTGACTACCGCTTTCTTATTCTGAATTACTCGCGGTATTTCAATGTCGCATCCCGCTTGCATGGAACGGTGTTTATTGATGTTAACCAAAAGATGTAGTATTCCATGCAATGCCCATCCACTGCCACGTTCTTGGAGTTCCGACATCTGAGCAATAATTGTTGCAACTACATCATCGTTGTACCACTTTTGCAAATCAGAATTTCGATAAAGCGGATAATTCTTTGTAGCAAAAGATTTCACTGCGATCTCATTGCGTAAAACGTACTCCCCTTCAAGACACACATTGGCCTTGATACTTTTATGTTCATCAATTGCAGATGTTACTCGATTAATCGTTAAACGTTTCGCGTCCTTTAAAAAATGTAGTGGATCTATATGTTTCGTGTTGATTATTGCCCCGGTAGTCAAGCGATTGTGAAACGCAGACTCGATGTCTACCCACGACAGCGATGTATGGTCAATAACGTTTTTGTGATTCTGCAATCCTCTTCCAGTATGGGCGTAGTGCAGTCGCATACGTGCTTTTAAATTGTTTAATCTGCAAAGTAAACTAATTGCGCATCGCTTAGTACCGACTGGCCAATTAGAACGATTTGTTTTCACATGATTCACAATGTGAGCTTCCGTTTCATCGCACAATCGTTGCCACACCCGATATCCCTCCTGATTCGTGATCGATAATGATGCACGTGACAATGCTTCGAACTTTCGTTTTTCAGCTTCCATCTTTTGAGAAATCACTATTTTCACCTTTTTTACATACAACGAAACGTATCAATTTTTTAAACAATGGTTTTCCTCGTCGCACATTTTTTATGAGTTTTTTAGCATCGTTCGTTAAGTTGCCGGCTTTTAAAAAGTTAATTATGCAAGTGAAACACGCACTATCATCCGTTCGTTTTCCGCAAGAACATAAAAAATCTCGCGAGGAGTAATGACAATCGGCCATTTATATGCAACTTGAGAGTACTTCTTTGTACAATAAACATTTAAAACGTTATGATTATCGAATTTCATGAAGCGTTTAATCGCACCATTTGCATCACACGTATATATACCATTTAGAAATTGCGCAATAACTTTCACCCAACATAACTGTTGCAATGTGTACACTTCGCCCGAATTCATTGTAATGTGCCCACTTTGCTAGGATTCATCGCCCATCCACCAATGCGCTGACAATTCCGACTAACCCAGGATGGCGTGAACCACAAATATAATGATAAAAAAAATCAAGTCTAACACACACTAATGCAATGTGCGCAAGAGGAAAGAGTATGGTTGGCGCTCCAAATCCGAAACGTAATAAAAGTAAAGAATAGTATAGAATTGTAATTAGGAATGGGAAGGAGCTTAACAGTGGGATCAAAAATAACTGACACGATGATTTGTCTGACACATGATTCATAATTTATTATCGAGAAAACAAATAATGTATTTATAAAAAGTATTTACAAAATATTTATTAACCATTTACGGAATACTTGTACTTCTACTACAGGACAATGTATTTGTGATCTATTGTTCGCGTACTTTCTGTATGTATGCAATGGACATTGAACCTCGCGGATGTCCAAATATTCAGGGTCCTGAATCAATGCATTAAATTTCGGACATCCGAAACATTCTAAATTGATATTCGGAATTCTGCATTCGTTCAAGACCTCTCGTTCAAAGTCGCCACCTGCAAAGGCAATAATATTCTATATGAAGCATATATTTTATTTTAAGTATAATTGCATAAATAGTATATATATATATATATATATATATATATATATATATATATATATATTTTATATATATATATGTAAAGAAAGTATACTTCCTCTGGTTTAAACCCGCCGCGCTCTGCATGCCGCGGGTGTCCCTTAATAAACGCCATATATAGACGCAGAGATTAGAGCACGTGAACGCAAGGAGAGTCTAAGGCGTCTAAGCTAAGATAGAATAATTACGTAGATAGAGAATAGTAAACCTAAATTGTCGTTTCTTTGGTTACAGGTAAGAGTGTAAATAGTAGAATTAGTTAGTTTAAGATAGAGAACAAATAAATAAACTTTCAAACTTTGGTTACAGAGAAACACACTTTTAGTTTATTGCCAACCCCCCCCCCCCTCCCCCTTTTTAAAAAACAAAGGGGAATTGCCATTACAAAACGACAATTTTTGGTTTATAATGGCAAAGAGACTGCAATTTGCATTTAAAGTGGTGGCATCACCAAAAGAGAAAAAGACAAGTGTGGTTGCCATAACCTCAATTAAGACAGAGGATAACAAAGAATATGTGCTACCAGAAGAAAGCAGGTTTGCAAGTGAACATGAAGAGTTAACAAAAACAGACGTTTACAAAAGGGTGAAAAAAGGTTTTACCCTGTTACGTCCGTATTTTACGCAAGCAATTTTTCCACTTTAAAAAACGAGAATATTCTAGCATTCAGCTAAAATCTTAGTTTCAAGCTCAAACCGCACCCAACATAATCTCTCAGTCCTGTAAATATTCCCATGCAGCCCCTGCTGTAATGATTCATACACAGCTGCATGCAAGACGCGCTCGAGTCATACAGCTACTTCCTAGGGCTTGTCTAGGAAAATCCTAAGAATTAGCCCCACTTTTTCCGAGAAATTAGGGCGCGCTCGACTATATAAACCACCGAAAATTCTACTCTGGGAGTTCAGTCTTTGATTCTTTCCCGAAGGGCGAAGCTCTGTCCTCCTTGTAGTAGATCGTGCTAGGCACTTTCGAAGCATTTCAAACCAGTACAAATCTTAGACGCTGGAATACGGGGTTATTCCGAGGAAGATCGTATTAGTTACTTTCGACCAAATTATTCGAATCTCTTTATAAAATCTTAGACGTTGGAATACGGGGATATTCCGAGGGAGATCGTGCACGGCACTTTCAACCAAATCATTGCATTAGTTGCAATTATATTCTTAAGCATTCAACATACGCCGCGAGTTATATCTGTACAGACAGACGAGGAATACACAAGGTATTTTGTAACAAGCGAACACACACTTAACACGATTGTATTCTCTATTCTTTTAAATCCTTTCAATATAGTTATCTTATTTTTCGTCTCAATTACTCCTTGTTCTACATTCAATCACCATCTGTCAATAGCGAACAACACTGAAAGCGACATCGTACATAGAACCCACATTTAGTGTAGGAATAGTTAGCCGCTCAATTATTCCTATCCGGGGTAATATAAGACTCGAGAGAGATTCGGCGCCTTCGTGGAACGCCGTCTGGTACCTCAAGCATTTACCTTTTAGCCATCCTAAACCTTTTTCCTTTCTAGGGACCTTCGAACCGACTCGGGTATAATCGGATTAATATTGTTGTGCCAATAGGTCTCATTGACTATAGCGCAGTGAGATGTGTTTGGACCTCAATTAAAAGATCTGACTATACATCTGGTAGGACGGGTCTCTGGACTGACACCCTCGCGAATCAGGGAATCAGTAGGGTAGTTTAAAGAACGATTATATAAGTAGGGCTACCTGCCTAAAGACATCGTTAGACTTGAGAGAGACTAGGCGCCTTCGTGGAACGCCGTGTGTTACCTCAAGCTGGGTCTTTCCTACCCTTAAACCACATCCTGTACCAATCAGCTTCGACCGTCAAGGAGAATCCGCCTGAAAGGTATTATTTTGCCAATAGTGCTCATTGACTATAGCGCAGTGAGATGTGTTTGGAACTTAATTAATCTCAGGCTTATTCGAATTGGCGACTGTTGATTGGGCTCGCGCGTATCCTTAAAGGTTTAGGAGCGAGCACACGTTTTTCCCGTAACCAAACGGATATAAAAACGGTCTCGCACGGCTAGCCCGTAACAACCCAAAGAGGCCAAGAAAGGACAGTGTGGATTACACTAACAAAGGAGATGATGGAGATATATTTCGATAACGAAGGTAATATAATATTGAACGACTTATACTTAGAAGAAGTGCGAAAAACAGATATAGTGGTGAACACACAGAAGAAAGAAAGTCAACTTAATATAAAACACATAGCAGAAAAGTTTATGATCGAAAAGTTTACATCTAAACGCCCAGATGCGAAACAATGGCTTGAGACATTCGAGAAAGAATGTAAAAGATTCGAAATCAATAATGATGATACAAAGATTGAGATATTAAGATTGTTCCTAGACAAGCCATGTTTAAACTGGCACTCAGCAACCCTCACAGTGCTGACATTGGAAGCCGGATGGTCTGAGTGGAAGGAAAGATTTTTGGAGTCATTCGCAGACAAAGGATGGAGTACAGGGATGTATGCCATAACTTACAGGTATAAGGAAGGTTTACTGACTGAATATGCTATGAAAAAAGAAAAGCTATTGCTGGATATGGACAATCATATCAGCACACAGACGCTGATAATGCTTATAGCAGCAGGGTTACCTGATTTTGTCAGAAACAAAATAGATAGAGAAAACTGTGAGAGTTCAACCGGATTGCTACACGAAATTAGAAAATGTGAATACCTAGTAAGTAAAAATAATTTTATAAAAAGGAAAGAGGAAAGACAAGACAATAAAAAGAAATTTGAGGAGAAAAGGCCTTGTAAAAACTGTGAAAAATTGAACAAAGGCATTAGGTATCACCCAGAAGAATCATGCTGGTTCGGGAAGAAGGACAGCAAGGAAACTAGAGCAATCGGAAGCAATTCAGCGATAGAGGTAGATCTCAACACGGAAATAAAAAACGAGTAAGGACACCATTGATTAAAGTAAAGACGATATTAGAAGACAAGTTGGAGATAGACGGAATATACGATACAGGTTCTCAAGTCTCGCTGATAAATTCAAAATTAGTCAGGATGAAGAGAAAATCAAAAGATGTAAATGAGATATTTTTAAAAACAATCAATGGTGTGACACATACAGAGGGTTTAATAACCATAAAAGTAAGAATTTTTGAGATTGAAGAAGAAGTGGACGTATTCATTATAGAGAGAGACGATTTTGAAGACTTCCTCATAGGATTAGATATTATAAAAAAATTCAGATTAATCCAAAATGAGAATCTACAAATAGTTCAAAAGAAAATAATAAAAAGAGAAAATACGCAGACAAAAACAAAAGAAGAGATAGATATAATAGATAGAACCACAGAAGTTAAAGTCAATTTTAACGAACACGTGAATGAGGAGGAATTCGAAATTAAACTAGACCATTTAGATGGTATGGAAAAGATAAAAATAGAAGAACTCGTAAAGGAATACAGTACAGTATTTGCGAAAAACAAATACGATGTAGGCACAGTCAAGGGATACGAGGCTCGAATAGATTTGTTGATAGACAAATATTGCAACAAGAGGCCGTACAGATGCACTATAGAAGACAAGAAAGAGATAGAAAATCAAGTAGCGAAATTACTAGAAAACAATTTGATTGAAGAATCCTACAGTCCGTTTGCAGCCCCAGTAACTTTAGCATTCAAAAGAGATGATAATAAAAGATCGAGACTTTGTATAGATTTCCGCGAATTGAACAAGATCATCATACCACAAGCTCAACCATTTCCATTAATAGACGACCTAACAATAAAAACTAGAAACTGTAAATACTTCACCACGCTAGACATAAATTCCGCATTTTGGTCAATTCCACTGCGCATTGAAGACAGAAACAAAACAGGATTTGTAACTCAAGAGGGGCATTTCCAATGGACCTGCCTACCGTTTGGACTGAAGACATCACCAGCTATCTTTCAGAGAATCTTATCTAATATACTAAGAAAGCACAACTTAAAAGACTTCACAGAAAACTATATAGATGATATTTGAATCTTTTCAGAATCGTTTCAAGATCACATAGGACATATAGAAAAAGTCATAAAAGCAATTATTAATCAGGGTTTCAGGCTGAAGTTTAAAAAATGTACATTTGCAGGTAAATCAGCGAAATACCTGGGACACATAATAGAGAATAATACGGTAAGACCGATAAAGGATAACTTAATATCGATAAAAAATTTCCCAACACCGACAACACAAAAAAATGTGAGGCAATTCTTGGAAAAGATAAACTTCTATAATGAATATATACCAAGGAGCGCAATAATATTAGACCCACTACATAGACTACTTAGGAAGAACGAAAAGTTTATTTGGTCAAAAGACTGCGAAAGGTCATTTAATAAAATAAAAGAACTCCTATGTTCAAGACCAATATTGGAGATATTCGATAAAGATTTGCCCATTAAGATTTTTACAGATGCATCTCTGGAAGGCATAGGTGCAATACTAAAACAAGAACGAACAGATGGAAAAGATAGACCAGTGGCTTATTTCTCAAAAAAACTTAATGAGGCACAGAAGAGAAAAAAAGCAATATACATAGAATGTTTAGCAATCAAGGAAGCAGTGAAATATTGGCAACACTGGTTAATCGGAAGAAAGTTCATAGTATTCTCAGATCACAAACCACTAGAAAATTTAAACATAAAAGCTAGAACAGATGAAGAACTTGGAGAGTTAACCTACTACCTATCACAATATAATTTTGAGATAAAATACATCCCAGGAAAAAATAACGATGAAGCAGACAGTTTAAGTCGGAACCCCGTACTACAGGGTGAATCTCTCGCCATCGAAATCCTAAGAGGTGCCCTAGACTAAACGTCGCGGCGATAAATCATTCACCTTTTTATTGCCAACCCCCCCCCCCCCCTTTTTAAAAAACAAAGGGGAATTGCCATTACATATATATATATAAAACGAACTTACCTTTAAAAGCGACTAATGGCTTTTGCGTATTGTTGCTGTTTATTGTTTGAGTAATAATGTCATACAGCTCATGCTGCTCATACTTTTCGGTACCAAAATCCGCAAATGGTATTCCGTGTACATGTTTCATTACGAAGATCGCCGTTCTTCTATCGCGATACGACAAATCATTGAATGGTATTCGTAATTTAAACTCTCCTCTCAGATGTTCACCCGTATTGACGTCAATTATCGCCATTTCCTTAACCATGAATTTGTGGTTCACCATGAAACCATCAAAGTCAATAATATGCGTCGGTATGGTACTCGGCACAAGTGATTGCATTGTTGATGATTGCAGAAATAAACTCTAACCATAGGCGATGTTTGAGCTCATTTTATAAGACTCTTCCCTACTATGCATCACGCAAATAGAAGAGTAGGAGCGATAAGATGCATATGTTCTTCCTTACACGAAACCATACACATGCGGAAATAAACCCACAATGAAAGATTATAATTTGTAACAGTCGCTGTTACTTTTAGGAATCTGTCATGGTGATCGATTATCACTATTAGTATTTATAGATGATATTGTGTTTTCTAAAGGTAGTTCTGTGATGAACATAGAGCGTAAAGGAAGTGGTAATAGTAGAGGTAATAATATTATCAATAGGTTAATTGACGCATTACCAGTTGAAATTCATTTGCCTGGCTATCAATTTTGCGGACCCGGTACACGGTTGAAGCATCGTTTGGCACGAGGCGATCAAGGAATCAATCCTTTAGACACTGCGTGTAAAGCACACGATATTGCGTATTCGTTGCATAAGGACTCTGAAAATCGTAGTATCGCTGATAATATACTCAGTGGTCATGCGCGAAGACGCATAACGACAAACGACGCTCGTTTCGGTGAGAAGATTGCTGTATCTTTAGTGTGGAGTACAATGAAGCTTAAAAATAAATTGGGGTTGGGAATGTCACTCAAGAAAAAAAAGAGTTCACGCAACGAATCCAAGAAAAAAAAGGCTAACAGGAAAACAGGAAAGCGTTCTAATAGGACTTTACCAGTTGCAAAACGGGATGGTTTTCTACCATTGTTTCCCGCGTTGGCAGCATTAGGTGCGCTCGTAGGCGGCGCATCATCGGTAGCCAAGACGGTAAGCAATATAAAGAACCAACGAAAAGAACTCGAGGAATTAAAACGACACAATCAAGTGATGGAGGGGCGTGGATTATATTTAAAGCCGTATAAACGTGGATATGGTTTGAATGGTGCGGCGAGGAAAAAAAAAAAATCAAAACAGGAGCAGAAAAAATCGATAACAGGTATACCCGATAATGGAGTAACGTCCGATGCACAATTAAACCAAGCATGTGCAAATGTACCGTATTTTCGAGGAGTATACATGCGTGACTCCTTGCCTTTAACGATGCATAAAAATGAGTGTGCTATTGTTAATTTAGATTACAGCACTGGCCCTGGTACACATTGGGTTGCATATGTTAAACGTGGAGAAAATGTACGATATTTCGATAGTTATGGCAATTTAAAACCTCCACGCGAACTCATTAATTATTTTGGTAAAAATGTTAAAATAATATATATGTAAAGAAAACATCCTTACCAACGGTAACTATATCGATAAGTAGATCTCTAACCTATTGTGAGAGAAATAAGTATGATCTATTACGCCATGCTGAATACATTAAATTGATAAGCACAAAGTGATCGAAAGACATCTCCGTGAATAATAACATTGAATGTTGTTTCTTTGTTATTTACAGGTGAGAGTAACATCTAAATTAAGTCATCACACATATTTTTGGAGATAAATAAAACTTTGTTATTTACAGAGAAACAATTCGTGCATTATTCACACCTGGATGAATATCCACATATTATAAAACAACATTCCCGTTATCATCTACGATGGAGAAACTACAGTTTCATTTTAAAGTGCTCGCAGCTACAGATGAGAAATCAAATATTTTATGTGTAACTAGAATTACGACGACAGACGGTCGCACGTATAGGATCCCACAAATGCATTTCAATTCGCGCAGCCATGATATGCTCATGAAAACATCAGCATATGCTCAAATAAAAAAAACATGCACAGCAAGAGGCAGTGCAAGAAGAATTTGGATTACGTTAAAAGAGGCCCTAAAAGATGAGTACTTTGATGAAGATGGAAATCTCCAATTCAAAGGCGAATATTTAGAGGAAATAACAGAAGAGGCCAACATAACCTCTAATGCTCCAGAGGAAACGCTAGTGCAATTATTACAAAAATTACTTGATCAAAAAGAAGAAAAGCAGGAAGGAAAAAATGCGGGAAAACTAGCGAAAGAATTTACAATTGGAAAATTTGATGGAAAAACTTCAAATGAATTTGAAAAAGAATGTGAACGCTTCAATGTGACTACAAGTGAAAAAAAAATTGAAATCTTAAAATCGTTCATGGACAAGGGTGCTCTCGATTGGTATAGTTGCACATTAATTAGACTCACAATTGAAACAGCGTGGTCAGACTGGAAAGAGAATTTTTGTACTACATTTGCTAGTAGAGGCTGGACTCCAATAAGATATGCAATGACGTACAAATATCAGGCAGGTTCATTATTAGAATATTCTATAAGAAAAGAAAAACTTTTACTACAGATAAGAAAAACTATAGATGATGGAACACTAATTGACCTCATCGCCACGGGTTTGCCGAATTATATAGCTGACAGAATAGACAGAGAAAAACTCAAAAAAGTAGAAGACCTACACAATGAAGTAGGAAAATTAGATCATTTAAATAAGAGCAAACCAAATACAAAAGGGAAAATTGAAAAAATACCTTGTAAAGTATGCAGCGATAAGGGAAAAGGGACGCGCTTTCACGCAGAAGCTGATTGCTGGTTCAAAAATCAAGAGAATAGAGGTAATACATCTAAACACGTAAATAATCTAATCTTGGAAGTAGAACAAAGTGAAATTGATCCAAAAAACTAATAGTTCCACCACTAATTGTAATCAAGATTACACTGAATGATATCTTAACAGTAAACGCAATATATGATCCAGGCTCAAATATATCATTCATAAATTCAAAACTAGTACATTTGAAATGCAACAAAAATGCTAAAAAAACAAAATTTAAAACAATTAATGGTGTTTATGAAACAAACAGATTGATACAAATAAAAGCAAAAATATTAGACATGGAAGATCACATAAATGTATTCATAATCGATAGTGAAGATTTTGAACATGACTTTCTAATCGGATTAGATTGCATAAAAAAATTCAGACTGACACAAAACGAAAAGTTAGAGATAGAACAAAAAGATTCCGAATCTAATGAAGAAAAGTGCCAGATAAATTTCAATGAACATGTTGAAACGAACGCATTTAATGTGCTAACAAATAATCTAAATAATGGTGAAGAATTAATCATAGAGAAACTAATAGACAAATATAAGAACATATTTGCAAAAGATAAATATGATGTAGGCACAGTAAAGCACTATGAAGCCAGAATAGATTTAATAATAGACAAATATTGTAGCAAGAGACCTTACAAATGCACAATCGAAGATAAGATAGAAATAGAGGAACAAGTCTCAAAACTACTAAAAAGAAATCTAATCGAAGAATCATACAGTCCTTTTGCTGCCCCAGTAACTTTAGCCTTCAAGAAAGATGAAAATAGAAAATCAAGGCTATGTATAGACTTCAGGGACTTGAACAAATTGATTATTCCTCAATCACAACCATTTCCTCTAATAGAAGATTTAGCATTAAAAACAAGAAATTGCAAATATTTCTCAAAACTGGACGTAAACTCTGCATTTTGGTCCATACCCTTACGAATTGAAGACAGGAGAAAAACGGCTTTTGTAACACAGGAAGGCCATTTCCAATGGACCTGTCTACCATTTGGATTAAAAACAGCATCAGCCATTTTTCAAAGAATTTTTAGCAATATAATTAGAAAGCATAATTTATCAAGGTTTGCAGTTAATTACATAGATGACATATTGGTGTTCTCACAGTCTTTCGGAGAACACATAGAACATCTGACACAATTACTAGAGGCAATAATGAAAGAAGGATTCAGGTTGAAACTTTCCAAATGTACATTTGCATTAGACTCAGTACAATATTTAGGTCATATCATAGGACAGAACGAAATCACACCAATAAAAGATAACTTAATTGCGATAAAAAACTTTCCCGTGCCAAAGACGCAAAAAAATGTCCGACAGTTCTTAGGCAAAATCAATTTTTATAACGAATATGTACCAAAAATTTCTTCAATCCTGGAACCATTGCATAATTTATTAAGGTGTTACGGGCTAGCCGTGCGAGACCGTTTTTATATCCGTTTGGTTACGGGAAAAACGTGTGCTCGCTCCTAAACCCTTAAGGATACGCGAGCCCAATCAACAGTCGCCAATTCGAATAAGCCTGAGATTAATTAGGTTCCAAACACATCTCACTGCGCTATAGTCAATGAGCACTATTGGCAAAATAATACCTTTCAGGCAGATTCTCCTTAACGGTCGAAGCTGATTGATACAGGAATTGGATCAGGTAAGGAAAAACACAGCTTGAGGTACCACCAGGCTACGCAAGGCGCCAAGTCTCTCTCAAGTCTAACGTGCTTTTAGGCAGGTAGCCCTACTTATATAAACGTTCTTTAAACTATCCAATTGTTCCCTAATTCGCGAGGGTGTCAGTCCGGAGGCCAGTTCTACCAGATGTATAGTCAGATCTTTAATTGAGGTCCAAACACATCTCACTGCGCTAATGTCAATGAGACCTATTGGCACAACAATACTAATCTGATAATACCCAGGTCGATCCGAAGGTCCCCAGAAAGGTAAAAGGTTTAGGATGGCTAAAGGTAAAAGCTTGGGGTACCACCAGGCTACGCAAGGCGCCAAGTCTCTCCCAAGAGTTATATTACCCCGGATAGGAATAATTGAGCGGCTAACTATTCCTACACTAAATGTGGGTTCTATGTACGATGTCGCTTTCAGTGTTGTTCGCTATTGACAGGTGGTGATTGAATGTAGAACAAGGAGTAATTGAGACGAAAAATAAGATAACTATATTGAAAGGATTTAAAAGAATAGAGAATACAATCGTGTTTAGTGTGTGTTCGCTTGTTACAAAATACCTTGTGTATTCCTCGTCTGTCTGTACAGATATAACTCGCGGCGTATGTTGAATGCTTAAGAATATAATTGCAACTAATGCAATGATTTGGTTGAAAGTGCCGTGCACGATCTCCCTCGGAATATCCCCGTATTCCAACGTCTAAGATTTTATAAAGAGATTCGAATAATTTGGTCGAAAGTAACTAATACGATCTTCCTCGGAATAACCCCGTATTCCAGCGTCTAAGATTTGTAATGGTTTGAAGATGCTTCGAAAGTGCCTAGCACGATCTACTACAAGGAGGACAGAGCTTCGCCCTTCGGGAAAGAATCAAAGACTGAACTCCCAGAGTAGGATTTTCGGTGGTTTATATAGTCGAGCGCGCCCTAATTTCTCGGAAAAAGTGGGGCTAATTCTTAGGATTTTCCTAGACAAGCCCTAGGAAGTAGCTGTATGACTCAAGCGCGTCTTGCATGCAGCTGTGTATGAATCATTGCAGCAGGGGCTGCATGGGAATATTTACAGGACTGAGAGATTATGTTGGGTGCGGTTTGAGCTTGAAACTAAGATTTTAGCTGAATGCTAGAATATTCTCGATTTTTAAAGTGGAAAAATTGCTTGCGTAAAATACGGACGTAACACCTCCCCCCTTACATTGAACATCGCGCTGAGCGCGGTGCTTCAACAAGAAAAAGCAGGCAAGTTTTCTCTTCAAAAAAACAACAATCGGAGAAAAATACAGACGAGGGGTGTATAATGTGTGTAGAACGCAGTGTAGGTGTGTAGTGAGTGTACTTACAAAATTATTTTGCTGGAGCGGATGTCTGTAACTAAAAGAAATTTATACATGGGCCAATTTAAGTTTATCCATATGTTTGATCAAAATTTTGTTTTGTGGCGTTTGAAGTACTACGTTATTTAAGTCGGTAGTGTTGACAACTTCGTACGGTCCCACATATTGCGGATCGAATTTGCTGTGGCGAGGTTCTTTTAGTACAAATACTGAGTCACCCACGTTAATTTCTATCGGATGCGCATTTCTATCGTAATATGATTTTGATTTGTGTTTCGCTGCTATTAAGTTATCGGTTGCTTCGTTCCGCATACAGTCCATGCGTTTCATTAGGTCTATTACATAATCATCGTACGTTGGTAAATTATCATACTTATCAAAAGCGGTAGGTATTCTAGCGGGTCTTCCAAAGATTAATTGGTAAGGGGTAAAGTTGGTGGCTTCATGAACTGAGGTATTGTAAGAGAACATAGCAAAAGGTAGAAGATCATCCCAATCTTCGTAATCGTTCATATAGTGTTTTAAGTATTCTGTCAAAACTATGTGGCTCCTTTCCAATGAACCATTGGTTTGCGGACGGTAACCTGAGGTGGTTACTTGCTTAATTTTAAAAATTTCAGCTAGTTGTGTTAATATTTTCCCTATGAAACTAGTACCTCTGTCTGTTAAAATTGCTTTTGGTGTTCCGTAGACGGCTATGAAATTTTTGGCGAATGCTTCAGCTATGGTCTCTGCTCTAATGTTCGGAATTGCTACTGCCAGACAATATTTGGTTAGGTTATCCTGCATCGTCAGTATATATTTATTTCCATTTGGTGAAGTTGGTAACGGTCCTACTGTATCTAAAGAAATTTTATCAAACGGTTCTAATGGCGTATCAGTTATTAACATTGGTTGTTTGGTTTTGACACGAACTAATTTCTGTTGTTGGCAGCTTATGCACTTTCTAATATGGTTCTGTATGTCCAATTTCATTTCAGGCCAGAAGTAGTAAGGACGCAAACGCTTGTAAGTTTTTGTGACTCCCTTGTGACCTCCTATCAGGCTACCATGAGCTTCCTCGATTAAATTTTGTCTGATTTCTAGTTTCGGAATTGTAACTTCGGATGTGCAAACTATAATGTGAACGTCTGAATGTTTAAATGTCAGTCTCAATAATTCAATAAATTCTTCCTGCGGGATATGGTCGTGATTATCTCCTTTTAATGAGATTCTAAACGAATGGATTCTAGATTTATATAAAGCTACTTTCAGATTCTCTAAACCGTTTACTATGTCTTGTTTGTCTAGTTGGTCAAAGAAATACTTAGTCCCTACGATACTGAAAATTTTCTGATTGTTATCTGAGGATTCTAAAATCTGTCCTTTCTTGGGGTTCCGTTTCAATAAACTGTCTTTGTCTATGTATTCCATTTCTTCTAACGATTTGATTATTGCTGTATTTAGGTTACAATCGGCGGAAATGAAATGTACTAAATGTGCTTTACTAGCAAGGAAAGGGCTGTCAGATGTGTCTATTTGAAGGTTGTTTGTTTCCGGGTCGCTCTCGCTATCACTACTTTCAAAAGAGATTAGGTTCTCCGGGAGGTCTAAAATTGAATCTGAAACTCTTTGGGATATTACCGGAGGAATTAAATTATTAGATTCTGATTGTGTAGGTGTGAGCGGTTCTGGCAAAAGTACTGTGTCGTCTAAATTATCAGCCAATAATGGTGGTGATCGTGGACGAACGGTGCTACTCGAAAGATTCTGACTGTCTGAATTTTCTAATAGTTCTGTCGGAGCTAGGCTTGCATTACTGGTGGATTCTTCGAAGGACATAAGGTTTTCAGGTGGATCGTTGCTTCGTGAGGGAATCGGTTGCAGAGGGTACGGATCGGGTCTGAGGTTTTCTGTACTTGGTGAATAGGAAGGGTTAAAAGGAAATTTACGTCGTTGTGGAGTCTCGTTATCGTCACTGTCATCTGAAATTTCTATGGACCTATTTGATCTATTCTGCCTATTTTGTTTTTCCCGAGCTAATTCCCTTATACGTTGACCGATGCCTTCGGCCTGAGAGGTGCCTTTTGGAATTTGTGCTTTGAAATCTGGGTCGTCGTCCCTGGTCATTAACGGTAAGCATTTGGTAGGATTACGCGAAAGAGCGTCTGCATTCTTATTACTTTTTCCGTCCTTGTAAACGACTTTATATTCGTATTCTAGCAGTCTAAGTTTCCATTTCATCAGGCGCGAGGTAGGATCCTTTACTGAGTGTAACCAAACTAATGGTCTATGGTCGGTGACTAAAGTAAACGTAGTCCCGTAAACATATGGTCTGAAGTATTGAACCGCGTAGACCATAGCTAAGCATTCTTTCTCTGTAGTCGAATAGTTTTGCTCTGCTTTATTTAGGGTTCTCGATGCGTATGCTATCGGTAAATCTTTCCCTATTTCGCCTTGGCTGAGTACGGCTCCTACTGCAACGTCTGATGCATCGGTGGTTATTATAAACGGTTTCGAAAAGTCGGGATATTGTAAAATCGGTTGTTTACAGAGTTCTTCGCGTAGTTGGTCAAAACTATTTTGGTGTTCGCTATCCCATCTAAATCTGGTACCTTTTCCTAATAGTTGAGTGAGAGGTTTTGCTTTTTCTGTAATATTTTCAATGAAACGTCTATAATATCCTATTAATCCTAAAAATTCTCGGATGTTCCTTTGGTTCTTTGGTACTGGGAATTCTCTTACTGCTTTTAGTTTCTTGGGATCTGGTTTAACGCCTTTTGCTGATATTATGTGACCTAGGTACGCTACTTCCTTTCGTAAAAACTGGCATTTACTGGTTTGCAATGTGAGGCCATTTTCTCTCAATCGTTCCATTAATTTTCGGATTTTGACTTCGTGTTCTTTTAGAGAGCAGGAATAAACTACAATGTCATCTAGGTATACGAACAATTCAGTGCCTTGCAATCCGGTTAATACCTGATTCATGAGTCGCTGAAATGTCGGTGGCGCGTTTTTTAAACCAAATGGCATTCGTGCAAATTCGTAATGTCCGGTCGGGGTCGTAAACGCTGTTTTTGGCCGATCTTTCGGGTTCATTTGTATTTGGTGGAAACCATTCGCGAGATCAAAAACTGAGAAATATTTGGCTCCACCCAATCTATCTAGTATTTCCGTAATTTGTGGTAATGGGAATTTATCACTAACTGTTTTTTCATTTAAAGCGCGGTAGTCGATGACCATACGCCAGCGTTTATTACCCTGCGCATCTGGTTTCTTCGGAACAATCCAAAGCGGACTGTTGTACGGCGAGCTCGAGGGTTCTATAATCCCTTCTCTAAGTAATGCGGTTACCTGATCGTCGATTTCTTCTTGGTGGACTGGTGGGTACCTGTACTGCCTGGTGTTGATCGGGATGTCATCAGTAGTGTGGATGGTGTGGTGGAAATTCGGGGCCTTCCCCAAATTATCGCCAGGTATGAAAAATCGGTCTGGGAACTCCTCCACTAGCTTGTGCACGTGTTCTCGTTCCTCACTGTTTAAATGTCCGAAATCTAACTGTTTCTTTATTTCGTTGATTCGGTCTTGGATGCAGGTGATTTTCCTTGGTGGTTGTTTGTAGTACTCCTCATCTGACGAGCTGATGATATCATACGGGAAGATGTCCTGATTGTCTAATTCGATGTCGATGTCTTCCTCGCTGGTATTTGTTGCCATAACTTGGCAAGAACCGTGGTCGTTTATTACGGCTGCTTCGCCGATGAGTACATCGTCGTGCGTCTTGATACGCGGAAGGTAACCTTCGCGAATTGAGGTGTTGGCAAGACGTACGGTGATGCGTTGCGAGGTTCGTCCAGGTATTGTGTAGCGGTTGCTCAGATCGCCGAACTTCCTGATTTCCTCTGCTTCTTCCTTACGATTCGGGTAATTGATGAATCTTATCGGTCTCGTGGGTTTGTCCCTTATCACCAAGGTTTTATGGTAGTAAGAAACCTCTGCCTCTTCTTGAAGCAGGAAGGGGCTACCCAATAGTCCGATTGCAGATGGTAACGTCAGTCCTTTGATTGCGTAAAACAATACTGGAATGTCGTTGATATGTATAAATACAGTTCCTATGGTGAGAATTGGTACAGAGGCTACTCCGGTGATTTCTATTTCTTCTTCATAGATCTTTGCTTTCTGAAGATCCAGGGCTTCGAGCATAATAAGATTTACAGCAGCTCCGCCATCGATTAAGAATTCACCGAATTCTCCGATTACTTCCGGGACCTTTGCACGTATCCTTGGTACTGGTGCTTCCTTAACTATTGCTTTCTTCTTTTCTTCTTTCTCGTCATTAACTTTCGGCGTGTTTATTCTGTTTCGTTCGCTTGACCGCCGGCGAAGCGAACGCGGTTGGAGTTTAAATGATTCGAGTCATTTTTCTTAAAACTACTCGGTCGAGGGCTTGGGCTTCTCGACGAGGCTTGGTTTCGGTTAGTTTGCTTGCCATCTGGGCATGTGCAGGTGCATTTACAGCTGCGTTGAGTGACCTGATGGTTATCGGTCCTTCCTTCTGCACTTGACCTCCTAGGCGAACGCTCGTAACGGCGGTCAGGTACATTTAAAAGGCCCGGGGTTGTTGACCTACCCTCTCGGTCCAGGGCAAATGCTGTCGGTCGTGTGTATCTGCGAGGGTCCTCTTCGTTGGTTGAGTCATCGTTGTTGCGGGGCTCTGGGCTGCGGCGCCAGTGCGGGCTGAACGAACTTCGTTGTCTTACGAAGCTTCTACGAGGACGATACTCCTCGTATTCTCCATCGCTGCGATCTTCGCGTGAAGCCCAACTAGTCCAGCTTCGGTTGATCTCCAACACCTTCTCGAAGACTTCCTTTAGTTTCTTGAATCGGCTTGGATCTATTCGAGACCCGTATTTCGTCGGTAATCCGTTCACGAAACGATTCATGATTTCTTTTTCGTTGTGGGCAATCACTTCGGTGCAGTTGCCTCCGTATTCTTCATTAATAGCTGCGCGCGTATTGTGTAGCAGATGTCTTGTTCTGTCGATATACTCGCGCACTGTTTCCTCGCGACCTATGCGTAGACGTTCTATTTCGGCCTGAAACGATAGCAGGCTACGTCCCGGCGCGAAACACTTCTTCAAAAACTGTAGTAGTTCAACGATTGATTTAAATACTTCGCCGTCCACAGCTTCCCTAGCGGGACCGTCTAATTTTGTCAAGACTACTGTTAGATATCGTTGTTCTAAAGTTGCGGGTAGTATAGATTTCCCGTCTTCTACGCGATGCACGAAATGTTTCAGGTTAGCTGATTTTCCGTCAAATCTCGCTACTCCCTGAGCAGCTTGTTGGATTGCTGAACTAATCCTCATCTCATTCATGAGAACGGTTAGTTCACTCTCGACAACAGCCATTTTAGTTTGATTTGAGAAAGACTTTGATTTTCAAGAAAGTAACACTGAAAAGGACATGTACACAGAATACTCAACGGTTTCGGAAGGAAACCACTATTTTTGAGTATCCCACCGCTGTCACCAGTTTTGTTACGGGCTAGCCGTGCGAGACCGTTTTTATATCCGTTTGGTTACGGGAAAAACGTGTGCTCGCTCCTAAACCCTTAAGGATACGCGAGCCCAATCAACAGTCGCCAATTCGAATAAGCCTGAGATTAATTAGGTTCCAAACACATCTCACTGCGCTATAGTCAATGAGCACTATTGGCAAAATAATACCTTTCAGGCAGATTCTCCTTAACGGTCGAAGCTGATTGATACAGGAATTGGATCAGGTAAGGAAAAACACAGCTTGAGGTACCACCAGGCTACGCAAGGCGCCAAGTCTCTCTCAAGTCTAACGTGCTTTTAGGCAGGTAGCCCTACTTATATAAACGTTTTTTAAACTATCCAATTGTTCCCTAATTCGCGAGGGTGTCAGTCCGGAGGCCAGTTCTACCAGATGTATAGTCAGATCTTTAATTGAGGTCCAAACACATCTCACTGCGCTAATGTCAATGAGACCTATTGGCACAACAATACTAATCTGATAATACCCAGGTCGATCCGAAGGTCCCCAGAAAGGTAAAAGGTTTAGGATGGCTAAAGGTAAAAGCTTGGGGTACCACCAGGCTACGCAAGGCGCCAAGTCTCTCCCAAGAGTTATATTACCCCGGATAGGAATAATTGAGCGGCTAACTATTCCTACACTAAATGTGGGTTCTATGTACGATGTCGCTTTCAGTGTTGTTCGCTATTGACAGGTGGTGATTGAATGTAGAACAAGGAGTAATTGAGACGAAAAATAAGATAACTATATTGAAAGGATTTAAAAGAATAGAGAATACAATCGTGTTTAGTGTGTGTTCGCTTGTTACAAAATACCTTGTGTATTCCTCGTCTGTCTGTACAGATATAACTCGCGGCGTATGTTGAATGCTTAAGAATATAATTGCAACTAATGCAATGATTTGGTTGAAAGTGCCGTGCACGATCTCCCTCGGAATATCCCCGTATTCCAACGTCTAAGATTTTATAAAGAGATTCGAATAATTTGGTCGAAAGTAACTAATACGATCTTCCTCGGAATAACCCCGTATTCCAGCGTCTAAGATTTGTAATGGTTTGAAGATGCTTCGAAAGTGCCTAGCACGATCTACTACAAGGAGGACAGAGCTTCGCCCTTCGGGAAAGAATCAAAGACTGAACTCCCAGAGTAGGATTTTCGGTGGTTTATATAGTCGAGCGCGCCCTAATTTCTCGGAAAAAGTGGGGCTAATTCTTAGGATTTTCCTAGACAAGCCCTAGGAAGTAGCTGTATGACTCAAGCGCGTCTTGCATGCAGCTGTGTATGAATCATTGCAGCAGGGGCTGCATGGGAATATTTACAGGACTGAGAGATTATGTTGGGTGCGGTTTGAGCTTGAAACTAAGATTTTAGCTGAATGCTAGAATATTCTCGATTTTTAAAGTGGAAAAATTGCTTGCGTAAAATACGGACGTAACAAAGGAAAAATCAAGAATTTATTTGGTCTGAGGAATGTCAAAAAGCTTTCGACTATATGAAAAATTTTCTAAGTTCACAGCCAGTCCTATCAATCTTCGATCCAAATTTACCAATACACATATAAACAGATGCCAGCTTACAAGGTATAGGAGCTGTATTAAAACAGCCCCAATTAAACGAAAATTCAGGAATTGAAAAACCAGTAGCCTATTTTTCTAGAAAATTAACCGAATCTCAAAAAAAGAAGAAAGCAATCTATTTAGAATGTATAGCAATAAGAGAAGCAGTAAAATTCTGGCAACACTGGTTGATTGGCAGACATTTCATAGTGTTTTCAGACCACAAACCATTAGAAAAAATGAATATAAAAGCAAGAACAGATGAAGAATTAGGTGATCTCACATATTACCTATCACAGTTTGATTTTGAACTGAAATACTTTCTTGGAAAAGATAACCTAGAAGCGGATTGTCTAAGCAGAAATCCTATATCAGAACTTCAGGATGATGAAGAAGACAAATTAAGAATCGTAAATTTAATATAAGTACAGGACATACTAGAAGATCAAGCGAGGAATAAAAATATAAAATTGCAAAAAGAAAGATTTATTCACAAAGACAACCTGTACTACAAGAAATCAAAATATAAAGAAAAAATTATTTTATCAGAAGAATTATGTAAAAAACTGATAGAAGATACTCACAAGGAATTCTGTCACATTGGAGTAAATCAAATGCAAAGCAAAATCATGCCTCATTATACAGCAATAAATATCCTAGAAAACATAAAGAAAACATGCAAAAACTGTAAAGTATGCATTATGAATAAATCCAGAAGACAAGACAAAATAGGTCTATTGTCACACCTTGGTCCGGCTAAAAAGCCCTTTGAAATAATCTCAATAGATACAATAGGCGGATTCGGTGGTTCACGGTCTACAAAAAAATATCTGCACCTACTAGTAGACCATTTCACAAGGTTTGCTTATATACTAACGTCAAAAACGCAAAATGCGAGTGATTTCACTAAACTAACAAAAAAAATTGTGGAAAGCCATGATGTGCAAACGCTGTTAACAGATCAATATCCAGGGATCAACTCAAAGGAATACAAAGACTACTTGGAACAGAATAAAATAAAAATGATCTTCACAGGAGTAAACGCACCATTTTCAAACGGTTTAAATGAAAGACTTAATCAGACTTTAGTAAACAAAATTAGATGTGTTACAAACGGAGAAAAGAACAAATACGCATGGACTACGATAGCACACAAATGTGTAGAAAAATATAATGAAACAGAACACACAGTAACAAAATTTAGTCCAAAACACTTGTTATATGGAGAAGATACGTCAACACTACCGAACGAACTAAAAATGAATAAAAGTATTAACAGTCTAGAAAATGACAGGAAAAGAGCCTTTGAAAACAGTTTAAGATACCATGACTATAATAAAAAAATATATGATAGAAATAGGAAAGAATATAACTTCGAAGTGGGAGACCTAGTCTACATTGAAAACGGAAACCGATTAAACCGAAAAAAATTGGATGAACTACGAATTGGACCGTACAGCATAATAGAAAAAATATCAAACTCAATATACAAGATTAACACAGGTCATAAGAAATCAGAATCAAATCTATTCCATATTTCGGCACTTACCCCATCTTCAATTGGAACTTCTACATAAATATAAACTTGTGATGTATAATTGTAACAATGCTGATTTATACCAAATTTTGTACCAAAATTTTGCTTAAGGGGGGGGAGATGTAAAGAAAACATCCTTACCAACGGTAACTATATCGATAAGTAGATCTCTAACCTATTGTGAGAGAAATAAGTATGATCTATTACGCCATGCTGAATACATTAAATTGATAAGCACAAAGTGATCGAAAGACATCTCCGTGAATAATAACATTGAATGTTGTTTCTTTGTTATTTACAGGTGAGAGTAACATCTAAATTAAGTCATCACACATATTTTTGGAGATAAATAAAACTTTGTTATTTACAGAGAAACAATTCGTGCATTATTCACACCTGGATGAATATCCACATATTATATATAATCATAAAAGTTATCAGAATTATGATCAAGAAATGTGTGGGCAATTATGTGTGAAATTTCTTCGTAGCAATTCTTTATAAAAAAGATTCGCGGGTATCTTTAACGTTCAGTTACGTAACGTTCTCACGATATGTCTTCCACTTTCACGCTCACGGGCAAAAGCAGCGTTTTGTCATCTAATTATTTTCCACCGATCAATTTGAGCGATGGAGAGTACGAACTTGGTCTTATTGACTTTGAAACCTATTATACTATACCGAACATTAGCAATGCAAATAAGAATAACAAATTCTACTACGATAAGAATAATGTAATCACGATTCCCGATGGCTCATATGAATTAGATGCAATCAATAAGTATCTCAAACGTGCGCTATTGCAGTGCCACCCGCGTGGACGGCACAAAAGAAGTGCTATTAGTAGAGAAAGCAGTAATTTTGATGATATTGATAAAGATGTTGATGTTGTTGAAGATATTGATGATGAAGCAGAATATCCTTTGGTTATACGTGCAAATATCAATACAATGAAGAGTGAAATACAGTGTGCATTCGAGATTGATTTTACCAAATCGAATAGTATTGGATCGTTGCTAGGATTCTCGGAGAACCGAGTTCTTAAGCCGAATGTTTGGCACGAATCCAATATACCGATAAATATTATAAGTGTAAATATGATTCGTATAGAGTGCAATGTTACAGCCGGTGCGTATTGTAACGGTAAACTCATGCACACCATTCACGAGTTTTCACCGTCGGTTCCTCCAGGATATAAAATCTCGGAAGCGCCAGCACGGATTATTTATCTGCCAATCGTCACACGAATAATAAACGAATTATCAGTCAAAATCGTTGATCAATCAGGCAAGTTGATTGACTTTTGTGAAGAAGAGATTACCATACGTCTGCACGTACGTAATTGTGAACGGCTGATATAATGTTGATATATAATAGTGTTAGTGCCAACGATTACAATAGAAGATCCACAGATATTGCGCAGCATACACCTTCGAAGAATCGTGCTGACATATATGCACACTCATCCAATCCTGTCGACGCTACAAGTGCATCTTGTGCCGGAAGAAGTTTATCGCGTTTAACGCAATCAAACGTAGTGTTTCTTCGATCATTGGGGTTTAAAGTTGTGAGCACCTAAACGCAGAAAAAAATGCTAGAAAATGCCCTTAATGTAGCCACCGGAGTGGTTTACGACAATCGAATAACCAAGTTTGAAGTTCATACGTATAATCCGTATGCAAACACAAACTATGATAATAACGACGAAATAAGAATACCTATTCAACAGCAAAATCTATACATTTTGCCGTGCGAGAGTTACTTGCATATCGAGGGAAAAGTTACCTTGACCGCAAACTTTGGTAATGATGATGAAAAAGTGATTCTTGATAATAATTGCGTGGCGTTTATGTTTGATGAAATTCGCTACGAATTAAACGGCATTGAGATTGATCGGGCTAGAAATCCTGGAATAACATCAACGTTGAAGAATTATCTCAGTTTGTCGCGATCGGAAAGCGAAATGCTTGATAACGCCGGTTGGAGATTGGAAGCAAACGACGAAAGGAAAGCACCGTTGGATTTTGACTTTTGCGTGCCATTAAAGATATTGTTAGGTTTTTGCGAAGACTATCGAAAGATTGTCATGCATGCTCGACATGAATTAATTTTAATACGTGCGCGTAATGATGCAAATTCAATGTATGGAACCTCAGCGAATCTGAAGCCGATTGTACAATTACTCAAAGTTCAGTGGCGTATGCCGCACGTAAATGTAGAAGAAACGCATAGATTGGCCATGCTACAACTTCTGGAAAGCGATAATCCAATAAGATTGAGCTTCCGTTCATGGGAATTGTCCGAGTATCCATTGTTACAAGCTACTACTAAACATACGTGGACCGTAAAAGCCGCAACGCAAATGGAGAAACCGCGTTTTGTTGTGTTAGCGTTGCAGCATGGGCGAAAAAATCAACTAGAGGCTCATGCATCGTCTTTTGATCATTGCAAGTTGAGCAATGTACGATTGCATCTCAATTCAGAGGTTTATCCGTACGATGATCTGAATTTAAATTTTGACAAAGGAAAATACTCTATTCTTTATGATATGTATGCAAGATTTCATGCTTCGTATTATGGATTTGGTATGCCATTACTGAATCTAAGGCAATTTTTGCTTCACGGCCCATTTGTCCTGCTAGATTGTTCTCGCCAAAACGAATCTCTCAAGAGCGCTACTGTGGATGTACGTATCGATTTCGAGTGTTCGGAAGATGTGCCTGCTAATACAACTGCATACTGCCTAATAATACATGACCGTATCGTAAATTATAATCCACTAACCAATATTGTTCGTGTAATATCATAAAAAACGTATTATTTATAATTTTAAATTTGTATTCAAATATGTGTAATAAAGTGTGTTAAACATCATTTTGACTTGATTTTTATCCTATACGGCAGGAAAACCACTACCGTACGTACAGATACCCTCCCCGATACATGCGCAAGATAAAAATCCTAAAACATCCCGGAAAATAGGGTAACCACCGCTGCACAGATATCCCCAATACGCGATTATACTCTAAGCCCCACTCTAACGTCGTACTCTTACTCATTTTTTGATATCTTAAGATTCTCTCCACTCTTCGATCCGTACCATACGGCAGGAAAACCACTACCGTACGTACAGATGTCCTCGACACGTGCGCAAGATAAAAATCCCAAAACATCCCGGATAATAGGGCAACCACCGCTGCACAGATATCCCCAATACGCGATTATACATTGAGCCCACTCTGACGTCGTACTCTTACTCTTGATCGCACTAACGACATCTAGCGACAACAACGCTCACCTCGCGCTAACGTCATCAAGCGACAACAACGCTCACCTCGCGTCATTGACACTCTGCGGTTTCGCCTTATCGTTGCGGACTCTCTTCGCCTAATTCAATTAACAGTAGCGAAAGACTCGAAACTCTTACTCACTCTCGTACTGTAGTGATACATTAGAACCATCATTCTCTTTGACATCTACCTATCTCTATCACTCTTCCCATGCTTATCTCCAATTATAAATCATCTTAATTCAATTAACTTATCACCAATTAACTTATCTCCTAATTCAATTAAGGGGAAGGGACATTCAGGGGAGGGGATACCCTTACCTTATACTCACGGGGTGGGGGAATCATCAATTAACTTATCTCCTAATTCAATTAAGGGGAAGGGACATTCAGGGGAGGGGATATCCTTACCTTATACTGACGGGGTGGGGGAACCCTTATCTTATCTACACCGGATGTTGCGGTTTCCTTATCTTGACCCAATTCCTGGAAAATCCTTATCTACACCGGATGTTGCGGTTGGACAAACCGGATGCCCACTTCCGTCACAGAACCTCCATAGATGCTCTACTCTCCTGCAAATTGCATTTTGCTGCTGTTGCAGCAACATTTATTTTGGTTGCCATCTATAACAAAAATAAGAAATTAATCAATGAAATCTTTATGTCCCTACAGTATAAAAATGAAAATTACGATAAATATAAAAAGCTACTGATAATAATACAGGGTGAGTCAGTGACCTTGCACCAAACTGAACCCACGTATTTGAGGGGTCAGTAGAAGCCTAAAAGTCCGGGAACACAAAGTTGAAATCTCAACCCTTTCGGAATTACAAGGGGTTGAAATTTCAAGATTTAAAAAATCATATCTTCCGACGGGATAATGCTAGCGTCACGGGTCTTTTTCTAGAATATGTGGGAGGGCCGGAGCTATGTGAAAAAAATAGAAACCATTTAAAAATTATTATTAAGTCGCATTATTATTGATTTTCTTGCAGTTTCTCGATAAAGCAGCAACATTTTCAGGTACGAAAAAAATCACAGTCATTCTGTGATGCACCCGAGAAAATATCGCGTTATAAAAAGTTTAAAATTTTAATAAATGTGGCCAGGATAAATTATTGAAAGTTTTCCGCTAGAGATTCTCAATCCCGAGTTTATGGCTGCATGTGTCACTGCGGCGGTAGAAGGCTCGAAGTCGGCTCGGGTGTCTGTTTGCCGATGTTGTGCGCGAGGCCTGACTAGTGCTTGTCCACTGTTTGTCAGCTGCGTACGGTTAGGATATAGGTAGGGGATCAAGTCACTAGAGAGTTAGAACTCACTTTGGGTACTGGATGTCCGGTAGGTTTATTGAAGTCGTCGTCTTACAATGATCGTACACTCTTGGTTTACTTAGATATCACGCAGCGCTTCGGGCAGCGCTTCCGCGGGTAGTATTATTAGTAATTACTCGGACAGCACTTCTGCTGTCCGCCGGACAAAAAGCCGATGAGGTATCGCGGTCCTTGCTATTTATTCCCCGTTGCTCTGTCAGTCAACGCATTTGGGGCAGGTAGGTCGTCGCCCAGCTTCGTCAGCGTTGCTGACGCGGCGGTTGCATCAGTTGCAACGGTGGTCGTTTCCGGGTGCTACCGGCGGATATCGTTGCGTGTGCATTTCTTAACTTATAGCTTATTTCCTAATTTCGCTGGGGCCGGTATCTTGTGTACGCTCGTTACATCCCTCCCCCCTTGGTGCAAAACTGTCCCCAGTTTTTTTTTTTTTTTTTTTTTTTTTTTGCTAAATTGTAAAGTTTCCTAAAATCTTCGGTTTGCGCTCGCGTTTTACAGATTTTGCTCGTCGGGCGCGGTCTTATGTACTAGGGAACGGAAAGGAAGGTAACGCGTTGTTTCGGAAAATTTGTTATATATTGTTTATATGTTGTTTATATATTGTTACAAATTTCTTATGGGGTATGCTATATTACTCGATGTCTTCTACTGGTGTGGCCACCCCTGCGGACTCCTCGGGATCCACCCCGTGGTGGAGTTGCGCGGCTATTACCTCCATTACCAGCCAGCAGCACGTCGCGCAGTCCTTGCCCGGTTGTGTGCGGGCTGGTAACTCGTTTTTACATCGTCCGCAGTGATCTGGCTCATAGTGCTGGAGGAAGAAGTCGTGCCGTGTAAGCGGCACGCTTCCTACGGTAGCGCACTCCGCGCAGACGACGCCGTCCTCGCCTTCGGCGAACGCTGGTACTTGGAGGCACTCGTATAGGTTTAAGTACAGCATAATGAGCGCAGGCCGGCTCATATGCTGTACCGGTGCCAGCCCCTTTTCTCCCTTGTTGTTCTCCGGGTCGGTCGGGGGGTGTAGGCGCGTTGTGGTTACCATGGCTTCTTTGTTGTTTTTTCTCTTTTTTGGCACTAGTGTCATAGTTACTCAATGAAATGTTTTATTCTATTTGCGTGTACCTTGAGGCTGCGTCGACCCATTTTAATTGTATAGTTTACCGGGGGGTGCTTGGCGGTGATTCTATACGGTCCGATCCAGTGGGCTTCTAATTTTTTACTGCGGCCTCTCCGAACCGTTGGATCATGCAGCAGAACCTTATCACCGAGTTCATATTTAGCCGTTTTCGTCGCACGGGTGTCATAATCCGCCTTCGCAAGGGTTTTCGCATCGTGACTATGGCGTTTTGCCACTTGGTGCGAAGCGCGGAGTCGTTCCCGTAGTTCTTGGATGTAATCGCCATAGGAGTAGGTTGGCTTCGGCGGGAGGGCTATCGCAGTAGGCAGAACTGCTTTGCGACCGTAGACGAGTTCATACGGTGAGTATCCAGTAGCTGTGTGTGGGGTAACATTATAGGTGAACATCGCGTAGGGTATCCACTCATCCCAATCAGTTTGTGCTTCGTTGATATAGTGGCGCAAATATTCGGCGAGGGTGCGGTGTGACCTCTCGAGCGCGCCGTTGGTCTGCGGGTGATAGGCGGTGCTCTGGAGCTTGCTTATTTTCAGCAGTTTACACATATTCTTGAATACTTCGCTGAGGAAGTTGGTCCCTTGGTCCGTCAGAATTTTTTCCGGTATTCCATATTCACATATTATTTTTGTAACAAATGCTTTGGCTATTGTGGACGCCTCTTGATTCGGTATCGGAATAGCCTTGGAGAGGCGCGTGAGAGAATCTTGGAATGTCAGCAGGTACTTGTTACCGTTCTCAGTCTCAGGTAACGGCCCGACGATGTCGAGTGCGCATTTTTCGAACGGAGCGTCTGGTGTATCCGTCATTACTAGCGGGGCTCGGTTCTTTGGGCGTAGCTTGTTTTTCTGACATTCTGCGCATTTCGCCACATAGTTTTTTACATCCGTCGTGATCCCAGGCCAGTCGTGTAATTCCCTTATTCGTTTTATTGTTCGTTCGACGCCTTGGTGCCCTCCTAATGGTGCATTATGATACTCCCGTAATATGGCGAGTTTCTTCTTTTCCGAGTATGCGGATGTATCGTCTGTCGTGTCGTCTTCGGGCGCTGTAGTTTCCTCTTCCTCTTTTTGCAGTTTAGGTGAGGGGTTTTCGGGGGGCGGCGTTTTTCGCAGCGTGTGTACGATGCGGCTCAGGGCGTCGGCGTTAGTATTCGCTTTTCCGGCCTTATGTACGATTTCGTACTCATATTCCTCTAATTTCAGTCGCCAACGCATTAATCGCGAACCTGGGTCTTTTACGCTAAATAACCACAGTAGAGGCTTATGATCTGTTACTATTTTGAACGTATTTCCGTATAGATACGGTCTAAAATGTTTCGCGGCCCACACTATCGCTAATAATTCTTTTTCGGTCGTGCTGTAGTTTTGTTCCGCTTTATTTAACATGCGGCTGGCGTAGGCAATTGGTTGATCTTTACCGATCTCGCCTTGCGATAATATTGCTCCTATTGCGAGCCCGGATGCGTCTGTCGTCAGCACAAATTCTTTCGCGAAGTCGGGATATATGAGGAGCGGTGCCGTAGTTAATTTGCCTTTTAATGTTTGAAACGCGTTCTCTTGCTCGCCCGTCCAATTGAATTTATTTTCCTTTTTGGTTAAGGCGGTTAGCGGCTTAGCGATTTTTGAAAAGTTTTCAATAAAGCGTCGGTAATACCCGGCCAATCCTAGGAAAGCTTGCACGTTTTTTACAGTACGCGGTGTCGGGAAATCTTTTACGGCGCTGATTTTACTGGGATCCGGCAATATCCCATTTTCGGTAATTACATGTCCGAGGTAATTTACCTCTTTGCGTAGAAATTCGCATTTATTTGGCTGTAATTTTAAGTTATTGGCGCGCAGCGCGGAGAAGACTTCGCTTAGGCGCGAGTTGTGTTCTTCTAGGCTACCCCCGTGTATGACGATATCGTCTAAATAAACGAAACATTTTATTCCTTGTAACCCGGCTAGGATTGTATTCATTAATCTCTGGAATGTTGCAGGAGCATTTTTTAATCCGAATGGCATGCGGTTAAATTCGTAGTGTCCGTAAGGAGTTGAAAACGCGGTTTTACACCGGTCGTGGCTTGCCATGGTTACCTGGTGGTAACCCGACGCCAGATCCAGGGTCGTAAAATATTTTGCTTTCCCTAACTGATCTAATATATCGGTGATATTAGGTAGAGGGAACGAGTCGCCTATAGTTATCTCGTTAAGTTTCCGAAAATCTACTACTATCCGCATTTTTTGCACGCCGTTAGCGTCCGCCTTTTTCGGAACGACCAGTAGCGGCGCGTTCCACTGGCTCGTGCTATGTCTTATTATTCCGTCTGTGAGCATCTGTTGCACCTGTTTAGTTATCTCTGCTTTGTGCTTCTCAGGTAGCCGGTAGGGTCTCGAGTTTATCGGGGCGGTGTCGGCACGCGTCGGTATTTCATGCGCGACCGCAGTAGTATGAGTCAGCGGCTCATCTTCTAAGTGAAAAATATCGGCGTAGGTGCCGCAAATCTCTTTTAACGTTTCTCGTTCCTCTGTATTTAGATGATCGGTCCTAAGCTGGTTGAGCACGATTTGGGTTCGATCGCGTGGTTTTGTTTTGGATATAGCGTTTACCGTGATCCCGGAGTTTATCGCGCATTCTTTCGGCGGTTCTTCGAGTTGAACGTGTGGGCGCATTATGTCTACTGCCTCTTCTGTGGTATTTAACATTATTACTACGCAGCGTCCGTCATTCGGTCGGACCCAACAATGTCCTACGAAGACGCCAGGTTGTACTTCCTTCGCGGAGGTGATTCCTTCTCGCAAACTGTCTGTACTTGCTTCTATTATTGTTTCGGATCGCGGCGGCAGGTGAACAGGAGGCGGTGAACCCGCAGGTTTCCCGTTCGCGGTTCCAATCGTAATTTCGCCGGTTCCGCCGTCAATTCGCACGCCCTGGCTCCTAATGAAGTCCATTCCGAGGATCCCTTCATAGGCGATCGGAAAATCGTTCGCTACCACGCATATAGTGTGCTTGACTGTTCGTCCCTTGAGTTGTAGGTGACCTTCTATTTCCCCCCGGGTGGGGAGTTGTCTCCCGGTGGCTCCGGTTAACATTAATTCCCTTTTCTTAATTTGAATCTCGTCCCGTAAATTTCGAATTTTTATTAGGCTGACGGCTGAGCCGGTGTCTACTAGCATGGTTATTTGATCCGTTGGCGCTTCGAGTAGCCTCACCGTGGATAGCGGCAAATTATCTGCGGGGGTGTGCGAGATTTTTACATTCGCGACGTTGCATTCTCGCGGGGGAACGCCGCTCGGTCGTTTCCCGATCCGCTCGCCTCGGTAGAATTTGAGCGCTGGCTCATTGCCTCGTTCTGGGAAACGTGATCCCGTTGACGGTAAGCGGTACGAGTTCGGCATTCTTCATAGTTATGCCCTGACCTTTGACAATACGTGCAGTATTTTCGTATCGCGTGTATGGAACGGCGCGGCTCGGCCCTGGGAATATCAGGTCTTCTTCGGCAATCGCGCCAGTAATGCCCGGGTTTGCCGCATTTCGAGCATGACGCAGGTTGGGGTAGTCCGTCGGGTCGCCGGTTGTATCTTTCGTATCTGTCATTTCTATCGTAGCGTTCATTTCGAGGGTTAGAAATGCGCGGCGCGTGCGAAGAGGGACCTCCGTTTAGTCTTTCCTCTTCGATGGCTCCAGTTATCGCTTCGTAAAAGGAGTGGTAATTTCGCGCGCGTATTATGGCGCTTAGGGGCTGCACGAATCCTTTGGAAAAGTTGACTAGTGCTTGCTTCTTCAGTACACCCTGTATGGCGAGGGCTTGTTCCGGCGTATGATGTGGTTCGGCCGTGGCTTCCATAAGATCTACTAGTAGTCGTTCTGCGCGCGAGGCGTACACGCGTACCGGTTCTCCGGGTCGTTGTTTAATTTCGCCGAATTCTATTTGAAGATACGCGGCGGATTTTTTTCCGAGGTAACACGATTCTAATTCCCTTTTCAATTGGGCGAAATCGAGGATGTTCCTATGCTCGAATTCCGTTAGTGCAGGGCCGGTTAGCTTTAGGCGGAGAATTGATCGAAGTAGAAGGGATTTGTCTCCGGGTAAGGTGCTCTCGAACGCGAACGTGCACGCACTCAAAAAATCTTTCAAGGATTCGGGTGAACCCCCGTTAAATTTTGGTATCATTTTTACCGCGTCTCGTAACGGAACGAGCATTGCTTCGCGTGTGTCTTCGCCGTCTATCAAGTCGTCGATCCCGTGGTTATCGCGAAGTACGAGGAGCCGGTTCATTTGGGCCCGAAGCCGTTGAATTTCGGCATCTATCTCTTCGGCGGTGGCTTGGTGCGAATGGTCGAGGGGAGGATCGCCGTGGTTATCGTTTTCGGCCATAGCTGGGCGGAAATTGTTCGCTCGTGGGCGGAATATCTCGCTGTCAAATGATACTAGTGATGCTCTAGGGCTGTGATCGGGCTCGTTGCCGGTTTCTCTTACGAGGTCTGCTTCCGGTGCGTCCGGGTAATCTAACGCGCGCCTCACCCTGTCTCTAATCGTTCGTAGTGCGTCGGCGGCACTGTCTAAGGCGGTCGGGGTTGGCAGACTTATAGGAAAACCTTGTACTACTCTTTCGCGTCGTTCGCTGTATCGCTGGTCGTGGTTCGCAAAGCGCCGTATGTATAGTTTGCTATCGGACATATGAAAAACTGTTGTCGTGTGACTTACAGTACGTTGCTCGCTTGTGGTGCTCTGTTATTTGCTGGTATGCTGACTCGGCAACGGCCTTGCCTGAATTCGCTCGGCGCTCGGCTTGCACTGCACGGCCACCGTTGTCCTTGGGCTCAGCTGTGTTTGGCTGCGTGTTTCTCGTTCGTTGTCTCTGGATGCGATTCTCGTGCGTTGACTCTGGATGCGACTCTCGTGCGTTGTCTCTGGATGCGATTCTCGTGCGTTGTCTCTGGATGCGATTCTCGTGCGTGTTTCCGGATTTCTTCTCGTACCCAAATGTGACTGATCCCACCGCTGCCACCAAATTATGTTGTGCGCGAGGCCTGACTAGTGCTTGTCCACTGTTTGTCAGCTGCGTACGGTTAGGATATAGGTAGGGGATCAAGTCACTAGAGACTTAGAACTCACTTTGGGTACTGGATGTCCGGTAGGTTTATTGAAGTCGTCGTCTTACAATGATCGTACACTCTTGGTTTACTTAGATATCACGCAGCGCTTCGGGCAGCGCTTCCGCGGGTAGTATTATTAGTAATTACTCGGACAGCACTTCTGCTGTCCGCCGGACAAAAAGCCGATGAGGTATCGCGGTCCTTGCTATTTATTCCCCGTTGCTCTGTCAGTCAACGCATTTGGGGCAGGTAGGTCGTCGCCCAGCTTCGTCAGCGTTGCTGACGCGGCGGTTGCATCAGTTGCAACGGTGGTCGTTTCCGGGTGCTACCGGCGGATATCGTTGCGTGTGCATTTCTTAACTTATAGCTTATTTCCTAATTTCGCTGGGGCCGGTATCTTGTGTACGCTCGCTACACCGAGGTCAGTTAATCCCAGCTTATCTCGAGGGCCTGCTACCGAACACCGCAGTGCGAGAGAGAGAGAGAGAGTGAGTGAGAATGAGAGAGAGAAAAAAGGGTCAGGTTGATGAACTCTACAATGCTGCCATAAACCTGGGATTGAGAATCTCTAGCGGAAAACTTTCAATAATTTATCCTGGCCACATTTATTAAAATTTTAAACTTTTTATAACGCGATATTTTCTTGGGTGCATCACAGAATGACTGTGATTTTTTCGTACCTGAAAATGTTGCCGCTTCATCGAGAAACTGCAAGAAAATCAATAATAATGCGACTAAATAATAATTTTTAACTGGTTTCTATTTTTTTCACATAGCTCCGGCCCTCTCACATATTCTAGAAAAAGACCCGTGACGCTAGCATTATCCCGTCGGAAGATATGATTTTTTAAACTTGAAATTTCAACCCCCTGTAATTCCGAAAGGGTTGAGATTTCAACCTTGTGTTCCCGGACTTTTAGGCTTCTACTGACCCCCAAAATACGTGGTTTCAGTTTGGTGCAAGGTCACTGACTCACCCTGTATATGCCCCATGTAATGTACTTACCGTCTTTACTCCTCAAAGCTCGTCTGTCGAATGAGACTGCAAGCAAGGGCTGGTGGTGTCATAGCACTGCTTTCCCTGCGCGGGTTGACAAAGCGCCGCGGTGCGCGCGAAACACCGAATGGAAATTTCTGACAATATAAAACATTTCGCGACATTTATATATTGCGTAATTTTCCGACAACATTCTTCTTCTTACCGAAATTTGTAGAATACTTGTTGTTGCGTAAATGATACTTTTATTACATTTTGATGATGAGTTGACTTGCGGCGGCGGCGGCAGTACGTGATCGACCCGCTACTGTCGATTGCGCTTTTGGACTTTGCGAACACTTCCGATTGGGTTAGTAGCAAGGGATCACTCGGCGTAATCACTGCGTTTGTCGTTATGTGAGGCGTAATTGAGAGGTAGAAGTATCGAATTGTCTGTGTTTTACGGATATTTTTTATATTACGGAAATTATACGCGAATTCAGTGCAGCGGAGATTACAGTATGGAAGAAAGAAGCAATCATTACCGTTTGAAGGGTAATGGGCATCGTTACAGGCTAAGCGCTAAACGGCCATCTAGAAATCATAAACGGCGACAACGGTAAATTATATGACATGTATTGTATATTACACATTTAAACAATAATGATAATTAATTAAATAATAACAAGTAATTCTTGACCGATTTGTATAAAATTTGAATATACCTATGTGAAGATAGCCCCCCAACATTAGAAAAAAATAATTTATAATAAGTCATTCGTTTGCACATTGTTTGCACACCTCTGGATCAAAAGTTATTAACAATCAAAGTTCCGGGGGGTTAGCTTCACAGTTGCAGATTTTTGATATTTATGGTTGGAATCAGCTTTCATTGTACTCGATTGACAGATAATCGTTTGCACATTGCGGTATAAGTTGATTTTTCATTTTGCTCTGACTCTTTCATATTTTATGGAGTTTTGCCATTCCCCTACAGGACTTTTGGCTTTCGATTGCACTTAGAATGCACGGCACATCCCACGTGAGAACATTGCTATTTCAATGCATGTGCAGAGTTTTTATTAATCATATTTATATGTAGACGGAGATTGAAGAAGCATTTGTTAGGTGAAGTAAGTGGTTGTACGGGAAGCGTAGCTATTAGAAATGTTACAGATAGGGTACCACTCGCACAGGGTCAAAGCAGCGTGGTACAGGTAAACACGCATGCAGATGCGCCCTTGGAAAATCTTTCAGGAACTTCTAGCGGCAGCGGAATCGGCACATTTTATCAAGACGAGGAAAACATCTCTGAAGAAATGGATACCAGTTTGGAACAGGAAAGTGCGAGAAATTGGGAAGAGGTGGAAGTGGTGGAAAACTCTGAGGAAACTTTCCAACATTCGGAGATGTCTGTTGGGACGGAAGAGAGTACAGAAGGTACTGGGATGATTGAGGACACAAGAGAAGCTGACAACGAAGAAATAAGCGATAATGATTCGGAGTACAGCTTGATCGTGGAAAAGAACGAACCACAAGAGTTGGAAGAGATATCAGAGGAATATGAGATCAGCCAATTCTCACATGTACTGGAGAAACTAAAAGAGCTCAGCAGACATTCCAGCATGGACTGCGGCATCCAATATTTGAAGATTATTGGTGTTCAAAAACATGGGTTAATAAACACGTACCACCTAGAATGCCAAATGTGCCGTTACAGTGGCCACGTAACATGTCTTCCTCAAAATGACGACGTTATGGATATAAACCACGGTGCCGTTGCGACGACGATGACGACTGGTGGAGGATACAACCAACTAGAAGATTCATTGGGTGGCATCAGCGTCAAGTGCATGTCTAGGAGCATATATGAAACATGCCACGCTACGATCATCGATGCATTTGGTCGAACTGCTCGGAAAGAAATGGAAGATGCTGCACGAGAGGAACGAGAAGTGGCCATTGAAAGAAGCGACATTCACGAGAAGAATAACGTCGCGATGATCCCGGTTGTTGCGGACGGTAGTTGGATGAAGCGTTCTTATCGGACTGGGGATTACAATTCCTTATCTGGTGTGGGAGCCATTGTTGGCTACTACTCGAAGAAAACTTTACATGTCAGCGTCAAAAACAAATTCTGCGTAATATGTGACAAAGCAGCTAAGACAAAGGAAGTTCCACCGACGCATACTTGTTTTAATAACTGGGGCCGCAATCAAAGCTCGACAGGTATGGAAAGTGCTGCTATCGTGGAGGGTTTCCAGGCCAGCATAGACACTCAGCCTAATATATTAGCCTAATATATTCTATATTAGTTGCCGATGGAGACAGTAGTGTCTATAAGAGAATTTTGGATAATGACCCATATAAAGAATACTTGGTGCGAGTAGAAAAAATAGAGTGCATCAACCATTTATTAAGAAATTTTGGGAACAAAATTAAAGAAATTGCCCGGAAAGGTCCGCACAAGGAGCTTCGGAATGTTGTGCTGCATAGATCTCTGCATTTGCGTGTGCAAAAAGCTGCGGAGTACAGGTACGAGGAAGAAGGGTACACTACAGAGGAGCAAACTAGAAATTTGAAGCAGGATTTGAAAAATGTGCCAAGTCACGTTTTTGGAGAGCATAAAAACTGTACAACATTATCATATTTTTGCAAGAAGCACAACGACCCGAATGGAATTAATTACGTCCCACGACTGATGGCAGCAGGAATATACCAGAAGATTGATGAAGCGATGTAGCCTCTTTATGCGCAAGCGACAAGCTTGTTATGCGGATTAAACAATAACAGTGTGGAATGCTTCAACAGCATAGTTGCCAAGTACACCGGGGCAAGCGAATAAATTATGGACGAAAAGGATCCTATCAGGGCAGAGTTTCCGCTGCTGTAGTCCAGTTTAACTCGAAGGAAGCGGTCAGCCGGATGATTCTTGCCATGGATAAGCAACCGAGCAAGATGATCAGAGATATAGAAGACCGACGCAAACTTGCAAACGCAAGATGGAAGAAGCACGAACAGCAAGCAAAAGTTTACTCTGCGCGTAATGAGAAAACCACACGTGATAAGGATTACGGCCCTGCTGCTGAAAAGCCCGACATGGAAGAAGCGGTGTACTTTTCCGAGCGGGAACGCCATATGGACGCACTTCGCGAGAGACGAAAGCACAGAGTCAAGAGAGAAGCAGAAATTTGCGGACAGAGTAAATGCAGTCTATGGAAAGCCATCAGAAAGACAATGCTGACTGCCTCGAATTTCGGCAAAGTGTGCCGGTTACGGAAGAATACGCCACGGGCAAATACTGTGAAATCTATTATGTACTCGCAGTTACAAAATAATTCGTCATTAGCCTACGGGGTGGAAAACGAGGAGATCGCTCTGCATCAACTTCAGACCATAATAGGGCACCCAATTTCCCAGTGTGGTCTTTTCATCGACGCCACGCTACCGTATTTGGGAGCATCGCCCGATGGCCTGGTACTCGACGACACTATTGTGGAAGTGAAGTGTCCAGAATCGGTGAAGAATCTATCACCGGACGAAGCGATACAGCAGCTTCCAGCACTGAAACGAATATACCGAAGCGAAGAGCTCAACAAAAATCACCATTATTACTACCAAGTGCAGGGTCAGCTTCACATAAGCAACAGGAAGTATGCTTTGTTCTGCTTATGGACGCCCAAAGGCATTAAGGTCACGTTGGTAGATCGGGACGACGAATTCTGGGCTAAAGAAATGGAACCGCATCTGAGAAGGTTCTACGAAGACTGCATGTTACCCGAATTTGTGGACAGCAGATACAACAGAGGCCAGCCAATCAGAGAGCCTCCTTATATAACGAAAAGTGTCGGAAATGCAAGTGAGCAAGGATCTGCAATGACCCGGGGCCGAAACTCCGACGTAATTCCAGCGACAAGTGCGAGCTAGTGCGCACGCGAAGAGCTGCTCGATTGCAATCGAGAGTCACAACTGCACCGATGAGTGCAACCCAGCAAGAAACGAAGAGGTGTTCCATAGACTGTTGTGACTGCACCGGCGAGTGCAAATCAGTGCAAATCATCAAACTGCAAGGATACAGGTAACACAATTGGTGAGGACAGTAATGAGGACCGTCTTTGACGGGGGTGGTGGTGGGACCTCTCTCTACTCACCAATTTATTTTGTAGAAGTAATAATAATAAGTTCTTTATTTTTATCAGAAGAAAGGTATGTATCGTTATATTTCAGGTCGGCTATTCTGCGTAGCCTGTTGAAATGACGAAATGTTTATCATGCGGTAACAAGTAATGTATCACCAATTCTGTTCTTTTTCTAGGCTCAAGAGCTCGGGATTCATCATTTGGCTATACAATCGTAAGGATAAACCATTTCAGTTATAATGTATACTTTGAAAGTAAGAGCATAAACAAAATAATGTAGGTTATTTTTCTTTTCTAGCCACGACAGCTTCTAGGCATGACAGTGGAACAGAACAACATACGAGCCGTACACAGCATACGATTTTTCAAAATAATGTAAAATGTAATTACTCCGTCAGGATATGTAATAAAAAAAAAATGATTATTCCAAACCATGAACATCTCTTACATGGGAACATGTCGAAGTGGGACACTCCGATTTTGATGCGCTTTACAGGGTAGGTAGTTCAACACAAAATATTTCACTCGTTTTTTTCTTATATCTGCAACGGTCCATTTTAAAGGGGTGAAAAACACCCCCAAAGTTTGGGGTTAAAACAGCATTTGTATATAAGTTAATATTATGGTATCGCCTCTAACATTTGTTAACGAGGTATAACTGAAGAATTCAAGAACACATAACTTCTATTTTGGTCCACAATTTAAGTCTATAAATTTACGCGGATAATAATTAACATTTAGTTATAGAAATAGAGGAAAAAATGTTTTTTAAAAATAATTTTTAAATAAACAAATATTTTGTAACTTTAGCAACGTTGTCAGTTAGCGCGTGCAAAAACGCACGTTTTGAAAAAAATCATGTTGCTGCGATACCTGGTTCACAAGATATTTCAAGAAACGCTGTTTCAACCCCCAACTTTGGGGGTGTTCTTCACCTCTTTAGAATGGGTCATTCCGAATAAAAAAAAATACGTGTTAAATATTTTCTGTCAATCTACCTACCCTGTAAAGCACATCAAAATTGGTGAGTTCCACTTCGGAATGTTACCATTTTAGACCGAAACTTCCAACACTCCTATTTTCGAAAAATTCTGGCCTGTTGTGTTCAGCTCTGTTGGCAGTGCATTTTTAATTCGAAACATCTCCTCCCTTTTCTTATTTTTCTTTAGCTTTCTATCTTGGTGTACAGATGTTCTGTATTACAAGAAAGAAATTACCAAACGACTATCGTAATATCTGTTATTGATCAGAATACAGTACTTGTTTTTATGATTTCTATCACCGAAATAATAAACTACTCACAAAAACTCACAAAGGGAAGAAGAAAAATGTCAGAATTTTTCGCTGATTTTTGAAGGGCTGTATTTCAGTGAAAAATGGTCGTATCGAGGTTTCAAAAAAGCAATTTAAAGCTTGAAGATTGTAATTTTTGGAACTGGGATTGACATTTTTTAGAGTTAACGGTTCTTGAGTAATAATCAAAGAACCAACGACAAAAAAATTTTGCAAATTTTTGTTCGAATTTGGACCGCTGCACGGAATGCAACAAATTTTTTCTCGCACCTTCATTGTAATGGTCTACCAGATCATTTAATACCCTCCAATTTGAGTATAAATCTCGCTATGTTTCGGTCATGCGTTGTTGAGTTATCGTCAATCGAAGCAAAAAAGTACATTTCGACTTTGACAATGAATGACTCGGGAACTAATGATCGTGCAGACAATCAAAGCAGGGTTTTGAAAACTGCGAAACATCCTCTATGACATGCAATTAGTGGCTATTGATAAAACCATTTTTTCCGAAGTCATAACGTTGATTGAAGAGAAGTTGAAAATTAGCGAATTTAAGAATATTCAGAAAATTTGGTATAATTTTGGATATGACCTATAAACGAAGGATATTGTCGGTAATTTTTCAACCTCAAAGTGTCCCCAAAAAACCCTCAAAGTTACAGAGTTCGGCGATTTTTTTTTCATAGTGCCCCGAAGGTTTAAATTTATCGTTTTCGGCCAAAGTTATCGTAATAGGCCATTTTTCGATTTTTATTCATTTTTTCAGCTTTAAAATGTTTCGTAGCAATAATGCATAATTTTTCTTTTCAAAGACATCAATTACTGAAAAACAAATGTACAAAAGTGTCTGGCGAAAAAAACTTTTTCCCAGCATGTTTACAGCGTTGATTAGCTTGGTACATTTTTTCTCGACTTCTTACACAATTGTGTGTCCTTTGCAGGTTAATTTTCGAAAAAAAATTTGAAGTCATCACATACTGTGAAGCTAACGAATCACGGGGTCTCATTTATCCGACAGAATCGTTCACACTCGTGCGTAAGCACAAAAGTAGCGAAAATCCGACTGTGCAACCTCCGCGTGGTACGTTTTGGGTAACGCTAATGCCGGCGGTTAATCAGTCAGTAGTTAATATTTTCGTAAAAATATTTCAGTGTTTAAAAAAAAAATTGAAATTCTTCTGATTTGTTTCGAAAATCGGATAAATGGTGAGGATATCATTTTTATATGAGAACAAAGTTCGATGGTTCTTCGGTGCGCTCCTCGGTGTGTACGCACACACGCACGGGTACGCGTATGCACGTGTCAGCGATGCGCATTTGTTCAAGTGGTGTCGTCGCGTAACGTATTTCAATTTGAAGATTTGAAGAAACGCACTCATCAGTACTCTGCGAGCTTTCCTTTAGTTCTAATCGCAACAGTGTGCACAGCGTTCTTGCACAGAGACTGTGTTCAGTGTTTTCAGTATTCTTGATCAGAATCTGTGTTCAGTGTTCCCAGTGTTCTTGCAGAGAATCTGTGTGCAGTGTTCACAGGTACTTTTTCGTTGTTATTTCTTTAATAAGTTTCTTTAGTTAGTTTAGTTTTAGTTTACTTTTTTAGTTTACTTTAAGTTTCATTTTGAAATTTATATTTTGGTATTCATTTGTGTTTGATTTTACAATAATGCGGCTATCAACATCAGACATTGAAATTATTAAGCAAGGGCAATGGCTTGAGGACACTCATATGGCTGCTTTTAATAATATCATTAAATGTCATACACGGTTTGAACCACGCGAAACATGGAAAATACAATGTCCGGAACAAATAGATCCCGTTTCCATTAATCAAAAACATGTTCAGATTTTGCATAGTAGCACATCGCAGTACGACGGGCATTGGATATGTAGTTATTACGATGGGAAATTAATATATATTTATGATTCTTTAAATCAAAAAGTATTGCACATTCAGCATGCCATTTACCTAAAAAAATTATTTCCGTTCTTAGAAATTAATAAACAGAATTTAGTGTTTCCGAACGTACAGCAGCAACCAAACGGAAATGATTACGGTGTATTTGCTATTGCATTTGCTGTAACATTAGCCTACGATATAAAACCTGAGAATGTCAGATACAAACATTCTGAAATGCGTGATCATTTAGTAAGAATTTCTGAAACTGGCATAATTGAGCATTTTCCGCAGGATGAAAATTTACGATGTATACAAAAAATCTTACCTTTACATATTGTTGAACGCTGTCTTGACTCACGGCAGCGCTACTGCCACTTCTTGCAGTGGCGGTCCAACAGAGCTGCTGTTTCCGAAAGCTAGAGAAATGGAAGGAAAGAAAGGTGATCGGATTCAGGAGTGGAACAGGGAACATTATTATTTGGAACAAGGGAAAAGAGGAGACACTTAACTAAAGAAGCACCGGCATAAAAAAACCCCCTCCTGAGGGGGAAAAAAGCCAATGCCTCTTTCACAGTGGACCAAACAAGACAAAGCTGACAATTACGTCGGATACGCGCAGATTATAATAACTAATGGCCATAACGCAGAGAGCTCTCTTACCTATCGTCTGTTGACTTGCCGACGCGGCAGTGACCCTCAGTCGCAGAGACAACCCAGTCCTCCGCACTGTTGAGACAATCTACCCAGAATTGAGTCAGAGCAAGGCACCCCGGCGGCAATCTTCTAGTTGCCGCCCAAAGAAGCCTTTCCCTTGGTGGGTCACCCGCAAGGCCGCCCAAGAAAGGATCAAGGGCTCGAGCCAACAGCACACACGCACACTCTCGCAATTACAAACAGACGAACCACAAAACTATGTCAACTAGTGCGTAACGCTCGGCGGCCGATTGCAATCTGCCCGTTTCGGCAACGCTTCGCCACGGAGCCCCCTTGACCCCGCGCGCTTTGACAAAAGACAATTTCTAGATGCGTCGCCGGGCACCGCAGCAACGTCACACGAATGCCTGTGAATAAGCCAACCCTGAACAGGCCAAACGCCGTTATTCCGAATCCCGAACAAACGCAAAAGACGATATGTTGAAAATCGTCGTGCGCGGAATACGCAGCGACACAATATGTTATTGTTGTATTCCGTTGAATCAATTCATTATCTGAAGATACAATATTTCGCACGGAAACACATTGTGCGAAACTAAGGTTACAGCGAGTGAGTATGCTAAGGTAGACGTGACTTGTGCTAAGGTTCAGCTCTGGATTCTTTCTGCTCTGTTTTGGTAGAGGACCTACCTTTATAATTTGGGAAAAATGGAAGGAGTCGATAGGAGTCGATAGGAGGAGGGATAGGAAGCCGTCGGCAGGAATAGGTGCCATTGCTGACTAATGAGGTAAAAGGGCAATGGAGTTAGATCTTGAGTAAGGAGGACTGTGTGACTCACAGACAGTGAGGTCACGGAGTTAGAATACGGACTGACTTATTGTAAATACATATTATGGTTGTGACTTATTTCCTAAATAGCTGTTGATTATAAATATCTTGAAATAAATATCCCAGACTGACTAATGAAATAGTTGGGTATACAACATTATCACGTAATGAACAGCAAGCCGTGTCGTTAGAAACTAAACTAGAAATCGTCTCATCAGATACTGATCGACGAATCGCGTCGTCAGATACTGATCGACGAATCGCGTCGTCAGCAACTGACCGACAAATCGTGTCGTCAGATACTGGCCGACAAATCGTGCCGTCAAAAACTGACCGACAAAGCGCGCTGTCAGAAAATGAACGACAAAGCGCGCTGTCGAAAAACGGACGACATAAGATGTCGTTGGCAAATATTCACGAAAGTAAGAATAAGAATCCGCCAGTAGCTGAAATATCACTCGTAAGCGCAATCAGTCAAGGCAAAGTAGATATAAATAGTAATGAACAACGAAGCTCCGCTGACATGATCGTTAATATAAAGTCGAAACAGATTTCATGAGCCAACCATAACGAAGTACTAATTGAACCAATTCTGCCGCCGGAAATGTGTGGTAATAACGAATCGTATACATTTAAGAAGCAGGCCAGGCCTTTTCCGATATTTAATTCGTCAAAACTTGATGTAATAAAGCGGGGAGAATGGCTAGAAGATATACATATGGACGCGTTTCATGATTTACTGAAATGTTATTCTTCGTTTCGGCCGCAAGAAACGTGAAAAATTTAATTTCCTGAAAGAATAGAACCAATGTCTTGTGGTTATAAGCATATCCAAATTTTATATAGCAGTACATCGAAAAATGATGGCCATTGGATATGCAGTTACTACGATGGAAAGAAAATACATATTTATGACTCACTGAATAATAAAGAGTTACATGAACAACATAAGATTTATTTACAAACATTATTCCCCTTCTTCGATCGGTGGTTCGACAAAATAATATTTCCACAGGTACAGATGCAACCCAATGGAAATGATTGTGGTGTGTTTGCAATTGCGTTTGCTGTGTTTCTCTTGTTTGGTATTATGCCAGAAAATGTGAGATATGAGAATTCCATCATGTGGGATTATTTGGTACGAATATTCGAAACCGGTATCATTGAGCATTTTCCGCAAGACTCTAGCCTTCAAAATCCGCAAACATTTATACCATTGCATGTAGTTGAATGTCGAAAACAAATGGCATACAACAATTGCGTGAAATACCATAACGATAGTCAATATAAAACATGTTTAAAAATGAAGACACCAAACATTGAGTCACATAGTTCTAACGTTAATCATACTGGAAAAAAATACGAATAGACTGATTTACCAACAACGGGTATCCATGTCGTTATTCAACCCGAATCTGATGATATGAACCAAAGTCAAATTTTGTCTGTAAATGAAAGTAGTAATCGTATACAAGCAGGATGCGATGATCTATCCTTGTCGACAGACATTAGTGTTGCATGAAGCAACGATATAGATAGTATTGAAGGTTTGAAACCTCCTAAAGCAAATGTAGACGTTAAGCCCGAATTAAGCTTACAGACGATGGAAGTATACGTGAGAATTCTGCTTAGAAATATGCGAAACGGGTATCTCTTTTAAAAGAAATCAGATCTGATGTATGAAACAGATTCTTGCGTCACTGCAGAAGAAAGCTGTATGTATCTTAAGTAAGGTTGAGAAGTGCGACAACAATCCAGATTCCGATACTTATCTCGAAGCGCTTTATGGCATGTCGAAACATATTGCTTCTAGCGAAGCATACTTTTTCGAAACTTCATATGAATATCTAAATCTCAATGAACCGCTGGTGATGAACGAAATAGGGCAAGTCATGAATGTTTTGCCGATAGTGGAAAAAAGAAAACAAAAGAAGTTTTGGCAGTGCGGATCGTTATGTAAGGGAAAAGATGCTGCTTTACGCGATGATTTTAAAAACTTTCTACAGCTAATGGGTTCGGAATACAAACAAGTACAAAGTATTGGAAAATTATTGAAGGCAATGGAAGCATGCACAGTTAATCAGTCGGATAAGCTAGGGCATTCCCAAGCATGCTACATTAAGTACTCGTTTTGTAAATCTAAATTATTGGTACTGCAGTTCTTGTCACCGCATTATCCACGGGTGCGAGGTATCAAAAGATTGGTATATCGTTTATAGCATTATTATAATGAAATGTTGAAATTGAAAAAAGCTGTACGCACAGGTGATGTAGAAGCTATAACGAAATTTGCAAATGAGGTGAGTGGTATGTGTACAATGTCGCATGATGTGAATAACGACACCGCAATCATAAATGAAGCAGAAATTATGAAAAAATATTCGAAAGCTTTCACAATATTGAACAAGCGTAGTGTGGATATTCCACGTTTCACATGTTTGTCTTGCGAAAAGCTTCTTTACCGAAGGGACTGCACCGAAGTGGGCATGATGAAAAAATAATTAACTGGAACACAATGGATAAGATTGAAAACATATTTGAAAGTGGAATGGAATGATCTTAATAAACATTACATATGCCGATACTGTTTGACATACCTACGCGAAGATGCTTTGCCACCAACTTGCGTTTTAAATAAATTGCAGGTTGACGAAGCATTACCTCTTATATCAACCTTAAACGACTACGAAAAAATATTAATACAAAGAGCAAAAGCATTCCAAACAATACGAACAATGGAAACAGTTTCTAAGAAACGTATACCACATTCAAATCTACAAAAACAAGTTAAAGGGAGAACATTTCATTTGCCGTTGCCTATCACGGAAACACTCAGAAAAATATGTCCGGCGACGGACGCCATTAATGCTGACCATGAACTACACATTTTAGTACGTGGTATACCAAGTAAAACTAAAGTTATATGGGAGACATTGGTGGATGTTGATAAACTCTATACTGTGTTGCAATGGTTGAAAGAACACAACCATTTATATGCTCAAATAAAATTGCCCTGATTCCGCCATCTTTTATTGGACAATAGTTTACGTGATACCGAGTATCAATTAAACGAACGTGAAGATGATTGTGAGTTAGATGATCGGAATGAGAAGCGTCCTGCACTACTCACAGAAGTGACCGGATCTCAATGTGAGTCGTATTACGATAAATTTGCCGTGTATCCTATGCATGGAAAAAGAGAGAACCACACTTCAGCAGTCCTATATCAGATGTTAAAAGTTGACGAAGGACCAATAGACAATAGGTCGAAAATTTTAGATGTTCTCTGTTTTGAAGATCTTTACCCATTTGGGAAAAATGGTCAAGGTGAAAGTAAGCCAATACATCTTTCAGATGCAGAGTATATTAAATGTAGATTATTGTCAAAACACTCGCAATTTAGGCGAAACTTACAGTACATATTTTTCTTATTGAACGATTCAAATATTCGACAGTTAAAGAGTGGTATTTATCACAAAATGAATATGATAAATTCCAAAGAACGTTTCACTGCAAAACGTTTCATGGAAGCAGTTTCACATGATGAGCTCGGAGGAAATTTAAGTACGATCTTCGCAAGGCTTCGCAACACAGAACAGTATTGGCGTAAACCAAGATGCGATTTAATATGTATAGTGCATTATGACGATCCAGCAACTTGGTTTTTAACATTGAGTCCAAGTGAATGGTTATGGTCCCATATGATTGAATATTTACGAGAAATAAATCCAGACATGTTCAAAAAATCGGCAAACAAACTCATTGCGTCGGATCCCGTCTCAGTGTCTAGATATATAGATAATAAATTCCATGCCATTCTAAATTTTCTTTGTTCGAATGATAATCCAGTTGGAGAAGTAACGCATTATTTTTGGAGGCGTGAGTATCAAGGTAGAGGGACACAACATTTCCATTTATTGATGTGGATAAAAGATGCTCCTGTAATACGGCAGTCGTCTAATGAAGAAATTACCAACTTTCTTCTAAAATATGTTACATGTAGACTACCCGATAAAACCATATCACCGTCGTTACATCGGAAAGTTATGACACGTCAGAATCATACTCATAATAGTCATTGCCTGCGAAGCAAAAAGAGTGGACGTCGCGTTGTTATTCGTGTAGTGTTCTCGATAGCCGGTAGGAAACAATTAAAATCGAAAAGCAGACTGTGTGACTTGCCACGTAACGAAGAAGAAAAAGATATTAATGACTACAATCCGGTAATCTTCACTGCGTGGGAAGGCAACATGGATATACAATTTATTGGGGAAAAATCGGCCCTATTGAATCGGTATTGTACAAAATACACAACAAAAGCAGAATCCAGTTATGCAAACGATATATTCGAAGCAATTAACTCAACGAAATCATTATGCAGTCGGTTGTGGAATTTTGCCTTGCGCAGCTTGAACAATAGGGAATGTGGTGCACTAGAAGCATCCGATACGCTTCTTGGCATGCCCTTGTATGCAACTGATCGGCATACACAACTATTAGGTAGTTGGATGTCAATCAGATAAGGTCTCTTAAAGTAAAATCCCGAAAAGAGATTGAACGTCTTGATGACAATTCGACCGACATATTTTGTAAGTCACTAGTTGATGACTATTATCCCGGAAGACCAATGGAATTGCAATCGATGAGTCTTTACCATTTTGCAAAATGGTACGATATTACACAGAAGAAACCTAATGGTGATTTTTACACTTTCGATCAGAATAAGAACCTGTACATTAAAAAGGCAGCATGGGTGTTAAATATGACAAAAAATAAAGAGAAAGACACGAGAAGCGAGGTAGGACAACTGTTGTTTACCGCCAGGCTCATCGCTAGACGCGTAACGTTATAACCGCGAAACGGAAAGGTCGCGAAGTTCGATCAGCGAAGGAGGCAACGATCGAGAGGACGACGACCTGGCAAAACGAATAGTCGCTAGTACAAAGAGTTGCTCCCTCTCAGCACCGCGAAGAGGACGTCCCAAATGGTTATAAAAAGACGAGCACCCACGAGCCGCGTATGGTAGAAATCTCTTCCAGGAAGTCCGCTACGCCGAAATTTGTCACCGAGTCCGAATAATTCAGGAACCTGTTCAAGAAAGAAGTTCACCTCAACCAGCGCGCTCATTGGTGGTTAGTACCTGCACGCTCGCTCACGCGTAGGGCGGCAGCATCGATCAAGGATCGATGCCTGCACGTGCATCATAAAATATCGGTGCATCGCATGCAGTGCGCACAGTGGTTCTTCGCACTGTATAGCGCACAGCAGAACCGGCTGCCGTACCTGAGTTCTCACTCTCATGAGAACTAAATGCCTTGCATATTCGCTCCTACACATGTTGATTCTTATAATTTGTACATTGTTTATGTCAATATTTGCAAATTCTGAATGTTTATTAAACATAAATTGAAGTTTTATTATGATCTAAAGGGATCACTAAAACCTCTGCACCGGGAATTATACGGTGTATAACACTCATGTCCGGATTTTGCAAAATTTCCGCATTAGAATATATTCTAATATATTATATTATATAATATTATAATATAATTATATTAGAATATATTATATATTATATATTATATTATACAGGGTGAGTCAGTGACCTTGCACCAAACTGAAACCACGTATTTTGGGGGTCAGTAGAAGCCTAAAAGTCCGGGAACACAAGGTTGAAATCTCAACCCTTTCGGAATTACAGGGGGTTGAAATTTCAAGTTTAAAAAATCATATCTTCCGACGGGATAATGCTAGCGTCACGGGTCTTTTTCTAGAATATGTGAGAGGGCCGGAGCTATGTGAAAAAAATAGAAACCAGTTAAAAATTATTATTTAGTCGCATTATTATTGATTTTCTTGCAGTTTCTCGATGAAGCGGCAACATTTTCAGGTACGAAAAAATCACAGTCATTCTGTGATGCACCCAAGAAAATATAGCGTTATAAAAAGTTTAAAATTTTAATAAATGTGGCCAGGATAAATTATTGAAAGTTTTCCGCTACAGATTCTCAATCCCAGGTTTATGGCTGCATGTGTCACTGCGGCGGTTTAAACAACGGCGGCGGTTTAAACAACTCATCTCATTACAGGTTCGCTGTAATCGCGACTACAGGTTTCCGAATGGAGATGTCAATATGACGATCGATGAGGATGACGAGATCGGACTTGTGCGCATGCGTAGTGACGTGCAGGCATCGATCCTTGATCGATGCTGCCGCCCTACGCGTGAGCGAGCGTGCAGGTACTAACCACCAATGATCGCGCTGGTTGAGGTGAACTTCTTTCTTGAACATTCCGGCCCCCATCAGCCGTCAGGTTGATGTCTCCTTTGGTGAAGTTCAGCGAGGCTGCTCTCAGGTTTCGTTGAGTCAGGTCTAGGATGAATTGGGAGAACAGCCAGCTTGGTGATAGGTCTCGTGAGTGTGCTTGATGCAGTCTTGAGAGGGACGACCCTGATGAGATTGTCTTTGCCTGGATGTAAGGCAATGACCCGAGCCAGCGGCCATCTGCATTGTGGAAGCCTGTCATCTGTAATTAAAACTAAGGAACCAACAGTAATATCGTGAGATTTATGGTCCCATTTCGAGATGGAAAGTTGTCGCTGGAGGGACTGAGAGGTTCAGAGTTTCCAAAACTGTTGAGTTCGCTGTTCGATGAGTTGCCAACGAGAGAGTCTTGACGACGCGACGTCTACCAATGACGGCTCGGGGATTGCTGTGAGTGGACCACGAATAAGGAAGTGAACTGGCGTGAAGGCTGAGAAATCATCTGGGTCGTCCCAGAGTGGCTCCAAGGGTCTCGAGTTGAGGATCGCCTCGATTTGAGCAAGCAGAGTCGCGAATTCCTCGAAGGTGAGTAGAGTTTCGCCAATGGTGCGGCAAAGGTGAAATTTCACTTATTTGACTACAGCCTCCCACTTACCACCCATATGTGGAGCTGCTGGAGGGTTGAATTGCCAGGAAATCCTGCCCCTTGAGAGTTTCGCTGAGATGGCCTGGTGTTCCAGTGAGTAATGCCTGAATAATCGACGGAGCTCGACTTGTGCACCTATGAAATTTGTGCCACAATCTGAGTACAACTTTTCTGGAATGCCGCGTCTGGACGAGAATCTCCTGAAGGCTGCGAGAAATCCTTCAGTGCTGAGATTGGTCACTGCTTCAAGGTGGACTGCTGATGTGGCGAAGCAGACGAAGACGCAGATCCATCCTTAGTTGGTCTTCGCTCCTCGGCCCTTCCAAGTTTTGAGCGTGAGCGGTCCGGCATAGTCGACTCCAGTATGAGTGAATAGCTTGGTGGGTGTAACTCGCTCGAGAGGTAGTTGGCCCATCAATCGATGGGCACGAATCCCCCTCTGACAAGCACACACCACACAGCGCAAAATATGAGACTTCACTGGGGCTCGACCCCCGATGATCCAAAAGTTCTGTCTGATATAGCCCAATGTGAGTTGAGTTCCACCATGTAGAGTTCGTTCGTGAGCGTGATCGATGACTAACACAGACAGTTGAGAATAACGTGGTAGTACTGCTGGATGTTTACCTTCAGTGTTCAACGATGAGTTCTCTAATCTTCCTCCAACTCTGAGAATCCCTTCGTGATCAATGAATGCAGTCAATCTGGTGAGTGGGTGAGTTCCTGGCAGTCGTGAGTTGTGTGTCAGAAGCTTGAGTTCTTGAGCAAAGTATGTCGCTTGAGTGGCCTTGATCCAGAAGACCGTTGCTTATCTCTAATCATCAGGGTGGATTGTTGAGACGGTTGATCCAAGGTGCCGACCTCGCAACCTTGCTGTTATTCTGAAAATGAGCGCAGTGATTCTGAGTAATCTGTTGAGGGATGAGTAACGATAAACGAGGTCCCAATGGTAGTCGACTGTTGGTGAAGCTACAACAAGTGCGACTCCTGGACGTGCTTCACTGAGATGATCATCTGATGTGTATGCAGGTTGAGTTGGCCATGCTTCTGACGTCATTGACATCCATTGTGGCCCTGTCCACCACAATGAGTTTATCCCTAATTGAGCGGTTGAGATCCCTCTCGATGCACAGTCTGCTGGGTTTGATGTCCCCGGTACATGTCTCCAGGTTGCACCTGGGGCGAGTTCTTGGATTTGAGTCACTCTATTTCTGATGAAGGCCTTCCAACGAGAGGGGTGAGATTTGATCCACATGAGTGACACCAGTGAATCCATCCACAAATGAGTTTCCTTGACGTTCACGAACAGGGTGGTTTTGATATAGGTGATTAACTTTGCTCATAGCAGCGCTGCTGAGAGTTCCAAGCGTGGATTCGTGAGTCGTTTGAGGGGTGCCACCTTTGTTTTGGCACAAACGATACTTGCGAGCATCCCAGTGGACGGTGAGCATGAAACCAAGTACACAACCGCCCCCATTACGAGTTGTGATGCATCCGAAAAGCCATGAAGTTCTACCGTTGAATAACTCCAAGTGTTAAACCAACGTGGAATTGAGAGTCTGGCCAGTCTAGTGAGATCTTCTCGGATCGTAAGCCAACGTGAGCAAATCTGGGATGGTAGTGGGTCATCCCATTTGAGGTCCTGTAGCCAAAGCTCCTGGAGAAGCATCTTAGCACGGATGATAACTGGAGAACCAAAACCAAGTGGATCAAAGATTTGAGACATTTCAGACAATAAAATTCGTTTGCTAATAGCCTTTGGTGATGGTGATAATGCAGAAGTGAAGACAAGTTTGTCCTCATGAGGAAGCCAGTTGAGTCCTATATTAGGACTAACTAGCTAGGACTAACTAACTAGTATTTTCGTTCCGCAGCTGTCGAATGAGATCTTGAGAGCAGTTGCACAAGCCGCTGACACGTTTGTGAGAACTACTGGATCTGTTGAAAACCATTTGGCGAGTGGAAATCCACCAGACTCGCACAAACCCTTGAGTTGTTTTGCAATTTCTGTGAGTTGTTGAATAGTATCTGCGCCTCCAAATAGATCATCCACATATCTGCCAAGAGTTATTGATGGAACTGCTAGTGGAAATCTATGGCCCTCACCCTGGACCAACTGTAAGAGTGTTCGTACTGCCAAAAATGGGGCAGCCTTTGTACCGTAAGTAACTGTGGTCAGGTGATAAACCACTTCGTTGAGTGCACTGTCCATCCAAAGTATTCGTTGTAGATTCCAATCATCCTCATGCACCTTGATTTGTCTATACATCTTGGTTATGTCAGTAGCAAATATGTGACGGTGGTGACGGATCCAGAGGAGTACGCTTGAAATGTCTAAATGTAGGTTAGCTCCAGTGAACATGAGATCATTAACTGAGAAGCCTGACGTTGAGGTGTTGGAGTCGTTGAATACTACTCTGAGCTTTGTTGTCGTGCTCTCTGGTTTGAGTACACCATGATGCGGCAAATAATAATGAGACTCACCGGACTGAGGCGTGTGATTTGTCTTTACCATGTGGCCCAGCTGTTCGTACTCCTCCATGAAGCGTTGATAGAGTTTTCTGTAGTCTGTGTCCCTTGAGAAACGCCTGAGTGTTCGTTGGAGGGCCCGATGAGCTGGGTGATAGGAGTCACCAAGAAAACTGACTCGAAGCTTGAGTGGTATCCGCACAATGTATCTGCCACCTGAGTCACGTTCATAAGTCTGGACAAAATGAGTTTCACAACACTGTTCGTCTGGGGTGAGCACTGGCGATGAGTCTTGACACACTTCTTCTTGAATCCAAAACCTAGTGAGCAATTCTTGTAAGGAACCTTTTATCAAATTTCGATCAATTCGCGAGAACGTGTTAGACGTGTGTTAGACGTGTTGACTTGAGTCCACCCACGGGTAGGAATCAGCAATAGTCAAAACCCTTCTGCGTAGACTCCTCTGCTATCAGTAGGAAATACCCAGGAGCGCGGTAACCGGTAATAATTCGTGCGATTTCCACGACTATCGTAACAGCATCAACAGCATCAAACAGTAACTGCATCAAGTCTCGCAGTTCCTAGCACGTTAGCCTTGCGTATAAGCTGCGTGTGGACCGGCCGTAATCGCGTCCCACTTGGAGTACATTCTTTCGATAGGTCGGGAATTGACGTACCGCCTAATCGTTAATTAATCAACGAAGGGAGTAGGACTACGGCACTCTCCCCAGAGGAGTCTTACAAACTTTTCCGTGTAATTCGAGTCGACAAATACGTGAGAAACCGCAGAGTTTAGATTGCCGCCGAACGACGCTGTTTTTATACGCATAGGTAACGTTCACCAAAATATAAACAGTAAACAGAGCGTGCTCGCTATCGAGAGTCTCCGTTTCAACGCGAATCTAAGAAATTAATTCGATCTCGCGATTAAACACGCTAGCGACTCCGTCTTAACGTTGGCCTTGCAAGGCACAGTAGAGTTTCCGAAAATCTGAAATTCCTGCACCAACCATAAAAGCATTAGAATAGACCAGATAATTCTATCTCTAGCAAAACGAAGCCTGCTTAGAAGTAACGTCGAGGAGTTCAAGCGCCTAGCCAACACACAACAAAAACGAACGCACGTTTTTGTTACAGGAGCGCACCGCACTGAGATCTGGGGACCGCCGACTTACGTGTTTGTGTTGTCTAACTTTTTCTGTACTAATCCAATTAGTATATCGAATAAAATAAAGCTGTTTGGGTTGGGAATAATCACGTTTCCTTAATTACCTGTATTTCCGCTCCCTCTAAAGCCGGCACGTTGTCAACAAGACGACTTCCTTGTTAGATTAACGTAAAACAAACAGTGGGTATTTAATAAACCATTTTAAATACAACATTGATATTTATCCAGAGAAATACTACTACTCCTTATTATTATTATTCAAACCATGGAGGGATTTGTCGAAATTAAAGGCAGAGGGAAAGTGTTATGCGGAAACATTTATGAGCTTTCAGTCAGAATCACCCGAGGCGAGAGAACACCATGAGCGTCTTGTTGGAAGTCACAAACGCTTGAAAGATTCTACGGAAGCTGTTGAAAAGTATTTAAACACGGCGAATCGATCGGAATCGAAGACAACAAACGATGAGAATGAAGCTTTGGCGTTGGAAGCAGGAAATGCCATGCAAGAGTTTAGAGATGCCATAGATAAAGCGCCAGATGTTAAAATCGACGAGTTACTGACTATATTAAATTCTGATCAAAAACGGATATCTGATATAGTTACAAGTACCAATAATTCGGCATCTAGGTGTTTAAGACACTATGTAAGCAGCGAAGGTGGAACAGGAAAGAGTTATGTCATTAAAACAAATAGATGTTGGGTTAAAGAAGTTTTACAGAAATTCGTCGCGGTAATTGCACCTACGGGTATCGCTGCCTTTAATATGATGGTCTTACAATGCATAGGCCTCTTCAGTTGCCGGTTGAGCATGGCCACACACCAAAATACACAGCACTGTCCGATATAGTTTTGCAAACATTGCGAGACGAGCTAAAAAATACCCCCTTGTTTATCATTGATGAAATATCAATGGTATCAAATGTCACTTTCATGTACGTACATTTGCGATTAACTGAAATATTTAATACGTTTGATGTTCATGACGGATGGTTTGGTAAGAAACACATATTACTATTTGGCGATTTGTTGCAGTTACCGCCAGTACACGAGCCCCAGCGTCTTAGAAAATTGAAAAGCACAAAGGGAAAATATATTTGGGCTCTTCATTAATTACGAATGTTTGGTGCGACTTGTTTACATACGATGAACTCACAATAAACATGCGACAGCAAGGTGCTGCTAACAGTCATTATCGAGAACTGCTTTCCAGAATCCGCCTCGGAATTTTCACAAACGACGGTAAGGAGACATTGAGTTCCAGAGTACTGAAGTTCAGCTCCACCACTGTACAGGAAAAATTAAATGAATTATGTGTCTACATATCCAAATTACCTTATGATACAGTGTGCTTGCTGGCAACGTGTAATTTGTGTAATATTGTCAATACTGCCATATTGGAACGCATTCCTTCCGAAAGTATTTCACTGATAGCGGAAGACACTATCAACTGTCCAGAATATCTGCGAAAAAAGGTTGAAAAAAGCATCTGTTCTAGTGATGAAGACAATTCAAAAACTGCAGGACTTTCGAAAGTTATAATTGTCGAGATAGGTGCTAAAATTATGATTCGGAGAAATATCGATGTTACATTGGGACTCGTGAATGGAACTATCGGTACGATTACGGCAATTACACGGTATATTGACACTCCAGCAGTGAAAGAACTGACCGTTACTCTGCTGAATGGAAGGCAGCATACTATTGAACGAGTTAATGGCAAATTTGAAGTGATGGACAAAGCATATGTCATTCGAAATCAGTTTCCGATATCGCTTAGTTATGGAATTACAATCCACAAAAGCCAAGGCTTGAGTTCAAATTCTGCCATTGTCGATATAGGTAATTAAATTTTTAATAAAGGCCAAGCGTATGTAGCTTTATCGCGTGTAACGTCGATAGGCGGTTTGCACTTAATTAACTTTGATCCAGCGTCTATTAAAGCACACGAATCAGCAATTGTAGAGTATAACAGACTACGACAGCTCTATCGTCACGACCTTCCGCACATTGTTACAGGCAACAATTGCCATAATAAAATTCGGGATATTCAAGGGGCACCTTATACCGGTGATCAGGATGTAGCGGTCGGGCTAAAATCGGAACCCGAAATTCTCCCAACCGCGATTAAGGCTTTCACAAATGCGGACAAAGCGTTGGGTTACGCAAATGCGATCTTGCAATGTCTCTTACATAGCGACATAATTCGCAAAGAACTGCAACGTGCCTATGACAGCACGATGAAATGCTTGGTTGACGATTATCACAATCATAAGAAACGTGTATTAAGTACGACAGATAGTAGAAACTTTGTTGGCGGCCACTTCGCCATTACTACTGATGATTCCGTACCAGATGCTGCTGGCTTTCTAACAGCTCTTTATGCGAAATGTCATAATTTACATAATGTGATAGGGCACACTATATCTGTGACAGTTCGTTGCAAGAAATGTAATTACACAAAGGCTACCACAGAAGAGAGTGTCATTATGGTACTGAAGGTTTCAACGTCGTTGACAAAAACTATTGATTTAAAAGAGTTAATACATTACAATTTTTCTCGTTGGAGCTCGACTGCGGGAACATGCGAAAATTGCCGTGAAAGTGGCGAATTACTGATAAAACAAGATATAAGTTCTCCTAAAGACGTTATTGTCTTTCAATTGATGTTATGTTATAATAATAATAATCAAGAAAATCCGAAGATTATGAAATGGAAATTTGTGGGTGTGCCAACCACAAAGTTATGCATTGCGTCGAATGTGTACAAAGTTACAAGTGCTGTGTTTGATGAAAGAAATGATACGTCTCAGGGCCAATACACGACGATGCTGAGAGTCGGCAAAACGAATCAGTCAAAATGGATCAATGTCAACGACGAATTAATTTCACAAAAAAGATGGCCAGCAGGTAGCAAGGATGTATATTTGTTGTTTCTGGAAAAATCAGTCCCTAACGTACACTTTAAACGCGGATGCAATTGAAGCACATGTTACGACTGGCCGAAAAAGAACGTGTAGCTTAGAAACGAACAGAAATAAGTAGAAAAGAGAAACCCAATGGACAAGGGAACGAATGAGCAACTGGCCAACCGAGGCAATAGACAAATATAGAAGCCATTCGATTTATGATAAATGCCAAACTTTCCTCATTATGGTGTATATTTTCACGAACTGCGAACGGAAGAACTGGCCCTTCATTGTCCGAGCGAAACTGCTATTTCCTACATTTACTTTTGTCAATTGTTACGACACTTTACCGTACCCCTGTTATTTTCACGGCTGGTCAATTAAAATCGAATGGGTGCCGCCTCACCGGTTTTGCTGCAATTCGCAGATGTTATACGCTACGATACGTACGTACGTTCCAAATGTGGAAGAAAAAATTGTCGCTTTATTTAAGTTTTACAGATTTTCATAAACCTTAATAATTACAAGGCAGTGAAAAGAAATCATGAGAAATACCAATGTACATGAAGTACATTTCGCAACTTATACTCTACTTATTAACAGCGTCAGGAGGTACATCACAAATACTGTTCCGACATACAGATATAGCGAGGCACACATGGTAGGGCATACATACATATGTAGCATTCAGTACGTACGTACGCATACATAGGTACACCAATGCAATTTCAATTGACGCATGGGATTAAACACCAAAATCGAAAACAGTCTTTGACTGCAACGAATGTTGAAAAATCAAAACAAGTGATAATCGTTTTTTTTCTACGTACATATGTATAAGTCAGGTACCAAAATGTACAATATAATGATAATTGACGACAATCGTAAAGGATACTATTTGAAACTGTAGGAACCTAGCAATAAGAAGTAGTTTATAAGTGTGTGAGTGAGATTGTTGTGTGCCTGCCGGTTCGGGAAGGTTCGACAGCGTCGCCTTGGCGGGGGGGTAATCAGGAAAAGGCGGCAGTGCGAAGAGATAGGCTCGAGCGAAAGGTGTGCTTGGAGCGATCGGAAAAAGAGGATCAACGGACGGAAGGGATACGGCCCACCATCGGAGCTTGAGAACAACGGCGAGTGAACTGGCGAAAAGGGCATACGGCCTCGTTCAAATAAATAAAGAGTTTTCGTTTAATTAAAACCGTGGAGTGATTTTCATTGCGTAACAAAACCTGGGGAGATATTTCCGACCAGTGTTCGGTCAGTCTTCCTACAAAACAGTGATTATAACAGCCAATTTAAAGAGATATAGCCGTTTTATTTAAAGAAAATAGCCGTTAGGTTTAAAAAACTGGAGGAGGGCGAGACATTTTTTTCTTACACACATCTCATTTTCCCATTGAAACGTACAACGCATTAAAATTTTAGAAAAAGTTCAAAACTGCCGATCGCAAGGATTTTTGCCTATGGGGTGTTCGACGCAGCTTTAGTACCACCAGACAATCGTCACTCAGAAACTAACAATAAGGGGGCTCATTGTACATAGTCCCAAATATCGAATTTACATTTTTTTCTATTATCATTTTGGATCCTGCATTTTCTTATATGCGTTTTTAACAAATATCTTGTGTGTCCTATCATATTCATTACGAACAATTGAAATAGTTCCATGGTATCGTTATGACAATATGATTCATCGTAACCAGACGATCGACTAAATTATCAAATGACAGTATTTTGTGCGAAATAGGGGATAGTTAAGGTGATGACAACCAGCCAGGTAGCGCAGTTTGAGACCCTAATTGTCGTGCGGCTCAGACTTTCCGCTGTTTTACAACCCAATTGTGCTATTTTCGACGAACTTATTAATACGTTCTACGGGCCTGCTTTAGGTTTCTTCCTCAATTATTATTATTGCCTTCTGAATTGTAGGACGAAAGTACTTTGGAAATAGGTAGATAGAAAGGAAATAGAAATTGAAATGCATATCGTTAACGGTTTTGGAAATCAGCATGTTAAGAGCGCATGGAAAATGTCTCTACAAAGTCTCTGGGCCTCCTTAAACTTCGTATTCACATTCTTTTGAACCCCCCGAATGTACGAGGATAAATAGAAAAAAACAACTGTTTTTCAGCTTTTTTCGATAATTCTATCACGCTGAGGATTTGCATATGCAGTTTTTCTTCAACCATCCAAGAAACATGCGTTTCTCTTATATTATACAGGGTGAGTCAGTGATTGATGCAATAAATTAAATCACGTATTCTGGGGGTCAATAGAAGCCTAAAAGTCCGGGAACAATAAGTTGAAATCTCAACCCTTTCGGAATTACAGGGGGTTGAAATTTCAAGTTTAAAAAATCATATCTTCCGACGGGATAATGCTAGCGTCACGGGTCTTTTTCTAGAATATGTGAGAGGGCCGGAGCTATGTGAAAAAAATAGAAACCAGTTAAAAATTATTATTTAGTCGCATTATTATTGATTTTCTTGCAGTTTCTCGATGAAGCGCGAACATTTTCAGGTACGAAAAAAATTACAGTCATTCTGTGATTGTACGATAGCTTCGAAGTATTTGGTGGAGACTTAATTGTGTGGACTGTATATTGGATCAGTTTTGATTGACGTAGTCGTTTCTTGCTTGGCGCTTGCCAGTGGTAAATATATTGCCGGATAAAATAATTACAAGTGCGAAATGAAGGTTAAATTGTACAAGTGTTGTTGGTGCGAACTGCTACGTGAGTGTAGTCAGTTCAACTGATCGAGAGTAAGTGTTAGACAAATTCAATCTTAGATCTAAATACAAAAATTGGAAGTTAGTCGCTGGTGGCGCAGTATGCTATTTCTAAGATTCTAGTGGGGTGAAGTGTATTCTAGAGGGTGGAGATTGATCTTTTGGCGCGTAGGGATTGGTTATGGTTAATTTAGTTTCCACTCTTGAGACAGGTCCTTGGTGGTGGTAAGTATGAGTGGAGGTAGTGAAAAACAGGTATGCGAGCGTGGGGTGATTACAAGTGACCATTTGTGGCCTAGTTTTCTGCGCTTCGGGGTGGATGCACATCTGCGAGGATAAGTTGTAAAACAGCAGGTAAATGGTAAAGATTTGAATGGTGATTGCCCTATTGAGGTGCTAAGCCTGGCTAAGATTAATAAGGAACGGTAATAAGTAGTTAACAGTAATAAGAAAAGTAATAACTAGTTGGGAAAATACGTTAAGCCTGTAGGTCCCTAATTCTGGGAACTTACAGTGATTCAGTACCTTCGTACAGAACAGTGATGCATCCAAGAAAATATCGCGTTATAAAAAGTTTAAAATTTTAATAAATGTGGCCAGGATAAATTATTGAAAGTTTTCCGCTAGAGATTCTCAATCCCAGGTTTATGGCAGCATTGTAGAGTTCATCAACCTGACCCTTTTTTCTCTCTCGCACTGCGGTGTTCGCTAGCAGGCCCTCGAGATAAGCTGGGCCTAACTGACCCAGGCAAACAGAGACCCGCCGACTTCGAGCCTTCTACCGCCGCAGTGACACATGCAGCCATAAACCTGGGATTGAGAATCTCTAGCGAAAAACTTTCAATAATTTATCCTGGCCGCATTTATTAAAATTTTAAACTTTTTATAACGCGATATTTTCTTGGGTACATCACAGAAGGACTGTGATTTTAGTCGTACCTGAAAATGTTGGCGCTTCATCGTGAAACTACAAGACAATCAATAATAATGCGACCTAATAATAATTTTTAAATGGTTCCATTTTTTTACACATAGCTCCGGCCCTCCCACACATTCTAGAAAAAGACCCGTAACGATAGCATTATCCCGTCGGAAGATATGATTTTTTAAAACTTGAATTTTCAACCCCCTGTATCTCGGAAAGGGTTGAGATTTCAACTTATTGTTCCCGGACTTTTAGGCTTCTATTGACCCCCAGAATGCGTGATTTAATTTATTGCACCCATCACTGACTCACCCTGTATATGAGCGATTCCACGCAAAGTGATCACAGTCTATACACACCTAGTCTCGGATTTTTTTAAGCTTTGTATATTTATAGCCCTTGTCGAGCCCTGTAAAATGTACTTTTCCGTTCCTCAATATCATTATAGTTTTTAAGTTATTTAAGTGGAAAGTTTTGGATCAACTTTTCTTTAAAAATTTAGAACTCGAAAACTAAGAAAGATGTCATTATGCGTGAATCGTCGTTTTCTTCGGAAATCTTCAAATTTTAATAAAAAAATACTCCATGTTTGTAACATTGTGTTAAGTAATTATAGAACATAAATATTTGTTAAAAATTTAAATAAAACAGTGAAAGACATTCTTGATTACTTCGATACTAATTTGACATATGCTCTGAAGTATTCTCAACAACCCCTGAATATTAGAAGTTGGAGAAACGCGAAGGTTCGGAGCAATAAAATTTTATTGTCGGAAAGACCCGGCCGACCGCGCGCGGGGACGGTCGCGGCGGCTACCGCGTTCGGCACATTCGGGCCGTATCCGAAATTACGGTACACAATATATTATGTATTAATTTTATACTAACGTCTAGATAGATTCAAATTCATTTGACTGCCTAATACATGTACATGCACGTAAAATTGTACAATCTACGTGTAGTAAAAACATTCTCTGATAGCAGGCAAAAAGAAAAAAATTGTTTTCCGTTGCAATGCAAGTCACCAAAGGGTTTATTATTCTGACTATTATCGATTATCAGGAAATTATGAGGTCTTTGGATGTTCATTCGGCACTCAATATTACCCCGATTTCATACGACTACATCCCCAATCGCTGACCCGTGACATATCTCGTCATCAGACTTAAACAAAAAAGTATCTGTTCACTGACGTGTGTTGTTGTGCTCCTGCTTTGCATCACATTTACCTGGAAATAGAGGTTTGGGTGACCAAATAAAGTGTGTACATCAGCTCCGTGGTATATTTCGCGTGATTGGGCATACAACAATCTGTGCTGCGACGTCTTGGAGAGGTGTATCGAGGGAAATACAGTGTGCTGTCTCGACATAACCCTGTCTGCCAATCGTCGATTTGGCTCGGTAGATCGTGCGTGAAAGATCGGCTGCGCGCTGATTAGCTGTCCCGCACGTCACCGGCTGTGCTCCAGCTCTCTCATTAGGCGCGCGCCTTCCTCTGTCGGCTCTGGAAACCAACCGCGTACGCTCCCGCCAGACTGCTCACTCACGACAGTAATACCAACGTGTACTCTCTGGGCATAGACTACGCACATTACTAGACCTGTCAACGTTATACACCTTGGGCAGAAATCCCACTGTGACATTGTGTACATAAATTGTATCACGTACCAACGTATGCACCTGCTCACATTCGGCATCTGGCATTGACATGGAAACGAAGGAACTCTGCATGACCTGTGGGAGGGGGTAATTGCTAGGATTTCCACGGGATGCACGGGCTGTGACTTCAGATTTCATCCGCGGTGCTTTAGACCGCACAATATCGTGACGAGTGTGGGAAAGGTGGCGTGCACCGGAGAGGCTAGGTCAATTGTCTCGGACGCTGTTGGGGCTGCTTCATCCACGGATTCTCTCTCTATGCCTTTAAAAGAGTTCCAGCATACCTCCTCTTCACCTCTGCCTTCTCCGTCAGACCCGGTGCATCCTCCATCCCATCCGGACCCGTCTTTGGGGGCAGTCTTATCGGCCATCTAAACGATGCAAAAATCTATTACCGCTCTTGATGCCAAGCTCGACGCTGGGGTCGCTGGGGTCAACGAGTGGCTGGACAACCTCGCTACTGATATCTCAGCAGTGTTTACCAGGGTGAAGGGGTTGGCGAGCACTGTAGCGACGCTGAAGCGGGATGTGAGGACGTCTGGGCAGAAGCACGAGCAACTTTCTACGTCCGTCAACGCTCGAATGGAAGTCTTGGAGGCGCGACAAACTCGTGACGATGCGGGACTGGCTGCAAAATCGCATGCCATCTCGGAGCTAGAGGAGAGGGTTGACCAGGTCAGCTCCATGGTGTCGCGTCTAAATCTTCAGCGGAGGGCTGCGGAGGTAATAGTTTCCGGTTTTCCAGAGAAACAAGGCGAGAACGTTAAGGGCATAATTGTTAATATCTCGTCCACGCTGGGGGTGAAGATTGCGGCGTCTGATGTTTCGAGTGCGTCTCGCATGCGCGGGAATCAGTCAGCTGATCGTCCGAGACCAATCCATGTCGTTCTTACTGCGAAACCCATGCGAGATGCGATCCTTGCCGCGAAACGTAAAAGACGCACACTTACCGCGAATGAAGTTGATGCCTCCTTATCACCGCGGCCTATTTTTGTGAACGAATTCTTACCGAACGAAATTTGGAACCAACTTCGGGCGGTTCGGACAACTGCCCGCGAGAGGGGCTACAAACACGTGTGGTATCGGAACGGTAATATACTGGTTAAGGTAAATCACGATTCGCAGCCGATCTCTGTGCATGTCGGGGACGATCCTTCTAAGCTGCTACCTCCCATCTCGACCGCGAATTCGGGTGGGGTTAGTAGAACCAATAATGCGACGAATGCGACGAATGCTTGACTCGCTGTGTGTGAGCCCGTGGGGGCCATTTCTCGGCCTTGTCACCCACGATCTAACTACTTACGAGCCTGTCGTGTTAATGCAGGCTCACTACGCGCTCATCTCCAGCAGCTCAGTGCCCACGTCGAATCCGCCTCTCCCCCGTATGATATAATCGCGATATCTGAAACTTGGCTATCACCTGTACATTCTTCGGAAAGTGCAGGTATCGATGGCTACTCACTCTTCAGGGCTGATCGGCGGGGACGGCGTGATGGGGGTGTTTGGGATCTTCCTAAGATCATCACTTGGTGTGCGCCACATTGCATGCTCTAACTCTCTTGAGCAGTGCGAAACCGGGGTTGAATTCCTCTTTCTTGAGCTCATCCCCTCCAATGCTAACTGTATTCTCCTTGGCGTTGTATACCGTCCGCCACATAAGGCCCTCACTACTTTTGAGCCGATGTTTGCCGACATTATCTGTAGGTATGAGCAGAAATTAGTCCTGGGGGACTGGAATACTAATCGTAATCTGACATCCCCGGATGCAGTGTTCCTTACTTCTCTCTTCTCACGACTTACAAGGGAACCTCCCGAGGTGTCCGCCTCCGATTTTAATTAAACTTTGCAGGCCGATTAAGCTCGTGAAAATAAGAGATACGTATTTTTTTTAGCGGCTAAATTTCATTTTTAGGGGGTGAAACTACCCTCCAAAGTTGGAGCATCAAAGGGCTATCTCGGTAACTATCGCACATACAAGAATATTTCTTCGGAAAAAGTTTCATAGTTTTTCATGCTCAATTTTAAAATGTTTATAAATTAAAAAGACAATAATTTGTTTATAACAAAAAAAATTATTCTTCCTCTATTAGGCAATATTGGGCAATTATCAATAGGACATTAAAAAAGCAATTTTTTTCTGAATCCATATATGTGTAACATGTTCTATTTTCCTCTTACAGTTCGGTACATTTTGTATTGCAATGGGGTGTATCCAAGCGATTGACCCAACAGTTTCGTCAATTTTACAAATAGTGGAAAGAGTTGGAATGGGCCCGTGGGATTTGAGTGTGGGGATGTTCTTACAAAGATATTTTTCAGTTGTTAATGTTACTTTAATTCTCTAAAATAGACGTACTTACTTTTTTCGGTGTTTTGACAATACAATTTGTTTGATTATTTCTTAATATTTTGTACGAGACGCCGATTATTATTGGGTGTATCCGAGTGATTCAAAATTGATACTTTTTCAATTTTAATGGTAACCGTCCGGAAGATTCGAACCTGATATTTTTATGAATTTTAAAGATAACCACGAAGCGTTGACAGCTTGGAGTAAAATGATACAGCTGTAACTGGATAGAGCAAACGGTTTGCGACTATTTTTAAAATTTATAAATATATCAATTTTGAATCACTCGGATACACCCAATAACAATGCCTCTCTTATAAAAAGAGCGCGGAGCTCAATATACTACAGTTTTACAAAGAACGTCGACACTTGTTCAACCTCAGGTGCAATTGCAAAATGGTGCAGATTAATCCTGTTAATGTTATTAACCTTGTAGTTGCTGTATTTACGAGTCTTAATTATTTGCCTGACGAGAGTCACGTCACTGATTCTGAAGTACAGTTGAAGAATGTTATAGTAGACATCCTTCAGAGTGCTATAGAAGATAATTCATTCGAATTAGAGCAATCTAATGAGTTAGGCTTCGAAAAAGATTTCGGTGTTCACGAAGCTTATATGGTGGAGGATACCGAAGCAGCAGAATTTGAATCTACAGAACCGTCTGTATGTCTGATGGTGGAGGAGATTGATTTTGAATATAGAAAAAATGCTGTAGAATTTTGGATCAGGGCAGAAGGAGGCAGACGTTCACTATCAGCGGTAACAAACCGTTTCAAAAAGGTAAAATCTGACAGGCAATTACGTCGCTGGATGCATCAGGTACAACAGGGCGGAACTCGGACGGATAAATTACTGCGTATAAGTGCCCATACATTACAAACTTTTGAGGAGGCTATGGATCGACAATTAATAGTTCATGATGCCGATTTACAACGCTGGGCTTTAGATGCATCAGAAACAGTCGGCTTACATGGATTCAAAGCATCGTCTCATTGGTTGTGGAATTTCCAAAAACTTCATGGGATTGTGTCACGAAAAATAACAAAATTCGTGACAAAGTGTTCGATTGGTTCTGAAGAAGATCAAATTGACCAATGTGCGCGTTTTATCGATGAAGTAAAAATCCACATGACGGTACATGGAGCGGAAAATGTTTACAATTCAGATCAGAGTGGATTTAAGTTAGAACTTCATTCTGGTCGAACATTGGCACGTCGAGGATATAAGAAGGTAGAAACGGTAGTCCAATCAGTTTCATCTACTACACACAGTTACACGATACAGCCTACGATATCTGCCGATGGTAGACTTCTGTCTCCTATACTAATTGTACTGAAGGAAGTTGGTGGAGAGTTTGGACCACGAATAAAAGAGACCTCGTTTAAGCCACGTAATGTCCTCCTTCTGGCTTCCACATCTGGAAAACTAACAACGGCCCATCTACAAACTTGGTTGACAGAAGTGTTTTTTCCAAATGTTGGACCTACAAGCGTTTTACTATTGGATTCTTGGGGGGGGGGGGGGGGGGGGGGCAATGTGCTAAAACTGTTTCCGACGCTACGCCAGAACATCAAATTTTAAAACACCTCGTCATACCGAAGGGCACAACAGGTACAATTCAACCCTTGGACGTTTATGGGTTTCGGATATGGAAGAGCTTTGTTAAACGCTTTTCGGATATGGTTGGTAAGAGACAATATCATAAAGCTTCAGTCATTAATACACAATCAATTTTCTTCCCCAAGATTCAGAGATCTTTTTAAATCTGCTTGGTTCAAGAGTGGTTACATAGAAGAGAGGCCTCCCAGCTTTCAAAATCCAGTACAATTTTGCTTTGCAACAAGTTCGACACCGACTTGTCATGTATGCGGAAAAAGTGCATTTATTGGAAAATTTGATGTTTCCGGATGTATGCCGTGTGACATTTCGGTTGTGTGCCGACGTTTCGCAAACATTGCAGTTTGCATCTTCAGGGCTAGAAGCTCCGATACTGAAGCTCCTGTTGGTTCCGTTAGTCCTTATATACCCATGTCCAGTGATCCGGAACATGGTTCCAGCCAATCATGTTGTTCCTTTTAATTGATCAGCTGGTCAATTAAAAAAAACATGAAGAACTGGAACACATCAAAACAGCACTCATCAACAACGGATACCAACAACACACCATCGAGAAAACCATCCAGAAAACCCAGACAAAAAACAGGGACACAGCGAGCATGCAACAAACCACACAAGGAGAAAAGAAGAGAACAACAGTCCTCCCGTACATACAAGGAGTAACCGAAAGACTCAGCCGCATACTCAGCAAGCATGATATAAAAGTCATTTTCACACCACCGAAGAAATTAGGGCAAGTACTTCCCAGCCCGAAAGATCCGAGACCCCGATTGGACAAACCAGGGGTCTACAAAATACCATGCACATGCGGAAAAGTTTACATAGGAGAAACCGGGAGGAACATCAGCACACGCATAAAAGAACACCAACGTTGCATAAGACTACATCACACCACACAGTCAGCACTAGCAGAACATTGGATGGACACTGGCCACACGTTTGATTTCGACAAAACGGAGATCTTGGCATCTACAACAGCATATTTCGCCAGGAAACATAGAGAAGGACTGGAAATACACAAACACCCGAACAACATCAATAGAGACAAAGGATATCAGGTAAGCCCAATTTGGCAGAATGTCCTCCCGGTTTTTTTTTAATTGACCAGCTGATCAATTAAAAGGAACAACATGATTGGCTGGAACCATGTTCCGGATCACTGGACATGGGTATATAAGGACTAACGGAACCAACAGGAGCTTCAGTATCGGAGCTTCTAGCCCTGAAGATGCAAACTGCAATGTTTGCGAAACGTCGGCACACAACCGAAATGTCACACGGCATACATCCGGAAACATCAAATTTTCCAAATACCAACGGCCGTGAAAGCCTCAAATCTCAGACAAGTGCATTTATTACTTACGCATGGTGCAAAAAATCGCTCTGCTTCGAACACTTTTTTACGGAGCACCATGTTTGTGACGATTATGTTCCGTAGAAAACATACCCTTGCCAAATGTTAACGTTGCCAAAAAGTAAGAAATGTTCAAACAAATTGTATTGTCAAAACACCGAAAAAAGTAAGTACGTCTATTTTAGAGAATTAGAGTAATATTAACAACTAAGAAATATCTTTGTAAGAACATCCCCACACTCCCATCCCACGGGCCCATTCCAACTTTTCCACTATTTGTAAAATTAACGAAACTGTTGGGTCAATCGCTTGGATACACCCCATTGTAATACAAAATGTACCGAACTGTAAGAGGAAAATACATATTACACATTGCGACGACGATCCGCCCGTGCCGTCGGCCGTACCCGCCCACGCGGCCGGGATCGTTCGCAAATGGATGCTTTGTGCGCCACTCTCGTAACTCCCCGCGACTCGCCTACTATGCAATTGGGCGCCAGGCCCCCGAAAGGACCAATATTTATAACTAGAAACGCGAGAGAGGATGTTGGGACGAATCGCGGAAGGAAATTAAGCTCCCGTCACCCGGCGTGACTAGCTCAGGTCTCTGCAGATTGGGTCCGTGCTCAGCCCGAGGGAAAACGCAGTCTGGCTCGACCGTCGTAGTACGGTGGAGACGGCCGAGTATAGTGTATAATCCCCTGAAAATCAAGCAGGCCACGAACGCGAAGAAATCCCGATGAAATGCGCGAATCCTGAGAGAAAGTACGTGATATTGTATTTATTCCACAAGGAAGAAAGGAATTCGGTTAGTTGACAAGATGGCCGTCGATGCCGGTCACCGATTTCCGCTCGAGAACCACGCCGAGTTCGAATCGTAGTCCTCGGCCAATCACAGGCCCGCTCGCACGTCGCGTGTCGCCCGCGGCCAATCAACGGGCCGCTCGCCGCTGCCCTACCCTTCGCCGGCCAATCGCCGGTCCGCTCGCCACTATACGTTTCTATCGCGGCCGCACGCTTCTAACGATGACTTGACCCGAAACCGGGGAGATTGCACGCTCGTCCAGGCTAGGACCCCGTCGTGGTCATTTACCCGCTGTGGCCTGTACCCGATGAGGCCTCCGAGGGCCGCCCCCCCCCCCCCCCCTCGAAGCCGTCGCTCTACGCTTGCGACTTTGTTTCCCTGGTAATTAACCCCCCAGGACTCTAGCTCCCTTCGACCACGACGAAATCCTCCCTAAATACTATTCCGAACCGTCCCGAGACCCCACAGACAACCGCACACACACCGAAGACTCGCAGAGAGGAAAGATGTGCCACTTACCGTCACCGCCCGCCTGTTAACTCCACACGGCCGCAGAACACCGAGGATTAAATTAACACGCGGCCGATTGCTCCACTCCTCTAACCGATCACCACTCAAATCCTTTCAAAATCGCAAACGTGGAAAATACTGCCGAAACGCTCTAGGGTTCTAGTCACCTCGCACGCCGGAAGTCAAGTGAAGCAGGTTAACACGCGGTCGGCGACGCGGGCTCGTGCCGCCTATTACGCCGCCTAGAATTGGGAAGGTTGCGCTAGGAGAGTCCCCCGTCGGCCGACAGGTGGAGGGTCATGTCCCGAATCGGCATCGATCCTGCTGCCTGGATACTTGGTGTCCCCGTCCTGGTCTCTCCAGTGGCTGCTCTACTTCCGCCCGTGCTCTCAGCTGATCGTGGGCTACCGTCTGCCGGGATGTCGACCGGGTGATTAGTTCGGCCGACCTCGCCGGACTTTCCTGAGGCTCATAAGGAGTAAAACGAAGGGGTTAGTTTGTTACATGTGTGGTTGGCGGTGACGGAGCGAACACCGGGACGCTTCGTCACAACATATATGGATTCAGAAAAAACTTGCTTTTTTAATGTCCTATTGATAATTGCACAAAATTGCCAAATAGAGGAAGAATAATTTTGTTTGTTATAAACAATTTTTTTTTTTTAAATTTATGAACATTTTGAAATTGAGCGTGAAAAACTATGAAACTTTTTCCGAAGAAATATTCTTGTATGTGCGATAGTTACCGAGATAGCCCTTTGATGCTCCAACTTTGGAGGGTAGTTTCACCCCTTAAAAATGAAATTTAGCCGCTAAAAAAAATAACGTATCTCTTATTTTCACGAGCTTAATCGGCCTGTAAAGTTTAATTGAAATCGGAGGCGGATACCTCGGGAGGTTCCCTTGTTAGTTTGGCGCTGGTTGGTCACGGGGATACATTCCATACAGCGTCCAGCTCTTCCAGGATTGATCTGTGCCTCGTGGGTGATGAATCCAGGGTGGTGGCGTCTGGACAGTCGGGTGAGCCGTTCCTATCAGGGCATGAGCTTATCTCGATTGTCTACGACGCGAGTGAGACGGGCAGACCTCGTGGTAATACAATTTCCCGGAACTTACGGGCGATTGGTGCTGACACGCTCCTCTCCTCTCTCTCTGGCTTGGACTGGAGATCTATTCTTGGTCACTTGCAAGGAGTGGATGCGTTGGTCGACGTATTTACCGGCGAACTGCACAATGTTCTTGAGAACTTGGTGCCCCTGCGTAGTGTTCGTGCGGGGCGTTCTCGTGCTCCATGGCTTACTCCTGATATTAGGCGGTTGATGAGACTACGCGATTCTCTGAAGAGACGTGCTCGGAGGAGGAGGGACCAATCGGTACTTTACCAGTACAGAGCTCTTCGCGCTGAGATTAAGAAGAGAATGCTTGCCGAACGTGCTTCATTTCTTTATTGCATATTTCGCGGACTGCGATCTGTTGCGGAACTGTGACGTGAGCTTAAAAGATTCGGCATTGTGTCTCGTCCTGTTTCTCGTCCCCTTCCTGCTCACCTCTCTCCTTCTCTTCTTAATGACCACTTCTCTTCTGTTTTTCCTCAATCTCCACCTTCTCCTCCAAAATGTCTCTCTCTTTCTCCTTCTTACAGTGACGACAGATTCTATTTTCGGGACGTCACTATTAACGACATTCTTCCGCTTGTCAAAATCTCTTCTTCCACCGGCGCTCGGCCGGATGATGTTCCTCCGTACTTTCTCTCTTTGTGTGTGAATCTTCTTGCTCCCATCGTGCTCCATGTATCTAACCTCTCTCTGTCCACGTCTACCTTTCCGGATCTCTGGAAACAGTCCTCTTCGTGGTCCCTGTCCCCAAACTTCCTTCTCCCCAAAATCCCTCTGATCTTCGTCCTATCTCTCTCCAGCGGAGCTCTCTAAGATCTTGGAAAAAATTGTGCTGCAGCAAGCCCGGGACTTCCTTGAGGCCTCCGGACTTGTTGATCCGTATCAGCACGGGTTTGCTAAGGGTCGCTCCACCCAGACCGCCATGCTCACGCTCATGGAGGATGCTCGGCAAGCTGTCGATGACAGAATGCTCACTGTGCTGGTCTGCTTTGACTTTTCAAAGGCCTTCGACACGGTCAGTCATAGCAGACTGTTGCAGAATCTGCACATGCTCAACTTCTCGCAGTCGGTATTGCTGTGGTTTTGGTCTTACCTATCGGGGCGGTTCCAGGCTGTGAAAATCAACGACGAAATTTCCTCCTGGTTGGCTGTGCTGTCTGGCGTTCCACAGGGCTCTGTACTTGGGCCGTTTCTCTTTCTGCTCTATCTTATGGATATCAATGATGAGATCTGTCACTGCAAAATTATTAAATATGCTGACGACCTACAGATATACCTCCATGCTCCAGCCTCTGGTCTGGAGGAGGCCATTCTAAAGGTCAATGATGACATCTGCAGAATTGTGGCATGGTGTAATACCAACGGTCTCACATTGAATCCGAAGAAAACGCAATATATGACACTAGGCTCTGCGCGTATGGTTAATGTGTTGGAAATTGATCTCCTCTCTCCGGTCATGGTCTCCGATGAGGCGATACCCTTCTCGAATGTGGTGAGGTCCCTGGGCCTGTCGCTTCAGTCCAACTTAGGTTGGCGCGAACATACGAACACTGTTTGTAGGAGGATATACTCCACCTTATCCTCCTTGTACAGGAACAAGGATTGCTTCCCGCGTTCGTTGAGGGCCAGTCTCATTGTGAGCCTTGTCACACCTCACCTGGACTACTGCTGTCTAGTGCAGCTTGGCATGGGTGCTGTTGAGGAACTGAAGATGCAGAGAGCACTGAACGCCTGTGTCCGATTCGTCTTCGGCGTGCGGCGTGATGTTCATATCATGCCGTACTACGAGCGTCTCGGCTGGTTCAAAGTGCGCGAACGCCGCCTCTACTTCCTCGGCTGCCTCATGTTTGACATCCATGGGGGTCTGGTCAACATGCTCTCGGGCATCTGTTCATGCGGAGGTCGGATCTGGACGTGAGGTCCTCACCGCGAAATACGCGAGTAGTGTACAATACACCCCTGTACCGTACTGCTACAAAGTCTCACTCTCTTGTCGTCGAGGGAGGGCTTCTCTGGAATGGTCTTCCGGATAATATTCGCTCGGCGAAGTCGAAGGAGGCCTTTAAGGGTGCGCTCCGTCGCAAATTACTGTTGAGATTGCGGCCTGGAGTATAACATCTCACTTCACCTGCATAGTCTCGCATGCTCAGGTTCTCACTTTTCCACTGTGTGGCTCAGGCGTCGAGAGTTGAGAGCTGATCTCATAGTTTTTCGGTTTTAGTTTTTATTTTGATCTCATAGTTTTAGTTCTACTTTAGTGCGCTTGCGTGTGCGAGTGTGTGTATGCGTGAACGACGGAATGCATGAATGGAACAGTAGGATGTAAGTGAGGGGTCCGATTGACCGATTGATCGCTCGATCGATTGGTTGGCCGCTGTCACATCCTGTTGTGCAACATTTTACTTTAACCTAGTTGATACTGTAATATTCTTTATTATATTTGGCACCCGCGCACATCGCACATCGCATATATCATATTATGTTTTATACATCCGTATATTCTATTAGATTTTTCTTTTATATTGTTACACTTCTTGTAGGTACTTGTAATCTGTAATTGTGTTCTATTGACTGTTCTGATGGGGACTTATACGCCCCAGAACAGAAATAAAAGCAAACAAACAAACAAACAAACATATATTTAAGGAAATTTTTAGAAATCAAAACTTCGACGTGACCTAAACATCCTTTCCTTCAAGCTTTGACTGTTTACTCGTCGACTCCACGTACTTCTTATATCAGCACTGACAATGAGTGCTTAGGAGTGTCGCTCTTGCTCTAGTACGTTTATTACTGTTTACTGCAACTTCAAAAAGGATAGAATGCCAAATTACGATTCGGAGATTTGTAATGCACCCTCCAAACCGTTTGTCATCTTATTCTCTGTTCATAATAATTTCGTCAAGAATGTTTGATGGATGAAATACTCGGAGTTCGCTACACAGTTACAGTTGTTCGTAATTCATGGAAATATAATAAATTTTGGGCGAAACTGGGTGTTTCCCAGAAGTACACTACTGGTTTAAACTCGATGGTGGTAAAGGAACTTTTTCACCGCTACCACCTTCGGTCTTTGTCTATTCTGTCCTTCACCGAAAAGACGACAGAGGCGTTGCTGTAAGACGATATGCGCCAGGAAGTGTTTTTGAATTTACCTGGATTGCCAGGAGCAAAATTTGGATTCAATCGAGTTGCCGAAGTCATCGGGAAAACACCAGTGGGAAGCCATCGAGCAATTAGCCAGCAAGAAGAACATATACCAAGCACCATGAGAAGTAAATATAGCAGTCTCTTAATAAATACATCAGTTTCAACATACACTCATCTACCACTTTTAACACATCTTGCGCGGGAAGCTACTAAAGTTGTTTTACACGGATTATTGATAAATTATTGTTATCGGTAAACTACAGCTATTTTATGCAGAAGACATTTTGCATCCAAACTGTAAAAAATCGCCCGCTACTAAAAGTGCTCGCGCAAGATGTGTTAACATATTTCCATACACGTATTGTTTTTACAGATTAATGGATTGTGTAGTTTACTATAATAAATTTTTCATATATTTCAGCAGAGAATACGTCAGAGGCAAAACTGCTGGAGTTGCAGCAACAGTTGTCGGCTCAGTGGGATGCGCACAAGACTGAAATGGCGCAAATGGCGCAATATTTTAAAAATCAACTGGAGCAACAACAGCAGTTGCTGCTCCAGTTGCAACAGCAACAGCAACAGCTACAACAACAGCAGCAGCTACAAGTAGCTGTCCCAAATAGTCCGCCGCAACCGGCAGCACGTCAGCGGAACCAGGAAGGGTTGCCAATGGAGGTGGAAGCTAATAAAGGTATGTACTTACTTCTTTACGGGTTTACGTGTCATTTCGTGACAGGAAATATTATTAGTTGGATGCCCTCGAGCGGGGTATGTTTTTAAACATCTAGACTCATCTATTGTCCGTGTGCCGCATCGATTTCAGTCGTCTCAGAGCTCTTTAAAAGTACGTTTCGTTGGTGACAAAGTTTCTTTTTTAAACCATTTTTCTACGCCCTTCCATATGAATAGCTGAAACAAGTATTTGCGGTATGTTATGCTTTATTGCTTTAAGGAATGTAATAGTGCAAATGACACTGCATTCAAATTGCCTGCTCTAAATTTTTTTTAAACCAATTGCGGATGGTTCTAATAGTCGTACTATCACTTCCATAAACGGTGCAAATCTCGAGTGCAGTGTCATTTGCATTACTACATTTCTTAAAGCAATAAAGCGTAACATGCCGCAAATGCTTGTTTCAGCTACCCATATTGAAGGGCGTAGAAAAATGTTTTAAAAGAAACTTTGTTACCAACGAAACGTACTTTCAAAGAGCTGTGAGAAGCCTGAAATTGATGCCACAAACGGACAACAAATAAGTCTGCATGTTCAAAAACATAGCTGACTCAAAGTCACACTACGCGAATTTCGAATTTCATTCTTTTGAAAATTATATTACAACTTCGATTTGTTATTATGATTCTGTTTTCTATTATTATGTTCATGTTTAATCTACCCATTTTTTTTATTTTCATATGCAGCACCGGGGAGGAGAGGCCGAAGCCGGGCTGCGTGGTATCGGGTGAGATACGGCGACAAGCCGCCGCCACCGTCGTGGGCCCGCGGCAATAAACTGTTTCTTGCGGGGCGCGGGCGGGGAGGACGCGGCCGCGTAGGAGGTGCGGGTGGCGAGACCACCCAAAAATTCCAATTTTTCTTTGGAAAATAGTTTCTTTAGTTTTAATATATTAATAATACTGTTACGACCCTGGCGTCGCGCGCTTTCTGCAGTCTGAAGGAATCGCCGTGATGTTCAAGTTGGAATAGCGACAGCGTTGGTTGGTTGTTTATTGATTAACAACCGTCAAGGAGAACCTCTGGAACTGTCATTGAGAGAAGACGTGTTGTGTTGTCGAGCAGTCTTATTTAATAAAATGTCCTAATTCCTTGTTCAATCGTTGTCTGAGTTTCCCGGGCGTAACATTTGGTGTCAGAAGTGGGATGATTAACTAAAGGAAATATCGGAAAGATGAGCACGGGAACACGATCTCAGGCGGCGAAATCTTCGGGTCAAGCTGGAGGGGACCAGGCTCAAGTCCAGGCTTCGACTTCGGAGGAGTCATTACGAGCGGAGAATGAGGAATTGCGACGAAGGCTGCTTCTTCTGGAAACACAGCTAAGTGGTTCCAATAACGTTTCGGTAGAGACTATAAGTGCGTTGCCGGTAGAGACTGAGAGTTTAGGGTACAAAATTAGACCGGATACATATGACGGGACTTCTTCGTTCCGGGATTATTTGGAGCAATTCTCCCTTATTGCTGATGCTTTGGGTTGGAATTCGGCGACGAAAGCGGTCGCGTTAGCCGGGGCTTTGCGGGGAAAGGCTCGTTCAGTTCTTCAGGGAATGACGGGGTTAAACTATGAGGAGTTGAAAAAGAAACTGGAATTGCGTTTCGAATCGTTCCACACTTTTCAGGATTATTATTCTCTTCTTGTGGCAAAGCGCCAGGAAAAGGACGAAACCCTTACGGAACTAGGGGCTGAGATAGAAAAACTAACGAGATTGTCTTATCCAAATGAGTCTGCGGAAACCAGGGAGAAAATAGCAGCGGCCCAATTTATTAACGCATTGGCGAATTGGCGAACGCGTGAAACGTTGCAAATAGAAGGGGCTTCTACTTTGGGGGCAGTTATAAGTAGAGCTCAAGTTATCGAAACAATAAGGAAGCGAGATGTCTAGGTTGCATCATTATGTTCGTCATCGTTTGGAGATGAAGAGTTTTCGAGTAAAGGGTCGTTATGATAGGAGAGCAAGGGCAATTAATTTTGGAAAGGGGGATCGTGTTTGGTTGTACAATCCTCGTCGTTTTGTAGGGAAATCTCCTAAGTTACAGAAGGATTGGGAAGGACCTTTTGTGGTAGTTGGAAAACTGAGTGATGTGGTTTTCTCTATTAAAGGGAAGGAGGGGAGGAAGGTGCGCGTGGTGCACGCGGATCGCCTTGCACCGTATACGAGACGGTGACGGTTTTGTGAAAGATGAGTGGGTAATGTGTCTGTAATTTTTCAGGAGTTAGGTAGTAGTGTGGGTTTGGTCGAGAAGCGATCTTCTACCCTGGCCTTCAACCTGAGGTAGTCGTGTTCTCCTCCCCGTAGCGGATGTTCCTTGTGGACATTCCGTGGATGGTGTGTGAGAGGGTGCGCCCTCAGGGACGAGAGGTTAAGACGGGGGAAGCTGGGGTGAACACCTTAGCCGGTGTTGGAGCTCCGGCGAGAAGTGAAGATTCCGATGGAATGCGTGTGATTTCTTTTTGTTTATTTTGAAGATTGTGACGCATTTCCTTGTGGGGGAAAAGTTACTTGGTTGGTGACTGAGCGGGTTTAAGTGTTCACAGAGTTGTGAAATATGTTTTACTGTTTGCTGTTCCGTTTTTCTGAGGTGAAAGACGCTGAGGAGGTCGCTGGACACGGTGGATTCTGGGATCACGGTTACATGGTTGGAGTCACGAATAACATCTTTTAAAGAAGACTGCCTTCCTCGCGGTTTTTGACCGTGGTTTTCCCGCGAGGCGTAGGGTGAATACCAAGGCAGGGGCTGAGGTGTTTCTTTGGAAACGAAAGGGTCCACGGAAGTTATCCCCCCTCTTGCCTGAACGTTGCGAGAAGAGTTAGACTGAGGCGTCGGGTCGTGGCGTTTGGTGACACTGGGTGTGTCGAAGAGAAGCTTGAAGACACTGGGTGTGTCGAAGAGAAGCTTGAAGACACTGGGTGTGTCTTGACGGTTGGATGACGATGCATCAGGCTCGGTAACCGAAGCAGCAGCCTAGGGTAGAGCAGGACACTGATGGGATCATCCTGGAGCCGTAGTACGGGAGTTAGAGGAGTATTGTCGGGACGACAATCTTTGAAGAAGGGGAGCAATGTTACGACCCTGGCGTCGCGCGCTTTCTGCAGTCTGAAGGAATCGCCGTGATGTTCAAGTTGGAATAGCGACAGCGTTGGTTGGTTGTTTATTGATTAACAACCGTCAAGGAGAACCTCTGGAACTGTCATTGAGAGAAGACGTGTTGTGTTGTCGAGCAGTCTTATTTAATAAAATGTCCTAATTCCTTGTTCAATCGTTGTCTGAGTTTCCCGGGCGTAACAATACATAGTATATAAGTTACTATATATATCCCAAAAAATGACATTACATCGTGCATGTAATGGTGCAGATACACCAAGCGAGCAAGCGCGAATGAGCATCGACGAACACGAGCGGACGAGCATTCTCACTCCTTGCGCGTTTAGTGTGGACCGTTCAGCGAGCGCGAGCGAGCGCGAACGAGCGAGATCGAGCATTCGCTCGTGCTCTCAAGTGCTACCGGATCAACCCAAATGCTCGCCCTATACACTATGTCCACGTCCATGTGGACTGTATTAAAATCCACATTATTAAAGTGGAATATAAAGACATATTAAAGTCCACATTAAAATAAATTTTTCTTCGCATTTGACCTGAGAAGCTTGCTGCGTGCAGATCGTGAAATATGAACAGAAAAAGATTAGTTTGTGCAAGTGCTGCTTTTATTCTGCTGAAATTATCTCAAAAAGATAAAAAAAAAAAGAAAACGCTGGTGGCAAACATCGTTGTTTAAAAACCGACAATTATACGATGGAAATGATTTGTTGCGGGACTTGCTCGAAGAAGAACACGAAATGTTTTACAACTTCTGTAGGATGTCAATTACGGATTTCGAGACGCTGCTAGAGCGTCTGGCGTTCTCTTCTGAACGATGCTAAAAGTGACTGCATTTTTTTTCACCTCCTCACATTGAGTTCCTAGCGATGCGGCTACTTCTGCCCACGCGTCTTCTTTACGGGTTTTGTTTTTATAATATGGATCACCGCAATCCCACAAAACCGGGTGCGCTCTATACGCCTCTATCAGTTGTAACGCTTTTATATTGCACCATTCCATTGTGTTTGGAAAATTGGTACACGGAAGCCGGAGAATTACTTCCTCGCTGAGCAGTTGAAGGCAAACCGACAGGCCAAGAGTCAACGCACGATGTGAGAATATGCGTAGCCCTAGACCCTAGAGTCATACTAAGTATTCAACAAAATGTATACGGTCAAAAACCAATCGGCCTCTACGCGGAACTCGGGAGTGTTTATATAAACCGAGTGTTTATGAAGCCGATAATTCGGGTGACTGCATGGGTCCGCTACTATTCTTTATACGGCTAGCTGTCTTTCCTTTGATAAACCGACATTGTGCGGATCATCGGCGAGCGCGAGCATGCGAGCATTTTCTGGCTAGATCGCATGCGGCGAACGGTGCATATCAAACGAGCAAGGAGCGAGAATGCTCGTTGCTCGTACTCGTTTCTGATAATTCGTACTTGCTCGCTTGGTGAGTACGCGGCTGGACACCAACGAGCACTCGAGAGCACGAACAAGCACGGACGAACCAAGCGAGCATTCGTTCGTGCTCGTTCGCGCTTGCTCGCTTGGTGTATCTGCACCTTAACGTGCAAAAACGCGCCAAGTACATATAGCGCAGTGGTTTCATGGCGTGAATAAGTAGTGAAATTAATGTCTGCCAAGTATGTGGGCCAAGGAAATTTGGAATCATATTATATTTTCTATTACTGAAATTACGGAAACAGATTTAAAAAAAATATAAAGTACGTTTCATTGGGACCTCAACAGAATCTCCAGCACCGGCATACTTGGGGCGCCACGGCACATAACCCTTTACGTCAGAGAATACTACGTGTATAAGTGCACTACCTTTACTGTATTTGTAAACACTCGTATCCTGGAGATTACGTAAAGTAGCGAATAGTTTCTAAATCTTAAAATAGGCGCCCCAAGTATGCCGGTGCTGGAGATTCTGTTGAGGTCCCAATGAAACGTACTTTATATTTTTTTTAAATCTGTTTCCGTAATTTCAGTAATAGAAAATATTATATGATTCCAAATTTCCTTGGCCCACATACTTGGCAGACATTAATTTCACTACATTTTCACGCCATAAAACCACTGCGCTATATGTACTTGGCGCGTTTTTGCACGTTACATGCACGATGTAATGTCATTTTTTGGGATTTCAATCCTTTTTGTACATTTATTATTCTACAATATTTCTGTTGTTTAACTTCAGCTTTCACTTTTACCGGTTTTATGAAGATGTAAAAAATACTGTCGTCCCCCATGTATAAATTGGTCATACAAGTTGATAAACAGTTTCAATGAGTACATATAGGGATGCATAAATCCATCTCATCTGAAATTATGTACATTGGGAAATAAGAAATGGTACCTAAATTTTACACCTGACGAGATTATTGGTCATAAAGAGTTGTAACTGATTCAACGATTTCGAATCTGCAAAGTGTGCTACACTTAAGCGAATTTTATGACATCTAAGGCGGATTACACTTAAGTGGATTTTATGACAACTAGGAGGGATCGGAGCAACTGCATATAGTGAATTTTGTTTTCCCGTGCAATTACGAGTCGCAATTGTCGTTACGAACCACCGTAATAATAACTCAGTCCCTCGTGGCCTTAAGTTCAATGGTACTATTATACCCAGGTTATGGTTTATTACCGTTCAGCTAATAAACCATTATTACCGCACCTTCAAATCCCTAATAAAGAGAATAAAATGGCCAATGCACGCTGTCAGCGGCAAATTTTTATATTTCCTCATCCTTACCGTAATATCTCACTGTACCAATTTGGCTTTTCCCATACATTTCGGTCAACATTTTATCTGGAAAGCTGCTTCAAAAATGTCTCTTCATATGTGTATTTCATAATTGTTATGCACCATGTTTATGGACATTACATTTCCTTATATTTGACAATAATTACTTACGACCGCTCTCCTCAAATTATTATGAATCTTACAACGTTCACTCTGCGGCAGTGGAAGAAAACAATTATCATGAAATATTAGTTGCGATGCTGGCGGATACACTTAAGCTTTTCCAACTTATAATTTTTCAATCATTTCTTACGGTGATACTTGTTCGAGGAAGAATATATATGCATCCTTACCACCTCGGGGCCACGATTTTTGGGAAATAACGTCATCGTTGATATGACACCACTTTGGTCTACTGCCTTTACCTATTTGTAGCATTGTTGTATAATGGCCGGTATCTAAACTAGTCCCATGATGAAATATTGCACTTATCACTTTATAGAATTTGCTTGCAATGGATATCTTCGCTGTAGGAATACCGTTAATATTGTTACGCGCGGGAATTCAGACAACGATTGAACAAGAAATTAGGACACTTTATTAAATAAGACTGCTCGACATCACAACTCGTCTTCTCTCTAAGACAGTTCCGGAGGTTCTCCTTGACGGTTGTCAATCAATAAACAACCAACCAACGCTGTCGCTATTCCAACTCGATCATCACGGCGATTCCTTCAGACTGCAGAAAGCGCGCGACGCCAAGGTCGTAACATTGCTCCCCTTCTTCAAAGATTGTCGTCCCGACAATACTCCTCTAACTCCCGTGCTACGGCTCCAGGATGATCCCATCAGTGTCCTGCTCTACCCTAGGCTGCTGCTTCGGTTACCGAGCCTGATGCATCGTCATCCAACCGTCAAGACACACCCAGTGTCTTCAAACTTCTTTCTGACACACCCAGTGTCACCAAACGCCACGACCCGACGCCTCAGTCTAACTCTTCTCCCAACGTTCAGGCAAGAGGGGGGGGATAACTTCCGTGGACCCTTTCGTTTCCGAAGAAACACCTCAGCCCCTGCCTTGGTATTCACCCTACGCCTCGCGGGAAAACCACGGTCAAAAACCGCGACGAAGGCAGTCTTCTTTAAAAGATGTTATTCGTTTCTCTCAAATTCTCCAACCATGTAACCGTGATCCCAGAATCCACTGTGTCCAGCGACCTCCTCAGCGTCTTTCACCGCAGAAAAACGGAACAACAAACAGTAAAACACATTTCACAACTCTGTGAACACTTAAACCTACTCGGTCACCAACCAAGTGACTCTCCCCCCTCAAGGATACGCGTCACAATCTTCAAAATAAACAAAAAGAAATCACACCCAGCTTCCCCCGTCTTAACCTTTCGTCCCTGAGGGCGCACCCTCTCACACACCATCCACGGAATGTCCACAAGGAACATCCCCTACGGGGAGGAGAACACGACTACCTCAGGTTGAAGGCCAGGGTAGAAGATCGCTTCACGACCAAATCCACACTACTACCTAACTCCTGAAAAATTACAGACACATTACCTACTCATCTTTCACAAAATCACCGTCTCGTATACGGTGCAAGGCGATCCGCGTGCACCACGCGCACCTTCCTCCCCTCCTTCCCTTTAATAGAGAAAACCACATCACTCCGTTTTCCAACTACCACAAAAGGTCCCTCCCAATCCTTTTGCAACTTAGGAGATTTTCCTTTACTCGAGAACTCTTCATCTCCAAATGATGACGAACATAATGATGCAACTTAGACATCTCGCTTCCTTATTGTTTCGATAACTTGAGCTCTACTTGTAACTGCCCCCAAAGTAGAAGCCCCTTCTATTTGCAACGTCTCACGCGTTCGCCAATTCGCCAATGCGTTTACAAATTGGGCTGCTGCTATTTTCTCTCTGGTTTCCGCAGACTCATTTGGATAAGATAATCTCGTTAGTTTTTCAATCTCAGCCCCTAGTTCCGTAAGGGTTTCGTCCTTTTCCTGGCGCTTTGCCACAAGAAGAGAATAATAATCCTGAAAAGTGTGAACCGATTCGAAGCGCAATTCCAATTTCTTTTTTAACTCCTCATAGTTCAACCCCGTCATTCCCTGAAGAACTGAACGAGCCTTTCCCCGCAAAGCTCCGGCTAATGCGACCGCTTTCGTCGCCGAATTCCAACCTAAGGCACCAGCAATGAGGGAGAATTGCTCCAAATAATCCCGGAATGAAGAAGTCCCGTCATATGTATCCGGTTTAATTTCATACCCTAAACTCTCAGTCTCTACCGGCAGCGCACTTATAGACTCTACAGAAACGTTATTGGAACCACTTAGCTGTGTTTCCAGAAGAAGCAGCCTTCGTCGTAATTCCTCATTTTCCGCTCGTAATGACTCCTCCGAAGTGGAAGCCTGGACTTGAGCCTGATCCCCTCCAGCTTGACCCGAAGATTTCGCCGCCTGAGATCGTGTTCCCGTGCTCATCTTTCCGATATTTCTTTTAGATAATCCCACTTCTGACACCAAATGTTACGCGCGGGAATTCAGACAACGATTGAACAAGAAATTAGGACACTTTATTAAATAAGACTGCTCGACATCACAACTCGTCTTCTCTCTAAGACAGTTCCGGAGGTTCTCCTTGACGGTTGTCAATCAATAAACAACCAACCAACGCTGTCGCTATTCCAACTCGATCATCACGGCGATTCCTTCAGACTGCAGAAAGCGCGCGACGCCAAGGTCGTAACAATATTATACTTTGTAATTTTAGCTATACCATTTTTGGTCACTGTAAACAAGTTTATCTGTAGTACAATTATCGATCCGCCGGAAGTAATGTCATATTTAAGCAACGATTGGCCAGTTTCCATGCAACTACCGCATGTTCCGTCAAAAGATGACCAACGTGAAAAATTATATTTCATTAAGTACTCCAAACTTGTACTTTTAGCTGAATCTATCGGAATCGTTAGTGGAGCTATAATATTTGTCTGTACATTAGTATTTGTGTAATTGCACTTTTTACAGCGAACAGTTATAGAGAGCTCATGTTCCATTAAGTTTCTCAAAGTGTGCATTTTTGCGCACATTGCTATAAGAAACTGTGCAGCATCTTGTTGTTCATTCAAGGAGAATGGTTCACCAATAAATTGTCTCACATCCCACGAACTTAATAGATTCTTATTGCTATTGCAATCCATAATTAAATTATTTAAGCACCTCATTTCGTTTGCGACGTTATGTTTTGCTAATAATTCTCGAACAATGTCATTATGCATAAGAGACTGCAAAACTGCATTTGCATAGCACGAAACTTTATCCATGTTCATAAAGCCTTTGATTGGCGATGATAGAGCAGGAATAGATTTTGTTGGTGCGCGTGTACCGGGATCAACGCAAAGGGTGACTAAAGTTGACCACTGTTGATCTCGAACCTTAATATAAGAGTTCGTCTGGACAGGTATAATTTCGGCATTTGGTCGATACAATTTTCTTAAGCGATTATATTCCACGACGGCTAATTCGTTTGCCTTGATCGATGATGGATCATAATTAACTAAGTGCAGTCCTTCAATCGACGTAAGCCGTATCAATACGCAGCCGCACCAATATCACGTGAGATGTCTGCAATTACAGCAATGGTTTCGTTGACGAGTCCAAGTGTAATATCGATATTTTTTCGAAGCATAATCTTTGCTGCTATTTTAATGGTTATTGTTTTTGCAAGTCCAGCAGTTTTCGTACTGTCTTTGTCGTTTACATCAATAGCTTTTAGTACTTTTTTCTTTAAGTATGGCGGACAATCTATAGTGTCTTGCGATACTAATGAAATGCTCTCAGAAGCAATAAGTTCCAACATTGCAGTGTTCAGAACCTCACACATGTTACAAGTTGGCAGCAAGCATACCGTATCATGTGGCAATTTCCCAATGTAATCACACAGTTCATTCAATTTATCACTGCTTGACGTGGATGTGAAATTAATTTTTCTACTGTTCAGTATTTTATTGTCGTCATGTGTTACTATACCGAGTCGAAGTCGGGAAAGCATTTCTCTGTAACTGTTATTGGTATGACCTTGTTGTCGCATGTTTATTTGAAGTTCGTCGTACGAAAATAAATCGGCCCATAAGTTTGCAACCGCTAAGGATCCTAGATGCTTTTCAGCCTTGGCCTTCTGTATCTGAATAAAAGCGGATTCTTCGTGTACTGGTGGTAACTGCAATAGATCGCCAAACAGCAGCATATGCTTCTTTCCGAACCAACCATCCTGATCGTCAAAAGTATTAAAAATTTCAGTCAACCGCATGTGCATATACATGAAAGTAATATTCGACGCCATGGATATTTCATCAACTATTATCATTATAGTATTCTTCAATTCATCTCTTAATGTTTTTAAAACAGCATCTGATAACTGCTTATACTTTGGCGTGTGACCATGTTCTACTGGTAACTGGAAGAATCTGTGAATGGTTAAACCATCGATATTAAAAGCAGCGATTCCTGTCGGTGCAGTTATCGCCACATCTCGTTTCATCGTTTCTTTTATCCAACATTTTATGGTTTTTATGAGATAACTTTTGCTCGTTCCGCCTTCGCCACTTACATAATGCCTTAAGCATTTTGAGTCGGACTTGATGGCATTTGTCACAGTGTCGAATATTCTTTTTTGATCTGAATTTAGCTTCGAAATTAATTCGCCCACATTCACTTCCTCCGATTTTTCTAAAACCTCTCTAAATTCTTGCATCGCATTCCCTGCTTCAAAGGCGAGACACTCCACCTCATCAGTAGAATGCGTTTTAGGATCTGATGGTTGAACTTCCGTCAGATTCTTTTTGATCGCCTCTGTAATATCACGTAAATTTTTTTCGCTCCCAACAAGCTTCTTATGATAAGCTGTCGCGTCCGGTAACTCTGACTCCAGGCTAATAAACGTTTCTGCGTACGTCTTGTTTTCTATTTTTAAGTCGGCTAAATCTCGCTATGGTTTGAATAATAATAGAAGAGCATAAAAGTACTTTTCTGGCTGCACGTTCACATTGTGTCTATAATGGTTTATTAAATATGGTCGATCTCTCTTTTTGAAGTAAACTGATTCTTTACAATCAACATCTGTGAATGTGTAAAACTCCTTTTTGGGCTTGACTCTCGTAATATCAAACCATTTAGCAAAGTTATAAAGACTCATTAACGCAAGTTCGACAGGTCTGCCAGGATAATAATTGTCAACTAGAGATTTACAAAAGATATCGGTCGAATTGTTGTCTAACGATTTAATCTGCTCACGTGGTTCTATTTTCCGATATCTAATTTGATTCACATCCAACCATCGAATTACAGTATGTCGATCAGTTCCGTACAATGAAAGTCCAAGCAGAGTATCTGCTGCCTCTGAAGCTCCACATTCTCTATTATTTAAAGCACGCAAAGCAAAATTCCACAGTCGACTGCACAATGACTTTGTGGAATTAATAGCTTCAAATGTGTCGCTGGCGTAAGTAGACTCAGATTTCGTAGTGTATTTCGTACAGTATCAATTCAAGATTGTAGATTTTTCTCCAATGAATTGTATGTCCATGTTGCCTTCCCACGCAGTAAGAATTACAGGATTGTAGTCATTAATATCTTTCTCGTCCTTGTTACGAGGAAGATCATACAATCGACTTTTGGCTTTCAATTTCTTTCTACCAGCGATTGCGGATACTAAATCTTTCAAGACTAGAATATCTGTGACTTGACGGGAAAATCCGAATCGGCAAACACGAGTAACGCGATTTTTTACTTTTTTCGTTCGCAAACAATAGCTATTATGGTTATGACGTTGATGAGTGTTAACTCTGCGATACAACGATGGCGATACATTTTTATCCGGTAATCTACATGTGACGTATTTCAGAATGAAAGCTGAAATTTCTTCATTGGACGATTCGCCAATCACGGGGGCACCTTTTATCCATATCAATAGATGAAAGTGTTGGGTTCCTCTGCTTTGATATTCGCGTCTCCAGAAATAGTGCGTTACTTCTCCGATTGGATGATTAGCAGAACAAATAAAATCGAGCATAGCGTGAAACTTGTTCTCCATAAATCTCGATACCGAGATGGGGTCGCTTGCAATAAGTTCATTTGCCGGTTTTGTTGATATTTCCGGATTTACTTCCCGAAGGTATTCAATCATATCTGACCACAACCATTCGCTTGGACTTAGCGTTAGGAACCAGGTAGCAGGTCCGTAATGATGAATCATACAGCTCAGGTTACTTCTAGGTATTCGCCAAAATTGTTCCGTATTACGCAGTCTAGAGAAACTTGTCTTCATATTTCCTTCTAATTGATCTTTCGACATTGCTTCCATGAAACTTTTCGCTGTGTATCGCTCTGTAGGATTTGTCATGTGCAATTTATGATAAATACCGCTATTTAATTGTCTTATATTGGCGTTGTTCAGCAAGTAAAAAATATACTGTATATGCAAGCGAAATTGAGAATGTTTTGACATTAAACGCGATTTAATAAACTCACTGTCTGCAAGATGAACTGATCTATTTTCGTGTTGCCCATTCTTACCAAATGGAAATAGGTCGGGAAAACACAAAAGGTCTAAACTTTTCTCCCGATTGTCTAGTGGTTGACCTTGAACATTTAACATTTGATACAATAATGTGGAGTTTAGGTTCACCCTTTTTTCGTACAAATGATGGATAGTATATTGTTCATAATGAGATTCCGTATCTTTAACTTGCGTTAATATTGTGGCACCTTTGCTATTCTTATCCAGCTGATATTCAGTTTCATTCAAATTATCAGTTAACAAATCCTGTAGACAAGGCGATTGACTCGATAGGTACGTTGAATCAGTACGAAAAAATAGTAATACAAAGAGCAAAAGCTTTTCAAACTGTGCAAACTATGGGCACAGTATCGAATAAGAATATACCATATTCCCATCGTCAGAAAAAAGTTAAAAGTTTTTTTACATGTGACGTAAAAAGTTAAAACAGTTTGAAAAGCTTTTGCTCTTTGTATTACTATTTTTTCGTACTGATTCAACGTACCTATCGAGTGAATCGCCTTGTCTACATATAAATTATTTAATATACATGTTGGCGGCAAGGAGTCTTTGCGGAAGTACGACAAGCAGTATTTACACACGTAACAACCATGTAAATGACTTTTCGTATAATCAATTAATCTTTTCCATTGCATTCCTGGAATCTCCGTTCTAAGTCTTGTTATTTGAACAATATTCTTCTTAAAACAAAGTTTGTCACATGACAAGCATGTGAATCGCGGTGTATCTATACTTCGTTTAGTTAACAGACTGAACGCCTTTTCAAACTTTTGCATAATTTCAGTCTCATCTAAACAGATGGCATGTTTATCATTTACACTGATGGGCATACCAGATTTCTTGCGCGCCTGCTCTACAATTTTTTTTAAAACTTTTACGTTGCCCGAGCATAAAGCTTTCCGCAGCGTTAATGTTTGGTTGTAGCAATTCTTCAAACGATATGCCAGTCTTTTCACATTTCTTACTTGCGAGTACTGTGGCGACAGTGTTTCTACTGCCAACAGATTAGATTTACACACTTCATGGTCGATGTAACATAATTGTGAATGACCCAATCTATGCGAATTTTTAACGGTACATATTTCGATGAATTTGATAACCTTTTTAGTCGATAAGGTTTTTTCGCAATTTGCAAACAGTGATAGGAATTTTTCCCACCTTTTAATTAGTGACAATTCATCCCCTTTACACATGGAACCGCACTGCCAAGATATTTTTTTCTTAAAGCTTTTGGTTATTGGAAGGATATTCACAACTTGACCTATTTCGTTAATCATAAGTGGTTCGTGAAATTCGATATATCTATAACTATAACTAGTTTCTAGGAAGTACGCTTCGGACGCAGGTGTGTGTCTACATGGTCCACAAAGAGCTTTCACATAAGCACTGACATTAGAAGAATATTCCTTTGCCTTGCTCAAGTAAATTATCACTTTCTTTTTTAATAATGAAAAGGTTTTCTTTAAAGTAAGTGCATAACTTTGCCTAATATGAATGCACCATTTAACTATATTTTCTGCCTCTAATCGCCTTTTAGCAATATCTTGGTTCTTCATCTTTCTCAAAAGCACTTTGACGTATATTTCCATCATCTGTAAATCCGTGGTTGTCTTAACAGAAAACCAAAATCGGCCATTCTTTTTAATGTATGAAATATTTTGTTTCTTTCTGTCATTCTTTTTAATACTGTGTGCTTTATGTTTCAAATTGCGGCAATTACGTGTATCGACCGTTTCCCTTCGCGGCCTGTCAAGCTTGACAATGTCATTGTATAACTTTAGTGCATTAACGGTTTCATATTTTGCACGTTTGATGGAACGGTGTGTTGGTAGAATTGCTTCAAAAGCTTTCCGTTTAGTTAGTTAGATTCCTCTTGACTGGCTGATCTTCGATGTCAGTGTCACTAGTCTTACGTTTCAGGACCTTTACTTTTGCATCACGCTTATGTGTATTAGCGGTCCCTTTCATACATCGTAACTGTTTTAAAGCTTCAACGGCGATTTTCACAAATTTTCGGTTAAGTTTACGGCTTTCGGCATAGCGTAATCGGCGCTTACGATTTATATTATTTAAGCGCAATGTTTCAATTTCATAATTGTGAGTTTCAGACACATTTTTCTGACATGCACTTTTCCCGACATCATTTATGTCTCTTACAGAAAAATTATTTACTTCTATTAACTGAGTATTGTTTTTTGGAGATAATTCGTTGTCCGTTTCATTTTTACCATTAGTGTCTTTTACAGACAAATACAATGGATCCTTATGTGCAATATCTACCGTGTCTTTTACAGACAACTTATTCTTTTTTTCGCGTTTAACATAATCGATGTCTTTTGCAGACAAAACATTTCCTATTGGATTTTCGATCTGAGTAGTGTCTTTTGCAGACAATTCGTTCTTTTCGTTTCTATGATTAGTGTCTTTTACAGACAAATACAATGGATCCTTATGTGCAATATCTACCGCGTCTTTTGCAGACAAAATCATTAAACTGTTACATTTATCTCCATCAAATGCAGATGTGCTGCTATGTAAGATTTGTACGTGACGTTTTGTTGGAGAGACTGCCTGAATTGTTGTAGGACACTGTATTCTCCATGTGTCTTGCGGGCAAAAGGAAGAATAACGCTTAACTAATGAATGAAATGCATCTATATGTGTGTCTTCTAACCAATCACCTTGCTTTATGATATTTATATCGGAGGTCGATAAGGCAACGGGGTGTGATTTCTCCATGTTACGGTAATTCATAAAAATTATTATAATAAAAAGTAAAATTAAAAAGTAAAACTTACAATTAACTAAACTAAATGGATAACAGGAATAATCCACAAAAGGGCACTTGTGTTCCTACACCACTCACGCGCGAAAATCAGGAATTTGGAATAGCACTTAGTAAGGAATTCCAAATTGCCAAATGCACACGTTCGCGTTAAAGAAATAACTGAAAGTCAAAACGTCAACTCCATTCGTCAAGCCAAAAAGTAGAAAGGGAAGGGGAAAGCGAAAATAACATCAGGTAAAATTTTATGAGGCCCTATGCGAAAAATGGTAAAAATATACCTGAGAGAAAAATGTGAAAACACGTGTAACATTCGCTGTAGGGGCGCACCGGCCCGAAAATAAAAGGCACGGAATATTATACCTTAAACTGTAGGCATTTACAATCAGACAGAATTCGCATTGTTTAACTCACGAACTAATCAGTCTATACACACAATTGTGCCCAAAGTTAGATTACTTACATGTACAAGTATAATTTAGATTCGGAATTCCTTTCTACAATTATAATTAGTCTAAGCGGTACACTATACTGCAAACTTCATATTGGGAATAATTTTTATTTTGATAATGTATCTGATATGGTATGTACTTCATATACTAATACCTACGCGGTGCGCTCGGCTACACAGCGTGATTCGTTGAGTCTTATCACGGGTTATACCACGTATTCTACGCACCGATACAAGCCTAAAAGTCCAGTAGCGGAATGGTGAAATCTCAACCCTTTCGGAGATATGAGCGTCTAAAATTTGAACATATTTTAAAAAATCACATCTTCTGACTGGTTAATGTGAGAGTCACGGTGTTTTTTCCAGATCCTGCGAAAGAATTAGAGCAATCTGGAAAAAAATAGAACTGGTACATAAAACATTATTAGTAGTTTCTAATGGTTCAATATACAGTTTTAGTACGAACGCGGGCTATACGTATCTGAAAAAAATCAGGGGTATTCTTCGATGCATGCTGATAAACATTCAATCATAAAAGTTTAGCTATCTTCATGAATTTCGGCGTAAAAAATCATTGAAAATTTCGCTACAGTGTAGCTTAACCAGTTTTATGGCGGTATATGTCTTTACCGGTAGAAGAAGACCCGAACTCGTTCGGTCTGTGTTTAGGTAGGACAGTAAAACACGGGTTACCGCGAAGACCTGGTACCGCAGCCCGCTGTGAGTGAATAGGCGTAAGAGAGAGAAAGAAGTATTCAAGACTTCTACTGCCGCTAAGGACACATGCCGTCATAAAACTGCGGCTGAGCGACAGTGCAGCGAAATCTTCAATGATTTTTCAAGTGGAAGTGTGATTAAAATCTAAACTCTTTATGATTGAATGTTTATCAGGATGCATCAGAGAATACCTCTGATTTTTTTCATATCCGTATGACCCGCGTTCGTACTAAAACTGTATACTGAACCATTAAAAACTAATAATAATGTGCCTTAACAATAATTTATGTACCAGTTCTATTTTTTCCAGATTGCTCTAATCCTTGGCAGGTTCTGGAAAAAAAACCGTGGCTCTCACATTGTTCAGTCAGAAGTAATGAGTTTTTAAATGTTCTAATTTTAGACGCTCATATCTCCGAAACGGTTGATATTTCGCCATTTTGCTACTGGACTTTTAGGCTTGTATTGGTGCGTAGAATACGTGGTATAACCCGTGGTAAGACTCAACGAATCATCCTGTATATTATAATAATACTTTGCGCGAGTCCCTGTCAGATCTCTTGGTATCTTTTTTTCTATACTTCCATCGAAAATGTTTCAATTCCGATACTAAACTTGAATCCTAAATGCATAGTACTGAACTAACCCTTCGATATGAAGATGTACAATGTTTTAAAGCATAAAAGACGCGTCGATACAAATATGGAAATAAATCGATTTAGTCGATTCGCGCCGCTACGATTAAGATTCTATTGTAATGCCTACAGATATAAAGATTGGATAGAGGCCAGAAATGTTAGAAATTCTTTTTCGGACTCAAGACAGGTAATCTAGCCGAGTGGATAACAATAAAACAATAAACGATGTATTATATCCAAATCAGGTAAAGCTCCACTGACCAGACTGTTATTCGGTCAATACGGTTTGTAATTGAAATTCGGGTAGAGTTTGTTTGGAACTATCTGCCAATAGCTCTCACATCGAGTGTGGCGAAAGGCACTCTGAAATTACTACACTTGTGCCGCGATATAGAGGGTAAACCCTAATTAACACCGGTCGCTCGGTCATTATACTTGGCGAAAGTAACGCTGCCGCGATTCTTTACGGCCTGTAGAATTAGGCCCCTTCCGGGTCTTCCAAGCTCCATAAAAACCCTGCATACCTTTGCCCGTATTTGTCAACACTCCACATTATCTTTTGGCGTAAAGTTACAAGATTTTAGATTAAATAGTTAATTTTATGCCACTTCGATTACGATTGTTCATTATAAAAAAATAGTTCATACATATTCTGTATCAGGTATGCATGTGATTTCAAATCACGACGCGCAATTTGGAAACGTAGCCGTTAGTGAAAATTAAATTTCTTCTCATTCAGTGCGCGTGCAATTTCGACCATATTTCAGTGTTTTGTTAATATCTTTATCATAGATATAGATATAAGGAATAAAGTAATTTTTACAGTGTTTTCTATGGGGGCTGAGCAGAATACAATTATGTTTTTTTATTTTTCATTGAAACAAAAAAAACTATGCTATGTTGTTGTTGTTGTTGTTGTTGTTTATTCACTGCATCCCCTTGGGGTTACACAGCCTCCCCTCCGGTTTGCCAATACACTTAAGCTTACAGTTAGACTTAAAGAACTACGTGTTACATTTCCGCCTTACGTACTGAGCCTATCCCTAATACCTAGGTCCGCCGCCCGCCACTCGCTATCCCCGCTCACGCTCGCTTCCTCTGCCCTGTTCTCCTCCGACCCTCCATTCTCTCGATCCCTTTCGCTGCCTTTGTCCGTACCTCTTACTTCGCCTACCAGCCGCTTCTCTCTCTTTCGCCTTTCCTGTACTCCCTGCCCTTTATATTCCCCGCTTCTCTCTCACGTCTTGGTTTTCACTCTCCCTCTCATTCCTCGCCATCCCTCCATTCTTACACTCATCTTACACTCATCCTCTTTGCTCTCCTTCACTCCCTCCCTCATCCTCAACCATTCCTGGTGGCTTCCGCTTCCTCTCTCGTACACCATTCGTTCCTTGCCCTGTCCCCCAGGTACTCTCCCCTTCTCCTCTCCTCTATTTCTCTCATCCACCATTCCCCTTCCCCGTCCTCTCCCAGCACCTTCCCCACCACCTCCTGCCAGCTCTCTCTCTCTTCCTCCCCTCTTCCGCATCCTTCCCATATATGTTCCCACGTTTCCCTCTCTCCCCCGCACACCCTGCACAACCTTTCCTCCTCCTTCTCCCAGTACCTAGCCTCCCTTACCTCCCCTCCCGTTCTAAACCTCGCTATCCTCTGCCACCTGCTTTCCCCCCAGTCCTTCCTCAGGTATCCCGCTATCCCCTCTCCCCTGATCACCTTGTACCACCTGTTGAAGTTGGATTCTCCTATCTTCCTCCATCTTTCCTCCCTATCCCTTTTCCTTTCCCTCCTTGCGACCTCTTGGAAATCCTCTTCCTCCTCCCCTTCCCCTTCGATTCCCCCCCTCTCCTCTCCCCTTCCATCCCTCAGCCTGCACCTCCCTCTGTCCTCCTCCCAGCCCGACAGGCTCGCCCCCTTCTTCGCCCTGCTTTTTATCTCCTCCAGGCACTTCCTCGCAATCCTACTCCCTTCTCCCCTCTCTAATTTTCTTTCAAAATTCCACGCCCTTTCTAAAGCCCTTATCTTCATCTTCTCCCTATCCACTTCCTCCCTCACAATATACCCCGGTGTCCTCCTGTCCACTCCCAATATCCACCTAATTGCCCTTTCCTGCGTTGCTTCCACCTCCTTCCTCTCCCTCCACCCCCATATCTCCGCTGCGTACCCCATCACCGTCCACACAAGCCTATCGAACATCCATATCCTCTTCCCCCAGTCCTTCCCGAACGTCCCCTTTCCGATGCTCCACACCTGTCTCCATACCGCCACCGCCTTTCCCACCCTTTCCTTTACGTGAGCCTCCTGTCCCCCATTCCTCCTCATCGTGTACCCCAGGTACCTAAACTCGTTCACCTCCCCCACCCTTTCCCTTTTCCACCTCCAAACCCACTTTTTCCTTCTCCCCCCCCCCTTTTCCGAATCTGAGTATCTTTGTTTTACTCACATTTACTTCCATCTTCCTCTCGTCTAGGTACCTCTCCACCTTTCTCATTATTAATTTCATCCCTTGCTCATCCTCAGCTAGCACCACCATGTCGTCCGCATAGGCCAACGTGAAAATCCTTTCCCCTGCTAATTTCACCCCCCCTACCCTCTCCCCCTTCCCCATTTCCTCTTCCAGATCTGCTGTCAACAAATTGAAAAGCAACGGGCTTAACGGACACCCCTGTCTTATACCCTTTTCCAACCACATCTGCTCTCCCAACTCCTCTCCTATCTTCACTCTGCTTTTCGTTTCTCTGTACATCTCCTTAACCCTGTCCAGCAATCCTCCACTCACCTGCCTCTTTTCCATTTCCCTCCAGAGTCTCTCCCTATCCACCGTGTCAAAGGCTGCTTTAAGGTCGATGAAAAGCGCCACCATCTTCCCCCCTTTCCTGCTCAGCCTCCTGTTCACCAGGTAATTCAAAACGAACACGTTGTCTATCGTTCCCATTCCTCTCCTAAATCCTGTCTGATTATCTGGAATCATGCCCCTCTCCTCCACTTCTCTCTCCAACCTTTCCCCGAGCACCATAGCGTATATCTTGTACAGGGATGGCATTAGTGTCACCCCCCTGTAGTCCTTTGCCGACTCCCCGCTCCCTTTCTTCGCTATTGGCACTATCCAACCCTCCTTCCACTCCTCCGGCCACCCCTCCCCCCTCCACACCCTATTGCACATCCTTCTCGCCCACTCTTCCAACTCTCCCCCCCCGAACTTCCACACCTCATTCATTATCCCATCCCTCCCCGGTGCCTTTCCGCTTTTCAACTTTTTCACGGCCCTTCGCCACTCCTCTCTCCCTATCTCCTCTGCCCTTTCGTCCCCCCTCACGATGCTCCACCCGCCCACTCTTCTCTCCTTCGAACCCCCAAGCAGTTCTCTGAAGTGATCGTTCCACTCCTTCATCTCGATCCCCTCATTTACTCCCCTCTTCTTTTTCCTCCTCCTATTCACTAACTCCCACACATCTTTTTCCGTCCTCGCTCCCTCTATCTCTCTCTCGAGCCTCTCTCTCTCCTCCCTTTTCTTAGCCTCGCACATATCCCCGTATTCGCCCTTCTGCTTTCTATATTCCTCTTTTTCCTTTTTTCCTTCTCTCCACTTCCTCAGAGCCTTTCTCACCTCCTTTTTCTTCTTCCCGCATTCCTCGTCCCACCAACCTTGCCTTTTGGCTTTACCGCTCTCCCCTTCCGCTCTTTTCAAGGCCTCCTGTAGCTCCCCCCCAATCTCCTTCATTTCCTCTCCCCAACCCTTTCCCCCCATCTCCTTCCATCTTATCTCTTCCCTGAACTTTGCCCATACTTCCCTTGTCCATCCTCTGCTCCTCCCTCCTCCGCCCCTACCCAGTCTTCTCCTGTTTTGTATCCCTGTTTTCCCCCTCAGCTTCACTATCACCGGGAGATGGTCCGCGTCTACTCTGTCCCCTATCACTAGCTCCTCTATTGCCCCCCTTACCTCCTCATCCCCCAGCACGTAGTCAATTACTGTCTCTCCTCTGGCTCCTATATACGTGTTTTCTCCCTCCTCATCCCCTTTAGTGTTTCCATTCATAATTACCCACCCCACCTCTCTGATAAATTCCAGCAGCCTCCTTCCTTCCTCATTCACCTTTTTGTCCCTCGACTTCCTTTCTCCTCTACCCTGCTCTCCTTCCAAACTCCCTCCCCTCTCCCCAGTTCTTGCATTGAAGTCCCCACCTACTATCGTTCTGATTCCCTTTTCCCCCCTGTCTGCCCATTCTCTCAGCGCTTCTACTCTCTCTCCTACCCTATCCCTCAGATACACTCCTATCACCCTCCATATCTCACCTCCTGCCTGTATTTTCCTCACCATCACCCCCTCTGCTTCCTGTCCCCGTTCCTCCTCCTCCTTTATCACCATTTCTTTCCTCACCCCCATTACTATGCCCCCCCTGGCTCTTCCCTTCTTGCTCCTCCTCGTCCCCCACTCCACTTTCCAATCATACCCTCTTGGCAGCTTTCCCTTTATCCCTCCCCAGTCTTTCTCTTCCAGCCACGTTTCCATCAGCGCTATCACCTCCCATTCTCTTAGACCCTCCCAGAAGTCCCTATCCTTGTTTTTCAGTCCCGCTACATTCCAGAACCCTATTCGCCACCCCTCCTCCGTCCCCCGCCTTCCCTTTTCCCCTACTGTTCTCTTTTCCTTTAATCCTGCTCCTTTCTCTCTCCTCCTCTGTCTACCTTTTCCCTGTCCCTCTCTTCCCCCTGTCCCGAGTTCCTTCTACTCTCTTCTTTCCTCTGTGGCGGGTCCCAGTTCTCCCCCCTTGCATTCCTTAATCCCTTTTCCTTTTCATCCCATCTCCACGCTTCCCCGTCTATCCATATCTTCCCTACCCCCATTCTTACTCTCCTGCCGTGGAATCTCTCTTCTCTTCCTATGTTTTCCAGGACCCATTGTTCTTTCCTTTCTCTCCATGTCAGGTCCTCTTTTATCCACACTTCTTGTCCTCTTAATTTCCCCTTCTTTCCCATCACTTCTTTCTTCTGTTCCCAGGACCCTAGTCTTACCACCCATATTCCCTTTCCTTCCTTTTCTTCCTCCTTTCTTATCCTTCTTATCTCCCTTATCTCCACTCCAGCTCCTATTTCCCTCATTATCCTTTCTACCTCTTCCTTCTCCCCCCCCTTCGCCTCTTTCATCCCTCTGATTATTATATTATTCCTTCTTTTCTCTCTCTCCCATTCCTCCTGCCTCTTCTCTACCAACTCTATCTTTTCTCTCAGTCCCTCCTCTACGTCCCTTCCCTTCTCTGCCCCCCCTTCCGCTCTTCCTTCCTCCACCCCTCTTAGCCTGCTGTCCACCTTCCTCCACATCTCTTCCATCCTTTCCTCTATTCTTTCCGTGCATCTCACCTCTACTGCCCTAATCTCCTCTTCCATTCCGCGCCTCTGCTTGTTCCATTCCTGCTCTCTTTGCTTCATATCTTCCCTCAGCTCCCTTATTTCTTTTCTGAACCCTTCCATCAGCTCCTTCCCCAATTCCCTGAACATTTCCCTGATGCCTTCCTTTTCCCCTCCCTTCTCTCCCTCCTTCGGACTTCTCCCCGTTTTCTTGCTTTTCTGGAAGACCCATTCCTCTCCCTCTTCCATCCCCTCATTTTCGCTTTCTTTCCTTTTCCTTCCTAGCATCGTCACCAAATTCTCTTGACTGTCACTCCTCTCCTTCAACAATCTTACTGCATTAGGCGGCCTCCCTTTCTTCTTGTCCTCTATCTCCCTTGTTGCTACCTTCGTGCCCGCCTCCATCCTACCTTGCCTTCCGATCGCTCAGCACCGGTCCTCTCCTCCCTACTTTACCGACCTTGCCCAAAACTATTCCTACACCTTCCCCGCCTAGGTGGCCTTGCCTTCCTTCACTTTCGCTCGTTTTCCTCACTTTCTCTCCTAACCTCACACTTTCTCTCTCCTCACTTTTGCCTTCCCACCTCACCTCCTGCCTTCGTCCTCAGCCCTTTTCCTCTCCTTACCCCCTACTCCTCCACCTCCCTTTATTCCACCCTTTTTCTCCTTCCTTTCGCCCTCTAATCCGCCCAGCCCTCGCTTTTCCAACACACACACTCGCTTTCGCACCTTTTCTCACTCGCACCGGAAACGGAAGCCAAACTATGCTATGTTTTTCTCGAAAATGTGTTGGCATTTAAAGTGACACTGACATTGATAACCCCGGGAAATTGGTGTCATTTACAATAGTGGTACTATCTTTTTTTTATCGTCGAAAATTCGCCAGGGGCGCTAGTGTTCAATATGGCGCTGTTTGCGATTCGAATCTACCCTAGTAGCACAAAATATTAAATTCATATCTATCTAATGTTAAACAGACATTCAATCTCTTTTTAATATTTAAATATTTATCAGATATGTATTTTACATTTAAAAAGAAATATTATTTTCCAAATGTGTATCTAATATGTATTTGACATTTAAAAAGAAATATTTTTTCCAAATGTTTATCGAATATTTTTTTGACATTTGAAAAGAAATATTTTTTCCAAATGTTTATCAGATATTTATTTTACATTTAAAAAGAAATATTATTTTCCAAATGTGTATCAAACATTTATTTGACATTTTGAAAGAAATATTTTTTCCCCAATGTTTGTAATTATACAGAAAGACAGATTTCAATGATTATCACATATATGTTTTAAAAAGCACACTCTCCTCATCATTTGGATGAATCCCGCGGAACCCGGTTCAAACACGTGCCGCAGTCAAACGTCTTGCCGCTGCCAACAAATATGTGCGCATCGACGATCACGCGATCGCGTCGCAGCACGATGGGCGCGCGTTTGTTAGTTTTAGCTAATAGATACAAAGACTTCCCGAGAGACCGGGAAGTCAGTCCACGTTTGTGCATGGAAGAAGTCGTAGCGATAAACCCATAGTTACCCGTGACACGTGCCACAAATAATAGAGAGTGATTTTTGAGTGCAAGAGTTCCAGCAGAGAAGATCCGGGCAGTGCGAGTGACTGTTAGTTGTTATCAATTACCAGCTTTTAATCTCACAAAAGTAAGTATATGTTTACGCAATACTATAGCTTACATATCATACATATATTTGAGTATTGTTATGTCGTCTCTAATATAATATAAATTATGTATGTTAAGAGATTGAAAAATGGCCGAGAAGCGGTATAAAAGATACAAATTTCTCAAAAAAGAGAAGACTGACATACTTAGAAAGACACCAAGTACTTCTGAAGCAATTGTTAGTCCTGTTGCAATAAATCAATCATTTCATTTAGCGACAGTGTATAAAGAAAATATAGAGCCAAATAATGTTATTGAATATGAAACAAGTACTGCTTTTGCGAATTTTAAATTACTGAAGTTTTTAAAAGTATGGGCCTTAGAAAACAATATTAATCATACGCAATTAGGAAATTTATTAAAGGGTTTGCAGAATATTTATCCAGAATATAAAATACCTCGTGATGCCCGCACAATACTGAAAACTGAACGATCTTCAAACATTGTATCCGTGTTGAGTAAAAAGAAAAACACAGCGCAATTCGTATATTTTGGACTAAAAGATAATTTACTGAACTTGTTACGAACTGAAACAGGTATATTTCATGAACTCAGCGAAAATCTTACAATCCAGTTAATATTTAATATTGATGGTATTCCAATTTCGAAAAATTCAAACAAGCAGTTTTGGCCTATTCTATGCAAATTAATATTAAAGAATTATATAGTATCTCCTTTTCCAATAGCTGTTTATTATGGCGATGCAAAACCAGATTCGTTACCTGAATATTTAAATCAATTCACGTATGAATTAGAAGATATTTTAAAACATGGATTGGTCCATAATCATATTGCATTTAATGTGTCAGTAATATGCTTCACATGTGATGCGCCCGCGAGAGCATTTATAAAAAATATTAAGGGGCATACCAGTCGCCACGGTTGCGAAAGATGCACAGAAGAAGGCAAATATTTCAACCACCAAATCATATACCAAAACCACAATACTAGTGCTCGAACACATTCTGATTTTGAAAATTTCCGCGATATGAATCATCATCAAAACAATGAAAAGACGCCATTATTAAATATACCTAAAATAAACATAATCCAACATTTTGCGCTTGATTACATGCATTTATGTTGCTTAGGAGTAATGAAAAAATTACTTCACCGTTGGTGTAAAGTAGAGTTGCGAGTACAACAGAGAACCAAATTGTCCACGCTAATGATTTCTGCATCCAAACTTTTACCGAATGAATTTAATCGTAAATCGCGACCCGTCTCAGAATTAGCTCGGTATAAAGCTACCGAGTATCGCTTATTTCTTTTATATCTAGGACCAATTCTTTTGAAAGGAATCCTTCCCCATAATTATTACGACCACTTTTTATTGTTTCATGTAGGTATTAGAATTTTATTAAATGATAAGTTACGCTCGAATGTCGAATGGTTACAGAAAGCTAGAGAAATGCTGTCATTATTTGTACATAATTCTTCTACTTTGTATGGCAAAGAATTTTGTGTATACAATGTTCACAATTTAGTACACATCACGGACGATGTTGAAAATTTAAACTGCTCCTTAGAAGAATTAAGTTGTTTCGCATTCGAAAATTACTTAGGCAAGTTAAAAAATATGCTACGCAGATGGAATAAGCCATTGGCACAAATATCAAAAAGGTTGTCTGAAAAAGGAAGACCAACAGTCAAAGAAACATCTAGTAAAGAAATAACTGTTACTGTTCAAAATGATAAAAAAAAAAATACAGCTCACTTATTTCAATTTAAAAGCTTATGGATTGCGAGATTGTTATATTTTTATAAGTAATGATTATGTTCTGCAGATCTTTGACATAATGGAAAATAAAGCGGTTGGTAGAGTATCAACAAGATTAAAGACTTTTTATAACTATCCGATCGACTCAACATCGATAGGAATTTTTGAATTTGCGAACTTCACTGATGAAACCATTTCGTATGCTTTAGATGAAATTAAGCGTAAAGCATTTGTATATAAATGTGACTCATACTTCATAGCATCTGATTTGCTTCATTTATGCAAATAATCAATTATAAATTTATATATTGTTCATCATTTTCATAATTCTTTTAAAATGTATATAATTTTTCTCCTGATTTGAAAAAATATTACTGGCACAGGACTAAGAATATACAGCTTCCAGTATAGTAGTAATACATTACAATGTCGACACAAGAAGTAAGTCGAAATAAGAAAAAGCGAAGGGTGCCATTGGTGTCTGATTCCGATTCAGAAACCGAAGTCGTTGTGCAACCGCCAACTGTATCACCACGTAAGTAAATACAATAAATGATGCTTAAATACAATAGTAAATGTAACGATACGAACACAGTATAATATATTATACCATTTGTACAGATCCATCAGATTCTGCTGGTAACGTGACTCTACCTACAGGACAATTTGCGTTATTACATCGACAATATGTTGAGATCAAATTTGATGTAAAACAAATTTTCAACAAATTAGAGAGCCTCGAAAGGCTAATAAATAATATCGCATCGACAACAGGAAGTCCACCTGGAAATATCTTGCACGGTGGCGAAAAGTCATTCCTAGATAAATTGCCCCTGGCATCCGTTGAAGAAATTGGCGATTTCGATATAATAATATCACAAAGTTGTGAAAAATTTGATTTATTGGTTTGTATTCATTAAATCTAGAAGGATAAAATCATATAGTGCGGTAATTTTACGAGTAGTTACGATGTTACGGGCCAGCCGTGCGAGCCCGTTTTACCCCGCTTGATCGCGAGGTGACGAGTTCGCTCCTAAACCTTTCTTGAGGGTATATCGGGAAGATATTAGTCCAGAGACTAGTCCTACCAGGTGTACAGGTTCGACCTTGAATTATACTCCGAATACTTCCCACAGCACATATGACTTTGGGATCTCGTGGCCTATAATTCCAATCAAACTGTACCGCTGGTCGGTTCGAAAGTCTCTGGAAGGGAAAGAAGGTGTAGGATTGGCTAAAGTAAATGCTCAGAGATATTCCTGGACACACATTTGGCGCCCAAGTCTCACTAAGACTAATATTACTCCGGATAGGAATACTCGAGCGGCTAAGTATCCTATTCTATATTGTGGGTTCTGTGCACTACTACGACTTAGATGTTACGCATGGACAGGTGGTAATTGAATTCACAAGAGTGCTTGCAGGAAAAGAAAATAAGATAGCTGTATTCTAATATCAAGTATAAGGAGTAAATCTTACAAAAGATGTTTAGTGTGTGTATGCTTGTTACAATTTACCTCGTGTAGGCCTCGTCTGTTCGCGTTGCGCTGAATTGAACAGTATTACTTTACTGTACTGAACGTTATTCTAAACAAGTACATATAGCGCAGTGGTTTTATGGCGTAAAAAAGTAGTGAAATTAATGTCTGCCAAGTATGTGGGCCAAGGAAATTTGGAATCATATAATATTTTCTATTACTGAAATTACGGAAACAGATTTAAAAAAAATATAAAGTACGTTTCATTGGGACCTCAACAGAATCTCCAGCACCGGCATTCTTGGGGCGCCACGGCACATAACCCTTTACGTCAGAGAATACTACGTGTATAAGTGCACTACCTTTACTGTATTTGTAAACACTCGTATCCTGTAGATTACGTAAAGTAACGAATAGTTTCTCAATCTTAAAATAGGCGCCCCAAGTATGCCGGTGCTGGAGATTCTGTTGAGGTCCCAATGAAACGTACTTTATATTTTTTTTAAATCTGTTTCCGTAATTTCAGTAATAGAAAATATTATATGATTCCAAATTTCCTTGGCCCACATACTTGGCAGACATTAATTTCACTACTTTTTCACGCCATAAAACCACTGCGCTATATGTACTTGGCGCGTTTTTGCACGTTACATGCACGATGTAATGTCATTTTTTGGGATTACTTTACTGTACTGAACGTTATTCTAAATTTGGACGAAAGTAACTGAGTACAATCTTCCTCGAGAATATCCCCGTATTCTCACGTCGAGGTAATGCTTCGAAAGTGACTGTTGCACGATCTACTACTATTGTGACCAGAGCTTCGCCGTCGGTGAAGTCTGGCCGGAAACTAGGTGGACAACTGAGCCTGACCTGAGTCTGACTCAGACTGACTCAGACTGACTCAGACTGACCCCGAGGTAGATTTCGAGTGGGTTTATATACTCAAAAATCGGCCTCGAAAGTGGGGAAAAATGTTTGAGTCCCAGGCTAGACATAGGCTTATCTAATTTATGCGTAGGGCGCGATGCGGCAGGCGTCAATTAAGTATGCAGCTGCATCGGTCGTTTGGGACGTGGTTTTGACTATTGGGAAACAGAAAGAGGGGCAATGGGTGTCTCTATGGGAAGGATTTCCTGGGCAGAGTGGAATCTTAATACATTTCGGAGTTCAATAACCTTATTCGAAAGATGAAACAGAATTACAAGAGAAAATTTGGTGGCGATAACGAAGCGGATGTAACAACGACAATACGTTTCCAAATTTTCATCTAAAAAATAATGACATATATTTAACTTACAGGTACAATTACTGTATTTAGTTGGCGGAGATACACCCAAAAAAATAATTTATAATATAATGCACAAATTAATTACTAATCAAGCAGCGTTATTCTTTTCGGGGCAGGGGAGAAAAGAGAAATTGTCCTTCGTGAAGTTAAAATTATATGATGCTGTGACTGGTAAATACTCATTATTTTGATGTTCTGTTGTACAACATGTATAAAATACGAGACTTATTTTATTTTTTAAATTTTACAGAAGCAACTAGAAAAAGACAAGCGTCCATTACCGAAATTGAGATGAAGAAAATCGTATCATTATTTTTGGCAACAGCGCAGTCAAGAATTCCTAAAGTTTGAATGTTGGTCTTTGATCTAAAATCTTATTTTTGTGTATTGTTTTGTATTCTCTAGGTTATGTATTGTTTTACCATCTCCCAAACCGTTTGCTTACTTTAACTAATTCAGTTAAGTTAGATCTAATATATATTGTTTTATAGTTGCTCGATTGCGGCGGTCGCGCACGCAATGCAACTCGTGGTTCGAGGGTTCGCTTGGGAAGCGGAAGTGAGGGAGAGTAATTCCTGGAGAGACACAATTTTAAGCACACACAATAAATTTTATTTTAAAGATATACAATCTTAATTCTTAAGTTCCGCGACGAGGAAATCCTCGGTGAGCAGCGGCGTCCTGTTTTCCAGCAACCTGGAAACAAAAGATCACAATATTATGAGTAAACAGTTCGAGCGAGGCAATAGCGAGCACGAAGCACTCGCAATTACTCTCGAATAACTTGATAAGTGGACTGTAAGAGTTTCGATTTGATTAAATCGTGAAATAGGCAAAGCAATATTTCAATTTATTTTCCTGATCCGAAACAGAATTTCTTCAACACATAGGAGGTTGTAAAGCTCCTATGTGTGTGCGATTTCTTGTGGGAAATTAATTTTCTCCGAATCGCGAAATTCTCTTTACTGCTGAATTTGGAAATTCGGCAGTGAATCGGGGAGCCTGCGTTCAGCGACGCGCGGGACGGTAATCCGTTCCGCTCGTGACCGCGAGACAATAGCGAAGCTGATTATCGCTCAATCACGATAACCAGCAGTGCGATTAATCTCTTTTATTCAAGAATTTATTCTTTGATGCGATCACGAAGGTAGTCCGCGAAGGAAATAGATGCATGCAAATCTCGCGAAGCGAGTAGTAACCAGGCTGGAGGAATACAAACACGAGGATTACTCTCGGATTGTTCCGTGTGCTCAGCTCTGTGGTTGGCATGTAAGTGACGACTCGTCTTCGTTGCTTTCCAAAGGAAAACAAAGACGAGTCGTACTTAGGTGGCGTTTGATAAGAATTCTATTGACACTTACCTATCGCTCACCTGGTGGTTCTCTCGCGTACAATAAAGGAAATTAACCGATGAAAACGTTCGAACACGCAACTCAGTCGGGCGAGTCGACATTTCACTTTTCACTTTATTGCACTGAAATGACCGAACACGCAGCTCAGTCGGGCGAGTCGGTTTTAAACATTTCTTTTCATAGACTAGCGCGAATTAACGGATATTAAACACCCCGCCCCCCTTGCGCGGCTCGCGCAACGCAAGAGGGGTTCGAGCTAGTAAACGACCGCGAGAGAACCAAACGTAGCACCAACACCAAATAAAATTTGAAATGAAGGTACTTACTTCTTAGGGATGCGGACGGCGGAGGTGTCTGCGGCGAGCTGGTCTGGTGGGCCCAGGTTCGCCTATTCCGGCGAGTCGCTCGCGCGTCTCCCTGCTGATGACCCCCAGGGCCATCAGCGTTTCAATATAGATGTTCGCCTGCTGTTGGCGGCCGCCATAGGATGGTCGTCGGGGGGTTGGCCGATGTCCGGCTGGTGGCCCTCCTCGACGGTACGGCGGCACTTGCGGCTGTGGTGGAGCTGGCTGCAGCGGCGGCTGCGGCTGCTGCTGCTGTTGTTGTGGGGGTGGTGCCGGTGTGAACACCATGGACACCAGACGTCCCTCTCGGTCCCACTTGACCAGGTAGCTCCCGCCGGGGACTCGGCATCGGAAGCGACGTCGAGTGCTCGGAATATGTTCCGGGACCACCATTATTGTTCCGGCCAGATTAATCTCGAGGAACCTTTCCGGTTCCTCAAGGGGTGGCGGCGGCGGTATGCTCGCGGTCGTTGGGTCGGCCGGTTGCTGCTCGGGAGCCTCCACTGCTGGAGGCGCCGGTTCAGCGGGTTGCTCCGCTTCCGGCGGTGGGACTCCCTGATCCCCGGCTAAGCGGAGGCACGCGTCAAACGTTTGGTGGAAATTGTCCATCTCGTTGCTCGAATTAGACTGATTTGAAAATCAGTATCGGCTGCGAGGAAGTTTCGAATCCGAGATCTTCCTTTGTTTGCGTTAATCCCTTGGCGTTGAGGTAGGGAGAGGCAAGTCTTCCCGATTACCTTATGTTTACCGCCAAGGGGGGCCAAGCGGGGTTCAAACTCAAACTCTGCGCTCTGTTTTGAGCGAGAGTTCCGCTTGGCTGATCGTGCGTGCTGTCTCGCTTTCGCGCGAGCAGCCGATCTATTTGGATGGTTCTGGCTCATCCACAGGTAATTTACACATGCGTGTTATCGGCCTTGTGTATGTGGCTTTACCTGTGCGAACTTGTACAACCCGGATAAGGCCATCCTTACCGGGCAGAACCTTCTCGATTCTTCCCATCTCCCAATGATTGGGGGGAAGAAGCGGGTTGTCGAGTACGACAACATCACCAACGCGTAATTGTTCACGCGTGGTTTGCCACTTGTAACGATTTTGGAGAGATGCGAGATATTCCCTCGACCATTGTCTCCAAAATTGTTCATGCATTTTCTGCAGGACCTTCCATCGATTTAATCTAGATGTAGGCTCTTCCACTACAGATTGCATTGGAATTGCATTGAGCGCACTTCCTACTAGGAAGTGACCAGGGGTCAACGCGTTGAACTCCTCTGGGTCTTCGCTCAACGGCGCAATCGGGCGTGAGTTCAAACTCGCCTCGATTTTGCAAAGCAAGGTTTGCATTTCTTCGGTTGTCGGCGTGAATTCACCTAAAATTCTTTTTAGATGATGCTTTACTGACTTCACGCCGGCCTCTTGCAATCCACCGAAGTGGGGTGCACTGGGTGGATTAAATTTCCATTTAATCTCCAGTGCATTGCATTTTTCGCGCATTTCCGGCGAATTGAAGCTTCGTGCAAATTCACGAGCTAATTCTCGATCAGCTCCGACGAAGTTTGTTCCATTGTCGCTTCTCATCAAGCTAGGAATTCCTCGTCGTGCTACAAAGCGATCGAGAGCGGCTAAAAATGCATTCGTTGTGTACTCGTGAACGAGCTCGATATGCACCGCTCTTGTAACCATACATACAAAAACTGCAATGTAGGCTTTATGTGAGACTTTGCCTCGTCCGGCGGAATCGCGGACTTTGTAGGGTCCAGCGTAGTCCACTACGGTCGTATTAAACGGCCTGGCAGGACGACATCTATCTGGCAACAAGTCATGCATTTTTTGGGAGGCGGTTTCCGCTCTCCATCGCGTACACACCACGCATTGATGAATTATCCATCGTGTGGTACTGCGACAGCCAAGAATCCAATAACGCTGTCTTACTGTATGCATCGTTAATTGGATTCCACCATGCAATGTATTGCGATGGCATTGGCGGATAATTAAATTAGCTACATAATGCTTGGGCATTATGATGGGAAATTTTGTCGCTGGCGGTAAGCGCGAGTGACGTAGTCTCCCACCAACTCGCATGACGTCATTCTCATCGAGAAATACGTCGAGCGAGCGTAGCATCGATTTCGCTGGAATTGGCAATTGTTTCTTGAGACAAGCATATTCCTTTGCGAAATGGGTTCGCTGCAGATGACGAGCGATACGCTCAATTGCATCTTGCAGCTCGGAAGGGTCAAGCCACCGGTCAAACTGATCATTGGCTTGCCCTTTCAATTTTTTATAAAAGCGGATGCAATACGCGACAACGCGTATGAATTTGCTCCACTTGGAGAATTTGTGCAACAAATTCCAATTTGAAGAATGGGTTGCAACGTGGGTGGTAACCGCACGCTTCCCTTCTTCTGTGCAAAGGTCAGTTTTATTGACTGGCCAATGGTCCTCTTGTTGAATCAACCAGGATGGACCTTGCATCCATAGAGGGGAGGAGAGCAATGTATCTGCCTCGACTCCGCGCGAATTAAGATCCGCTGGATTAATTCGAGTGGGCACATGTCTCCACTCGGCATTTGGCAACGCTGTTTGGATTTTGGAAACTCGATTAGCTATTAGAATCTTCCATGTAGATGGATGTTTCCTTATCCATGCCAATGTTATGGTCGAATCCGACCAACATACAATACGATCAACTGAAACTGTCAGCGACGTTTGTATATGTAGCATGAGCTCCGATAATAAGACAGCACCGTTTAATTCCAAAACTGGTACGCTCAACGTCTTAATCGGGGCTACTTTTGTTTTGGCCATCACAAGCGAAGCGAAGACTTCGTTTGTTTTGGTCCGCACGCGGAGGTAAACAGCCGCGCTGTACGCGACTACCGAAGCGTCGCAAAATCCATGTAGCTCGATGGTATCGGTCTCATTGCCGTAATTCAACCATCGAGGGATTTTCAATGTGGTCAGTTTTGACCAATCTTCACAAAACTCATTCCAAGTAGTGTGCGTATTCGCTGAGACTTGTTCGTCCCATCCAAGTTTTTCCAACCATAATGATTGCAACAATACCTTGGCGCGAATCACCACTGGCGATAACCAGCCAAGTGGATCAAACAATTTAGCGATCTCTGAAAAGAGCATTCTTTTTGTCGGAGGTGTTGTCAGTGGTTGATACCGCTGCAAATTAAAGTGGAATTGGTCAGTAGCGGGAAGCCACCGCAGACCAAGCACTTTAAGCTCCGATTCATCAAACAATTTTAAGTCGACGGCGAGGGAGTGGTCACCTGCGGGGATATCCGACAATAATTCCGAGTTATTGCCGGCCCATTTCCGCAGGTTAAAGCCGCCTGCAGCAAGCATCTTGCAAACTTGCATGCGGATTCCCCTTAAATGTGTTAGAGTATCAGCGCCCATAAACACATCGTCAACATAGACGCTGGATCGCATGATCTCAGCGCCGAGTGGATAGCGTTCCGCTTCACGCGTCGCTAATTCCAAGAGTGTACGCATCGACAGATACGGAGCACTCGCTGTACCATACGTAACTGTATTCAGTTCGTATGCAAGCAGCTGTTCGGAGTGGGGATCGCGCCAGACGATGTTCTGGTATATGCGATCCTCTGGATGTACGAGAATCTGCCTGAACATTTTCTCGATGTCAGCAACCAGTACGTAACGATGCATTCTCCAATTTACAAGGAGAGATGTAATATCTTTTTGCAACCGCGGTCCAACGTACTGGATGCTGTTTAATGACTGTCCGCCTGTAGTCTTGCTGGAAGCATTAAAGACCACTCGGACCTTGGTCGTCGCGCTGTCTTCGCGGACGACGGCTCGATGCGGTATAAACACGCGGTGTTTATCAACACGCTCGAGCTTAGTCATATGATTTAACGCTTCGTATTCTGCGAGAAACGCAGAATATTCGGCGAATAAATTTTCGTTCCCTTTAAGCTTCGTCCACACACGACCTAATGCAGAGACGGCGCTTTTCAATGACGGCCCTAATGCTTCTGCAGGTCGTGGGTGCTTAAAGGGGATTCGTACAACGAATCTCCCGTCGGGAGTTCGTTTGACAGTGCTTGCGAAGTGTGCTTCGCAAGCCTGTTCGTCCGCTGTTAATGCTTTTTGGTGTGGGACCTCTTCGGTTTCCCAGAACCTGCGGAGTGTTGCATCAATAGACTCGAGGGTGGTGCAATGCAAAGTTTGCACTGGCTCCCTCGGTCGCGCAGTCTCACCGGTTGGACCAAACAAGACCCAACCGAAGACTGTTTTTGTTGCCACAGGGAGATTATCTCCCATGATACGCATCTCTGCGAGAAGCGTACGTGGCATGAGGTCGGCTCCGATAAGCACTTCGATTCGTGCGTTATCGGAGGGATTCGGATCTGCTAACGCTAGATCGGCGTAACCTTGCATGATGCATGCAAGACGTGTTGGCGGACGATAGCTAGTGATACGCGGAACGACGTACGCACTAGCTTCGTACAGCGGCGACAAATCGCTCGCTGCACTAAGTCCTACATTAATTTTATGTTTGACCTCTTGGGTCTTTGTTTCACCGAAGCCACCGATGGAAGCGGAGGCTTTTTCTTTACGTAGTCGAAGGTTGTTGACTACGTCATTGATCACAAAGGATCTTTGCGATCCTGGATCAATGAGTGCTCGCGCAATACGCGTAGCACCATATGGACCGTGCAAGCGAACGAGCGCGGTTGCGAGCGTGATTTCTTGCTCGATCGTTTCGCTGCTCGTGCTGCACAGCGCTTGCGAGGCCGAAGGAGGATTATCCTTCTTTGGCTGCTCCTGTTTTGTTGCTGGAGCTTGTCCAGCCTGCGGACGCGCGCTTTTATTTTGCGTCGCGTTCGCGGTTTTGGTTGCAGGTCTTCCGCGATACGCGGGCCTTGCAACGGGATTGGCGAGATGCAACAGGGTATGATGCTTCCCATTGCACTTCTCACATCCCTTGGATTGTGTGCACTCCGTGAGGGTATGCCCTGCACGGAGGCAACGGAAACATACGGGATTACCCCGTAATGATTCCATCCGCTTTTCCGCGGTTAACCGACGGAAGGCGGGGCACTCTGTAAGTCTGTGCTGTACTTGACAGTACGCACAGACGCTTCTTATTTCATTTTGATTCTCGTGAGCTGTCGTATGACAGTTCTCACGTTGTTTTGGTTTGTGCGTGGTTTGACACGCTTTCGTGGGCGCCAAACTCAACGCAGCGTGCATCTTTCTTTTCAAGAACGCAAGTACGTTTTTGAAATCGGGGAATTCGGTGGAATCTTCCACTGAATTCTCCCAGTCGCTCGCGAGATCGCCGGTGAACGCATCGGTCACCAGATACGCGATCATCCACTCCCACAATTTTTGTGGGGCGGCGCGCTGATTGAGAGCTGCGAGGCAGTTCTCAACTTCGCTGAGCAGTCCCATCAGGCTCTCAGCGTCATCCTTGCGCACTTTTTTCAACGCGCAAAGTCGTTGAAAGTGCGCTTTGATGGTAATCCGAGGATTATCATAGCGCCCTTCGAGAAGGTTCCATGCGATCTCGAAATTTCCATCCTCTATGCTTAGCGTAGAGATGGCAAGGAGCGCGTCGCCTTGTAAACAAGCATTTAAATACTGAAGTCGTTGCGCGTTCGACAACGCTTCATTTCTTGTCACGGCGGCTTTGAATAGCTGAGCGAAATGAGTCCATTGTCTCACATCGCCAGCGAATTTTGGGAGCGTGAGCTCCGGCAATTTAACGCGAGGACGTTGAGTTTTAACGTCCTGCGGTGGCTCCGAAGAGGCTTTGGAGGTGGACGCTTCAGCTCTGTCGGCTGTCAAACGGTCCAGCTCCTCCGCGAGATACTCGCGGCCATCCGTTACTTCATCCCTTATTTTTTCAAACAAGGGATTTGCGAAGTAGGGAATGGTGCTCTTCTTGCCTTTTGGGCACATAACCAGAAGGCGCACATGCCGCGATTTGAAGGTATTCCAGGCCTCTACCAGCCTGGCTTCCTTCTCGCGGAGGAGGGCGAGGGTAAATTTCGCCCTCCCTTTCTTTTTGAGATTCGGGATTAGGCGGAGGATTTCCTGGCTATCCAGGGCTTGTTCCTCCAGCATCGCCCGAAATTGCTGTTCCTCTTCGCTATCCTCAAAGGAGGTAGAGAGGCTAGGGGGATCGTCTTTCCCTCCTGGCATTGTGTGCTGTTATGTTTTATTCTCTCTCAGTCAGCTCTCTCCGCTAACGAAGGAGGTGATTCAGATCAAATCCGCTACGAATCCGGCTCGAAGGACCTTGTTTTATAGTTGCTCGATTGCGGCGGTCGCGCACGCAATGCAACTCGTGGTTCGAGGGTTCGCTTGGGAAGCGGAAGTGAGGGAGAGTAATTCCTGGAGAGACACAATTTTAAGCACACACAATAAATTTTATTTTAAAGATATACAATCTTAATTCTTAAGTTCCGCGACGAGGAAATCCTCGGTGAGCAGCGGCGTCCTGTTTTCCAGCAACCTGGAAACAAAAGATCACAATATTATGAGTAAACAGTTCGAGCGAGGCAATAGCGAGCACGAAGCACTCGCAATTACTCTCGAATAACTTGATAAGTGGACTGTAAGAGTTTCGATTTGATTAAATCGTGAAATAGGCAAAGCAATATTTCAATTTATTTTCCTGATCCGAAACAGAATTTCTTCAACACATAGGAGGTTGTAAAGCTCCTATGTGTGTGCGATTTCTTGTGGGAAATTAATTTTCTCCGAATCGCGAAATTCTCTTTACTGCTGAATTTGGAAATTCGGCAGTGAATCGGGGAGCCTGCGTTCAGCGACGCGCGGGACGGTAATCCGTTCCGCTCGTGACCGCGAGACAATAGCGAAGCTGATTATCGCTCAATCACGATAACCAGCAGTGCGATTAATCTCTTTTATTCAAGAATTTATTCTTTGATGCGATCACGAAGGTAGTCCGCGAAGGAAATAGATGCATGCAAATCTCGCGAAGCGAGTAGTAACCAGGCTGGAGGAATACAAACACGAGGATTACTCTCGGATTGTTCCGTGTGCTCAGCTCTGTGGTTGGCATGTAAGTGACGACTCGTCTTCGTTGCTTTCCAAAGGAAAACAAAGACGAGTCGTACTTAGGTGGCGTTTGATAAGAATTCTATTGACACTTACCTATCGCTCACCTGGTGGTTCTCTCGCGTACAATAAAGGAAATTAACCGATGAAAACGTTCGAACACGCAACTCAGTCGGGCGAGTCGACATTTCACTTTTCACTTTATTGCACTGAAATGACCGAACACGCAGCTCAGTCGGGCGAGTCGGTTTTAAACATTTCTTTTCATAGACTAGCGCGAATTAACGGATATTAAACATATATAATTAGTATTGTTAGTTTTCATAATGTTAGTATACAGATAAATTAGTATTATATAATATGAATATTTTTATAATTAATATAGTTATATGTTATGACTTATTATTACTTATGTTCTCGTTTATTCAGAAAACATGAAATATATTTATACGAGTGATAAAAATAGTTTAATTTAGCATCAACCTTTATTTTATATAAGTTTGTAATGATTTGAATTTCTACATAATGTTTGAAAAGTGGCATTCAGGTAACAAGGTTGTATGGCTCAGTGCAAAGGTACAGTATCCAGTAATTGTAGGTCCCAAGTTCAAACCCCCGTCACATCCGAAATTTTAAGTTTGTTAATGCCTCGTCTGATCAAAAGAGAGCGAAAGAGAGAACTTTCTCTCTCCTGTAAAGGTACATAACAGAATTTCATCGTATTAATTTTTCTTATTCTCTTTTTTAAATTTCAGCACTATTCAATATTTATTAATATTATATGAATATTACATAAATATCAAATAAATATTTTATGAATATCTACTTTATATTATTCAAATGTTTATTTTATATTTTCTGAATGTTCAGAAGATATATTCTGAACATTCGATTTATATTTCTTTTGTATATGATAGCGCTTGCCATGCTGAGAGCAAGGAGAATTTATGTTGGCAGCAATTGCCATGCGCAATGCGCGATGCGCGCGAGTTGCCTCGTGGCACACAGTTCATTTACTTTAGTATTACGATTATTCTGTTCCGGCCATGATGGCACATACGAGTTATACAATATAAGTCAATCAATCATACAACGCCGATGGTTTCATTACCCTTCCCTCCAACAGTATATATATGATATTCAGATCTAATATTTTTCTCATATTAAAAAGTGTGGCTAAAAAACATTTTTCTAATATTTGAAAAAGATATTAAACTAATATTTTTGTGCTACTAGGGTACCTGCGGTCTAAGGGACCCAACTTAGATTCAGTTGCATTTGTGAAGCCGAGCAATCGAGACCTTCTTGCAATTAGTGTGGTGTAGTTTGTGTTTGCAGTAACGAAGAAATGCAAGAAGCAGCAATGTCTCGTAAGTAGAAACTATACATTTTTCCAAAGTGTTCATTTTACACATTTGATCTAGTGGACTATTGTACAGTGTAATTCGTAGACTGCGGATCTTTATGCAAATATGAATTTTATTAATGATAGAAAATTGTATAGAGTTGTTTTTAAAACGAGTTATCCACCTTTCTGAAATTTATACACTGCAAGAAACATTTTTAATTGTGTTTTCAGTAATCATCTATAATTTGTATAGACTTGTGATATCAAATTTTGGCTATTGTGCATAAACATCCGCAGTCTAGACTAATTCGCATTATAAGGAATAGCAGTGTCAAAGCTTATCTGCCCTAAAATTTTAGCAGTGCTAGCATACAACCATAAGTGTCGAGATTTAGGTCTGATTAATTAAATAGTGCGATAGCAACGATTTAAAGACGGCAAAATGTTTTTCTATTACGCGTAGTGATAAATTCATGTATCACTTTTAAATATTTTTTTTCATTTCAGAACCGGAAACGACAGACGTGCAGGGACTGCTTGCGCAGTTGCTGCAACAACAACAGCAGCAGCAACAGCAGCTACAGCAGCAGCAGTTCCTGGAGGAGCGGAAAGCGAATCAGGAGCGAATCCAGGAGCTGCAGCAGGCGTTATCCTCCCTATTGGAGAATAAAAACAAGAGTGAAGAACCGCCGAAGCAAAGTATGTATAAATTTATCTGTGTTGTTTTTAATTATAATTCGTGATTTGAGTGTATTTGTTCCAACACTTAGCCAGTAAAGTTCATTTTCGACTATTCTTCCGATAATTTTGTAGTATTTGTTCCATTGTGTTACGTCCAAGCAGACGCAACGATGGGATAGGGGAAAAATGTTGTTGACGAATGTAATTCTTACGTTTATGCCGAGCGGTATTTTGGCTGATTCTATCGTGAACCGGGTGAGGGGAGAGAGTCGTGTGTTAAACTGAGTGTACGTAGTGGATCCCTATCTCTGACTGGTGCAAGATGAGCAACGGTCGCAATCGAATGCAGTCTAACGCAGAGATTTAGACTTGCGGATCGGGAGGACCTCGAGGATTTGGTGTAGCGGGATCGGATGGTTGGGACGAACCGGGAGCTACTCAGGGCAGCTGCTTACCGGTCCGTGTCGGGAGGGTATCGCTAACTAGGAAAATTCGACTGCGACGGCTGGTGTTCCCTACGATAGGTACCTTTGTTGTGGACAACTCAGTTCAACATTCGACAGGAGGATTACGGGGTTAATAACTACAACTAGTTTGATTTGGAAAGAGAAGCGAAATAACTATATTGTCACATTTGTCTTAATCGTGTGCGGGTTTCGGGGTTACTGCATGCAGAGTAAGTTCCCCTACATAGGGTGGTTCTTCTGCGCCTAGTCGGAAAAGCGCGGTGTTCTGGCGGATATAGAACTCCGTTCTCGGGTCCGCGGGGTGGCTGGACAACAGGTCGACCATAGGTATGGGCTTCGGCTCGATATCAATTACCCTCAGAGACCAGGGAACCTCGTCTAGTAATGCTGCGTCTGTCACGGCTGGATCGGGGAAGACGAGCGGAATGGAGTCGTCAGTGTCGTACGCCCCGATGAGGCCGTCGAGGTACTCGCCCGGGGTGTTCGTCTGTCGGTGGAGTCTTTTTAGGTGGACTCGGAGTCCGGCCCGACGGGTGCGTTTCTTGGCGTTCGGATTTTCACTCGGAGTACCATGATTACGCGCCGTAACGTCCCGAATTGGAAAGAAGACTTGTTCCATCGCGCGGTGTGATTGCTCTCGAGGTTTCAAGACGAGTGAGTTCGCGGCGCAAGACCACGCGGATTAGTGCCGGGTTATACATGCTGCCTGTGTTTACTTCGGTGTTTTTTTTGGGTGGCACGGTAAGTATTGTTTTGGTTTCTTATGTTAGCGAGGCTTGTTGACATGAACGAACCGGAGGTTTCTACTCAGACACCGCAGCCAGAAAGACGCGCAATTTATTCCCTACGATCGAAATTTGGATTGTGTTTCAGGAGGACTGGACCCAGCCCGTAAGGAAGGAAGACCAGGAGTGGTCAATGAATTAAGAGGAGGCGACCGTGAGCTACTCTAGGCAGCTACCGAACGGCCTGTGGTTTAACCAGTTAACTGTGATTGACGAGTATACTCGTCATGGAGAAGTGGCACGATTTTGTGTATTGACGAGTATACTCGTCATGCGTATAAAGTAGTGACCATTGACTATTTAAGTTGTAATTTCTGAGAAAAACAAAACATATTCTCAAATTTCAAGATGTTTAGAATATTTTGAGGCCATGCCGGAATAAAATAAACAAATAAAAAATATAAATAATTTGAGATGAATTCATGCGTCCCCGTATGCACTGACCGAAACAGTTTACCAGTTCGCATAACGAATTCATTTATGTGCGATGACAACGTTTTTTACATGTTAGCCTAAAAGGGGCCTAAAAATGAGCGATGGAATTATCATAGCGTACTCCACAGCAAGAAAACGACTCAAGAAGTACTATAAAAAAATATTTCTCCATTTCTTAGACATTATTTGTCTGAATGCATTTATATTGTATAAAAAAAACAATGGAACATTATCGCGAATCAACTTTTTGCTACAATTTATTGAAGACACTATTGCGACGTATCCAATTCAAAGAGAAAAATCGACACAAACTCGGCCATTTAGACCTAATGTAAGCCAGTTAGGCGGGAATCATGTTCCGGATTATATACCCGGAACTTCTAAAACAAACAACCCTACGCGAAGGTGTTCACACTGCTATAAACGTAAGATCAGGAAGGAATCGCGTTACTGGTGTTCCATTTGCAAAGTCCCATTGTGTATAGTACCCTGTTTCGCTGAATACCACTCCACAGCAGGAATTTAAATTTTTACTTTTATATGTATAATGTTTAATTTGTATTGCATTTTTAGTTTAATATGTATGTAACATATGTTTATGTTAACCAAATAAGTAAATAGTAGTAATAAAATTGTCAATTTTATAAAATAAACCCATCTTTTTGATTCAATATCTTACCAGCGCAACTTACTCTGTGATTGACGAGTATACTCGTCATGGCTCGATTCTGGCGACACAAAACGGTGCGCGCTCTCAGTCGAGGGCGCCACAGTTAACTGGTTAAGGGGACAGACCCACGGAAGACCAATGGTGAAGTGAAAAGACGGAAGATGTGAAAAACAACTAATTTATTTAAGTAACTTAGAAGTAAGCAAAAGTGATTTAGTAACTTAGGAGTAAGCAAATGTACGAAGCTTAGTAATTAAGGGTTTGTAATGTTGGAGTTCAAGAAGCGAAAAATAAAGCGGTCTAATGAGGTGTGCGGAAGTCGGGTGAGAAGCGTTTGTGGCAGAGTGAGGTGTGGTCTCCGTGTTCTCTTTTCGGCGTTCTTCATTTGGTTTATATATCCTAGTATTGGATAGATGGTTTCGAGGATCATCATCCTTGAATCCATCTATCGTCAGGAAAATCAATATTAGATCCTACTGGTAATACATCTATTGTTTTCTAATCCGCTTATCTTAGCTCTAGGTTTTTTTGCTACTGTGTACATGTCGAGTGCGCGAACTGTCGCGTTTATACTCGCCATCTACCGGCTTCTTCCCGACTTCTGCACCTAATACTAGCGCATACTTAATTTTAAATGCAACCCTAATTAAAGTTTATATTAAAATTTAGCTGGATGTAACACATTGTAATATTAGTTTTAAAATAAAAACCTTATGTGTATATTCAATATAATAATATGATATTTCTTTGTTGCAGTGGAAACAGAATCGGGTGATAAGCGCCCACCACGATCCACGTGGAACGGGCGCGGGCGTTCCCGCGCCGCGTGGTGCCATCGCCAGGCGCAAAATACTTGGCGCGGGAAGCCCCGCCATGGGTGGCTCAACGGCGCCAGTAGGGGCTACAGAGGCAGGGTTGGTAGTGGCGGACGGGGCGGCAGAGGGGAGAAATACTGTAATATTAAATCTTAATTAAAATAAGCTATTTATATTTAGTTTAATTTAGTTTAGTTTAGGTTTTTATAATTAGTTTAATTTAATTTAATTTAGTTTAGTTTAGTTTAGTTTAGATTAGTTTAGTTTAATTTAGTCTTCTTATAATAAAATTATGTGTATTTCAAAATCAACAATGTGTGCTTATTTGTTTTTTAGTATGTATACTCAATTTCCATTTCCTGTCCTTATATTAAGTGTCGTGTTAGAGTAAAAAACAATGTCTTAAAAATTACCAGAGCATATCCAAAGAACCATACGAATTCGTCATCGGATTGAAAGCGAAATTTATGATTAAATTGTTCATTAGATCAAATCAACTGCGTATTACATATTAAATGCGCACGAGAAATTAAAAGTATCAGAAGCATATGCAAAGTTGGGTAAAATGAAATTTTAGAAGATTACAATTCTATGCGCAACAATTCAAAGAATTTGCTATTTGCTTTCAGACTTACGCATGGAATTGTGATCTTCTAAAATGTTATTTTACCCAACTTTGCATATGCTTTTTTGATACTTCCAATTTCTCGTGCGCATTTAATATGTAATATGCAATTAATTTGATCTAATGAACAATTTAATCACAAATTTCGCTTTCAATCTGATGACGAATTCGTATGGTTCTTTGGATATGCCCTTGTAATTTTCATGAATTTGCTAATACTGCTATTACAAATTGCAAAATTCAAATTTGTATTGTGTATTATTTACTCTAACACGAAACTCGTAAATGTAACGTCAAAATTAGCGCAGGAAATAATACAACGTGGAGTACAAATCCAAGTCTTGCAACTTCATTTATTGTAAACAGACTATTAACAAATTTCCGATTATTACAATGGTATATTTGGAGACACTTACGAATCCGCCAACAGAAATCAGTCCCCAAATGTACCCTAGTAATGGTCAGAAATTTGTCAACAGTTTGTTTACAACAAATAAAGTTGCACGATTTGGAGTTGTACTCCGCGCTGTATTATTTCCTGTGCTTATATTAACATTTACGAGTTTCGTGTTAGAGTAAGTAATACACAATACATGGTATAAATGGGGCTCTCGTCTGCCGTTAATTATTTTGTCCAATAATTATTTTTATAATTTATAAACAATTATGTCCTTTAGCAGTGATTGTGATGCAGGATCGCAAGATGAATCCACCCATCCGCACCATACAATCGTTTGAGACCCACCCCTAAAAAGTGTAAAGGACTACCCTCTTGAATAACAAGAGAACGGTACGGTAGAGAGAAAAATGTTATAAGGAAAAGTAGGAAAAGTAGGAAAACTCAAGGAATACTTTGGAAGGGCATACAAGAATTCACGAAAATTTCATTTGTTAAAACAGCTTAAACATGTTGCAAATTACACAAGATTAATGTATATCATATAAAATAATATGGTTTCATATTTGCTTTCATGAAAATTGTATTTTTTACATGTTTATATTAAAATTCCTACTTGTGCGACTTTATTATTCTTGTAATTATGCTTACGGTAGGTATATCAGAAGTGTGAGGTAAAATTTTACCAGTTGGATTTGTGTTGTGCGCGAGGCCTGACTAGTGTTTGTCCACTATTTGTCAGCTGCGTACGGTTAGGATATAGGTAGGGGATCAAGTCACTAGAGAGTTAGAACTCACTTTGGGTACTGGATGTCCGGCAGGTTTATTGAAGTGGTCGTCTTACAATGATCGTACACTCTTGGTTTACTTAAATATCACGCAGCGCTTCGGGCAGCGCTTCCGCGGGTAGTATTATAGGTAGTTACTCGGACAGCACTTCTGCAGTCCGCCGGACAAAAAGCCGATGAGGTATCGCGGTCCTTGCTATTTATTCCTCGTTGCTCTGTCAGTTAACGCATTTGGGGCAGGTAGGTCGTCGCCCAGCTTCGTCAGCGTTGCTGACGCGGCGGTTGCATCAGTTGCAACGGTGGTCGTTTCCGGGTGCTACCGGCGGATATCGTTGCGTGTGCATTTCTTAACTTATAGCTTATTTCCTAATTTTGCTGGGGCCGGTATCTTGTGTACGCTCGCAACATTTGCAATATAAACATGTAGTAAATATAATTTACAAGGAATTAAACATTAAACGATATAATGTATACATGTTACATATAGTATATCGTACATAAGTTTGTATATAAAGTAATGATTAACATGCATCAGAGTTGCAAATTGCAGAAAATTAATGTATGAGCGATTCCACGCCAAATGATCACACTCGATTCACACTTGGTCCCCGATTTTTTTAAAACTTCACAGATTTGTAGCCCTTGTCGAATCCTGTAAAATGCTTTTTTCCGTTCCTCGATATCGTTATTAGTTTTTAAGTTATTTAACTGCAAAATTTGGGATCAACTTTTTTTCAAAAATTCATAACTCGAAAACTAATAAAGATACCAGGATGTGCGACCCGGCGTTTTACGCGGAAATGTTCAAATTTTAATAAAAAAAATACTTCGTGCCGGTACAACGTAGATAAATAGTTGTAAAATATAAATAAACTTTTAATATTTAAATAAAATAGTGAAGTGGAGCACCGATCCTTTTAAAATTAATATCTCAGATGCTCTGTAGTCTACTAAAGAGAATGCTACGAAGTTCAGGTTGGTAACTATTATAGTTCCGGAGCAATAAATTTTTATAACTGGGAAGAACCGGCTGGGCGCGCTATAGAGCACGCCGCGACGCGTCGCGGCG